>OY740786.1:49931039-51282760 GCA_963514005.1 Raja brachyura | reverse complement strand
CTTTTGAATAATGGGAGGTGGAGTGAGGGGTGTGGGGGAGGAGGGAGGGGTGGGGGGGTGACGTCACTCGCAGCGTAAGGAAAACGCCACGCAGACTCATTGTGACGTCATCAGCGAATGACAGTCATTTTTTTATTCAAAGCTTTGTCAGATTTTTGAACATTTTCACTAATAATGAGAAATAAAGCATGAAATTTTCAGATAAGTAGAATTTGGATTCCACGGGAAAACTACCGGAACATTTTACCATTACCACATCGTTTTTCCGTGAAGATGTGATTATACACAAACATACACATGCACATACTCACAAATAAATACATAGCTAAGATCAGACATTTAATAGTTACTAGACCAAGTGGGACCGGTTGGGTCCCGTCCCCTCAACGAGCGGTTATGGGGTGGGGGGGGGGGGGGGCAGCCTGTGGCTCACACGCACACTAACCACCCCCACACACACACACACTAACCACCCCACACACACACACACTAATCACCCTCGTTGATATTATATTAATATTATTCATTCACTCCTTTTACACTATACCCCGCCCTATCAACTCACGCATAGCCCCCACCTCGCAGGCGTGGCTAGAGAGGGAGGGGGTAGAGAGAGAGAGAGAGGGCAGACGCAGGGTAGAAGCACAGAGGCAGGGCAGAGGCGCAGGGCAGAGGCGAGGCAGGGCAGAGGCAGGGCAAAAGCAGGGCATGGGCACAGAGGCAGGGCAGGGCAGAGGCACAGAGGCAAGGAAGAGGCAGGGCAGAGGCAGGGCAAAAGCAGAGGCACAGAGGCAGGGCAGAGGCACACAGTCAGGGCAAAGGCATATTATATTATATTATATTATATATTGATATTGATATTGATATTTCCATCCTGCACTCAAATTCACTTGGACCATCTCTGACGTCACTCACAGCATGAGGAAGAAGGGCACGCAGACCCTTTGTGATGTCATCTGCGAAAGACAGTCAGTATTATTTCAAAGTTTTGTCCGAGTTTTGAACATTTACGAGAAATAAAGCCTGAAACTTTTGGATAAGACCATTTTGGACTCCACGGGAAAGATTTCTACCTGAATATGTAAAAATATTCCTGTTACCGCGTTGTTTTTTCGAGAAGATGTGATTACACACAAATTAGTACACATCCAAGATCAGAGTTTTATAAGTATATATATATATATATATATATATATATATATATATAAATATAAATATATATATATAAATATATGTGTGTGTGCATGTGCATGTGTATCCAGGTTAGCCGGGAGGTGGTGTTAGGTAAATTGAACGGATTGAAGGCCGATAAATCCCCAGGGCCAGATAGTCTGCATCCCAGAATACTCAAGTGATAGTGATAATTTTTCAAAATTACTTAGATTCTGGAGTAGTTCCTGAGGATTGGAGGGTAGCTAATGTAATCCCACTTTTTAAAAAAGGAGGGAGAGAGAAAGCGGGGAATTACAGACCAGTTAGTCTAACATCGGTAGTGGGCAAACTGCTAGAGTCAGTTATTAAAGATGGGATAGCAGCACATTTGGAAATTGGTGAAATCATTGGACAAACTCAACATGGATTTACGAAAGGTAAATCATGTCTGACAAATCTGATAGAATTTTTCGAGGATGTAACTAGTAGAGTGGATAAGGGAGAAGCGGTGGATGTGCTATATCTAGACTTTCAGAAGGCTTTCGACAAGGTCCCGCATAAGAGATTAGCATACAAACTTAAAACACACGGTATTGGGGGTTCAGTATTGATGTGGATAGAAAACTGGCTAGCAGACAGGAGGCAAAGGGTAGGAGTAAACGGGTCCTTTTCAGAATGGCAGGCAGTGACTAGTGGGGTACCGCAAGGCTCAGTGCTGGGACCCCAGCTATTTACAATATATATTAATGATTTGGACGAGGGAATTCAATGCAACATCTCCAAATTTGCAGATGACACCAAGCTAGGGGGTATAGATAGGTGTGAGGAGGATGCTTGGAGGCTGCAGGGTGATTTGGATAGGCTGAGTGAATGGGCAGATGCATGGCAGATGCAGAAAAATGTGGATAAATGTGAGGTTATCCACTTTGGTGGCAAAAACAGGAAAGCAGACTATTATCTAAATGGTGGCCGATTAGGAAAAGGGGAGATGCAGCGCGAAGTGGCTGTCATGGTACACCAGTCATTGAAAGTAGGCATGCAGGTGCAGCAGGCAGTGAAGAAAGTGAATGGTATGTTAGCTTTCATCACAAAAGGATTTGAGTATAGGAACAGGGAGGTTCTACATCAGTTGTATATGGTCTTGGTGAGGCCACACCTGGAGTATTGCGTATAGTTCTGGTCTCCAAATCTGAGGAAGGATATTATTGCCATAGAGGGAGTGCAGAGAAGGTTCACCAGACTGATTCCTGGGATGTCAGGACTGTCTTATGAGGAAAGACTGGATAGACTCGATTTATACTCTCTAGAATTTAGGAGATTGAGAGTGGATCTTATAGAATCTTACAAAATTCTTAAGGGGTTGGACAGGCTAGATGCAGGAAGATTGTTCCCGATGTTGGGGACGTCCAGGACAAGGGGTCACAGCTTAAGGATAAAGGGGAAATCCTTTAGGACCGAGTTGAGAAGGACTTTTTTCACACACAGAGTGGTGGGTCTCTGGAACTCTCGGCCACAGAGGGTAGTTAAGGCCAGTTAATTGGCTATATTTAAGAGGGAGTTAGATGTGGCCATTGTGGCTAAGGGGATCAGAGGGTATGGAGAGAAGGCAGGTACGGGATACTGAGTTGGATAATCAGTCATAATCATATTGAATGGTGATGCAGGCTCAAAGGGCCGAGTGGCCTACTACTGCACCTAATTTCTATGTTTCCATGTTTCTATTATCCTACACATACTAGAAATAATTTACACATACACCAAGCCAATTAACCTACACACCTGTATGTCTTTGGAGTGTGGGAGAAAACTGTAGATCTCTGAGAAAACCTACATTGTCACTGGGAGAACGTCCAAACTCCATACAGACAGCACCCACAGTCATGATCAAACCTGGGTCATCCATGCCGTCATATTGGAGAGGATTCCTTTGGATAGGATTTGCTGGCATTTGGAAGAAAATGGGCTAATTAGGGACAGGTAGCAAGGCTTTTCACATTTCGGATCATGTTGATTGAGCTATGATTAAGTTTCAGGATATTGACTGATTTCAAAAATTTTTTTGTGTGTATATAGTGTGTGCAATGGAGGTGGATTTGTTGCCCAAGATACAATATTACTGTAGTATATTTTAAGATAAAGAAGACTTACTTGAAATTGATTTCTAGTTCTGAACTTGAGAGGCTGGGTGTGATGCTTGATGGACTGTGTGGGATGGAAGGACCCGTTGCTCCTCCCGTGCAACATGTGGCATTGCACAGGACAAAGAGAGATGTTCTGTATATAGTTTATCCTGTCTGTGACAGTGTGTGTGCAGCCATTTTTGTGTTGTCTTGCTGTCAGCATTGGGTAAAGCATTAAAGACTTCTGTTGTAAATGGAAGACTCTCAAGTTTTGTGCAGACCTAGAAAACGAACATGAAAGTGGTGTCAGGAGTGGGAGCGTCCAAAGACACAGATAAGAGCCTATTTTTTGATTAAAAACAAAAAATATATATATTTTTAAATTTCTGTAGTGTACTCAAACTAACATGTCTCGGCAATTCGATCTGAGTTTTATTTTGAAAGTATGGCAATTACGACTGACTAGAGAAAGAAGGCTCTCTTGTGTTCATCAATGTTTCCAGAAACTTTTGCACTGCTTCAAAATATACTTACAGAAGATGTAGCTGAAGCCTTATATGTTGAAATCACAATGGCTTTGCAGCTGCATTTCGAAGAAAGTCAAAATTTCCTCACAGCTCGCCTTGATTTCTACAGGACGGTGCAACAGGAAGAGCAATCGATTACCAAATTTCTTGCCGAACTTCACACCAAGGCAAAGGCAGATGATTTTAAAACTCAATGCTGCGAAAAGTGCCAAGACAATGCATTGCGGAATAGGCTGGTCATGAGCTGCAGGCCCGCATAAATCCAGCTGGCGATTCTCAAGGAATCGGATGTCCCATTGAAGAATGTGCTGCAGTGTGCTCAGATGGCCGAGCTGCTGAGTAAAGAACTGCACAAAATGGCCAGTGAAACAGCGTCAAAGCTCCCGAAGGAGGTGCATACAGTTCATCAGACTTGTCTGCAATGCCAGAAACCACTTGATCGACCCAGAGTAAATCTGGAGACGGTGAGATAGTTTCAGAAGAGCTGTCCCCCTGTGGGGGGAGGATTGAAACCCTGCTACTGGTGCGGCTCGACTGCTCATCATCACGGTGAATGCCCGTATATCAAGTCCATTTGTTATGCCTGTTACCGAAAAGGTCATCTCCAGGCAGTGTGTCAATCCGTAGGAAAGCTGAGAAAGGGCAAGAAAGCGCAAAACACAAACCAAATCGCAGAGACCATTCCTATTGAAGTGCTCGGTGTGTCTACGATCACTGACAAGATGAGGATTTCGCTGCGGGTCTCGAACGTCGATCTACAGTTCCAGGTTGACACTGGTGCGGCTGTGTCGCTAGTGGGTCAGGACATCTGAGAGAGGATCGGATCACCGAAACTGAAACTGGCCAACATCCGCCTTTTCGGATACGTACGACAGACCATTCCCACAAAAGGCAAATGCACTGCCGCCGTTTCCTGTAATGGTATGACACAGATGTTGCCGCTGATCGTCATTGGTAAAGAAGGTAAATGTGTGCCATCGACTGGATCCATGGTTTCAAGCTTCACATGCCCGCCTTGATCTACGATGGATCAATTATGGCATTGCCATCTATCGCGAATTGCAACATGGTCAGCAAGTGCATGAACAACCTGCAAAAACAGGACTTTGAATGGCACTGATCCAAATAGTGTGTCACACATTCACCAGGTTGAAGGAGGTGCTCGCCGGGAAGATGCATTTGGTCCACTATGACCCATCAAAGCTGTTCTCGCTGTCCGCCATTGCATCGCCATATGGTCATGGAGCTGTAATCTCACAAACTGCGCCGAACGGCAAGAAAGAACCAATTGCATTCTCATCCAAAACGCTGACGACCTCCGAGAAAAACTACAGCCAAGTGGAGAAAGAACAGCATACACATAAAGCAAATGCTGATATATCTTCAAAAGAGAACACTGAGGAAAACTCTGTTGATTCTGAGCCAAGAGTTGTGAAACGCAAAAAAGCCTGCAAATAAAGAGTGAAGCGAGGTCCAGCCAAATGGAGATGTTCAAACTGGAAAGGGGGATTGTGATTAAGAAGGAACTGCAGATGCTGGAAAATTGAAGCTAGACAAAAGTGCTGGAGAAACTCAGTGGGTGCAGCAGCATCTAGATCAGCGTTCAGCATTTGCATCTAGATGCTGCTGCACCCACTGAGTTTCTCCGGCACTTTTTTCTACCAAGGGGGATTGTGATGTTTGGTGGACTGTGTGGAGTGGGAGGACCCGTTGCTCCTAGGGACAGGTAGCATGGCTTTTCACATTTCGGATTGTTGATTGAGCTTTGATTGAGTTTCAGGATATTGACTGATTTTGAATATTTTTTTGTGTGTATATAGTGTGTGCACTGGAGGTGGATTTGTTGCCCAAGATACAAGCTGTAGTATATTTTGAGATAAAGAAGACTTACTTGAAATTGATTTCTAGTTCTGAACTTGAGAGGCTGGGTGTGATGCTTGATGGACTGTGTGGGATGGAAGGACCCGTTGCTCCTTCTGTGCAGCAGGTGGTGCTGCACAGGACAAAGAGAGATGTGTTGTATATAGTTTATCCTGTCTGTGACAGTGTGTGTGCAGCCATTTTTGAGTTGTGTTGCTGCCAGCATTGGGTAAAGTATTAAAGACATCTGTTGCAAATTGAAGACTCTCATGTTTTGTGCAGACCTAGAAAACGGACAAGAAACTGGGACTGCAAAACACGTCTCAAATACCTTAATGGTTACGTTTTAAAGTTTTTTATTAGAAATTGAATGGCATTCCACACATAAACTTTGCAATTCAATATAAATGTACTGGAAGGAGTTGAAAGGAGTTGAACCCTAAATTCTAAAACTATTTCATTCTCATGGGTTGTTACTTCTTTAGGCCGTGATATCTGAAAATATTGTTTTCATTTTCACCATATATAGTCCAGGATCCTTCTGGGAAAATTTGTTTAAAGTTTGACTTTGACAGCATGGAAGCAATTTTTTGTTGCTTGCAGGCTGAAAACAAGTAGTTAAAATGGAGTTACAAATATGTTTATTCCATCATTCCATAACTTTTCCTCTCATAGCCATCATGTAAGGAGATTTGTATTTCTCAAGAAAATGTGGATGGAAATTCACATGATGACATGACTGTTGAAGATTTCTTCCACATTTATTGATATCTATGTATTGGCATTAATTATTATCATTTTTGTTTTTAGCGTGAGAAGTAAGTTATCTAACTCTACCAGTTCACAACAATTGAGCACATGAGAATTTCCAGTGGGTCAAATTGACATGTTGACCATAAACATGAGTATATCATTTACTTTGAACCAGGTGAGTTATTTTTCATATATGTATATTACTAAATGTCTGATCTTGACCACTTCCTGTTGTTCTGTATATAGATTTTAGAAAAGATTCTGCCACTTACGGCTGTGAATTTTGGCCATCTTACTCAGAGCCCCCCTCCGTTGCACAGGACGAGAGGATTTTTCCCATTGATGAAATATAAAAGAGTTAATAGTGTTTTTAAAAATGTTGAGATTCTCTCCCCTGAAGCCCACGCCCCTTCCGGTGGGACTATAAAACCCGGAAGTGTTGAGTGCCTCAGTCAGTCTCTACAAGATGGAGGAGCGAGAGGGTCATGTCTCTCAGTCTGAGCTGTGAATAACACTGAACACATGTCTACTACACTGTGAGTGTGGTTTTACTGACATTGAGTGCCCTTAATGTGGTTTGAAAATGAGAATGTGGTTAGTTTGAAATAAAGCACAGTAAATGGTTGGTGGTGGTTGGTTTTAAATAAAGCACAGCAAATGGTTGGTGGTGGTTGGTTTGAAATGGCAAATGATTAAAAGTCTAAACTTGACAAATTCCTGTTTGCACTGTATATTGATTTTAGATAAAATGTATCTTATTCAGTCGCACTCCGCTCATCAGATGCAGAGGATTCTACCCATCAATGAAAAATAAAAGGGCTATTAGCGTTTAAAAAATGTTGAGAATCTCTCTCCTGTCAATCATGCCATGAAGGCCGCGCCCCTTCCAGTGGGAGGGGGAGGGATTATAAAATCCAGAAGTGTGGGTGTGGCTCAGTCTCTGCAAAATGGGGGAGGGAGAGGTCACGACTCAGTCTAGGCAGTGAATCAACTGAACACACTGAATATCTACTGAACTATGAGTGTGGTGTTTATGTGGTCTCTACGTGGTGTTCTGTGTGGTTTTATGGTGGTTTCATGGTGGTTCCAAGATGCTTGAAATGGTATGAAACTGCATTTGAATGTGGTGGCCTTGCACCCTGCATGAAATGGTATGAAACTGCATTTGAAATGGTGGCCTTGCACACTGTATTAAATGGTATGAAACTGCACTTGAATTTGGTGGCCTTACACCCTGCCTGAAATGGTATGAAATTGCACTTGAATTTGGTGGCCTTGCAACCTGCTTGAAATGGCATGAAACTGCACTTGAATTTGGTGGCCTTACACCCTGTAAGAAATGAAGCACATCAAATGGTTGGTGGTGGTTGGTTTGAAATCAAGCACAGCAAATAGTTGGTGGTGGTTGGTGTGAAATGAAGCACAGCAAATGGTTGGTGGTGGTTGGTTTGAAATGGCAAATGATTAAAAGTCTAAACTTGACAAATTCCTGTTTGCACTGTATATTGATTTTAGATAAAATGCTACCACATACAGCAGTGATTTTTGGCCATCTTATGCAGTCCCACTCCGCTCATCAGATGCAGAGGATTCTTCCCATCAATGAAAAATAAAAGGGCTATTAGTGTTTAAAAAATGTTGAGAATCTCTCTCCTGTCAGGTATGCCATGAAGGCCGCGCCCCTTCCAGTGGGAGGTGGGAGGGATTATAAAATCCAGAAGTGTGGGTGTGGCTCAGTCTCTGCAAAATGGGGGAGGGAGGGGTCACAACTCAGTCTAGGCAGTGAATCAACTGAACACACTGAATATCTACTGAACTGTGAGTGTGGTGTTTATGTGGTCTCTACGTGGTGTTCTGTGTGGTTTTATGGTGGTTTCATGGTGGTTCCATCATGCTTGAAATGGGATGAAACTGCATTTGAATGTGGTGGCCTTGCACCCTGCATGAAATGGTATGAAACTGCATTTGAAATGGTGGCCTTGCACACTGTATTAAATGGTATGAAACTGCACTTGAATTTGGTGGCCTTACACCCTGCTTGAAATGGTATGAAACTGCACTTGAATTTGGTGGCCTTGCAACCTGCTTGAAATGGCATGAAACTGCACTTGAATTTGGTGGCCTTGCACCCTGTTTGAAATGGCATGAAACGGCGCTTGAATTTGGTGGCCTTGCACCCTGCTTGAAGTGGCATGAAACTGCACTTGAATTTGGTGGCTTTGCACCCTGCTTGAAGTGGTATGAAACTGCACTTGAATTCAGTGGCCTTGCACCCTGCTTGAAGTGGTATGAAACTGCACTTGAATTTGTTGGCCTTGCACCCTGCTTGAAGTGGTAAGAAACTGCACTTGAATTTGGTGGCCTTGCACCATGCTTGAAATGGAATTTCAAGGAATAGCCATGAGTTAACTGCCAGCCCACCAGCCGTGAGTGAGCTGCCAGCACATCAGGCTTGAATGACGGAGCTGCCACCCCAAGAAGCCATTTGGCCCACAATGTCCATGCTAGCCCTCTTGAAATCTGTCCCTTGAGCCCACAACACCCATACTAGTGCTCCAGAAAGCCACCCCCCCCCCCCCCCACCAACTGGCCACCAATATTGGAATTGGTCAGCAATATTGGAATTGGTGGAGAGGTGGAATATTGCGTTGGGGACCAGCCCTCCCGTGTGCACATGGGACCCGACGGGTCCCACTTAGTCTAGTATTTTAACAAACATTTCTTTACAGCTATTTTCAGCTTAATGTGATTGTGCTAGTTTTTATGTAGCGTGATTACCCAAATGCAAACATACCCTACTAAAAAAATTGCAGTTTTTAATATGAATCCAAAGAGATTCTGTGATCTTTTTCAGGAGTTTTGGGGAGTTTTTGCAAAAAGGTTTTTGAGGAGGCAAATTCTCTTTTCAGCACAAAGGAAATACTATAAGCTAATTCTGAAAGAGTTTAAGTTTTTTTAACATACCAAGGAGTGCTTTACGTTAAATGTGTACTTCCCAAAATCCATTTCCAACAATTTGAAATTAGATTAATGAGTTGTGGATTGACAACTTGATTTTGTTATTTAAATAATTATTATTTGATCATTACCAAATTATATATCCATTTTTTGGTGACTTTTTTGCACAGTTATAACATGCTTTAAAATCCTGACATATTGCATGATTTGTGGCAGGCTGTGCGTGGACATATGAGCAGTTTTGTTTAAAGTACAGAAACATATCAGTAAATTTAATATTGATTAAAAGAAAAATAAATGAGAAAATGTATAAATGTTTAATTTTTTACTACTATTTTATTCGTCTTAACCCTTTGTTTCACATTGTATTCTTCTTCTGATTAGTGAGCGCTACTTAATATATCAATTTATAATCGGCTGTGAAAATGATCTACATAGTTTATATACTATTTAACAATTAAACATTATTGAAATGCGATCTCGGCTTTTTATTCTTCAACATATCATTTCAGTTTACTTCATTATAATTTAAACAAGTCACCTACTGTTTATCATTGTGCTGCAGAAACATGATCTCGCTGAAAAAAAATTGTTAATTTTTTCTGTTACATTTTGCTGGTGATTATCTCCAGCGGTTCAGATAGCATTTATGGGGAATATGGATCGGAGACCTTTCTGGTTGGATTCAGAAGAAGGGTCCCAACATAAAACGTCACCCATCCATGTTCTAAAGGGATGCTGCTTAAATCAATGGGTTTCAAGAGTAATTTGTGTCCTTTATTGTAAATCAGCATCTGCAGTTCCTTGTTTATACAATGATTTTCATGTTTCACTCTATGATTCTACAAAGCCACTGTTCATTTTTACTACATTTTTTGTTTCTAGTTTATTTTGTTTAATATCCAACATTTGCTTTGCAGTTCTATTAATATACAGCTGTTATAGTGAAATTACATTTTATTGTTATTTTTGTATGTTATTTCATATTTTCTTCAATTCCCTGTGCACCTGCTGTGTTGGAACTTTACTGCCTTAAGCCTTGTTAAAAACATTGCATCTTCCACATATCATTCTGTTTCATGAAGAAAAAACAACTTAATGTCAAGATAAATGTCATTCTTCTTTCTCATTCCAAGTGATCAACTGCCACCTGAGTTTGCACCTGACAGCATCCACTATTCCCATTAATAAATTTTAAATCGTGATTTCAGTTGCTGTATTATTTGGTTACACTTTGTAAACTGGAGAAAATTGTTATTTTTCCATCACAATTTGATCTCTCGCTTCTTGCCAAGAATAGTAAGATTAAATGAGAACTTACCAGTTTGAAGTTTGATCTTTATTTTATGAGGAGTTACGTTGGTGATTACGTGAAGAACCCCGCCAGTGTGCATGCGCGTCAATCTTCAAAGCAGCGGTATGAAATTACAGATAACAATAATCGAAGTAACATAGTAAGATCAGCAACTTGAGAACTACCAGATTACCTTTGTGATAGAGGGTTGGGCGTGGAGGGCACGTAAGGACCAGCGTAACTCCTCATGAAAATAAAGATCAAACTTCAAACTGGTAGGTTCTCATTTAACCTTACTATTTTACTTCGGAGTCACGTGAGTGGTTCTGTGAAGAGTTCAAAGCTCTGTGATTTCATGCCACAGATTCAAATCCCGGAATCTCACTGCATCGATTGACTCAGGATGAGTGAATAATCAACAATGCATTAACCATGACATTGAATCAAATATATTAATGGTTTACATTAATAAAGAATCAATAGCAACCCATCTATGTCAGGGGATGCTAAAGTGAACGTAAAAAAGAATGGGCAAACAACCGCGGTCGGCAATCGGCCTATGGTAAAAAAGTTTAGAATTTTTTTCTAAATTTGACCATCCTGCGGTCACGAGGATATGGTTGATGGGAATGTCCATTGCCCTGGCTGCTGACGTTGATGCCGCCCTGATGAAATGAGATGTAAAATTGTTAGTGTCATTACCTGCATAATCCAGAACCTGCTTTAGCCACCTTGAAGTTGTCTGAACTGACCTTTCCTTGTGTGGTTGTTTGTGGCTAATAAACAATGCTGATTCTACACCTTGTTGAGTTCTGGTGGCCTTGATAAAATATAGCAAGCCTGCCCACACACATAGACGTGAATCCGTGGGGTATGTCAAAATATGATCTTAAATCCTGCCACCCTTGGTCTGCTCTGCTTATGTAGATCAGAAATGGCATCTGCAGCGATTTCCATCCTATCTAGCTGCAGTTTCTGCAATGTCTGCTCTCATTGTGCTGATCCTAGTGTCATGACTAGGGATGTAGCTGGCTCTGGTAAAGTATTGTTAACCCAATGTCAATATCCCATACTGCGTATACGTGTACTGGAAGAACTTGTGTTAAAGACATCATTTACAAACTCGATATCCGGGTTGAAACCCGACAGAGCGGATCCTGTTTGCTGTGGCTAATATGATGGGAATGCACGTTCGGCACAGTTAATGGCCATATAACTCTACATTGTCAAAAACCTTTTGAAAATGAACTGGAAGACGTCAGTAATCTGACCATATTACATGTAACATTAACATTAAACAAAAAACCGCTACCCATCTCGTGAATAGGAATGTACTGCTTTTTTGGTGCTATCCCTGCACTCTGCAGTGAGCACATCCATGGACTGATGTGACTACTTGAGCCGTAAGGCAGTCCATTCATAATGTGTAAGTCAATAATTGTTTTATTATGCAGAGGCTGGTTTCCTAAACCACAGTTTGAACCAGCAAAGTTTTTGTTTTTTTGAATAACCTTATACAGTTGTATTATTATGCCTGGCGGAAGCGGGAAGTATGGCAGCATAGCCAGTCAGACAGTACGAAAACTAAATCGAGACCTTGCTGACTTTATTTGAAGACCCGACTGATGAGGCAAAATGGAGGATGACATAAAGAACATTCCTCCTTCGTGTAGCGAGAATGTATCTCTCCGCATTGTTATGCCACATATTTTTGTAATCAGTGAATAAGCATGAAACCAACATGTCGCTATTTGGTGTTCTATTGAACCATACTTTCATAAGACTTTGTGATCCAACCCCTTTCCTGTGTTGTCATTGATCTGAACTTGATGATATGCCAGTGGCAAAGGAGATTAGGTCATTTATTAATGGATACTTTTACTTGATTGCCATGTGACTAACATATGCCACCACTGTAGTGTATTAACCTGATGTTGAGTATGTATATTCGCTCAATAGCTCTTTACCCATGGGGTGCATCTAGAGTCTATAGTTAATTGATACCAACAACTGAAGAATTGGCAACTCATACAAATCTCCTCCACCTCCAAACTAGAGATGATATTCGCAATTTTCCATCTGGGAGCACTTAGCATCAGTTTGTAAATAACTGCGATTCGACTGACCAACTACTGGAGCAATGCTGAATACTGTTCGCTGATCATTGTGTCTTAGGTAGCTTCAGCTGGTAATAGCATAAGTTTGTTAGCAATGATCTACATGTAATTTAAGAGGTTGCTACTTTGCACAATGTCAGTTCCCCGACTTGCACAGCTGATGCACAGCTAATATATTGCCAATTACTCTTGATGACTAGAGGTCAGCATTATAACAGGATTCTAATAACTCCAATCTCTTACCACTGGGTGGAGTCATAGGCTAATTAATAGTTAAAGGTAAATCCCAATGACCAACAGTCTACTTGGTAACAACTTAAAGTTAACTGGATGGATGAGCCCAATTTCTCAAATATAATTTGAGGCTGAAACAGATGATTTTTAACAAAAATACAGTTTATCACATTTTGCAATATTTCACTGTTATTATAACAGTTATCATTGCCTTTTGATAATCGCCAATGTCTCCGATGATCCCTGTAAATGGGAACTGCGTAGACTGTATCTATGACCCTTACGAATCAGTTGTTAGTCAGCAACAAAGTTCTCTATTCAGAAAAATTTATACTGCACATGCGAGTTAAATGACATTCTTCATCCTTCATAATGAACAGGCATTCCTGCCAACATTCTCATAACCCTGAGCCTATGTCAAAGACCATTCTGGCCCTAAATCCTAACTTGCTTAGATGCTAGTATTGTGCAGTTTTACATGGCTAGATGCCGCTAAGTAGCTGACTATGTCTTGCCATTTGTGGATTGTACAACCAAGTGTAAACATTACCATCTTGTAAGTGGTACACTTACCCATGTTTCAGAAGTGCCAAACCCACCTAACTGCCTGGTAGGGTTTAGGAACCTCTGTCCAACTGTTGTGCTGCCACCAGCTTCACTGAACCACTACTGCCTATAAAGGCATGGGGTGCATTGTTGCTGAAAACGATGAACCTTTGCCTGCCGTTGGCCTTGATTAGTCCAACAGCTTTTACTTTTTCCCAGGTTTTTCCTGGTGAATAGGCCTTACCCGAATAGAAGATGCAGGACCCGATGGTTTGGGGGTTGAATTTTATAAGAAGTTTCATGATTTGATCGTCCCATGGCTACAAACTATGTACAAAGTTGCCTACGAACAAGAACAACTTCCAGAAACCTTAAAAGAATCCACAATTACACTTATTCCTAAGGCAGACAAAGATCCAGAAGACCCAGGATCATATAGAGCAATAGCTCTTTTAAATACAGATCAAAAAATATTAACAAAAATTTTATCTCAAAGGTTAAGTTTAGTGATCAATAGATTAATACATCATGATCAAACTGGTTTTATTCCTAAACGTTACTCTACTTATAACTTAAGACGTCTATTTAATATCATTTACTCAAAAAGAATGACTGATATTGAACTAGCAATTATATCCCTGGATGCGGAGAAGGCGTTTGACCAGGTTGAATGGCCTTACTTATTTAAGATAATGCAGAAATTTCAACTGGGAGAAGGATTTTGCAAATGGGTTAGAATTTTATACTCTTGCCCAACAGCAAGAATCCTAACAAACCAAATGTTATCAGCAAAATTCAATCTTTCTAGGGGTTGTAGGCAAGGCTGTCCATTATCACCTTTATTATTTGCACTTGCTATAGAATTATTGGCCGATAGGATTAGAGTAGAACCAGAAATTTATGGATATAATACCAAAACTACAATTAACAAAATATCTTTATATGCAGATGATGTTTTATTATATATAACAAAACCAGAGATTAGTATCCCTAAAGTACTTGAAGTGATAGATGAATTTAGTAAGTCCTCAGGATATAGAATTAACTGGAATAAAAGTGAAATTATGCCTATAACAGGAATTAAATTGAATAAATTACAAAAATTTCCATTTAAAATAGCTAACAATCAAATTAAATATCTTGGAATTAATGTATCAAAATCTTATAACTCTTTATTTAAATCTAATTTTCCCCAATTATTAAATAAATTAAAAAATAATATTTTATATTGGAAAACATTACCGATATCAATGATCGGTAGAATAAATGCCATTAAAATGATCTTTTTACCTCAATTACTATACTTATTTCAAGCCATTCCGTTATATCTTCCTAAATTTTTTTTTTTTTTAATTGATTCTATAGTTAATAGCTTTATTTGGGATTACAAAAATCACAGAATAAGTAAAACACACTTATGTAAATCTAAGATAAATGGTGGTTTAGCTTTACCTAATTTTTAATATTATTTTTGGGCAGTTCAGATTAAGAACTTTAATTATTGGTTGATACAGATGGAACAGGACCCGGTTTGGTTAAGAATTGAAAAGGAAGATTGTTTCCCATTCGACATAAACACAATACTCCTTGCCCCTGGGGTGGTACAAAAAAAATCATATAAGGAAAACCCTATAATTTTAAATAATATACGTACCTGGAAACAAATCATTAAGACTTTACATTTAAAAACTATGCCACTTTGTTTACCAATTATGAATAATCCTATGTTTAAACCTTCGACATTGGATGTGGGGTTTAGACATTGGAAAAATTTAGGAATAATAAGGATAGAACATCTTTATAGGAATGGGAAATTCCTCTCATTTCAGGAGTTGAAAGAGATTTATAGATTGCAAGCAAATAATTTATTTAGATATTTACAAATTAGAGATTATGTTAAATTAAATACGCTAAATTATAGAAATAGAGATCCAGGTTTACTGGATGAAGTACTTAACAAGCATCCAACAACAGAAAAATTAATAGCATATATATACAATATTTTTTTGGACAGGGAAATGTCAAAAACTGAATTATTCCGACAAAAATGGGAATATGAAATTGGTTTACCTATATCAGAAGATTTTTGGGAAGAAAGCTTACAACGAATTCATCGCTGTTCGCTAAATGCCAGACATACTTTGATACAATTCAAAGTAATACATAGATTACACTACTCAAAAAAGAAATTAAATAGAATCTTTCCTAATATATCACCATTATGTGATAAATGTCAGCACGTAGAAGCCGATTTAACTCATAGTTTTGTAAAATGTACAAAACTTAATAACTATTGGACTGAGATTTTTAGAATTATTTCCATAGTTTTAAAGATCACATTAAGCCCTGACTTAAAATTAATTATATTTGAGGTTTTAGATTCGAACCAAACTTTAACAGTAAATCAAAGAAATTTTCTGGATTACTGTTTAATAATTGGAAAAAAATTAATATTACAATTTTGGAAGGGACCATTATCCCCAACAATTAAAATGTGGACAGTGGAAATGTTGGAGACATTACAACTGGAGAGAATTGGGTTTATCCTAATGGATAAACTTGAGCTTTTTGAACAAATATGGTCTCCATTCACTGATTATATGAAGGGGTAGATGGGCTCGGCATTGAAACTCAATAAGTACCCTGTGGAAAGATCAAATAAAAATGTTTAATTTCAGATTTATATACTCGTCTCTATATATTACATTTAGAAATTGCTCCATTCATTGATAAGATGTGTACTGTTTTCTTTTCCACAAGTATAATAACAGTTTACTAGTTATATGGGGTTTTTTTTTTGTTTTTTGTTTTTTGTTTTTTTGTTTCTTGTTTGTTGTTTTTTTATTTATTTTTTATTTTTTATTTTTTTTATATTAATCAAATATAATCATACTCTTATTTATCCACTATTCTTTCTTTATACTTTTTTCTTATTCTCTTTTTCACTCTATATAAAAAAGTGAGGCCTATATATGGTTTGCTAATATTTATATAATTTTGGAAAGATGTATTAATAATATCTGAAAAAAAAATTGCTATAATATTTGTAATATGTATGGCCTCTAATAAAAATATATTTAAAAAAAAAAGAAGATGCGGCGGCTGGCTCTCATACCCCACTGCTAGCGCTGTTCACTACTAGCACGCACGTACTCCAGTATGTTCCACTGATGTCTTTAGAATCTGCAGTCAGTAACATCTGACCTTCCGCACTCCCCTCGATTGTGAGGGCGATTCATAGGCAGCCCTAAACAGGCACTGCCGCAGGCCCCAGGATACCTGCGCTGATACGGCCCCCCAATGGACCCGTAGCAGGATGGAACATTCTGTTGGGATGGCAAGTTTGTTGTCAGGAAATGGTACCTCTGACACATTCCCTTCATCCCTTGGGGTGTGCTCCACGGCCATACCCTGAAACTCAGCATCAGCAGTACACTGACCTGGCATGCTCTCCTCCTCCTAGAGGGAGACATGAAGCAGCCCTGTCCCAGGCACTGCTGGCACGGCCTGTCTCATAGGTCGGCACCGTCACACATGAATCAGCCCTGTCAACAGGTGTTTATACCTCGCTCCTACTTGATTTGCCCCTCCACGGGCACCCCAGCACGCTGGAAGCCACTGACTGCCTTGTCAGTGGCTGGCTATTGTGAAACCCGATCTTTACCGGCTATCCGCTTCCGCGGTCAGAACCGGGGTTTCCCCATAGCCCATAATCGGCTCGCTTGTCAGACTCCACAATAAATCTAGCAGGAAACCTCTGTGAAGAGAGGTTCCTGCTCGAACAACAAACCCTGGTAAGTAAAATAAACTGTGCTTCTAGGTTTAAACTTAATGCCGGCAGGAGCGATGTCCTGCCAGTCCAGTGCTTCGCCAATGCGAACGACGGCTAGATTTATTGCGGAGTCCGGCGAGTGAGCGCGCATGCGAACTGGCGGGGTTCTTCACAGAGTCACTCACATGACTCCGAAGTAAAATCCCATTTTTTTGGGACACTGTTGTTACATTCCAACTTGCCTTGACTTCAATAAGTTTAGGCTGCAACCATCACGTCCATTACATAGACTCAAAAAGCTGGAGTAACTCAATGGGACACGCAGCATCCCTGTCCGACTGAGTTACACCAGCTTTTTGTGTCTTTCTTTGGTTTAAACATGCATCTGCAGTTCCTTCCTACATCATTTCCATTAGTTTGGAAGATCTTTAGTCAGAGCACGGAGATGGCAGACTTGTCCTCTTTAAATAGTCATTTAATCCATTAATACCTCAAAATTCTATCATGTAGCATATTTTCTTCAGCAATAGAAAGAAGATGAATTAGTTCCTGAGTAAAATCCAATAAGAACAGTTTCCAAGATATTTCAAAAATGTGGCTGGCACTTTGTATCTGGTATTTTTCTAATTTTCTAATTCCAAATGTGCATTGGCTTTCATTGTTCTTTACACAATGCATTTGTTATTGTTTCCTGATAATGTTTGGACAAATTGTTATGAGCAAACTCAGTCAGTGGACATTTTAACATATTCATGTTTTTGACGTGGAAATGATGAATATGAATACTATTTCAAGTCAAGATTATTTGTCACGTAAACATACAAGAAGTACAGTGAAATGAAAGTGGCAATGCCTGCGGATTGTGCAAAAGCAACAGAACAGAATAGAACAGAACCAGTATTTACATTTTAGATTTTTTTTTTAAAGACACAATACAACAGTAAATTAGTCCCTGGTGAGATAAGAGTTTACAGTCCTGATGGCCTGTGGGATGAAACTTTGTCTTCTTTGGACTGAAGAGGATGACTCTCTGTTTTCACAGCATGAAAAACAGCCTGACCGTAGCAGATGGAACAGTCCATTGCTGGTGTGGTAGATGTCCCTCATTATGTTGCTGGCTCTGGATCTGCAGCTCCTGATGTATAGGTCCTGCAGGGGGGTGAGTGTTGTTCCCATAGTGTGTTTGGCTGAACACACTATTCTCTGCAGAGCCTTCCTGTCCTGGGCAGAGCTGTTCCCAAACCAGATTGAGATGTTGCCGGACAAGATGCTTTCTACAGCCCCAGAGTAGAAGCACTGAAGGATCCTCAGAGAGTCTGAATTTCCTCAGCTGCCAGGTGGTAAAGATGCTGCCTTACTTACTCATCCTATCCACAGTAGTCTCATTTATCTCCAGTGGCATGTACATCCTTGGATGTTGAGCCCTTCTAAAGTCTACAATCAGCTCCTTAGTTTTTGTGACATTCAAGTGGAGCTGGTGTCCTGACACCAGAGTGCCAGATCAGCTACCTCCTCCCGGTAGGCCTTCTCATCGTTATCGGAGATCAGACTCACCACCACAGTGTCCTCAGTAAATAAAAGAAGGAAGAGAGGAGGTTCAAATGAAATGTAGTAGAATTGGGGCATAGATAAATGCACAGAGTCTTGTGCACCTAGAGTACGGGAATCAAGAATCAGGACATGGGATTAAGGTGAGATGGGAAAGATTTAACAGAAACCTGAAGGATAATTTATTCAGAGTGCAATACATATATGAAACACAGAGCCAGAGGAAGTGACTGAGGCTGGAAAGACATTTGCACAGGTACATGGATATAATAAAGTTGTGAGGGATACAGGTCAAATGTGGGCCAATGGAACTAGCGAAGATGAGTCTTCAACTTGCAGAAATAACTACCTCAGGAGTTGGCTGCAGGATGAACTCCAGTGAGCGGTGGCTGCAGGGAGGAGGGACAGCATACGTTCATGGGTGCATGTGTCCATGGTGTGGGGTGCAGGTGACTCTGCAGCAGCCAAGGGATCAAATGCACTTGCATTGCTGGAGGTCCCGCAGAGACAGAGTGCATGGATTGGACAGCGCCTGCAATGGCAGGGAACTCTAAATGAATGATGGAGGACAGCAACCACATTGCCAGGGCAGGCCTACTCCTGTAAAACCGACCCAGTGCCACTATCAGGACAACAGGCCTTCAAGGCCAAGATAAGCCTATACATTTAAGAATTTGAAACTTGAAGGGTACAAAACAGCACAGGAAAAGTGGTGACTCTTTTCGTAGTGCAAGGTGAAGTCCACTTTTCTTACATTACAATCATTGCCTTTTTGTATGTATTTTCCATCGTGATAATGTATAGTATAGGTTCACTGAATTGTATGGAAAACAAAGAATTTGGATGTATCTACGTATATGTGACAATAAAGTACCATTGAATGATCGAACCAGGGGTGTCACTGGAAGGGAATAATTCCTGGTGTTCTAGAGGGCATGCACTCTGCAAGTGTGTTGCCAGGATGGGTCTGACAGGCTCCAGGTCCTCATGAGCACAAAATTGCATGGGTTTCTATGCCACTCAAACACAACTATCTATTTGGGGAGAAAAAGCAACAACGTGATCATCTAAAAAGTAGCAATTATATGATAATGTGGAGGCTACATTGAGACAGCTTAAATTACTTTTAGTGTAAATTTTCTGACCGATCTAAGAATTAATATTTCAAAATAATATATTCAATCATATATCCTGGAATATTCAGGCTCAACTCACTTCAAGAAATTCAACCAGGCACTTTCCTCTGTAGGGAGCATAGAATGGCATTATTATATGGTCAACGCTCCTGTTGAAGTATTGTAGGACTCCAAATATTTTGCTCTGCCCTTCAATCTCTTCATTGAACAGCAAATGGGCAGCGAAAAATCATGGTAATAGGTGATTATGCCATTCACTGTATCCTCAGCCTTATGAAGACTGACACTCCATTAGTACTATCATATGAAAACATCATGAGACAATGGAAAATTAGCACTTCATATTAATCAATATTAATATTAATTAATATTAATCAATATTAATCATAAGCTTGTCATTCAACACTGGAATCAAAACTGACATGGAGGATGGAGTTAAAGAGTAGTTGCAGAGGTTTTTTATTTTTTCTAATTGGAGGCATGTGACCATTAAAGGGCCACAGGGTTTAGGTTCAAGTTGATTGACCTATGACAAGTATGGTAAGGAAAAAGTACAGTGAAAAATCTTGCTTGTAACAGCATCAGACACATAGACTGGGCTAAACACATTTTAAAAAATCCATAAATTACACAAAATTCCAAAAGAATAAAGACTTTTTAAGACAACAAGACGTTAATGCAAATACATTTTTTTTTTTAAAGGTTAGTGATGCAAGACTTGGGCCATAGTCTTCCATTGTCAAGGTAAGATTATGGTCATGTAGATCTGCTCAAGAACTTGATAGTTGTAGGAAAGTAGGTCTTCCGATGTTGGGGAAGTCCAGAACAAGGGGTCACAGTTTAAGGATAAAGGGGAAGTGTTTGAGGACCGAGATGAGAAAAACAGGCTTGACGGGCCAAATGGCCTACACCTGCACTATTTTCTATGTTTCTATGTTTCTATCTTTCCTGAATGTGATGGTGTGGAACTTCAATTCCTCCTTCTTGATTATAGCAGTGAGAATATAGCATGGGTCAGATGATGGGGATCCTTAATGATAGAAGCTACCTTCTTTAGGCAGAGCCTCATATAAATACCTTTCATGGAAACAAGGGCTGTGTCTGTAATGGACTTGGCTAAGTCTCCTCCTTCTGCAGCCTCTTGCATTTATGTGCATTGGAATTGTAATGCCAGGCCAAGAGGCAACAAGTCAGGATACATTCCCGAGTGCATCTCTAAAAGTTTGTTATAGTATTCGGAGACATACCATATTGCTTTGAACCTCAGAAAGTAGAGGGCACTGGTATGCATTATCTGTAATTACATACATGTGCTGGGCTCAGGATAGGCAATCCAAATTGTCAACACTCAGGAATTTGAAGTGCCAACTCTCTCCAATAAAAACTGGCATGTTGGCTCCAAACTTCCTCATTCTAAGATCAATGATAATTTCCGTGGTTTTATTGTTGTTCTGCCACCACTCAAGCAATCATCTCTCCTCTGCACGCTAACTCATTACCATCATTGATTTGATCAACTATAGTGGCGTCATCGGCGAATTTATAGATTGCATTCAAGCTGTGCTTAGCCACACAGTCATGGGTGTAAAGAGAGAAAAACAGGTGATTAAACACACAGCTTTTAGGTGCACCTGTGTTGATGGTGTATCAGGAGGAGATGTTTCCACTGATCTGCAGTGATTGAGGTCTGCTGATGAGGAAGTCATCCAGTTGCAAAGGGAGCTAGGGAACCTCATCCACGTGTTTGGTGATAAGTTTGGAAGGGATGATGGTGTTCATTATAGAGCTGTAGCTGATGAACAACAGCCTAGCATCCAATTATCCAGGTGGTCCAGAGCAGAGTGGAGCACAAGTTAGTTAACATCTGTTGACCTGTTGTGGTGACATAGAAACAAAGAAGATAGGTGCAGGAGTATGCCATTTGGCCCTTCGAGCCTGCTCCGCCATTCAATATGATCATAGCTGATCATCCAACTCAGTATCCTGTACCTGCCGTCTCTCCATACCCCCTGATCCCATTAGCCACAAGGGCCACATCTAACTCCCTCTTAAATATAACCAATGAACTGGCCTCACCGCTCTCTGTGTGAAAACAAATGTTCTCATCTCGGTCCTAAAAGACTTCCCCCTTATCCGTAAACTGTGACCCCTTGTTCTGGACTTCCCCAACATCGGGACAAATCTTCTGCATCTAGCCTGTCCAACCCCTTAAGAATCTTGCAAGTTTCTATAAGATCCCCCCTCAATCTGCTAAATTCCAGCGAGTACAAGCCGAGTCTATCTAGTCTTTCTTCATATGAAAGTCCTGCCATCCCAGGAATCAGTCTGGTGAACCTTCTCTGTACTCCCTCTGTGGCAATAATGTCTTTCCTGAGATTAGGAGATTAAAACTGTACACAATACTCCAGGTGTGGTCTCACCAAGGCCCTGTACAACTGCAGTAGAACCTCCCTGCTCCTATACTCAAATCCTTTTGCTATGAATGCAAACACACCATTCTCTTTTTTCACTGCCTGCTACACCTGCATGCCTACTTTCAATGACTGGAATCCAAGATGGATTCAACAGTGGCTGAATGGGAGATGCCAGAGAGTAATGGTGGATGGCTGTTTGTCAGGATGGAAGCCGGTGACCAGTGGGGTGCCTCAGGGATCTGTGTTGGGTCCACTGTTGTTTATCGTGTACAACATGATCTCGATGATGGGGTGGAAAATTGGATAAGTAAGTATGCAGATGATACTAAGATAGGGGGTGCTGTGGATAATGAAGTAGATTTTCAAAGTCTACAGAGAGATTTGGGCCATTTGGAAGAGTGGGCTGAAAGATGGCAGATGGAGTTTAATGCTGATAAGTGTGAGGTGCTACATCTTGGCAGGACAAATCAAAATAGGACGTACATGGTAAATGGTAGGGAATTGAGGAATGCTGTGGAACAGAGGGATCTAGGAATAACTGTGCATAGTTCCCTGAAGGTGGTATCGCATGTAGATAGGGTGGTAAAGAAAGCTTTTGGTGTGCTGGCCTTTATAAATCAGAGCATTGAATATAGGAGTAAGGAAGTAATGTTAAAATTGCACAAGGCATTGGAAAGACCAATTCTGGAGTATGGTGTACATTTTTGGTCGCCTAATTATAGGAAGGATGTTAACAAAATAGAGAGAGTACAGAGGAAATTTACTAGAATGTTGCCTGGGTTCCAGCAACTAAGTTACAGAGAAAGGTTAAACAAGTTAGGTCTTTATTCTTTGGAGCGCAGAAGGTTAAGGGGGGACTTGATTGAGGTCTTTAAACTGATGAAAGAGATAGACAGAGTTGACGTGGATAAGCTTTTCCCATTGAAAAGGGAAAAGCTTCAAACAAGGGGGCATGACATGAGAATTAAGGGACAGAAGTTTAGGGGTAACATGAGGGGGAACTTCTTTACTCAGTGGAATGATCTTCCTGCAGAGGTGGTGGAGGCAGGATCGATTTTAACATTTAAAAGTAAAGTGGATAGGTATATGGACAGGAAGGAAATGGAGGGGTTTGCTCTGAGTGCAGGTCAATGGGACTAGGGGAAAATAAATGGTCGGCACGGACTGGAAGGGCCGAGAAGGCCTGTTTCCGTGCTGTAATTTTTATATGGTTATATGGTACCATGGCACCCAGATCTCGTTGCATCTCCCCTTTTCCTAATCGGCCACCATTCAGATAATAGTCTACTTTCCTGCTCTTGCCACCAAAATGGCTAATCTCACATTTATCCACATTATACTACATCTGCCATGCATTTGCCCACTCACCCAACCTATCCAAGTCACCTCGCAGCCTCCTAGCATCCTCCTCACAGCTAACACTGTCATCCGCAAACTTGGAGATGTTGCATTCAATTCCCTCATCCAAATCATTAATATATATTGTAAATAGCTGGGGTCCCAGCACTGAGCCTTGCGGTACCCCACTAGTCACTGCCTGCCAATCTGAAAAGGACCTGTTTACTCCTACTCTTTGCTTCCTGTCTGCCAGCCAGTTCTCCATCCACATCAATACTGAACCCCCAATGCCATGTGCTTTAAGTTTGCATACTAATCGCTTATGTGGAACCATGTCAACAGCCTTCTGAATGTCTAGATATAACACACCCACTGGTTCTCCCTTTCTCCACTACTAGCTACATCCTCGAAAAATTCTATACGATTCATCAGACATGATTTACCTTTCATAAATCCATGCTGTCCAATGATTTCACCAATTTCCAAATGTGCTGCTATCCCATCTTTAATAACTAACTCTAGCATTTTCCCCACTACCAATGTTAAACTAACTCGTCTGTAATTTCCTGTTTTCTCTCTTGCTCCCATTTTTATAAGTGGGGTTACACTAGCTATCCTCCAATGCTCAGGAAGTACGCCAGAATCTGAAGAGTTTTGAAAAATATCACTAATGCATCCACTATTTCTGGGCTACTTCCTTAAGCACTCTGGGATGCAGCCTATCTGGCCCTGGGGATTTATCAGCCTTTAATCCATTCAATTTACCTAACACCACTTCCTGACTAACCTGGATTTCACTCAGTTCCTCCATCTCACTAGACCCCCGGTCCCCTGCTATTTCCGGCAGATTATTTATGTCTTCCTTAGTGAAGACAGAACCAAAGTAGTTATTCAATTGATCTGCCATGTCCTTGATCCCAATAATCAATTCACCTGTTTCTGACTGCAAGGGAACTACATTTGTTTTAACTAATCTTTTTCTCTTCACATATCTATAAAAGACTGACATATCAGTCAGTAAGTGCCCTGCCAGTTTTCTTTCATAATCTATTTTCCCTTTCCTAATTAAGCCCTTCAGAATTTCTCCAAGTCCTCTGGTAGGCTGCTTTTTCTGGCTAATTTGTATGCTTCATCTTTTGTTTTGATACTAACCCTGATTTCCCTTGTTATCCATGAATGCACTATCTTCCCTGATTTATTATTTTGCCAATGGGATGACCAATTGTTGTAGTTCATCCATGCGATCTTTAAATGCCTTCCATTACATGTCCACTGTCAACCCTTTATGAATCAATTGCCAGTCTATCTTGGCTAATTCACGTCTCATACCTTCAAAGTTACCTTTCTTTAAGTTCAGAACCTTTGTTTCCGAATTAACTATGTCACTCTCCATCCTAATGAAGAACTTGACCATATTATGGTCACTCTTGCCCAAGGGGCCACGCAGAACATGACTGCTATCTAACCCTTCCTCATTACTCAATACCCAGTCTAGAATAGCCTGCTCTCTCGTTTGTTCCTCTGCACATTGGTTTAGAAAACTATCCCGCATACATTCCAAGAAATCCTCTTCCTCAGCACCCCTGCCAATTTGATTCACCCAATCTATGTGTAGATTGAAGTCACCCATTATAACTGTTTACCTTTGTTGCACACATTTCTAATTTCCTGTTTGATGCTTTCCCCAACTCCACTACTACTGTTAGGTGGCCTGTACACAACTCCCATTAGCGCTTTCTGCCCCTTAGTGTTTTGCAGCTCTACCCATATCGATTCCACATCCTCCAAGCTAATGACCTTCCTTTCTATTGCGTTTATCTCCTATCTAACAAGCAATGCTACCCCACCTCCTTTTTCTTTCTGTCTATCCCTCCTGAATATTGAATATCCCTGGATGTTCAGCTCCAAGCCTTGGCCACCCCGGAGCCATGTCTCCGTGATCCCAACTATATCATATTCATTAATAACTATCTGCACATTCAACTCATCCGCCTTATTACGAATGCTCCTTGCTTTGAGACACAAAGCCTTCAGGCTTGTTTTTACAACACTCTTACCCCTTATACAATTATTTTGAAAAGAGGCCCTTTTTCATTTTTGCTCTGGATTTTTCTGCCTGCCACTTCTACATTTCACGTTGTTACCTATTGCTTCTACCCTCATTTTACACCCCTCTGTCTCTCTGCTCATGCTCCCATCCCCCTGCCACATTAGTTTAAATCCTCCCCGACAGCACTAGCAAACACTCCCCCAAGGACATTAGTTCCATTCCTGCCCAGGAGCGGACCGTCCTGTTTGTACTGGTCCCACCTTTCCTAGAACTGGTTCCAATGCCCTAGAAATTTGAATCCCTCCCCCTTGCACCATTTTTCAAGCCACGTATTCATCTGAAATATACTCCTATTTCTACTCTTGACTAGCATGTGGCATTGGTAATATTCCAGAGATTATTACCTTTGAGGTCCTACTTTTAAGTTTATCTCCTAGCTCCCTCAATTCACCTTGTAGGACCTCATCCCATTTTTAACCTATATCATTGGTGTCAATGTGCACCACGACAACTGGCTGTTCACCCTCCCCGTCCGGAATGTTCTCCAGCCGCTCAGAGACATCCCTGACCCTTGCACCAGGGAGGCAACATACCATACTGGAGTCTCGTTTTCGGTCGCAGAAACGCCTCTCTATTCCCCTTACATTTGAAACCCATATTACTATAGCCCTTCCACTCTTTTTCCTCCCCTCCTGTGCCGCAGAGCCACCCACGGTGCCATGAACTTGGCTGCTGCTGCCTTCCCCTGATGAGCCATTTCCCCCAACAGTATCCAAAATGGTATACCTGTTTAGGAGGGTGATGACCGCAGGGGTCTCCTGCACTACCTGCCTACTGCTACGCTGGCCACCAGTTCCTTTCTGTCCGCTTCACTTCTACCTGTGGTGTGGCCAATTTACTGTATGTGCTATTCACAAATTTCTCAGCATCGTGGATGCTCCAGTATGAATCCAACCGCAGCTCCAACCGTTCAATGTGGTCTGCCAGGAGCTGCAGCTGGACACACTTCCTGCACACGTTGTCACCTGGGACACCGACAATATCGCTGATCTCCCACATGTTACAGGATGAGCAATGTACGGGGCCGATCTCAACTGACATGGCTTACCCCCAAATTAAATCAACTCACTCCCACTATAAAAATCTTGATCCTTTAAACTGTACCTTTACTAAAAAGCACTATACCCTTAACTCAACGTACCCTTAACTCACTGAACCCTTAACTAAAAAGTACGAACAGAAAGCAGAAATACAAACCTGGGGTTACTCCCAATCAGCTGCTTCCTCTAGTCCACTTCCACCAATCAGCGGCTTCCTCCAGACCACTTCTTTTGAAGCGTGATGGAACGTTGCAGAGTGGCCACTCCAACTGCTCCTGGGCCTCACTGACAGGCAAATTGAAGTGGTTCTAGATCATTTCTAAGGCAGAAGTTGACTTGGGCAATAAACAACCTTTTGAAACACTTCTTTACAGTAGATGTAAGTGCCGCCAGACGGGATTCATCGAAGTTGGTCACTGCACTCTCCTTAAACATGTACGAAAGATGCGCTTTGAAGTAGTTCGGAACAGCTACATTTCTCAGATCACAAATGTGCGAGGTTGAAGATATCCTTGAATACTTCAGCCTGTTCATCTGCACAGGTCTTTAATAATCAAACAGCTACACTGCCAAGGCCTTGTCATTTTAGATTCCTCTCGTAATGGTGCCCTGGCATCGGCCACAACGACTGAGTCCACAGGGTCGTCAGACGTTGGGTCCATTGCTTTTTGTTAGATACCTAACAACTTGTTTGACAATTATTAATAGATTTGCATATGACACCAAAATTAGTGGTTAGTGAACGTAAAGAAGGATATCTAAGTTAACAATAGGATCTACATCAGTTGTGACGGTGGACCAATGAATGGCAATTGGAATTAAACTCTGAAAAATGTGAAGTGTTGCACATTGATATGTCTTACCAGGGTAGGAGTTACACAGTAAACAGTAGTACCCTGGAGAATGTTGCATAATAGAGAGGTTTGAGAGCACAGTTTCACAGTTCCCTAAATGTACTGAGTCAGGCGGACAGTGTGGCGAAGAAGGCCTTTGGAACACTTGCCTTGATTGCGAATGATATTGAGTACAAAAGTTGGCAAATCACGGTCATTAGTGAGACCACACCTGGAGTATCGTGTGCATTTCTATTTACCCAGCTTTAGGGAGAATGTGTATAAAGGAACTGCAGATGCTGGTTTTAACCAAAGATAGACATAAAAAGCTGGAGTAACTCAGCTGGTTCTCCCTTATCAACTCTGCTAGTTACATCCTCGAAAAATTCTATAAGATTCATCAGACATGATTTACCTTTTGAAAATCCATGCTGACTTTGTCTAATGATTTCACCACTTTCTAAATGTACTGCTATCCCATCTTTAATAACTGACTAGCAGTTTCCCCACAACCGATGTTAAACTAACTGGTCTGTAATTCCCCATTTTTTCTCTCCCTCCTTTTTTAAAAAGTGGGGTTACATTAGCTACCCTCCAATCCTCAGGAACTACTCCAGAATCTAAGGAGTTTTGAAAAGTTATCTCTAATGCATCCACTATTTCTGTGGCTACTTCCTTGAGTACTCTGGGATGCAGACTATCTGACCCTGGGCATTTATCGGCCTTTAATCCATTCAATTTACCCAACACCACTTCTCGGCTAACCTGGATTTCACTCAGTTCTTCTACCTTATTTGATCGCCGCTCCCCTGCTATTTCCGGCAGAATATTTATGACTTCCTTAGTGAAGACAGAACCAAAGTAATTATTCAATTGGTCTGCCATGTCCTTGTTCCCCATTATCAATTCACCTGTTTCTGACAAGGGACCTACATTTGTTTTAACTAATCTCTTTCTCGTCACATATCCCTAAAAACTTTTGCAGTCAGTTTTTATGTTCCCTGCCAGTTTTCTTTCATAATCAATTTTCCCTTTCCTAATTAAGACCTTTGTCCTCCTCTGCTGAGCTCTGAATTTCTCCCAGTCTTCTGGTAGGCTGCTTTTTCTGGCTCATTTGTATGCTTCATCTTTTCTTTTTATACTATCCCTGATTTCGCTTGTTATCCATGGATGCACTACCTGCCCTGATTTATTATTTTGCCAAACTGGGATGAACAATTGTTGTAGTTCACCCATGCAGTCTTTAAATACCTTCCATTACACATCCACTGTCAACCCTTTAAGAATCACTTGCCAGTCTATCTTAGCCAATTCACTTCTCATACCTTCAAAGTTACCTTCCTTTAAATTCAGAACCTTTGTTTCTGACTTAATTATGTCACTCTCCATCCTAATGATGAACTCAACCATATTATGTTAACTCTTGTCCAAGGGGCCCCGCACAACAATACTGTTAACTAGCACTTCCTCATTACTCAATACCCAGTCTAGAATAGCCTGCTCTCCTCTCGTTGGTTCCTCTACATGTTGGTCTAGAAAACTATCCCGCATACGTTCCAAGAAATCCTCTTCCTCAGCACCCCTGCCCATTTGATTCACCCAATCTATATGTAGATTGAAGTCACCCATTATAACTGTTTTACCCTTGTTGCATGTATTTCTAATTTCCTGTTTGATGCCATACCCAACTCCACTACTACTGTTAGGTGGCCTGTGCACAACTCCCATTAGCGTTATCTGCCCCTTAGAGTTTCGCAACTCTACCCACATCGATTCCACATCCTCCAAGCTAATGTCCTTCCTTTCTATTGCATTAATCTCCTCTCTCACCAGCAAATCTACCCCACCTCCCTTTCCTTTCTGTCTATCCCTCCTAAATATTGAATATCCCTCGATGTTCAGTTCCCAGCCTTCATCCCCTTGGAGCCATGTCTCCATGATCCCAACTATAGCATAGTCATTAATAGCTATCTGCACATTCAACTCGTCCACCTTATTATGAATGCTTCTTGCATTGAGGCACAAAGCCTTCAGGCTTGTTTTTACAACACTCTTACTCCTTATACAATTATGTTGACAAGTGGTCCCTTTTGATTTTTGCCCTGGAAAACCAACACCTCTTATTCTCTGTTTATTATTTTTTTTCTTCTTTCCCCCCTACATGTTGGGTCTGAGTGCTTCCCTTCTCTGCCTCCTGCCTCAGACCCTGTTTACTGGCTTTCTCTATTTGAGTCCCTCCCCCCAACCATTCTAGTTTAAAGTCCCCCCGGTAGCCTTTGCAAATTTCCCTGCCAGGATGGTCCCCCTCGGGTTCAAGTGCAACCAGTCCTTTTTATACAGGTCACTCCTTCCCCAAAAGAGGTTCCATTGATCCAGAAACTTGAATCCCTGCCCTCTGCACCAGTCCTTCAGCCAGGCATTTAACCTCCACCTACTCTCACTGTTGCGTGGCACAGGAAGTAATCCTGAGATTGTTATGTTTGCGGTTCTTTTCCTTAACTCTCTTCCTAACTCCCTAAATTCTCCTTTCAGGATCTCTTCTCTTTTTTTACCCATGTCATTGGTACCAATATGTACCACGACCTCAGGCTCCTCTCCCTCCCTTTTCAGGATATGTTGGACACGTTCAGACACATCCTGGCACCAGGGAGGCAAACTACCATCCGGGTCTCCGGACTGCGTCCACAGAATCGCCAATCTGACCCCCTAACTATAGAGTCCCCTATTACTAATGCCCTCCTCTTCTTTTCCTTACCCTTCTGAGCAACAGGGCCGGTGTCTGTACCGCAGGCCAGGTCACTGTTGCTACCCCTTGGTAGACTGTCCCTCCCGAACAGCACTCAAACAGGAGTACTTATTTCCAAGGTGTACAGCCACTGGTGTACTCTCTAGCGCCCGCCTCTGCCCCTTGCCTCTCCTAACCGTGACCCACGTGTCTGCCTCCTGTGGTTTTGGAGAGACTACCTCCTTGTAACTCCTCTCTATGACCACCTCACTCTCCCAGACCAGACGGAGGTCATCGAGCTGCTGCGCCAGGTTCCTAACACACTCCTTTAGGTGCCCCATCTCGACACACCTGGCGCAGATGTGGACATCTGGAGGGCTACCCGACTCCAGACAAAGAGGTGTCTTCAATGCCATGAGATTGACAATGGAATTGTTTTGCCAATTGCGCATTGCATCCGTGCATGTGTCTGGCTGCATCTGTATTTGTGAGTGTGAGTGTGAGATCGTCTGTCTGAGTGTGAGTGTGAGTGTGAGATCGTCTGTCTGAGTGTGAGTGTGAGATCGTCTGTCTAAGTGTGAGAGATAGGAGACAGAGAACCGTGGCTGCCCTGTGTGGAGATGGTGTTTGCAGTGTGGGATCTATTAGATAATGGTAGAACAATTAAAGAGCAAGTAAAGTTGTAGGAGCTCTCAGCTTTAACATAACTATTTTGTTGGGGTGTGATTTTTCTTTTGACATTGGCAGACATGCCCTGTGGACATTTCAGCTGCCACCTACTGCCAGCTTCTATAATTGCTCCTTGCCCCTAGCACATAGGACCTTTCTGCAGGAGGGTTCATCAGCTGGGATCTCAAGATATCAGTTGGTAGGTGTGGATGCAAACGCTCTGTTTTCTTCATCCTCACATTCTACCATTCTCTCAGATATAAGGCCGCATAGTAGTGCTGCAGCGCCAGAGACTGGGTATTAATCCCGACCTCATTTGCTGTCTATGTAGAGGTTGCAGTTCTCCCTGTGACTGCATAAGTTCCCTCTTGGGACTCTGGTTGCCAACTACTTGCCAAAGGTGTGCAGGTTTGTACGTAAATTGGCCCCGGTAAATTGCCCCGTGTCTGTCAGCAATGGATGCAAAAGTGGGATAACATTGAACTAGTATGAACGGGTGATCAATGGTTGGCATGAGTCAACAAAGGGCCTTTTTCCATTCTGTATCATTCAATCAATTCACTAAAACCCCATGATATGAAGTGAGATATGGCTTTCTTGCATCTATAACTTTAAAAGTCAGAGTTCTGATAATAGACTGAAAATTTACAGTTGGTCACAAATTTGCGGTATAATTTTCCTTATCAGGTATTGCCATCTCATGAAAGTACACTTGTGCTGTTGCATGAAACTTCGGAATGAAAGCGATGATTACTGTGCTGCAGAATGGAACAACCCAATGAACCACAAAATAGTCCATTGTTTCTCTTATAAAGTGCGCCAAAAACCTTAAAGAACCTAATGTGTCACTTTTATAGTGATTTGAGTTCCACAGCAATTTGTATTCATTTTACTTATTTTTGGCTTGTATGTGGATTTCTTTCATTTTGTACATTTCTCACTTTGCATTTGTACTTTCTTTTGTTACTTTTTCTCTATTGTAAAACAAAATCAGTCGGTATTGTAGAGAATACTTCCTCAAGGTAAAAGCATGCTTAATGAGTAAAATTATACAGGGAGATTACATAGAAACCTGGTTTGTATTCATTTGAGTTACAAGGGTGATGTAATCGCTATAAATTAATTTGTCAAACAAATGCAAAAAAAGCACGTCCTTTATGGGGATTAATATCCTACAATCAGAGAGTATCTGGAAACATCCAAGATAAAAATGAGTTGACACATATTGAGATGGTCAATTTCTACACTTTGCAGTCCACTTGTATATGCTTGTAATGGATCTACTGGTTGACTCGGGGTAGTTGGAATGCTGGTGGAAAAAAAAGCTATCTACTTGCTCCAGAAGTATCCAAATAGCCAGAAAATGCAGGAAATCAATAAGAAATCTGATGGAATGCTTAGCTCTTCCTGGTTACACAGCACTCTACTCAGCTCCTGTAGCTACGATTGATCAAACTCCATTCTTCTCACACCAACCTGATTTACTTTCATCCGTCTTAGCAAAATTGCTTCAAATTCTTGCAGCAGGTTCTTTTCAGCATTTGAGTAAAAATGCTAACTATAATAATGACAAAGATCTTTGATGCATTACATGCATCTGTTATATACATTACACATCATTCAGTGGCATTATCAAAAATCATTTTGGCCAATAATATGTCGCCACTGAAGGTGTTGTCAGAGTCATATACTGCACTGACTTGAATGATAACCAAATAGAGAGTAAAGATTAGTAATAAACAAGACCTTCACAGGTTGCGACTACTGGAGTGTCTTAGAGATAGGTGCTTGAACTCAAAAGTGTCCCCAGACTGCAGACTCTTTCTCCCATCTTCAGGACTCCTGAGCTATCTGGATCTCTCCAGATGTCCCGTTATCCTCCTTAGGTTTTCATTGCTAACTGCTGACTGCCTTGATTTTTCTCCTGTCCTCACCGAACATCAGTTATAAGGCACGCACCACTGCTCCATGATCCCACATTATATACCATCCCTGAAAGTGACAACACAAGTGACTAGGATGTCAATTAATGCAAACTGCCTGCTCGCCTTCATCGGTCTGGAGTTGAATGTAAAAGTTGGGAAGTCATGTAACAGCTGTAATACATTTTAATTGAGTGCATTTGGAGTTTTGGGTGCAGTTCTGGTTGCCATCTTATAAGAATAATTGTGGCAGCTTTGGAGAAGGTGCAGAAAAGTTTTCCAGGGTACTGCCTAGATTAGAAAGTTAGAAATATAAAGGGAAGTTGAACAAACTTGGATTGTTTTCTATGCAATTTTGTAGGCTAACTAGAGACCCGATAGAAGTTTATAAATTTATGAGGGACAGAGATAAACATTTTTTCACAGGATGGAAAATTCAAGTGCTAAAGGGCATATGTGTAAGGTGGGGGGGGGGAAATAAATAAGAATTCTGACTCAGGCATTTTACACTGTAAATGGTAGGTGCTTGGAAAATAATGTCAGGGTAGGTAGTAGAAGTAGATACTGTACAATAGCAGCATTTGAGAAACATTTAGAGTGACACATGAACAGGCAGCGGACAGAGAAATAATGTCCATGTGTGGATAGATAGAATTAGTTAGACTGACATTATGGTTGACACATACATGGTGGGTTGAAGGGCTGTTCCTTTGTTGTAATATTCTATGTTCCCCAGTTTTCAACCTTGATTCCCCATACCCTGTATTACCTGCTGCTGTATCTTACCTAAGATCCATAAACATGCTTTCCAGGCAGGCAAATTGCCTGCTCTTGTTTCTTTGTTACTTATTTATTTCCACCTAAACACTTTCCTTCTCCCATGATCAAATAGCTTCCAATGTGCATCCATCATTTCTATTGCTTTCTGCCTCTTTGACAGTATCTAGTTTCCTGATCCCAACTGGTTCATAGTTACCATAGATAAGTAGTTAATCTACACCTCCAATCCATATCTGAATCGCCTTCAAGCCCACTTCATTTCTTCCTTGAGCAGAAGCCCAACCATTTCCCCTCCACTAACACATTTATTCACTTGGCTAAACTTAGTCTCACTTGGAACAACTTATTTGTAAATTCCATTCACCCTCTCCAGATCAAAGATATGCTTGTAGTTATGAGAACTTGCAAGTTTTCATGGCTGTTTTTTTGTGGAATACATGGAACAGTCTTTGTTTCAGTTCTTCTCAGGAACTTTTCTCAAAAGCTTTTCACTGTACCTCGGTACACGTGACAATAAACAAAACTAAACTAAAACTAAACCTCTTTCTCAACCATGTTTCCAGTACATCAATGTCTGCATTGATGATATTTCCTGCACTCATGCAGAACTCACTTTTCCTCCAATTTCCACACTGCTCGCACCTTCATGTTGTTCTTTTCTGACTCTCTATCCATCTCAGAGGACATCCGTTACAAGTCTTCAGACCCTCACAACTATCATGAATATATTGCCTTTCAACCCGCTTCCTGACAGACTCCTAGTTCCTCTATCTCCATTGTATTTGTTCCACTAATGATACCCTAGGTGCAGAATGCCATTAGAATACCTTTTTTCTGCCTAAACTCTGACTTTCACCCTTGACACCGGCCTCGATTTCATCTCATCCATTTTCCCCCAACTCTGCTCCCATCTCTTCTCCCCAGGAGAGAACAAATATTTTTGATTTCTCCTGACCTTCTATTGCACCAAATGCAACATATAATGAGCCATCTAAACAACTTCCACATGTTTCAACATTGGAATTGGTTTATCTTATCACACATACTGAAATACATTGCAATTCCTCTTTTGCATGCCATCGTCAGATCATACTATAAATGAGTGCAATCAAGCCATACACAAGTATTACAGGTACAGTTAGAGTGGAAAGATTGGAAAGCTTGTAATGGATGCGAGTACATCCTCTCCGGGACCAGCAAACAAAGAACTGCCATATTCTGGCAGCATCTTTTACAACACGAGACACAGTTTCTCCTCCACTTTCTACATTTTGAAGTGGCTATTCATTTCTCTACTCTTTCATCCCCACTAACTACTGCCCCATCCTGCAACACTTACACATGCAATCACAGCAGATGCAACAAATGCAATTTCACCTCTTTCCTTCCCACAATCTATGGTCACAGTCTTTCCAGATGAAACAGTTTTTCACTTGCCTTTTTGACTCTGATTTGGGTTTCCAAATTGGTGTCCTTCCCTTCAAATAAACCAAAATCAGCATGAGGGACCACTTTACAGTTTATTTTTTTTTCAGTCTACAGGGATAACTATGGGCTTCCTGTTGTCTGCCACTTTAATTCTCCATCGTGTTCCCATTCGGCAAACATGATGGAGAATTAAGAGCATATTCAGCATGGCTGGCTGCACTTTTCTAACAACACCCCATGCAAGCTTGAGAATCAACATCTCATATGTTGCAGCTGTTCAAACTCTCGGGTGCTTCAATTACTGGCAAAGTCAATCGATATTTTTAAGGTGGAGATTGATAGGTTCTTGATTAGTTCAAGTGTCAGGGGTTACGGTGAAAAGGCAGGAAAATGAGGTTGAGAGCCCTGGTGGAGTAGACTTGATGGGTCAATGGCCAAATTTCTGCTCCGATGACATGACTATGACATATGAATTATGACTACTGTGAAATTGCATTATTTGTCTCCATGTGAACTGCCCATATTTCCTGTATTGAATGAATGAATGAATTAATGAATAAGTTTATTGGCCAAGTATGTACACATACAAAGAATTTGGCTTGGTGCTCTGCTCGCAAATACCAACACGACATACAGTAAACTATTAAGAATAAAACATAAAACATTAAAACATTAAGAATAAAACATTATAAACCATTAAGAATAATTAATCTCTGTGATATTGACTTATTTTGCCCTTCTCTTTTAGTGCATTCTGACTTACTATTTGCAACATTTCACACGTCTTTGTAACCAGCTTCCCCAACAACAACTTATCTCTAGAGCAGACACAAAATGCTAGAGTAAAGGGCCTGTCCCAGTTGGGCGTCATCTGCGCATCATGCAGATGGCGCTCGAAGATTTTGTACATACCGCGCGACTGTGCGTCACTGCCTACATCACCGGCCACTATGCGCACATAATGCGCACCATGTGCACGTCATGCGCAACATATTGTGCGCAGCACAACGCGCACATCATGACGCGTAAATGATGACACGTAAATTACGCGCAAATGACGCCCAAGTGGCACAGGCCCTTAACTCAGCGAGTCAGACAGCATCTCTGGAGAAAATGGATAGGTGATGTTTCAGGTCGGGATTCGTCTTCAGTCTGAAGAAAGGTCTCAACCAGAAATGTCACATATCCATTTTCTCCAGAGATGCTGTGCGAACTGCTGAGTTACGCAGTCATCCAAGGTCGATCTTTTTGTATAAGGTTCAAGAGAGTTTATTGTCATGTGTCCCAGATAGGACATTGAAATTCTTGCTTTGCTTCATCACAACAGAATACAGACAATAGACAATAGGTGCAGGAGTAGGCCATTCGGCTCTTCGAGCCAGCACCACCATCCACTGTGATCAAGGCTGATCATCCCCAATCAGTACCCCGTTCCCGCCTTTTCCTCATATCCCCTAACTGCGCTATCTTTAAGAGCCCTATCCAGCTCTCTTGAAAGCATCCAGAGCATCCGTCCTCTGAGGCAGAGAATTCCACACACTCACAACTCTCTGTGAGAAAAAGTATTTCCTCGTTTCCGTTCTAAATGGCTTACCCCTTATTCCTAAACTGTGGCCCCTGGTTCTGGACTACCCCAACATTGGGAACATGTTTCCTGCCTCCAGCGTATCCAAACCCTTAACAAATTTATATGTTTCAATAAGATCCCCTCTCAACTCCAGAGTGTACAAGCCAAGCTGCTTCATTCTCCATATGTCGTCCCGGGAATTAAACTTGGAAACCTACGGTGCAGTCCCTCAATAGCAAGAATGTTCTTCCTCAAATTAGGGGACCAAAACTGCACACAATACTCCAGGTGTGGTCTCATAGGGCTCTGTCCAACTGCAGAAGGACCTCTTTGCTCCTAAACTCGACTCTTCTTGTTATAAAGGCCAACATGCCATTCGCTTTCTTCATTGCCTGCTGTACCTGCATGTTTACTTTCATAGACTGATGAACAAGGACCCCCAGATCCCGCTGTACTTCCACTTTTCCCAACTTAACATCATTTAGATAGTAATCTGCGTTCCTGTTTTTGCTACCAAAGTAGATATCCTCACATTTCTTCACATTAAATGTCATCTGCCATGCATCCGCCCACTCCCCCAACCTGTCCAAGTCACCCTGCATTCTCATAGCATCCTCCTCACAGTTCACACTGCCACCCAGCTTTGTGTCATCTGCAAATTTGCTAATGTTACTTTGAATCCCTTCATACAAATCATTGATATATATTGTAAATAGCTGCGGTCCCAGCACCGAGCCTTGCAGTAACCCACTAATCACTGCCTGCCATTCTGAAAGAGACCCGTTAATCCCCACTCTCTGTTTCCTGTCTGCAAACCAATTTTCTATCCATGTCCACCCCCAATACCATGTGCCCTAATTTTGCCCACTAATCTCCTATGTGGGACCTTATCAAATGCTTTTTAAACGTCCAGGTACACTACATCCACTGGCTCCCCTTGTCCATCCACCACATCCCCTTGTCCATTTTCCTAGTTACATCTTCAAAAAATTCCAGAAGATTAGTCAAGCATGATTTCCCCTTTGTAAATCCATGCTGACTCGGAACGACCCTGTTACTGCTATCTAAATGTACGGCTATTTCATCTTTTATAATTGACTCCAGCATCTTCCCCACCACCAATGTGAGGCTAACTGGTCTATAATTCCCTGTTTTCTTTCTCCTGCCTTTCTTAAAAAGTGGGATAACATTAGGTACCCTCCAATCCACAGGAACTGATCCCGAGTCTATAGTACATTGGAAAATTATCACCAATGCATCCACGATTTCTAGAGCCACTTCCTTAAGTACCCTGGGATGCAGACCATCAGGCCCTGGGGATTTATCAGCTTTCAGTCCCATCAGTCTACCCAACACCATTTGGATTAATGATCCACATCATTAATGTGGATTAATGAAATCCACATTAGACATTCCTGCCTAATGTGGATTTCCTTCAGTTCCTCCGTCACCCCAGATCCTCTGGCCACTACTATATCAAGAAGATTGTTTGTGTCCTCCTTTGTGGAGACGGATCCAAAGTACATGTTCAACTCATCTGCCATTCCCTTGTTCCCCAAAATAAATTCACCTTTTTTGGTCTTCAAGGGTCCAACTTTGGTCTTAATTAATTTTTTTCTCTTCACGTACCTAAAGAAGCTTTTACTATCCTGCTTTATATTCTTGGCTAGCTTACCGTTGTACCACATCTTTTCTCCCCGTGTTGTCTTTTTAGTTATCTTCTGTTGCACTATAAACATTACCCAATCCTCTTGCTTCCCGCTCATCTTTGCTATGTTGTACTTCTTCTCTTTTATTTTTATAATGTCCCTGACACCCCTTGTCAGCCATGGTCGCCCCTCACTCTCTTTGGAATCTTTCTTCCTCCTAGGAATGAACTGATCCTGCACCTTCTGTATTATTCCAAGAAATACCTGCCATTTTTGTTCCACTGTCATCCCTGCTAGTGTATCTTTCCAGTCTACTTTGGAAGCTCCTCCCTCATAGCCCCATAGCCCCCTTTATTCAACTGTAATACTGACACTTCCGATCTACCCTTCTCCCTCTCCAATTGTAGATTAAACCTGACCACGTTATGGTCACTACTTCCTAATGGCTTATTAACCTCGAGGACCTTTATCAAATCCGGTTCATTACATAACACTAAATTCAGAATTGCCTTCTCCCTGGTAGGCTCCATACAAGCTGCTGTAAGAATCCATCACGAAGGCACTCTACAAAGTCCCTTTTTTGGGGTCTAATACCAACCGGATTTTCCCAGTCTACCTGCATGTTGAAATCTCTCATAACAACCACAGCATTACTTTTGCTACGTGCCAATTTTAACTCCTGATTCAACTTGCACCCTATGTCCAGGCTACTGTTCGGGGGCCTTTAGATATGTCCCATTACGGTCTTTTTACCCTTACAATTCGTTAGTTCTATCCATACTGACTCCACATCTCCTATTTCAATGTCATCCCTTGCAAGGGACATAATTTCATTCCTCACCAACAGAGCAACCCCACCCCCTCTGCCCATCTGTCTGTCTTTTCGATAGGAGGTATACTCTTGAATTTTCAGTTCCCAGCCTTGGCCCTCTTTCAGCCATGTCTCTGTAATTCCCACAACATCATACTTGCCAATTTCTAACTGAGCCTCAAGCTCGTCCACTTTATTTTTTATACTTCGCGCATTCATATACAACACTTTGACTTCCGTATTCACGTTCCCCCTCGCACCGCTCGCAATTGGCTCTGACCTTACTCTTTTATCCCTTCTCGAACTTTGCTTCCCATCAAATTCGAGAATCTTTTGTAATTCTTCCTGTAGTCTCTTTGCCTTCAAATTCATCTTTATACTCCCAATTTGTCAATCCATCCCCCCCACTATTTAGTTTAAACCCACACGTGTAGTCCTAGCAAACCTGCCTGCCAGAATGTCAGTCCCCCTACAGTTAAGGTATAACCCGTCCCTTTTGTACAGGTCACCCCTACCCCAGAAGAGATCCCAGTAGTCTATAAATCTAAATCCTTGATCCCTGCTCCAGCCCCTCAGCCACACATTCAGATCCCCTATCTCCCTGTTCCTGTCCTCACTAGCCCGAGGTACTGGAAGCAATCCAGAGATAACCACCCAAGAAGTCATGCCTTTTAGTCTTCTTCCCAACTCTCTGAACCCATGTTGGAGAACCTCCTTCCTCTTCTTCCCGATGTCGTTTGTGCCTACGTGCACAACTACTGCCGGCTGTTCACCTTCTCTCTCTCGAGGACGTTCTGAATTTGGTTCATGACATCCTGAACACTGGCACCAAGGAGGCAACAGACCGTCCTCGCGTCTTGTCTGCCATCACAGAATCTCCTGTCTGCTCCTCGGACAATGGAGTCACCCACCACTATGGCTCTGCCCGATGTTGGTCTCACCGGTCGAGTCCCATCTCTAGGTTTGGAGCCACCGACATGACTGCCGCTCGGACTGGAAATATCATCTCCCCCAACAGTTCCCAAGAGGGTGTACCTGTTTTCAATAGCCACAGCCACCTGGGTCTCCTGCACTCCATGATTACCACCCGTTCTCTCAGTCATACACCTTCCTTCTTCCCGTATCCTTGGCGTGACAACGTCACTGTGGGTTCTGTCCAGGAAACTCTCATTTTCCTGGATGGCACTGATGTCATCCAACTGCTTCTCCAGTGCCCCAACACGGTCCTTCAGGAGCTGAAGCTGGATGCACTTGCCACAGTTGTAGCAGCTAGAGGCTCCATCCGTGTTCCTGGGCTCCCACATTCGGCAAGCTCACACTGTCTCATCTGTCCTGTCATGTGTTCACCGCGTTTCGTCCTCTCAAACTTTTTGCATAGTTTGCTCTCCTCAGCCTCCTTGCCGAAGAGTCTCAAGCCAAAGACTCACACTTTACTTACAAGGCACTTCCCTCACTGCCGCTCCCTTAGAGCAGTCTTACTAATATTGGCTGATAAATTGGCTAATTTACCAATTTACAAACCAAATTCCTCCGTTTTAAACTGTTTTCCACCTCTGACTCACCTCTGACTCACCTCTCCCCACGGGTTTCAGCCAATCAGCGCTTGTCCCTGCTTTTCTTTGTTTCTGCTTGTCCAAGATCCAGGTAAGCTCTGGGCTTAGAATATAGTAGGGCATAAATAAATACAGAACAGAACAGAATAGATCAGTGTGACCATATACCAATAAATAAATATATATATATATATATATATACATAAATAACAGATAAAATGCAATGGGCTATTTAATGATCAGAGTTTTGTTTGAGCTGAGTTTAATAGCATGATGCCGGTGGGGAAGAAGCTATTCTGGAACATGGATGTTGCATATTTCAAGGTCCTGTACCTTTTACCTGAAGGCATAGGGGAGATGTGTGATTGGCCAATATGGTATGAATCTTTGACGATGCTGGCAACCCTTTTGAGGCAATGACTGCGATAGATCCCCTTGATGGTGGGGAGGTTAGAGCCGATGATGGACTGGGCAGTGTTTACAACTTTTTTCAGTCTTTTATGCTCCTGGGTGCTCAAGTTGCTGAACCAAGCCACGATGCAACCAGTCAGCATGCGCTCTACTGTGCACCTGTAAAGGTTTGAGAGAGTACTCCTTGACATACCGACTCTCCGTAATCTTTTCAGCAAGTAGAGGCGCTGATGTGCTTTCTTTATAATGGCATCCGTGTTCTTGGACCAGGAGAGATCTTCAAAGATATGCACGCCAAGGAATTTGAAGCTCTTGACCCTCTCCACCATTGACTCATTGATATAAACGGGACTATGGGTCCCCATACTACCCCTTCCAAAGTCCAAAATCAGTTCCTTGGTTTTCCTGGTGTTGAGAGCCAGGTTATTGTGCTGCCACCATTTGGACAAACAGTCAATTTCACTTCTATATATATATATATAGAATATACACACATCTCCATCAGTGATATGTCCCACAACAGTGGTGTCGTCAGCGAACTTGATGATGGAGTTCACGCTATGACCAGCTACGCATTCATGAGTATAGAGTGAGTACAGCAGGGGGCTGAGCACGCAGCCTTGAGGTGCTTCCGTGCTGATTGTTATCGAAGCTGATACATTTCCACCAATACGGACAGACTGTGGTCTGTGAATGAGGAAGTCGAGGATCCAATTGCAGAGGGATGCGCAGAGACCCAGTTCTGAGAGTTTGGTAACCAGCTTGGAGGGGATGATTGTGTTAAATGCCGAGCTGTAATCAATGAATAACAGCCTGACATATGAGTTTTTGTTGTCCAAGTGGTCCAGAGTAAAGTGGAGAGCCAGCAAGATCGCATCCACCGTTGATTTGGCGGTAAGCAAAATGCGGTGGGTCCAGGTTTTTCTCGAGATATGGGTTGATTTGCGCCATGGTCAACCTCTCAAAGCACTTCATCTCTACCGACGTTAGTGCCACTTGTCGATAGTTATTAAGGCACGTCACCTTGCTCTTCTTAGGCACCGGTATAATTGATGCCCTTTGAAAGCAGGTGGGAACCTCAGACCTCAGAAGCGAGAGGTTGAAAATGTCCGTAAAAACTCCAGCCAGTTGGTCCGCACAGGTTTTTTAGAACACGACCGTGTATGCCATCAGGTCTAGGCACTTTCCGGGGGTTCACTCCTCTGAAGGATGTTCAGACGTCGACCTCTGTGACCATGACTGAAATACCATCACAGCGAATGGGGGCTCGAGAAGGCAAATCACTAAATGTTCGATCAATGTAAGACATATCTTTATTCAATTCAACATTTTACATAGATTATATTATTCGAAACCTAAACTGAACAAAATCTTTCCAAATGTCTCCCCCATTTGTGACAAATGTTTATCTCAAGATGCAACCATAGCACATTACTTTGTTTTTTGCATAAAACTACAAAAAGTTTGGAATGCAATTTTTGAAATGTTTACAAAATTATTTAAAATAAAACTGAAACCCAATGTAGAACTGATTATTTTTGGAACAATGGAAGTAGGCTTTGAGCTGACTTCATTCCAAAAGATCTTCTTTAGCTATGGCTTAATAACAGAAAAAAAACTTATTCTTAAATTCTGGAAAAATGCACCCACACCAATGCTAAAAATGTGGATTTCAAATATGTCTGAAATTTACAACTTGAAACATAGAAAATAGGCGCAGGAGTGGACTATTTGCCCCTTCGAGCCTGCACCGCCGTTCAATATGATCATGGCTGATCATCGAACTCAGTATCCCTTACCTGCCTTCTCTCCATACCCCCGGATCCCTTTAGCCACAAGGACCACATCTAACTCCCTCTTAAATATAGCCAATGAACTGGCCTCAACTACCTTCTGTGGCAAAGAATTCCAGAGATTCACCACTCTCTGTGTGAAAAATGTTTATCTCATCTCGGTCCTAAAAGAGTTCCCCCTTATCCCTAAACTGTGACCCCTTGTCCTGGAGTTCCCCAACATCGGGAATAATCTTCCTGCATCTAGCCTTTCCAACCCCTGAAGACATGAGATTCATCCTAGCAGGCAAATCAGACCAATCCTTAAAGATTTGGTCTCCCTTTATCGATTTATTACAAGCATATGGTGCAACATAACCCTGGAAATACCGGGTGAGGGGTGTGTAAAGATATGAAGCAGGTACATCCCTTTTATTTTATTTATATTTTCTTTTCTTTTTTTCCCTTTCTCACGTTTTACATCTTTACATCTTTATGAGCTCTCTCTTTCACTCTATCCTTCTGTCTCTATCACTATCTTATCTAACTTTCTCTCTTTTTCTTTTCCTTGCTTCTGGTACTTATCTATTATTAAATTTTAAAACAAGAAGTAGTACATGAAATGTATTATGTTATTTTTAGTTTATACTACTGTACATTACTTCTAATAAAAATATTAAATTTTAAAAAAGGCACATCAGTGTTATTTGTTTTTTGCATAAAACTCCCAAAATCCTATCAAAGCATGTGTAAAACGCACTGAGCTCATCAGTAAGTGAAGTTTCATGTGTGCTGCCTGTTGATTTCGCCTTGTAGGAGGTGATTGCATTCAGGCCCCGCTGCAGCTGCCGAACATCCGTCTCATCGTCCAGCTTGGAGCAGAAGTCCCTTTTGGCCTTTTTAATGGCCACACTAACGTCGTATCTTGTTTTCTTGTAGTCCTCGGTATCTCCAGACATGAATGCCCGCTCTGTGGACTTCAGAAGAGTGTAGACCGCATAGTTCATCCAAGGCTTCAGATTGGGAAACACTTGGAAGGTTTTTGTTGGGATGCATTCCTCCACACATTTCTTTATGACGTCTGTAACGACTGTGGTCCATTGCTGAGTCCCTGAACATTGCCTAGCCTACAGACTCCAAACAGTCCTGGAGTTGTTCCTCTGCCGTCCTCATCTCTGGGGGTGCGCTCTTTATTTGCTGCCTGTAGGCAGGAAGAAGCAGCACTGCAGTATGGCCGGATTTACCAATGTGAGGGCGAGGAATAGAGCAATAGACACCTTGATCCCAGGATCAAGATGGCGGCGCCCTGTGCGGCTGCGGCTGCATTGGCTCCCGACAGGAACAGAAATTTAAAGGTAAAAACCCACAAACTTACGTGCTCAGTTCAGAATCTGACGGTCGATTTTCGATGCGACTGTCAGTCCGGGTTGAAACTGCATGCGTCCAGCAGTTCCCCGGCCATTGATCGGGTTACTCTGGAGACTCTACGGAGTCTCGGACTGCTGCGTCGCCTGGAGCCAGCGGCCTACGAAGCCGCGGAGTCTCCTACCAGCACTGGCCGCACTCGGAGGAGGAGGAGACGGTGCGACAGGAAGCAGAAGCGCGGCACTCGCGGGGGGCTAATGGCGAAACTGAAGGCTAACCCCTGCAGAACACCGCTTCCGCCTATTCTGCTCGCCAACGTCCGCTCCCTGGAGAATAAGCTGGACTACCTGAGGCTGGACCTGGTAACCAAACGGGAGGTGAGGGATTGCTGCGCCCTGATTCTAACAGAGACGTGGTTAAACTCCTCTGTTCCCAACGGCGCCATTAGCGTGGAGGGGTTAACAGCATTCAGGTTGGACAGAAGCTACGCTTTCAGTGGGAAATCCCGGGGTGGTGGTGTGTGCATTTACACTAATAACAGCTGGTGTAAAAATGCCACAGTGGTGTCAAATTATTGCTCCCCAGACATTGAGTTTTTGACAATAAAATGCAGACCCTTCTATATGCCCAGGGAATTCACCATTATAACCATCACAGCCGTGTACATCCCACCCAGTGCAAACACTAAGGAGGCCCTGAATGCTCTGTATTGTTCCATTAGTGACCTACAATCTACACATCCAGATGGTGTCTTCATTGTTGCTGGGGATTTTAACCAGGCCAACATGAAGACTGTTCTCCCACATTACTACCAGCATGTAGACTTTGCAACCAGGGGAATCAATACACTGGACCTAGCCTACACTAACATCAAGAAGGCATTCAAGGCAGTCCCCCGCCCCCACCTTGGCTCCTCAGACCATATCTCTGTGATGCTAATTTCATTTCGGAGTCACGTGAGTGACTTCGTGAAGAGCCCGCCGGCACGCATGCGCGACATATCGTCGCATCGCATTGCTGTCGACGGCTGGTCGGGAGCGCGGCTCCTGACCAGCCCTTCAGAGGGCCGACTCAGGTAAGGCTAAGCCCCCTAGAGTTGGTGTTTCCTGTTGGGGGGGGGGGAGCAGTGTGTTCTCTCCCTACAGGAACGTGGATTTGGAGTCGCCGCCACTTATCCCGGAGCCTTTCTCAGCGGCTCACCTGCGAGTCGGGCCGGGAAACAGGCGTGGTAGTCGGGGAGCCCTGTTGGCACAGGGCCCGACCCGCCGATACACCGGAGCTCCAGTGTGAGTTGGTGTTTTGTTGTGGCGGGTGTATGTTATGTTCTCTCCCTGCAGGTACGTGGGGAAATAGACGTGGATGTCGGGGAGCCCTGTTGTTACCGGGCCCGACCCGCCGCTATGCAGGAGCTCCAGTGCCGATTCAAGGAGCAGGTGCTCCAGTGTTGATTTGAGGAGCAGGAGCTCCAGTGCTGGTCCAGGAGCAGGAGCTCCAGTGCTGGATTAAGGAGCAGGAGCTCCAGTGCTGATTCGAGGAGCAGGAGCTCCAGTGCTGATTCAAGGAGCAGGAGATCCAGTGCTGGTTCCAGGAGCAGGAGCTCCAGTGCTGATTCAAGGAGCAGGAGCTCCAGTGCTGATTCAAGGAGCAGGAGATCCAATGCTGATTCGAGGAGCAGCAGCTCCAATGCTGGTTCCAGGAGCCGAGAACGGGGTGCCTCTCGAAAGGGGGGACCCTGCCACAAGTTCGCCATTGGCGACCACGGGGAAGGGGTCGTGCTGCGGCCCGACCCCCCTCCGCTAGCCCTTCGTTGAAGGGCAGGGGAGGAGCCCGTAAGCCTAAACCCGGTTCGGGCCAAGGCTCCACCAGCCGCCATGGTGCGGTCTGGTGCAACGGCGGGACCTGGGTCTGTGAGATCTGCTATCCAACTCCCAAACCCCGCCGCAGGGACGGGGGGCTTGGGTACGGTCCCGCCTCGGTCGCCGAGTCCCCTGTCGATGGGGGGGACGAGACCGTGCGTCGGCAAGGTCCACGATGTGGACAGCCGGCAAGCCCGCGCGGGCGTCGCTCCATGCTTCTGCTGGAGTCGACCCCAAGCCGTCAGGGCCCTTTGTGGCAACGGCTTCCGCTCCCGTTCAACGGAGACGGTTGAACACCTTTCCCGCGCGGGAATCGCGCGGTTCGCTGCGGCGGCCGATAGCGACAACTTCCGGCACCGAGATCACTTCTCAGAGGTGCGGGCCGATGAAAGGAGCCCCGGCAATCTTTCTGAGCCGGAGGTCTCCGACCACCCCAGTGTTCAGGGTGAAGGGCGTATGGCCGCATGACGCGGCTACTGGAGAGGAGCCATCCAGCTCCAGTAGGCACAGGGAGGTTAACCGCCGTCAGCAGAAGTTGAGAACCGTCAGCAGACACTAAGCCCAGCGAACTGCTCCTCCCTTCAACGAGCCCATACGCCACGGTCGCCGAGTCCCCCATGCATGGGAGGACGAGACTATGCGTCGGCTAGGTCCATGATATGGGCAGCCGGCAAGCCCGCGCGGGCGTCAGATCTCCATGCTAAGTCAGGTGCCGACTTCCCATCGCATTTGCCCTCCGAGGCAGCGAGACCAAGCTCCGCCGAGGAGGCGTTTGAGAGTACCTCCCGCGCGGGAATCGCTCAGCTTCGCTGCAGCGGCTACCGGCGACAACTTTCCGGCACCAGGGTCACCTCGATGAGGTGTGGGCCGATGGACGAAGCCCCAGCAGTTCAGCAGAACATGAGGACTTCGGCCGCCCGAGTTTTAGCTCAAGGGGCGTATTGGCCAGGATGGAGCGGATATTGGAGCCCCTCCTGCAGCAGAATCAACAAAATTCGGGGAAGACTTCTCCAAGAGGGAAGGATATTCCGGGTCCTCCATCCCAGCATATGCCTCAACGGAAGTTTACGCTGTCTGCCGTTGAGCAGGCAGCAGGCACGGCTGAAAATTTTCGTCGGAACAAAAGGCGTGATAGAGAAAACTATTCACGAGCCCATTGAATTCGTCTCCCATATTTTTACTAGGCCAAAAAAGGATGGAGGTTGTCGGGTGATTATTGACTTGACCAGTTGAATACCTTTTGTAACATATACACATTTTAAAATGGACACCTTTTGAGACAGCCAAATCACTGCTTTCGCATGGTTGCTTTATGGCATGTATTGATTTGAAAGATGCATGCTATTCAGTGTCCATCCGGAAACATCACCGGAAATTTTTGAAATTTGTCTGGATGGATCAGCTCTGGCAATATCGGGCCTTACCAAATGGGCTTACTACCGCCCTAGGCTTTACTAAATTACTCAAACCTATTATGGCCAAATTACGTATACAACATCATATTGTAATGGCTTATTTAGATAATATTCTGCTTATTGGCAACACTCTGGAAGCGCTGTTTCAGCAACTGTTACTATATTTCAGCAGCTGGGGTTTATAGTCCATCCAGAAAAATCGAAGTTTCACCCATCCCAGGTTATGGATTATTTGGGTTTCACGGTGGACTCTATTCTAATGAGGGCCAACATTCCATTTCACAAGGTGGAGGATGTTTCCCTTGCATGTCAGGATCTCGCATCCGCCAGTATACCATCTATTCGGCCTACAGCTAAGATGATTGGGAAAATCGTAGCTTTATTTCCGGCAGCCCGGTTTGGACCTTTGCATTATCAAAATCTGCGAAGGGCCACGATTGCTGCGTTAAGGAAAAAAAAAAAAAAAAAAAAAAAAAAAAAAAAAAAGAACGCTGGTCATTTTGACAGACCTATGGGGCTGCCTTCCGATGCTAAGGTTGAGCTACAATGGTGGGTGTCCAATATTGGCAAGGCATTCAAACCCATTGTTGTGCCCAATCCGGTGGTATATTTGCAAAACTGACGCAAGCTTGGGGAGCTGCGGACAGCTCTTCTAGTTGTGGAGGCAGGTGGGATCCCCTTGAAGCTAGCATCTTGCTAATACAAGGGATTAACTATTTGAAGCTGCTTGCAGCATTTCACCGACTGCGGGCATATTGTGCTAATCTTAGTGGTACTCATGTCCGTCTCCAAATAGACAACACTACAGCGGTGGCATATTTAAACCATATGGGCGGTACCAGGTCAGTCTCTTGTGACAAATTGGCTAATACTATTTGGTGCTGGTGTATTGATCGAGATATTTGGATTTCAGCTACCTATTTGCCAGGTAGGCTTAATACTGTGGCAGACACCAGGTCACGCAAATTCAATGATAGTTTGAGTGGATGCTGCATCCTCCAATATTTGCCCAAATTACAGCCAAATTTGGCCAGCCGGATATCGACCTTTTTGCGTCCCGGTTGAACCATCAGGTACCGACATATGTTTCATGGGAACCAGACCCTGGGGCATTAGCGATTGATGCATTCTCGCTAGACTGGGGGAAGTGGTTTTTCTATGCATTCCCCCCGTTTTGCCTCATCAGTCGGGTATTACAAAAAATCAGGATGGATTCTGCCAGAGGCATTCTTGTCATACCCGACTGGCCCACACAGCCTTGGTATCCGGTGGTCTCTGACATGATTAGTCAACCTTGGGTCCCTCTAGAGGGTTGCCCACATTTGGTTTTCTCACCCTGTCTCAGGGGAGTTACACCCCTGCCATGCCTATCTAAAATTACTGGCTTGCAGGTTCTGACCAGGCCATGGATGCAGTATGGCCTTACCACCCGGACCATGAACACCATTGGAGCATCATGTCAAGAGTCAACCAGGCGGAGATATCTCTCCCACATCACCAAGTGTGAAGCCTACTGCAGTCACTCTCACATCACCTGTGATGATGTCTCCATAGCCGACGTCCTGGAATTCCTCGCGGGGTTGCACCATGATGAGCACTTGAGTTATACTGCCATCAACAGCGCCAGGAGTGCGCTATCATTCTACCTCAACATCGAGGTAGGATCGAACAGGCTAGTGTCCAGGCTTATGCGGGAAATATTCAATCTGAATCCGCCTACACCACGCTACAACATCACCTGGGATGTCAGGGATGTACTTACCCTGCTCAGGTCGTGGTCACCCATGGAAGGGTTACAGCTGGACCAACCCACTATGAAATTGGTGATGTTACTAGCGCTGACTTCAGCACAGCGGGTTCAGACGCTCCACAAACTACGTATTGACAGGATGACGTCGACCCCGGGAGAAGTAGTCCTTTTTATCGATGAGCTACTTAAGCAGCATAGACCTGGGTGCACAGGGCTGCAGCTGAAGTTCCCGGCATACCCTGCAGATGCTCGGCTATGTTTAGCCACTCACATCCGTTACTACATCAAGGTGACGAGGAGCATCAGAGGAATGGAGTTGTACCTGCTTGTCACTCACAAAAGACCTCACCATCGAGTGACAGTCCAGACGATATCCAGGTGGCTCCGGATCGTCCTGAATAAGGCCGGTATTGACACTAATGTGTTTACATCCCACTCCACCAGGGCTGCATCTACGTCGGCGGCGAGAGTCATGGAGGTACCCATGGACCATATCCTCGCCACAGCAGGATGGGCGAATGAAGCTGTGTTCCAGCGATTCTATAATAAGCCTGTTGCTGCTCCCCTTCAGTTCGCAGAGGCCGTGCTGAACGCCGGGTGTGAACGTGGGGATGTCCCTGATTAAAAGGGTGTTATTTGTTGTGTTATTAACAAATCTTCTTTTTGTTTCAGTATAACCTCGTTTCGTCAACTTGTTTACTCCAATCCATCCTTGCTAGTGGTGTGTCCGCATGGACGTTGTCCAGGGCGTGTAATCACAGAAGCTTTGAAGTCTTCACGAAGTCACTCACGTGACTCCGAAATGAAATAGTAAGATTGAACGAGAACTTACCAAGTTTGAAGGTTGATCTTTATTTCATGAGGAGTTGCGGTGAGGGATTTCGTGCCCTCCGCTCCCAACCCTCGATCATCTTCAGCTGGTAATCAGAGTCTCTTTAAATCTTACTATGCCAAGTCATTTCTGTTGTTGTTTCTGTGATTCCACACCGCTGCTTTGAAGAATGTCGCGCATGCGTGCCGGCGGGCTCTTCACGAAATCCCTCACCGCAACTCCTCATGAAATAAAGATCAACCTTCAAACTTGGTAAGTTCTCGTTCAATCTTACTATTCCTGCATACAGGCCCCTGTTGACCCGAGAAGTGAAGCAGGTGAAGCAGGTTAGGGTCTGGCCAGAGGGAGCTATGACAACACTACAGGACTGTTTTGAATGCACGGACTGGGACATGTTCAAGAAGGCTGCAACTGTCAGCCAACACATCAACCTGGAGGAGTATGCTGCGTCCGTGTCTGCTTACATGGAGAAGTGCATAAAGGATGTCTGTGTCACCAAGACCATCACTGTACGGGCCAACCAGAAACCCTGGATGACCACAGAGGTACGTGGAATGCTGAGAGCACGTAATGCCGCGTTTAAATCCAGCGACGTGGTGGCACTCAGATCTGCAAGAGCCAACCTGAACCGAGTCATCAGGCTGGCCAAGCGTGCCCATGGTCAGAAAATCCAGAGCTTCTTCCATGACCCCAAGAACACCAGGCGCATGTGGCAGGGAATCAAATCAATCACGGACTATAAGACTGCTTCACCACCCTGTGATGACAACATTGAGTTCCTCAATGAACTCAACAACTATTTTGGTCGGTTCGAGGCATTAAATAACACACCTGCAAGCAAAGGTATTCCTCATTGTGAGGAAAAGGCACTCAGGCTTGACATAGTGGATGTTCGGAGGACCCTAAAAGGAGTGAACGCACGAAAGGCGGCAGGCCCTGATAATATACCAGGGCAGGTGCTCAGGGAATGTGCTGATCAGCTGGCACATGTCCTTACGGACATATTTAACACCTCGCTGAACCAGGCTGTCGTCCCATTATGTTTCAAGACTGCCACCATCATACCAGTGCCAAAAAAATCCAACATACAATGTCTCAATGACTACCGCCCTGTAGCACTCACCCCCATAATGATGAAGTGCTTCGAGAGGATGGTCAGGGACCACATTACCTCCAGACTCCCCTCCACACTTGACCCATACCAGTTTGCTTACAGGCCAAACTGCTCCACAGAGGACGCTATATCCTCCGTGCTCCATCTGAGCCTGGAACATTTAGAGGAGAAAAACACCTATGTGCGAATGCTATTCGTGGATTTCAGTTCAGCATTCAACACCATTATCCCTCAGCACCTGATAAGCAAACTGGTTCCATTGGGCCTCGGCACCCCCATGTGTAACTGGCTACTGGACTTCCTCACTGACAGACCCCAGTCTGTGAGGGTTGGAAATAAACCTCCAACACCATCTCTCTGAGCACCGGCTCCCCTCAGGGCTGTTCCTGAGTCCACTGCTGTTCACCCTGATGACTCACGACTGTTGTGCCAGGTTTAGTACAAACCACATCATGAAGTACGCAGATGACACAACAGTGGTGGGCCTCATCAGGGACGACAATGAGCTGGCTTACAGGGAGGAGGTGAAACAACTGGCGGACTGGTGCAATACGAACAACCTGATCCTGAATGTCGAGAAAACAAAGGAGGTTATCGTCGACTTCAGGAAAACCCGGCACAGTCCCACACCACTTCACATCAACGACAGCGATGTGGAGGTGGTCAGTAGCACAAAGTTCCTGGGGGTGCAGATCACTAACAGTCTGACCTGGTTGAATAACATCTCATCAACTGTTAAGAGAGCGCAGCAGCGGTTGCACTTTCTGCGCCGGATGAGAAGAGCTCATCTCCCCCATCCCATCCTCATTACTTTCTACAGGGGCACATTGGGAGTATTCTGACCAGCTGTATCTCTGTCTGGTTTGGGGACTGTAGAGCCCCCGACTGGAAGTCTGTGCAGAGAGTGGTGAGGACAGCGGAAAAAATCATCGGGACCTCTCCCCCCTCAATCGTGGATATTGCGACCAAACGCTGCATGTCTAAGGCCAGCAGTATTATAAAAGACCCCACACATCTCCATCACGGACTGTTCACTCTGCTGCCCTCGGGAAAAAGATATCGCAGCATAAGGAGCAGAACATCAAGGTTCTGCAACAGCTTCTTCCCACAAGCCATCAGACTCCTGAATGCCATGTAATGGGCTGCCAACATTGTCTATTTATCCTTTTCATCCGTGCCTATCCTTTGGTTAATTTATTGTGTTGCACAGGGAGCCAAATGCAACGTAATTTCGTTTGGAACTGCATATACCAATGTATTTCTAAATGACAATAAAGTTTGTTTGACTTTGTTTGACTTTGACTTTGATGGTGGTGTAGCAGTGGTTGAGGGTGTTTGGTTCTCTGGTGCAGCAGGAGGCATGTTGGTGGAAGTTAGGGAGTGATTTCTTGAGGTTTGCTTTGTTTAACTCCCTGGCTATGGTGGTAAATGCCTCGGGGTAAGACATCTGGTGGCATGCAGCTCCTCCAGTGTCAGACGGACGTCTGCTTAGAGTGGGATGTACACCGCGGTCAGGATGATGGAGTGAATTCCCTCGGAAAGTAGAAGGGGTGGCACTTCACCACCAGATGTTCGAGGTGTGGAGAGCAGGAGTTGGACAGGACTGCCGCATTTGAGCACCACACAGAGTTGACCATGAGGCAGATGCCCCCTCCTCTCCCTTTCCCAGATACCTGCGTACGGTCTATATGGTGGATGGAGAACCTTCAGGCTGGACTGCTGAGTCTGGGGAGCTGGGGGTGAGCCATGTCTCTGTGAAATAGAACAGAGAGCATTGCCTCAGCTCCCTTTGATAAAGCAGCCTTGCCCTTAAGTCCTCCACTTTATTTTCTAGTGACTGTACTTTGGCCAGTAGGATAGTAGGGAGAGGGGGTCGAAGTCCCCTCCGCTTCAGTCTGACCTGTAGTCCTGCCCGACAGCCACGTTTCCGTACTCCATGGATGCCTCCTCGGTGTTTGAAGGTAGAATACTTACAGGTCTCCGCGAAGTCGGCGATTCCCTTGAGATTGGGAATTCCCATACAGTTTGCACCTCCAACTCCGTTGCTGCTGGGGGATCCTGCCCGACAGCTTCGATTCCAGATTCCAAGAGGGCTTCCCCGGGGTTTGCAGGTAAGGTTCTTGCTGTACCTGCACTCCTCCGCGAGGTTGGGGATTCCCCTCTGACCGGGTATTCCCTTACCGGCGCTAACAACGGCAGTTCTCAATGGCTCTAATGCTTTTTTTAAATAATATTTTTATTAGTAGTCATATACAATAGAGTACCTTAAGAATAATATAATACATTTCATATACAACTGTTTTTGAATTTAATGATAAAAAAGTAATATAAGCAAAAGAGAGAAAAATAAAGTTAGGTAAGGTGGTGAAAGTGATAGTTCATGGAAAGTACAAGAAAAAGAAAGAAAGGAGGAGAGATATTAAAAAAAAGGGAAAAAAAGGATAATAAGAGGAAGATAAGGAAGATAAAATGGAACAGATATACCTACTTCATATCTTTGCGCACCCCTCACCCGGTTCTGAAACAGTTTATTTTCAGGGTTATGTTGCACCATTTGCTTGTAATAGATCGATAAAGGGAGACATTGGGGTTCATTTCTGTTTTAAATACTTTTGTAAAAAATTCAAAAATTTAATTCTAAAACTTCTGAAGTTTTAGGCAAAAGACAAAAGAGTGTGCTATAGTTGCATCTTGAGATAAGCATTTATCACAGATGGGTGAGACATTTGGAAATATTTTATTCAATTTAATTTTTGAGTAATATGATATATGTAAAATTTTTAATTGAATATTTATCCCATCTCTCTTTCGAGGTATTTATAGATCATTCTTGTTCCCAGTCTCTTCTGATTGCATCAGATGGCGGTATCTCTATGTTTAAAATAATATTATACATATATGATATTAAAGTAGTAGAATCCGCCTTTTTGTTCATAGCTTCATCTAGTATATCTGAAGTCAAAGTTTTATGTTCTTTTGTATGTGTGTACAAGTAGTCACGGATTTGAAGATATTTAAAGTACTGATTACTTTTCAGGTTATATTTAAGTTGTAGTTGTTGGAATGATAAAAGATTCCCCATTTCATACATTTCTCCAAAGGTTTTAATTCCTATTCTTTCTCAGTGTGTAAACATTTTATCGATAGTAGATGGTTTAAACAACGGATTATTAACAATAGGAGAGAGATGCGATAGATTTCTTAATTTGAAAGTAAATTTTATTTGTTTCCACGTTTGTATTGTACCATGAATAATTGGATTTTTCTTGTATATTATATTCAGTTTTATCGGTGAGAGAAGGATCGCTCCTATATTTAAATGCTTTCGCAGCTCACTACTTACGGCGTTGATTCCAGTGGATTTTCTAATGCAGGTGTGTTCATAAATGCTGTATTTAACTATTTTTCTTTGCCGTTCGCAAAATCAGCATATGCAGTTTTAAAAAATTATATCTTTATTATATCTCCAAGGCAACTAAGCCTCAACCTGTCATACGCCTCTTCCCACCCCCTATCCACCTTCTGTGCAGCTTAAGTATAAACTATGTTTTTCCTCGTTCTTAGTTCTGACCAAGGGAATTTGAAATGAAATATTAACTATGTGTCTCTTTCCACAGGTTTTGCCTGGCCTGTTGCCTGAAAATCTGACAGGAAATCCTAACCTGCATTTTCTATTTTATTCACAACCTACCTTATGGCTGAGAGAGCAAGTAGAACATTTGCTGAAGAAACAAAATTATATTGGAATGTAAGTACTGATGTGGATGCAAGGAGGCTTCAAGGGGACATCAACAAGTTAAACAAGTGGGTAACAATATGGCAAATGGAGTAAAGTATAGATAAAAATGAAGCTATCCACTTGCTCTAAAATAACAAGAAATCCTGAGTAATTTTAAATGGTAAGAGATTGGGAAATACTGATATTCACTTGGACCGGGTTGGCCTGGTACTAAACTTATAGAAAGCTAACATGAAGATGCAACAAGACGTAAGGATGTGAAATGACGTATCAACTTTTATTGCAAAAGAACTTGAGTTAAAAAAATGATGGCATCTTTCAACAGTTTCAACTTTGGGCCCACATAGGCCCTCGTCTGAATTATTGTGTCCAATGTTGGTCCATTGCCCAAGAAGACAGACTTGTTATGGAGAGACTGCAATGAAAAATGATTAGACTACTTCCTGAGATACAAAAGTGAAAAGGGATTGAGTAAACCAAGCCCAATTATCAAGAGTTTAGAAGAATGAGAGATTACCTCATGGAAATATTTTTTAGAGGGTTGGACATATTAGATAAAGGGAGGATATTTCCCTGGTTAAGGAGTATCGAATTAAAGGGTCTCAGTTTCAAAATAAAGGTAGACGATATGAGCCTGATTATTCTGCATACAAAGGATATTGCATCTTTAGAATACTCTATCCCCAAGGGAAGTGATAATGTAATCATTGATTATTTTCAAAACCAGAATTAAGACAATTCTGGATATTAATGGAGTTGAGGAAAATGGGGAAAGAATAGGAAATTTGGCATTGTATTTGAAGATCAACTATTAAATGGTCGACTAGCTAGAAGGGCCAAATGCTCCTATTTCCAATGCTCTTATATTGTAAATGGGAATGAATAAACAAAAGTGACATTTGTTTGTAGGAAATTGAAGTTACATTACAGAACAAATAATGCTATAATAAATAACAGATGAGATAAAGCACTAACACCTAAACCACACGATAAAGTATGGAATACGTAATACATGACTATACTCGCAAAGTGTACGAAACAATAAGGTGTTTGGAATATATCACAAACAAGCTTAAATAGCCAGGGGAATAAATGGTTTAAAGCCATCTCAAAAATGAGGGCTGTAAATATAAGGGGATACAAATATACAACAGTTAGTGACATTGACATTTTTTGCATTTCCCAAATAGAACAGCTTTCACTGAGAAATTGAATGGAATTTTTATTGAAAATGTGACTCTTGGAACACATGTTATATCAGCACAAAAGATGTTAAAAAATAATTATACAAAATTAATATGGAAATTTGAGGTATGGATATGAAGCTGGTTTTAAGCATTAATTTTAATCAAAATATTCAAAAGGAAATGTTAGCTGGGAAAAAAAATGAATTTAACAAATCATAAATGACAAGTATATAGCCAATAAGTCATCTGCTGGAAAAGACATTTCACATAAGGTAACATGAATGCAGTTGAGTACTCTATTTGTAAAGAATGCATAAATAATTGGTAAATGAAATAAAAGTCAGAAAAATGGGTATATATGTAGAATTCAAATTATTTGAGCAACATGTGAACAAACAAAATTAAGCCATGAGGCCAAGGAACATATTTGAAAATAACTACCAAAAGAATCATTTGTTTCAATAAAAACGAGACTAAGTGGGACATGTTGTGTCCCAGCTTCACACGGGGGTGGGGGGGGGGGGGGGGGGGGTGAAGGGCTTGTGGGCCGAATGGATTCTTGGGCTGGCAGCTCAGCCACTGAGACAATTCATACACACACACTCACACACATACTCACTCACACACACACGCTCCCACACCCTCACACACACCCTCACACACACACTCACACACACACGTGCACCCACACACACACTCACTCACACACGCACACTCACACACATACGTGCACACACACTCACACACACACACAAACACTCACACACTCATACACGCACTTACACACTCACACACTCACTCACACACTCACGCATACATACACACACTCACTCACACACTCACACACGCACACACACACACACACACACAATCACACATACACACACACTCACACACACTCAAACACACTCACACACACACTCACACATACACACACAAGGGACTGTGTGCATACACCACTAGGTCGCTCTGTTCTACAACTCTCCGTGCCCTACAATTTACAGTGTGTCCTGCCCTGGTTTTACTTCTCAAAATACAACACACATGTGAATGTTAAATTTCATCTGCCAGTTCTTGGCTCACTTCCCAAGTTCATCTAGATCCTATTGTAATTTTATATAACCTTCTTCACTATCCATACACCATTTTTTGTGTCATCCACAAAGGTATTAACTATGTTACTAACATTGTCATCCAAATCATTCATACGTTTGACAAAAATAATCGGACTCTGCACTGGTCCCTATGGCACATCACAGGTCTCAGGCCTCCAACCTGAATAACAGCCCTTCACTAACACTCCCTGTCTCCTGTCATCAACCCAATTGGCGAGCTCATCCGGGACCTCATGTGATCTAACCTTCCAGACTAGCCATATTCAAGGTGCCTGCAATTTACCTCTTTGGATATGCCACTACTGTCACAAAATGTGTAGATGACTGTGTTACAAAGATGACCCGTGGGATCCACTCTTAGGTGAAGTCCAAGTTTGTAGCATTCAAGTCAAATGATCCCAAGTGGTACAATAAATCTATCTATAAACTTTGCAGCACCATTAAGGATGCCAAGAGGGAATTTCAGACAAGCTGGAGTTCCAACGCATTGACACAGATACCCATAGTTTGTGGCAAGGCTTGCATGCTATAACAGGTTAAAATGTCCAGTCACTCTACACATCCATCCCCCACCAGGAAGGTCTTAAAGCCCTCCATTTCTTCCTCGACCACAGAACCAGACAATTTCCCTCTCCCAATACTCTCCTCCGCTGAGCAGAGATGGTCCTTCCCCTCAACAACTTCTCCTTCAACTTCTGCCACTTCCTCCAAATCCAAGGCGTAGCTATGGGCACTTGTATGGGCCGCAGCTATGCCTGCCGCTTTGTAGGGTACATCAAATAATAACTGTTCCAGGCGTACACTGGCCCTATCTTCGAACTCTACCTTTGCTACATTGATGACTGCATCGGTGCTGCCTCCTGTAACCATGCAGAACTCACTGACTTCATCAACTTCATGACTAATTTCCATCCTGCACTCAAACTCACTTGTACCGCATCCGACAATTTCCTACCGTTTCTGGATCTCACCGTCTACATCACAGGAGACGGACTATTGACCGACATCTACTACAAACTTGCTGACTCCCATCACTATCTAGATTACACTTCTTCCCAACCTGGTTCCTGCAAAGACTCTATCCCCCTACTCCCAATTCCTCCATCTGTGCCGCATTTGTGCCCAGGATTAGGTTTTCCATACCAGATCAAAAGGAGATGTCATCATTTTTTAAGAAATGGGGGCTCCCCTCTCTCATTATAGATGAGGCTCTCACTAGGGTCTCCTCGATATTCCACAGCTCCACTCTTGCTCCACTTCCCCCCATTCGCAACAAGGACAGAGTCCCCCTTGTCCTCACCTTCCACCCCATCAGCTGTTGCATACAGCATATAATCCTCCAACACTTTCGCCACATCCAACGGGATCCCACTTCTTGCCACATTTTACCATCTCTACCCCTTTCTGCTTTCTGCAGAGACTGTTCCCTCCGCAACTCAAATGATTCTTACAAATTTGAATAGATGCACCATAAAAAAACAAACTGTCAGGTTGCATCACAACTTGGTTTGGGAATAGATTTGCTCAAGAACACAATAAATTGTAGAGGGTTGTAGATTTAGCACAGTCCATCACACAGACCAGACTTCCACCATCAACTCCATTTACACTTCACGCTGTCTTGGAAAAGCAGTCAACATAATCAAAGACTTCACCCACCCCGGCCATTTCATCTCCCTGCTCCTATCCAGTTGAAAGGACAAAATCTTACAAGCATACACCACCGACATAGGAACAGCTTCTTCCCCTCTGTTATCAGGCTTCTAAACATTTCCTTCCAAAAGCTAGAGTACTGTCCCATTCAACTCTACTCCATTGTGAACTTTGAACTTTTTCAATGGAACTGAATTGTTACAACTCTGAGAACTATATTCTGCTCTCTGTATCTTTCCATTTGCTCTGTCTATTCTACTTGAGTTTGACTTAATTGTGTTTATGTATAGTATATCTGATCCGTTTGGACTGCATACAAAAGGAAGCTTTTCACTGTAGCTTGGTGCACGTGACAGTAAAACCCTAAACCTAAACCAGACTACCATGCAAAACTCTGTCAAAGACAATTACTAAAGTCCACGTAGGCAACCTCCAGGGCCCTGCACTTATTAATCCTATTGGTAACCTCTTTAAAAACAACAAAAATTTGCAAAAAACGTTTTCCAAAGCACAATGCCAAGCTGACTGTCCCTATTCAGTCCTTACTGATTCCCATCTCTCAGAATCCATTCCAGTAATTTTACCATCACTAATCTGTAGTTTCCTGGTTTGCACTTGTAGCCTTTGTTCAATAAAGGCACAACATTACCCACTCTCCAAGTTTCCTGCACCTTACCCGTGGCTAGTGACGATGCAAATATTTTTGCCAGGAGCCCTGCAATTTCTTCCCATGTGTCCTATGATACACTTGATCAGGCCTAAGGATGTATCTGCCTTAAAATGCCTTAAGACCTCCAGCTTTAGTTTTATTATTACGTGGCTATATTCTAATAAATCTCTATTCATTTCCATTAATTCTTTGACATCCATGACACAGTAAATACAGATGGCAAATATTCATCTAACACATCACCCATCAACTGTGGCTCCACACATAGATGACCTCATTGATCTTAAGGGCTTATTCTCTCCAAAGTTATCCTTTTGCTCTTAATATTCTCAGATAATATATTAGGATTCTCCTTTACCTATTCTGCCAAAGCTACCTCATGTCTTCTTTTTAACCACCTGCTTTCCTCTTACATGTTCCCAACTGCCTATAACTAGCAATGCAAAGTAAGAAATAAATGATCACATAATTAAACTTTGGTAAATATTTTATTTATTTTCTTTCTCACATGATATTTCTCTGTAACATCTTTAAAGTACAACTGGCAATGTAACTGTACCTAAATTCACAGAACAGATTCTGTGCATTCAATGATGTCTACAGCAAGATGAGCACTGAAGAAACATATTGATCACATTTGTGGACTTGAGAATCAGTACTTCCACAGTCCATGAATGGAATTAACTGTCAAAGTGAAAATTAATCTTTATTGTTGTAAGGCTGCTGAATTTAAAACAGGCATAAAGTGTGGCTGCTGACCCAGAGAACTATTGAATGCTTCAAAGATTATGTTATTCGTCATGCTATCTATTGGCAGGCAGTTGTTCAAACAGTTTAGTGCCATCTTTATGGAGCTAGTTTCCTATCTAAACAGATTTGCTGCTGTGATAGACAGTAGAAAGCAGGAAGCCACAGTGACTGAGTCATATCATTTAAATTGGAACACTATTACATCGCATCACTCGACCTTAAGTAATTTTAGGTTTTGTTTTAATGCACACACGTGGAAACAGTACAACATAAATAAATAGATTTAACAAATCACCCCACTAGAAAGTATTCATTAAATTGAAAGCTTTCCTCCAGTGTGGCCCTGTGTAACTCCAGTCTAAATGGGGTTTCTTTAAAAGCTGAGGACTAATTCCCATGTTACTTCCTTCTGGAGCTGAGACAGGAAAATTAGACAGCTGGTGGCACCACATCATTTGCAAAGCCACTTCCATGTCCATGCTGTTATTACATGTGCATGACCTGGCCCTCATAGGAGTCACAGGAAACTCTTTGATAATGTAAAGTGGGTGCAGCTTTCATACCCACAGTGTTTCTGCATCCTTTGCATTCAGTATTGCCTATGAAGATCACCTGTAAATCAGAGAAAATCTGACCCTTTTTTACCCTAAAATGACCAATTTTCCCAAAGCTCTGTCGCCAAAGTTTTAAGATTTATGTTTCTGACGGGGTTGAGGAACTGAAGGAAATTTTCCTTAGGCGAGAAATAGTATTGGGTAGGCTAATGGGACTAAAGGATGATAAATCCCCTGGGCCTGAAGGACTGCATCCCAGGGTCCTCAGGGGCTTTCAAATAGCCTTTGATAAGGTCCCGCACTGGAGACTGGTGACTAATATTCGAACTATAGGGGGTAGGGTGTGACGTGGATAGAAAATTGGATGACAGACAGGAAGCAAAGAGTTGGAGTGAACGGGTCATTTTCAGAATGGCAGGCAGTGGCGAGTGGAGTGCCGCAAGGCTCCGTGTTGGGGCCGCAACTGTTTACCATATGTTAATGATTTGGAAGAGGGATTTAGGAGCAACACTAGCAAGTTTGCGGATGACACTAATGCTGTGTGGCAGTGTGAACTGTGAAGAGGATGTTAGGAGGTTGCAGGGTGACCTGGACAGGTTGAGTGAGAGGGCAGATGCCTGGCAGATGCAATATAATATAGATAAATGTGAGGTTATCCACTTTGGTGGCAGAAACAAGGGGGCAGATTATTATCTCAATGGGGTTAGGTTAGGTAAGGGGGAAGTACAGCGATACCTGGGTGTCCTTGTACACCGGTTACTGAAAGCTGGCTTGCAGGTACAACAGGCAGTGAAGAAAGCTAATGGAATGTTGGCCTTCATAACAAGAGGATTTCAGTATAGGAGTAGAGAGGTTCTTCTGCAGTTGTATCGGGATCTGGTAAGAGCACATCTGGAGTATTGTGTACAATTATGGTCTCCTAATTTGAGGAGGAACATCCATGTGATTGAGGCAGTGCAGCGCAGGTTCACGAGATTGATTCCTGGGATGGCGGGACTATCATATGAGGAAAGAACATCGGGCCAAATCACTGAATGGATTTAAGAGATAGTTAGATAAAGTTCTAGGGGCTAGTGGAATCAAGGGATATGGGGTGAAGGCAGGCACAGGTTATTGATTGGGGGACGATCAGCCATGTACATAATGAATGGCGGTGTTGGCTCGAAGGGCCGAATGGCCTCCTCCTACTCCTAATTTCTATGTTTCTACATTTCTATGAACAGAGTGGCCAAAACAATCCCAGGCAGAGTTTACATTCTGCACATGTTTCAGGTACTGATATCATTGATATCCTCAGTACTTTTGAATTATATATGAAAACTTGGGATGATTCTTGCTCCCTGCCAGTAAAGGTTTGATGAAGACGGAATTGAACTTAAAAGAACAGTACTGTCTGGGACCAGGCCCCTCAGCCCATGACTTCTGTGCCAACCATGATGACAAATTAATCAAATTGGTCACTAATGGTAAGCTGGTGATACTTACAGCTGATGTAAAATACTATTTATTTAGTAATAAGCACTGATAAGATCATTCTTCGAGTTTCTGATTCGGAGACTTTCTGAGATCTGAATATAAATTACACAATCAATTTACTTACGTTTTGGTTTGTCTTTGGTTTCTACTTAAACATTTACATACCTCCCTAAGAAAAAAACTATTATAAACAAACACAGTTCAGCATTACTTGAAAATGTAATTTTGTTTTCAGTATATTTTGCTATTATAAGTAGCCCTTCATACATTTAAGGATGGTAACTGCTACAGGTGAATTACTATCAATGTAAATGCTTTTAATCACACAAAAGAAGCATTTTGACAATCTAAACCTGAATGATCTAATATCACATTGAAAATAACAAGAAGAACAATCCAAATCATTAATGTAGGAACCATTAAGCTTAAGTCAGTATTATTGCCATGTCTAACATTTTTAATATTTTAGTCTTTATCTGTCTGTATTTTTGTAGGTGGTATTTTATATGTAGTAGGGGTGTGTTCTTTTGTTAGAGGACTCTCGCGCAGACTCGCTGATTTTGTGTCGAGGTATGAGGGGAAATAGTTTTCTACCACGATCACGACACACATGCTACAAGATGACATACCTTTATAAGATGAACAATTTATGTGATTTATGACATGAATGGAACAGCGATTAAGAACAAAGTTATGAGTTATTTCTTTGTTTTGTATTATTTCAATAAATGACTAATTAATCAAGATTCATCCTTGCTGACTTTTGTGTGTCGTGAGTGCATTAGACTATACCTTCAAATCATCTCCGATTGTTAATGGCTATCAAAATTGGATTTTAAGAACGTTGTAATAACCACCATTATAATTAATATTGAGATAAATTCCGAATTTTCAAGGTAAATTGGGATAACTAGATTTTGTTAATGCAAAGTGAAAATATTATAAAGTCAAATGCCATAAATTAAAATAATAACATTTTTCTGTATTTACTTACGTAATTTAACAGATAAAGATTAATTAACAAAACAAACCAATTTCCCTCCGGGGTTGAATAAAGTTTTATTGTATCACATCTTATCGTATCGTACCGTATGTTACAAAATTCAAATCCAGCTTAATCTTTAGTGCCTCTTCCAGTGTGCTTAATCAAAAACAATAAGGAGAAACTGCCAACTCAGCTGATTGAATCAGTCTGAGGAAAGGTGCTGATGTCACCTCTCCCTGTTCTCCAGAGATCCTGTTCAACTGAATTACTCCACCACTTTGTGTCCTTTCGGTGGGTGAAGAAGGGCTCGCTGGTGCGCCTTGTGATTCGGAAGTGGGGTCGGAAGCCAGGGCTCCCAATGGCCGGAGAGATGCTGTGAGCTGGGGATGGGTTGGCAGGTCCGTCTGCTATATCTGTTATTAGGGGGTCTTTAAAATATGGGTTACTATATTGCATTTGCAAAACATTTAGAAGAGAAGATTGAGAGCATAGTTGATTCTTTCACGATGGTGGGACACAACCCGAAAGAACGCTTGCTACTCGCAATGCCATCTGTTGCTTCTCAGGGAATTGCAACCAAGCTCTTGTAATTTTGTCCGGATTATAGGGGTGTACCAGTTGCCAGCAAATTGGTTTTCAACATGTATATTATATGTTATCTTATTTTTATGTTGAGATGATTATTGTTACCTTAATTAATTCCTTCCCTACTATTTTGTTAATTAATTTTTATCTGTTAAACAATGTCAGTAAATACAGAAAACTAATTATTTTATTTTATGGCATTTGACTTTATAATAATTTATAGAAACATAGAAACATAGAAACATAGGAAATTAGGTGCAGGAGTAGGCCATTCGGCCCTTCGAGCCTGCACCGCCATTCAATATGATCATGGCTGATCAACCAACTCAGTATCCCGTACCTGCCTTCTCTCCATACCCTCTGATCCCCTTAGCCACAAGGGCCACATCTAACTCCCTCTTAAATATAGCCAATGAACTGGCCTCAACTACCCTCTGTGGCAGAGAGTTCCAGAAACCCACCACTCCGTGTGTGAAAAAAGTCCTTCTCATCTCGGTCATAAAGGATTTCCCCCTTATCCTTAAGCTGTGACCCCTTGTCCTTGACCTCCACAACATCGGGAACAATCTTCCTGCATCTAGCCTGTCCAACCCCTTAAGAATTTTGTAAGTTTCTATAAGATCCCCTCTCAATCTCCTAAATTCTAGAGTGCATAAACCGAGTCTATGCAGTCTTTGATCATAAGACAGTCCTGACATCCCAGGAATCAGTCTGGTGAACCTTCTCTGCACTCACATTATCCTCACATTAAAAAAAATCTGTTTCCAAATGAGATCCTATAATCCTCAATCAGAGTAAAGAGTGTACTGTTGAATAAGTGGCACTGACTTCCCCATTCTTTTTCTATGAAACTTTGTACAAAGCAGAGTTGTTACAATATGAAGGGGACATGAATAAGTAGGGCAAGCAACTGTGAAGAAAAGATGTACTGCAGTGGAAAACATTAATGTAACCTGCATTTGTACAAACAACCTGCACTTGAACCTATCTGAGATAGTTGCATTGGAACTCAAGGCATGGGCTTATTATTATGATTGGAGTGAGCAGCGGCGATGATGTGGTGAAAATGTGCACTGCCATTTCAATTAGTTTAGAGGAATGAGGGACAACTTCATTGAAACATACAGAATAGTGAAAGGCTTGTATAGAGTGGATGTGGAGAGGATGTTTCCACTAGTGAAAGAGTCTACAACAAGAGGCCTCAGGATTAAAGGACATTTTTTTAGGAAGGAGATAAAGAAAAAGTTATTTAGTTGGAGGGTGGTGAATCTGTGGAATTCTGCCACAGAAGGCTATGGAGGCGAAGTCAGTGGATAATTTTAAGGCAGAGATAGATGGATTCTTGATTAGTACAGGTGTCAGAGGTTATGGGGAGAAAGCAGCATAAACAAAAACTATCCATCCTTTGAGTATTATATTAGTAAGATTAAATGAGAACTTATCAGTTTGAAGTTTGATCTTTATTTTATGAGGAGTTACGATGAGGGACTACGTGAAGAAGAACCCCGTCCAGCCGCACGTGCATCAATCTTCAAAGCAACGGTGTGAAATCACAGATAATAGTGACTGAAGTACAATAGTAAGATAACAAAAGACTAGAACTACCAGATGACATTTATGAGGGTTGGGAGCGGAGGGCATGTAGTCCCTCATCGTAATTCCTCATAAAATAAAGATCAAACTTCAAACTGGTAAATTCTCGTTTAATCTTACTATCTTACTTCGGAATCACGTGAGTGACTATGTGAAGATTTCAAAGCTCTGTGATTTCATGCCGGAGATTCAAATCCCGGCCTCTCACTGCATTGATTGACTCAACATAAACAAATAATCAATAATGCATCAATCATAACATTGCTTAAACTAATTAATGATTTATTTTTACAAAGAAAACAATAGCAACCCCTCTATCCCAGAGGGAAACTATATAACTGAACTTAAAACAGAATCAGCAAATACTCCCAGCCTTGCAATTGGCTTATGATAAAATCTCTGGAAATCAGCTCACTGAACCATCCTGCAGCTGAGAGGATATGGTCTATAGGAACTTCCATCATCGTGGCCGCTGAAGTTGATGCCACCCTGGTGGAATGGGATTTAAATTTATCAGTATCAACCCCAGCGCTCTCCAGAACCTGCTTTAGCCACCTTGAAATTGCTTGCACCGACACCTTACTGTGCGCTTTTTTGTGGCTAATAAACAATGCTCACTCTGTTCCTCTTAGGGTTCTGGTAGCCTCAATGTAATGGGACAAATATGACACTATGCACAGGTGGGAATCCTTGGGGTATACCGAAAAGACAATCTTACACCCTGTCACCCCTATTCTACTCTGTTTGAGCAGATCATAAACAAAAAAAGTGATGGCATCTGCTGATACCTCCATCCTGCCTAGCCGCAGCATCTGTAATGTCTGCACACATTGCGCTGATACCAACGCCACAAGCATGAACACCTTCATGGTTAGTTTGGCTAGAGATAGGACTGTGACAGGAGTCCACTGGTGAAGGAGCATAAGAACTTTGCTTACATTCCAGATAACATAATACGTGGGCCTAGGAGGATTAGAATTAAAACTCCCTTCATAAATCTAGAGACTAACGGATGTGTCCCCACTGAATGTAATTCTGACACCATGGGTAAATAAGAAGACAGAGCACTTCTGACTGTATTGATCGCACTATAGCTTAACTTTTGATCGAAATAGAGAGTTGACAAGAACTCCAGCACGTCTGGGATGCCTGCATTTTGATATGAGATATTCTGCTGTAAGCAGAACATGTCCCACTTTCTTATTGAGGAGATGTACTGCTTCTAGATACTATCCCTCCAGGCCGATGTGAGAACATCCACGGTGCGATCAGACAGTCCTCTCCCCAGGTATAGCCTTCCTAGAATCTGCAAATTAACAGATCAATACGATCATGTAAAGGATATTGATCGTCAGTTACCGGCTTCACCAGTAGGTTTTTATGTTTGGGAACAATCATATGAGGCTAAATAGCCATCTGCAACATGAGAGGGAACCATGGCTGAGTAAGCCAGTCTGGCACTACCAATACTCCTGAAGTGGAGTCCTGCTTGATTTTTTGCAGGCATCGACTGATGAGACAGAATGGAGGAAATGCATATAAAAACATTCCACCCCAATGCAGCGAGAATGCATCGACCACTACTGCGCCAGGACCTGGTTCCCATGAAACGTATTTCGGCAACTGATGGTTTAGTCTAGATGCAAACAAATCAATATCTGACATTCCGTATCGAGGAACCACATCATTAAATATGTCCTGATTCAACATCCATTCTATGTTTTCATTGAATTGGTGTGGCCTTGTGTCTGCCACTATGTTGAATCTACCTGGTAAGTAGATGGCTGAAAGCCAAGTGTTTTTGTCAATGCACCAGCTCCAGATATGATTAGCCAATCTGTCACAAGATTCCGACTTAACTCCACCCATGTGTTAACATATGCCACTGTTGTAGTGTTATCAATTTGAACCTGCACATGCATGGGACTCTTGGCAGAGCAATAAGCTTGAGGCCCATAAAAGGTTCCCAAAATGTCTCATCACTATTCCATCTGTCTCCACAACTAGAAGACATATCAGTAGCTCCCCAACCTAGAGCACTAACATCAGTCTGTAAGACGATGGAAGGTGGTTCAACCAAAACTTCCCTGGAACCACTTGAGACATTTGTGATCCACCATTGTATTTCTGAAATGGCTTCAGCTGGTAATCCCATGGGCCTGTCAAAATGACCTGCATGTGTCCTCAGTGCCTGTTCTTTTGCTCGTTGTAAGTGTTGATAATGCAGAGGTCCAAACTGCACAACTGGAAAAGCAGTCACCAACTTATCAATTAAACTGGCCACCTGTCACTACCCAGAGGATGACCATTTACTGTGTAGGTCTGGTCTTTATCCAACATCACAAAATGCAACACCTCACACTTCTCTGTATTAAATTCCATCAACCATTCCACCGCCCACCTGGCCAATCGATCCAGATCCTGCTGAATTGTTCACAACCATCTTCACTATCTGCAAAACCACTAACTTTTGTATCATCAACAAACTTGCTAATCTTGCCCTGTATATTCTCATCCAAATCATTAATACAGATGACAAACAGTAACGGGGTCTGCACCGAACCCTGAGTCACACAATTAGTCACAGTTATCCAGTCTGAGAAGCAGCTGCCTCAAAAAGTCAGCCAGCATCATCGGAGACCCAGTCCATCCTGGCCACGCTATCATTTCACTACTGCCATCGGGAAGAAGGTACAGGAGCCTTAAAACTGTGACGTCCATGTTCAGGCTATTAAGCACTACAACCTCCAATAAATTCTGAACCACAATAGATTATTATTTTAATATTATTATTATTGCACTACTTGTAGATCAATCACCATTGCTGATTTGATCTATGTCTGGCTTTGCTGTTGTTCACCCGATCTGTAATCCAGTTCGGGTTTCAACTATACCATCTGGTGGTGTGTGTCCAGCAGTTCTCAGTTTGATCTAGGACTCAGAGCCTACAAAAGCTTATGTAATGCTGTCTCTACATAGAGGCAGCATTACATAACATGTAACTTTAATAAGATTACATAATTAAAATACTTATTATGAAGTTAAATGACTCAGTGTTATCAATACTACATGCATGGCTGAGGGACTGGTGCAGTGGGCAGGGATTCAAGTTTCTTGATCACTGGGACCTCTTTTGGTGAAGGCATGATCTGTATAAAAAGGACGGGTTGCACTTGAACCTGAGGGGAACCAATATCCTGGCGGGGAGATTTGCAAAGGAGACTTTAAACTCGAAAGGCTGGGGGGAGGGACTCGGGTAGAGGGGGCTAGGGGACAGGGTGAGGGGCAAAAGGCAGAGAAGGGAAGCATTCGGACCCAAAATGTAGGCAAGAAAGAGGAAAAAGATAATAAACAGAGAATAAGGGATGGTGGGTTTCTAAAATGTGTATATTTTAATGCTAAGTGCATTGTAAGAAAGGTGGATGAACTTAGAGCCTGGATTGACACCTGGAAATATGATGTTGTGGCAATCAGTGAAACATGGTTGCGGGAGGGTTGTGATTGGAAACTAAATATTCCAGGATCTCGTTGCTTCAGGTGTGATAGAATTTGAGGGACCAGAAGTGGAGGGGGGGGGGGGGGGTTGCATTGCTTGTCAGAGAATATATTACAGCAGTGCTTTGGCAGGATAGATTAGAGGGCTCGGCTAGGGAGGCTACTTGGGTGGAACTGAGAAGTGGGAATGGTGTGGCAACACTTTTAGGGGTGTATTATAGACCGCCAAAAGGGGAGCGAGAATTGGAAGAGCAAATATGTAAGGAGATAGCAGATATTAGTAGTAAGCACAAGGTAGTGATTGTGGGAGATTTCAATTTTCCAAAAATAGACTGGGAAACACATTCTGTAAATGGGCTGGATGGTTTGGAGTTTGTTAAACGTGTGCAGGATAGTTTTTTGCAGCAATACATAAAGGTATCGACCAGAGAAGGGGCAGTGCTGGACCTCCTGTTAGGAAATGAGGCAGGTCAGGTGACGGAGGTATGCGTTGGTGAGCACTTCGGGACCAGTGATCACAATACCATTAGTTTCAATATAATTATGGAGAGAGTCAGAACTGGACCTAGGGTTGAGATTTTTGATTGGAGAAAGGCTAACTTTGAGGGAATGAGTAAGGATTTAAAAGGAGTGAATTGGGACATTTTGTTTTATGGGAAGGATGTAGAAGAGAAATGGAGGACATTTAAAGGGGAAATTGTAAGAGTACAGAATCTTTATGTCCCTGTTCGGTTGAAAGGAAATAGTAAAAATCGGAAAGAGCCATGGTTTTCAAGGGAAATTGGACACTTGGTTCGAGAAAAGAGAGATATCTACAATAATTATAGGAGGCATGGAGTAAATGAAGTGCTAGATGAGTATAAGGAATGTAAAAAGAATCTTAAGAAAGAAATAAGAAAAGCTAAAAGAAGATATAAGGTTGCTTTGGCAAGAAAGGTGAAAGTAAATCCAAACGGTTTCTACAGCTATATTAATAGCAAAAGGATAACGAGGGATAAAATTGGACCATTAGAGAGCCAGAATAGACAGCTATCTGCAGAGCCAAAAGAGATGGGGGAGATATTGAACAATTTCTTTTCTTCGGTATTCACCAAGGAGAAGGATATTGAACTCTGTGAGGTAAGGGAAAAAAGTAGAGTAGCTATGGAAACTATGAGATTCAAAGAGGAGGAAGTACTGACACTTTTGAAAAATATAAAAGTGGATAAGTCTCCAGGTCAAGACAGGATATTCCCTAAGACATTGAGGGAAGTTAGTGTAGAAATAGCAGGGGCGGACTTCCGGTTGCATCAATGGTGGGGTAAAAGACACTGTTGTTCGCCCTGCTCCAAAAGACTGTTTTAATGAGCTAAAATACGAGTTGGAAGATGGAGGAGTTCTAAAAATAACTACCGGAGCTGTTATTTAATTGTGTGTTATCAGAAGTCCTGCTGATAACAGAGAATAACGGCAGTTTTAAATGAAAAAGACTAAAACTCGCCAGAAGCCTTCAGAAACACAGATAAGAATGAAGGCAAAATGGATAGGGCAAACATACTACTCTTTGTTTACTTCTAAATCTAGAGGCACGGCCATTATCATTTGTAAAGGTATACCATTTACATTAAAGAATACCATAGCAGATAAAGAGGGGAGGTACGTCATAGACACGGGAGAAATTTATTCTACTCCACTTACTTTGATAAATAGTTATGCTCCTAATTTTGACAACCCTCAATTTTTTAGTAAAATTCTGGATACAATTTCAGAACTTAACTATCAAAATGTGGTAATAGGGGGAGATTTGAATTGTGTTTTATCCATATTTGGATAAATCTGCAAAACAAAAAAGGATTAACATAAAATCTAAAACAAGTGAACTCCTAAATACATACATGAAAAATACCAATATGACAGATGTATGGAGGATCGCTAACCCAGTAGGTAGAGAATATTCATTTTATTCAACTGTACATAAAACATACTCACCTATTGATTATTTCTTAGTGGACACAAAATTAATTCCATACACATATAATGCTAAATATCATAATAGTATTATTTCTGATCATTCCCCGTTAACTTTCTCTTTAAAATTCGAAGGAATGCCTGACAAAAAATCGTTTTGGAGGTTTAACCCCCAAATATTGAACAACTCACAAGGTTCTACATATTTAAAAGAGCAGATGAAATTCTTCTTCGAGACAAATGAAACACCAGATATTTCACCCTCCTTATTATGGGAAACTTTTAAGGCATTTATAAGAGGAACTATAATCTCATATCAAGCTTTCCAAAATAAAAAGAATAACACTGAACAATTACAGCTAGAACAAGAAATTAGACAATTAGATTTAGAAAATGCTAAAGAACCAACTATAGATAAACACAATAAGATAACAATACTAAAATATAAATTAAATAAAATTTTATCGGCCAGAATAATAAGATTATTTCAAATTACAAAACAAGAAAATTTTGAATATGGTGATAAACCACATAAACACTTAGCACGCCAACTGAAAAAATGGGAAACAGAAAACACAATTACTAAAATTAAATCAGACAAAGGGGAATTATTAACACTACCTAAAGATATAAATAAAAGATTTGCTCAATATTATCAACATTTATATACGAAAACCTCTGCAAATAATACTCAAATTACAAATTTCTTAGACAATTGTAATCTTCCAAAATTAAATATGGTGGAACAAGAGGGATTAGGAGCTCAGATTACACTTCAGGAAATAGAAGAAACAATAAGTTTGTTGAAGAATGGCAAAATGCCAGGACCAAACGGCTTTAGTAATGAATTCTATAAAAGATTCCACGAGATAATTTCTCCACGCTTGCAAGAATTATATATATATGCTTTTAAAGAAAATAAATTACCAGAAACACTAACTGAGTCAACTATTATACTATACTATAACACTTATACTAAAAAAGGATAAAGATCTAGAAGACCCAGGCTCATATAGAGCTATTGCACTCCTAAATACAGATCAAAAAATATTAGCAAAGACACTAGCGAGAAGATTGAGTATATTAGCAAACTAATAAACCTAATAAACTAATAAACTAATAAACCTAACAAACTAATAAACTAATAAACCCGGATCTAACTGGGTTTATACAAAGAGATACTCATTTAACAATTTGAGACGGCTGTCTAATATAATGTACTCACATAATATTGAAGAAGACCTAGCAATTATCTCATTGGATGCAGAAAAAGCTTTCGATCAAGTAGATCGAAATGGCAATATTTATTCAAAGTATTGCAAAAATTTAACATGGGAGATAACTTTATCTCATGGGTAAAATTATTATATGATAAGCCAACGGCTAGAATACGGACTAATAATATATTAAGCCCGATATTCCAATTGGCAAGGGGCAATAGGCAGGAGTGCGCACTATCACCTCTGCTATTTGCACTGTGATAGAGCCTTTAGCAGAAACTATAAGAAGTCATCCGAATATTCATGGATATAATGCCAAACACTCAAATAATAAAATTTCATTATATGCAGACGACATATTATTATATATTACAAATTCACAAATTAGCATATCAAATATACTAAATTTAATAGAGGAATTTGGTTCTTTTTCAGGATATAGAATAAACTGGAACAAAAGCGAAATTATGACGATAAAACCTCAAGAGCCGTTACATCTATTGAAATTCCCCTTTCGAATTGCAACAGAAAAATTTAAGTATTTGGGCATCCAAATTACTAGGAAATATAAATCATTACTCAACGCAAACTATATGCCTTTAATAACTAAATGAAATGGATTGATTAAATTCTGGAAAACACTGCCGATGTCCTTAATAGGCAGAATAAACGAGATAAAAATGATCTTCTTACCACAAATACTGTACCTATTTCAATCAATACCAATATACTTACTTAAAAAATTCTTAAAAAAATTAGATTCTGATATTATAAACTTCATATGGGATTATAAATCACATAGAGTTAAGAAAAAACATGAGTAAATCTAAAGAACCAGGGGGACGGACACTCCCTAACTTATTGTATTACTATTGGGCAGTGAATATTAAAGATATAATCTACTGGTTGGACAGTTCTGCCCAACAGGTAGATTGGATTGGAATGGAGAAAGAGGATTGTTCCCCTTATGGGAGCGATCCTTCTTTCCCCGATGAAACTGAACAATATAATATATAAGAAGAAACCAATTATTCACAGTATAATACGAATTTGGAATCAAATAAAAATATCTTTAAAATTAAGAAAATTATCGCTTGTTTCTCCAATAACTAATAATCCCTCATTCAAACCATCCATTATTGATAAAACGTTTATCCATTGGGAAAGATTAGGAATTAAAACAATGGGAGATATGTATGATATGGGAAAACTTTTATCATTCCAACCATTATAACTAAAATATAATTTGAAAAATAATCAATATTTCAAATATCATCAAATTCAAGATTATTTGAAGAAATATATACAAGGATATCAAACCTTAACCCCAGATTTATTGGAGGAAGGAATGAATAGAAAGGCAGAATCAAGCAATTTAATATCTTACTTATATAATATAATTTTAAATATAGAAACGCCAACAACAGAGACAATTAGAAGGGACTGGGAACAAGAGTTATTGATAAAAATTCCTAACAATAGATGGGAAAAAAATTATTATATGTAAATAAATATTCAATTAATGTAAGACATAACCTAATTCAATTTAAAATTTTACATAGATTATATTATTCTAAAACTAGACTGAATAAAATATTCCCAAATGTTTCCCCCATCTGTGACAAATGTCTTACTCAAAATGCCACTATAGCACATTCCTTTGCCTCGTGTATAAAACTGTATAAATTTTGGAATTAATTTTTTGGAATTTTTACAAAACTATTTAACACAAAATTGAACCCCAATACAGAACTGATTATCTTTGGATCAATGGAAGAGGGAAGTAAACTAACTATATTCCAAGAAGCTTTTCTTAATTACGGTCTAATAACAGCAAAAAAACTTATACTCAAATTTTGGAAAAACGTAATCACGCCAACATCCAAAATGTGGATTTCAAATATGTCTGAAACGCTTCATCTTGAAGAAATGAGATTTCTCCTACTAGGCAAAGTAGACCAATTCTCAAAGACTTGGTCTCCTTTTATCAACTTTTTGCAAGCATAGGGAGCAACATAACATAACCTCAGAAATTAAATGGTTTAGAACCAGGTGACGGATGGGCAAAAATACGAAATAGGTAGATCTCTCCTAATCACTCTTTTCTTTACTTTCTCCTTCTATTTCAATCTTTTCAGCTTGTCTTCTATGTCCTTTATTTCTTTTGCTATATGTTTCTACTCGCATGTCTATCTATTCCGACACTCTTTATTTCTTTTTTCTTCCACTGTTCTTTTATTATTAAATCAAAAGTATGAAGTTGTACAAGAATAGAAATATGTATGTATGTATTAGGTACTCAAGTACCACACTATTGTACTTCTAACAAAAATAAACAAAAAAATAAATAAATAAATAGCAGGGGCTATGACAGAAATATTTCAGATGTCATTAGAAACGGGAATAGTGCCGGAGGATTGGCGTACTGCGAATGTTGTTCCATTGTTTAAAAAGGGTTCAAAGAATAAACCTAGCAATTATAGACATGTTAGTTTGACGTCAGTGGTGGGCAAATTAATGGAAAGGATACTTAGAGATAATATATATAAGCATCTGGATAAACAGGGTCTGATCAAGAAAAGTCAACACTGGATTTGTGCCTCGAAGGTCATGTTTGACAAACCTTCTTGAATTTTTTGAAGAGGTTACTAGGGAAATTAATCAGGGTAAAGCAGTGGATGTTGTCTATATGGATTTCAGTAAGGCCTTTGACAAGGTTCCCCATGGAAGGTTGGTTAAGAGGGTTCAATCTTTGGGTTAATGGCGGAGTAGCAAGATGGATTCAACAGTGGCTGAATGGGAGATGTCAGAGAGTAATGGTGGATGGCTGTTTGTCAGGTTGGAAGCCGGTGACCAGTGGGGTGCCTCAGGGATCTGTGTTGGATCTGTGTTGTTTGTCATGTACATCAATGATCTAGATGATGGGGTGGAACATTGGATAAGTAAGTATGAAGATGATACTAAGATAGGGGGTGCTGTGGATAATGAAATAGATTTTCAAAGTCTACAGAGAGATTTGGGCCATTTGGAAGAGTGGGCTGAAAGATGGCAGATTGAGTTTAATGCTGATAAGTGTGAGGTGCTACATCTTGGCAGGACAAATCAAAATAGGACGTATATGGTAAATGGTAGGGAATTGAGGAATGCTGTGGAACAGAGGGATCTAGGAATAACTATGCATGGTTCCCTGAAGGTGGAATCGCATGTAGATAGGGTGGTAAAGAAAGTTTTTGGTGTGCTGGCCTTTATAAATCAGAGCATTGAATATACGAGTAGGGAAGTAATGTTAAAATTGTACAAGGCATTGGTAAGACCATTCTGGAGTATGGTGTACAATTTTGGTCGCCTAATTATAGGAAGGATGTCAACAAAATAGAGAGAGTACAGAGGAGATTTACTAGAATGTTGCCTGGGTTCCAGCAACTAAGTTACAGAGAAAGGTTGAACAAGTTAGGTCTTTATTCTTTGGAGCGCAGAAGGTTAAGGGGGGACTTGATTGAGGTCTTTAAAATGATGAAAGGGATAGACAGAGTTGACGTGGATAAGCTTTTCCCATTGAGGGTAGGAAAGATTCAAACAAGAGGGCATGACATGAGAATTAAGGGACAGAAGTTTAGGGGTAACATGAGGGGGAACTTCTTTACTCAGAGAGTGGTGGCTGTGTGGAATGATCTTCCTGCAGAAGTGGTGGAGGCAGGATCGATTTTAACATTTAAAAGTAAAGTGGATAGGTATATGGATGGGAAGGGAATGGAGGGGTATGGTCTGAGTGCAGTTAGATGGGACTAGGGGAAAATAAATATTCGGCACAGACTGGAAGGGCCTAGAAGGCCTGTTTCCGTGCTGTAATTGTTATATGGTTATATGGTGTCAGAAGTAACACTTCGGGTCGACTTTGGTTGCAATTTATGTCACTTTCCACAGTCTCAGGTATGGCTGAAGCTTTCCGAAAACCAGACCCACTCGTCTTCGACAGCGATATCTTTGAGGAAGAGTATGATGTTTTCATTGATGCTGCACACCATGATAAAACTCCCCATGTCCAGGCTTCCATTCTCCTCAATCTTGCTGGACTGGAGGCTATTCAACGTGCCAAGTCCTTCGTCTAAACGGAGGAGGGAAGACTGCTGGGAGGGAGTTTGTCACCCTCGCTGAATCGATACATGATCTGGTGTGTCTCAAGGATAAATTTCAGCAGCTATGTAATCCACAATCTAAACTCATCATGGAGCAGCACAAATTTAACACGTGCAATCAGAGACCTGGTGAGCCGCTCGAGTTTTATATTAATTCATTGATGGATGCAGCAAGGAGCTGCAGATTTGGAGATCTGTGTGATGAGCTGATTCTGCAAACACATTCCATGATTCTGGAAACATATGTATGACCCATGTTCGTCCAGCTCATTGCATTCCCTTTGGTGTGCAGGACGAGTCTGTAAGCCCAATCCCAGATACAAAGACTGTGTCTAGATGGACTCTAACTAACTGTATCTGACATTACTCCTTTGTATTCACATTGCATATCCCTGCCACTTTTCTGTAGATTATAGTTAATTTTTACATCTATATTTGTGATGTTTTGTATCCTTTTAATTTAGTTCATAGTCTTAAGCTTAAGAAGGAGAAAGTAGATCAAACACTATTGTTGATTTGATCCATGTCTGGCTTTGCTGTTGTTCACCCGATCCATAATGCAGTTCAGGTTTCCACTATACCATCTGGTGGTGTGTGTTAAGCAGTTCTCAGTTTGATCTAGGACTCAGAGCCTACAACAGCTTATGTAATGCTGTCTCTATGTGATGTTATGAAAATACTTGTTAGGAAGTATTAATAACGGCTCAATGTTTTCAGTACTTCATACACTACTATTGTTTGGTTTTTGAGTATGTGTTTATGTGTATGTATGTATATATATATGTATATACATACTCACAAGTACATATTTATATATATATATATATATGTGTGTGTTTGTGTACTTGTGAGTATGTCTGTATATACACTGAACTTTTTGTTTCTCTCTCGTTTATCATATTGTTTACAGTGTACTCTGTTTACATATTCTGTTGCGCTGCAGCAAGTAAGAATTTCATTGTTCTATCTGGGACACATGACAATAAAACACTCTTGTCTTTACTCTCTTCCTTCCATGGAGCCAATTTGCTATCCATTCAGCTATCTCTCCTTGGATTCCATGAGATCTAACCTTGCAGAGCAGCCTACCATGCGGAACCTTGTTGAATACCTTACTGAAGTCCATTTTCCAAACATCTACAGCTCTGCTCTCATCAACCTTTTTGGTCACATCTTCAAAAAAATTTATCAGATTTGTGAGACACGACCTCCCATGTACAAAACCATGCTGACTATCCCTAATCATCCCTTGCTCATCCAAAGGCCTGTATATCCTATCCCTCAGAATACTCTCCAGTAACTTACCAACCACAGGTGATAAGCTTACCGGCCTATAGTTCAGAGCATTTTACCTGCAGCCCTTCTTGAAAAGAGGTGCAACATTTGCCACTCTCCAGTCTTCCAACATCTCTCCTGTATTTAAGGACGACTCGTAAATTTCAACCAGGGCTCCCCCAATTTCCTCTCTAGTTTCCCACAATGTCCTTGGATATATCAGATCAGGCCCTGGAGATTTGTCTACCTTCAAATACAACAGTACCTTCAGTATTTCTTCGACAGTAACCCAGACTGCTCTCAAGACACTTCCAGTGACTGCTCCAATGTTGACTACCAGGTATTTCAAGTATGCACAAGGTGGTGCATCAAATGTATTGATGTAGCTGTATAAAATTAACAATGCATAAGAATTAATTTCACAATTTAATCCTGTGTTTTTCTGGTATCTGTACATGCCATAAGGGCAAATTACATGCAATGATCAGCTAAAACTGTATATTTACATTTTGTTCAGAAAATTGGAGGCACTTTAGTACACACATTGCTTTAATGCATCTCATTAACTATTCAGAGTGAGGAAAAAAAACAAATCAGATTCGGATTAACTGCAAGTTTGATATTTGAATATAATCTCAACAATGACGTTAGAAAACATAATTAGTTGTGAAAATAAATACTGGATTAGAAGAGGTAAAAGGAGAAATGAAAAAAATTGTATAGCTTGATCTAATTTAACATTTGAAATGTACCACAACAGCCAAAAGCCAAATGAGTGAGACTCGGCAATTCCGGCGATTATTCAAAAAAAATTCAAAACCATCCGCGATGGTTGTCGTAGGTTGTCGTAGGTTGTCGTTTTAAAAATCGGTAATTTTTTAGTCGATGTCGGTTGCAATGCTAATTGAAGGTGGTTGCCAGAGGTTGAAGGTAGTGGAAGGTAAGACCTCCCTGGTGGAATAAAACTGGGTGAAAAAAAGGTCTTACCCTCCACTACCTGCAAACTCCAGCAACCAACTTCAACTAGCATAGCATCCGGCTTCGACTAAAAAATTACCGGTTTTTAAAACGGCAACCTATTTTTAGTCGCGGCCGGTTTTGAATTTTCTGAAATAATCCCTGGAACGTAGAAGAAGCGGAAACCACTTTTGACCATTAGGGAGACTGACAAAAACCTCCGGGAACCGCACGGAAACCTTGGGTGGTGCGCAAAGTCTCCAGAGGATTCCGTTCAGGTTTCCTAAGTTGAACTAGTTGAACTAGTTGAAACCAATGAAATATAAGGTTAAATTAGTAATAAGTTATGTAGCAGAAATAGCCAAACATTGATAACCTGAATGCAATATATGACAATACAGAAATATAATCTAGTAATGCCTGTGCATCCATCCTTGTCAGTTAATGTGAAAACAAATGGGCGAGGAACAACAAGGAAATAAGCACAAGATGTGTCAATAAAAGCAATTCCTTCAATCTCTATAAGTTGTGGGTATATTTCCATGACAGAAGGTTGCATTTACATTTGATGACAATGTGCATCATATTGCATTTTTTAAATGCTTTGGCTGGAAACCAATTTTTAATTTAGTTGATATTGGATTGTTCATGTTCAAGTTATTTACAAAACACCATGATGAGCCATTATTTTACTGATGGTACCTGGCAGGAAAAAAAATGCATATCCGCCAATGAACTCAAGTTAGATTTCAGCAATTCTCTGAGTGAGACCAAGGTTAATATTGACCAGTGTTTAGTAGCATTTAATAGTCTTCATAAAATGCTAAATTGCTTTTGCCATTATCATTGCTAGAAGACCCAAGGCAGCTATAAACATTGCACAGTGTTCATGTGTGTTGGTTATCAACCACTTGACTGTGCTTAGCAAACATGATTGTAGAACTGGTGGTGTTAGCATATTTACTTTTTTTTCTCAAAACCTATACATCAATTAGATAAAATGTGGAAAGGTATTAATCAAAATGCTATTGGGAATGTTCTTATTTTTCGAAAATAGTTGATTCAGATTTCCCTTTTGTACTGTTTTTAATTACCAATAATCATAGCATGAAGCTCATATTATTTTGCTAAATGTTTTGTAAAATAGTCTTTTTCATGGTTGAGTGACCAAAATCAAACCAATTATAGCACAGATGTGAAAATAATTATTTATAACAACTTTCAGTAGACACTTATCCATTTGATGGTTAAAATTGGGAACCCTGCTGTGAAGTGCATGACATTTTAGAAATGATTCAAGAGTCAAGAGTGTTTATATATCAAGCGCACCTGACATAAACTGGAACAATAAAATTATTATTTGCTGCAGGTTTACTGGTATTTTACACACAACAACAACAATAAATATACAATAAATCATCAGTTATTCTAAGTAAACAGAACCATGATAGTGCAAAAATCGAGAGAGCAAGATTGTGGTTCTGGCACCACTCAACTAGACTGTTAATCTCCCTTCTAACCTCTGTCATTATCCACTATTCGTCCAATAATGATAGGAAATGTAAAGATGGTTTTGGAGCTGTGTCTGGCTACACAATCATGGCTATATACAGTAGAGAGAGTACTGATCACAGAACCTTGAGGTGTCATTGTGCTGATGGTCAGTGAGGAGATGTTGTTGCCAATCCATGCTGACTGAGGTCTAATGATGAGGTAATAGAGGTTCCAGTTGCATAGAGAAAAATAAAAACCAAATTCCCTGGGTTTGACGATATTTGGAAGGGATGATAGCATTGAACGCCGAGCTGTAGTCAATGAAGAGCACCTTGACCTGTTCCCGTTGTCCAAGTGGTCCAGCACAGTGTGGATAGCCAGTGAGATTGAATTCACTGTCAAGTAATTGTGGAAGTAGGGAATTGAAGTGGGTCTTGGCCATTGGAGATTCAGGAGTTGATTTGTACCATAACCAAACTTGAAGCACTTCCTCACAATGATGTTGGTGTTGAAGCATGTCACCTTTCACTGTTTTGGCACTGCTATTATGGATGTCGGTGTGCGGGCTGGGGTCTTAGCTTCCCCGCCCATAAGAACTCTCTGGCTGCTCCAAGGTCAGCTGCGGGAGGTGCACCGGAGGCTCATAGGTTGAAAAGTGGCCACATGAAGTGATGCACATGTCAGTGGAGTGGGCCACAGACGGGGTTCGAGTGGATCAAGTGCCGTTCCAAGACAAGCAATTGGACGCCTCCTCTTATGGCATGGAAACATAGAAGCATAGAAACATAGAAAATAGGTGCTGGAGTAGGCCATTCGGCACTTCGAGCCTGCGCCGCCATTCAATATGATTATGCCTGATCATCCAACTCAGTATCCCATACCTGCCTTCTCTCCATACCCCCTGATCCCTCTAGCCACAAGAGCCACATCTAACTCTTTCTTAAATATAGCCAATCATCTGGCCTCAACTATCTTCTGTGGCAGCGAATTCCAGAGACTCACCACTCACTGTGTGAAAAATGTTTTTCTCATCTCGGTCCAAAAAGATTTCCCCCTTATCCTTAAACTGTGACCCCTTGTTCTGGACTTCCCCAACATCGGGAACAATCTTCCTGCATCTAGCCTGTCCAACCCTTAAGAATTTTGTAAGTTTCTATAAGATCTTCTAAATTCCAGCGAGTACAAGCCGAGTCTATCCAATCTTTCCTCATATGAAAGTCCTGACATCCCAGGAATCAGTCTGGTGAATCTTCTCTGTACCCCCTCTATGGCAAGGATGTATTTCCTCAGATTTGGAGACCAAAACTGTACGCAATACTTCAGGTGTGATCTCAAAAAGACACTGTACCACTGCAGTAGACCCTCCCTGCTCCTATACTCAAATCCTTTTGCTATGAATGCTAACATACCATTCACTTTCTTCACTGCCTGCTGCACCTTCATGCCTACTTTCAATGACTGGTGTACCATGATACCCAAGTCTTGTTGCATCTCCCCTTTTCCTACTCGGCCACCATTCAGATAATAGTCTACTTTTCTGTTTTTACCAACACAGAGGATAACCTCACATTTATCCACATTATACTGCATCTGCCTTGCATTTGCCCACTCACCCAGCCTATGCAAGTCACCTTGCAGCCTCCTAGCATCCTCCTCACAGCTAACACTGCCCCTCAGCTTTGTGTGATCCACAAACTTGGAGATGTTGCATTCAATTCCCTCGTCCAAATCATTAATATATATTGTAAATAGCGGGGGTCCCAGCACTGAGCCTTGCGGTACCCCACTACTCACTGCCTGCCATTCTGAAATGGACCTGTTTACTCCTACTCTTTGCTTCCTCTCTGCCAGCCAGTTCTCTATCCACTTCAATACTGAACCCCCAATATCGTGTGCTTTAAGTTTGTATGCTAATCTCTTATGTGAGACCTTGTCAAAAACCTTCTGGAAGTCCAGATATAACACATCCACTGGTTATCCCTTATCCACTCTACTAGTTACATCCTCGAAAAATTCTATAAGATTCGTCAGATATGATTTACCTTTTGTAAATCCATGCTGACTTTGTCCAATGATTTCACCACTTTGCAAATGTGCTGCTATCCCATCTTTAATAACTGACTCTAACAGTTTCCCCACTGGCTGACCCACTGTTGCCTGGCAGCATTTTGAACCCCAAAACTAGTACACTCTGGATAGTGACATACTTCGAAGATATCCAAAAAATTGAGCCTCCGTGATGCCGAATAAGATTAAAATTCAAATGAGATACATTAATGTCAGCTTCAATATGGAAATAGGATAATGATAAAATAATATTTCAAAAAATCAGGTAATGAAAAAGATTCACGTTTTTCACGTATGTGGTCAAATGAAGGACAGGTCGATTAGGGCACTTGAAGCAAATGTTTTTCTAAAGTTATATTGATGGCTGAGTTGGATCGGAATGATTTTTCTTCATGTGTCTTCACTAATAAAACTACAAACCTGAGTTGTAATAAAGGAAAGGAAAACAAAGAGGTATGTAACAAACATACATACATACATCTATATAACTAAAAGTCTCATCTTGACCACTTCCTGTCTGCGCTGTATATTGATTTTAGAAAAAAAAGGCTACCATATATTGCTATGATTTTTGGCCATCTTAGTCACAGTCCTCCTTCGCTGAGTCAGCTCAGAGGATTTTTCCGATCGATGAAAAATAAAAATGTTATATATGTATAAAAAATCTGAGATCAGCTGATTGGTCCTATCGCCTGTTACTCACCATGATGAAGGTAAGTGAGGGGAGGGGAGGGGAGGGGAGGGGGTGGGCAGGAGTATAAAGCCAAAATTGTATGAAATTACATTTTAATTTGGTGGCCTGCACTCTGCTGGAAATGGCATGAAATTGCATTAGAATTTGGTGGCCTGCACACTGCTTGAAACTGTATGAAATTTCATTTGAATTTGGGGACCTGCACTCTGCTGGAAATGGTATGAAATTGCATTTGTATTTGGTGGTCTGCACCCTGCTTGAAATGCTATTTCAAGGAATAGCCAGGATACTGAGTTGGATGTTCAGCCATGATCATATTGAATGGCAGTGCAGTCTCGAAGGGCCGAATGGCCTACTCCTGCACCTATTTTCTATGATTTATGAGTGAACTGCCAGCCCACCAGCCATGAGTCAATCAACTGCCAGCCCACCAGCCGCGAGTCTACTGCCAGCCCAACAGCCGTGAGTCAGTCAACTGCCAGCCCACCAGCCTTGAGTGACTGAACTGCCAGCCCACCAGCGCTGAGTGACTGAACTGCCAGCCCACCAGCCCTGAGTGACTGAACTGCCAGCCCACCAGCCCTGAGTTACTGAGCTGCCAGCACACAAAGCCTGAGTGACTGAACTGCCAGCCCACCAGCCCTGAGTGACTGAGCTGCCAGCCCACCAGGCCTGAGTGACTGAGCTGCCAGCCAAATAATCCATTTATCCTACAATGTCCATACTAGCCCTCTGGAAACCAGTCCCTTCGGCCCACATCACCCATACTAGCACTCCAGAAAGTCCCACCCCCCCCCCCACCCACTGGCCACCAATATTGGAATGGGTGGAGAGGTGGAATATTGTGTTGGGGGACCCAACGGGCCCCACTTAGTCCAGTATAAATTAAAAACAGGATGAGGTTTTATGAACAGGACTGGAGAACAGCAAAGTCTTTAAGAAATAGTTTGGCCCAAGTATTGTGGACAAATGAGACATGCATTTGTCATGTGGACATTTATAGAAACTTTAATGCCCCATAGAATTAATTACCATTTCAAATATATACATAACCAGTATAGATCTGATAAAGACAAATCATGCTTAATTCAGGACAAAACCCTTCTTCAGACTGATGCAGGCTGGGGGGGGGGAAGAAAGTTAGAGGAGGAGCCGGAGGGCTGAGGGAGAGCTGGGAAGGGGAGGGGACAACAAGGGCTACCGGAAATTGGAGAAGTCAATGTTCAAGCCGCTGGGGTGTAGACTGCCCATGCGCAATATGAGGTGCTGTTCCTCCAATTTCTGGTGGTGCTCACTCTGGCCATTGAGGAGGCCCGGGACAGAAAGGTCAGATTTGGAATGGGAGGGGGAGTTGACTTGCTGAGCCACAGGGAGATCAGGTTGGTTAATGCGGACCGAGCGGAGGTGTTCGGCGAAACGATCGCCAAGCCTACGCTTGGCCTCACGTAGATCAACTGACATCTAGAGCAGTGGATGCAATAGATGAGATTGGAGGAGGTGCAGGTGAACCTCTGTCGCACCTGGAATGACTGCTTGGGTCCTTGAATGGAGTCGAGGGGGGCAGTAAAGCGACAAGTGTAGCATGTCCTGCGGTTGTAAGGGAAAGTGCCCGGGGAGGGTGTGGGGCGGGTGGGAAGGGAATAATTGATCAGGGAGTTACGGAGGAAGCGGTCTTTGCAGAAAGCAGACAGGGGGTAAGATGGGAAGATGTGAAGATGTGGCGAGTGGTGGAGTCACGTTGGAGGTGGCGAAAATGATGGAGGACTATTTGTTGTATGTGACGACTAGTGGGGTGGAATGTGAGGACTAAGGGGACTCTGCCGTTGTTCCGAGTAGGGGATGAGGAGGGAAAGCAGTGATGAATGGTATTGAAGAGACCCTGTTCAGAGCCTCATCAATAGTAGGGGAGGGGAACCCCCATTCCATAACGAATGAGGACATTTCCGATGTCCTGGTGTGGAACACCTCATCCTGGGAGCAGATGCGGTGTAGACGGAGGAATTGAGAGTAGGGGATGGAGTCCTTACAGGAAGCAGGGTGGGAAGAAGGTGGGACTTCTGACCAACATCCACTATAAACCCACTGACTCCCATGGCTATCTAGACGACATTTCTTCCACCCTGCTTCCTGTAAGGATTCCATCCCCTACTCCCAATTCCTCCGCCTCCGCTCGGTCCGCATTAACCAACCTGATCTCCCTGTGACTCAACACTTCAACTTCGCCTCCCATTCCGAATCCGACATTTCTGTCCTGGGCCTCCTCCATGGCACCACTGGAAATTGGAGGAACAGCACCTCACATTCCACTTGGGCAGTCTGCTCATGATCATGTTTAATTCATACGATTAAATTCATTTCAGAAGGGAGAAGACATGGGATTGAATTTGGGAATATGGACTTTCAAAAGTGCTTAAGATTGTTCCAGATAACAGACCCTTTGGCCAATTGAAACTCATGATGTTAACAAGCACTTGCATGAATACAAAATTGGTTAGGATATGAAAATCTCAGTGAAGAAGAAAACAATTGTTATCAGTATATAAGGAAGAGTATCTTATCCTTAACTACATTAGTGATGAGATATGGCCAAATGATTTGAAGTTAGATATGCAGAACATCATTTCAAAGCCAGCAGATGACTAAGTTCAGAAAGAGAATCAATTACTGAGGAAAATAACAAATTTCTGGACACCACAAATAAGCTTCATGAATGGAAGAATTCATGAAGGTGCATTATAATCAAAAGGTACAATTTTAAAAGGAATGCAGGAACTGGAATCTAGGGTATTTATGCAAATATTTGTAGATGATACGGCAAATTGAGGCGGTTTAGTAACAGTCATTTAGATAATTTGGCATTATGAATGGAGATATGAAGCGTAAAACTGTGAACGTTTTGCTGAACATTACACTGAATAGACCCTGAGTAACCTTAGAAACATAGAAAATAGGTGCAGGAGGAGGCCATTCAGCCCTTCGAGCCAGCACCGCCATTCATTGTGATCATGGCTGATCGTTCACTATAAATAACCCATGCCTGCCTTCTCCCCATATCCCTTGACTCTACTAGCCCCTAGAGCTCTATCCAACTCTCTCTTAAATCCATCCAGTCATTTGGCCTCCACTGCCCACTGTGGCAGGGAATTCCACAAATTCACAACTCTCTGAGTAAAAAAGTTTTTTCTCACCTCAGTCTTAAATGACCTCCCCTTTATTTTAAGACTGTGGCCCCTGGTTCTGGACTCACTCAACATTGGGAAAAATTGTCTTGCATCTAGCTTGTCCAGTCCTTTTATAAATTTATATGTCTCTATAAGATCTGCCCTCATCCTTCTAAACTCCAGTGAATACAACCCTAGTCTTTTCAATCTTTCCTCATATGACAGTCCCGCCATCCCAGGGATCAATCTCGTGAACCTACGCTGCACTGCCTCAATCACAAGGATGTCCTTCCTCAAATTAGGAGACCAAAACTGTACACAATACTCCAGATGTGGCCTTACCACAGCCCTATACAACTGCAGAATAACCTCTTTACTCCTGTACTGAAATCCTCTTGTTATGAAAGCCAATGTTCCATTAGCTTTCTTCACTGCCTGCTGTACCTGCATGGCAACTTTCAGTGGCCCGTGTACAAGGACACCCAGGTCGCGCTGTACTTCCCCCTTACCTAACCTAACCCCATTGAGATAATAATCTGCCCCCTTGTTTCTGCCACCAAAGTGGATAACCTTACATTTATCTATATCATACTGCATCTGCCACGCATCTGTCCACTCACTCAACCTGTCCAGGTCCCCCTGCAACCTCCTAACATCCTCTTCACAGTGCACACTGCCACCCAGCTTTGTGTCATCCGCAAACTTGCTAGTGTTGCTCCTAATCTCTCTTCCAAATCATAAATATATATGGTAAACAGTTGCGGCCCCCATACCGAGCCTTGCGGCACTCCACTCGCCACTGCGTGCCATTCTGAAAAGGACCCATTCACTCCTACTCTTTGCTTCCGGTCTGCCAACCAATTTTCTATCCATGTCAACAACGTACACCCAATACCATGTGCTCTAATTTTAGTCACCAGTCTCCCGTGCGGGACCTTATCAAAGTCTTTCTTAAAGTCTAGATACACTACATCCACTGGCACCCCTTCATCTATTTTACTTGTCACATCCTCAAAAAATTCCAGAAGATTAGTCAAGCATGATTTCCATTTCATAAATCCATGTTGACTTGGACAAATCCTTTTACTGCGATCCAAATCCCCCATTATTACCTCTTTAATAATTGACTCCAGCATCATTCCCACCACCGGTCAGGCTAACTGGTCTGTAATTCCCCATTTTCTCTCTCGCTCCTTTCTTGAAAAGTGAGATAACATTACCTATCCTCCAATCCACAGGAACTGATTCTAAATCTATTGAACATTGGAAAATGATCACCAATGTGTCCACTATTTCTAGAGCCACCTCCCTGAGGACCATGGGATGTAGGCCATCAGGCCCAGGGGATTTATCATCCTTCAGTCCCATTAGCCTACCCAATACTATTTCTCGCCTAATGAAAATGTATTTCAGTTCCTCTACCCCCTTAGATCTTCTGTCCTCCAGCACATCTGGGAGATTGTTTTGTATTCCTTAGTGAAGACAGATCCAAAGTACCTATTCAACTCTTCTGCCATTATCTTGTTGCCCATAATAATTTCATCCTTCAAGGGACCCACATTTGACTTGGTATTCTTTTTCCCTTAACTTATCTCAAGAAGCTTTTACTGTCATTCCTTATATTGCTGGCCAGCTTCCCACTCATACTTCATCTTTTCAGCCTGTTTTGTTTCCTTCTCTTGTCCTATGAAAGTTTCCCAACCCTCTGACTTCCGGCTACTCTTTGCTGTGTTATACATCTTTTCTTTTAGTTTTATTCTATCCCTAACTTCTCTTGTCAGCCACGGTTGCCTCCTACTCCCTTTAGAATCTTTCTTCCTGTTTGGAATGAAATGATCCTGCGTCTTCCGGATTATGCCCAGAAATTCCTGCCATTGCTGTTCCACCGTCTTTCCTGCTACAGATCAGCTGGAAGGGGACGAGGCTCGTTCACAAGCCAGAGGTGTTGACGAGACCTCCGGTAGATCGTACCATCGTGGTCGACCAGGTACGATCGAGGGGAACCAGCAGAACTGACAACAATGGCTAGCCTGGAGTGGCCGGAGGCAGACCGCATGCGGATGACCTGGCCAGGAAAAAGAGGATGGAGGACATAGCAGGACTTGTCATGGGAGCGCTTCTGGGTACGGTGTTTGTGGGTGATGCGCTTCCGGACCGTGGCAGGTTTAAGGACGGAGGGAGCAAGCGACTGCTGTGTCACCGGGATCGGAGGCCTCCTAACACAGCATCCCACTTCTGACACCATGTAAAGAATAGGCGCGTATACAGATGAATCCTTACTACTACTTTATTAATTAAACACACACATCACTGCCCTAGCTGTACGTGGTCTGTCACGGACACTAGAGAGAGAGCTATGGGTGGGAAGGTCACAGTTATACTAGATGATAGGGGGAGTGGTTAGCAAGGGCTATGTCACTACTGTTAAAGGTGTACTCACATATCATCTACACTTTGGCCAGCTCCCCTCTTATGCCTTCATAGTCCCCTTTGTTCAACTGCATCACTGCCACTTCCGATTTAACGTTCTCCTTTTCAATTCGCAGATTAAAACTAATCATATTATGACCTTCACAAATACAGAATAATACAATGGTGCACCCTACACTCGGGAAGATAGCAAAACTTTTAAATCAATGTCAAGAAAAGTCACTAAAGTGGTACCAACGATGAAAGCTTTAAGCTATGTGAAAAAAAATGAAGCCTGGGTATTTTCCTTGGAAAAGTGTAGGTTAAAGGAAGATTTGAGTGTATTCAAAAACATAAAGGATTTAAGAAAGTAAATTAATGGAAATTGGCTTGTAAAAATGAATTGTGAAAGAGCTGGAGGCAAAACAAGGAAAATTAGTTAGTGGTGGGTTGTTATGATCTCAAATGCACTGCTGGAAAGAAAGGCGGAACAAGATTCATTGATATCTTGAAAGAGTAAATCATTGAAAAGGGAAGAAAATGCAGGATAATGATGAAAGAGCCAGGGGCAAAAATAATTGGATAGCACTTTGAGAGACATGATAATATCTGAGTTTTATTCCATGACCTCTGCCTTTATTAGCATTAAATATGATCATCATATGGTTTCTTGAGTGATCCTTGATCCTTCACTTGATGTACACTTACGTTGTTGCCCATATCATAACGTTCACTAATGCCTGTTCACCCTTCAGTTCTACACAGTCTGACAGCCAGTTCAGCAAAGGCTCGGTTTTAACATTCAGAGCTGAATTCTCCACTTCTCCATTGGCTCGTCCCTCCCTAAATATGTAGCAAATTGTATTCCTTGACAACACTTTGCAGTTGTCTGAAAATAAACATGGCATAATCACCAATCTGAGTTTTAAAGTGTAATTAAGAAACAGATCATTCGGAACGCATTGTCTTCAAACATATTAATGCAAGGAAAAAAGTACGGAAAAAGTTGTTACAATTATGTTGGAGGAAGCTTCAACCACATAATGAAAAGTGGACGAGCACTTAATTGGATTTAACATATCCATGCTGATCATAATGTTCTGCAATTTTCAGGGCAGGGTTGGCACTTCCCCATACATCTGTTATCATTTCTCTGTTTAATTGTCTTCAACTCTGGGATTTCTATATGAACACAGGTCCCGGAATTGCTGTCAGCTGCTCAAATTAGTTTGCCAACTGTGCTCTAGCATTGTACTCCTCAGGGAGCATGAAGCTGTGACAATTCTCCAAGACAATTACAATGAGGTATCTGCTCAAACAAACTACTCCAAGGTGGATCTGCCTCAAGGATACACATAATGAAGGGGAAAGACGATGAGAGATCTCTTTTGTATTGTTTTTATTTTAATTGTCTTTTATTTCAATGTTTCTAAGTATTCTTTAATTTGATTTAGCGTATTTATATTTTTTACAATGATTAGGTTAAATGATTTCAATAATTTTTAAATATTTCTTAATGACTGTTGTATTCAAAGCTGGCTATCAATTACTTTATTAAGCTATTTTTACAAGTTGACAAGTTATAGTACACACAAGCTCGACCATGCACTCAACCTGGTGCTATCGTCTGGTCTCCCAATTTGTAATATAGAAATTATTGATGCTTGTCTGTCAGATCATAGCTCAATTATATTTGATGCATCTCTGCCTTTCTCTCCCTCAAAATCCCATCTCCCTGTTCGCTACACCTGCTACATAAACTCTTCGATTGCCAGTAAGTTCTCTGAGGCTCTCCTAGCTGCTCCCGACATCTGCACCATCGAGGTGTCTCCTATCCATCTCAGCACTGACGGCCTCATTTATTTATTCAATACCACTTGCTCTTCCATCCTGGATTCTGTTGGTTCTCTTAAAATGAAAAAGCCTAAGCCTAAAGGTTGAGCCTGGCTCAATGACACCACCAGAGCCCTAAGAAGAGAGTGCAGAAAATCAGAACGGATGTATACATCTGATAAGCTTCAAATTTCCTTCGAACTTCTGGGAAATAATCTTCTCAAAAACCAGGAAGCAGTAGTCTGCGAGAACACAATACTTTTCCGACCTTATTTCTAAAAACGGCTATAATTCCAAGGTCCTATTTGCTACCATTACCTCTGTCATATGTCCTGACCCCAGTACCAACTTAGCTGGGTCCCCTGCTAAGTGCGAAGAATTTATTACATTTTTCACCAGCAAAGTTGAGAACATTAGAACAAATATTTCCCCATCCCATCCGTGACCTAGCTGTCTCATTGGTCTGTTCTTCTAAATTAGACTGTTTCCAACCAGATACTCTACCATCCCTTGTAAAGCTGGTCTCCACTATGAAACCTGCAACCTGCCCCCTCAACGTTGTCCCCACTGCCCTTCTGAAGGATGTCATTACAATAGCCGGTCCCAGCATCCTCTCTATCATCAACAGTTCTCTGGCCACTGACACTGTTCCAAACTGTTTCAAGCACGCGGTGGTCCAGCCCCTCCTGAAAAAACCTAACCTAGACCCCACCTTGTCCAGCAACTACAGACCTATTTCCTATCTGCCTTTCTTTTCAAAAGTCCTTGAAAAGGTAATTCTAATAAACTAATGCCTTACCTTCACCAAAATACCATCCTGGAAAGTTTCCAATCAGGTTTCAGGGCCCACCACAGCACAGAGTCTGCCTTGTTGAAGGTACGTAATGACCTGCTTCTCGCCATCGCCTCCGGCGACTGTGCAATCCTGCTCCTTCTCGACCTCAGCGCATCTTTTGATACAGTGGACCACACCATCCTCATTGGCCTTCTCCGGTACGGGGCTGGTGTTGATGGCACTGCCCTGAGCTGGTTCATTTCCTACCTCAAAGATAGCAGTTTCTCTACAAACATAGGCACCACTTTCTCTTCCCCAGCTAGCCTCTGCTGCGGGGTTCCACAAGGCTCCATCCTAGGCCCCATTCTCTTCTCTCTGTATATGCTCCCCCTAGGCCAAGTCATTCAAAGGCACAGCATGTCCTTCCAATGCTATGCAGACGATACACAGTTCTATCCCCCCCTGAAATCCCGACAACCGATCAAATATACTCACATATGCACTGCCTCGAGGATATAAAGTGTTGGATGGCGCAGAACTTCCTCCAACTAAACAAGAGCAAGTCTGAGGTCATCCTACTCAGCCCCTTGGACTCCATCAAAGCAATAGCAGGCAGTATGGAAGCCTAACCTCCTTACTCAAACCGCACGTCAAAAACCTTGCCGTGATATTTGACTCAGCATTGAAGCTTTACAAACAAGTCAATCCTGTGCTAAAAGCTAGCTTCTTCCAGCTTCGCACGATAGCTAAAATCAAACCATTCCTCCAATTTGACAACCTTGAAAAGATCATCTACGCATTTATCTCCTCCTGCCTTGATTACTGCAACTCCCTATACACTGGCATCAGCCAATCATCCCTGTCCCGCCTGCAACTGGTCCTAAACGCCGCAGCGAGACTTCTGACGGGTACCCGTAAAAGGGATCACATCACCCCCATCCTGGCCTCTCTCCACTGGCTCCCAGTACGGTACAAAATCAATTTCAAGCTCCTCCAAAATGTATACAAAGCCCTCAACGGACTTGCCTCCATCTATATCAAAATTCTACTAATCCACCATTCTACCTCCAGCTCCCTCAGGTCGGCCGACATGGGGCTAATGACTATCCCGCGGTTCAGGTTTAAGCTCAAGGGTGACCGCGTTTTTGCGGTTGCAGCACCTAGACTGTGGAACAGCACCCCTCTTCTCATCAGAACTGCCCCCTCCATCGACTCCTTTAAATCTAGGCTTAAAACCTATTTCTACTCACAAGCGTATCTTGAGGTCCTCTGAGGGGGCGCTGTATGTATGTATTTATGTATTTATTGTTAGATCTATGTACCATTGAATGAATGAATGAATAGCCTTTATTGTCATTCAGACCTTTCGGTCTGAACGAAATTTTGTGCCTGCAGTCATACATATATAAAAATAACAAAACCACACATTAAACACAAAATTAACATCCACCACAGTGAGTTCACCAAACACCTCCTCACTGTGGTGGAAGGCAAAATTCTTAGAGTCTCTGTCTTCTTCCCTCCTTATTCTCCCTCTGCGCTGAGGAGATCCAGGCCTCCGATGCTGCCGTCCACCAGGCCCGCGGCCGAGCCTCCGAAACTGGGCCGCCGCCACCGCCGTCGCTGGAACGCTGGAACACCGCCACAGGGCCTGCTGCCGGAACGTCACTGGAGCACCGCATCCCCGAAGCCAGGTCGCCGCCGGACCGTATGTATGTAGGAATGAACGTTGTATGTAGCACGTTAGTACCTGGACTGATGTATAGCACTTTGGTCAATGAGAATTGTTTTAAATGTGCTATAGAAATAAAATTGACTTGACTTGACTTGACTTGAGTAGAATTAGGCCATTCAACACATTGAGTCCACACCGCCATTTAATCTTGGCTGATCTCAGCCTACAAATCCCATTTTCCTGCCTTCTCCCCATTACCCTTGACACCTGTTCTAATCAAGAATTTGCCTATCCCTACCATAAAAATATCCTCCGACTTGGCCTAGACAGCTCTCCGTGGCAATGAGTTCCACAGATTAACTCTGACTAAAGTAGTTCCATGTCATCTATCTAAAAGAGTGCCCTTTAATTCTGAGGCGATGATCTCTGGTTCTAGACTCTCCCACCAGTGCAAACATCCTTTCCACATGCACTCTATCTATGCCTTTCATTATTCTGTAAATTTCAATGAGGTCCCCCCTCAACCTTCTAAACTCCAGCGAATAGAGGCCCAGTGCTGTCAAACGCTCAACATATGCTAACCCACTCATTCCTGGAATTATTCTTGTAACCTTCTGTGGACCCTCTCCAGAGCCAGCCCATCCTAAGAAGGGTATCGACCCGAAACATCAACCATTCCTTCACTCCAGAGATGCTGCATGCCCTGCTGAGTTACTCCAGCTTTTTGTGCCTATCATCCTTCCTCAGATATGGGGCACAAATTTGCTCACAGCACGCCAAATTCGGCCTGACCAGCATCTTATAAAGCCTCAGCAATACATCTCTGTTTTTGTATTCCAGTCCTCTTGATATAAATGCTAGCATCGAATGTGCCTTCCTTACTACCGATTTGACTTGCAAATTAACTTTTTGGGAGTCCTGCACCAGCACTCTCTAGTCCATTTGCTCCTCCGATTTCTGGATTATCTCTCCATTTAGAAAATATTCTATGCCTTTATTCTCTGCACTTTGCTCTACTGAATTTCATCTGCCAAGTCTCTGGCCACTCTCCGAACCTGTACAATCCTTCTGCAGTGTCCTTTCTTCCTCTACTCTGCCTGTCCCTCCATCTATCTTAGCATCATCTGCAAATTTGATCACAAAACCTTCAATCCCCTTATCTAAATCTTTAATAATCATTAATAAATCATTAATCAACCGACTGACCAAATAGTGCCAGCACAACATGGCTCTCAATATCAGCAAAACCAAAGAACTGATTGTGCACTTTGGAAGAGAAAGGTTGAGGACCCACAACCGTGTTTACAACAATCGGACGCTGGTGGAGAAAGTCATAAACTTCAAATTCCTGGGTGTGCATATTTCCAATTATTTTTCCTGGACCCAGCACACTGATGCAATCATAAGGAAAGCACATCAGCGCGTCTACTTCATGAGAAGATTACGGAGATTTGGTATGTCAAAGAGGATTCTTTTGAACTTCTACAGGTGCACAGTAGAGAGCATACTGACTGGTTGCATCATGGCCTGGTTCGGCAACTTGAACGTCCAGGTGCGGACAAGACTGCAAAAAATTGTAAACACATCCCAGTCCAACACCGGCTCTGACCTCCCCACCATCGAAGGGATCTATCGTCGTCGCTGCCTCAAAAAGGCAGATAATATCATCAAAAACCCACCATTGTCACAAATAAAACCATCCTGGCCACACACTCATCTCACCACTGCCATTGGGAAGAATGTACAGGAGCCTGAGAACTGTAACATCCAGGTTCAGGAACAGATACTTCCCTACAGCCATCAGGCTATTAAACACTAGAATCTCATAAGCTATCACCAATAATAGTAAGATTAAACGAGAACTTACCAGTTCGAAGGTTGATCTTTATTTTATGAGGAGTTGCGATGAGGGATTGCGTGAAGAACCCGCCAGCACGCATGCGCGACATACTTCAAAGCAGCGGTGTGGAATCACAGAACCAACAAACAGAGAAATTACTTGTTATAGTAAGATTGAAGAGACTCTAATTACCAGTTGATTTATGATCGAGGGTTAGGAGCGGAGGGCACGAAATCCCTCATCACAACTCCTCATAAAATAAAGATCAACCTTCGAACTGGTAAGTTCTCGTTTAATCTTACTATTTCATTTCGGAGTCATGTGAGTGAATTCGTGAAGACTTAAAAGCTCTGTGATTCCATGCCCTGGACCACGTCCATGCTGTCACACACCACTTATAAGGATGGATAGGAGTAATCAACTTTCCAGACTGCTTGTACTGAAAAATAATAACAATATTTATTAATAACAAACAAAGGAAAAAAACCCTCACTGGGGAACATCTGCATGCTCTTGACCTGCATTCAGCACGGCCTCCGCGAACAATACAGGAGCGGCAACAGGTTTATTGTAAAACTGCTGGAAGGTGGCTTCGTTCGCCCATCCTGCTGTGGCAAGAATATGGTCCATGGGCACCTCCATGACCCTTGCCGCCGACGTTGATGCAGCCCTGGTGGAATGGGATTTAAAGACATTAGTGTCAATACCTGCCTCATTCAAGACGATCCTGAGCCACCTGGAGATCGTCTGTACCGTCACTCTATGGTGAGGTTTCTTGTGGCTAATGAGTAGGTATTTCTCCATTCCCCTTAATTTTCTCGTCACTTTGATATAGTGGCGGATATGGGTGGCTAAACATAGCCTTGCAGCAGCGCGGTATGCCGGAAACTTCAGTTGCAGCCCTGTGAACCCAGGTCTATGCTGCTTGAGTAATTCATCTATGAAGAAGATTACTTTGCCAGGGGTAGAGATCATCCTGTCGATCTTGACCTTGTGGAGTGTCTGTACCCTTTGTGCTGAAGTCAGTGCCAGTAACATCACCAGCTTCAGGGTGAGTTTGTCCAATTCAAGCCCTTCCATGGGCGACCACGTCCTGAGCAGGGTTAATACCTTCCCAATATCCCAGGTGATGTTATAACGAGGTCTAGGCGGATTGGAATTAAATATTCCCTGCATGAGTTTGGACACCAGCCTGTTGGATCCTACCTCAATATTGAGGTAGAATGATAGCGCACTCCTGGCGCTGTTGATGGCACTGTAGCTGAGGTGTTCGTCATGATGCAACCCCGCCAGGAATTCCAGCACGTCGGTGATGGTAACGGAGTCGTATGCAATGTGGGAGCGGCCGCAGTAGGTTTCCCATTTCCGGATATGTGTGAGATATTGCCGCCTGGTGGACTCCTGGCATGACGCTCCAATGGTATCCATAGTTCTAGATGATAGGCCATACCGCAGTAATGGCCTGTTCAGAACCTGCAAGCCAATAATTTTAGGTGACTGTGGCAGGGATGTGGTTCCCCTGAGACAGGGTTCATCACCAATTGTGGGCAACCCTCTAAGAGGACCCATGGTTGACTGATCATATCAAAGACCACCGGATACCATGGCTGCGTAGGCCAGTCGGGTATGATAAGAATGCCTTTAGCAGCATCTGACTGTATTTTCCGCAATACCCGACTGATGAGGCAAAATGGAGGAAATGCATAGAAAAACCATTTCCCCCAATCTAGCGAGAACGCATCCATCGCCATAGCCCCAGGATCTGGCTCCCATGAAACGTATGTTGGTACCTGATGGTTCAACCGTGACGCAAAAAGGTCGATATCCGGTTTACCAAATTTGGTTGTAACTTTAGCGAATATTTGGGGATTTAACATCCACTTGATGTTGTCATTGAATTTGGTGTCCACCACTGTATAGAGCTTACCCGGTAAATAGGTATCTGAAATCCAAATATTCCGTCGAATACACCAGAGCCAAATTGTATTTGCCAATTCATCACATGAAATTGACCTGGTACCGCCCATATGATTTAGATATGCCACCGCAGTGGTATTATCTATTTGGAGACGGACATGAGTGTCAGTAAGGTTAGAACAATAAGCTCGAAGTCCGTGAAATGCTCCTAGCATCTCCAAATAATTTATCCCTTGTGACAACAACAGGGTAGATTCAAGGGTGTCCCATCTGCCTCCACAACTAGAGTAGTTGTCCGTGGCTCCCCAGCCATGGGAGCTTGCGTCTGTTTGTAAGTATACCATCGGATTGGGCAAAATGATGGGTTTAAATGAGCCACAGATATTGTCAATCCACCATTGTAACTCAACTTTTGCCTTTAGAGGCAGCTGCATTGGTCTATCGAAATGTCCAGCGTTCAGTTTTCACGCTGAGATCTTGGCTCTCTGCAAATTTTGATAATGCAAAGGTCCGTATTGGGCAGCTGGAAAAACTGCTACGATTTTGCCAATCACCTTAGCAGTTTGTCTAATTGATGGTATACTGGCGCAGACTAGATTCTTGCATACTTGAATGACATCCCCAAATTTGTTAGTTGGTATGGTGGCCCTCATGCGATTGGAATCCACCGTGAACCCCAGATAATCCATGACCTGTGAAGGGCAGAACTTTGATTTATCTGGATGGATAATGAACCCCAATTTTTTGAACAATTTCCACGGTGGCTGAAACTGCCAATTCCGCTGATTCCAGGGTGTTCCCAATAATTAGGATATCATCTAGATAGGCCATCACTATGTGATTTTGTCTCCTTAGTGTAGCCAGTATTGGTTTGAGCAATTTAGTAAATAATCTAGGGGCTGTGGTAAGCCCATTTGGCAAAGCTTTGTATTGCCAGAGCTGATCCATCCAGGTAAATTTCAAGAACGTCCTGTGGTGTTTCTGAAAGGATACTGAATAGTATGCATCTTTTAAATCAATGCATGCCATAAAGCAGCCCTCAGAAATCAATAACTTGGCTGTTTCGAACGTGTCCATTTTGAAATGGGTATATTGTACAAAAGTATTCAAATGGGTCAGTTCAATAATAACCCAACATCCTCCATCCTTCTTGGTTTTTGTAAATACGTTGGATACAAATTCAATTGGTTCATGTATAGTTCTTTCTATCACGCCTTTTTCTTGTAGCCTTAAGATTTCAGCATAGCCTACTGCCGTTTCTTTGCTGGACAGTGTAAATTTCCGATCTGGCATATGCTGGGATGGAGGGATTTTACCATTGATGAATTCAATCTCATGGCCTTGAATACTTTGTAAGATAAACTCATCAGAAGTGATGGTTCCCCATGCCTCCGTAAAGAACCGTAGTCTCCCACCAACATGTGAAGTTAAGCATGCAGGTGCATGAAATCCAGACCGCCTTACCTTCATGGTTATCGGCGGTCCCTGATATGTTTGGCGGGACGTGGAGGTGCTGGGTTGAGTTGATAATGCGGCGTCCACATTTTCCATGCTGGCCGCTGGGGGCCTAGCCCTAAAAAAGGCCTAGGCTGTTGAGGTCGCTGATATTGAGGCGGTGCTGGAGCGTAGGTCCTTGCTGGCCTAACGGCAGGGCCTCATGGCCTGAAGAATGGCACTTTCCTGGCCGGCTGCCTGGTCGAGATATGTGACCTCATGAGTCCCACCGTCTTAGCGTGGTCATCCAGTTCCTTGACCCGCTTTGGGAGGTCCTCTCCGAACAACTGTCTGGGTGGCAGCGTAGGAGGTGCTTTGCATAGTCCTGCAAATTTCGGGTTCAGTGTGGGTTTTATAATGCTCTCCCTAAATACATTTATTTCATACTGTGTGTTGCACAGTAGTGCCAGAGCATCCTCCTGCTCGGTGTTCAGATCCACCCCGTCCACCGACCTTGCAAACGCGGTAATCCCAGCAGTGAGCAACTTCAGGATCCGTTGCAACTTCATCTCCTGAGTTCTGATCCCTGGGCTGATGTTGCCCCAAATCGGCGTATTGACGATGGGCACGTTGAGGGAGTTGAAATTCCCTGGGGCCTTGTGCCTATTCATGGCCTCCGTAAGGACCTCCTCCTGAAGCGGATGGTTCGTCAGGAAGTCAACGGTAGCAGCCAGTTTGGAATTGAGGGGTTGTCCTGATGATTCCGATAGTGCAAATTTAGTTGCCACATCCAGGAGCTCCTCCTGAGGGGCCTCAGATGTAGATGGTGCATGGACCAAGATGTCCTCATCCTCCGGCTGTCTCATGCTTCCCGCTGACGATGGGGATAGATCCATGTGCCCCCTGGAACTAAATGTTTCCCGCCTCTGGTTTTGTTGCAGGATAAGTTCCAACATCCTCTCCATCCTGTCAATACGCCCTTCGCCCTGCGAACCCGGGCGGTCGGAGTCCTCATGTCCAACGGAACTCCTGAGGCTCCTGTCATCGGCCAGTACCTCGTCGAGGTAATCTCGGTGCCGGAAAGAACTGTCGCTACCAGCCGCCTCAGCGAAACTGAGTGATTCCCGCACGGATCTGCTCAAACGCCTCCTTTTGGTGGAGCTCGATCCCGCTGCGTCGGAGGGCAAACGCGGTGAGAGGTCGGCACCCGATGCCTCGGCGTGGTGACCCGACATCCGCGCGGGCTTGCCGACTGTCCTAATCCTGGACCTAGACGTCGTACTGTCCCGTCCTCCCATCCATGGGGGACTCGGTGACCGTGGCGGGACTCCACCTGAATGACTCTTCCTGGTCCTGCTGGTTGGTGAGTCCACACTGGCCCTCTCAGGTCTGCCAGTGGACTTGAGTCCCGCCAATTCACCAGTCCGCAATCTAGCGGCCTTAGGTGATACCTCTGCCCGCGAAGGGCTAGGTAGACGGGCTCTATCCCTGCCTCTCCTGCGAGGGCTCAGGGAGAAGGGCCGTGCGGCAGCACGTGAACCCTGATTGCCCGGGTCGACCAACGAACCCGTTGGCGACAGAGATATGGAGTCAGGGTCAGCCTGCTCCGGCGGTACACCGAAGTCCTGCTCCGCGGGTTCCTCGCTAGAGCTGCGGTGTATCGGTGGGTCGGGTCCTGCGATGACAGGGCACCCCGACTTCCGCGCCGTTTTCCCGGCCTGACTCGCAGGTGCAGCCGTTGATGAGGGCTCTGGGACGGGTGGCCGGCGACTCCTTGCGGATGTCCTGCGGCCCTTATTCTTCCTATCCATATTTCTGTTGGGAGAAAACACACTCACAACAAGAAACAACCAACTCAAGGTTAGTTACACTTACCTGAGCGGCCCTTATGAAGGGCTGGTGGTGAGCCGCGCTCCACCTCCAGCCGTCGACTGCAATGCGTTGCGACGATATGTCGCGCATGCGTGCTGGCGGGTTCTTCACGAAGTCACTCACGTGACTCCGAAATGAAATAGACTATTATTGTATTATTGCACTGATACTGTTTGTCTTTTTTTTCTGAGTTTTTGTTATATTATTTCTTACAGTTCCCAGTCTAGAAAGAATGAACCCTGCACCCTCACCTTCCCATTCACCACCTCACACCTGCTTAAGGCAAGACTCCAGTATGAAAAGACTGTCACTTCACACCCACTCACAGCCTGACCTCAGTCTGCAAAGACTGGACCCTTCTACACCCACCCCCCTCCAATCACCATTTCACACCCAATCACCCACATCCTCTGTGCTGCAAAACATCACTTATCAAATATCAACAATAAAAATAGAGGAAGTGGAGAGGCTTTTCAGAGGGCAAAACAGCTGGAAATCTCCAGGACCTGACAATGTTTCCCCTCTACTAGAAACATAGATAGAAACATAGAAAATAGGTGCAGGAAGAGGCCATTCAGCCCTTCACGCCAGCACCGCCATTCAATATGATCATGGCTGATCGTCCGCTATCAATAACATGTGCCTGCCTTCTCCCCCAATCCCTTGACTCCACTACCCCCTACTCTTAAGTTCTGTGCCAAACAGCTGGCACCGCAAACAGACATTTTTAACCAGTCCCTGCAAACATGTACTGTCCCTGCCTGCTTCAAAGTCTCCACTATTGTCCCTGTAGCCAAAAAGGTAAGGATTACTTGTCTTAATGACTACAGGCCTGTCGTACTGACCTCAGTAGTCATGAAGACACTCGAAAGGCTTGTGCTGGCCAAGCTGAAAAATATCACAAACCCCTCTGCAGTTTGCATATCGGGCTAATAGATCTGTGGATGATGCAGTCAACCTGGGCCTGCACTTCATCCGACAGCACTTATTCCGTCAGGGGACCTACGTGAGGATCCAGTTTGTTGATTTTAGCTCTGCATTCAACACCATTGTGCCAGAGCTACTAAACTCCAAACGTTCTACGTTGTCTGTGCCTGAACCCTCTGTCGGTGGATCACCAGCTTCCTTACAGACAGGAAGCGGCATGTGAGGCTGGGAAATGACATCTCAAACCCGCAAACGCTCAGCATAGGAGCACCGCAAGGCTCCGTACTCTCTCCTCTCCTCTACTCTCTCTACACCAATGACTGCACCTCCACAGACACCTCTATCAAGCTTCTCAAGTTTACGGATGACACAACCCTGATTGAACTGATCCAGGATGGGGAGGAATCTGCCTACAGACAGGAAGTGTCACAGCTGGCGTCCTGGTGCCGTAGCAACAACCAAGAGCTCAATGCTCTTAAGACAGTGGAATTGATTGTAGACTTTAGGAGAGCTCCCCCTCCCCTCACCACACCCACCATCAACAACACCACTTGTCACATCTGTGGAATCTTTTAAGTTCCTGGGAACCATCATCTTCAAGGACCTAAAGTTGGGGGCTATCATCGACTCCACAGTCAAAAAAGCAGAGGATGTTACTTCCTACGGCAGCTGAGGAAGCACGATCTGCCACAGGCAATGATGGTCCAATTCTACACGGCCATTGTAGAGTCCATTCGCACCTTCTCCGTCATGGTCTGTTTTGGCTCAGCCACCAAGCACGACACCTGGAGGCTGCAGCAAATTGTCTGATCAGCAGACAAGATTATTGGCTGCAATCTTCCCTCCATTGATAAACTGTACACTGCAAGGGCCAGGAAGCGAGCAGGCAAGACCATCTCTGACCCCTCTCACCCTGGCCACAAACTCTTTGAATCACTTCCCTCTGGAAGGTGACTCCGGACTGTCAAAGCTGCCACAGCCAGACATAAAAACAGTTTTTATCCACGAGTAATTGCTCTACTCAACAGCCAAAAATCTGTAGCATCCCTTTGATCTGGTATTTTGTTGGTTCACATGCTTGATCAATCGTGTTTTATCATTAATGTTTTATTATTATTAATGTTTTGTGTTTTCTGAGTCATTCATTACTGTCTCTGTATATCGTGTGTTACTTGTGGGCGGAGCACCAAGGCAAATTCCTTGTATGTGAATACTTGCCAGTAAACTTACTTACTTACTTATTATGATTACATATTCTGTTGTGCTGCAGCTAGTATGAATTTCATTGTTCTATTCAAGGATTCAAGATTCAAGAGTTTATTGTCATGTGTCCCTGATAGGACAATGAAATTCTTGCTTTGCTTCAGCACAACAGAACATAGTAGGCATGACTACAGAACATATCAGTGTGTCCATATACCATTATATAAATATATACACCATCTTGGACGATCTATCTGGGACATATGACAATAAAATACTCTTGACTCTAGATAAACATTTTGTGGGCAGGGCTTTCTTTGGCTACCCCCTCCCCCCCCCCCCCCACCACCACCACCACCACCACAGTGCCATTACATAATTATATAATGTAAAAAGAGTCACCATGACTAATGGAACTGGTTTCCCTCCATAAATACTGCCCGAGGAACAGTTTGAGGTGAAATGTGATATTTGATAGTTAGCATTGATTCTGGATATCTCACCACTTACTGCAGGCTTTGAATACAAATACATCCAACAAGTGGAAAATGAAAATGCCATGCATCCTTACAGGGTGAAAGATGGTAGACTAGGTAGCTGTGATATACAATAGGTTTGCAGTAGATGTCAGTCAATACTTTGTCTCCTGAGATAAAAACAGAGAAAGGAGAGAAACGTGGGATATAGTCTAATTAATTTGAGGATATGGAAATTAGTTGCAAAGTTGATGAAATTGGCAGGTTTTGCATGGATGCAGGAGGAGGTCCCAATCCAGTTGGCAATGTAGCAGAAAAATTAGTTGTACCGATGATGAGGCAAGTACAGCTGGGGCTCATAGAGGTGCCTGTGGCTACTGCTTTAATTTGAAAAAAAGTAACTAAACAAAAGAGAGACACACAAAAGACCACAGTAGCAGAGACCCTGAGTAAGGAATTCAGCAGTTCCAGCTGCTTATGTGGCGGGAAATGGTCAAACGATGTTTCGGGTCATTACCTTCTTCAGACTCAGAACAGCATCTGTTAATTTCCTTCCACAGGAACTGCCTGATCCACTGAATTCTTCCAGTACTTTGTTTTTTACTCTGGAATCAAAAGGGAAGTTGTAAAGGGTGAGAACAAGTTATACCACACAGTGGAGGATGTGTGTAAATGTGAAAGGGTTGGGTCTACACAGTAAATAGTCTGAAGGAGGATCTCGATCCAAAATGTCCCCTATTCCTTTTTTCCAGTGATGATGTCTGACCTGCTGAGTTACTCCTGTTTTCTGTGTCTATCTTTGTTTTAAACCAGCATCCACAGTTCCTTCCTACCCTACTCTTTTTGCTCACCCTTTCCCTCCTTCTGTTGTTTTTTAATCTGTCACTACACCTCATAGAGTTCCAGTCAATAGAAACTGATGCACTGGAAATAATCATGTCTTGGAGTAACTCAGCAGGTCAGGCGACATCTCTAGAGAAAAAGAAAAGGTGAAGTTTTGGCTCCAGACACTTCTTCAAAAACCACTGAGGTTCTCCAGCACTTTGTCTTTTTCTGCAGTTCCGCAGATTAGTTATTATCTTCATTGTATTTATTATTTTTTTTATATGATCTCCTCATGGTGAATTGTTGAGAACTAACTTGAGATGATTTAGGGAGGAATTCCCAAGGTTTAACCCTAGTGATGATAAAAGAATAGTGATATATTTCCACTTCAGGATGGTCTGTGACTTTGAGTGGGGGGGGCTGTATAGAGGAAGGGGGGAGCCTGTGCACCGTTAACATTCAGTAAATGGGTTGACATACATCTATCCTTGTTTGTAAAGTTGTAGTGTGGGAGGAGCAATTGGTGTAGCCTCATAGAGTAGTGGTTGTGCATCATGTGAATTGTCTTTCACATAATGCACTTGCCACTATTGCGTCCTGGTGGGCTGGGTGTTCAGGATGATGATAACCAAATAACCGAAAGCGTATGAAGCGGAAACGCCAACTATCCAAAAGGGTAGAACGCCTAAATGCAACCTAACCGAAAGGGCGGGATGCCTAAAAGCCAAATTACTGAAAGGCTGCATCACCTAAAAGCAAACTCACCGAAAGGCCGCTCTGCTGAAACCCCAACTAACCGAAAGGCTGTCACCTACAAGCCAACTAACCGAATGGCCACTCAGCTGAAAAGTCAAATAACGGACATGACGTTGCCGGGAGGGCGGGACTTGTCAGCAATTGGTCTAGACCCCCGCGTCCATCACATCACTGGCCGGTGGAGATGGGAGGATGGAGGTCATTTTCCCACACAAGCCATAGGTGACTGGGCACTCTGAACCCGAATGCCAAGTTGTAAGCGGTCCATGTGAAAAGACAACACCTACCAACAATGAAGGCACTATGAAATCAGCACCGCAAGCCCTTCCCACAAGATGGGGTTTTAACTCGGCATTAAAAATCAAAAAAGAGTTACATTGATTTAAAAACAAAAATGTTACATGTATAAATAGTTCTTGCATTTGGGAACCTGGTTAATTAAGTGGTGGGATTATTTCCCTGTCCCAACTATACCTTTGCTTTAGCCAGTGGTTACATCCATTCCATCCCTCCCTCGCAAAGATGTTAGATTTCATTAAGTGCACACTTGGATGAATAGATGCAAGCAGCATGTAAAGCGTCTCTTCCATGTGCGTAATCCATGAAACTGATAAAAATGAGACAACAGTCGCACCAAAGATGAACACAAAATGCTGGAGTGACTCAGTGGGATAGGCAGCATCTCTGGAGAGAAGGAATGTGTTGCGTTTCGGGTCGAGACCCTTTAGAATGGTCTCGACCCGAAATGTGACCCATTCCTTCTCTCCAGAGATGCTACCTTTTCAGTTTAGTTACTCTAGGTTTTTGTGTCCGTCTTCGCTTAAAACAGTTTACAGATTATCTGGTGTTTTGTGTGTTGGAGCTTGTTGTGTGCGTTACGCAGGCAACCAGATGGTAGCAATGTTACAAAATTTTGAGATTTTAAAAATCAAGTCTGCAATTTATCCCATCAGATAAAGCATAAAAAGAACTTTAATTTGACACCTAATTCACTTTCATATCTTCAGTATTTAAAAAGCTATGGCCATTTTCATACCGGAAATTAGCATCTTGTTCCCTATTGCTTTTCCATTGACTTAACTCAAAAGCCGTGATCGAGGACAGTCAAAAGCCCATAACTTCCTTAAAAATTAAGAGAACTGAATGACATGTTCAGTTATTATAGATTGAAACATTCTTAAACAAATATAAAGCATCTTAATTGGATGACCAGAAATTAAAGCTTATTTGTTAGTTACCTAATTGTTAGTTACCCGAAGGATGCGCTCCTTCGGCCACTTACAACTTGGTGCTCAGGATCAGAGTGCCCAGTCACCTATGGCTTGTGTGTGAAAGTGACCCCCACCCTCCCGTCTCCATGGGCCAGTGATGTGATGGATGCAGGGGTTTAGACCAATTGCTGACAATTCCTGCCCCCCCCCCCCGGCAACATCATGTCCATTATTTGACTTTTCAGCTGAGCGACCATTCGGTAAGTTGGCTTGTAGGCGACGCAGCCTGTTGGTTAGTTGGCATTTCGGCAGAGCAGCCTTTCAGTGAGTTTGCTTTTAGGTGACACAGCCTTTCGGTTAGTTGGCTTTTAGGCATCCTGCCCTTTTGGTTAGTTTGCATTTAGGCGTCCCACCCTTTTGGTTAGTTAGCATTTCGGCTTCGTACACTTTTGGTTACTTTTCGTTTTGGCTTCGTTTTAGTTTGGTTATTTAGCTTCCACTTCTTTGCTTCGGCTTCTTGTCCTTCAACGCCACGTCTGGGTACCTCATTAATACTACCTTACACCCACTCGGAATAATTTTACATTTATACATTATTAATTGACCATCTCCGGTACGCGATTGGTATTGATGGCACTGCCCTGAGCTGGTTCATCTCCTACCTCAAAGGTAGGAGGTTCTCTACTAACATAGGCAATTCCTTCTCCTCCCCAGCTAGCCTCTGCTGCGGGGTTCCACGAGGTTCCATCCTTGGCCCCATTCTCTTCTCCCTGTAAATAATCCGCTTTGGCCAAGTCATTCAAAGGCACAGCATTTCCTTCCACTGCTATGCAGACGATACACAACTCTATCTCCCTCTGAAGCCCAACAACTGATCAAATCTACTTAACCTTATCCACTGCCTCAAGGATATAAAGTGTTGGATGACCCAGAACATCCTCCAACTAAACAGTAGTAAGTCTGAGGTCATCCTTCTCGGCCCCTCGGACTCAATTAAAATGATAGCAGGCGGCTCGGGAAGCCTTACCCCATTACTCAAACCTTGGCGTGATATTTGACTCAGCATTGAAATTTGACAAACAAGTCAATGCCGCAGTAAAAGCTAGCTTCTTCCAGCTTCGGTCGATAGCTAAAATAAAACAATTCCTCCAGTTTGATGGAAAACTCTGCAGTGAGACTCCTGACGGGCACCCGAAAAAAGGACCACATCACCCTGATTCCGGGCTCTCCATTGGCTCCCTGTGTGGTTGCGAATAAATTTCAAGATCCTTCTTTATGTTTACAAAGCCCTCAACGGGCTTGCCCCCACCTACATCGAAAGTCTGCTTACCCACCACACCAGTTCCAGGTCCCTCAGATCGGCTGACTTTGGGTTACTGAACATCCCGCGGTCTAGGCATAAGCACAGGGGCGAGTGCGCCTTCATGGTTGCAGCTCCTAGACTGTGGAACAGCATCCCTCTTCCCATCAGAACTGCCCCCTCCATCAATTCTTTTAAGCCGAGACTTAAAACTCATCTTTACTCTCAAGCCTTTCTTGACATCCTCTGAGGGAGGGCTATATATAAGTATTTATGTATGTACTTAATCTATGAACCACTGTTGTATAACGTTAGTACCTCCACCAATGTAAAGCACTTTGGTCAACGAGAGTTGTTTTTTTAAATGTGTTATAGAAATAAAAGTGACTTGACTTGACTACAAAGCCAATTAACCTATAAACTTTTTTTGTCTTTGGAGTGTGGGATGAAATGGAAGATCTTGGAGAAAACCCATGCAGGTTATGGGGAGAACATAAAAATTCCGTACAGGCAAACATCCGTAGTCAGGATTGGACCTTGGTCTCTGGCACTGTAAGCAGTAGCTCTAGCACTATGCCCCCATGCTGCCCATTTTCTGAAAAGTCAAATTTACTTGATTTCTAACATTTAATTGTTCAGATAAAAGGCTACTAATCTGAAATGTTAACTTTTTCTCATTTTAGATTAGCAGTCGTTTATCTGAACAATTAAATGTTAGAAATCAAGCAAGTTTGACTTTTCAGAAAAAGTGATGCAACAGCAAGAATAAAAGAGAAGATTTGCAACTGAGATTGAATGACACCAACTGAAAGAGGGTGGTAAAAGTTATTGAATATCAACAGCTCTGTTTTGAGGAGGTGTAAGTAGGAGGAAATAAATGAAACCAAAATACCTAAGAGGTTAGAAGCTATATGGTTAAAATTGAAAGCCAGGAATGTGAAATCTAAAATTGGATTGACTGATTGTGTGACATTGTTTAATTCCATGTTGGTGTCAAGGAAAGAGCGTTCACGTCGCTGTCCTGTTTCCACCAATCTTTCCACCACCACGCACAAGAAGCACAAAAAGCGACAAGACAGACATCATTGTATGCAGATGCCGAGAAGTGTGTTCAGCTCTGACTGAACAACTTCTAATCTTGTGTGTGGTGGTGGAAAGATTGAAGAAGATTCCATGTTGAGCCCTGTAGGTTCATATTAATATACAGAAAATATTCAAATCAGACTTTCACTTCATTGTATGACTCAAATATCTGAGTTGCTATGAAGTAAATGAAACTGTTCCCAAAGGTCATTGAAGTTAAGGATTATCTAAATAAGGTTAACTGTGGCCCTTGGTATGATCACATTTATTATGGATTGACTTTCCCCATGCAACCATTGCCAATAATTCAATTAGGATTATAAACTCTACTGTTTAATTGTGATACAGTACCATCTACTTCATCACCTTGGTGGCTGACTTTTCATACTGTCGGACTTCACAACAGAATGGACTAACGGCTAAACATATGTTAAATAACCTTGGAATGTCATGTAAAACAGTAAGATTAAACAAGAACTTACCAGTTTGAATTTTGATCATTATTTTATGAGGAGTTACAATGAGGGATTTCGTGAAGACCCCGCCAGGCACGCGTGCGCGACATTCTTCAAAGCAGCCGTGTGGAATCACAGATCACAAGACTAAAGATAGTAAGATTAAAACTTGACTACACCAGTTGAACTTATGATAGAGGATTGGGAGCGGAGGGCACGAAATCCCTCATCGTAACTCCTCATAAAATAAAGATCAAACTTCAAACTGGTAAGTTCTTGTTTAATCTTACTATTTTACTTCGGAGTCACGTGAGTGACTTCGTGAAGATTTCAAAGCTCTGTGATTACATGCCCTGGACCACGCCCATGCTCACACACTGCTGTAATTCTGATGGAGGAAATATGTTAACATATTTCAGACTTGAACAAGCTGAAAAATAATAACATTTGTTAATACAACAATAACCCCCTGAACTCGGGGACAAACGTTTAGGGAACAGCACTTAAAACTGAATCCGCCAACGTTGCGGGAGCGGTTATAAGTCAGTTATAAAACCGCTGAAATGTAGATTCACTGGCCCAGCTCGCTATTGCGAGGCCATAATCCATGAACACTGATGTGGATGCAGCCCTGGTAGAATGACATTTAAAATGTTAGTGTCTTACCTGCCGCACCGAATACCACCTTGAGTCATAAGGAGATAGTCTGCACGATCACCCTGTGACGTGGGTTTCTATGGCTGAAACAGACCCATCTCCATATACCTGATGCCCATTTTCAGACCTGTAGTCCCAGGTCTGTGTAGTTTAAGCAACTCTTCTATAAAGAAGTTACTTTATTATGGTCCGGTCATTCTATCCAGGTTGAATTCCTGTAGAGTCATGACCCGTTGTGCTGTGTTCAGTGCCATTACCATAACCACTTTGAAGGTGAGTAAGTCCAGTGGTAAATCCTTCATAGGCGACCAGCTCCTGAGTAGGGTCAACACTACCTCTAATCTCAGGTAATATAATATCATGTTCGGGGAGGGATGGATAGACCATACCCATCATAGTTTGGACACCAGCTGGTGAGATCCCACTCCAATCTTGCGATAGGATGACAGTGCACTCCTGGCACTGTATGCAGCACTGTAACTGAGGGACTCATCATAATGAAGACCCGTGAGTATTCCAGCACCTTGGAGAGTGTAGCAGATATGTAGATGTTCTAGGTCCGACTACAGAAAACCTCCCATATCCTTATGTAGGTGAGGTACTGCTTCCTAGTGGACTCTCTCTGCATGATGCTGTTTGACGTCCATGGTCCTTTATGTTGCAGAGCCTGGTTGCGTTTCCTGCAGCACCTGTCTGATGAAGCAGAATGGGGAAAGCATAGAAAAATGCATTCCTCCCCCCCCCCCCCCCCCCCCCCACAATGTAGTGAGAACGCATCCATCACCACTGCCCCTGGATCTGGTTCTCAAGAGATATATGTTGGTATCCAATGGCTCAACCTGGACGCAAGGAGGTCGATATCTGGTGTTCCATATTAGGCTATAATTTCAGCAGATATTTGGAGGTTCAAATCCACTTGATGTCGTTATTAAATACTTGTGACCTGGTGCCACCCCTATATTGAGCTTAACCAGAAGGTACATAGCTGAACCCAAATATTTCTTTCAATCCACCAGAGCCAAATTAATGTTTCCAATTCATCCCAAGATATTGACTTGACACCACCCATAAGGTTTAATATGCCACCTCAGTGGCATCATGTATGCTGCAGATTAGTGCATTAAGCCCGCAGCCCTTGACATGCTCCCAGCCTTTCTAAACAGTTTATTCCTTGTGAGTGAAGAGAAGCAGACTCATGCAAATCCCATCTACCGCCCCAACTGGAATGTTGTTGGTAGTTCCCCAGCCCTCGGCGCTTGCGTCGGTTTGTAACGCGACTAATGGGTTTGATGTAATGATGGGATTTAACAATCACAACCATTGCTAATCCACCATTGTAGCTCAATTTATGCTTCGATTGGCAGCTGCATAGGCTCGTAAATGTCCAGCACTCGCTTTAAATGCCGAGATTTTTGCTTTTCCCCAAGCTTTGATAGCGTAACGGCCCAATTATGTGGCTGGAATGTAGCTCCAAATTTGCCAATTACCTTAGCAGCATATCTAAAGTCGGTTCCCTTGCGCAAGCAAGGCTGTTACATGCGTCTATTATGTCTATTGCTCTGTTCCCTGGGATAGTGACAAACAGAACCCCAGAATGTAAGTAACCTCCCTCCTGCTTGTGAGGTTATGCATGCAGTACTTCCAAGAGAACCAGACCCCTTTACCTCCATGGTTACCGGCGGGCCTGACGTTGTGGTTTCTGGTGTTCCGTCGTTGCTGGGTGCTGTTCGATCGCCTCGGTAAATCACTGTTCCTGCAGCTGGTGTGTGGTGAGGTAGTCTATGCTGGGTCTGCCCTAACAAGGTTTCTGCTGTTGGGGAGCTGGTGTGGATATGTTCTTGATGGTCCCGAGGTTTGGAGGGAGGATAAGGCTGTCTTCTGCACCCTTGACGATTATGGTGGTTTCATCAGCCACTTTTGGCTTCCTCATCAAGTTCTTTGACTTGCTTGGGCAGGTCCTCCCCAAACAGCTGTCTTGGTGGTGTGGTGGAGGTACGACCCAACCCAGCGAATTTAGGGTTAAGGTCGGGCCATGCATTTACCTTATCTATTCCTCTCATTATCTTATAAACCTCTATAAGATTACACCGCAGCCTCCTTAGCATTCTTAGCATGACCAACCTCTCCACATGGCTCAGGCCCTTTGGTAACATTCTTGTAAATCTTTTCTGTATTCTTTCCAGCTTAACAATATCCTTCCTATAGCAGGATGACCAAAACGGAACACAATATTCCAAATGCAGCCTCACCAACGTCTTGTATAATTGTAACATGGCATCTCAACTTCTATACTCAATACCCTGAATGATTAAAGCGTATATTCCAAAAGCTTTCTTGACCACACTATCTACTTGTGATGTCACTTTCAAGGAACTATGTACCTGCACTCCTAGATCCTGCTCTACAACATTCCCCAGACCCCTACCATTCACTGTGAAGATCCTGACCTGGTTTGACTTCCTGAAATGCAACACCTCATACATATCAGCATTGAACTCCATTAAACATTCCTAATCCCACATGCCATCTGATAAAGATTCGACTGTAGTTATTAATGACCATCTTCACTATGATACCACCCACATTAGTGTCATCTGCAAACTTACTAATCATGCCTTCTACATTCTCATCCAAATGCTAAATGCATTTTTCTCATTTCAGATTAGTAGTCGTTTATCTGAACAATTAAATGTTAGAAATCAAGCAAGTTTGACTTTTCAGAAAAAGTGATGCAACAGCAAGAATAAAAGAGAAGATTTGCAACTGAGATTGAATGACACCAACTGAAAGAGGGTGGTAAAAGTTATTGAATATCAACAGCTCTGTTTTGAGGAGGTGTAAGTAGGAGGAAATAAATGAAACCAAAATACCTAAGAGGTTAGAAGCTATATGGTTAAAATTGAAAGCCAGGAATGTGAAATCTAAAATTGGATTGACTGATTGTGTGACATTGTTTAATTCCATGTTGGTGTCAAGGAAAGAGCGTTCACGTCGCTGTCCTGTTTCCACCAATCTTTCCACCACCACGCACAAGAAGCACAAAAAGCGACAAGACAGACATCATTGTATGCAGATGCCGAGAAGTGTGTTCAGCTCTGACTGAACAACTTCTAATCTTGTGTGTGGTGGTGGAAAGATTGAAGAAGATTCCATGTTGAGCCCTGTAGGTTCATATTAATATACAGAAAATATTCAAATCAGACTTTCACTTCATTGTATGACTCAAATATCTGAGTTGCTATGAAGTAAATGAAACTGTTCCCAAAGGTCATTGAAGTTAAGGATTATCTAAATAAGGTTAACTGTGGCCCTTGGTATGATCACATTTATTATGGATTGACTTTCCCCATGCAACCATTGCCAATAATTCAATTGGGATTATAAACTCTACTGTTTAATTGTGATACAGTACCATCTACTTCATCACCTTGGTGGCTGACTTTTCATACTGTCGGACTTCACAACAGAATGGACTAACGGCTAAACATATGTTAAATAACCTTGGAATGTCATGTAAAACAGTAAGATTAAACAAGAACTTACCAGTTTGAATTTTGATCATTATTTTATGAGGAGTTACAATGAGGGATTTCGTGAAGACCCCGCCAGGCACGCGTGCGCGACATTCTTCAAAGCAGCCGTGTGGAATCACAGATCACAAGACTAAAGATAGTAAGATTAAAACTTGACTACACCAGTTGAACTTATGATAGAGGATTGGGAGCGGAGGGCACGAAATCCCTCATCGTAACTCCTCATAAAATAAAGATCAAACTTCAAACTGGTAAGTTCTTGTTTAATCTTACTATTTTACTTCGGAGTCACGTGAGTGACTTCGTGAAGATTTCAAAGCTCTGTGATTACATGCCCTGGACCACGCCCATGCTCACACACTGCTGTAATTCTGATGGAGGAAATATGTTAACATATTTCAGACTTGAACAAGCTGAAAAATAATAACATTTGTTAATACAACAATAACCCCCTGAACTCGGGGACAAACGTTTAGGGAACAGCACTTAAAACTGAATCCGCCAACGTTGCGGGAGCGGTTATAAGTCAGTTATAAAACCGCTGAAATGTAGATTCACTGGCCCAGCTCGCTATTGCGAGGCCATAATCCATGAACACTGATGTGGATGCAGCCCTGGTAGAATGACATTTAAAATGTTAGTGTCTTACCTGCCGCACCGAATACCACCTTGAGTCATCTGGAGATAGTCTGCACGATCACCCTGTGACGTGGGTTTCTATGGCTGAAACAGACCCATCTCCATATACCTGATGCCCATTTTCAGACCTGTAGTCCCAGGTCTGTGTAGTTTAAGCAACTCTTCTATAAAGAAGTTACTTTATTATGGTCCGGTCATTCTATCCAGGTTGAATTCCTGTAGAGTCATGACCCGTTGTGCTGTGTTCAGTGCCATTACCATAACCACTTTGAAGGTGAGTAAGTCCAGTGGTAAATCCTTCATAGGCGACCAGCTCCTGAGTAGGGTCAACACTACCTCTAATCTCAGGTAATATAATATCATGTTCGGGGAGGGATGGATAGACCATACCCATCATAGTTTGGACACCAGCTGGTGAGATCCCACTCCAATCTTGCGATAGGATGACAGTGCACTCCTGGCACTGTATGCAGCACTGTAACTGAGGGACTCATCATAATGAAGACCCGTGAGTATTCCAGCACCTTGGAGAGTGTAGCAGATATGTAGATGTTCTAGGTCCGACTACAGAAAACCTCCCATATCCTTATGTAGGTGAGGTACTGCTTCCTAGTGGACTCTCTCTGCATGATGCTGTTTGACGTCCATGGTCCTTTATGTTGCAGAGCCTGGTTGCGTTTCCTGCAGCACCTGTCTGATGAAGCAGAATGGGGAAAGCATAGAAAAATGCATTCCTCCCCCCCCCCCCCCCCCCCCCCCACTATGTAGTGAGAACGCATCCATCACCACTGCCCCTGGATCTGGTTCTCAAGAGATATATGTTGGTATCCAATGGCTCAACCTGGACGCAAGGAGGTCGATATCTGGTGTTCCATATTAGGCTATAATTTCAGCAGATATTTGGAGGTTCAAATCCACTTGATGTCGTTATTAAATACTTGTGACCTGGTGCCACCCCTATATTGAGCTTAACCAGAAGGTACATAGCTGAACCCAAATATTTCTTTCAATCCACCAGAGCCAAATTAATGTTTCCAATTCATCCCAAGATATTGACTTGACACCACCCATAAGGTTTAATATGCCACCTCAGTGGCATCATGTATGCTGCAGATTAGTGCATTAAGCCCGCAGCCCTTGACATGCTCCCAGCCTTTCTAAACAGTTTATTCCTTGTGAGTGAAGAGAAGCAGACTCATGCAAATCCCATCTACCGCCCCAACTGGAATGTTGTTGGTAGTTCCCCAGCCCTCGGCGCTTGCGTCGGTTTGTAACGCGACTAATGGGTTTGATGTAATGATGGGATTTGACAATCACAACCATTGCTAATCCACCATTGTAGCTCAATTTATGCTTCGATTGGCAGCTGCATAGGCTCGTAAATGTCCAGCACTCGCTTTAAATGCCGAGATTTTTGCTTTTCCCCAAGCTTTGATAGCGTAACGGCCCAATTATGTGGCTGGAATGTAGCTCCAAATTTGCCAATTACCTTAGCAGCATATCTAAAGTCGGTTCCCTTGCGCAAGCAAGGCTGTTACATGCGTCTATTATGTCTATTGCTCTGTTCCCTGGGATAGTGACAAACAGAACCCCAGAATGTAAGTAACCTCCCTCCTGCTTGTGAGGTTATGCATGCAGTACTTCCAAGAGAACCAGACCCCTTTACCTCCATGGTTACCGGCGGGCCTGACGTTGTGGTTTCTGGTGTTCCGTCGTTGCTGGGTGCTGTTCGATCGCCTCGGTAAATCACTGTTCCTGCAGCTGGTGTGTGGTGAGGTAGTCTATGCTGGGTCTGCCCTAACAAGGTTTCTGCTGTTGGGGAGCTGGTGCGGATATGTTCTTGATGGTCCCGAGGTTTGGAGGGAGGATAAGGCTGTCTTCTGCACCCTTGACGATTATGGTGGTTTCATCAGCCACTTTTGGCTTCCTCATCAAGTTCTTTGACTTGCTTGGGCAGGTCCTCCCCAAACAGCTGTCTTGGTGGTGTGGTGGAGGTACGACCCAACCCAGCGAATTTAGGGTTAAGGTCGGGCCATGCATTTACCTTATCTATTCCTCTCATTATCTTATAAACCTCTATAAGATTACACCGCAGCCTCCTTAGCATTCTTAGCATGACCAACCTCTCCACATGGCTCAGGCCCTTTGGTAACATTCTTGTAAATCTTTTCTGTATTCTTTCCAGCTTAACAATATCCTTCCTATAGCAGGATGACCAAAACGGAACACAATATTCCAAATGCAGCCTCACCAACGTCTTGTATAATTGTAACATGGCATCTCAACTTCTATACTCAATACCCTGAATGATTAAAGCGTATATTCCAAAAGCTTTCTTGACCACACTATCTACTTGTGATGTCACTTTCAAGGAACTATGTACCTGCACTCCTAGATCCTGCTCTACAACATTCCCCAGACCCCTACCATTCACTGTGAAGATCCTGACCTGGTTTGACTTCCTGAAATGCAACACCTCATACATATCAGCATTGAACTCCATTAAACATTCCTAATCCCACATGCCATCTGATAAAGATTCGACTGTAGTTATTAATGACCATCTTCACTATGATACCACCCACATTAGTGTCATCTGCAAACTTACTAATCATGCCTTCTACATTCTCATCCAAATGCTAAATGCATTTTTCTCATTTCAGATTAGTAGTCGTTTATCTGAACAATTAAATGTTAGAAATCAAGCAAGTTTGACTTTTCAGAAAAAGTGATGCAACAGCAAGAATAAAAGAGAAGATTTGCAACTGAGATTGAATGACACCAACTGAAAGAGGGTGGTAAAAGTTATTGAATATCAACAGCTCTGTTTTGAGGAGGTGTAAGTAGGAGGAAATAAATGAAACCAAAATACCTAAGAGGTTAGAAGCTATATGGTTAAAATTGAAAGCCAGGAATGTGAAATCTAAAATTGGATTGACTGATTGTGTGACATTGTTTAATTCCATGTTGGTGTCAAGGAAAGAGCGTTCACGTCGCTGTCCTGTTTCCACCAATCTTTCCACCACCACGCACAAGAAGCACAAAAAGCGACAAGACAGACATCATTGTATGCAGATGCCGAGAAGTGTGTTCAGCTCTGACTGAACAACTTCTAATCTTGTGTGTGGTGGTGGAAAGATTGAAGAAGATTCCATGTTGAGCCCTGTAGGTTCATATTAATATACAGAAAATATTCAAATCAGACTTTCACTTCATTGTATGACTCAAATATCTGAGTTGCTATGAAGTAAATGAAACTGTTCCCAAAGGTCATTGAAGTTAAGGATTATCTAAATAAGGTTAACTGTGGCCCTTGGTATGATCACATTTATTATGGATTGACTTTCCCCATGCAACCATTGCCAATAATTCAATTGGGATTATAAACTCTACTGTTTAATTGTGATACAGTACCATCTACTTCATCACCTTGGTGGCTGACTTTTCATACTGTCGGACTTCACAACAGAATGGACTAACGGCTAAACATATGTTAAATAACCTTGGAATGTCATGTAAAACAGTAAGATTAAACAAGAACTTACCAGTTTGAATTTTGATCATTATTTTATGAGGAGTTACAATGAGGGATTTCGTGAAGACCCCGCCAGGCACGCGTGCGCGACATTCTTCAAAGCAGCCGTGTGGAATCACAGATCACAAGACTAAAGATAGTAAGATTAAAACTTGACTACACCAGTTGAACTTATGATAGAGGATTGGGAGCGGAGGGCACGAAATCCCTCATCGTAACTCCTCATAAAATAAAGATCAAACTTCAAACTGGTAAGTTCTTGTTTAATCTTACTATTTTACTTCGGAGTCACGTGAGTGACTTCGTGAAGATTTCAAAGCTCTGTGATTACATGCCCTGGACCACGCCCATGCTCACACACTGCTGTAATTCTGATGGAGGAAATATGTTAACATATTTCAGACTTGAACAAGCTGAAAAATAATAACATTTGTTAATACAACAATAACCCCCTGAACTCGGGGACAAACGTTTAGGGAACAGCACTTAAAACTGAATCCGCCAACGTTGCGGGAGCGGTTATAAGTCAGTTATAAAACCGCTGAAATGTAGATTCACTGGCCCAGCTCGCTATTGCGAGGCCATAATCCATGAACACTGATGTGGATGCAGCCCTGGTAGAATGACATTTAAAATGTTAGTGTCTTACCTGCCGCACCGAATACCACCTTGAGTCATAAGGAGATAGTCTGCACGATCACCCTGTGACGTGGGTTTCTATGGCTGAAACAGACCCATCTCCATATACCTGATGCCCATTTTCAGACCTGTAGTCCCAGGTCTGTGTAGTTTAAGCAACTCTTCTATAAAGAAGTTACTTTATTATGGTCCGGTCATTCTATCCAGGTTGAATTCCTGTAGAGTCATGACCCGTTGTGCTGTGTTCAGTGCCATTACCATAACCACTTTGAAGGTGAGTAAGTCCAGTGGTAAATCCTTCATAGGCGACCAGCTCCTGAGTAGGGTCAACACTACCTCTAATCTCAGGTAATATAATATCATGTTCGGGGAGGGATGGATAGACCATACCCATCATAGTTTGGACACCAGCTGGTGAGATCCCACTCCAATCTTGCGATAGGATGACAGTGCACTCCTGGCACTGTATGCAGCACTGTAACTGAGGGACTCATCATAATGAAGACCCGTGAGTATTCCAGCACCTTGGAGAGTGTAGCAGATATGTAGATGTTCTAGGTCCGACTACAGAAAACCTCCCATATCCTTATGTAGGTGAGGTACTGCTTCCTAGTGGACTCTCTCTGCATGATGCTGTTTGACGTCCATGGTCCTTTATGTTGCAGAGCCTGGTTGCGTTTCCTGCAGCACCTGTCTGATGAAGCAGAATGGGGAAAGCATAGAAAAATGCATTCCTCCCCCCCCCCCCCCCCCCCCACAATGTAGTGAGAACGCATCCATCACCACTGCCCCTGGATCTGGTTCTCAAGAGATATATGTTGGTATCCAATGGCTCAACCTGGACGCAAGGAGGTCGATATCTGGTGTTCCATATTAGGCTATAATTTCAGCAGATATTTGGAGGTTCAAATCCACTTGATGTCGTTATTAAATACTTGTGACCTGGTGCCACCCCTATATTGAGCTTAACCAGAAGGTACATAGCTGAACCCAAATATTTCTTTCAATCCACCAGAGCCAAATTAATGTTTCCAATTCATCCCAAGATATTGACTTGACACCACCCATAAGGTTTAATATGCCACCTCAGTGGCATCATGTATGCTGCAGATTAGTGCATTAAGCCCGCAGCCCTTGACATGCTCCCAGCCTTTCTAAACAGTTTATTCCTTGTGAGTGAAGAGAAGCAGACTCATGCAAATCCCATCTACCGCCCCAACTGGAATGTTGTTGGTAGTTCCCCAGCCCTCGGCGCTTGCGTCGGTTTGTAACGCGACTAATGGGTTTGATGTAATGATGGGATTTAACAATCACAACCATTGCTAATCCACCATTGTAGCTCAATTTATGCTTCGATTGGCAGCTGCATAGGCTCGTAAATGTCCAGCACTCGCTTTAAATGCCGAGATTTTTGCTTTTCCCCAAGCTTTGATAGCGTAACGGCCCAATTATGTGGCTGGAATGTAGCTCCAAATTTGCCAATTACCTTAGCAGCATATCTAAAGTCGGTTCCCTTGCGCAAGCAAGGCTGTTACATGCGTCTATTATGTCTATTGCTCTGTTCCCTGGGATAGTGACAAACAGAACCCCAGAATGTAAGTAACCTCCCTCCTGCTTGTGAGGTTATGCATGCAGTACTTCCAAGAGAACCAGACCCCTTTACCTCCATGGTTACCGGCGGGCCTGACGTTGTGGTTTCTGGTGTTCCGTCGTTGCTGGGTGCTGTTCGATCGCCTCGGTAAATCACTGTTCCTGCAGCTGGTGTGTGGTGAGGTAGTCTATGCTGGGTCTGCCCTAACAAGGTTTCTGCTGTTGGGGAGCTGGTGTGGATATGTTCTTGATGGTCCCGAGGTTTGGAGGGAGGATAAGGCTGTCTTCTGCACCCTTGACGATTATGGTGGTTTCATCAGCCACTTTTGGCTTCCTCATCAAGTTCTTTGACTTGCTTGGGCAGGTCCTCCCCAAACAGCTGTCTTGGTGGTGTGGTGGAGGTACGACCCAACCCAGCGAATTTAGGGTTAAGGTCGGGCCATGCATTTACCTTATCTATTCCTCTCATTATCTTATAAACCTCTATAAGATTACACCGCAGCCTCCTTAGCATTCTTAGCATGACCAACCTCTCCACATGGCTCAGGCCCTTTGGTAACATTCTTGTAAATCTTTTCTGTATTCTTTCCAGCTTAACAATATCCTTCCTATAGCAGGATGACCAAAACGGAACACAATATTCCAAATGCAGCCTCACCAACGTCTTGTATAATTGTAACATGGCATCTCAACTTCTATACTCAATACCCTGAATGATTAAAGCGTATATTCCAAAAGCTTTCTTGACCACACTATCTACTTGTGATGTCACTTTCAAGGAACTATGTACCTGCACTCCTAGATCCTGCTCTACAACATTCCCCAGACCCCTACCATTCACTGTGAAGATCCTGACCTGGTTTGACTTCCTGAAATGCAACACCTCATACATATCAGCATTGAACTCCATTAAACATTCCTAATCCCACATGCCATCTGATAAAGATTCGACTGTAGTTATTAATGACCATCTTCACTATGATACCACCCACATTAGTGTCATCTGCAAACTTACTAATCATGCCTTCTACATTCTCATCCAAATGCTAAATGCATTTCGTTGTCTCTGTACTGTACACTGACAATGACAATTAAAATTGAATCTGAATCTGAATCTGAATCTGAATCTGATATAAACCTCAAACAGTAATGAACCCAGCACTGACCCAGCATTGATCTCTGAGATCACTCGTCACAGAACTCGGTTCTGAAAAACAACCTTCCACTGCCACCCTCTGCTTCCTTCTATAAAACCAATTCTCTGTCCAGTTATCGAATTCTCCCTGGATCGCATGTGGTCTAACCTTCTAAAGCAGCCTGCCATGCGGAACCTTATCAAATGCCTTGCTGAAGTCCATATGGACAACATCTATGATTTTACCCACATCAGCCTCTTTGGTTACTTAGTCTGAGAGTCACAGTCATACAGCGTGGAAACGGGCCTTTTGCCCAACTTTCACACGCAGTCCAACATGACCCATTACAATCCATTTAGAAACATAGAAAATAGGTGCAGGTGTGGGCCATTCGGCCCTTCGAGCCTGCGTTGCCATTCAATATGATCATGGCTGATCATTCAACTCAGTATCCTGTACCTGCCTTCTCCCCATACCCCATGATCCCTCTAGCCACAAGGGCCACATTTAACTCCCTCTTAAATATAGCCAACAAACTGCCTCATCCACCTTCTGTGGCAGATAATTCCACAGATTCACCGCTCTCTGTGTGAAAAATGATTTTCTCATCTCGGTCCTAAAAGACCTCCCCCTTATCCTTAAACTGTGACCCCTTGTTCTGGGGTTCCCCAAAATCGGGAACAATCTTCCTGCATCTAGCCTGTCCAACCCCTTAAAAATTTTGTAAGCCTCTATCCCCCCTCAATCTTCTAAATTCCAGCAAGTACAAGCCGAGTCTATCCAGTCTTTCTTCATATGGAAGTCCTGCCATCCCAGGAATCAGTCTGCTGAACCTTCTCTGTACTCCCTCTATGGCAAGAATGTCTTTCCTCAGATTAGGAGACCAAAACTTTATGCAATACTCCAGGTGTGGCCTCACCAAGACCCTGTACAACCTCAGTAGAACCTCCCTGCTCTTGTACTCAAATCCTTTTGCTATGAATGCCAACATACCATTCACTTTCTTCACAGCCTGCTGCACCAGCATGCTTACTTTCAATGACTGGTGTAACATGACACCGAGGTCTCGTTGCATCTCCCCTTTTCCTAATTGGTCACCATTCAGATAATAGTCTACCCTTCTGTTTTTGCTACCAAAGTGGATAACCTCACATTTATTCACATTATACTGCATCTGCCATGCATTTGCCCACTCACTCAACCTATCCAAGTCACCTTGAAGCCTCCTAGTATCCTCCTCACAGCTAACACTGCCCCCCAGCTTTGTGTCATCCGCAAACTTGGAGATGTTGCATTCAATTCGCTCAACCAGATCATTAATGTATATTGTAAATAGCTGGGGTCCCAGCACTGAGCCTTGCGATACCCCATTAGTCACTGCCTGCCATTCTGAAAATAACCCATTTACTCCTACTCTTTGCATTTGTGCTTCTAGTTGTTATGTCCTTATGTTATTTGTGCTTTTATGTACAGACAATATTTCTGAAATTAATGTGTCTAGTGTGAGGCGAAAATAAAACTCTTGTCACTGATGCATGTGCAGACGAATTTTGCAGTACTGGCTTTGATACTTTTGCATCTTTTGCCTGATGGGAGAGTGGAGTGTGCCTGAGGTTGTTTCATTTTTTAGTTTAGTTAATTATTGCCGTGTGTACCGAGATACAGTGAAAAGCATTTTTGTTGTGTGCTGTCCTGTCTGTGAAAAGATAATGCATGATTACAATCATGCCATCCACAGTGTACAGATCCTGGATAAGGGAATATAATTTAGTGCTAGATAAAGTCCAGTAAAGTCTGATACAAGATTGTCCAAGGGTTGTATTACACTAATTATGGTTTCTGTGAACTAGTTAAATCTGAGATATGCTTCTGATTCTATCATTAAGCTTGCTTACTATCACATTCCATAGTATTGTTGAACTCTATTTCTCTATTAACTGATGTGCTGCTGTATTGTTTATCTTTGACTTTGTTATGTATAGAAATCCCTGTTCTCATGGAGTTGTGGTGAGAATCAATGTTACACTTCTCCAGAATGTTAAACTCACGCATACCTTTTCTCTCACATCCCTAGCAAAGTCATCTCCCACAAAGTCCTGACCACTTGGCATCCTGGGTTTACTCGATGGCATTGAAACAGATTTTCCATTTCTGTGAGACAATTAGCCATAGACAATATACAATAGGTGCAGGAGCAGGCCATTTGGCTCTTCGAGCCAGCACCGCCATTCAATATGATCATGGCTGATCATCCACAATCCCAGCCTGGGCCAAATTGTTTCACTCCACTAATCTGGTTAAGAGTAGTTAATTTTATTTATTCATAGAATATTAATGCAAATTTCATCAACAATAAATCAGATATTGTAGCATATTACTGAACTCTGATGTACTAATATGCTGTAATATCTGTTTCATTCAATAAATATTGCTCCCATATTATTGCTCTGCTACTAAATTCTGATTTAGGTATAAGATGTAAAATCTGGTGAGTAAATATCTCTGTACACAGAGTTCATCTGGATCAAAATTTGTCTGGATATCCAGACTGAGCCTGACAAAGAGTCGCCTCTTTCCTGTGACTGAAAAAAAGAGATTAGACTTTAGCCGATATGGATCTTGCCTTGATCTGAAATCAAGGTTAAATCCCAGCAATCACTCCTCCCAGATTACATAGATTCCTGATTGCAAAATAAATGCATTTTCACCGTAAATGTATACCTAAATATTCACACTGAGACAAGCCAAATAGAGTGAAAAACATGTTTTACCCCTCAGATATATCTTGGCACATTTTCATTTCTTCTATCAATAAACTCATTCTTACTCACTTTGTGGAAATGTGCTCCCTGCAGCTGTGTGTGAAAACATTTCCTTATCTGTTGGTTGCTAAGCAGCAGATATATATTCCTACATTTTTCCCCTCTCGTCGATATGGCACTTTTAACACTTAATATTAACCTATATTTCCCAAGCATTGCTCTCAATGGTAACGAATTGTTGGTTATAAATAAGGTTCATACATATATTTCAAAAATTATCTTTCATTTGGGTCCTCAACCTTTTCTTGCTTTTTTAAGATATTCCATGCCCTTTAATATCCTCTTATATGTGTCAGTGTCAAAATCTGTTTGATTGTGCTCTTACGAAATGCGTAGTGTCAGGTTGCAATGATAAATGTAAAATATTATTACTATTGTCCTGCAAGCAGTCCTATTCCATCCACGCCTTGGTTTATCAGGTCACCTTCGTCCTGTTTCTATAACTGGGAGATACTTATCAATGGCTGCTGTTCCCATACTTCAAATCTGAAATGTCCTTTCATCTAACATTACCCATAGTTTGATCAGTAATCTTTATATTCTCAACCTTTCTTTCTCTCCTGTTGCACACTTTTACTATGATGTCCCCAGAATTAGTGTCTTTGTTTAAAAAAAACCCAAAAACAAAAGGTTGTTCTTTCATTCCGATGAATATATTTAAGCAAGTGAAGAAACAATTTCCTATGGGGATTTGTAGCTTGCTTGTTTGTGTCCAAATCTTGAAGAATATTAACAGAGACCCATATTGATTAAGTGTGTAAGAACATATCCAAACACAAACATTGTGTTAACCAAGAAATATACGTGTTATCTGAAAATATAAATACTTGAATATGTTTAAATTATCCAGGTTGGCTTTACTACAAACTCCATAAACGTAAATAAGTACATATGTTCCAAAAATCTTGCCTTTATATAGCATTGGTATGAAAGAAAATACAAATAATTTATGTAAATCACAATACAAAAATCATTTTCATGCATTTATGCTTAAAATATATGCTTATGCACAGTAGACAGCTATTGCAGTTGTTTTTTTTCTCAAATTGAAATAGAAGTACTACAAACCTTTTAAGTGCAATTCTAAATGTCAAGTGAGTCAATGAATTAGTCTGAGCAATTATTAGTTTCAATTATTATGCTGAAAGAGTCAGTTACTAGACATTTATGTATATAAGACATGTCAACGTCTTACTTGAGAAAAAACTAGACTAAGTGGGAGTCACAAACTGTGCAGGCGCAGCTGATGGGTTCCCGATGTGATGATCCTGATCCCCCCCCTCCTCCCCTCACACCTCCTCCCCACTCCGCCCCTTGTCATCCCCTCCCCCACGCACTCACTCCATCCCCTCCTCGAACCCCCCCCCCCAATCCTATCTTAGCGGCTCTCTGGCGGCGCAGCCATTCCCGCCCATTGGGTTCCCATTGACATGCAAGCATTACTGCTCAGGCGCAGCTGATGGGAACGGCAAGTGGAAAAGGTATTTATTAAAGTTATAAATGTGAATAACTCTTATAATATAACAACAATTTAAATGTTAAAGATTAGATTTATTCAATTCAGTTCTTTCTTGTTGTGTCTCTTGTTGCATTCTGCAGCCAGGGGAGGGGGACGGCTTCAGGCAGGGGCTGGTGGGGGGAGCGTTCTGCACCCTGGGGAAGGGCACTGCTTCAGGCGGGGGGCTGTCCGGGCAGGTGGGACGTCCTGCAGCCGGGGGAATGGGACAGCTTTGGGCGGGGCCTGTCGAAGGCCGGTGGGGAGTGCTATCATGGCCTCCCGCTGCCATGGCCTACCGCTGCCTACCCATGCCACTGCCGTGGCCTACCGCTGCCGTGGCCTACTGCTGCCGCTGCCTACCGCTGCCGTGGCCTACCCCAGCCGCTGCCATACCCCACCGACTTCAGGTGGGAACCGGTGGGAAGCATCCTGTAGCTGGGGGTGAAGACGGCTTCAGGCAGGGACTGGTGGGGGGAGCGTCCTGCAGCTCGGGACATGACGGCTTCAGGCGGGGCAGGTGAGGGTGTGCATCCTGCAGTGGGGGGCGGGGGGGGGGGGCTTCCGGCAGCGGCTGTCGGGAGCTGGTTGGGGTGGGGGGAGCATCCTGCACTCACTCCATTCCCCCCCATCCACACATAGCTGCTCTCTGGCGGCACAGCCATTCTTGCCCACTGGGTTCCCATTGAGACGTGGAACACAGGTATTATTGCGCAGACGCAGCTGACTGGCACAACAAGTAGAAAAGGGATTTATTAAAGCTTAAAATGTGAATAACAAAATATAACAACAATTTAAACGTTAAAGAAGAGATTTAATCAGTCCATTCTTTCTTGTTGCATCTCTTGTTGCGTTCTGCAGCCGGGGAAGGGAGAAGGCTTCAGGCGGGGGCTGTTGGGTGCCGATGGGGTGGAGGGGGATGTGTCCTGCAGCCGGGGCAGGGGGATTGTGAGAGGTCGGAGCTATCGGGTGCCGGTGGGGAGGGGAGAGTGTTCTGCAGCCGGGGGAGGGGGACACCTTCAGGCGGGGGCTGACAGGGACAAGTGGGTGGGGAGCATCCTGCAGCTGGGGAAGGAGGAGTGGGAGGGCTTCAGGCGGTGGCTGGTGGGGGGAGGCTTCTGCAGCGTTAATACGGGTGTTGTGAGCCGAAGGGACTTGTTTCCAGAGGGCGAGAATGGATAGTATGGGTGAAAGGGTATTTTCTTGGGCCAGTACAAGTGTGGGCCAGAGGGACTGGTTTCCAGAGGGCTAGTAAGATATTGTGGGTCGAATAACTTTTCTTGGGTTAGTACAGGTTTTGCAGGCCAAATAGACTGTAGCTGGGGATGGGGACGGCTTCATGCGGGGCCGACGTGGAGCGTTCTGTAGCCAGGGGAGGGGTACAGCTTCAGGCGGGGTCTGGTGGGAGCATCCTGCAGCCAGGGACGGGTACGGCTTCAGGCGGGAACCGTTCTGTATCCGGAGTAGGGGGATGGCTTCAGGCGGGGGCTGGAGGGATCTGGCGGGAGCGTTGTGTGGGAGCAGGGGAGGGGTGTGTGTGGGAGGGGGGTGTTGGCGGGGTAGGGGCAGTACGGCCTCATTCAGCGGCTCTGGCATTACTCAACGGCTCCCGGCCATGGCTCCCAATCGCACTCACTCACTGGCTCTCGGCCACACTCACTCACCGGCCTCACTCACTCACCGACTCCCGGTCGCTCGCACTCACTCACTCGCCTGCTGCCTGCCTGCTGGCCGCACTCACTCACTCACTCACTCACTCACTCACTCACTGGCTGGCTGGCTGGCTGGCTGCCTGGCTGCCTGCCGCACTCACTCAACGTCTCGTCATGATGGCGGATGCAGCTCGCTCTCCACACTCTGCTCATTCCGCTTCTTCAGCTTTATTCTCCTTGCCTCCAGTGATTGACAGTGGGTGCCGGAAGGGGTGGTTTTTATGATATTTAAACCTTCAGAAATTTCGTAATATTCCACCGATCGGAAAACAAAACCTGGTGCACTTGCAGCACAGGAGAATGGCGAGTAAGGTGGTGACAAATCGTAGCGCTATCACGTACTATTTTTGCACAAATTTAAAAACATCGCAAACCAGAAGAGGACAAGATAAGAGTTTTAGTTAAGTACTAGACAAATCCTCTCAATTATGTCAAATACAAAAAAAAACAAGGGTTGGCATTCTTGCGGTTCGAAATCTCTGAAGGTCAATTAAGTTAATGCTATTTTTGCCACTGAATGCAAATGCAGGAGTACAGACTTCAAAAGTCTGATAATGCGTACTGTTGTAGCTTCTTCTGTATGTTTTGGGGCACATATTTTGCTGTTTTTATCTTCGTTTCTGCATAGAATTGCTAGTGTTCCTCAACATAACTAACAGTAAGTTTGTAGACTCTCATTCATATCTGGAAAATGCTGGCTGAGTTGGCATTGGCAAGATGCTGTTTGTTCTCTATTGCTGGACTTTTCATGAAGTCCAACTGTGGTGCAAAGGCTTGCTAAGATTCTGCAGATACACTAAATAACTCGTCCTTAGGCTCAGCTCCCGCTCAGACTTGGCACAACATCTACAAGTGCATTCATTTGTGCAAATTGTAGAGTTGTGGGGAAGAAAGGGACAAACTGGTTTAATTACCATTTATTTGTCTTTGATGTACTGTTTCATAGTATTTTAAACTATTTTAATTGGGATATTATAATAAAATTAATCTATATTGATTTTATGAAATGGAAAACATATTTAACTAATTTATTGGAGCTGGTGATGAATTTACCACCTTTTCATTTTCAGAAGAGATTTGATAAGTTGCCACTTCAAAGGTTAATGCAGAAATGAATGGCATTGGCATTAATATATTGACTGGCAACCAAAAAACAACTGAGTCAATTACTGCAAGGAGTCAATTACTGCTTTAATTTTTTGCAACTAACATAGAGGATGGCACCAACAGTACTGTTGCTAATTTTGCTGATGATACAAAGTTAGATAGAAAAGTAAGTGATAAAGCAGTCATAGACAAGACTACCCGCTGCTGGATTAAGAAAGTGGGTAAAATCTAGTCTATTGAGCATGATGTGTGAAAACACAAATGTGTCCAGTTTGGCAGGGAAAATAGAAATGAACCTTTTCATCTAAGTGGTGATCGACCGCAGAGCTCTGAGATGTAGTGAGATCACTGCATGTCAAGAGCATGCTTTATACAAATCTGTCATGCTGGTGCATCAAATAATTTGGAAGATTTAAATGTCGTTGTTCTGTGTGGAAGTGAAACAATAGATGTTCCTGAAGCACGTGTAGGGGCAGGGAAACAACATATTTCATGGAACTGTTGCAATGGCATGCAAACTTCAATGGATCATGGCTATCATCCAAATTCAATAACCATTTCCTCAGTCAATAATGGTAAGCATATCATCATACACCTTCTTCACTGCTCGTGTTGTGAATTTGAAGAAATGTTATAATTGTGCCCCAAGGTTTTACTGCTGAATAACACCTCCCATGGTCATGACATTCATAGTGTGTTTCTGGCCTGCTTTAACATAAAAATTCATCACTTAACACTATATGAGTTAAAGTCCACCAGCCGTTCCCTTGCCCACCTTGCCAGTTACCATGTTGTAAACTTAGACAGCCTTTTCACTGTCCATTACACCAGGAATCTTGGTGCCATCTACAAACATACAAATCATGTCAATGACGTTCTCTTCCAATTCATTAATATATATATATATATATATGATGAACAATAAAGGACCCAGGATATTGTTCCAAGTTGACACCCAACCCAGTTGACTCTTTGTGTGTTAGCCACAAAAGTGGATCTGCAATCACACATTACAATTGCTCCACTCTTTTAAATCTCTGCTCCAACAGCAATATTTCTTACTTTAACTATGCTCTTCTTAATCTCCTCTTAGATCTGTCTCTTCTCCGATTGGACTTTACTGGTTTTATCATGCACTAAACATTATTCATGTTATTCCCTTTATCGTTTATCTGTACACTGGGAATGGCTTGGTTGCAATCATGTATTGTCTTTCTGCTGACTGTGATTAGCACACAACAAAAATGTTCCACTGTACCTCGGTACATGTGACAATACAGGTGACATGTGACTTGTCACCCGTCAATATTTCTAATCCCCTATTTTCACAATTATTGACGGAAGCCTTAGGAAAAGATAGCTCTTGTTTTTACAGTTCAGATACATAACACTGCAACTACTGTAAATTACAAAGATTTAGGAGAATATCCAACAGGAAAAAAAGTACTAATCTTTAAAATGCACAGGACTGTATGTTTAATGCTCTAGGAAGAGTATAGTGAAACCTGAATATATAAAATAAAACAGAATTGGATGAATCAGCCATTCATGTTGAAGACATTAAGAAATCCTCATATTGTGTAGTGGAAGGTGCGATTTTCCGTTTCATGGACGCACATGTTTACATGTATAGCTTCTTGTTTCATATTTACAATGTGTGTAAAAGTCTATCATTGTATCATTCAATGTGTATCATTCAGCCATGTTCATTTTTCAATTGTATGATAAATTGTGCCTTAGAAATTCAATAACATAGCCAGCATTTCTGTGCATTCCTCAATTCACTGGCTATCAAAATCATTCATGCAGAAATTTGTTCCAGATTCTTGGTGCATTTGATATGGATGTGCAGGAGGGCCAGTAGAGATATATGATGACATGTTATTTGTGATTTGACATGACTTGTGCAATATTCTTCTGCGTACACACAACCTGCTATTCACACACCAAAGTAGTTGACTGAAGGGTTAAGGCCTGGCTTGACATTAGTCAAAGGGGGTCTATTCTTATATGCTTTACTGATGGGGAACCAAGCCATCCAATGAAGTCTTCCTTTAAGTAATTCTCTTTTGTTTGTTATCTGCCCAATCTCAGCCCAAGCTACACCTTCTAAATTTAGCATTAAGGTCAATGCTTAGTTTTTCATTCAGTTTTATCCTTATTGTGATTTACCACAACTGAGTAGCTGGCTAAGATATTGCCTTTGGCAGGCTGGACGATTTCCTTCCTGGAAGGATATCAGTTCAGTAAATGCGTTTTTGTGACAACCGGGTAGCATCATGAAAAGAACTCCCTTTATTCAGACTTTCCAGAAATTGAATTTAATTTCTCAGATGCTGTGGCAAGGTTTTGAATGTGTCTTTCCAGATCATTAATTTACGCTAGAGCTAGAATTAACCAACCACATCACCATCCCACATATAGCCTTCTGCTGCTGTGACACCCACTTGACGGCAATGACAAAGTAAAAGTCAAGACAATATAAATATTGTAATGCACATTTTTTAATGAAAATGGCTGAAATTTTAAACAATCATAAACTGTTCAACAATGTGCATTTCCCTTGTGTTTTCTTGTGTTTTTGACTTGCTTCCAATGAAACTGTTGAAATATTCAGGAGGGCTTGGTTTTTAGATTCCACTTTAGGGAATGACTGACAGTAAACAGCAGCATCTGGCCAAAGTCATCATTTGCTGATTCCTATTAGCAATGACATATCCCCTTGCTGGACTGTAGCTGGGGGGGGGGGGGGGGGGTTGAAATAAAAGCAATAGTTCTGACTATAACTCTGTGGCTTCTGCCTTTACATGGGTAAATGCCAATATTTCCCTGCAAGATCTGAGCTGATATCGTTTTGTTGGCCTTTAAAATTTCATATAATCGTATTGGGTATGAAAGAGAATGTTATCACATCCTTGTATTATTGCACACAGATCACTCATTCTCATTACTTCAGATCTGGTTTTGCTGTCATCCCTCTGGAATTCTTACATCATCCTTGAAAAGTGCTGCGTTTAGCTCATATGAAATTGCTGTCATTCGTACAATTGTGTGAAACCTCAAGAGATCACTCGAGAGGCGGAGTGAGTGACACAAAACAAAAGGGTTGACTATTCTGGAGATAGAATGGATACTTCATCATGTACATTATTATTAATATGCACATTGGCTAGAGAGTTCAAGGGAATAGGAAATGCACAAACTATCGAATGTGCTGAGGATGTTGACCATTTTTCAAACTCTGCTCTGAGCCGCATTAAAAAAATGTCATCCCTCACCCGGCCTTTCCACACCTTTTAAGAATGTTTCATTTGCACATTAGTTCTCTATCAACTATACAGCAAAAAGTTAGGGCACATACTTACAGTACAAGTTCTTACATACTTACAGTTCAATAATGCGACTGCTAAAGGAACACAAATCAATTTATCTAGTCTAGAAAGGGAAATATGTAGACTTGACATTCTTAGCATTTCTGCATGCACTAAGGAGTTTGAAAGATTTAAATAAATGGGCAAAACTGCAGTTTGTGCAGGATATTGATCACTTCTATCTCGGGTTTAAGAAACAAGATGAAGCTGAATGGACCACCTGCCATCAACTTAGATTCAAAATGCTAACATAACGAGTTGCTCCCTATCCTGGTCAATTTTCCAAAGTCCAAAAGATTATAAGAACATGTGACACACATGGAACAAACAAGATATCTTGTCAATTGGAGTATTGCTAATGTGCAAAGTCTCCCCACAAGGAATTAGTTTGCTCTGAAACATGGGTTTTCACTGGAGGAATTGCAGCATGTTAAGCATGAATTCTGTTTGGTGATTATTGAGCAGTTTAAATATCCCATAAGGGTATCAAAGTAGCAGTTAGTGCTACTGATCCATAGCTCCTGGAAGCCAGTTTCGATCCTGACATCAGATGCTATTAGGTAGCATGTTTTCTTAATGACCAAGTGGGTTATCACCGGGTACCTGGTTTCCTACTACATCCGAAGGGTGTGCTGGAAGGTTAACTGAGTAAATTGACCACCATTCAATATAGACAACAAGGGAATCAAATTGAAGTTGGTAAACATGTGGCGATTATAGGTTTGCAGAACTTCATAGAAATAAGAAGCAGATAATAGTTCTGTTGTAATTCACAGTGAGGAACTGGCATGGACTTGAAAGGCCAAACAACATCATTTTGTGGTGTGATATATAACTATGTAAGAACTGTCATGAACAAGGCTGGTAAACAAATCGGGGAATGCATCAGTCCTGATTTTAATGTTTGATGAAACGTGTTCACATTGGGGAATGGTCTATTCATGATTCTGTGATGAGCAGATAGAAGTGTGCAGTGAATATTAAGATCAATAACCACAGAAAATGAATAAGTGGGTCTTGGCTGATAGTATCATCACTTCATCACTGGCTTATATGTAATCAAATAGAATATTTGTTTGGAATAGCTTTGTGTTTTAGGGAGATCATTTAATGAAGGTTCCACTAATATACACTAAAAATAAACAAAATCAGTATCCCTCACTACACAGGTTCTCATGACAATAGCTAGAAAGTTTATTTCTAGAAGGGCTCAAATCGCAGATTTATTAATGTTAATATGGAGGTGCAAATCTTTTATTACAAATTTTAAAAAGGTGATTAATTTATATAATATAATTACGCTCTTGTTGGCAATGCAATTTTCCATTAGATCAGGTACTTTTTATTAAAACTGGAAAAAGAAGCAAGTAGGTCACATTGCCTTTGTGACAGCACCCTCTCCATTTGGGTGTTGCTCTGATCCCTTTTTATTGGCTGACAGGTCAGGGAGGCAAATTTCCAGCATTATTGCTATTGATTGGCCGCTTGAACCGTGTCAGCCTACTCTCTATAAAATCCAAGCATTCGAGACAGGGAGGAGACAAGAGAAGAAGCAGGAGTGGAAGAAAGAAGAGAGTGAATAGGTGAGACAAAGTGGGCTGCCTCCCTCTTACTTGTGCTCCTCTGTTGTAGGTATGAGGAAGACTGAGTGAGTGGGACCAGAGAGCACTAGTGACACTGTGTGGTCATGGCTGGACTGCTGGGGAAAAAAGTCCTAGACAGCCGGTGCCTCTTTTGGAGGCTGCCTGAGTGGCTGGGGCAAGTCTGAGATGCCAGAACATCTTGGCCCAGACAATGAAGGACTGTGCCTATGTACACACACATGGGCAAAGAGTGGCTACCAGGATAATCCAGAGATTGCCAGTGTTGCGTCTCCAAGCCTGAAGCTGAACTGCCAGGAAGAAACCTGTATTGTCAACCACTCTTGAGGCAGGGGTGAACTGGAGGAAGAAGCCTGAGATTGGGGCTGTACAGTGGATCAGCGGTAGAGTTGCTGCCTTGCAGTGCCAGAGATCCGGGTTTGACCCTGACTATGCGTGCTGTGTGTACGGAGTTTGTACATTCTCCCTGTGATTGAGAATGTTTTCCCTGGGTGCTCTGGTTTCCTCTTGCACTTCAAACATGTGCAGGTTTGCAGATTAATTGGCTTTGGTAAAGATTGTAATTTGTCTCTAGTGTGTAGGATAGTACTAGTGGACTTGTGGTGGTGAATGGCCCGTTTCCACACTGTATCTCAAGACCAGAAATTGCCATGCCTCCTCCTTTGAAGACCAGGGCTAAGCTGCTGGGACAAACCTGAGATTGCCAACATCATTGCACATGTGCGCTGATGGCGAGGGACAGTGCCCCCATGTGATCCTGGATTTTGTTACCACTGTAAATAGAATGAACCATGTGGGTTGTCGATATGGCCACTCTTGAACTGTGGTGTCATTCTCTGATGCCACACCTTTCAAACACACTCTTGCATTCAATGTCATAGATGATGCTAATTTGCCTTGAGAAAGCTAGCAACATTATTCAGCTACATTTGCACCCCATTCATTCTCTCTCATCCACTTATTCATCAGGCAGAAGATACAAAAGCATGACACTGCATTCTGCCAGATTCAAAACTGCCTCTTTACTGCTGTTATCAGACTCCTGAATGTATCTCTCATCAGCTATGTACATATTCATGATAATCCAATTTACCTTTCAGTGGCCTTTGCATTTTTTAAAATTCCCTGTAACTGTAACATTTTATTCTGTAGTTGGTTTATCTCCTCTTTTCCTGTTGAACTCATATATGGTATGTTCTGGAAGGAACTGAAGATGCTGGTTTACATTGAAGATAGACACAAAATGCTGGAGTAACTCAGCGGGACAAGCAGCATCTTTGGATAGAAATACCTTTCCTTATATCCAGTGATGCTGCCTGTCCCACTGAGTTAAGTCAGCATTTTGTGTCTATCTTATGGTATGTTCTGCCTGGAGAGCACATAAAAGAAAATGTTTCACTGAATCTTGGTACACACATGATAATAATAATAAACCAAAGCAAACACAATACCACTTTTTTACCTTATCACATACTCTGATCAATTTGCTGTGTTAAAAAAACTAAATCTTTGTTTTGAATATTTTAAATGTGTTGGTAAACACAGCCCTCCAAAGACAGAGAACTGCAACAATTTAGAACTTCTGAGTAGATAATTTTCTCATCTCAGTTCAATATAGACAATAATTTATCTAACAACCATGTCCCTAGATCAGGAATTCCCACCAAGAATCTGGTTTTTGACATATCATTAATGTGAAATTTAAAGAACCTGCAGCAAGTTATTATAGTGATTATGTTCAAAAGGACAGAATGTAACATTTGCATATAACATGATAAATCACTATACGTGTTTGGAAAAAAGTTGTAACTTAATTCAATTGAGCAGGAAATATAAGACAACAAAGTAGAATCAAATTAGCAGACTTACAAAGGAAATATAATTAAGCCAATAATACAAATACAATAATCATATGAAAGTGATCGGTGAAAGAAATGTGGAGCAATTCAATGAAATCCGTACATAAAACAGGCTGACATACCAGTGCATAAGAAAGGTGTGGCACAGTAAACTGTCATCTTATGTTTGAGATGTTAAATGAAAGCACCACCTGCCTTCACAGATTAATTTAGAAGATCTAATTGCATTATTTAAAGAAGAGTAAGTAATGTATTCTTAGTAGACAACCTAATATTTAAGAAAATATTTTAAAAGAGAAAATGATCTACTCATTTTATTGGACCTTGTCAATTGTAATATTGTGAAACCTACCCAAAGAGCTAATCCAGAAAGTTTACAGGCTTCTGGTTTCTAATATTCCTAGCAAAATTCCAGGGTGTAGTGCTCACTGCAGGTCTAGCATGGTTTAACCCAGAATGTGTGGTGAGGTCTTAGAGGACTGGTATTTTTTATAAATTATGCAGTCAAACATGACTTTGCAGACTTTGGGATGTCCTGATGATGTTTCTCAGATGTTATTAAATTTATAAAGAAATCTATGGTCAAAGGGGATGAATCGCCTTTTCCTCAGAATAAAATATTATTTTCATTGTGCTTTGGAGAAAAAATTGAAAATATTAAATCCTATGTTTGGAAAGATTTGGAATTTCCATTAAATTTCACCTTTACATGCCTTTCATTCCAAAAAGCAGGCTTTGGGCACAGTAAAGTAGTAAGCACATATATCTTTTTCCTCTCAAGCAGAAACCCTTGTCCTAATTTCTATTTGACATTAGATTTCCATACACGTTCATTAGTTTCTGACAAACAATTCACACTGCTCGACTATTTTTGGGTTATCATTATTTATATCTGGTTAATGTTTCTAACAGGCTGTACTTCTGTTCTTCACTAATATACTAACATGGTTGATCACATTTATTATTAGGAAGGTAGACACAAAATGCTGTTGCAACTCAACGGGTCAGGCAGCATCTCTGGTGAGAAGGAAACATTGACGTTACGGGTTGAGACCCTTCAGACAGATGTCAGAGGAGGGGGCGGGACATAGATAGAATGTAGTTGAAGGCAATAAGACTAGTTGGAGAACTGGGAAGTGGGAGGGGATAGAGAGGGAAAGCAAGGGCTATCTGAAGTTAGAGAAGTCAATGTTCATACCGCTGGGTGTAAACTACCCAAGCAAAATATGAGGTGCTGGTCCTCTAATTTGTGCTGAGCCTCACTCTGACAATGGAGGAGGCCCAGGGCAGAAATATAATTAAGAACATTAGCTTGGATTGTGCCTGTTTTTTTTCAGTGCCAGTGCCAGCCAGCTTGCGTGTGGAAGCCTAGAATTTACTGATCAAGCTCCATCAGTGATTGCTGTGTTACATTCTGCTGCTGGATTCTGCGCTGAATACCGCAGAGGAATAGGAGTTTATGACATTTATGATTTTTTTTTTTTTTTTAAGTCTTCATACTTATTTCTTAATTCATTGTTTACTGTTTTGAGAAGGTTCTGGGTGTCAAGATCAGAAACACTTCAAAAGAACTGAAATGCTTGGCAGCTTTGACAGACAGGGAAGGTGCCTTTTCATCAGTTTTATAGACGGGGCTTGTTCTGCCTTATCAATGTGTCCTGCTATTTTAATTTCTGATTTTTCAGAACTTGGAAGTCATTGGCATTAATTGCTCATCCCTAAGTGGGTGTTGTTCCAGACCATTTCAGAGATTGGTATTAAGAGTTAGCTATGTGGATGAGAGATCAAAACCAAGCAAAGATGATTTACTTATCTCATTCTTCCTCTGAATAATATTGAGTGATCCAGTTAGGATTTCACAACAATCCTGTAGCTTTTAGAGTTTTACTAGTGTTTCCACAAATTTCAAACTATTAAATACATTTAAATGTCATAGCATCCATGGTTTGTTTTGAATTCAGGTTTCCCAACAATTCATCCAAAATTACGAGTCTGGTAATTTAGACATTCTGCTACTGCCATACCATGTGGTATGTGGCCTTGTCAGTCTCACCACACTGGGCAACAAAATTACCTTCCTGAAGGTTAGGAGGTTAACCGTTCAATATCATCAAAATGCAGTAATAAATCTGAGTGGTTAGCTTCATTCAGCAAAATTTTGTTTTTTAAAAAAAAGTTCAACATCACAAATGAAAATTAGCCAAAAATACCTCGGTGTTCAATTCATATGCACTGACTAATACATTTGCACCAAATGTTAGTTTGTCTATCAAATAAAATGATTTTTTGGGGTGTTTTTTTCATGTTATTGATAATACATCTTTGGAAAATGCTGTTATGTTTTTGCTTTGTCTGTCCATGATTTTCAGGTTAAATTCCATCCCCTCCACAAATAAAATAGCAATGTGTTTTACTTTACAGGATACAAAATAACCACTTATTTGTCCATCAAAATAAATGAACATGGGAAAGATCTATTTAAGACCCAAAAAATTACATCACGCTGCCTCAACACAGCAAACACATCAAAAACTTGGCCCACCGTGGTTATTCTTTCTTCTCCCTGTACCCATTTGGCATAAGGTATAGAAGCTTGAAGGAGCGTATCACTAAATTCAGAAACAGTTCTTCCCCTCTGTTATCAGGCTTCGGAAGGGTCATTCCATAAACCAGGGTACTGTCCGATTCAGCTCTACCCCATTGTGGTCATTCAACTTGGTCTATGGAACTGATGTACTGTATCTTCCCCATTGCTATTGATTATACTTGACTTGATTGTATTTGGGAATGGTATATCTGATCTGTTTGGATAACATGCAAAGTAAAGCCTTTCACTGTACCTTGGTACACATGGCAATAATAAATCTAAAGCCTAAATCTTTCTATAATTGAAAGAACGCAGAATGCTTTGCAATGGAGTAAGTACTTAAATTTAGCACTAAAATATATAGAGTGTGATATATAATGGGGGATATAAAGGCTGACCATTTATTTTAATTGTCATGTTTTTTGTATCTATTGCTTGTGCTCAGTTCAGTAGCATAGACTAATTGAGAGTATTTGATATTCGTAGGAATCGTATTACATTATGTTTTGGTGTGCACGCTCGACTAATTACTAGCCTATGTAGGGATTTTCTTTAGTTTGTAAACATGTGTGAAATAATCATTGAAACAAGGAATTGTCTTAACTTAAATCTTTATATAGTTAAGTGTTATTATAGATTTGTTCTTTACTAAAAAGAGTGGCAGATTAATATATTGTACCATGTAACTGTAAGAACACACTGAACAAATAATGTTCCACAAATATCCTAGCAAGTAAAACACAATGTGCTAGAGTAACTCGTTAGGTGAGGCAGCAACTGGGGAGAGAATGGACAGGCGACTCGTCTTTAAACTGATAGTAAGATATCCAAAATATCACAAATATCCCAGAGAGTAGGTTTGCCTGATTTGTTTCACTACCTCTGTATCTTTCATTGATTTCAGCAATTTAATTGAGGTTATTATAATCAATGCTGTGCAATAAATTATGAGATTCTAATCACCAGATGAAATAAACCATAGTTATCTAGTTTTGAACATTTGGTATTTTACTCCAAATGGAAGAAAATGGGGACCTGACTATGAAATGGTTACTTATCTTATGACTTGTTATTTGTGTTGCAAAGCACGATATGCACACTGACTCAGCAGGTCAAATTTTGCAAAGTCCAGCATAAATTCTTATGTTATCCAAAACAGCTTTCCTTTGGAAATAAAAATGATTGATTATGTTGTGAAATTTTGGAGTTTAAGACCCATTTAAAATAATAAATGATCTCAGTGAAACATTACTATATGCACGCAGTATGGATTATATACACGATGTGTAGGAAGGAACTGCAGATGCTGGTCTGAAGAAGGGTCTTGACCTGAAACATCACCCATTCCTTCTATCCAGAGATGTCAGTGGAAAACGTAGGCTATGTGGTAGGAAACCTTGTTTCTTTAGCAAATAAGTAGGATAGAAGTTGAAGCCTTGAAGTTACTGGCATACCCCAAACAGAAGCCCAATTCTGTGCATCACTTGACTCACATGGAGTTCAAATATGCAGTTCTGTGCATATAGTTTTCAGAACACGTAAGTGTGGTGAAAGCAAAATGTGTTCAAAACATTTCCTAGTACATTCAAATGTTGACTTAAAACAATTTCTGGTGTCCTGTTTTTCCCATTTCACCAGGATGATGTAGCGAGGAAAGACGTGGCTGGAAAAGTAATTGTGTGTTAATAAAACATGTTATTAATAATACTGCAATCATGCCACAATTTTCAATCAGTGGCAATTCTTCATCATTTGTGGGTTGATTAATGCCACTCTTTGGTTTCCTTCATACAGATAGGGCCTTACCTTTAAATTGTCCATTATTTTGATGAATTTGCAAGAATTGCTGATGAATCATCTATAAAATATGCCATGGCAAGTTATGGTTCATTAAGATCTAACATATCTTACATTGAGAACATTGAATTCACTTGACAAATCTTAAGGCAATACCGATTAATCTATTTGGCAGAAGACTTTTTTTTGTTCCAGTAATATTTGGCAGTTTGCTTTAAAGGATTGTTAAAAATGAAAATATTGTTTTCCTTTTTTTATTACTTTGTCTCACTCAATTCCATTTTTCCTGACAACCTTAATTTCTCTTTTGGTACCGGACTTGACTACTGATACATTTTCTTTCCCCTCTCATATACTCTTGATACTTTATCAATCTTTACATTTGATTAGTTAAGGAGCGGGATAATATTCCCATTGTTATTGCAGGTTCCTGATACCTCTCTGATCGTGCTGCAGCATTATTGGATCATACTTCCAACAAACATAGTTTAAAAGGTCTTCTGAGCTTGAGGAAGCGTAAAGGTCTAATGGCACACAGCATGCACTAGCAATATTTGGAGCATAATAATTAAAATGTTATGTTAAATAATAGCATGTTTTACAAATGTAAAATTAAAATGACACTGGATGCAATCTGGCATTCAAAGCATTCTTCTGCTTAGAAAGTGTCTGTAAAGCTGCAGCAAATAAGGAATTCAATGTTCCATTTCATATCTGGTGCATACGCCAAATAAGTACTGACTCTTGTATGGTGATTCAATAATTCAGATGCTCCATCCTATCTGAGTTATGTAAGTAGAAGGTTTCCCAGAAATAATTTTAATGAGTGAGGTAAATCTACAATTATGTTCAAGTAAATAAAAAGAACATTCAAAACTCGTCCTCCTTTAACAAACATACATTGTGATTTATTAGTCTTAACAATATCTCTGGTGAGGATGCGATAAATATGTTGCGTTTTATTGCACCAAAGTTAATAAAACCAACCAAGAAGAAAATAGAATAAATACTGTGTTTTTTTTTTATATTTGAGATACAATTAGTGCTTCAATAAAATGTGTTAATATTTTCAGGAAAGAGAGCAGTCTGAATTTCCATCATATGCTGCTGTATTTCACCTGGGCTGAGCAAAGGTAATGCATCTGTTAATTTGCAACAAAACTATTATTTCTAGGGAACTTCCGCCTGCATTTTATTCTCCATAAGTGTGCAGTAAAAAAAAAAATTAAAATCATAATGAGTAACAATAAATTTCTATTATCCTGACATTTAATTCCCACAAGCATAGGCCTGGATCCTTCTTAAGCTTAGCCATGATAGTTAATTATCTATAAAAAAGCAAGTGTGAGAAAGGTTTACTGAATCATTAAGATAATTTAATCAGAGAAAGAAACAATATGTATGACATTAAAAAAAAAATCAGATGTCATTTTAATGAAACATCTTTCACAATTCCAATACCATTAGTGGCTGTGATTTGTCATATACTTAAATACTGTTTTCATAAGACTTCCATGAGAAACTATTTTAAATGTATTTGACAGATTTCAAAGAGTATTTCAACTGCTTATGTTTTCTGGCTGAAATACTTGAGGTATATCTGCTTTTAGCAAAATCTCTCAGAAAAGTATTTTAAATAAATAAATGTAAACTATACCAAAATGAAAACCTGCTTTACTGCATAGTTCATGGAGATGTTATGTACTATCTCATGAATTAAATTAACTCTGTATCAATTCTCACACATTATATATGTGGGGAAATTGTGGTGAACAGTGAAACAACATTTAAATACCACAGCAGTGTTATGAAAATCAAGATTATCAATCAATTCAAACAAATATGGAGTGGAATATTGTGGAATGCCTAACTACTTGAAACCCATATGAATGCAAGGTGATGACTTTTAAAAAGTAAAGCCAATTGATATAGAAAATTACTGAATAAATACTGACCAGCTAATGGCATGTATTTGTAGAGACCTCTACTGGGGATGTTAATGCAAACTGTTCAAACAGTATTCCAGATCTCATATTGACTGCCTCTTTCACTAAAATTGCTTGATCAATGCATCATTCTGCTGACCCCTAACTCATATTCTGGTTGCAAAATATCAGAAATCTTGATAGAAATCTGGATCATTGAAAAACTGCAACTCCATGATAACAAATGGTTAAAATGAATAATGGTAAACCCTGTTAAAATGAATAATGGTAAACCCTGTTAAAATGCCGCTCTCTGACAAATATTTTTAAATGTATTTTTGTTTTATTTGGCTTTAAATAGCCACTTAAAACAATTTGCTATTTTTAATTCAACTGCCTTTATAATTTCTATTTTGTTAAACTATATATTGTATGTAAAAAAAATATGTCACACAAATAGCCAGTTTGAACACCTGGTGGTGTAATATAACTACCCCTTTCAGTTTTTTTTTTCCGTTAAGTGTACAGACAATACATACAGTTTTGTACAATCCATCATATAGCCCTGCATGGCCCCAATGCACTCACTGATTTGTGCAATTCTGAGATGAATATTAAAGACTCTGAGGTCTCTTTCTAATTTAAAAGTGCAGAATGCATACAAAGACATCCACTTAAAGTATAAGAGCTTCATAATAATATTAGGGGTGTGCTAGTCCCTCAAAGGTTTGCTGGAAGGCCAATTTGATCCTAATTATAAAGACGGCTGAAGCTAGAACCAAACTGAAACTGTGCATTGTACATCATCTAAAACACACAGAGATCAACTGCAACAGGTATATTATGTCCTGCAGCAAAGCTGCAATGTACTTATGGATATCTGAACATCATGCGCTATTTTTGATGTCATCTAGGAATAAGCAAAATGCTTTGGTTGGAGTTAACTCCTGGGATTTTATTTCTGTGATGAGAAGCAGTTCATCGGGTCCATTTTGTAACTAAAATGGTCAACTTGAATAGATGTGTTGTGAAGAAACAACAATCTTACCAGCACACTTTAGATGTAATGCCACTTTAGTTAAAAACTATATTGTACCCCAAAAGATAATAAGACCGCAACGTCCCTTTAGAAACAATAACACCCAAAACGATTACTTATACCTACTGCCATCAAACACCAGGATAACCTTCAGTTGAACTCCTTTGATCCTAGCGAATTCAAATGTTTCAGTGGACATGTGTTTGTGCTGCACACCCCTTGTTTAAATATCCGTTCAAGGTGACATTCTGATGCCAATGCAGTTTCACCTCAAACATTGATGCTAACCAGAGAGAAAAAAACCCAGATAATTATAAATAAATACTGTATATAAACAACTCTCTGGCTCAGAACTGACTGCATGTGGCCTGTTTTTCGAGAACTTCGAGGTAGTCTGGCTCAACATGAAACTTTGCCTTGAGTTCCAGATAGTCATTTCTAATTTGCTCAGCATATAAATTACTGGGTGCCCCATACAGCACCGTCTCCCTCATCCTTTCAGGATGTAAATATTGACGTCTAACTTCATAGTTTGGTGAGTAATTATAGTTAGGTGGGCTGCCATAATTATAGTCAACAATGTTTCCACTGGGCGACACCTTCTCGGGTTCTAAAATCCCACGGTAGAAATGATCTACATCTTGCACTGTGGAGATTTCTTCATGTGGCTCTATGACGCTGATGCTGTATGTGGGGCTACTCAGCTGGTTCTCCCTCTCCTCCTCTGGGTGGTTTCTGTAGGCGACTTTCAGCTCCTGTAAATCCCTGTAGTCGTCCACTGAATTGCCTTCCCTGGATCTGTAGATAGGGTTCTTGCACATTTGTCCCAGAGGCTGGGGGATGTACTCGTACACTTGACTGACTGGACCCTTGGCTTTGGGGGCCGACCTGTGGCTGTAAACACTGTACTGCAAGTTGAAGGAGCTTACGTCCGAGTTGTTGGTGCTGGCCCGATCGCTCTGAGCCTTTTTCCGACGTTTCATCACCACCACGAATAGCCCAGCGGCAACGAACACGGATGTGATGAAAACCAAAAGCAAGCTCAGGATGAGGACGGAGAGCGGCACCGAGCCGGTGTCTGAGATGTACTGAAACGGGGTGGCCGCGGTGGTGGGTATTTCTGTGGACTGCGTAACGGAGGGACTGGGAGTCGACACCACTACATTTGAGTAATCGGGGCAGATTATATCGGATTTAATCGTTCGCAGGTCTTTACCTGCGAACCTTTTGGGCGATTCACAGATCACGTCATTTATGAGCGTCCCAGTATTAAACTTTTCCAGCCAAAGCTTCATGCCCACTATATCACACGTACAATCCCAGGGATTTTCGTACAGCTCGATCTGTATTAAGGATTTAAGTTGCTCGAGGACTCCAACCACAGGCAGGGAGGTGAAACGGTTACTCCGCAAACTGAGCCTGGTCAAATTCAAACCAAGAAAGATATCCCCGGGAAAAGCCCTCAGCAGGTTGTTATTTATAAAGAGCAGCTGCAAACTGGGTACCGGCCGAAAGGTGCCGTGCACTATCTCTTTGATGGCATTGTACTCTAGGTAGAGATACTGCAAGCTTCGCAGCCCGTTAAATATCTCTGAAGTGAGTCTTTCGATGTAATTACCATTGAGATAAAGTCGGCGCAAATGTGTCAGGTTCATAAAAGCACGGTCCTGAACAACGGTTATTTTATTGTTACCAAGGTGCAATAAATCTAATCCCGGCGTGTCAAAGAAATCGGAGCGTCGCACGGTCAGAATGTAATTCCCAGTGAGGTACATCTTTTTGGGATTATAGGGCTTTGGCTCCAGCTCCGATATTCTTTCGATTTTTCTTTCCTGGCAATTAACGTTAAGACCGAGATCGGAGATCTGCATGTTGCACGTGCATTGGCGAGGGCACACTAAAGGCACAGGAGGCTTGGTCTGATAGGCGAAAATTGGACCATAGTTGTATCCTTCTTTTAAGGAGGGGCCCTTGGAGGTGGCGCGCACACGTGGTACTTTGGGGAGGTGAGTGCCTTTCGGGGCCTTGGCTGGGAACTTGGATACAGGCGAAGAAGTAATGAAAGAGGTTGCCGGCGCTGGAGTGGTGTAGAAATAACCGTGCGTGGTCAAAGGGGGCACGGGTTTCCAATCCGAGTCCATGTTCAATCTCCTGGGACATAGCTCCTGCTTGGCGACCTCGTCCAGGTCCCTGCCATGGAGCCGGAAAGGTGTCTCACAAACAACCTCCCCGACCAAGGCAGTGTAAGAGATGCTCTCGAGCCAAGCCTTGAGGGCTATGAGATCGCAGGTGCAGTTCCAGGGGTTTTCCTCCAGCTGCAGCTCGACCACTCTGTCCATGTGCTCCAAAAGCCCCGCGTAGGGCAACATCTTGAGCCTGTTGCCCCGCAAGTCAAGGTGGGTGAGAGGGACGTGTTTGAAAATGTTGCTGGGCAAGGTGCTGAGGAGATTGTCGTTCAGTATTAGGACTTGCAGCATGTGTAGTTTACTGAGGGAACCGCCTTCGATCGAGCTGATGTAGTTATAATCTAGCTGGAGATATTCCAAATTTTCCAGTCCAGAAAAAGTATCATCTCGTATCGCTTCCAATTTATTATTATTGAGGTGCAGCCTCCGAGTCGCCCGCAGCCCGTTGAAAGAGCCCACTTCGATGTCCTGTATCTCGTTTCCACCCAGATGTAGTATAGCAACCCCAGTGAAATTAATAAATTCGTTCGAGTACAGTCGATGGAGCAGATTCCCGGTTAGAAAGAGATGGTAGACAGAGAAACGCGGCGGACTGATCTGCAGCAGGCTGATGATCTCGCTGTTCTCACAACCCACGACCAGCACTTCGTCTTTCTCTTCGCAGGAGCAGAGATTTTCACAAATCTCTCCGTAGCTTTCGGTGGTTTCAGCCCAAGATAGGACGAAGGATGCAAAAGCGATGGTCTGCGTTATCCAGGCATACATTTTCATGGTCCGAGCGCGGATCCGTGTTCAGTCTAGTGTTCTGTTACAGTTTATCACCTTCAGAAGATAAGAAAGAGTGTAAATACTTTCCATTGCAAGCGATCGACTAACGTCACCAAAATAACTGCCCCCCCCCCCCCCCCCCAACATCCCCGCCTCCAACACACACACACACAAACATACACCCCGCCATCATCACCACTTTCAAGGGAGTGGGCTATTTTCTGAGGACAGATTCGTTTGGTGAAATTGCCATCAGCTTCTCAACTGATCACTGCAATGACGTCGAGGTCATCAAAAGTTAAAATGACATCCCCAGTATAATTTCAGGAATCTGATCGCTCCTGAGTTCCAGGCCAGACCCTTCAGTGGCGACAGTTCTATGCATTAGCGCGAGGAGACGTATTCGGTGGACAAGGATTGATTGGAGTCTCTGTTAGTTGAGATAGGAAGTTGCATTTTGTGTTAGCGTCGCTTATCACACATTGCATTAGCAGCACTCCACCATCAACATGTCTTTGACTAGATTTCAGAAATGTGTCTTCATGTTAAACGTTTTTTTTTGCAACAATAAAGCCCTAGGTTGGTAAGTAGAACACTTCTAAGTTCTTTATTTATAGAAAATCGTGACCTTTCGATAAAGAACCCTTGGCTAAAAATAGTTCTCACCAAACATATGCACATTTGCAAATAATTCCAAATAAGATGTTAATTTGTTTTCACATAAATCACTCTGTACAACGTAGCCCACGCTTCCAGCTATACGCAGCTGAGTGCTTTCAGAAGCAATTGCGGTTCATATTCTTCACAGAAGATGACAAAGTAATGATGAGCGTGGTTTTATTTTTTTTCTCCCTCGCTCTCATTCGAACGGAATACTGATTTCTTCCCCCAACTGAGTTACCCCATTCCTCCAAACAGTGGCGGGTTTGAAGAACAGTTCGGCACATTCAGCCATATCTGATGTCGCGTTTCCATGCGAAATTTCGCAAAAGCAGCCTCGTGAAAGTACAGTAGTTAGATCGGAAAATTTGGCATAGCTGAAGCCGATCGCCAACGTTACAAAGCAGGAACTGCTGGTTATAATCAGCGAGAACTGTCGCAGACCCTCATCCCTCAGGGTAAAAGACACACAAGTTGATTAAAGGCAAGCCAATAATCTACGACAGCGATTTAATACCCAAATTTCATCTAGCTGAAACAAATCCGATTTCCTGCCGCTATTTTTTCATTCAACCACTGCATCGCACAGGCTTCGCAAAAAGACATGTAAATTTCTACCTACTGATGCTGAAAATCACTTCGTTTCGAGCATGGTTGCTTTTTGCTCGACTCAATCTTTTGCAACCTCAAGGATACGAATGCACAAGGTTGCAGCGCAACATTTAAACAAAGCGCAATTGAACGTTTAGGCATTTCAACACGATTATTAGGACCCCCCCCCCCCCCACCCCCATCCCATCCCATCATGGACGAATGAGAACCGTGCTCTTTCCCCCTTTATCAACAGCGTCTCCCATCGTTTTCCTCGATGCTGTATGCATGGGCAAACGTTACTTCGTCCACCCACGCACCTCCCACCCCGATCATCCCACCTCCCCAAATAAAAGAAAGTTCACAATTTTATCGAATGTATCAGCATAGATGGAAAACGTTAAACTTCAGGATTAGCACAATACGTACAAGGATAAATCAGTCGTATTCAATGAATGCCTGACAACGCGTCTCTCCAGATCACTGCTATCTGTGTTTCATGTTTTAATGCCAGAAGATAGATTTATTTTTTATTATTTTGCTTATGTCCAATACTTTCCACCCGTTACGTCTATCATTAAGACATAGATTTACAAATAAGACCCCTTATTACTTCCAGAACCGAGAGATAACGCTCGCCAAATTCAGTTACAATGAAATTTGAATTTACTTACCCGGCTCGGCTCCTGCGAGTTCATAATATTGCAGGAGGTGGTGCGTTTCCGGCTAGGATCCGAGTTAAACTGTTGGATGTGTGATTAGGAATGCTTAAAGTGGTTCTTCTGGTTCTCGGTCTGCTGTGTGCTGCCGTTGCGAGGTTTTCACAGACTGCTTCAGATTATCAACACGACCGTGAGCCGATGGGGGACTTCGCTCACTTCACTTACAGCAACTTTACCCTGCGATTACCATGGCTAACCGAAAAATAAAAATCGCCAGCCCAACACACCGCCTTCTTGTCCTTCATTTCGGCGCTAACAAAAAAAAATCATCCTTCCATGATGACAGCGCTTCCTTTAATCGCGATCTGTAAAATATGGCAGTGGCGATCTCATCCACTGGCTGTGCCTTAAAGTGGAAAGTCGGGTGATGAAGCTGTGAAGTGTACTTGTCTAGAGAAATCCACGGTCGTATTAATGTGGATTTAAATCAACCCTCGGGGAATGCGGAAGGATGTCGCTCAAAGTCCTTATCGTGTAGCCTTGCTTTTCCATTATCCAGAGCCATTGAAAGCCTAACGCCGCTGTCAACAGCAGCACGAATCCACGCTGTAATTTGAGGGACAAAATATCAAATTTGCAATGGAAGATGCATGTTGCGCAAATAATAGCTAGGAAATAAATCTTACAGCCAGAATCTTCCACTAGTTTTGAATGGCACTCTTCATTCGGTTTTCTACGACGACGTATGTTGTTTTACATTCCACCTAGGCTGATCCAGTCCATATTTTTAAGGGGGTAATAAATCAGCGCTAACAAACCATTTGCAGGAGCGTCAGTATTTAGTGTACTCAGCTTGGTTGTTTGTCATTCCAGCCATTTCCCAAATAACAGGCAAACAAGCAGCAAAAAAAAAGCTGTACGGCTGAGGCCAGCATTGTAATGGCCAATAGATGGCAGTGCAGGGTGACACAAATAGATACTGACACAGAAAACTCCCTCTGTTTGACATTGTCGATATCATGGAAAGAAGAACCTACATTGTGTGGAAACAGTTGATTTCGGAACAGTTACCTGGTGGTATTCGCTCGGGCTTCCATTTCCCACTTGACGACCACAGGTGTGATATTTCATTATGTACCAATCATTGTAATTGGCCGTGAGGTTGCAGAAAATGTATTTTAAATCACGATTAATAATCACCTAACAACCCCTCATAAAAACAATACATCACAACCAGCAAATATATATTTTGAACTTTTAAAGAGTTACCATTGCGATGGTAGAACAGAGGAATGTTTGTGATTCTTGCTCTGTTGGCAATATTCCTACCTCGGAAACAGAAAGTTATGGGTTCAAGGCATTCCCAGAGGCTTAACGTCTATCTTACTGATATTTCAGTACTGAGAGGATGCTACAATGTTTAACTTCTTACACATGCAATGTACAGCAGGCAGAGAAGAAAGTGAATGGCATGTTGACCTTTATAACAAGAGGAATCGAATATAGGAGCAAAGAGGTCCTTCTGCAGTTGAACAGAGCCCTAGTGAGACCACACCTGGAGTATTGTGTGCACTTTTGGTCTCCTAATTTGAGGAAGGACATTCTTGCTATTGAGAGAGTGCAGCGTAGATTTACAAGGTTAATTCCCAGGATGGCGGGACTGTCATATGCTGCGAGAATGGAGCATCTGGGCTTGTACACACTGGAGTTTAGAAGGATGAGAGGGGATCTCATTGAAATATAAAAGATTGTTAAGGGCTTGGACACGCTAGAGGCAGGAAACATGTTCCCGATGTTGGGGGAGTCCAGAATCAGGGGCCACAGTTTAAGAATAAGGAGTAAGCCATTTAGAACAGAGACGAGGAAACACTTTTTCTCACAGAGAGTGGAGAGTCTATGGAATTCTCTGCCTCAGAGGGCGGTGGAGGCAGGTTCCCTGGATGCTTTCAAGAGACAGCTAGATAGGGCTCTTAAAAATAGCGGAGTCAGGGAAAATGGGGAGAAGGCAGGAACGGGGTACTGATTGGGGATGATCAGCTATGATCACATTGAATGGCGGTGCTGGCTCGAAGGGCCGATTGGCCTACTCCTGCACCTATTGTCTATTGTCTATAAACCAACCACCACCTGCACACTCACGTAACTGTACAAGATCCAGTTGAGCTATTATGAAAAATCTGTAGACCAACCTCGCCCAAAAAAACTGCAGATGGTGGAAATCTGAAATGACAACACAAATTTCTCATGGTACTCAATAGGTAAGGTAGCATTTATGATGAGTATAACTGAGTTAATGTTTGGAGTTGATGGCCTTGTATGAGAACTTATAAAGATCTCTTAATTAAAACATTAACTGTGTTGCTGTCTCCACTGATGCTGCCTGACCTGCGGAGTTACTACTTGGGCTTAGGGCAACATGTAAAAATTGACCGTGACAAAAAATAGGTCGCCATGGGAAAAATCAATATTTTATTAGTCGTAGGTCTAGTCAAAGCTGGTCGTAGTAGGTCGTGATGCTAGTCGTAGGTAATCAAAGGTGATTGAAAGTAGTCAATGGTAATAGCTCCGGGGTGAAAAAAGGTCAGTCGAAAAAAAAGGTATTTAAACAGCAGAACGTCACCTCTTTCACTCCAAAGTATGTTCATTCATAGCTGGAGAGTTTTTTGCAGAGGAGACTTGTGTTTTAGAGATGACACCAAAAAGGGAGCAGCCAGGGGAGGCCACAACCCTAAAGGAGGGAGATCTTGAGGAATGGTTCCAGCAGAATGCCATCCTGTCTGAAAAGGAAAATGAGGGATACAGGGACAGGGACAAGAATAGCATGCATGCCATCCACTGCCCCACATGTATGCTTAAAGTTACATATTTTGTCAAAGCCCAGTGCCACTCTCATCCAGTCATCTGGTGTACTGGAACAGTCCATCACATCATCTCCATTCACCCTTTGAGACCTCTTCTTGTGCTTCCTCTTCACCCTTGCTCTTCCCCTTCTGACTTTCTTAAAAGGCTGCTGAAGCAAAAGGGCTACTGCAAACAGCAGTAGTTGTATTTTTACTAACATCCTCCAAACTAGTTCATTCTTTGCTTGCATTTTTCGGAATGATTAAAAAAAAACCTGGGAGGCATTTTCTAGTGAGAAAAATATGCAGACATGATTTATTTTAATCAGGTGATCATTTGAGCTGTAGATAACTGTCACTGGTCGTTGTTGGTTTTCGGTGTGGTCCTCTGAGGTGGAAGGGGGTCATGCTCATTCACGGACCAATTTGCCAAAGACCATCCTCAAGTAAAACGTACATGGTCGAAGCCAGTCTTCAACATAGTTGAAGGAGGTCGTAGGAGGTCGAAGGAGGTCTTCTTCATAGTCGATGGAGGTCTTCAACAAAGTCGTAGGAGGTTGTGCACATAGTCGTGGAAGGTCATAGGAGATCATAGGTCACTGTGACCTTGATTTTTCATAAAGTCACTTAAGGTCGCCAGAGGTCACAGTGGAGGTCGCCCAAGTGGGACAGGGGCTTTGTGTTTCAAAGAATACACTAATTATTCCCAGCCAATCTTTAACCTGAATCACTTCTGATGAAAAGTAAAACTGCTCATTATTATGTAAGAACCATTATTGTATTCCAACACTTCTTTGGCTCTAAAGGTCTTTACAAAAAACATGCTGAGCCCATGAAATGCAACATATAAATGTAAGTCTTAGTTGGCAGAGGTATTGTGGCTGTATTATCGTTGCTGTAAATTACACCAGGACTGTTCTTCAATTTTAAGATGCACACAGCATTCCCAGTTTACCATGATTATCACACATTTCTGCTGAAACTATCATTAATACATTTCATAGATTGTCTTTAAATCTGTTTGTGCCAAGGACATAATGGCAGTGAGGTTTCTGATTCTTCAGATTCCCCACTAGCAGGGAGTTCACGATATGGAAATCCAGCTGTGTAATTGTTTAGATGGAGATTTTAAGTTTGAATGATAATGGACTACATGCAGTGGTTTAAAACTCAGAGAAAAAAATATATATTATAGCCTGTTTGTATATACACATTTTCTCCCAAATAATGCAGGCCTTTAAATTACTACTGTTTTAACTTTTCATATGGATTGTCTTACTTTGAGATCTTTGGCTTACCTTTGCCTTCAAACATCAAAATGCTTTGTTGTGCTGTAACCCTCAGTCTCTGAGCTATTTTGAGATTTTGGCCTACGCAGCCTTAGCCTTTGAACTAGAGTCTGCAGTAACCTTAACTGTGCATTAAAGCCTTTTCTCTCCCCTGTGGCTGCAGTACACATGACCTAATCTTTACTTAGCTTTATGTGTTCCTGATTATCTGACATCAGAGCTCTTGCAAAAATCAAAACTTTATGTCTCACCAAAGCTTTGGCACTTCTATTCTTAACCAATACCTCAAGCTCAATTTCATGAAAATTGATCCAGATACAAATAATTATAACTTTATTCAACCAGTGATGGAGCCTTTTGCATATCAATGCCTGTACCAGATTGGGGAATTACATTTGATATTGTTAGGTATTGGATCTCAGGACAGCAAGATGAACACTCAACAAAGTAAAGGCAAGGAAATAGGGACCTAAAACAAAAATATACTTAGAAAATTGTAATGGGCCAAATTAGGACTCAATTTTTTTTCAGAATGTTTGTTGCTGCATTTATTACTGACCTATGATCATTTGGAAATAGACCAGGATTGAGGGGGGGTCTTATGGAGCAGTGATTATTCTTAGTTAGTTACTGGAATTTCAGTGCAATTTACTTAAATAAAATGTAAATGCAGTGTACTTTTTAACATTAACCATTAACTTGTTTGTATGTTATAATGCCTTTTACTGCTCTGTAGTATAGAAAATTGTTCATTTGTAGGTTTGTGTTGCTGTGCAGTAACAAGGGAGAAATACCCCTGTGCATTAGAATGCTTATTTAATGGGTAATGTAAAGACTTAAATTAATACACAATAAAAGTAAAATAGATTATTAATATATAGTGAAGTCATAAGTTCTGTGGACTCTGAGAGCATAAAATGTTAAACTTTATTTTCATTATAAGTGCAGGCATAGAGCCATTTCAGTTTTAAAAAAAGGAAACCTTTTTGTGGAGGCAGAGGGCATCAGTGTGTTAGCAAATGAATGTTTTGGATCTGTCTTCAAAGGAGAATAGAATGATGGTGATGGTCTTCAATTTGAGGCCAAGTGAAAAGTGACAGTACTCATTGCTAACCATGAAGAAAGCTGCTGACAACGATCTAGCAATCTTTTCACTATGAGCTTCATCTTTTCTGATACTGCACACTGTCAGGATCATTGGAATCCAGTAATGGTAAAATATCATTGATCTGCCTAAGCAGTCAATCCTAGCAGAGAAGTTGCATAGATAGCAAATTAGGATGGAAAGAATGCACTATTTTCCTGAATATTTGAAACATTTGAAGAGTATGAAATTAAGATTGTGACATACAAATAGGATTGAGTTAGAATATAAAATACAAATAAAATGCTTGAAAAATAAATAAATAATAATATTACTTCAGAATTCTTTTAAAAAAAATTATTTATATGAAAAATCAGTGGCCGATTAGGAAAAGGAGAGATACAACGAGACCTGGGCATCATGGTACACCATTCATTGATAGTAGGCATGCAGGTGCAGCAGGCAGTGAAGGAAGCGAATGGTATGTTGGCGTTCATAGCAAAATGATTTGAGTACAAGAGCAGGGAGGTTCCACTGCAGTTGTACAAGGTCTTGGTGAGGCCATATCGGGAGTACTGCCTACAGGTTTGGTCTCCTAATCTGAGGAAAGACATTCTTGCCATAGAGGGAATACAGAGAAGGTTCACCAGACTGATTCCTGGGATTGCAGGACTTCCATATGACGAAAGACTGGATAGACTCGGCTTGTATTCGCTGGAATTTAGAAATTTGAGGGGGGATCTTATAGAGACTTACAAAATTCTTAAGGGGTTGGACAGGCTAGATGCAGGAAGATTGTTCCCGATGTTGGGGAAGTCCAGAACAAAGGGTCACTGTTTAACGATAAGGGGGAAGTCTTTCAGGACCGAGATGAGAAAATCATTTTTCACACAGAGAGTGATGAATTTGTGGAATTCTCTGCCACAGAAGGTAGTTGAGGCCAATTCATTGGCTATATTTAAGAGGGAGTTAGATGTGGCCCTTGTGGCTAAAGGGATCAATGGGTATGGAGAGAAGGCAGGTGCAGGATACTGAGTTGGATGATCAGCCATGATCATATTGAATGGTGGTGCAGGCTCGAAGGGCCGAATGGCCTACTCCTGCACCTATTTTTTATGTTTCTATGTTTCTATGAAAGAGTTGTATTCCAGTTACATAAAATAATCTCTTCAAATTTTACCATGCAGTAATTGTGAGTTAGCATGCTTTCATTTCATGCTCAAAGGCATAATTATGGCTAATTATGGCTAATTATGGCTGAACATATCTCATGCTGGAAGGCATAATGACCTAGGAATTTATTAGGGCTTCGGGAAGTCTGCTAAAAGGTCTCTGCACAGCACACCAAAGATTGTTTTGGTCTTAGGCCTGCAGTGGGAAAGGTCAAAAACACCCATGTATGTAATTAAAAACTTTTTACTCCTAAAGGCCTGGGCATTTATTCATGTTAATGAAGTGTGTTAAATGTTATTTAGGTGGTATGCTACTGATTGTTTTTATTATGTGCATGACACAGCAGATAGGCTTCAGGAAATCCCGGACTGGAAAGTAGTGTGAGACATAGTGTGGGAGTCAGGTTCTCAGTCCAAAGTTATGGTTGTGGTGAGAGTTCACATTACTAGCCTGCTCAAGGTGTGTAGCTTGGTTCAGGGTACAGTTTCTCAAAAGATAGGAAGTAAGGAAGAAAATATATTTGAGTACGTTTTTCAACCCCAAGCATTATTTGCTCAGGGAACAAATCAATTCCATCTGAGAATATCCAACCACAGTTTTGGCACTGAGCAAATTGAGTATTATCCAGGAAATTCCATAACTCCATGTGTGTTGACATGGAATTGACACAAGCATCATTAATATCAAGAAATTCCTGGTTATCTTTGGAGAGGCACGATTTACCAGGAAATTATTGCAATATTCCTACTCAGGAAATACTAAATTCTCATAGTAGCAATCTTATATATTGTTAAAAAATCAGCAGATTCTGAGACCAAATTGAAATGGAAATAGTTTGGAAATATGAACCTTACAGTCCACTGTTCAATGTGCAACACCTCATACCTATCTGAATTAAACACCATTTGCCACTGCTCAACCTACTTACCCAACTGATCAAGATCTTGCTGTAATTCTTGATAACTATCTTCCTTGTCTACGACACTGCCTGTTTTATTGTCATCTGAAAAATTGCTATCATGCCTTGTATATTACCAATAATTGATAAAGATGATAAACAGCCAGGGCCTAGATCGTTATCCTCTGAAAAAACAACTTTCCACCACCACCCTCTGCTTCCTACCATGAAGTCAATTATGTATCCAGTCAGCTTGCCCTTCCTGGATCCCAAGGAGAGCCGGGCTGCAGAAAGAGCATGACGTATTGTGCAGGACTGAATCACACACAGGGATAGTGATATTTCGACGTTGAATCTTCAGCCGTGAGAAAGTCACAGAATTTCTTGTTTCACGATGGTGAACAAATGCAAATTTTGCTGCCATCGGAATGGCAACATTTGATGCAGTGTTGTGGTAGAAGTAGCAGTCATGTTATTGAATCAGCTAGAAATGGAAAGAACGAGGTAAAAAATGGTTTGGCATAAATACGTTATCAGTTCAAAATAAACTTATTGAAAAATGCTAATACGGAGCTTCCAGAGGCTCTGACCACTATCTCTAACTCACCCTTGTTTATTGGAATGGTGTCAGATGATTAGAAGACTGCAAATAGCAGTCATCCAACCCTCCAACCTGTTTGAAAAATGTGAGGGGGAGGCACTGATGGGTAAATATATTAATCAAAATTCATTGATGGAAAAAGCTGCAAAGGCCATTATCAGATAGAATATTAATTTTCACTTGGAAAAGCAATAAAACAACAGAACAGAACCAGTATTTACATTAAAAAAATAAAGTCACAACGGTAAACACGCCCTGGTGATGGCCTGTGGGAAGAAACACTGTCTCATCCCTTCTGTTTTCACAGCGTGCCAGCAGAGGTTCTAGCCTGACCGTAGCAGCTGGAGCAGTCCATTGGTAGGGTACCAGCGTGGACATGTTAAAAGCAAATTGCATGCAAATAACCTAATGGAGTTCTTTGATGAAATAACAGAGAGAATTGATGAAGGTGATGTAGCTGATTTAAGTAGTTTTTAAAGTTGATATTAAAACAACTGTGGTAAATTTGTTTGATAATTGACTATGGGGTAACCAGAAGATATTTTTGGAATACAGCTGTTTTGAATACAACAACTTATGCAAAGTGATTCACAGCTGCAGGCTGAGGGACTATTATTTTTTATTGTTAGAAGAAAATAATATGGATTTTGGTATAAGGAATAAAATCTCAAAGTTTTCATATGGTTCAATATCTGGCATTAGATTTCAGGAAGACATGGATCAACCTAAGAAAATGAAAGACTCGTAGGAGATCTAATTTAATGTTTGAACACGTAAGGTAATGCATTGGAATGAGCTACACACAGAGGCAATATAATTTTAATGGTGCAGTGCTGAATAGGTTCAAACACAGAGTGCAAATTCATAAACATTTGAATGAGGGAGGACAAAATGATAAGGTGTCTGAGAAAGTATGTGCATATGTGGTACAGTCTTGTGATAGGGGAGAATGAATATAAAAAATAATTAATTCTAAACTTTTACATAGTATGTCAATGCAAAAGGTTTCTATTTTGATAGGAAAATTGTGGTAATATTGTTTAGACTTGCATTCCTTTGCTATTGTAATGAGTGCAAACTGCTTCACTTTACATTTATCCACATATGGGGTGTGACTATGGTTGTCATAACCAACATTTTGTGTCTTCCCTAATAAACATTGACAATTTGGTGAATTTCCTGTTTTGTAGAATCCTTGCTGCCCTTTGATGAATGAACTCCGAAGTATATGGGTAAATAATGAATTCCAGGATATAAATCCAATGGCAATGAAATTTCCAAGAATACAAATATAGATATATTTCAATGGGAAATTAAAATCTCAAGGGGTGCATTTCCATCCATGGTTAATAAAAAAGAGGGAGAAAACATTGTTTAAACATTGTTTAAAAATACCTCATATAATTACACAAAAATACATGATAGGTCAGAACAATGAATGATTTTTCCAAAGCATTGTTTAAAAGACTGATGAGGATGAACACTGATCCACTGAACAAGAAAAAGTCAGCTAGAAATTTCAAAATAGATAGTAATACTTTGTTTAGATATATTAATAATGGAAAACAAGAATTATATAAAAAGAAGGCTACAAAGGATACGGATTATATCTCAGAGCTATAAATTGGAAATTCAAAGTGAGAGGAACTCAGAAAAAATACAATCTCTGGAAGAATTACCCCATACCAATTGTTGTAGCTGTGTTCTGACAAGAGATATAATTGATGCATTAGTTTACATTCTACATATAAGCAACGGAGAAAGAAATTGGGACATTTCACATCAGGCAGTTTAACGTCTGTCCATGGAAAAAATATTGGCTGTTATTAAATATGTTAGAGCATGGCACGTGAAAAAAATTAATGCAATCAGGCAATGCCAATATAAGAGGAAATTTATGTTTGACCAACTTGTTGGAGTTGTTTGAAGAATCAACATGTGCTGTGGATGAAGGAAAACCTATATATACATTTCCTGACGGCACTTCATTTATATCACATTAACGATTATTGTAGAAAATAAAACGTGATGTAGAATGTAGTATATTGGCATGGAAAGAAGAAAAGTAGGCTAATTTCATTTGTCATGTTTGACAAACCTTCTTGAATTTTTTGAAGAGGTTACTAGGGAAATTGATGAGGGTAAAGCAGTGGATGTTGTCTATTTGGATTTCAGTAAGGCCTTTGACAATGTTCCCCATGGAAGGTTGGTTAAGAAGGTTCGATCTTTGGGTGTTCATGGCGGAGTAGCAAGATGGATTCAACAGTGGCTGAATGGGAGATGCCAGAGAGTAATGGTGGATGGCTGTTTGTCAGGGTGGAAGCCGATGACCAGTGGGGTGCCTCAGGGATCTGTATTGGGTCCACTGTTGTTTGTCATGTACATCAATTATCTAGATGATGGGGTGGAAAATTGGATAAGTAAGTATTGCAGATGATATTAAGATAGGTGGTGCTGTGGGTAATGAAGTAGATTTTCAAAGTCTACAGAGAGATTTGGGCCATTTGGAAGAGTGGGCTGAAAGATGGCAGATGGAGTTTAATGCTGATAAGTGTGAGGTGCTACATCTTGGCAGGACAAATCAAAATAGGACGTACATGGTAAATGGTAGGGAATTGAGGAATGCTGTGGATAGAGGGATCTAGGAATAACTGTGCATAGATCCCTGAAGGTGGAATCACATGTAGATAGGGTGGTAAAGAAAGCTTTTGGTGTGCTGGCCTTTATAAATCAGAGCATTGAATATAGGAGCAGGGAAGTAATGTTAAAATTGTACAAGGCATTGGTGAGACCAATTCTGGTGTATGGTGTACAATTTTGGTCGCCTAATTATAGGAAGGATGCCAACAAAATAGAGAGAGTACAGAGGAGATTTACTAGAATGTTGCCTGGATTCCAGCAACTAAGTTACAGAGAAAGGTTGAACAAGTTAGGTCTTTATTCTTTGGAGCGCAGAAGTTTAAGGGGGGGACTTGATTGAGGTCTTTAAAATGATGAAAGGGATAGACAGAGTTGATGTGGATAAGCTTTTCCCATTGAGGGTAGGGAAGATTCAAACAAGAGGGCATGACATGAGAATTAAGGGACAGAAGTTTAGGGGTAACATGAGGGGGAACTTCTTTACTCAGAGAGTGGTGGCTGTGTGGAATGATCTTCCAGCAGAAGTGGTGTAGGCAGGATCGATTTTAACATTTAAAAGTAAAGTGAATAGGTATATGGACGGGAAGGGAATGGAGGGGTATGGTCTGAGTGCAGGTAGATGGGACTAGGGGAAAATAGATGGTCGGCATGGACTGGAAGGGCCGAGAAGGCCTGTTTCCGTGCTGTAATTGTTATATGGTTATATGGTTAATAAGAGACAGGGATTAGGCACAAATGGGTATTTTGCTAGTTGAAAAATTGTGAGGAAATATGTGGAGCTGGAGTCTCAACATTTTACAATTTATATAAATAACTTGGATGTAGGCACCAAATATATGGTCATTATATTTTCTGATAATACAAAGACAGATGAGAAAGTCAATGGTGAAAAGGATATAAGAGGCTTCAAAGGGATATAAATAATGAGATAAGCGATTTAACAAAGTCTGGCACAGTAAAACACAGGAAATGTAAATTTGCCCTTCTTGGCAAGAAAAAAAAATCACATTATCAAAATGATGACAAACTGTGGAGCTTTAAGCTGCAGAGAGATGTGGTTGTTTCAGTGTATTGTTTGAAAAAGAGTAGTATGGAGATAGAGTAAGTAATAGCAAAGAGATAAATGCATTAGACTAAATAATTGGAATAAACATTTCTTGGATTAAAACCTTTGCTTTAGAAAGAAAGTAAGGACAGATTAGAATTTTATCTGATGTATATTAGCAGAGGGAGGGAGAGGGACATAATTGAAATATGCATTTTTCTGAAGGACCATGACAGTGTGAATTTGGGGAGGATGTTCTCATCCACCTAAGACAGTAATGAGACAGGTTTTCTTTGAATGTGGTGGAAGCCAAGTATTCAAAATAACTTTAGGCATTAGTAGATTCATAGATTCATAGTCATAGGCATAGAGTCATACAGCGCAAAACCAGACACTTTGGCCCAACTTACCCACATCAACCAACATGTCCCAGCTACACTAGTCCTGCCTGAATGCATTTGGCCCATATCCCTCCAAACCTGTCCTATTGATGTACCTGTCTAATTACTTCTTAACTGTTGCAACAGTCCCTGCCTCAACTATCTCATCCTGCAATTTGTTACATAGACCCACCACCTTTAGTGTGAAAATGTTACCTATTAAATTCTAGATTAAACTAATAGATTCCTATTAAATCTTTCCTCATTCACCTTAAACCCATTTCCTCTCTGGTTCTCAATTCCCCTACTCTGGGCAAGAGAATCTGTGTGTCTACCCAATTTATTCCATTCATGTAAGTTTGGTATACACATGAGAAAAGGTCGCTAATGGATCTAATTTTGACCCGTAGGAATTATATATAAATAACTTTGTTGGCCAGTGAACACCATGTACGCCACCGGATCTTGAAAACACTTACGCATGACAGCTCAAAGTGAGAAAAGAGCATTCAGAATGGTATTGAAAACTTTCCGTCTCTGCAGTAGAACTACACAGAAGACCTGGGTTCATCCATAAACAGCAGAAACTATGCACCACCTCAGAAACAATCCATCTGCCTGCTGCATTTCTTACTTCCTGCTCCATCTGTAAAAGAGATCATAGAGACATTTGCTTGATCAGTCATCTCAGAATGCCCCCCCCCCCCAATGGACTGGAAACAAGATCCTGATTGACTGCCAATGTAGAGAAGAAAAAATATTTCTATATAGCATCCACTAATCTTTCTGCAAAATAACTATTATAATAGGCTCCCCAAAAATGTTTTTCTTAGGTAAGCCATGCCTACTGTTCTCGAAATATATTATATGTTTTCCATCCTTCAATTAGTTTAATAAACTTTCTTGTGCATTTTTGTTTTTAAATTTCTAGTCAACTGTTGAAATGGTTTGCATGCTGACTGTTTAACATACTGTATAACAAATCATTGTTTCTGCTTTCTTTAATATTATATAGATTCGCTTCACAGTTCAACATTTCCATATTTTGGTCCAATATTAAGAGAAAATTTTGTGGTGATTGTTGGTTGGTGTCTTTCAATTTTCTAGATAAGATTTTTTGTTTCTATGTAGCGCATGTTTTAGACTTCTGAATACTTCTAAACAATGTGAATTTCAATGTTTTCACTATATGTTCATTTAATATTCAAGTAGTAAGGTTTATAAGTGGTGAACAAAGGCAGCTGTGATTAAGTTGTCACTGAATTAATTTTATGGTTGTTTTCATATATGATCCCTTCTCCCCGTTTAAAAAAAATATTGTCCTTAAGTAAACCCATTATTTTTTTACTGTTCACCATTTATCACCCACTCAATCATAAAATTATCTTTTGCTAACATCAGCCCAAAACAGATGATAATATTAAAGTAAGGTTTGCAGAGATAAAATGGATACCGCACCCTCACCACTCCCTCTCCACACCACCCCTCTACCCTTACATTGAAAAGCAATTGAAGGCATGGTTGCCCAGAAACATTTTGAAAAGTTACCAATGGGGACAAAGGGGGTGAAATGAAAGAGCTTGGGAAGAATTTACTGAGCAGACTGCACTATGAATGTTGGAGGTGAAATGTACAGAGTAAAGCATTTGGGAAAGAGCATGCAATAGTGATGGAGGAACAATGAAGATTAGTTGAGGTTAGGTATCAAGGGATTTCTAAATGACAATCATTGTAGAAAGACAATGTAGTATGGTCAGCACAAATAGGATATAACACAAAGAGAATGTAGATTGAAGCATTTATAAGATTATACTAGACTAAGTGGGTCCCAGCTTCACACGGAAGGGCTGGTCCTCCAATGCAATATTCCACCTCTCCACCAATTACAATATTGCTGGCCAGTGGGTGGGGGCTTTCTGGAGCTCTAGCATGGGTGTTGTGGGCTGAAGGGACTGGTTTCCAGAGGGCTAGTGTGGACATTGTGGGCCGAATGCATTCTTGGGCTGGCAGCTCAGTCACTGAGGCCTGGCAGCTCAGTCACTGAGATAAGGCAGCTGTCACTCAGGCCAAGCAGCTCAGTCATTAAGGCCTGGCTGCTCAGTCACTCAGGCCTGGCAGCTCAGTCACTCGGGCCTGGCAGCTCAGTCACTCAGGCCTGGCAGCTCAATCACTCAGGCCTGGCAGCTCAGTCACTCAGGCCTGGAAGCTCAGTCACTCAGGCCTGGTGGGCTGGCATCTCAGTAAATCAGGCTTGTCGGGCTGGCAGCTGAGAAACTGCCAGATATTCTGCTGAAAACAGGTGACAAACTCTGTGAGAGAGAAGGGGGAGAGGGTGGACAGTAAATTTTAGACATTTTCATCTTTTCTTACAGATCACAGCAATGAAGGAGGAAAGTCTATCCTTGTGTGGATCTCTGGAGTGCTGGTATGGGTGTTGCGCACTGAAGGGACTAATTTCCAGAGAGCTAGTATGGACATTGTGGACTGAATGGATACTCGGACTTGCAGTTCAGCGAGTCATGGCTGGTGGGTTGGCACTTCTGTCACTTACAGCTGGTGGGCTGGTAGTTCACTTACTCATGGCTGGTGAGCTGGCAGTGCAGTAAATCATAGCTGGTGTTGTGGCAGTTCACTCAGTCACCCCTACTCCCTTCACCCCCCTCCCCACACTTTGCTCCTTACCATTCCCCTCCCCCCCACACATTCAGTCCATCTCTCCTCAACCTACCCCCATGCACTCCTAGTGGCTTTCCGACAGCGCAGCCATTCCTGCCTATTAGGTTCCCATTGCAATGAAGAACACGCAGGCATTGCAAGTGGAAAAATGATTTATTAAAGTTTAAAATGTGATTGACTCTTAAAATATAAAAACAATTTAAATGTTAAAGATGAGATATTTTTTTGTTGTGTCTCTTGTTGAGTTCTGCTGCTCACTACTCCTTGATTATTCTTTGCTGTTGATTTAAAAAGAAAATAATATGCAGAGATTGAGCTGTCAAATTTTAACAAAGGAAATCTGAGAATTTACCTCAAAAGTAATCATTCAATGCAGGCCTGCAAATCCAATCACATAGCACTTGAAGCGGAGTGCAGGCCACAAATCCAATCTCACAGCACTGGAAGCGGAGTGGAGGCCGCAAATCTAATCTCACAGCACTCCAAGCAGGGTGCAGGCAGCAAGTACAACCTCACAGCAAGCAGAGTGCAAGCAGCAATTCCAACCTCACAGCACTTCAAGCAGGGTGCAGGTAGCATGTCCAACCTCACAGCACTTCAAGAAGAGTGCAGGCAGCAAGTCCAAACTCTCAGCAAGCAGAGTGCAGGCAGCAAATCCAACCCCACAGCACTCCAAGGTGAGTGCAGGCTGCACATCCAACCTCACACCACTCCAAGTAGAGTGCAGGCAGCAAGTCCAACCTCACATCACTCCAAGCAAAGTGCAGGCGACATCTCCAACCTCACTGCACTCCAAGGGGAGTGCAGGCAGCAAATCCAACCTCACACCACTCCAAGCAGAGTGCATGCAGGAAGTCCAACCTCACAGAAAGCAGAGTGCAGGCAGCCAGTCCAACCTCACAGCAAGCGGAGTACAGGCAGCAAGTCCAATCACACAGTAGTCCAAGCAGAGTGCAGGCGGCAAGTCCAACCTCACAGCACTCCAAGCAGGGAGCAGTCAGCAATTTCAACCTCACAGCACTCCAAGCATAGAGCAGGCAGCAAGTCCAATCTCACAGCACTCCAAGGCGGGGAAGCATTACGCAGCATTTCTAGCAGAGTGCACACCCAGGTTGATCCCAGAAAGGGCCTGTCCCACTTGGGTGAATTTTTAGGTGACAGCCGGCGACTAGGCTGTCGTCACACTGTCGCCGGGGTGTCACCTATATGGTTGTGAGTAGTCTCCTCAGTCACCCAGAGTCATAATGTTTTTATGGTCGCCGCTGGATTTTGAAATGTTCAAAACTTTTCGGCAACAGTCGGCGACCATGGGCTTATGGTAACTGGTCTTCTTCTGACATAGGTGCTGTTGTAGGTTGTTGTAGCTTACCGCCAGGATGGCGTAGATTGTCGCAAGGATGACGTAGGTTGTCACCAGGTGACGTAGGTTGTTGCCGATGCTGACCAGTTAATTCCATTGTCGTAGTCGTCAGCAGTCACCTAAAAAATCGCCTAAGTGGGACAGGCCCCTTATTTAGTCCAGTCGCCATTTTTTCGGCGACCTGCTATGATTATGAGAGTCGCCTAAAAAAAATTACCTAGTGGGACAGACCCTTAATACTCTCAGTTTATGATTAGAAAAATATTGGCAAATCCATGACTTGTAATCTGTCCATTCATAATTCAGATGGACACATAAGGGAGTTGGGTTTTAATATTGAATCGAGTGGTAGTAAAACAACTTGCACAGCAGAGTGGCAGCTAATTGAAATTGAGAAATATGAAGTCAAAATATATAATGAACAGAAATTTCCTGCGTCAAATATTAAATATCACAGGAATGAAATAGAAAGACTTAATCACCCAGGCTATTCTTCTCCAATATTTTAGTATAAAGTAAATTGGGATTCAGAAAATATGTAGCCAACAATTTTATTTTACAAGTTCAAGCTACTGGCTGAAGTGACGGTTGCATTGAAGTACTCAGCAACCATATTCAAACCAAAAGAATATTACAGAATTACATGTTCCCTTGTAAAAAGCAACTTTATCTGCTATAAACAAAGCTGAAATGAAAAAGGCATCACCCAGTCATTCTGCACGAAAAACACATTAGTACTTGTCATTAGTTGTCAATGCATTTGGAACAAGCTTAAAAACTTGTGAAATGTGCTTTATAAATGAAAGTCACTAGTCCGTATTTAAATGTTAGATTTGTTTTCAGTTAATTCCATTCTTTTCAACTTCTATTGCTATTAGTGATGGACCTATGAATCTGTTTCAAATTTCATAATCACATTGAAAGAGACCATTCAACCCTTGAAGTTCATACCAGCTCTCAGAACAATCTCATTCTCCACCTATTTACTTGTAATCTATTCCCTCTCACATGCCCATGAAACCCTGCACACCCCCACTTCCCCATTCTCTTGCCACCCAGGTTGTGACAATTACATTTGCCAGTTCACCTACAACCGGCAGACCTTGGGGATGTAGGAGAAAACTGGAATACCTGGGAAAAACACACTATCACAGGGAGAGCTTGTTTCTTGGTTGGGTGAAACTTGGTCGCTGAATTTGTGGGACAGCTGTACAAACTGCAACACCATGATGCTCATCGTTTGAATAGTGAATGCTATGTCTTACTCCACACCTTCAAGCTGAACAGGGTTGAGATTCAAACAGAAGAACAATAAGAAAGGAAGGAGCATGGTAACAAAAAAAAACATTTATTGCTGTCTCTTCCTGCCAATCAATAGGTGTGGACCCTGATGAATAATTTTACTCTGACTCCGGAACAATATATCCAGAGGTTACATTTCCATAAAGGATTAATTGAGAAACTGGATGACATTAACAACTCAATCTCTATCCCATCAAATAAAGTTCCACCAACACTCCTTGCCTCACCCCGTCCTGTCCCATAAATGGATGTCACAGAGCAGGTCCAGGCTGCTGCCTTACAGCAAATGCAGCGCCGGAAACCTGGGTTCGATCGCGTCTATGGGTGTTGTCGGTACGGATTTTGTATGTTCTTCCCAGATCTTTGGTTTCCTCCCACACTCCAAAGATATACAGGTATGTAGGTTAATTGGCTTGGTAAATGTAGGATAGTGTTAATATACAGGGATCGCTGGTCAGCACAGACCCAGTGGGCCGAAGGGCCTGTTTCCGCACTGTATCTCTAAACTAAATTAAAGTAAACTACACACTACCTCATCCTGACGTAACTGCATTCCATCCATATTCCAGAATCAAGGGGATCTGAATAACCTAAGTCATGGAGATTAGGAGACAGTTTTATGCCAACATGTCTATAAGTTAAACACGCAAACCTTGCTGATTAGTCTAACAGGCTGTCAAAACGAGATCAACTTTTATTTTTCCTTCTACTCAAGTGAACCTGATTAGTGGTAGCATTCTCCATTCGGGTTTAATGACCTGACACTTATTATTCTCTTACGACATAGTTTGGTTTTGACTGCCCATCTAAGTGTGAAATACTGTAGTTATACACATGCCACAAAAGTCTCGCAATGTTAGCAATGTGTCCCTTTAACTAATGAGGAAACTAAATTATGTGATATGCACCCAGTTCCACTCAAACTCTTCAATGATGGTTGTGCATTGTGCTTTCTACTCTAATGTAGATCTGTGAGGGCAGAAATAAGTATTATGTGACCAACAAGTGTTCATACTTGTAATGTCTGTGTAATGTCTGCTGTATGGCCCTGTTGTGGCTAGCACAATGAATAAACGTCCGACACCGACAACATCTTGTAAGAAGTTCTTTATTTCCATCTCCCAAACAGACGCTTCTAGAAGGTCACTTGTCATCAGTCACGAGGCACTGGCAAACTCACCAGCTTCTACTCCTGGCCTCAAGAAGGCACTGGCATTTACATTACATCTTCCCCTTAAACTTTGTGGTCACAGGTACATCATATATTCCCCTCAACTTTGGGGTCACAAATAGTAATACATTTAACCTTTAATTAATTTAATGTGGATAAAGTACCACAATTAACACAGTGCTCTTTATACTTCGAGCATCATACTACAAAGCTAGATACGTTATATTTACATGTTGATGATGAATACAAACGTTGCATACATTCTATTTAAAATCGGCTTATGAACTTTAATATCCACATAAAGTTTTACATTGGATTCAATTAAGAATGCTGCAGTTTGTATTGAATGACTTTGTTTTACATATTTTTCAGTAGGTATTTACATATTTTTTTCATGGTACAAAACATATTCAATGATTACTCTGATCTGCTTGTTTCCTTTTAACACATCACTGGTCAGAATCAATGGCAAATAAGTATTAAGATTCTGCATACATGAAGTTGAACATTTAGTAAAATACCTTTTTCCAATTTAACCTCAAAACTAGAAACTCTATCACTCCACGTTTTATTTTACATTGCTTTCCTTTACTCTTGAAACAAGAAACTCTATAACTCCATGTTTTTTTTTTACATTGACTTCCTTTACTCTTGAAACTAGAAATTTTATAACTCCTCATTTTTTTAACATTGTCTCCCTTTACTCTTGCCGCGTTGCCACGCTGGGAGACGATTTCATGCGTTTGGGAGACAGGCGCCTCCGTCTAGGTTTCTCGCCCTGTTTGGGAGACTTCCTCCGGCGACTGGGAGACTTGCTCCTCCATCTGGGAGATTTGCTCCGTCTGGGAGCCTGGCTCCTCTGTCTGGGAATCTGGGCTACAGGTGGCCTATTCTAGGCTACAAGGGTCTATCCTACGCTACAGGGGTTTGTCCTGGGCTAGAGGGGTCTGTCCTGGGCTACAGGAAATGTATACATCTGGCTGACTCTCCCCCTCATCTGGGAAACGTGCTCCATCTGGGAGTAGGCCTCTTCAACAAACCTCTGCTGCTCTTTCAATTTCTCTATCCTGGGCTACAGGGTGCTCCGACGTCTGGCTGACTCTTCGCCTCGTCTCTGAGACTTACACCATCTAGGATGCGGACTCTTGGCGTCTCACTCCGTCTGAGCGAAGGTTTCTTCAAAAAAAAGCTTTGGCAAATCATCTGTACTTCTTGGCTTCTTAATTTTTACTTCTTTGGATTTGTCACTTAGCATTTTTAAACTGCTGCTCAGGTTATGCTGTGCTCTGCAGCCGCTACTTGAAATTCTCATACATGGCGACGGTCGTTATTGCCGCGCAGGCATGGGCGAGGGTGCAGGGCAGTGCCGTTGGAAGGTGTACTCCCTCTACCTCCTCTCCAGTGGTGTGTGGGCTTCCCCTCGTGGAAGCCGCGATCAGCCGGCCCTCCAAATGGGAGCTTTTAGACCTAATGGGTGAGCATGATGAGCTCTGGGACGTGGTGGAGGCTCGTGAGGCTGATCAGCTCTGGGTCCTCCGCTGTTTTCGAGGCGGTGCAAGGCCACACGCTTACTCTTCAGGCGACCAGCCCTGTGTTTCTTCTTGCTCTTTGACTTGGACTGTGACCTGCTTTTTTTTTTAACCTTGTTTCTTCTTGTCCTTTGACCGAGCGTTGGGACTGGAGGATCGTACTCAATTCTGAGCTTTCTTCTTCTTCTTCTTCTTTTTCAGGGAAGGCGACTGCGATCGGCTGTGGTCTCGGACGAAGCCGTACTGCTAGGTGGCGTCGGCCTTGCCCACCTCCTGGGCACGGCACATGTTGTCGAAGGAGCTGCCATCCACATAGGTGTCAATGATGCCGAAGGCTGCCTGCAGTGGCTCATTTTTCTTCTCCTTGCATGGAGAGTGGTCCCAGAGGCTTGAGACCCGCCATTTTTATTTCTGACACCATGTAATGTCTGCTGTATGGCCCTATTGTGGCTAGCACAATGAATAGACATGCGACACCGACGACATCTCGTAAGAAGTTCTTTATTTCCCACTCCAAAACAGAAGGTCACTCATCATCAGTCACGAGGCACTGGCAAACTCGCCAGCTTTTACTCCTGGCTCAAGAGGGCACTGGCATTTACATTACAATACTCATTTAGTAAGTGCCTGGCGTTAGAAAAAATATAATGTGGATTCAAATGACCAGTGCACAGAAAGCCTGGTCAACTTTTGCATCTCTTGCAATTTTATCAAGAATTAAATTGCTCAAACTGCTCCAGGTTAAGTCAAAATATGATTTTGTCTTAACTATACAAATACAGGCACTATGTCACAACTTTCAAGGCTAATACGCCAACCAACAAGGTGATTCAAGGTAAATAGTGGGAATTGTATGATTACTTTAAGTACAGGACTCTTGTAAACCTACTGCCATACCATCACATCAGGAAATTCAATGGCTTCAAGTGAATAGCTCAAAAGGCACTTCTCAATTAATCAAGTTGTTGGTGATGTGAAACATGAATGAACCGAGGAACTACCATAGAAATTTATGGGTTATAAAGATACGTGTGCAGTTGAAGATAACATTTCGTTGAAGTAGAAAATCTGTACCAGAGGTAACAAGTACAAATATCAATCTTTCAGTTAAATAACAGCTCAGATGTAATAACTGGTAAGATTGCAAATTTGCAGTACCTTATTAAATTAAATTCACCAGTGAGTTTATTTTATGTGGTTTGAATGCTTGATTTAAATGTAGAATTGAATGTTAAATTTGAATATGATTTTGTTGTTGGGTGCACAATGCTTCAAATAAACATGTTGCTAATTTGCCATATTTATAACATTTATCACTTGCTCAAACAAATTAACTAAATTGTGACTTTTTGGTTTAACAAGAACAATCACTCTTAATATGCATTGTGCAATAGATAATAATCATCGGAGTATCCTATCAAATCCTTGATGAATGAGGTCCTTTGCATGCAGGAAATCATTCATATTTTGATGTTGAATCTTGGAAAATGTTATTCGATAATCACTATGTTCTCAGGGTAATCAATTTTCTTTCCTTAACACACTCCAGAGGGCTCGCTCAGTAAGTAGCCTGACCACTAGGTGGTGCCATTGGACCCTCCCCCAGAACCACAGGCACGAAACAGCAGATGAATGAGGCACTGCCCCTTCACATCCACCAACAGGGATTGAGCCCAGAACAAATCAGCGCCCAGCAGAGGCTGGAAGACGTTGGCAACCATAAAAGTCCAGGTAAAATGACAGGGGCCAAAGATGAGCGGGATCGTACAAACCCCATACGTCCGGATGGAGCTGCCATTTGCTGTGGATAAAGAGGACCCCTGCTGGCCGGAAAGAGTGTCCACCCTGATGGGGGCAAAATGCTGATCTCCACACCCATGTCAACGAGGAACCGTTATCCCGAATGTCGGTCTCAAGAATAGAGCCTACCCTGACTAAAATTATAAAAAGGTAATTATTAAATATAAATGGTAAAGATTTCCAATTAATTTACTAAAGTCAGTATTAAATAGTTATTCGTTTAATAATCGATCTTCGGTAGGCATAATTCTCCCGTGCCTTTCATCTGCAGTACAGATAATATGCGTAATTATGCTAAACTCACATGCTGGGGATGCCTTTTCAAGCCTTCCCTTACAACAGGCAATAAAGGCAGCTGAAATTCTGCCTATGCACCTTGGACGGCACGCAAGGTGCTGCGCATGCCCACTGGAGAGGAGACCAATCTGCGCATGCGTGGTTAACATTTTTTTTTTAAGTTGACTGACAGCCTACAGGACCGATCTGGGCATTCGCACTTTTTACGATTTTCTGCGCATGCGCGGTTTTCATCAAATTCTGCGCATGCGCGGATTTTTACAATTTTTAAGTCGACTGGCTGTCCAGTGCCTACCCTGAGTAAGTACTCATGGCACATGCCTGGTAGAGGCAGAGTTACTGCCGACCTCCACAGCGACTACTTGCGGGCGGCTCCGGCATCTCCCAGGTACGAGCAGGAAAGGTAGCACTGATGTGCTGCGGAACCCCAACGCTGATGATAGAAACACCCTTTGCCAGGGTCGCCCGGAACTGGTTGCACGACCTAACCTTCGGTGGATACAGGGCTGGTCGATGGGCCTTCCAAGGCACTGCTGACAACCAAATGATGACAGCGCCGCTCTGCTGCTTCGACTGTCACAGCTCATCTGCATGCTCCGCTAGCTGCAGGGGGTCAGCAAAATTTTCACCCGCGAGGAACAGGTCGTCGGGGTCACCACTATAGAGAGCCACACGTTGTGAATCAAAGTGATCTTCATTGTGGTAAGACAGAGAACAGCACAAATGCGAATAGGGAGGGTTTTCCCAGGGCTTTCTATATATACCAAGGCACACCCCTTAAACACGTGATGACTCATTCCTGCCATGCACAGTCATGTGACTGTGTCAGCCCAAGTGCCAAGGGTTTGCTCAGTAAGTGTCCTAACCACTAGGTGGCGCCACGCAGTCACCATTGTATACACCACACTTCTCTCCTCTTAGAAAGTAAAATAACTTGTAAGTTAAACATCAATAATAATTTTATAAATTTAATCTGATGACTGATTTACGCACTCTCTGATCTACTGAGTGGTCTAGGGGGAGTGTCAGGTTGTGGTTCCAAAGGAGAGTCAAATTCAGGATAATTTACCTTTGTCTCTACTTTCTTTGGAGATTCTGATTTTACATCTGAACTTGGAATAATACCAAAGTCTGACAGATCTACTTCTTTGTCTATGCTTTGCTCTTGTACTAGTTCATCCCTTGCTGGGATCATATGGTTTATGTGATCACTTCTAACACGTCCTCCAATTTCTACCAAGTACCTCCTGGTACCACACATTTCAACTACTGTTCCCACCTCCCATTTGTTTGCTTTATAAGGATGGCTGAGAACGTTAACCTGATCATGTGTACTGAACCCACATTCTTTTTGACTTCCACCATAATGACGTTTCTGTTCAGATTGTTTACGTTCGCTTCTCCGAAAAGACATTCTCCTGCATTGCAACCAAAGTTCCATGTCGCAGGGCTGTTCTAAGAAATAGACACAAAATACTGGAGTAACTCAGCCGGGACAGGCAGCATCCCCGGAGAGAAGGAATGCATGATTTTTTCGGGTCGAGACCCTTCTTCAGACCGAACAAGGGGCTCAATCCGAAACATCACACATTCCTTCTCTCCAGAGATGTTGCCTGTCCCGCTGTACAATTTTATATAATTTATGTTTTTGTGTGCTGTCTATGTGTGCCTGTGATGCTGCTGCAAGCAAGTTTTTCATTGTTCCTGTACCTTAATACAATTGCGCATCAGAAAATAAAATAAACTTGAGAACTGGAGACCATAGACTTTATGTGGTTGTCAAAAGAAACAGAGATGTTGCGAAGAAAAATCTTAATGAGTAACTAGGATCTGAGTCCAAAGCCTGACAAGGTAGAAGGAGCTTTAATCATGTTTTTTATATGCGATTTGGTAAGCATCTGAACTGGAACAGGTTACGGGAGATAAATAAACAATGGTAGTAAATCGACTTTTATTTATTTATTTATTTATTTTAAAATATATTTTTATTAGAAGCAATACAAGTTGCCAATGATATACCAGCTTTTGAAATACACATTTAACTTGTTTCAAAAGTTATACAAATATTACAAAATGATTTATATAAGCTTACTTTTTTTTAGAAAGTAGAGAAGTGAAAGAACAGGTGTATGTTCAATGAAGATGGTGATTAAATACTATTGATTATGATTATATAAGAACATTAAAAAAAACACACAAAAAAATAAAAATAAAAAAACAAAACAATAAAAATGAAAATAAAAAATAATACAAACAAACAATTATTATATAATTTTAAAAAAATTGAGGTATACATCTGGACAATGAATGGAACAATTTCATATAACAATATCTATAGAGACGTGTATACAAATTTCAAAATAGATCATTTCATCTAATTCTACACCAGGTATTTATTGAGTTACAAAGCTGAGCTCTGCTACCCCTTCAGATAGTCAGTGAATGGAGGCCATATTTGTTCAAAAAGTTCATATTTGTCCATTAGGACAAACCTGATTCTCTCCAAATGCAACGTCTCCAACATTTCCACTGTCCACATTTTAATTGGGGGGGATAATGTTCCATTCCAGAATTTTAATATTAATTGGTTTCAAATTATCAAACAGTAATCAAGAACATTTCTTTGATTTACTGTTAATATTAGGTTTGAATCTGAAACTCCTAATATTATTAGCTTTGGGTCAGGATCCAATTTAATTTTAAGAACTACAGAAATGATTTAAAAAATTTCAATCCAATAACTATTAAGTTTTATACATGTTACAAAACTATGCGTTAAATTAGCTTCTGAATTCTGACATTTATCGCAAATAGAGGAGATGTTAGGAAAAATTCTATTTAATTTCTTAAAGTAGGAACTGCAGATGCTGGAGAATCGAGGGTTACACAAAAAGCTGGAGAAACTCAGCGGGTGCAGCAATATCTAAGGAGCGAAGGAGATAGGCGACGTTTCGGGTCGAGACCCTTCTTCAGACTGGTCAGGGATCAGGGAAACGAGAGATATAAACAGTGATGTGGAGAGATAAAGAACAATGAGTGAAAGATATGCAAAAAAGTATTGATGATAAAGGAAACAGGCCATTGTAAGCTGTTTGTGGTGTGAAAATGAGAAGCTAGTGCGACTGGGGTGGGGGGGGGGAGATGGAGAAGGAATGTCAGGGCCCGAGGCCTGAGGGAGAGGTGGGGAGGGGAGGGGGCAGTCTGGGTTAACAGAATTGAGAAAATTCAATGTTTAAGCCCAGAGGATGCAGACTCCCCAAGCGGAATAAAAGGTGCTGTTCCTCCAACTTGCGGTGTTGCTCACTCTGGCCGTGGAGGAGGCCCAGGACCGAGAGGTTGGATACGGAATGGGAGGGGGAGTTGAAGTGCTGAGCCACTGGGAGGTCGGGTTGGTTATTGCGGACCGAGCGGAGGTGTTCGGCGAAATGATTGCCCAGCCTCCGCTTGGTCTCACCGATGTAGATCAGCTGGCATCTGGAGCAACGGATGCAGTAGATGAGGTTGGAGGAGGTGCAGGTGAACCTCTGTCGGACCTCTGTCGGACAAAGCGGAGATCGACACGCCAGACTACCACAGCACCTCCCTTGTCGGCGGGTTTGATAACCCAGTCTGGGTTGTTGCGGAGTGAGTCGACGGCAGTACGTTCGGAGGGCGAGAGATTGGACCTCCGTCTACGCCGCATCTGCTCCCAGGATGACGTGTTCCACACCAGGTCATCACAAATGTCCTCGTTCTTCAGAGAACGGGGTTTCCCCTCCCCCACTATAGATGAGGCTCGCACCAGGGTCTCCTCCATACCCCGCAACACTACCCTCTCTCTCCATTCCGCCACTCACAACAAGGGCCGAGTCCCCCTGGTCCTCACCTTTCACCCCACCAGCCAGCGCATATAACAGATAGTCTTCCGTCAGTTTTGCCACGTCCAACGTGACCCCTCCACTCGCCACATCTTCCCATCTCCCCCCCGTCTGCCTTCCGCAAAGACCGCTCCCTCCGTAAGTCCCTTGTCAATTCTTCCCTTCCCTCCCGCTCCACTCCTTCCCCGGGCACTTTCCCTTGCAACCGCAAGAGATGCTACACTTGTCCCTTCACCTCCCCCTTCCACTCCTTTCAGGGACCCAAGCAGTCATTCCAAGTCCGACAGAGGTTCACCTGCACCTCCTCCAACCTCATCTACTGCATCCGTTGCTCCAGATGCCAGCTGATCTACATCGGTGAGACCAAGTGGAGGCTGGGCGATCGTTTTGCCGAACACCTCCGCTCGGTCCGCAATAACCAACCCAACCTCCCAGTGGCTCAGCACTTCAACTCCCCCTCCCATTCCGTATCCGACCTCTCGGTCCTGGGCCTCCTCCATGGCCAGAGTGAGCAACACTGCAAGTTGGAGGAACAGCACCTCATATTCCGCTTGGGGAGTCTGCATCCTCTGGGCTTAAACATTGAATTTTCTCAATTCTGTTAACCCAGACTGCCCCCTCCACTCCCCACCTCTCCATCAGCCCTCGGGCCCTGACATTCCTTCTCCATCTCCCCCCCCCCCCCACCCCAGTCGCACTAGCTTCTCATTTTCACACCACAAACAGCTTACAATGGCCTGTTTCCTTTATCATCAATACTTTTTTGCATATCTTTCACTCATTGTTCTTTATCTCTCCACATCACTGTTTATATCTCTCGTTTCCCTGATCCCTGACCAGTCTGAAGAAGGGTCTCGACCCGAAACGTCGCCTATCTCCTTCGCTCCTTAGATGCTGCTGCACCCGCTGAGTTTCTCCAGCTTTTTGTGTAACCTTCTATTTAATTTCGTTTTTGAATAATGTAATCTATGTAATACTTTGAATTGTATCAAGGTATGTCTGGCATTTAACAAACAATGGTGTATACATTGTAGACTTTCTTCCCAAGTGTCTTTTATTATAGATAAGCCTGTTTCATTTTCCCATATTTGTTGGTATGATTCTGTTGTTGGGATTTCCCTATCCAAAAGAGTATTATATATACATGCTATTAGTTTTTCTGTATTTGGGTGCTTGTTGAGCTATTCATTCAATAATCCTAGTTCTCTACTTTTATAACCTTGCATGTTTGACTTAATATAGTCTCTAATTTGTAAATACCTAAACAAGTTATTTGGATGCAATCCGTAGATTGCGTTTAACTCTTGAAATGAGAGAAATTTTCCTTTCCTGTAAAGGTGTTCTATCCTTATAATTCCTAAATTTTTCCATTGTCTAAACCCCTTATCCAATATAGAAGGTTTAAATTAAGGATTATTCATAATTGGTAAACAAAGCGACATATTATCCAAATGTAGCGTCCTAACTATTTGTTTCCAAATATGTCTATTGCTATAGATTATAGGATTTTCCCTATTTTTTTTTGTACTTCCCTTGAAGCAAGTAGAATCAAATTTGTATCGGAAGGTAAACAGTCTTCCTTTTCCATCTTTAGCCAAGCTGGTTCCTGATCCATATTTACCAACCAAAAATTCATATTCTTAATCTGATCCGCCCAGAAATAATATAAAAAATTAGGTAGTGCTAATCCTCCATTTATCTTAGATTTAAATAAATGTTTTTTACTTATTCTGTTACTTTTATAATCCCAAATAAAGCTATTAACAATAGAATCAATTAAACAAAATATTTTAGGGAGGTATAGAGGGATAGCTTGAAATAAATATAATAGTTGTGGTAAAATAATCATTTTTATAGCATTTATTCTGCCGATCATTGATATTGGTAGTGTTTTCCAATATATAATATTATTTTTCAGTTTATTCAATAATTGGGGATAATTTGATTTGAATAGAGAATTGTAAGATTTAGATACATTAATTCTTAGATATTTAATTTTGTCCGTAACTATTTTAAATGGAAATTTTTGTAGTGTTTTGATTTTATTCCAGTTATAGGCATAATTTGACTTTTATTCCAATCTATATCCTGAAAATGTACTAAATTCAGTTATAACATTAAGTAGATTAGGAATACCTAATCTCCGGTTTTGTAATGTATATTAAGACATCATCTGCATATAAAGATATTTTATTTGTTGTGGTATTGGTATTATATCCATATATTTCTGGTTCTGATCTAATCCTTTCGGCTAATGGTTCTATTGCAAGAGCAAATAATAAATGTGATAACAGACATCCTTATCTACAACCCCTAAAGAGATTAAATTTGGCTGATAACGTTTGATTTGTTAGTATTCTTGCTGTTGGGTTAGAATTTTATATTCTACCCATACCCACTGGGTTATCAATATCCATTTACAAAATCTGTCCCCCAATTTAAATTTCTGCATTATCTTAAATAAATAAGGCCATTCAACCTGATCAAATGCTTTTTCCGCATCAAGGGATATGACAGCTAATTCAACATCATTAATTCTTTTTGAATATACGATATTGAATAGACGTCTCAAGTTATAAGTGGAATAACGTTAGGGAATAAAGCCTGTTTGATCATGATGTATTAATTTATTAATCGCTAAACTTAACCTTTGAGATAAGATTTTAGTTAATATTTTTTGATCAGTATTTAGAAGAGCAATTGCTCTATATGATCCTAGATCTTCCAGATCCTTATCTACTTTAGGAATGAGTGTGATTGTGGACTTATTTAAAGTTTCTGGTAACTTTCCTTGTTCGTAGGCGTATTTATATATTGTTTGTAAACGTGGGGAAATCAAATCATGAAACTTCTTATAAAATTCAACACCTAAACCATCGGGGCCTGCAGCTTTTCCATTTTTCAACGATCTGATTGATTCCTCAATGTCTTTTACTGATATTTCAGCATCTAACAAGTCTCTTCCTTCCTGATCCAAACCTTTAATATGACATTCATGTAGGAATGTTTCCATTCCATCAGATTAACCCAGCAGTTTGGCTGAGTAAAGTTTTTGATAGTAATGCAGAAATCTGTCATTAATATCTTTTGGTAAAGTTGGTATTTCTCCTTGTTCAGTTCTGATTTTGTGTATCATTTTTTCCTCATCTAATTTTCTAAGTTGGCGTGACAAAAATTTTTGTGGTTTATCCCTGAATTCAAAGTATACTTGTTTAGTCTGTTGGAAAAGTTTAATAACATAATTTGAGTATATTTTATTTAGCTTAATATTGCAATTTTATTATATATCACCCTAGATAGGGATATTGCATTTTCAATATCTAATTGCTTTATTTCATTTTCCAACTTTTGTTGAATCTTTCGGTTTTCCTTATTAAGGTGTGCTTGTGCGGATATTATAGCACCACGGCTAAAGGCTTTAAATGCGTCCCAAAGAAGTGACAAAGAAATTCTAGGTTTATCATTAGACTCAAAAAACAATTTAATCTGTTTTACCAGATAATCATAACAAGCCGTATCATTTAATATTTGAAGGTTGAGTCTCCATTGAGAGTATTTATTAGTTATACGCTTTAAGTTAATCTTAAATGTTAATGGGGCATGATCCAAAATAATAATATTATGATATTTTGAATCATACATGAATGGAATTGATTTTGAATCTATTAGAAAATAATCTATCCTTGAATAGGTTCCGAATACTGGAGAATAAAATGAGTGTTCCCGACCAGAGGGATAATCAGTTCTCCAAACATCCTTAACATTTGCGGTACTAATAAAATAATTTATGAGTTCGCTTGATTTAGATATAGCCTTCCTTTTAGTTGATGATCTATCTAAATAATTATCTAAAGTACAGTTTAAATCACCCCCGATTATTAGATTATGTTGTGTAACTATAGGAATAGTATTAAATATTTTCTTAAAAAACAATGGATTATCGAAGTTGGGTCCATATATGTTCATAAGAATGACATTCTTTGAATATAATTCACCCGTAACTATTATGTATCTACCCTCAGTATCTTCTATTATTGAGCTACGTTTAAATGGAATGCCTTTACAAATAAGTATTGCGACCCCTCTAGACTTATATGTAAATGAAGAATGAAACACTTTAGAAATCCATTTTGCTGTTAGTCTATATTGCGCATCATTTTTAAGGTGCGTCTCGTGAAGAAAGATTATGTCTGTTTTGAGTCTATTTAACTGAGCCAAAACCTTACCTCTTTTAATTGGTTCGTTAATTCCCTTTACGTTCCAACTGCAGAAGGTGATTCCATCACCCCCAGTTTTCATATTAATGTCTTGCATTTTGTTATTAAGGTGGATTATAATGGAGTAGATGTCTCAGCATATCCATCCCAATCTCATGCCCATGTTTCAGATTGCTGAATTTTAATATTTGCAACTTTATCTTACATACATATCTCTTCAAACCAACTGTATAATACCAATCATAACTAAAATAATATAGTACATTATATAAAATATAAGAAATAAAATAAAAATAAAAATAAACAATATTAGTGGTGTTAGTGATGTGCAGAAAAAAAAGGGTCACTACAACTAAATTTAGTGTAGTTAGTGTAAGCCACACTAGCATGGCTATTAATCTACCGACTTCCGTTATTAAAAAAAAAAGATGTTAATAGTTCCAGCTCCATATTTGCCTTAAGGGGTATATATATAGGGGTGGGGTGTTAAATTTAAATGCTTATTAATGCTTGATAATTTTGACTACTACTGTCGATTTTAACTATTTTAGGAGGAATAACATGCAATTTTAAATCGACAGTTCTTACAGAAAGCATATGGACAGCAGACACTCCACCTCTCCCATCCCACCATCACTCCAAACCAGTTACATAATTCCATACAATGCCTCCACGGGGTCTATATTCCACAGAGATACAACGAGTACTTGTGAATAGACACAAAATGCTGGAGTAACTCAGCGGGACAGGCAGTGACTCTGGTGAGAAGGAATGGGTGACATTTAGGTTTGAGACCCTTATTCAAACTGAACTGAACTCTCGTCGGTGAGGGTAGACAAAAATGTTGGAGAAACTCAACGGATGAGGGAGCATCTATGGAGCGAAGGAATAGGTGAAGTTTCAGGTCGAGACCCTTCCTCAGAGTGATTTGGGGGGTGGGGGCGGGTAGTAGAAAGGAAGAGGTGGAGACAGTGGGCTGTGGGAGAGCTGGGAAGGGGAGGAAAAGGAGGTAGATAGCAAGGACTACCTGAAATTGGAGAAGTCATTGTTCATGCCGCTGGGGTGCAAACTACCCAAGCAAAATATGACGTGCTGCTCCTCCTGACATGGGACTCACTCTGGCCATGGAGGAGGCCCAGGACAGAAAGGTCAGATTCAGGATGGGATGGCGATTTGAAGTGCTGAGCTACCAGGAGATCAGGTTGGTTAATGCGAACTATGCGGAGGTGTTGGGCGAAGCTATCACCAAGCCTACGCTTGGTCTCAGTGGTATAGAGCAGTGAGTACTTGTGATTGTCTGAAGAAGGGTCTCTACCCGAAACATCACTCATTCCTTCTATCCAGAGATGCTGCCTGTCCCGCTGAGTTACTCCAGCTTTTTGTGTCTATCTTCCATTTCAGAATTAAATAAAGAACACAGAGTGCTGGAGGAACTCAGCGGGCTAGACGACATCTGTGGAGGGAATGGATTAGGAGTTGTTTAGGGTCAGAGTTCTTCTTCAATAGGAAGGAACTGCAGATGCAGTTGTCTTTGCAAAACATTAAATGACTCCAGGAATGCCTAGAAAAAGAGAGAGCAAGAGAGCGTGAGATAGATAGATAGATGGAGAGAGAGAGGGAGAGGGAGAGGGAGAGGGAGAGGGAGAGGGAGAGGGAGAGAGAGAGAGAGAGAAAGAGAGAGAAAGAGAGAGAAAGAGAGAAAGAAAAAAAATTCCAGCCTCTTAACCCCAAGCACCATGGTAGATCAACACCTACAATAATAATCCACCCTATGATCTTTGGCAGTCCAAAAGTGGCGAAGGAAAATTAAAATTCCACCCCATCCTCCCGTCTTCCCCGGCCAATTACATGATGGACATGGGGAGCTGGACCAATCACTGACAAGGTCTCGGACAGATCCCGTCCCCAGAGACGTCATGTCCATTATTAACTTTTCGCCGTCATTTCCGTTCCGTTATTTGGCTTTTCGCCGTCATTTCCGTTCCGTTATTTGGCTTTTCGGCGTTGTTTATGTTTGGTTATTTGGCTTTTTGACGTTGTTTCAGTTCGGTATCTTGGCTTCCACTTCTTCACTTCAGCTTCTTGTCCTTCGACGCCCCCTCCGCACACGTTATTTCTGACCAATCACATCAGCTATAGCATTTTCTTTTGAGCTGTGGTACTCAATGTTGTAGTCATATTGTGACAGGAGAACTGCCCAGCGCTACATCCTCGAGGCTGCCATTGGAAGTATTGCTGACTGAGGACCAAGAATAGCGAGAAGTGGCTTATGATTAGTAACCAGGTTGATTTTCCCACCCAACAGGTACTGGTAGAATTTCTTGATCCCAAAGATGACACCAAGGGCTTCTTTCTCAATTTGTGTACAATTACGCTCACTCTTGGTAACTGTGTGTAATGCAAATGCTATTGGCTTTTCTTATCCATGTTCCATTACATGTGAAATCTCAGCTCCAACCAAACAACTAGATGCATCACAAGCTAACTTTACCTCACGATTTGTATTGTAATAAACAAGTAATGCATCACTGGTCAAGCTCTTCTTACATGCATCATAAGCATTTTGTTGCTCATTGGACCATTGCCATTTTTTATCCTTTTTCAACAACTTGTGAAGAGGAGCTAGCTTTGTTGCTAACTCAGGTAAGAAGCATGAGTAATACTGTACCATTCCCAGGAAGGAGCAGAGTTGAGGCACATTCTGTGGTGTTGGTGTGTTTGCTATAGCTTCAATCTTTTCCTTCACTGGTTGTAGTTCATATTGATCTACTTTCAAACCAAGATACAGCACTTTGCCACTTTGGTCTGTAAGAAAGCACATCTGCTTATTTTCAACTTTATGTTGTGACCATCAAGTCGATTCAATACTTCACTGAGCATCTACAGATTCTCCTCCTCAGTGGCAGTTGCAATCAGCAAATCATCTTGATTGTTCAAACAATGTGATGTTCCTTTTAGAATCTTGTCCATTTGTAGCTTGGAAGATTTTTGGTGCTGAGTTCACACCATACGGTAGTTTTGTGTAGGATCACAGCCCATGTGTGTGTTTATCGTGAGTTATTGTTGGCTATTACGATCAACATTTAGCTGAGCATATGCACATGACAGATCTAGCTTAGAGAATACCTTGGAACCAGCAAGTTCAGCGTATAAATCTTGCGAGGTTGGTGGTGGATACTGTTCATCATTTACTGCCTGGTTGATGGTCATTTTATAGTATCCACACAATCTCATCATGTTGTCCGCTTTCAGATCCACTACTATTGGAGTAGCCCAATCACTGCGATCTTTTTTAACCAGTGCACCGTTTTGTTCCAACTTTTTAATTTCAGCTTCCACTTTACTTTTCACTGAATATGGCACTGGTCGCGGTCTACAGTAGACAGGTTCCACATCAGGTTGAATCCTGATGTGTATTTGCTCACCCTTTATGCCATCGTAGCTGTCATTGAACGCAGCATGATGTTTCTGCACAACTGATCTAGTTGTGTTTGCGCTTAGACTTGGAATACAGATTTCCAGTCCAGTTTCAGTAAGCAGAGCCAATGTTTGTCCATCAACGTTGGCCTATTGACATCTCGCAACTTCAAAGTCATGCCTTTGTGTTGTACATCACAAACTACCTCTCCACATGTCCAATACTTTTCCAGAGTACGTTTTCAGCTAAGCATTTGTTACTGTGATAGGCATATTTCTAAACTTGGACTCATAGGTGTCTTTGCTTATAATTGTAGAATCAGCAGTGGTATCAATACACATAGTAATGCATTGATTATTCACTTCAAACTTTGTCTGAAAGTCTTCCTTTCCAGACCCACCGTTCGTAGTACAGATGCCGCACAATCCAAATTCATTACTCACTGACTGTTCTTCGAGGTTGTGAATCCCACGCATTTGGTGTTGTCAAACCTGTTGTTTTGCTTTATCTTGTGATGGTACTCTACATGCTGATGTAATATGACCTTTCTTTTGACAGTTGTAGTACTTAGAATCCTTGAACTGGCATTTATTTGCTTTGTGATGTCTATTGCATCGATAGTACATATCTGCGCTTTTCCCAACACTTTGCTGTGAAGGCCTTTTCCCTGTCTTTTGGAACTGCCTTTTGACTGTTGATATGCCAGCACGTATTGGTTGAAACTCATGTGTACTTTGACATGCCATCTCCATGGCCAAAGCAGTTTTGCATGCCCAATCAAAGGTAAGGGCGGGAGTGTCCAGTAATTTTGATTGGAATAGCTCACCCAGCATTCCACATACAAATCTATCATGCAAAGCTCGATCCAGAAATGTTGCAAAATTGCAGTGTAGAGTCAACTTCTTCAATAATGTACTCACCCACAGTCTCACCAGGCTTCTGGTTTCTTGTGTAACTTTCTGCAATCTCTATGGGCTTAGGGTTGAAATGAGCATCAAATGTGTAAGAACAATCTCAAATGAAACATTCCTTGCTTTCTCTGTGGCTAGGATGTTGGTGAGAGTTTCATAAACTCCAGGACCAATTTTAGGTAATAGAATGACTTTGTTTCATTCCTGGATGGCCTTGTTTTGTGCTCTTACCTGCACTTGATCATCGTCCTCTGTTTCTTCAGCTACAATAATGTAATTTGCAATAAAAAACATTTCCATTCGCTCACAGTCCGAGTAAGGTTTTCACGGTTCTTGTCAAAACTCCCTAGTCGGCCTATCTATCCCAAGGATGCCATCTTGCCACATAGACACAACACAAAGATAGCCTGACAAACTCTAGAGGATTTGTTCAGTTGCTGTTTTAAACTACAGTCCCATGAATAGAAGGATCTGTGGCCTATCGTATCCAGTTCGTAAACAACAGCAACACAGCAACACAGCTTTGTATTTGCTGCTTAAAAAGTTCAACAATACTGCATATTGCAAAACAGTCCTGCAATGTATTTCAAGGTTGAGTTCACAAATTCTCTCCGATCCTCATTGCCATTGTAAGATATTATGGCTTCAGCATGTAGATAGAAACAAGCACATGTTTTCAGCACATGCTGTTGCTAGTGTGGGTCTTCTTTATTTCACAAAAGTACACTCCGCATACTTACACGCATTCACGAGACTGATAAGATATTGAATATATCACATGACACAAATCACACCATTCTAGTAGTGTCCTGGAGTATCATAGAGTAGTATTCTAGAATGGTATGATTTCAATGAATGAATAAGTTTATTGGCCAAGTATGTACACATACAAGGAATTTGCCTTGGTGCTCCGCTCGCAAGTAACAACACAATATACAGTAACGATTAAGAATGACACATAAAACAGTAAACATTAATAATAAAACATTATAGTTGAAACATGTGAATGAAATAAAATACCAGAGCAAAAGGAGGCTACAGACATTTGGTTATTGAGTAGAGCTACTACTCATGGAAAAAGGCTATTTTTATGACTGGCTGTGGCGGCTTTGACAGTCCAGAGTCGCCTTCCAAAGGGAAATGCTTCAAAGAGGTTGTGGCCAGGGTGCAAGGGGTCAGAGATGAACTAACTTCCTTCCATTGCAGTGTACAGTTCATCAATGTGGGGGAAGGTTGCAGCCAACAACCTTTTCAGCTGATCAGACGATTCGCTGCAGCCTCCGGATGTGATATGTGACATGTAATATATATAATATCTTAATTTGTGTCAAGTGAAATATACAATATCGTAACATTCTATTACTCAGTACTTAAAGTTACAGTTACCATTATATACACTACAGTCAGAAATTCTAATACTTGTAGAAACATGAGGGGTAACATGAGGGGGAACTTCTTTACTCAGAGAGTGGTAGCGGTGTGGAATGAGCTTCCAGTGGAAGTGGTGGCGGCAGGTTCGTTGGTATCATTTAAAAATAAATTGGATAGGCATATGGATGAGAAGGGTATGGAGGGTTATGGTATGAGTGCAGGCAGGTGGGTCTAAGGGAAAAAAGTTGTTCGGCACGGACTTGAAGGGCCGAGATGGCCTGTTTCCGTGCTGTAATTGTTATATGGTTATATGGTTATTAAACACCACTACAATAGCCATATCTAGTGGATACACATAACTTTCCTCCAGTGCATGTGGGTATTTTGAATACCAGGTCTTCTGCACAGCTATACATGGTAATCAAGGCTGTACTCTTATAACCTGTCTAGACCAACAGGCTGGATGGTAATAAGGGGTCAAACACTTCATCAGAACTGGGAAACAAGATGAGCAAGGTGACATGCTTCAATGACTGTTGACCTGCGGCACTATCATTCAAGGTGATGAATTGCTTTGAACAATTGTTTGTGATACATATCAACTCCTGGCTTAGAAAAGACCTGGTTCCACTACAATTCACCCACTGCCACAACAGATCAAAAGGGGATCACGTATCTCAGGCTGCTGTTCATCGACTACAGCTCGGCATTCAACACCATAATCCCCACAAATCAGAGAATTGGGCATCTGTTTATTCCTATGCAATCGGATCCCCGACTTCCTCATCGACAGATACCAATCAGCAATTGGCATGAATTGGCAACAACACTTCCTCCTCGATAATCATCAACACAGGAGCATATCAAGGCTATGTGCTCAATTTCCTGCCGTTCTATCTGGGTGCTGAATTTCCTGCTTTGTTCTCTCTACACCCAGGAGCCTGAAAAATGTGAGCTGATGGTTCAAGAATAGCTTCTTCCAAGCAACCATCAGGCTCTTGAGCACTACACAACACTAATAACAACCCTATCTCAGCAGCTACAATTTACAATGGACTTTGTTTTGGATGCACTATGGACTTTGGTTTTACATCACTATAGTCTGGTTATTCAGTAATACTGTTTACTGATTTATAGTATAGTTGATTATTGTACATTTATTGTGTATTATTGCATAAATAGGCCTGTAAAGCTGCAGCGAGCAATAATTTAATTTTTCCGTTGTTGGTCCAATTAAACACACTTGACTCTCTTGAACTCTACTCTTAAATACTAGAAGTATTGTCAAGGATGCCTACCACCCTGGTGATCCCTTTTTTTCTCTTGTGGGAGGAAGTACAGGAGCTTGAAAGCACGGATATCCATATCTTAAGTACTGCTTCTTCTCCATGGTTACCATACTCCTAAACCAATCACCTGTTTCACATGTTCTTCATGAATGAGCTGCTTTATACTCTTGCACTTAGCTTTACATCATGCATTATTGCATTTTATTATTTGGAATAAACTGCATCTTTTCACCATTCTGCTGTTTTGCATTTGTTGTTGTATTTTGTGTTTTATCAATCATTACCATGTATAGTTTACTCTACAAGCTTCATATGTTATTGCACCCAAGTAAATATGACAGTAAACTAATCTGAAAATGTGAAGTTATTTGAATTATCGAGTGTTATTATATCTTTTGTAATATTGTCCCAGCTGGTGATGTTTAACAGTTGGAGCTGAAGGGATAACCTAATGTGATGAAACAGAGAACAATTGATCCACATCTGGAAGGCCCACAAAGGATTGTTTAGACAATGACCTTGGAAGATAAAACATCAGCAATTATGTTATGGCCTTACTATGAAGGTATGTTTTTAGACTCTCTCCTATCGCCATCTTCCCATAATGTATCCGTTATTTTGGGATTAAAGTGACACAGATGTCTGCATCTGTATAAGCATCTTGGGCTTAATTTGACATTGTCCCTTCTCATTAAACTGGGAGGTAAAGAGCAATCACAGATTCTGCAGCCCTGAAACTCTGCAATCAATTCCTCCCAGGACCAATCAGACTCCTTTGTTTCTCCACTTTATTAGGTTAGATTGTCCATGTTTAATTTATTTCCATTCAAATGCTATGATGTTTGGTGGACTGTGTGGGGTGGGAGGACCCGTTGCTCCTCCCGTACAGCAGGTGGTGCTGCACAGGACAAAGGTAGATGTTTTGTATATAGTTTATCCTGTCTGTGGAGAGTGTGTGTGCAGGAATTGTGAGTTGTCTTGCTGCCAGCATTGAGTAAAGCATTAAAGACTTCTGTTGTAAATTAAATACTCTCAAGTTTTGTGCAGACCTAGAAAACAAACACAAAAGTGGTGTCAGAAGTAGAATACTTTGGTTTGCAACCAAAGACCCAGATAAGAGCCAATTTTTTTATTTTAAAAAACTAACTGACATGTCTCGGCAATTCTATCATTTCGATCCTGAGCGAAAAAGGTGGTCGTCATATTTAATGCGTGCTGAGTTTTATTTTTGAAGTATGGCAATTATGCAGAGCAGAGGAAGAAGGCTCTATTGTGTTCATCAATGTCTCCAGAAACTTTTGCTCCGCTTCAAATTTATTTTCAGAAGAAGTAACTGAAGTCTCATATGTTGAAATCACAATGGCTTTGCAGCTGCATTTCGAAGAAAGTCAAAATTTCCTCGCAGCTCGCATTGAGTTCTTCAGGATGGTGGAACAGGACTGGCAATCAATTACCGAATTTCGTGACAAACTTCGCACCGAGGCAAAGGAATGTGATTATAAAACTCAGTGCTGCAAAAAGTGCCATGACAATGCGTTGCGGGATAGACTGGTCATGGGCTGCAGGCACGCATTCATCCAGCAGGCGATTCTCATGGAATCGGATGCCTCATTGAAGAATGTGCTGCAGTGTGCTAAGATGGCCGAGCTGCTGATTAAAAACTTGCACAAAATGGCTGGCGAAACAGCGTCAAAGCTCCCTCAGGCTCCAATCCAGAGAAGGTGGGAGAGTTTCAGAAGAGCAGAAAATTGAAACCCTGTTACTGCTCGACTGCTCATCATCACCGTGAGTGTGCATATATCAAGTCCGTTTGTTATGCATGTTACCGAAAAGGCCATGTCCAGGCAGTGTCAATCCGTAAGAAAGCTGATAAAGGGCAATAAGGTGCAAAACACAGTCAAACAAATCACGGAGACCATTCCTAAAGAAGTGCTCAGTGTGTCTACGATCAGTGACAAGACAAGGATTTCGCTGCGGGTCTCGAACGTCGATCTATACTTCCAGGTGGGCACTGGTGCAGCTGTGTCACTGGTGGGTCAGGACATCTGGGAGAGGATCGGGTCGCCGAAACTAAAACTGGCCAACATCCACCTTTTCCGAAACGGATGATAGCACAATTCCCAAGAAAGGCAAATGCACTGTTGCCATTTCCAGTAATGCTATGACACAGATGTTGCCGCTGATCTTCGTTGGTAAAAAAGGTACATCCCTGTGCGCCATTGACTGGATCCATGCTTTCAAGCTTGACATGAACGCATTGATCTATGGTAGATCAACTATGGCATTGTCATTGACCACGATTGCAACATGGTCAGCAAGTGCGAGAATAACCTGTGAAAACAGGACTTTGAATGGCACTAGTCCAAAGAGTGTGACTGTGCATTCACCAGTTTGAAGGAAATGCTCACCCAGAAGATGTGTTTGGTCCACTATGACCCATCGAAGCTGATCATGCTGGCTGCCGATGCATCACCGTCTGGTCTTGGAGCAGCAATCTCACAAATGGCGCCAAATGGCAAGGAAAAACCAATTGTGTTCGCATCCAAAATGCTGAAGACCGCCGAGAAAAACTACAGTCAAGTGGATTTCAGTATTTGCATACAGATAATGCAAATACTGAAATCTCTTTAAACAAGAACACTGAGGAAACTCTGTTGATTCTGAGCCTTTAGCAAGATTTGTGAAACACAAAAAAGGCTGGAAAAAAAGAGTGAAGCGAGGTCCAGCTAAATGGAGATGTTCAAACTGGAAAGGGGGAATGTGATGTTTGGTGGGCTGTGTGGGGTGGGAGAACCCATTGCTCCTCCCGTGCAGCAGGTGGTGCTGCACAGGACAAAGGGAGATGTTTTGTATATAGTTTATCTTGTCTGTAGACAGTGTGTGTGCAGCCATTTTGAGTTGTCATGCTTTGCTCAATGCTGGCAGCAATAAAGACTTCTGTTGTAAATTAAAGGCTCTCAAGTTTTGTGCAGACCTAGAAAACGAACACGAAAACTGCCAGAAATTATTAAAAATATTATTTTTACTTCTAGGCGTTCACCTTTCAGTGATTATGAACATGATTTTTACTTTCCATCCAATATTCATTTGTCTTCTTTGGATCCCTATCTACCCAGCTACTTCACATTCAAGATAGGGAGATTTTGCTTTGTTCAGTAGTGGTAATAAATGAAAGCAAATCTGTACCTTACCTCATTTCCAAACTCCAGTTTCATTGAATTCAATGAAGTAGAATTGCAGAAGCAGAGTGCAAAACATAATGTGTTTATGTGTTTATCAAAACTAATCCAAAGACAATATTTTAGATGTTTTATTTGTATTTTAAATATCTACATTGCAATTAATATCACAGCTCATCTGAAAGTCCAGAAAATTCTCAGAACTATGTCTTTACTGCAAGCCATTAATCTTCATGAATATTTTTCTTCCATGCTTTGAAGAAGATGACTTTAGACACATTTTCATATGAGTTGGTGTTAATTTATTGTCAATAGGGTTGCATGACACATCCTCCAGTAACCTCCACTCTGTAGTAATCCTCTGGTGGTTACTTGCTCAGTTTCTTCCACAATCTTCATTTTTCACTGCTACTTGTTCAGTTAGACAATTACAGAAAATATATATTTTTTAAACCTGCAAATCTGAAATAAAATTGAAAAGGTTCAACACTCAACATGTAAAGCAGGATCTGTGAAAAGAAGAAACGGAGTTAAAATTTGAGGTAGATGATCTTTCACAAGACCTGGTCAAATGATAATATAAGTATGGTTTAAGTTGCAGTGAAGGGGATGAGTGGTGATAACAGGAAATAATGCTTCAATCACTTCATTAGTAGGGCGGCACGGTTGTGCAGCGGTAGAGTTGCTGCCTTTAAGCACTTGCAGCACCGGAGACCCGAGTTCGATCCCAACTATGGGTGCTATCTGTACAGAATTTGTACGTTCTCCCCGTGACTGCATGGGTTTTCTCCAAGATCTTTGGTTTCCTCCCAGACTCCAAAGACATACAGATTTGTAGATTAATTGGCTTGGGTTTGTATACTTGATAAAAGTGTAAATTGTCCCTGTTATGTGTAGGTTTGTGTTAATGTGTAAAGATCGCTGATCAGTGCGGAGACAGTGGTCTGAATGGCCCGTTTCTGCGCTGTATCTCCAAAACTAAAAATAAATAAATGTGCTGGGAAAGAGAGGAAACAAGTTACTTTTTAAAGTAGTGGGGGATTTTTGTTTTTTACTACATTCATATATAATTATTTAGTTGTAGAACACTTTATACTGTCCAAGGACATTAGTGATAATTATATAGATGCAAACCTTTTACTTTCTTTACATAAGTTTACTTAAAACCACAAAATATTCCTTTATAAAGGCAACATTCTTTAGGAACTAGTGCATTTGTCTTCTGAGATTGGTCTATTTTTTTTTTTCTATTCTGGTGAATCATTATCCAGTTAATCTCTTGGCAGCCATTTTTTGAATATTTTAATTTATCTATGGGCATGCCAATTTGAAAATGTTTTAATAATCAGAAGGTCCATCTTCTGTCAAAGAGTTATATTTTCCATCTGTTACAGTAGAATGCAACAAATCTAGCATCACTGAATATTAAGCTTGATATCACTGTTATCCAGCTTTTGCTCGGTCAATACCCTAGGTGATTTCCAATTGTAATGAATATTGCACAATAATTGCACATACTCTTTCAGATCCTTTACTGAACACTGGGCCATTAATTTGATGATCTAGGTCGAGTCAGCAATATGTTAGAGAGTGAGGATACAGATTGTGGTTGAATAGAATTCTGCTGCTGATGCCACAAAACTCATAAACTCAAAACTCATCATGTCCTAATCAGAGAGTCATATAACAAGGAAACAGGCCCTTTGATTCATTGTACCGATGCACTAGTAGCTATTTACAGTTGCATGTTAAAGTACCACCAGCATGTCTTTGTAAATTAACTTTTGAGGTGAAATCAGAACCTCCAAGGGGATTCAAAGAACCTGCTCTTTCGCACATATCCATTAACTCTTCCTAATTCTCATTCCGCCTAACTACACTCAGCGAAATTAACAGAAAATGTTAGAATCAGAATCAAAATCACAGTTAATTCACCAAGTATGTTGCAAAACATACGAGGAATTTCATTGGCCAGGTCAGTCATACAATTAAAAGCAACAGATAACTAAAAAAACACACATTTCAACATGAACATCCACCACAGTGACTCCTACGCATTCCTCACTATGATGGAAGGCGAAATAAAATTCAAGTCTGTTTCTTCTGTTCTTCCTCAGTCGTGGGCCTCGTGCCCCCATTGACGGGATGATCTTGACTCCCGTAGCCGGCGGTGTTCGGGCCCTCTGCGTCGAGGCGATCAATCTCGCACATCGGGGGAATGTCAGCTTCCCCGTGCCAATCGATCAAACCTGGCATCAGGGCTGGTCGAACCTTCCACAACGTTGGAGCTCCTAACTAGCCTCACCCGAGACTACGAGCCCTTGATGGTGATTCCGCGGTGGTCACGGTGCGAGCTATCCCAGGCAAGGGATCAGCTCCAATGTTAAGTCCGCGCCCCATGGTTGGCCTCACGACAGTCTGAGGAGGCTTCCAGCTCCATCGATGGTAGGCCGCAGAGCCCGAAGAATGTGATCTGAAAATTGATCACATCTCCAGGAAGGTAAGAGCTTCAAAAAAGGTTTCCCCGATCCCCTCCCCTCACATAAAACAAACCGAAAAACATTAAGAGAAACTTTAACGCACTAAAAAATAACAAAAAGAAAGAAAATATGAACAGACTGCCGTCAGGGCAGCCATCGCCCCGGCGCGCTTCATGGTTTGCATCATAAAATTTGGGACATTGGAGGAAACTGGGTCATGCAGGGAGACCCACACAAGCACAGGGAGAATATGCAAATTCCATGTTGACCAAAATGGAGGTCGGAATCAGGGTCAGCAGCACTGTTATGTCACGGTGCTGCACTTGTGTTCCTTTTCCTTGGCAGCTCAGAATTCCTCGAACATTTAAATACATTCTTCTCATGCAAGAGACCAATTACAACCAAACACAAAGCAGTGGCCTCAAGACCTACTTTTACAAACATGGCATCAACTTTAATGTAGGACACATTAGGCCTGAAGATAAAAAATCTTCCTGAACTTCACCTCTGATTGAATTCAGAAGCAAGCAAGTGTGACATACTGGGAAAAAATGATGAGCATTTCCTGGTCATGAGAAGTTTGCTTGTACTTATTCTGTGAGCAACAGATTTGGCAACGTGACATATTTGACCGTCACAATTTATTTTTTAATGTTATTTTTAATGCCCAGATTATTTATCAAGATAACGCAGAGACTATTTGTCTGTTACCAAGTTGCCAAGAAATTTATATGTCTAAAATAAAATCATGGGAAGAGGAAAGAGGAAGTTTTAATTAAATACTAGACCAAGGGAGACCCGTTGGGTCCCGTCTACTCAATGCACAGTTGCGATGGGGGGGGGGGGGGGCTACGGCATTACACACATACTAACCACCCCCACACACACAGGGGGAGAGGAGGGGTGAGAGGGGGTGTGGAGGGGGGAGGCGAGGGAGGGAGGGAGAGGGAGGGTGGAGGGGAGAGGGGGAGGGGAGAGAGGAAGGGGAGTGGGGGAGGGCTGGAGCTGGGTTATGGGGGAGGGGGAGAGAGAGGAGGGAGAGAGAGGGGAGAGGAGGGAATGGGGGCAGTGGGGGGAAGGAAGGGGGAGGGGACAGGGGAGGGGAGAGGGGGGTTGAGAGAGAGCGGAGGGGGAGAGAGCGGAGGGGGAGAGAGCGGAGGGGGAGAGAGCGCGTCGGGGGGTAGAGATTGGAGGGGAGAGAGGAGGTGAGGAGAGGAGGGGGTAGAGGGGAGGGGATAGAGAGGAGGGGGAGTGGGGTGGAAAGGGGTTGGGGAGAGAGGGAGGGGGAGAGGGGGAGGGGGTAGTGGGGATGGAAAGGAGGGTAGAGCGGGGAGTGGAGGGGGAAGGAGAGTGAGTGGGAGAGGGAGAGAGAAGGAGGAAGAGAGTGGGTGGAGGTGGTGAGGGGTGGGGGGAGAGGGGAGGGAGGGGGGAGAGAGGAGAGGGTAGAGAGGAGAGTGGAGAGGGGGTGGGAGGAGAGGGGAGGGGGTGAGAAGGGGAGGGGGGAGAGGTGGAGGGGAGCCGGACGAATGAGTGGGCTGTGAAAAGCGGAGAGAGCCCAGGGAGGGGGAGGGAGGAGGAGGGAGAGGGGGAGGGAGAGGGGGAGAGAGAGAGAGGGGGAGAGGGAGAGAGAGAGAGAGAGAGAGAGAGAGAGAGAGAGAGAGAGAGAGAGAGAGAGAGAGAGAGAGAGAGAGAGGTCGTGTTTTCTTCTCAGCTCTGCAGTTGAGAAGGATTGGAGCAGCCTTTCCAGGATTTTGCCGTTGGAGAGGGCACAGACCCAGGGGGGCTTCATAGTTCAACTTATTGTTGGGCTGTTGAAGCTTTTCTCTGGTCTGGGGAGCCTCCATCTGTGTGAAGATTCCTGAGTTTCTCCACATTGTCGAGGGTGCGGTTGGCGTTGGCGGATTGCCAAGAGTGCCTGTGATCTCAGTGGGCTGAAGTTGTGCGGTGTCTTTGTCGTTTTTGGCTCCGCTTCTCTGCCCTAAAGTCATTTTGTCAGTGCGGCTGCCTGGCTTAATGTGAAGAAGGTACTTTTGCGTCCAGCGCGACTGGGATCGAGTTTCCCGTAAGCTGCTCTTGGCTGTGGACGAACCTGGGGACTTTCCTGCTTCAGCTGGAGGTTTCTGTTTTCTGCTGCCTGTCTTTGACTGTGACTGTCTCTGGGACTTAACTTGGAGCTGTGCTGCTGAGGGGCTTGGAGCTGGTTTGTGCCTCTGTGAGGATGGCGATGGAAGGGGCGCGGCCGAAGGTCCGGACCTACGCAGCGACGGCATCAGTGGCGGGTGCGAGGCCATCTGAGCTTGAGCCTCATGTTGACTTGGATGGGGACAGTTTTGGTATTTCTGTTCAAACTGGGCCTATGATGTCTAGGGGGGTAATTACGAAGGCCATGAATGAACTTCTTGGGAGGGGGGCTATTGTCTCTTCTGAGCTCGAAAGGGGAAAGGTGGAGATGATACTTAAGACCCGGGAGTGTGTGGCCCGAGCGTTGGAGGAGGGGATCTCAGTGGGGGGGGTCCACGTACAGGTGGATCCGTGGGTATCCAGGGTGAGACCGGTTCTCCTGCGGAGCTGCCCCACTTATTTTTCGGATGCAGTGCTTATTCCACACCTGTCCAAGTTCGGGGAGGTGCGGTCTAAATGTTTTCGTCTCTTGCATCCCGGGGGGGACCCGGAGGAAAAAGGGGTCTTCAGTTTCAAGAGGAGGGTGTTCATGAAGGTGGGTGAGGGGGATGGTGCCGAGGGGAGTTTTGAGGTGGTGCATAAGGGTGTACCCAGAACCGTGCGTTGGAGTTGGGGAAAGGCACGGTGTCATGCGTGCGGCGAATTTGGACATCTCCGTAGGGAGTGTCTTTTTCGCGGGGGCACTGCTAGAGGTTCTAGTGCAGTGGCCCAGGAAAGCGCTGCTGGCCCATCTGGGGTGGCTGGTCAAACCTCAGCGGCGCGGGGTGGTACTGCTGACCCGGCTGAGGTTGCCAGTTCTGCCTTGGTGACCCGGGGCGGCAGTGCTAAGCCTTCTGGGTCCAGAGGTTCCGCTTTGGGGACCCTGGGCAGTGAGAGCCCAAGCCCCCCACGTCCCCTACGTCTTGCGCCTGTGGCGGTGGATGGAGGTGGGGCGCAGGAGGAGGGGAGTGTTGAGGGGGGGTTTTGGGAGAAGCAGGGGAAGCATAATAAGAAGAAGGAGAGGGATAGGGCTGCCCGAGCGAAGAAAGTGCAATCGGGTGAGTTTAGCTCCAGTGTGGTGCAGACTGCACCTGCTGGGGCCCAGGGGGGAGTTGTGGTGGCTCGGAAGGGGGGAAAGAAGTCTAAACGTGTGGGTGGCAAAGTGGTTGGGGGTAATGTGGAGGCGGATGACCCTTCCCTTATGGAGGTTACCGCACCTCCGCATGCGAGTGGGACTAAAAGGAGGCATTTGCCTGGTGAAGAGGAGGAAGGGCGTGGGTCCAGAGCGAAGGGGATGTCTTTCTCCGGGCTTTCCACCACTGAGGTGGCTGAAAGTGGTCTTGACCCGGTGTCTTCTGGGTCGGTGGTTGGGCCTTCTCTTCATGGATCTACAGCGGGTGTCACCGGACTGGGTGCTGAAGTTGATTCCGGTGGAGTTGTGTCCACTGGGCGGGAGTCTGTCCCTTCATCTCAGGGGCCCTCTGAGGGAGTTATCTCGGCGGATGCTGTGGTTAGCTCCCTTGGGTGTGTACCCTCTGGGTCGGATGAGGTCCCCTCGTTTCAGAGGCCTACTGAGGGTGCTAGCACGGTAGGTGACGTGGATGGCTCCTCTGGTAGTGTGCCCTCTGTGACGGGGGATGTGCAGAGTCAGGCTGAGGGGGGAGTTTCGGGGGTGTTGTCGTTCAAGTCTGTGCTCCATATCAGTGCCAGTGGAGGTGCTGGGGGGCGGGATGCCTCACCGGATGAGTTGTCTGGGGTGAGGTTAATGGCAGGTGGTGATTCTCTGGGTGATGCCTGTGGAGAGGGCACTCTGGATGATGTGGAGGTCAGGGCTGTTATGGGACGTGATCCTCTTTCAGACTCCGAGGGTGCCAGTGTTCCACAGGCCCTGGGGATGCCTCTTGTTGTTGCTTCCCCAGGCCCAGAGGAGGAGGGTGATGGTAGCGTGCAGGAGCCCAGCCATTCAGAGGGCTGCGAGTCTCAGGTAGGGGTGTTGGGACCCACCCCCAGCATTGATCCGGGTGGTCGTGTCATGGCTGTGGAGGAGGATAGCGATGCGGCCAGTGGGGGGGGCTCAGAGTGTAATGTGTCAGACAGTTCTGGTCTTTCTGAGGTTGTTGATTCAGGTGCGAGCGGGTTGGCTGAGAGCCCAGACTCCAAGGCCGTGTCTGAGGCGAAGCTTATTGTTGAGGTGCGAGAGTTCTTAAAAATAAGTCGTGCTCCCAAAACATTATGGTGGGCCGTTACAAGGAGATGGGAGGATTGGCTAGATGTGCGGGAGAGTCTCGAGGCTATCCTTAGTAACAAGGATAGTGGTCTTTCTGACTCGGATTTGGGGCAGTTTTGGGGTTTGTTGAAGGTCCTCAGAAAAGGACCTCCTGTGACTACAGGGAGTGTGAGGGTCACAATCTAATGTGTCTACACATTCACAGTAGCTACATTAAATTTAAATGGGAGTAGAGCGAGTTTTCGAAGATTTCAGCTCTTATCAGCCCTAAGGGAGGGGAGATTTGCAGTTTGTTATCTGCAAGAGACACATACCGTTGCTAGTGATGAACCTACCTGGCAACTGGAGTGGGAAGGGAGGGTTTATATGAGCCATCTCAGCTCAAATTCGAGTGGGGTGGCTTTTCTGTTGGCCCCAAATTTTCTGCCAAGCATTTTAAAAGTGCAGGAAGTGGTGCCAGGACGTTTGCTCCATCTGGCCGTGAGCCTGGATGGCATGCCGTTGCATTTCATTAACGTGTATGCCCCTAGCTCCGGCACGATGCAGGCCGGCCTGCTTCGGGAGGTGAATGCTCTGTTGGGCACTATTGATAGGGGAGAGTGTGTCTTCCTTGGTGGGGACTTTAATTGCACACTTGAGGTGCGGGACCGTTCTGGTACTCAGTGTGCGCCTGCTGTAGCGAAGAAGCTGAGAGGCTTGATTGACTCCTTTGAGTTGGTTGATGTTTGGAGGGACCTTCACCCTGATTCCACTGCTTTTTCGCGGAGGTCTGAGGGCGGTGGTTCCCGCATTGATCGGTTTTATATTTCCCGAGCGTTTGTTTCCCGTGTCTCAGCGGCCTCAATGCGGCTGGTGCCGTGCTCGGACCATTGTCTGGTGCGTGTGGATTTCAATCCAGCGTGCGCTCGGGCTGGGTCCGCGTACTGGCACTTTAACAACAGGCTGCTGGAGGACCGGTGTTTCCGGGAGTCATTCACTCGGTTTTGGGTGAAGTGGAGAGAGAGGCAGAGGTGCTTCTCTTCCCTTAGGCAGTGGTGGGATGTGGGTAAAGCTCACATCCGTCTCTTTTGTAAGGAATATACATGGGGGTCGACTGGGAGGCGGGACTCAGCGGTCGAGAAGCTGGAGAGGGAGATACAGGACGCTGAGTCTCGCCTGGGTCAGTTTGGTGAAGACTCCAGCGAATGGGGAGAGTTTCAGAGGAAGAAGGAGGTTTTGAGGAGTCTGCTGCTTGAGCGATCTCGAGGCGCTTATGTGAGGTCTCGGGTCCAGATGCTGCACGAGCTGGACCGAGCGTCGCCTTTCTTTTTCTCTTTGGAGAAGGGGCGGGGAGCTCGAAAACAGCTCGTGGAGTTGCTTGCAGATGACGGCTCCTCTGTCACTGATCCAGAGAGGATTAATGCCTTGGTTAGGTCCTTTTATGGGACCCTGTTCTCTGCGGAAGGATTCAGTGTGGCGGCTCAGCAAGATCTGTGGGAGGGTCTACCGACCGTAGATAGGGGGGAGGCTGATCTTCTTGATGGCCCCTTATCTTTGGAGGAGTTGACTCGCGCCTTGCATCAGCTCAGGAGGGGTAAGTCCCCCGGGCTGGATGGGTTGACGGTGGAGTTTGTTAGAGCATTCTGGGACGTCCTAGGGGGTGACTATATGTTGGTTTTGGGGGAGAGCCTGGCGACTGGAGTGATGCCTCTCTCGTGGCGTAGGACGGTTGTTGTCTTGCTGCCTAAGAAGGGCGAACTCCGTTTGTTGAAGAACTGGCGTCCAGTCTCTCTCCTTTGCACAGAATATAAAATTTTTGCACGGGCAATGGCAAATCACCTGGGCTCCGTGCTGCATCAAGTGATTCATCCTGATCAATCTTATACAGTCCCTGGCCGGTCCATCCAGGATAACATCCACCTGGTTAGGGACCTGATTCATTTAGTCCAGGGTACTGGTGAGTCAGCTGCTTTTCTGTCTCTTGATCAGGAGAAGGCTTTTGATAGGGTAGAGCATGAATACCTATTTGGGACGTTGCAAGCGTTTGGGTTCGGACCACATTTCGTGGCCCGGGTCCGGCTTTTGTACGCTGCTGCGGAGTGTCTTGTAAAGGTTAATGGCGCGGTGCTATCTCCTTTTCATTTTGGGAGGGGGGTCCGCCAGGGGTGCCCTATGTCGGGCCAGTTGTATTCGGTCTGTGTGGAGCCGTTCCTGTGTCTTCTTCGGAGGAGGTTGACAGGCCTGGCCCTACCTGGCCCGCGGGTTGAGGTGATTCTATCGGCGTATGCCGATGACGTACTTCTTATGTTCACTGATCCTGGTGACCTGCGGAGGATGCGTGACTGCCAGGAGATATTCTCGGCTGCATCTTCTGCTAGGATTAACTGGAGTAAGTGCTCTGGACTTTTGGTGGGTCAGTGGCGGGTAGACTCCCTGCCGGAGGAGATGGCATTGTATGCGTGGAGTACCACGCACCTCCTCTATCTGGGGGTGTACCTGAGTCCCACTGAGGATGTTTGGCCGGCAAACTGGCAAGAGTTGGAGACGAAGGTGGTTGCTCGGCTGGGGCGCTGGTCAGGCCTGCTTGGAGTTCTCTCCTTTCGGGGGAGGGTGCTGGTCATAAACCAGCTGGTGGCCTCTATGTTATGGTACCGGCTGGCTACTCTTGTCCCGCCCTCTATATTTGTAACTGCTATACAGAAGAAGCTGGTGGATTTCTTTTGGGGAAATAGGAAGCATTGGATTTCCGCGGCGGTCCTGAGTCTTCCGTTAGAGGAGGGCGGCCAGTCCTTGGTGTGCGTGCGCACCCAGGTGGCGGCTCTCCGTCTCAGGACTCTGCGGAGATACATGTATGTAGAGAACCCTCCCAGATGGCACGCTCTGGCCACGTATTTTTTTCGTCAGGGTCGTTGCCTAAGGGGGGTCTCGCGGCTCCCGGTGGCGGGTGTCAGTCGACCCGCTCTAAGGGGCTTGCCTGTTTTCTATAGGGATGTGTTAAGAGTGGGGAATTTGGTGGTGTTCAGCCAGAGTGTTGTTCCACGAGGAGAGGGGGATGTTGTGGCTGCGGGTGTGGCTGGTCCTCATCCTGTCATGGTGGTTGTCGAGGAGAGGCGCGAGCCTAGAGTGGTTCAGATAGAGCTTACCCCTGCTCCGTCAGATCTGCTCATCGGGCCTAGGCTTCGGGATATTTCTCGGCCTCCGGCTCCGCATAATCTGAGCTGCCTTTCTGAGATGACCAGCATGCCATTTTGTGATGCAAGGAGACGCGCACTGTACAGGATGCTCCTGCACATTCTGAACCACCGTGCCTTCGTCTCCCGTCCTGACTCACCATGGAGGACGGTGTTACCATCCGAAGGCGGCGGGGGGCCCCAGTGGGGGTCCTTCTATAAGGGAGTTGTACCCCTTTATATTGGGGACCTGGGGTGGAGAGTGCTGCATGGAGCGGTGGTTTGTAATAAACTTTTGAGTCGGTTCACGGGCTCGTCTGCCGCATGTATTTTCTGCGGAGAGGAGGAGACCGTATTCCATGTGTATGTGGAGTGTGTGAGGTTACTGCCCCTGTACCAATATCTGAAGGGGTTGTTCCTCAAGTTCTGGCTGCATTTTAGCCCCACAATCCTGGTGTTTGGACACAAGGCGGGGAGTGGGGAGAGCCGAGTGTGGGGGGGGGGACTTACCTGTCGGTTTGCTCCTTGGCCTGGCCAAGTTGGCCATTCGTGGGTCCAGGCAGCGGGCGGTCGACGGTCTGGCGAGAGTCGGCTGCCTGCCCCTCTTTCGGGCCTACGTCCGTGCACGTGTGTCCCTGGAGAGGGAACACGCGGTGTTCACGGGGACTCTGGAGGCCTTCCGTCAGCGCTGGTCGCCGCGTGGGGTTGAGGCGATTATAAATGAATGTACTGCTGTACTACAATGATCTGTTCATTATAGTGTGATTTTTGATTGTGTTTTGATGTGTTGTATTTTATGATTTGTGTTGAATAAAGTTTTTGAAATGAAAAAAAAAAAAAAAAAAAAGAGAGAGAGAGAGAGAGAGAGTGTACAGGGCCTGACAAACTGGAAACCGAGAGGGGGTAGCGGGGGGGGGGGGGGGAGGAGCAGCATAGGAGCGGTTAGCGGCGAGAGCGAGGGGGCAGGGGAGAAAGTTTTTCAAAAACAAGCTGGGAAGCTCGTGAGCACTGGTGACGCCAGTGACCTTGGGATCTGCTGAACTTGCTCGTTCATTCTGCACCTTTTGAAGATTGGTGGAGGGTGGTGGGGGGTGGTGGGGGGGGGGGTGGTGACGTAACTCGTGGAAAACAGTGCGCCTGCGCCTTGACAGTAGCTGCCTTAATCCAGAGCTGGGGGGGGAGGAAGAGAGACAAACATCCAGAGTTTTAATAAATATATGATGTTCAAATGTTTTAATAAATATATGATATTAGCTCCTCTAACAAGTGTTCTAAATATGATTCACTTTGTATGATAACAGGATGCAAGTAAAATGACTCTTTGAATTGAAATATATGGGACTCTGAAATCAGTATGGGAGAAAGATATTCATACAGACCAGAAATAGGGCATGACAGAGGGCTTTCTGAGTTCAAAAACAACAGAAATGAGTGAGGCTCATTGAGTTTAAAAGAAACTTAGAAATGAGTCAGAATATAAAAAAGTACAGCACAGAAACAGGTTCTTGTTTCCCCATATCTGTGCCAACGATGGTGTTAATTAAAATTTTACATCTGCTTGCCATAGGCTATATCCCTCAATGCCTTGTCTGTCTAAATGCCCCCTAAATGTTGCTATTGTGGCGTCAGCCTAAACACGGGCCACTTAAGCTCGAACCCTCGTCAGGAGATACGGTTTCTGTTCCACAACTTCCTTTGGCAGCGCATTCCATCCACCTACTACTCATGATTTTTTAAAAAATGCCTTGTACATCTATCTATATACTTTTAACTCTGTGTTTGTGTGTGTTTGTGTCAGATTTTTGGCCTTTGATTCCATGGTCCGCCAAAACCACACGCTAAACTTTTTCCATTTCGCTAGACATTACACTTTTACATTCACCAATGCACTCCTCATTACATTTAGACATTTTTATGTACACATTTTTAATAAAATGCTTCCCCCCCCCCCCCCCCACACTCACATTTTAAAATCTAAACGGGACTCACGAGATGCTGACGTTACAATCCCACATGCCGACCAATCCAAGCTGCTTCTCTCTCGCCGTTCATTTGGCAGCCCGGAACTCCTCCCCCCCCCCTCCAACTATGCATGCACCGCGCCTCCTGCAGCTGGACTCGCACGCCCGCTCCAGCCCGCAGCCGGAATCACACACCTGCCCGTCCACTCCAACCCGCAGCTGGAATCGCACGCCCGCCCACCCTCGCCAACCCGCAGCAGGAATTGTACTCCCGCCTGCCTTCCCGCTCCAACCCCCCCCCTCCCCATTGTTCAAATTGCACAGAAATAACCAGAGATCCCATAGTAGCTAAGCGGCTATAGGATCTTTGGAAAGAACGAGCATTATGCAGATCCGGAGGTGACCGTTCACAGCCGCCGCTCACTCACAGTCGCCCACGTGCTCAGAGCTGCAAACCGAACTCCTTTGAAAAAATCTTACGAGCCGGCATGCGAGCTTTGAAATAAACTTTGCGACCCTCCCCTCCCCTTTCTCTCTCTAGAGGAAAACATTTCCTGGTCGAGGGTAGCCATACCAGATTGTGACATCGAGGGTGGCAATGCAGTGGTAGAAGGAAGGTTGAGGGAACAAAAGTTATTGAGGATACATTAGTCAAGGGAACAAATAAAAATGTTTATGGCTGCAAATTGATTTCAGAATGATATGTACAGCTCTAGAAACAAGGAACTGCAGATGGTAGTTTACAAACAAAGACACAAAAATGCTGAAGTAACTCAGCGTGTCATGCAGCATATCTGGAGAACATAGATAGGTGACATTTTGGGATAGGGCTCCTCTGCGGACTGATTATGGGGGTGGGAAACAGAGCTGGATTGGACAATGGGAAGTACAAAACCTAGCAAGTACAAGATTGATACAGGTGTGGGGGGGGGGGGGGGGAGAGGTTGATATGCAGATAGTTGGACAAAAAATAATTCAATCTTCACACCATTTGATTGTAAACTACCCAAGTAAAATATGAGATGCTTTAGTTTAGTTTAGACACAGGGTGGAAATAGGCCATTGAGCCAACAGTCCATGTTGACCAACACTACATCTATCCTACACTCTCGGGACAATTTACAAAAGCCCATTAACCTACAAAACTGCACATCTTTGTAATATGGGAGGAAAGGAACTTGGGAGTACTGGTGCAGAAAAGGGACCCGTTAATCCCTAAATTGCAGGAATATTTTAAGAAGTTAGGTAAGATAGTTACTCCTTGTATTGCAAGGGAGCAAGAATAAAAGTAAAAGGATTGCATAATTGGAGAAACGATTCAGGGGAGGGTTGATAGATTCTTGGGTCGTTTAGACCACTTCAAGTGTGCATAAGACCTTGATGGAACTCGGCTGGATATATTGATGAGTAAAGTCAAAGAAAATGGTAGATTTCAAGATTTCATGAAATCCTAAGTCAACGTGGTTTCATGAAAGGCAAATCACTTCTGAGAAATTGATGTGGGATATTTGAGCATATAACAGATGAGTTTGATAGAGTGGCACCTGTATTTGGACTAAAGTAATTTAACAAGGTACTGTATATAAAAGGTGGTGCATGAGCTAAGAGTTCATGGTATTGAAGAAAATGTAATAGCATCATTTGAAAACTATGATTTAACTGATTAATACTCAGTGTTAAAATATCGACAGTTTGAATGGACAGTTGGAATAAATGGGATTATTTCAGGTTTGGTCGATGACACTTGTGGAGTACACATATATCAGTTCTTGGCCATCAGTTACTTATTAACCATATAACCATATAACAATTACAGCACGGAAACAGGCCATCTCGGCCCTTCAAGTCCGTGCCGAACAACATTTTTCCCTTAGTCCCACCTGCCTGCACTCATACCATAACCCTCCATACCCTTCTCATCCATATGCCTATCCAATTTATTTTTAAATGATACCAACGAACCTGCCGCCACCACTTCCACTGGAAGCTCATTCCACACCGCTACCACTCTCTGAGTAAAGAAGTTCCCCCTCATGTTACCCCTAAACCTCTGTCCCTTAATTCTAAAGTCATGTCCTCTTGTTTGAATCTTCCCTATTCTCAAAGGGAAAAGCTTGTCCACATTAACTCTGTCCATTTATTGTTTATATAATGGACCACGAGGAAAAAACAGAATGAAAAGCATCTGGATTTATGGATGTCATGAAAATAGGTAGAGGGCAAGTAATGACGATGATATTGTCATACGTGATAGGAGCAGAATTAAGCCATCTGGCCTATCAAGTCTATTCCGCCATTCCCCATAACCATTGACACCTGTACAAATCAAGAATCTATCATACTCTGCCTTAAAAATATCTATTGACATGGCCTCCACAGCCTTCTGTGGCAAAGAATTCCACAGATTCACCACCCACTGACTGAATAAATTTTCCCTCATCTCGTTCTTGAAGGAGCGTCCTTTAATTCTTAGGCTATGACCTCTAGTCTTAGACTCGCCCATTAGTGGAAACATCCTTTCCACATCCACTCTATCCAAGCCTTTTACTATTCGGTAAGTTTCAATAAAGTTTCAATACTATTCGGTAAGTTTCTCATCCTTCTAAACTCCAGCAAATACAGGCCCAGTGCCGTCAAACGCTCATTGTGATTGTGCAATTGGATATGGAGAGATTGAGTGAATGGGTGAAAAATTGTCAAATGAAATTTAAATGGAAAGTGTGATTATTGAATGAGAGATTATTACCAACATAGCGAAAAAGACTGCAAATGTGTGAAATATAGAAGGATCTACGCAATCATGAGCATGAATCGCAAAATGTTAGCAGGCAAGGGCAGCAAGTTGTTAAAAGTTCAAATGACATATTGGCCTTTATTGTGAATGAGAAATAGAGAGGTTTTACTGTCATTTATAGGATTTTGGTGAGACCATACTTGAAAAACTGGCAGTAATCCAAAAGACATTCATCAGATTAATAGAGACACAAGAGACTGCAGATGTTGGAATCTGCTGGAAAAAAAAAACAAGCTACTGAAGGAACTCAATGGGTTGAGCAGGATCTTTGGGAATAAAGGAAACATTCTGGGATGTCAGGACTTTCATATGAGGAAAGATTGGATAGACTCGGCTTCTACTCGCTGGAATTTAGAAGATTGAGGGGGGATCTTATAGAAACTTACAAAATTCTTAAGGGGTTGGACAAGCTAGATGCTGGAAGATTGTTCCCGATGTTGGGGGAGTCCAGAACAAGGGGTCACAGTCTAAGGATAAGGGGGAATTCCTTTAGGACCGAAATGAGGAAAACATTCTTTACACAGAGAGTCGTGAGTCTCTGGAATTCTCTGCCACAGAAGGTAGTTGAGGCCAGTTCATTGGCTATATTTAAGAGGGCGTTAGATGTGGCACTTGTGGCTAAAGGGATCAGGGGGTATGGAGAGAAGGCAGGTACGGGATACTGAGTTGGATGATCAGCCATGATCACATTGAATGGCGGTGCAGGCTCGAAGGGCCGAATGGCCTACTCCTGCACCTATTTTCTATGTTTCTATGTTTCTATTAACAATTTGTCTCCATGATCATCATCAGCCATGATCATTTTGGACGTTGAGGAAGGCTTAAAGGACCACATTGGTTACTCCTGTCTCTATTTTCTTGTGTTCTTATGTTCTATGGTGCATAAGGATTCCCAATTTCAGATATCATGGGGTTGAACATGAACTATATATGCTCTACTCCTGGATACTTGACAGAGAATCTATATATTACTAAAACTCTCATCTTATTTGGATGTCTGCCAGTGAGTGAATGTGAGTGAGTGAGTGAGTGAGATCCTGAAATTATGGCAAAACGGTACATGATAGCGCTACAATCTTTTCACCACATTACTCACAATTGTCCTGTGGTGTGTTTTCATCAAGTTTCGTTCAGATTGATGTAATTTAGATACAAGTTATTCAAATTTTAATTTTACAAAATCCGGTTTGAGAAAGAATGACTTGAACACTTGGCAGTTACAGATATGATGTCACAATGGGATCTCATTTGCAACAATGTTGCAATCACAGAACACTGAGTCCTGGCAGAGGGAGGCCAAACAGGAGGGGGAGGGAGTGCTGGGGGAGGCAGCGGAAGTGGAATTTGATTTTTTTTTTTTAAGTCCCGGCAGCAAGAGCTTGCATTTTTTCTAAAGTTTAAAAAGAGACAGGATGAAGAGGAAGGGGAGGAAGTGCTGGGGGATAAGGGGAAATGAGCTGCCCCAGCACAGCTAGGGCCTATGAGTGAGTGGTGGAAAATTGTGTTGAGGTAGCGGGTTGCATTGGGGGAATGGGTGAGTGGTGGAATATTGCGTTGGGGGAACGGGTTGCATTGGGTGACCAGACCTCCCGTGTGACAGGGACCCAATGGGTCCCACTTGGTCTAGTATCATCATAAAATCACTAAAAGGAACCATTGCCTAGTGAATGTTTTTAAGCACTTTCCATGAGGTCAAATTAGCATGAATGCCTCTTCGGGTCCCATGATTATTCAACCAATTCTGAAGTAGTTTGTTCTGTACCCTCAGAATTCCCCATGGGTCAACTATATTTACCTGAATGTTTTCCTTTCCAAGAGAGAGAAAAATAAGTTGAAACTTGGACAATTCAAAGAAGATAGGATAACACTAAGGATACTAGAGATAAGAGAAGGCACTATAATTATAGGCATTTGTTGCAGAAATATCATAATCACAAAGGTTAGAAATTAAATGAACATATATGCATCTTGAAAAGATAATTTGTCTGCCAAAGTTAATCAAGTGTGAAGGGAAGGCAACAAAACTCAAAGAATAATTTTGGATAGAAGTCTTTAACACGACTATATCTCAATGACTAGAAAATGACACAGAAACTGCATTGGTGATCATTTTCCAATGTTTAATAGATTCAGGATCAGTTCCTGTGGATTGGAGGAGAGCTAATGTTATCCCACTTTTCAAGAAAGTAGCGAGAGAGAAAACGGGGAATTATGGAGCAGTTAGCCTGACTTTGGTGGTGGGAAAGATGCTTGAGTCAATTATTAAAGAGGCAATAATGGAGCATTTGGATAGCAGTAAAAGGATTAGTCCAAGTCAACATGGATTAATGAAAGGGAAATCATGCTTGACATGTGACAAGTAAAATGGATGAAGGGGTGCCAGTGGATGTAGTGTATCTAGACTTTCACAAAACCTTTGATAAGGTCCCGCACGGGAGACTGGTGACTAAAATTAGTGCACATGGTATTAGGGGTAGGGGTGTTGACATGGATAGAAAATTGGTTGGCAGACCAGAAGCAAAGAGTAGGAGTGAATGGGTCCTTTTCAGAATGGCACGCAGTGGCGAGTGGAGTGCCGCAAGGCTCTGTGTTGGGGCCGCAACTGTTTACCATATATATAAATGATTTGGAAAAGGGAATTAGGAGCAACACTAGCAAGTTTGCGGATGATAGAAAGCTGGGTGGCAGTGTGAACTGTGAAGAGGATGTTAGGTGGTTGCATGGGGGCCTGGACTGGTTGAGTGAGTGGGCAGATGCATGGCAGATGCAGTATAATATAGATAAATGTGAGGTTATCCACTTTGGTGGCAAAAGCAAGGGGGCAGATTATTATCTCAATGGGGTTAGGTTAGGTAAGTGGGAGGTACAGCGAGACCTGGCTGTCCATGTACACCAGTCACTGAACGTTGGCGTGCAGGTACAGCAGGAAGTGAAGAAAGCTAATGGAATATTGGCCTTCATAACAAGAGGATTTCAGTGTCGGAGTAAAGAGGTTTTTCTGCAGTTGTATAGGGCTCTGGTAAGACCACATCTGGAGTATTGTGTACAGTTTTGGTCTCCTAATTTGAGGAAGGACATCCTTGTGATTGAGGCAGTGCAGCGTAAGTTCACGAGATTGATACCTGGGATGGCGGGACTGTCATATGAGGAAAGATTGAAAGGACTAGGCATGTATTCACTGGAGATTAGAAGGATGAGGGGATATATTATAGAAACATATAAAATTATAAAAGGTCCGACAAGCTAGATGCAGGAAAAATGTTCCCAATGTTGGGCGAGTCCAGAACCAGGGGCCACAGTCTTAGAATAAAGAGGAGGTCATTTATGACTGAGGTGAGAGAAAACGTTTTCACCCAAAGGGTTGTGAATTTATGGAATTCCCTGCCACAGAAGAGAGTGGAGCCCAAATCACTGGATGGATCTAAGAGAGAGTTAGATAGAGGTCTAGGGGCTAGTGGAGTCAAGGGATCTGGGGAGAAGGCAGGCATGGATTATTGATAGGGGACGATCAGCCGTGATCACAATGAATGATGGTGCTAGCTCGAAGGGCAGAATGGCCTCCTCCTGCACCTATTTTCTATGTTTCTATGTTTCTATGAAGCCCATGCCCCTTCTGGTGGGAGGGGGGAGGGACTATAAAACCCGGAAGTGTGGACGTGCCTCAGTCGCTGGAAGATGGGGGAGGGAGAGGCCACGTCTCTCAGAGCTGTGAATAACCCCGAACACAGGTCTACTAAACTATGAGTGTGGTTTTATGTGGTTTATTTGGAACTGTGCTTGGAAGGAATAAATGTATTTATGTGCCTTTAAACTGTGCCATTAAATTGCCTTTAAACTGTGCAGCCATTGGAAATGTGTGGTTAATTGAAAATGTGTGGCTATTGAAAAGTGGTGTGGCTATTGACAATGTGGGGCTAATTGATAATGTGTGGCTAATTGAAAAGTGACTCGCCTGTTGAAAAGTGGCGTGCCAGCTATTGACAAGTGGCGCGCTGGCTATTGGCAAGGGGCGCGCTGGCTATTGGCAAGGGGCGCGCTGGCTATTGGCAAGGGGCGCGCTGGCTATTGGCAAGTGTGCAACAGTTTTTAGAAGGAAATAACGTAAATAAATGGTGTGGCTAATGAAAAGTGGAGTGGCTGTTGGTGTGCCTAATTGAAAAGTGGTGTGCTTAATTGACAATGTGTGGCCGATTGAAAAGTGGCGAAGGAAAAAAGGTAAATAAATGTTTTATTACATCAGGACCGTGTTTAATGCAAAATTGACACACACACACACACACACACACACACACACACACACACACACACACACACACACACACACACACACACACACACACACACACACACAGTGGAATATTGTGTTGAGGGACCATCCCTCCCGTGTGAAGCTGGGACCCAATGGGTCCCACTTAAACTAGTAATTTTATATGTTTCTATAAGATCCCCCCCTCATCCTTCTAAACTCCAGTGAATACAAGCCTAGTCTTTTCAATCTTTCCTCATATGACAGTCCCGCCATCCCAGGGATCAATCTCGTGCCCCTAGACTGCACTGCCTCAATCACAAGGATGTCCTTCCTCAAATTAGGAGACCAAAACTGTACACAATACTCCAGATATGGTCTTACCAGAGCCCTATAGAACTGCAGAAAAACCTCTTTACTCCTATACTGAAATCCTCTTGTTATGAAGGCCAATATTCCATTAGCTTTCTTCACTTCCTGCTGTACATGCACGCCAACTTTCAGTGACTGGTGTACATGGACATCCAGGTCTTGCTGTACCTCCCCATTACCTAACCTAACCCCATTGAGATAATAATCTGCCCCCTTGTTTTTGCTGCCAAAGTGGATAACCTCATATTTATCTATATTATACTGCATCTGTCACGCATCTGCCCACTCACTCAATCTGTCCAGGACACCCTGCAACCTCCTAACATCCTCTTCACAGTTCACACTGCCACCCAGCTTTGTGTCATCTGCAAACTTGCTAGTGTTGTTTCTAATTCCCTCTGCCAAATCATTAATATATTTGGTATACAGTTGCGGCGCCGACACCGAGCCTTGCGGGACTCCACTCGCCACTGCCTGCCATTCTGAAAAGGACCCGTTCACTCCTACTCTTTGCTTCCAGTCTGCCAACCAATTTTCTATCCATGTCAACACCCTACTTCCAATATCATGTGCTCTAATTTTAGTCGCTAGTCTCCCATGCGGGACCTTATCAAAGGCTTTCTGAAAGTCTAGATATACTACAGCCCCTCTATCCATTTTACTTGTCACATCCTCAAAGAATTCCAGAAGATTAGTCAAGCATGATTTCCCTTTCATAAATTCATGTTGACTTGGACTAATCCTTTTTCTGCTATACAAATGCCCCATTATTACCTCTTTAATAATTGACTCCAGCATCATTCCCACCAGACTAACTGGTCTGTAATTCCCCTTTTTCTCTCTCACTCCTTTCTTGAAAAGTGGAATAACATTAGCTATACTCCAATCCACAGGAACTGATCCTGAATCTATTGAATATTGGAAAGTGATCAACAATGCGTCCTCTATTTCTAGAGCCACTTCCCTGAGGACCCTGGGATGCAGACCATCCGGCCCAGGGGATTTATCATCCTTCAGTCCCATTAGCCTACCAAATACTATTTCTCACCTAATGAAAATGTCTTTCAGTTCCTCTACCCCCTTAGATCCTCTGTCCTCCAGTACATCTGGGATATTGTGTTTTCCTTAGTGAAGACGGATCTGAAGTACCTGTTCAACTCTTCTGCCATTTCCTTGTTGCCCATAATAATTTCACACGTGTCTGCTTTCAAGGCACCCACATTTGAATTTGCTACTCTTTTTCCCTTAACATAAATAAAGAAGTTTTTACTGTCCTTATTTATATTCCTGGACAGCTTCCCCTCGTACTTCATCTTTTCAGCCCTTATTGCCCGTTTTGTTTCCTTCTGTTGCCCTATGAAAGTTTCCCAATCCTCTGGCTTCCGGCTACTCTTTGCTGTGTTATACATCTTTTCTTTTAGTTTTATTCTATGCCTAACTTCTCTTGTCAGCCACGGTTGGCTCCTACTCCCCTTAGAATCTTTCTTCCTTTTTGGAATGAAATTATCCTGCGTCTTCCGGATTATGCCCAGAAATGCCTGCCAGTGCTGTTCCATCATCATTCCTGCTAGGACGCCTTTCCAGTCAACCTTGGCCAGATCCGCTCTCATGCCTTCATAGTCCACTTTGCTCAGCTGCATCACTGACACTTCCGATTTAACCTTCTCCTTCTCAAATTGCAGATTAAAACTAATCATATTATGATCACTTCCTCCAAACAGTTCCTTTACCTCGAGTTCTCTTTATCAAATCTGGTTCAATAAACAACACTAAATCCAGAATTGCCTTTTCTCTGGTCGGCTCCATTACAAGTTGGTCTAAGAATCCATCTTGGAGGCACTCTCTTTCTTGGGGTCCTGAACCAACCTGATTTTCCCAGACTGCATATTGAAATCCCCCATCACCACAGTGGCATTACCTTTGTTACATGCCAGTTTTAACTCCTGCTGCAACTTAGACCCTTCATCCGGGCTACTATTTGGGGGTCCGTAGATAACATCAATTAGTGTCTTCTTGCCTTTACAATTCCTCAACTCAATCCGCAGTGACTCTACCTCACCAGTCCCTATGTCTTCCTTCGCAAGGGACTGAATTCCATCCCTCACCAGCAGAGCTACCCCCCCCCCCCCCCCCCTCCTCCTCTGACCACCTGCCTGTCCTTTCTGTAGGACGTATAATCCTGAATATTAAGTTCCCAGGCTCGATCCTACTGCAGCAAAGATGTGTTTATCCTAATTTTGGTCTCAGAAATGAATGATTGGATGAATGGATGGAGAGAGGTGGAGAGAGATAGATATAGATAGATATAGATAGATTGATAGATAGATGTCACAAAACTTTGGAGTAACCCAACCGGACTGGGAGCATCTCCGGAGAGAAGGAATGGGTGACATATTGGGTCGAGACTCTTCAGATAGATAGATAGGTAGATAGATTTGACATACTGATGCATTCCATAAATCAAAGATGTAAAGAAATAATAGAAAAGTTAAGAACTCACTTGTACAGACTGAGTTAAAATGTTGCGTTGGATTCAATGAGAAATGATTAGTTTTGAAATTCTCAAAAGCCCTGATCAGCCAGTTTTGCTTGTCTAAAGTGTGATAGATATTCAAGTTATGGACATACTGTAGCTCTTGCTGCTTATCCATTTCCTGGGGCAATGCAAAGGGGCTTAAGCTACTTCTCAGATAGAATAGAAGGCCATGAGCTTAATATTATGGAACCAAGGTAGTAACATTGAGTGATCTGGGACCATCAGGATTGCATTAATGGAATAGATGGGTATTGAGTAATGTAAACAAAATTGAGAGTAATGAGTAAACTATAACCTTTCAAATTCTCTGAATACCATAAAACAGTTTACTATAAAAAACACTACCTTTGAAGTGTAATTATAACTATGATGGTAAATACAGCAGTCTGTTTGCATACAGTGAGTTCCCTTTGACAGCAGTTAAATAGTGTTGACTGAAACAGGACATTGGAAATACCCTGCTCATTTTAATATAGCTCCAGAGTTTCATAACATGTTTCTAAGTAAGCAAAGGAGTTCTCGTTAATATCATTTCAGAGTAAAATGCTTCGGTACTTCACAGCATAACTCTTCTGTTAAATTGTCTTGAATGAAACTTAAACAGGTTGCTGACATTCGGATTAAGTGTGCTAACAATAAGCTGACAATACTACAAGCTACTGTGTTTTGTGCAAATCAAAAGGAGAGCTAGTCAAAATAAGAATAAAACAATCTTAAAAATTAGAAATCTTTGAATAAATAAAGACCTTTAAATTGCAGAGAGCTGTAGATGTAGCCCAGTCCATCACATAGATCAGACGGCCCATCGTTGACCCATCTACTTCACGCTGCCTTGGAAAAGTAGCCAACATAATTTAGAAATCTTTGAATAAATAAAGACCTTTAAATTGCAGAGAGCTGTAGATGTAGCCCAGTCCATCACATAGATCAGACGGCCCATCGTTGACCCATCTACTTCACGCTGCCTTGGAAAAGTAGCCAACATAATCAAATACTTGTTCTGCCCTGGTCATTTCATCTTCTCACCGCTCCCATTCAACAGAAGGAACAGAAGCTTGAAAGCACGCACCACCAGACAGAGGACCAGCTTCTTCACTTTTGTTAACAGGTGTTAGAACCAGCCTTCCATAAGCTAGGGAACTGTGCAATTTACTTCTAACCCATTGATGACATTCGACTTTGTCTATGGAACTGATACACTACAATGCTGAGAAATGCTCTATCTATTGTATTTGAGTTTGATCTATTTATGTATGGTATATAGGATTTATTTGCATAGCATGTAAAAGAAAGCTTTTCACCATACCTTGGTACACCTGCTCAAATTTTATTGATGGTTTATATAAATTAATTTTCCAGATATGTCAAAAAGCTGGTTGAATGGTTCAAGGCTTTTATGATGAATGACCAGGTCAATTATTGTAAACATTGCTTGATAATAAACAACACATTTTGATAGTAACTATAGCAATCCATCTGTGGCCAGTTTGAGGTAGAATAGTGAATTAGACTTTCTACAGGTCCCCCATCTTTTATTTTGCAAATATTAAAAACCCTGTTTCCAAAATAATCCCATAATACACTGAACAAGACATGTTGATAATACATGACCACAATCTTACTCAAATTGTTTGAAACTTAAAATAATGCAATTTGAGATTTAATTTCACATGGAACGAACAGTGCCTCTTTCAACATGCTTAATGAAGAGTAAAAAAATGCTGGAATTACTTAGGTCAGGGGTAATTATGGAAAGTGAAACAATTATTTTTTTCAGGTTTTAGATCCTTTCCAGGCACTCTTCGTGATCAAGTAATATTAAGGTTCCATGCATCTGCAGTTTTTAGACGTTGCTAATTTCAAAATAATATATTTAGGTCATTCCAAAAATGTTAATTATATTATTCTTCATGAATCAATCTTTCTATAAATGGATTTTTTGCTAACATTTGGTCATAACTAAAACATTAATTTGTGCTCCCGATACAATCTCATTCAACATAAGCCAATCTAACCTTAAAGTAATAATTTGTAATATCAATGTTAAAATGAAAATAATGTTTTGAACACTAATTCCATGGGGATCCATGACTTCTTCAGCTAACCTACAAATATTTGTAATGTGTTGTGTTCCTTCATTCTAACTCTGATCCACTGAAAAAAAAGATGCATTCTTGTTTTGTATTGGAGATAGAAGTGTCAAAATTCACAGCAGTAACAATTCAAGATAATGGAGTAGTCATGTCAAGATTGCAGCATTGGCAGTTTCCTGACTACAGTTCCATATTTTCAAGCTGTGAAATCGGGCTTCTGTACTAGTGCACCAAAGCACTCAATGGGAAGTGTTGACTCGATTAATTGTTTCATTGCCAACATAATTGGAAATGTTCTGGGAGCCTAAGCCAGAGATAGCAGTTAGTATATGTCAAGAACACCTTACATCAATGTTACTACCCACAGGCCAAGTTCTCTATATGTGGCATTAGTTTGTTGCTCTACATATGCAATACAATGGAGATTGCATTCAGTTTTCCACAGTATTTCTTTTGTTAAAGAAAATCGACAAGAGAAAAGGCTGGCAGAGATGCAAGTTCACAATAAAGACTCATATATATAATAATATATAACCATATATAACAATTACAGCACGGAAACAGGCCATCTCGGCCCTTCAAGTCCGTGCCAAAAAACTTTTATTGTCCAGGCTAACTGCTATGTTATGCATGTGAGATACTTGCCTCAGCCTAGCTAACTGGTCCTGATGGAATAGTAAAACTGCAGTACTAGGTTAGGCATGACTGGTATAAATGAAAACAAAGTAATGAATTCATACAAAGCTTTGACCCACATGCAACTAATTGGATTACTAACCTGTTAATTTGTCTTTGTTAAACAATAACTGCTGTTGACATTTATCAGATAAACTGTCATAAATCTTTCTAAACATAGTTTGAAGGCTAGTTGTCTAGAAATTAATTTGCTTTGTTCTTGGAGCATTATTAGATGATTGCATGGAGCTACACCTAGTAAAAAAAAAAGCTCACATGCATTTCTTTTGTTAGAAACTCTTCTGTATATGGGAAGAGTGCATGCTGTGTTGTTTTCTATTTGAATTTCAAGCAGTTATTGGTATGTAGCCAAGCATCATTCTTGAAAGGCTTCAACCCCTGATGAGCCAACAGCAGCAACAGAAACTATGGTTGTACATGAGAAAGAAAATGTATCTCAAGGGTCAAAACAAGTCCTACTAGTTCACAGATTATAACTAAGGAATACCAGTGGTGAAAACCAGCACTGGTATTATGCACTAGGGAAGCCAGAAGCCCTCAGAGGCAGACATTGATGAAAAACATTTAAAAATGTGGCCAATATCCAGTATCTCAGAGCAACACTGGATAAAGTATCATGGTCTTTCTAGATAAGAGATGATGAGTGCCTTGAACACTAAAAAGCCTTTCTCAATTATATCGCCTGTAATGTCAACACAGGCATTGTGGCTGGCCAGCCAAGTGCGAATTACATGGGGGGGTGGGATTACGTAACTCGCAGCTCGTGGAAAACAGTGGCCAGCAGGCTGCGCGGTGAAAACTCTGCACAGCTGGCCACGAGGAGCAGAGCCATTGTGAAATCATCAGCTCTTTAGCTTCAACTCATTAACTTCAAAAATGATCTCAGATAGGGGAACAATTTGAAGAAATAACTCAAGAAATAATGAATTAAAATTTCAGATGAGGCAATTTTTGAGATCACGAGGTAAATCTATACCAGAATATGTAAAAATGTCACCGCTAGCACATCGGGTTTTCGAGGAGATGTGAAACGCACACAAAAAAATAAATAAATAAATGTGTAAACATCCAATATCAGAGTTATATAATATAACTGGACTAAGTGGGACAGATTGGATCCCATGCTGGTCCCCTAATGCAATATTCCACCTCTCCACCAATTCCAATATTAGTGGCCAGTGGGTGGGTTGGGGGGGGGGGGGGAGGCTTTCTGGAATGCTGGTGTGGGTGTTGTGGACTGAAGGGACTGGTCTCCAGGGGGCTAGTATGGACATTGTGGGCCAATTGGATTCTTGGGGTGGCAGCTCAGTCCCTTAAGCCTGATGTGCTGGCAGCTCACTCACAGCTGGTGGGCTGGCAGTTGACGCTAAGCTATTCCTTGAAGTTTCATTTCATTTCAAGCAGGGTGCAAGGCCACCAAATTCAAATCCATTTTCCTACAATTTCATGCAGGGTGCAAGGCCACCAAATTCAAGTGCAGTTTCATACCACTTTAAGCAGGGTGAAAGGCCACCAAGTTCAGGTGCAGTTTTCTACCACTCCAATCAATGGTAAATTCACCAAATTCAAGACACTAATAACACCTTTATTTTTCATTGATGGGAAGAATCCTCTGCACCTGATGAGAGGAGAGGGACTGCGTAAGATTACCTACAATCAATATACAGTGCAAACACGAAGTTGTCAAGTTTAGACCACCAAACTGTTTGCAGTGCTTTTATTGCAACCCAAACCCCAACCAACCATTTGCAGTGCTTTTACTGCAACACAAACCCCACCACCAACCATTTGCATTGATTTTACTGTAACCCAAAACCCCACCCAACCATTTCCAGTGCTTTTACTTCAACCTAACCCCCCACCCAACCATTTGCAGTGCTTTTACTTCAACCCAAAACCCCACCCAAACATTTGCAGTGCTTTTACTTCAACCCAAAACACCACCCAACCAGTTGCAGTGCTTTTACCTCAAACCAACCACATTTTAATTTTCAAACCACATTAAGGGCATTCAATGTCAGTAAAATTACAATCACAGTTTAGTAGACATGTGTTCAGTGTTATTCACAGCTCAGACTGAGAGATGTGACCCTCTCACTTTCCCCATCTTGCAGAGATTGACTGAGGCACAACACTTCCAGGTTTTATAGTCCCTCCCCAAACCCACCAGCAGGGGCAGCAGAGAGAATGTCAACATTTTTTAAACATTAATAACTCTTTTATGTTTCATCCATTGGAAAAATTCTCTGGTCCTGCGCAGCGGAGGGGGACTGAGTAAGCTGGCCAAAAATCACGGCTGTAAGTGGCAGCATTTTTTTAAAATCATGAAACAGAAAAACAGGAAGTGGTCAAGATCTGACTTTTAGTATCATAGATAAATAGATAGATAGATGTGCAGGTTTTTGACATAGAGAGTGGTAGGTGCCTGGAACATGCTCTGAAGGTGTGATGGTGGTGTCTGATATGATAATGCCATTTAAGAGATCTTTAGATAGGCACGTGAACATGCAGGGAATTATGCCACATGAAGCACATGCAGGCAGAGTAGATTTGTTTAACTTGGCATTATTTTTTGTGCAGACATCATGGGCCAAAGAGCCTGTTCCTGTGTTGTCTTGTTTTATGGTCTAAACTTCAAGTAACTTAAAAGGATAATGAGGACATGATGCTGGATATAGTCTATGTGGAGCAGCAAGTCCTTTGATAAGATTATTCTGAAAGGTGAGATTGCTGGGTATTTAAATAATATGCCACCATCCTTGTTTTGCTGGTGATGAATCATTTATAAGATCTACTTTTATACTCACACACTCAGCATCTCCGATTTGCCTTAACATCTCCTTTTCACAATCCACAATCACACCTTGCCATGTATTGTCAACAACTTTGAAATATTATCTTGGTTTGCATCATTCAAATCATTAATATATATATTGTGAGTTGCTGAGGCTCAAGCACTGGATCCCTGTGGTATTATGATAACTACTGCCTGCCATTCAAGTTGACCTGTTTGTCAACCAATTTTCAATCCATGTCAATATGTACTTTAATTTTACACACTATTTTTTTAGTTTCTATCCTTATATCAGTGTGAAAGGTTCCAAATAGATCCCAGTCCTAACTTCAATGTTATGCAATTTGAGAGAAATGTCATAGATTATCTTCAACCTCTTCAAATAATCTTGAGACTAGCAAATTGAGAGTGACTGTAGGACTGAAATTCACAGGAAAAGCAATCCAGATATGTGCTTGGCCTGGAAGTCCACCAGAAGAAAGTCACATAACTCCATGGTTGCAATTTGAAGCTTATTCATAGTAAGAAGTTAACAAGTGTATTTTTTTTTAATAGAACTCTGTGGAACTATCTGTCATTTCTACGAGCAATCTTGAAGCTGTGGAAACAGCCAAATAGATCTGAAGCTGTCTATATGTTTCTTTTTGTCATTTGAGTAGTCTTTTAAATGGTATTCCAGTAGAACATGCAGCAATGTATTTTTTTCAGTGTCAAATTATAATTTTTTCTTCCCAGACTCGAGAGGTACAAAAAACTGACTTTATTACTTGCATACCTGACATTGAAAATGTGTCAAATGTGTCAGTGTGAACCCTGATAAAAGGTAGCTGGCCAGTTTCATGTATGTCACACCATCATTTTCCTCTCCTTATAAAGCCAATTTTTCAGTTGACTACCACTAAAATGAATGTGTTTAAAGTTCAGATTTCTAAGGAAATATCTTTCACAATGCAGCAATTAATAGAAGTGTCTGCTCAGATTAAATACTTGTACTCAAGATGATCTGAATCTGTAATTTGATTCAGACATGCAAAATTTTCTGGCTGCTTATATGCACGACGATCTTTGAAATGAATCAAATAAATAGATTAACATGTCATTTCCTCTGGTTCCACTTCCCAGACTTTGCCCAATGAAATATAACTCACATCTTCTGAATATTTATTAAACATTTATAAAATGGCGGTTGCTGGAATAATGAATAAAAAGAGAAAATGTCAGAAACACTCGGAAGGTCAGACAACATCTGTGAAAAGTGAAACAGCTAACTTTTCAACTCGAGGCCCTTAGTTAAAGCTGGAGAATCGAGAAAATAAGTCAGTTCATCTGGTTGATGGGTTAATGGGAGCAGATAAGGAGAGAGAACATTGTTCTTTATTCATAAAACCAATTAAATTAGTGAAGTTAGAAAGAACACAGATGTAACACATAAAAGTAATGAAATGTTGGGCTAACGATGTGGCCTGTGAAGAGGGAAATCACTGATGAATGATCAGGTGGTTATTATGTAGACAGGGTAGGCAAATTATTGAACCTGGAAGGCTGCTTTGCGCACAGATGGATGATGAGATGCTGTTCCTCAAGCTTACATTGGGCTTCACTATAACATTACTGGAGGCCAAGAATGATCTGAGTGGGAGTATATGGAGAATTAAAGTAAAAGCCAACTGAAAGCTCAGAATAACTCCTCCAGATTAGTTAGATGTGAAGATATTCAATATGATGTAAAGATGCCGAAGTAGTATTGAAGGGAAAACTGTTCCATATATCATGGCACAGATCATAGAGTTGCTGCATCGTAGTGCCAGAGACATAGGTTAAATCTTCACCTCATGTGCTGTCTCCAAAGAGTTTATAGGTTTCTCCCATGACTATTTGGTTTTCTCCTGGGTTCTCTAGTTTGTTCCAACATTCCAATGACATGTAGGTTGGTAGGTTAATTGGCCACTATAAATTTCCCATAGTGTGTAGGTGAGTTAAAAAGGCAGATGTAGCGTTGGGCCCATTTGACTTCCAAAAGCTAAATCTTTGATTTGAAGAAAATTAGTTGAAAGGAAGGTATCTCAGTGGGAGATTTGAGTTCAGCCAGATAAATAAGGACATTACTAGAAGCAAATTGGCTGATTCTCTGCTCAAGGATAAAGAGGGAAAGGGGGAGAATCGAGGCAGGAAGAAATATGACGGTGCAAGGGCAGGTTGAAACAAGGGGTATTTCAGGAAGGTGATGCTTATACATCATGGGCAGCAGAATGAAGTATGCTGAACCAGGATGGAAGGCCATAACTCTGGATGTTTTGAAGGTAAGATCCATTGAGATCATGAGGTCTCATATACTGCCTGGGAGATAATGACCTGAAAATGGAAAATTGAAGAGAAATGAAATCTTGATATGTTGCAATCCATGAATCATTAATCTACATAGAGATGAATGAATGTATTGGTAATGTTTTGGCTTGGATTCTCAATATTATTTTTAACAAATTCACTGTAAAATATTCTGAAAATATAACTCCTTGCAGGTTTTTATTGGCTTGTTAATCAATGATTTTAATTTAACAAACATTTTTGCCAAGAAAGTGAAGTCATAAATTGCAAATCTTGAGATAAATAGTTAGATATATATGGTTTTGAAACATAAAATACATTTATTTCTTATATTTGATTTCTACCATACTGATATTTCAATGTTCACTTTCAATGTTAGTTAAAATTCTAACTAAAATTGACATTATTTTTCCTTCCTGGTTTATATGTGCAAATTCTTTAATATAATTGCTTTGCCATTAGCCTCACTGTTGACCACTAAACCTGGGCCAATTTTTTGTTGTTGTTATAGATTCTGACATTGATTATTATCTTGCATATGTAGATCTTTAAACTTGCTTTTGACAATATTTTGTAAATTGGACATGCACAAGAAAATCTCTATAAGTTTATTCAGTTAACCATGTGACTGGCCCAATAATCCATTGATTGTGAGTTAAAATTGTAATTCAGCACACTCTAAAATCTCGCTGATCCAGTAATTTGTGTATTATTGCTAGGAAATAACTTGGGTAAAAGCTGATTGGATATCACAATGAGTACTGAAGTCACAAACCATCATGTTCAGCTACATATGGCTGATTATGTTTAATTGCTAATAACTTCAGGACAACCAAGTGGTAGGCATTTATTCTTCTTCTACATTAAAATAATTAGCTTCCACTCAAGGTTAGGTTGTCGAGGTGACTGAAAAGCCAATGTGGGACTCACTGACTTTTCCCCAGATTGGGCAGAAGATGCCTGACGGGACATTTGAGTAAGTAGTTTGTGAGCTCCTTCTACCAATTACACTGGCCTTCTGTACACTCCTGATACATGGAAGTGGGGATCCCAATGCAATTCCAAATGCTCTTTCTCTACTTTCAGTGGTCATGGGCTCCCAAGTGTCAGTAGGAATGTTGGATTAAGCAAGATTATATCCTTCAGTTGTTTATAAAGTAATCACTTCTTGTGACTGATCTCAGAATAGAAGATCTGCGTCAGGAGTCTGGCATTGGACCTGTAAACAGCAATGCCTGCCCAATTCGGCTCGAAGGGCCGAATGGCCTACTCCTGCACCTATGTTTCTATGTTTCAATGCAGACAACTGAGTGAAATAATTACTCTTGCTTGGCTCTTGATTTTTGGTTCAATTGTCTATCCAGTGGATTTGGAGAATTTTATGAATATAATGTCAGCAGTATCTTTGTAGTATTGCTGTACATAGTCCAATTCTCAGAAATATATGGGATGGTAGGAATCATTTCTGCCTGGCAAATTGTGTTTGGTGTCACTTCTAAGGTCTTGAATTTCAAACACAATGTTCCATCAATTCACTAAAGGTTGTGGTTGTGCATTTAAAGTGATAGTGAATTTCATTTATGTTTGCTTCCATTGAGAGGTGGTCCAAAGATGTGAGAAGCAACCCATGTTTTCCATGTTGTCCTTGGTTCCATTGCTGGTAGACGGTGTGGTACAGCTTGGGATGGTTTGCAGAGGAACTTTGTCTTGCAGAAGTTATGTGTGATGCCCATTATCTTGCATGTGGCAGAGATGATGATGGCTTGGAGAGTAGCTTCTGAGTGTGCACAAATACAGAGGATGGTAGGATAGGATGAATGCACACAAGGTTGAGGAATCAAAAACTAGAGTGAATAGTTGTAAGATATTAGATGTCCCGATATTAGATGTCTTCTTGGTGCAACTGTATTTTACTTTGGAGTCATGTGAGTGACTATGTGAAGAACCCTGTACAACTGTTGGTGCGTCATTATGTCAGACGCTTTGGTGTAGTCGGCCGGTTGGAGCAGCAGAGCTCCTCCAAGTGGTAAGTTTAAAATGGATGGTAAGTTTTAAACTTTTTCAGTGATTCATTTTCTGTAGCAGCCGTTGGCGTTACTCCATTCAGTGATGTTGCAGAAAGTGAAGAAGGTGGTGGCGAGGCACTCCGGAGGAAAAAACGTCGATGGCCAAGATAGTATTGTGAGTGGAGGCCGGTCTAGCACACCTAGTCCGACGCCAGCTATGGAGCTAGCGACTCCAGACCTGCTGCCTGTAAGCAGTATAGCCATGGGAAGGGTTACTGGGAAGTCAATTAGGCATGTGGACCCAGAGTCGGGCCTGGAGGCTGTAGCCTCTACAGGAGGGACCGTTTGCTCATGGCTCTCCCAAGTCGAGATTCTATTGCAAAGAATGATCGACAGGGATGAACTCCGTGAGGAGGAGTGGTGCCCACGCCAGGCTAGTGGAGAGCCTGTGCTCGCAGCACCTTTAACAGGGCTGCAAGAATATCCTGCCTTTGAGGAGGAAATTCAACCGGTGCAGTTTGCTGACAACGAATCAGTGGTGGGAGAGAGCAATAAGGGAGTACAGCTGGAAATTATCCCTAACATTGCAGGAAAATTTGCAGTGCCTAGAGAGGCAGGAGAGCCGTTGGGGGAAGAATTGGCTTCAGCAATACAGTATATGCTCTCCCACCAACTACAGGAATTGTCCATGGATGAGGCAGCTAAAAAATATGAAGCCCCTATCAATTGTGGCTTACTTAAGGTGCCGATGTTCAACCATTAGATTTGGACACAGTTGGGGGTGTCAGCCAGGGCTCAGGAATTGAAATTTCAGAAGGTGCTCAAGCTACTTTCAGCAGGGCTTATGGCATTTGCCGTGATAGTGGATAAAGGGCATATGTCTGAAGCCCATCAGGATGCACTGGGACTCCTCTGTAGTGCTTATTTTGAGATAAATAACATCAGAAGAAGTGCTATAAGGCCAGTTATAAATCCCAATCTGGCGGCTTCGTGCAAGCCGCCCAGCATACAATCACCCAATTTTTTATTTGGAGTAGATCTCGCTAAGCGAGTTAAAGAGTGTCATGAGGACGCAAAAAATGATGGGCCTCATTAAGCCGGGTGGCAAACAGGGGAAGAGGGGTACCAGTTCGGATGCAGGGGAAGGAACCAGCCATTCATGTCTGCAATATCGGAACTGGCAGGCTGCCACTGGTGTGAAGTGAAGGATGCCTTTTCCTACAAGTGGCCGGGGCCAACAAGCTCTGCAAGGACGTATGCAGGTAAGAAAAATGCCTCTTAAAGAGAATGAATGAAGTAACATAGATGTTCAAATTGGGGGAAGATTACATTTGTTTCTCAAACAATGGGTGGAGTTAACATCAGATTAATTTATACTTAACACTATTGAAGGGGTAAAAATTTAATTTTACTCTAATGAGAGTCCACCTAATCAACATGTTCCAAGTCAGAAACTTATATTTTCAGAAGAAGAAAATTTGCTCATACAAGCAGAAATTAATACATTACACAAGAAAGGGGTGATTGAGAAGTCAGTTTGTCAAAGTCGTCAGTTTGTGTCAAGTATGTTTCCGAGGTCTAAAAAGACTGGGGGATGTAGAATTATCTTGGATCTGATGAGTTTGAACATATTTATTTGCTATAGGCATTTGAAAATTGAAACGTTTTCCACGGCCAAACATCTTGTTTCCAAAGGGTGTTATATGGCAAGCATTGATATAAAGGATGCATATTATTCAGTGTCTATTCATGGTGATGATAGGGGGTATTTGAAATGTATCTGGATGACTCAGTTGTGGCAATTCAAAGCACTGCCTAATGGATTAACTTCAGCTCCTAGATTTTTTACTAAATTGTTAAAACCCGTTCTAGCATTACTCAGAGCTCAGGGGCATGTGGTAATGGCCTATCTAGACGATATCTTAATTGTTGGAAAGACTCATGCTGAAGCTGAGTCAACTGCTTCAATTGTTAAATTCACTTTTGAACAATTAGGGTTTGTGATTCATCCAGATAAATTCAAATTATCACCAGTTCAATTCATAGAAACATAGAAACATAGAAAATGTTTCATAGAATAATTCATTGATTATTTGGGATTTACCATTAATTCAAATCACATGTTGGTAACTTTGCCTAGGGACAAATTGCAACAGTTAATTGAGGATTGTGATAATCTCCTTAGAGAACAATGGCCTTCAATTAGACAAGTAGCCAGTTTAATTGGTAAATTGGTGGCTGCTTTTCCAGCTGTGCAGTATGGTCCTCTGCATTAACAATAATTACAACAATCAAAAGAATAGGCACTGAGAGCACAAGTGGGCCATTTTGCCAGGCCTATGTAATTGTCAGCTGGGGTAATTTCCGACATTCAATGGTGGATTGTAAATGTTTCAAAAAGTTCTAGGAAAGTTTTGGTGAAACCACCTTCCATAATATTACAGACTGATGTGAGTGTGCTGGGTTGGAGTGCAACAGATATGTCTTCCAGTTGTGGAGGCAGATGGAATACTGATGAGACATCCCTTCTTCAATTAAGAGGGATAATTATTTAGAGTTGTTGGGAACCTGGTATGGGTTTAAAGCTTATTGCTCTACCAGCATGTGCAGGTTCAGATTGAAACACCACAGCAGTGGCATATGTAAACCACATGGGTGGAATCAAATCACAGTCTTGTGATAGACTGGCTAATCAGATCTGGAGTTGGTGCATTGACCAAAATATCTGCCTTTCAGCAATATATTTTCCAGGTAGATTCAACACTTTAGCTGACATTAGGTCATGTCAGTTCAATGATAACATAGAATGGATGTTAAATCAGGACATATTTAATCAAGTGATTGCTCACTATGGAATGCCATATATTGACATGTTTGCATCTAGACTAAATGATCAGTTGCCAAGATATGTTTCATGGGAACCAGATCCTGGTGCAGCAGCGATGGATGCATTCTCACTGCATTGGGGTGGAATGTTTGTTTATGCATTTCCTCCATTCTGTCTCATCAGTAGATGCTTGCAAAAGATCAAGCAGGACTCTGCTTCAGGAGTATTGGTAGTGCCGGATTGGCCTACACAACCATGGTTTTCTCTCGTATTACAAGTGGCTAGTCAGTCTCGCATGATTATTCACAAGCATAAAAAGCTACTGGCAAATCCAGTAACTGGAGATCAGCATCCTTTACATGATCGTATTGATCTGTTAATTTGCAGATTTTAAGGAGACCATACCTGGGGGGGAGGACTGTCTGATTATACTATGGATGTTCTCACGTCAGCCTGCAGGGATGGTACCCAGAAGCAGTACATCACCTCGATAAGGAAGTGGGAGGAATTCTGTCTACAGCAGAATATCTGGTATCAAACTGCAGGGATCACAGACATATTGGAGTACTTGTCCACTCTTTATTTCGAAAAAAACTCTTAATCTATAGTGCAATCAATACAGCCAGAAGTGCTTTGGCTTCTTATTTACCCATGAATTCAGTGTTACATTCAGTAGGGACACATCCGTTAGTTTCTCGATTTATGAAGGGAGTTTTCAATTCTAATCCTCCTAAACCCAGGTATGCCGGTATTTGGAATGTGAGTGAAGTTCTTATGCTTCTTCACCAATGGGCTCCTGTTGCAAGCCTATCTCTAGCAAAATTAACCATGAAGGTGATCATGCTTATGGCACTGGTTTCAGCTCAACGTGTGCAAACATTGCACCAGCTATGGCTAGACAGAATGCATGTATCGGCTGATGCCATTATATTTTATGTCTATGATTTGCTTAAACATAGTAGAATAGGCATGACAGGATGTAAGATTGTGTTTTCAGCATACGCCAAAGATGCTTGCTGTGTGTAGTTTCACATTTATCTCGTTACCTTGTAGCCACCAGAGCCCTATGAGGAAAAGAGTCTGCATTATTTATTAGCCACAAAAACCCACACAGTAAGGTGTTGGTGCAAACGATTTCAAGGTGGCTAAAGCAGGTTCTGGGAAGTGCTGGGATTGATTCTGATAAATTCAAATCTCATTCCACCAGGGCGGTATCAACTTCTGTGGCAAGAGCGATGGACGTGCCAATAGACCATCTCCTCGCGGCCGCAGGATGGTCCAGTGAGCTGACCTTTCAAAAGTTTTACCACAAGCCAATTTCAAGGCTGGGGGTGTTTGCTGATTCAGTTTTGAGTTCTGTTATAGTTTCCCCCTGAGTTAGAGCGGTTTGTTATGGTTTTGTTTGTAAATAAACTGTTATTCATTTAACAAATGTTATTATTGATGCATTATTGATTGTTAACGACTTTTGAGTCAATCGATGCCGTGTGAACGCCGGATTTGGGTCTGCGGCATGAAATCACAGTGCTATGAAGTCTTCACGTAGTCGCTCACGTGACTCTGAAGTAAAATAGTAAGATTAAACGAGAACTTAACAGTTTGAAGTTTGATCTTTATTTTATGAGGAGTTACGATGAGGAATTACGTGCCCTCCCCTCCCAACCCTCATAAATTTCATCTGGTAAATTTTCAATTGACGATGAAGCCACGAGAGACTTGGGTGGTCCCATAACTGTTGCTGAGGTCCAAGCAGCCATCACATCATTGCAAAGCGGAAAGCCGCCCAGCCCTGATGGCTTCACTGTAGAATATTACAAAGCTTTCCCTGCTCTCCTCACACCTGTCCTGAGAGATATGTACAATGAAATGTTTCTACATTGTCGCCTACCCCCCACCTTGCCGTGGGCTACTATTTCCCTAATTCTTAAAAAGGAGAAAGATCCCCTGCTTTGTAGTAGCTACAGACCAATTTCACTCCAGAATGTGGACCTCAAAATCCTCTCTAAAGTCCTTGCACTCCGTCTTCAACAAGTGATGCCCTCTATTATCTCGTTAGATCAAACAGGGTTCATGCCTGGCCGACAGTCCTTCCACAATACTAGACGTCTCCTTAACATCATCCATTCACCAAGCAGTGAGACTCCAGAGATAGTGGTCTCCCTCGATGCCGAAAAAGCTTTCGACAGGGTTGAGTGAAAGTACCTATATGAGGCGATGGACAGGTTTGGCCTCGGCAATAGTTTCATTCTTTGGGTCAGGTTATTATACTAGTCCCCGGAGGCCTCAGTACAAATAAACAACACACTGTTGCCCCACTTCCTCCTTCGGAGAGGTACCAGGCAGGGTTGCCCATTATCACCACTCCTGTTTGCTGTTGCGATAGAACCCTTGGCGGTTTGGTTACGCTCAGAGAATGGCTTTAAAGGTATTACGCGGTTTGACACAACTCATGAAGTCTCATTGTATGCGGATGACCTGCTTCTGTACATCTTGAATCCAGTCAGCTCTCTCCCTGTGATTACGAATATTTTAGAACGGTTCAGTGCGTATGCTGGTTATAAACTTAACTACCAAAAAAGTGAGCTATTACCGATTAACTCAGCAGCTCCCTCGCTCTTAAACATCGTTTTAATGGGCGGAGGACAGGTTTCGCTACCTCGTCGTTTTTATCACAAAACCTCTATCTGATATGTTCTGCATAAACTTCCTGCCTGTGGTTGAGAAAGCTGAAAGAGACTTTGACCGCTGGTCAGTTTTGCCATTATCCCTCACGGCCCAGATAAATCTGGTCAAGATGGTCGTCCTACCCAAATTCCTGTATCTTTTCCAGCACATCCCTATACTTATCTTTAAATCCTTTTTTGATAAATTAGAAAGGAAAATATTTAAATTTTTATGGGGTAGCAAACCGGCTAGAATTTGAAAGACGATACTACAGTCTCCTAAGAGTGACGGCAGCTTGGCACTTCCTGACTAGGCGATACTATTGGGCAGCTAACTTGCAAAAAATCCTGTATTGGATGAATGATGATTGCGACCACCTCCCGACCTGGGTACACATGGAAAAGGCGAGTTCACGTCTCACGTTGCACTCTGTTCTATGCTCCAAACTCCCCATTTCTACAACATCTGTGGGTGCAGGCCCAATTGCTTCCCTTTTGCTCAAGATATGGAGTCAACTCAGGAAAAACTTCAGTTTACAAGGCCCTTCCATCTTGACCCCACTGCTTAAAAATCACATCTTTAAACCTTCAAGTACAGACTCCGCATTCAAAACCTGGCATATTAATGGTATCAGTAGTATCAAAAACGTATACAAGGATGGCATTTTCTCGTCCTTTGCGGAGCTTTCGTCCAACTACAGCCTCCCAAACTCCCACCTTTTCCGTTTTTTCCAGATTAGGGATTTTGTGAAGAAGACATTTCCTCACTTCCCAAATCGCCCCCCTGAAACCCTGACCTATTCCATCCTACCTCTAGATCCCAACCGGAAGAAATGCATCTCTTTTTTGTATAACTTGTTAGGGTCGGTAATATTGAATCCTCATACCTCATTAAAAGCTGCATGGGAGGGCGAGCTGAATATGAAACTAACAGACTAGCAATGGGACTCTGGCTTGGATTTGATCCATTCTTCCTCCATATGTGCCCGTCATGGCCTAATCCAATGCAAAGTTCACTACACAAATGCAAGATTATCTAGAATATACCCCACTGTCAAGGACACCTGCAACAGATGTAATCAATCCCCTGCCAACCATAGTCATATGTTTTGGTCTTGCTCTAAGCTGGCAGCCTTTTGGAGGAGTGCTTTCGACGTGATAAGCAGAGCCTATGGCCAGACTATTCTTCCAAACCCATTGTCAGCTATTTTTGGTACTCCACCCAACACCATCCTCTCTGTTGCGTTGAAGCGGGTCCTGACTTTTACAACCTTGTTAGCCCGGAGACTGATCTTGCTTAACTGGAGGCTTACCTGTCCCCCGACACACGCCCGCTGGATCAAGGAGGTGCTCTACAATTTGAAGCTTGAAAAACTTAGGTTTTCTCTCAAAGGCTCTACCAAGACATTCCTAGATACATGGAACCCTTTCCTGGAACTTGTTAACTCTCTCGACTTGTTTCCAGACTCGGAAGAGGACTGAGTGCCTTCTATCACTGCTCTGTCTTATTGCAGCTGTCATTGGGATACTCAAAATAAAATATCTAGACATTGTGGAACAGTGAGCAAAATATAATTTAAACAAACGTTTCAGTACAATATCAAACACTTCTCCTAGCATCATCTCTCTGATGAGATGTCAGAACCTCATCTACACGCTCAGATGGATAGATTATTTGAAGAACACAAAAGTTCATTTGATGGGTTTGTCCCTAATTTATCATTCAAACAATATCACAAAGAGTAAATTGTCATGCTATTTATCTTGTTTTTTGGTTACATCTTGGTGTGCAGGAAAAAAAGATTACATTTTTCTACTGCAATTTAACTGCATTTAGGCATTGAAGTGCTTAGGACTGCACTGAGTTTCTGAAAGCTATGGCGTAAATGTATTAGTTTGTTCTTTCTTTTTAATCCTAAGTAGCATTGTTTTCCAATTTCCTTGTGCATACACTTCACAAATAAATATTGGTGATGCAGAAACAATGTGAATTTTTGAATAATAGAAAACATAAATATAAAAAAAATATTTAAAAAATCTGTTGGCTACATTACAGGATAAGTGTTTCTGATATTGTAAACAATGATCGTACCCCATATGTCACAACATTCAAAACTGTAAAATTAATTGAAGATGAGCTTGACATTAGACATTGTTATAACTTTAAAATATTATATGAAATGTATATAGAAAGATATGATTATTAATTCCATGTTGTGACTAAATATGGTAACTTAACAAAAATGTCAATGGCAGTTACAATTTTAGTTGCTGCTTTAAGGCATTCAGTAACATTGAGGTACCTACAAAGCAAATTGAACAGATTCATCAATCACAGTATTGCAACTTACAGCCCCGTTTTATCATCCCTGTGACTACTTGGAGCTCTGTAGCAATATTGGCACAGAGTTTGTACTTATGCAACAAAATGATATAGGCAGTTCAATATTAAATTACAATACTGCTAATAGTCAATTGTCATACATGTGCTTGCCTCCTTATAATTTACAGACATGATTATTACAAATCAAATTGTAGAAACATAGGCCTATCACAGGCATAGGTTCTTATGCGTCCTTATCTCTGTACCTTCCTCTCCCTGACTCAGCATGTAGAAAGTTCTTGAGCCAAAACATTACCCATTCCTTCTATCCAGAGATGCTACCTGTCCCAATGAATTACTCCAGCATTTAATGTCTATCTTCGGTTTCAACCAGCATCTGCAGTTCCTTCCTACAACAAATACTGACCACCCCACCATCAAGAGAATCTATATGAGACGTTGCCTCAAAAGGGCAGCCAATATCATAAGAGACCCACACCACAATGGCCATGCTCTCACTGCACTCGTGCCATTGGGAATAAGGTACTGGAGACTGAAATCTGTGACCACCAGCTTAAAGAATAATTTCCTCCCAGCAGATATCAGGCTCTTTGAACATGACACAACACTGAACGTTTGGTTGCATTGTAAATTGCTCATTCTAAGCTTCCTCTAGTTTCATCATAAATCACTGTGTCAAGCACATCTAAACTTTATTTTGACAAAACACAATTACAGTTCCAACTACTGTACTTAACCACCGTGGGTTCGATCCTCGTATCTGCCTGATCAAGCCCTCTAGGCCTCGCTGAAACAGAGACACTCCAAAAGGTCCCGCAGTCCCAAGCGCTCTCCCAGAAGATTGATGGAGGACCTCATGACAGCGGACTTTCATAGGACCCCGAACCTAGAGGGGCTGAACTACATCGGGGTGGTCTTTTTACCATCGAACTACATATCAATTAATCCCATCCATGACAGACAATTCCATAACCCAATAATACGGTGGGTAATACATTGTATAAGAAAGAAAGCTCTAGAAGGAAGCAAACAAGAATAAACATTGAAACATGTGCCCTGAGAATCAAACAGTTTTTCCAAGGCTCAACATTTCGACCAATCATTGATTAACAAGATGACTGTCTTGCAACATTATTTACACTATTTACAATGCTTTTGCAGCGATCCAATCAAAATGATGCATTTAAGGTTCATTTGCAAAATTGTTATACATGTTATCAATTTAAGAGAAACAGGGAGAACACCTGGACCCCTCACCATCCTGCATACCAGTCTGAGCCTAGACTGGCTGTCACCAATCAAAGCCTGTAAAGTTCAGCTGACAAGGGTGAAGCAATTCTGACAAGTGCATGGATCCTCCATTCTATGGTGTCTTTAATTTAGACAATATTACCATTCCCCATTTTATCATTCATGATAACCCTCATCATAAATGATAACTCCAGAATACAATGATGACTGCTATACTTTAACAATGTTCTAACAAGAAGATGTTGGTGTAACTTCTCAGAATTTCATTGAGCTTCCCGAGTTTCCATGGGCGTAGCTTCACAATTTCCGTCTGATGAGTCTTCACCTCCCGAGTTTTCATGGGGGCAAATTCTCATCCATCAATCTTGATAGTTCATTGATCCTTGATTTGTACTAGAGTGGAGAATTGCTACAAAAACCTGGGAAAAAACAAGTTGACTACTGATACCTTCTCTAATGCTTTTACAATGATGGAGATGCACCCAGGCATTTCTTCTCCCTACTTTTACTGCTGTCAGAGTCATTAAAAGCACCAACGAACTTCAGACCCTTTCCTTTCCCAATTCTTTACTAAGACATGGGCTCCAGGTTTTACTTTAATGGGAGTTACTAATGAAGGCATATCCCCATAGGCTGCTCTCATTCTACAATGTAAATCCCTTAAGGCTCTTGTCAAGGCTAAGATATAGTCGGTCATCTCTGCAGTCATATGGTGGAAATTAACTACTTTCATCGCATTCTGGTTCCAAGGGGGTTTTTAAGGGTCTCCCACAAATAATTTCAGCTGGGCTTAATCTAGATTTTCCTGCAGGCATGACTCTCATCTGAAATAGGGCTATTGGTAGTAATTTAATATTAAGGGTCTGGTGTGCCCTTTCTACAAATCCAGCAGCCTGCGGTCGATAAGCACAATGTATTTGCTGCTGGATCCCCAGCTGTTAACAAAATTCTTTATTGATTTGTCCAATAAAGAGTGGACCGTTATCTGAGCTAAGTTGAATGGGAATGCCAAATATAGGGACAATTTCTCTCATTAGCATCTTGACAACAGTAGCCGCTTTATTGTCAAGGGTTGGGTATGCTTCGATCCACTGGCTGAATACATCGACTATGACAAGAATGTATTTATATCCTTGGCATCTTTCTAATTCAATATAGGCCATTTGCAATGTCTCAAATGGACCCATAGGCAACGGTGTTTTCCTTCCTTCTCAACATATTCCATTCGCTGGATCGTATTGCTGGCAGACCGGCCAATTACTGCTTACCTTCTGAGCAAAGGATTGTAATTTTGGAAGCCACCAAGTAGCTAATAAAGTGTCCCCTACTGCCCTTGCACCACAATGGGTTGCATTGTGCATACACTTGATAAACCATACGGCCAATGAGTCTGTCATGCAAGCTTGCCCTGCTGGAGTGGTCCACAGCCCTGTCATACAATCCAGTATACATCCCAGTTGGCTCCATCTCTCCTTATCTATTTCAGTAGCCTCTTCTTGTAATCGAAGGATTTCTTGGATGGCTGGTGTAGATCGGCTATTGTGTGCTAGGCAAACATAGTGCTTGATAGTAGTAGCCCCGCCTAATGCATGCTTTATAATATTAAGAATCCGCCTACATCAGGCAATAGATGTAGCAGCTCGGCGATGTAATGTACTGCAGATCCTATGTTGTAAGTGTTTAATAAAGATGTGTTGTATCTTTATGTACATTTCAATCCTGTATTTACATGGTGTCAGAATGTGACTCGAACTGCCAAGTTTACCGGGTTTCTTTTTATTTTTATCAGTTTTATTTTATCTCTGTTCTCTTCATCATGGCTAATTTGTGCTGCAGACCAAGCCCTCTGATTTTTGATTCAAACATCGCTGAGCAATGGCGTCTTTTCAAACGTGACTCATTTCAAACACTCATTATCTCTGCATCGTTCATCAGAATGACCTTGCTGACTTGAAAGCATCACTACTGCTTAATCTAATGGGTCCCGAGCCAATGAATCGTGCCGACAACTTTGACTTTGCTTCTGCTGTTGTGGATGGCAACGGGCAGGTCCAAGTCCCTGCCTAGACTATGGATGACCCCGTGAATCTGCTCAGAAAATTTAGAGAGCTGTGCGCTCTGCCGTCAAACCACATAATTGAATAGATGAAGTGCTATGCTCATTTGCAGCAGACTGATGAAACTATTGAATGATTTATTAGCGGCTTGAAACACATGGCTGCGCGCTGTCGCTTCGGTGAGTTGACTAATTAACTTGTGAGAGATAAGCTTGTCAGTGGCATGATTGATAGCAAACTTAGAGCTGAGCTCCTTTGCAACATCGAACTAACTCTTGTCCAAGTGATTCATTAATTGCGAATTTCAGAGATTACTGATCCCCATGCTGATCCTGTCTTTTTCAACCCACAACAACAACACAACGTCAATCTTACTGACTACTCCTCCCACAAAGCCCCTTATGTGCCTGCTGCACAATGTCAGAATTGTAACTATTTTCATGCAAAGTGTCGCCAGTTATGCATAGCTTACGGTAAGACCTGCAATTATTATAAATAGCGGAACCACTATGCAAAATGCTGCCATTCTCGTGGGACTGCCAATCCTTTTTTTTTTTCTTGGAAGTAAATACATAATAAAAAGCATTTTGTTTGTTGTAGTCATACATTATTAATATTGTTTGTACTAACAATTGTATAATAGTTGTACTTCTATATATTTTTTCTAAATATTTTTTTAAATTTTAATATAGATAGAAAATAATAGAGAGGGAAAGAAAAGAAACCAAAAAAGTTAAAAGAAAATGGAGTAATCAGCTAATTATGCATTATTGGAAATATGTCCATGGGTTATAAAATGCAATTCGTCATCTAATCCTTGATTCAGGTTTCAGTCAGGTTGGCCCCTTCAAATATTCAATGTGCCCCTTCAAATATTCAATGAATGGGGACCATATTCTAGTAAATAGTTCTTGTTTGTCCATTAAGACAAATCTTAATCTTTCCAAATGTAGGGTCTCCGACATTTCCATAGTCCACGTTTTAATTGTGGGGGTTATAGGGCCTTTCCAAAATTTTAATATTAATTTTTTCCCAATTATTAAACTATAATCGATAAAGTTTCTTTGGTTTGTTATAAATAATTGATTTTGTTCTAGTATTCCTAATATTATTAATTTTGACTGCCAATCCTTCAAGGACAAACTTGCCCCTGCTCAACAAGAGTTCTCCGATACTGGCTCCCCAGAGCTTGAAACATCCTCCTACGAGCAGTGTTCAGACACTGCTGATAACAGTTCTGCTATTCACTCCCTCCTCTCTTTGTCTAATGAGCTACTCAACCCTGAAGTGACTGTGCTCATAATTAACATGCCCATACTAGCCAAAGTGGACATGGGGGCAAAGGTCAACGTCATGTCGATAAGGGAGTTTCCGAAATGCCAAACGAATGCTTAAGGACTCCTCAACGCTTCGAGCTTATGGGGGAGAGATCTTACATCCACTGAGAAAAGCAAATTTAAAGTGTACAGTAGACAAACAGATGCACACCCTGCAGTTTTACATTGTAAAACCAAACTCAGACTTTGCTTGGTATCAATGCATGTCACAACCTAGCCTGGTTCATTATGGATGTGCAGTCCACAAATTATGGCTCGCGGATGAGCCAGCTCAACAACTGTCTCTCAGTACAAAGACCTGTTTAATGATGGACTTGGCAAGTTTGAAGTATCGAATCACAGTTGGCCCTACAGTCACACCTGTAGTCCGAGCACCACATTGCATTCCACATGCCATGCACAACAGAATACACAAAGAACTCCGATGCATGGTCTCAATGGGAGTAATTGCTGAAATTACCGACCCGTCTGACTGGGTTTCCACCGTGGTCATTGCAACTAAGAAAAACAAAGAGAGAGATATATATCTGCATCAATCCCAGAGATCTGAATACTGCAATCAAGCACACCCACTACCCAACGTGAACTGCAGAAGATGTCGCTGCACAGATTGGAAATGCAGCAGTGTTCTCAGTCCTGGATGCCAAAAGCTCCTTTTGGCAGATTCCATCCAAACTCACTACTTTTGGCACACACTTCGGCCATTTCAAAATTGTAAGGCATCAACTCGGCATCAACTCCACCAGCAAAGTTTTCCAGCGCACCATTGAACAACTATTTGCAGAGTACCCGTGCGCTATCAATGTTGATGATATTCTGGTCTATGGTTGCGACTTGGCTGAACATGATGCTAATATGAAGGGAGTGCTTGACGGCGCCAAAGCCATTAATCTCAAATTGAATCCGCTAAAGTGCAGGTTTCGAGTTCCCAAGGTCACTTATGTCGGACATGTTTTCACCAGCAGTGACTTCAAGCCTGATCCACTGAAAACCACAGCCATCACCGAACTGCCGGTTCCCACTGATGTCACGAGTTTGCAATGTTTCATTGGCATGGTCAACTACCTGGGTAAATTTATTCCTAACCTCAGTGAGTTATCGGCCCCCCTGTGCGAGCTGACACACAAAGATACGGCATGGTCCTGGTACCCGCAGCATCAAAAGACTTTGACACCCTCAAACTACAACTGGCCAGCACGCCAACACTTTCATATTTCGATCTAACATTACCAGTTACTATCACCTGCGATGCTTCTCAGTACGGGCTAGACGCGGCATGCCTACACACCACCACCGACGGCGGGGCCTAGCCAGTTTCATATGCATTCCCTACCCTGACTGATACCGAACAGCAATATGTCCAGACTAAAAAGGAACTGATCGCGGTTGTTTTTGCATGTTCGAAATTCCAAGTCTTCATTTTTGGTAAGACCATCACCATTGAGACTCACCACCAACACTTGGTGACTATTTTGAACAAGCCAATTCATGCTAGCCAATCATAATATGTGTTAGTAGTTGTCCCACCTAATGCATGCTTTATAATATTAAGAAACCACCTGTCAGGCAGTAGATGCAGCAGCTCAGATATGTACCGTACTGCAGATCCTATGCTGTAAGTGTTTAATAATGAAGTGTTGTATCTTTACGTGTGTTTGAGTCCTGTAATTACAGTTGGCATCAGTTTCTCCATGGGGGACTTGTTAGTTATAATTTTAGTCTGCCTCATCATTCTAGGTACCACCACCATATGCTCCCATGATACTGTCTTAGCCAATAAATCGGCATTAAGATTTCCAATGTCTACTGAGGTATGTCCTTTAGTATGTGCACTATATTTTATTACAGAGATTTGTCTGGGTAGCATTAAGGCCTTCAATAAATTTGTCACCAATTGTTTGTGTGATATTTGGGTTCCTGCAGAAGTTAGGAATCCCCTACATAATTGTCCAAAATCATGTACCACCCCAAATGCATATCGAGAATCAGTGTAAATATTTACTTCTAAATCTTCCCCAATAATGCAAGCCCAAATTAAAGTGAATAATTCAGCTTGTTGTGCTGAATAGGGCGATACAAAAGCAGCTCCTTCTACAACCTCCGTCTTTTGATTAATAATTGCATACCCAGACAACCTTTCACCCCGCGGTCCAATGGATGTACTACCATCCACATATAATGTTATGTCAAAGTCTTCTATGGGTACATCCCTCAAAGCCCTCCCTCAATTATGTTTCTTCCTCTATAACAAATAGACAGTCGTGTCCTGCTTCTGATTGCTCTTCTGGGAGTGAAATAAGAAAAGAGGTTGGGTTAATCAATGTACAATTGAGAATATGTAGAATTGGGGATACCTGAGGACTAAGGTTTAAGTATTCCGAGTTAAGTTTTACTTTCTTTATTTTGACATAATTTAATTAAGTTTCATTTTCCTTGCTGTGACATAATTTGTCCTGAAAAACATGTGATGTTTATGTGATGTTTAATGCTATTGTAATTGTCTAAGATGGATTCTGCTGTGTATGATTTTAATTGGGTAGAAAGATTGTCCCCACCTATATAACCATGTGATACTGTAATTATTGGTCTAGAATCATGACCCTTTGTAAGTTACCTCCCACTGTATCAACCATATATATATGCTAATTCCTTTGTTTGAGCACATGTATTTCTCTGTGATCCACTGGGAGGGCTTCCCAGGGGGGTACAGAGAAACCTAGTCACCATGGTGAAGTAAAGGATGATTTAAAGTATTCTAGTCAGTGTTTTCACTGAACGGACTAAGGGATATAAATACCGGAATTATCATTTGAGGGCTGTCGTTCAGGGTCTCAGAGAAAACCCTTGCAGGTTTGCGGTAAAAGGGTTGAGTGTTGGGTCAGGGAATCTAGGAATTGGCCCCCAATAAGTGATTTTACTCCATCAATTTTCCTCCGATTCGCTGATCCAGCTGCTCGGCAATTCACTGGCCTTCGAGAGACTTCCTGAAGACACTGAGGTTAGTAGTCTGAAGAAAACTGATATTGGGTCGGTTATATTGATAAATGGGTTCAGCTGAGGGAATATTTCAGTATTGAGGTAATTGCAAATACGTTTCGGGCTGAAGTAATAATTTGACAAATTACTTTAAAATCAGCTTTGATTGAGTTGATAAATTACTTTGAGAGCCTGTACTGTGTAAAAGGTTGGGAAGGGGTTTCGGGCTGAAGTAAAAATTGACATATTACTTCAATACCAGCGCCGAGGTACAAGTTGGAAGGGGTGTCTTTGGTATTTCAGGACTGCGATCAATACATTTCTGCTCTAAATTCTGTTAAGTCAAAGTGTTTTATTGAATGTTTTTGTTTAAGTTTGTGTGGTTTAATTTTGTATATAGTGAATTATTTTTTGCTTAAGTTTCCTTATATTCTTGTTAAATTTGCTTTTGCTTTCATTTAAGTTTGTATGATTTTGCTTTAAAATGGAAGAAGTAAGGAGGATACCACATTTTTCTGATAACAGCATTATTTTGCTGATAAGGATTCTGCCAGTGCTTTCACTTAATGTAGTGCAATCAGATTCTTCAAATTTACCAGTATAAACATTTGTCATTCTAAAATACTCTGAGTTTTGTGGAGGGGTATTGTGGAATTTATTCTATTGCGGAATTTATTTTGACGTGTAAATTTTCTGTTGTGGGAATCTAACTGTTTCATGTGAAATTTTTGGCCAAAATGAATTGCAAGGCATGAAAGAGCTAATTGCTATTGCATTGCTTAGTCAGATACTTCACAAGATCGTGTGGCTTGTATTTCTCTCAGACAGGCTTTCACTAGTGGAGCAGATAAGAGGGGCCCTGTTAGAGAGCTAGAACTGAGAAGCCACCAGATGGCACAGAAAAACAAGTCCTTGGCTGATGCTTCTTTGGACATTACTTAATGCCATTGGTATTCTGCGTTGTTAATTTGAGTGGACCTGCATTTTTATGTTGTTTCATATATGTGATGAAAAAATAAATGCTGTTTCTCCATGTTTAGTTCTGAATGGTGACAGAAAGCACCTGTCCCAGATGACCTCAGAGGTCTGGATGGTTCATAATGTAGCAGAAGATCAGAAATGTATTTTTGCCCAAGACCATTCAGTGCTTTATAAAGCAACAGTAATATTTTGAAATCAAATATTTGACAATGAAAGCCAGTGTAAAGAACTCAAAACTGAAGTGATGCGATCCACTTTCTTAGACTTAAAGAGAACTCAATCAGCAGATTGCGTGATCTAATGGTTGGCTTTGGTTTGATAGAGAAAGACTACAAGGATTGATTGGGATGAGTGGGAGAGTAGAATCTGTACTAATGCTCACGTGCTGTGGCAACCGCCACTATTCATACAGCCGCAAACCTACGGTAATATCGATTTTGCAGCTCTTGCAGCACCACCTGCGTCCACTGTACTAGCTCTAGCAACATCGGCAGAGTTCCCTGACTCCGACAGCACCAGTATTGGTGGCATCCCCAGTCACGCTCTGTACCAGGAGTACGACTAAAAAGAGCCAACCCATACCGCAAGTTCTAACCCCAGTAGAACACGCAAGATTCCTAGCTAACTTGGGGTTCCAAACCCATGACACGCTGGTTAATTAACATGCTCAGAATGAAGCCAGAGATGAAGCAATCCTTACCGCCCTTACTATCACTGTGCAAAAACCTATTGATATCTCCAAAATTCTGGGTACTAAACCCAGGAAAGGAGAGGGGGCAGAATAATTTTTGGAGCAATTTTCAGAGATATACATCAGTTAGTCGGGAGATGCTAGGCATTGAGATGGTCAGAATTCACCCCAGTAATCTGCTCTCCTAGTACATTGTCTTCCAGCTACTGTAGCAGAGGCAATACAACTAACAATATGGACTGGACTCAGAGCCAAATGGCCTGTGCAGTTAAATTATACTTTAATTGTATCCAGCAAGGCCATTGGAGTAAGGAGTGCCCATGGCGGAGACGAGCGGAGGGGGTTATCAGCAAGAACAAAGGGGAGGTTGGCAAGGATATCAAGGACAAGGGAGGTACACAGACTTCTTCCAGGCTGATCCATTTCCTTAACGCTGACTAGCCAACTTAGTGGTGAACGGGTGCTACACTGACAAGGAACCTGTTCTGGTATTACAAGTTGCGGGAAAACAGTGTACCTTCATAGTGGATACAGGGGCATCCATTCAGTCCACTAACAACCTCCCCAAATCCGACAAGACTCAGAGATTATCTGGATTTCAAGGACAGATCTATCAATACCCCATGTCTATGCCAGTCGGAGTAACATACCGGAATGAGATGGTGCAGCTTTGTGATCACCCCAGGCTTAGACTAGAATCTGCTAGGCCGAGATTTGTTATGTATATTTCAGTTAAAGATCATATGTGGAGATAGTGGAATAACTGTGATCCCATGGACAATAGAATACAGTGTTAGTCATCAGTAACACCCCAATGGTGGTCACTATCATTCGAAGATAAACCCTTGCTCCATATCGCCTTAGCCTATGACCAGAGTGGCGGGAATAAAGAGCTAGAAATATTTTTTAAATCCCGTGAAGGAACCAGATGGGACGTAAACATTTTGGCATTAGTAAATGGTCCACAGGGAACAGCAAAGTATGCTGAGGTGCCTTCGGAATTGTGGAAGCAGGACTATGAGGTTGCCCCGCATATAACAAAGAAAGTGAACTTCCCATCTCACGCAAAAGATTTAGGAGCTATGGTTGAGCAAGCGATTGGTCTGGCAAACCTAAACATGAGGCAGGAACAAGAACAGTCTAATAATTGTACTGTTCAATTTTATCAGTCACCAAGGACGGTTACTACACAGCTACGCCATCATCCGGGGAGTGAGGTAATAGAGTATGCAGACCCACAGGTGTGGGCAGAAGATTCTACTCAGGTAGGATGCGTCCAGATTAACCCCATCCAAGTAGCTCCCCAGAAAATTGAACACTGCCCTCTATATGACAGTACCCGCTGAAGAAGCAGGCAAACTTGCAATTTAAGTATTGTACCACCATCAATCTGGCATCCTTTCTTGCCAATCCACCAGAGGAACAAGCTGAGTCAGGGCACGACTGCCTATTTGTGAATAAAGAAGATACCTCAGTTTGGGAAGATTTGACATATTCCGATGACAAACCACAGCTTAACTCTGTATGTAGATGGGAGTGCATCAATTGGATCTCTAGGTGAAAGACTTTCAATATACATAATTATAGATCAGGATGGCAATGATGTGGAGGTGGCAGTCTTTGAAACACCATTCTCTACCAAACAAGTGGAACTGTTTGCCCTGATAAGAGCCTGCATCTTAGGGAAGGACTTGGGAAACAACGTTTATACTGTAGATATGCTATTGGGGTGATTTTTGATCAGTTGTGGAAAAATAGGTGATTATTTACTTCAGCATGAACACAGACATCCCACCAGAAATTGATATCAGAGCTGTTACAAGCCATTATGTTGACAAAACAAATTGCCAAGAAACCAAGGAGGTGTACCAAGGGTGCGGGGTGGTGGTACCTAAAATGATGAGGCAGACTAAAAGCATAGACAAAGACAATTCTCCCACGGAAAAACCAATGCCAACCAAGTGGCATGCAAAAATATTCAGCCCCCTTTACTCTGATACCCCTAAATAAAATCCAGTGCAACCAGTTGCCTTCAGAAGTCACCTAATTAGCAAACAGAGTCCACTTGTGTGTAATCTAATCTCACTATAAATACAGCTGTTCTGCGAAGGCCTCAGAGGTTTGTTAGAGAACATTAGTGAACAAACAGCATCATGAAACCCAAGGAACACACCAGACAGGTCAGGGATAAAGTTGTAGAGAAGTTGAAAGTAGGGTTAGGTTATTAAAAAATATCCCAAGCATTGAACATCTCACGGAGCACTGTTCAATCCATCATCCGAAAATGGAAAGAGTATGGCACAACTGCAAACCTACCAAGGCATGGCCATCCACCTAAACTGACAGGCCGGGCAAGGAGAGCATTGATCAGAAAAGCAGCCAAGAGGCCCATGGTAACTCTGGAGGAGCTGCAGAGATCCACAGGTCAGGTGGGAGAATCTGTCCACAGGACAACTATTAACCATATAACCATATAACCATATAACAATTACAGCACGGAAACAGGCCTTCTCGGCCCTTCCAGTCCGTGCCGACCATTCATTTTCCTCTAGTCCCATCTACCTGCACTCAGACCATACCCCTCCATTCCCTTCCCGTCCATATACGTGTCCACTTTACTTTTAAATGTTAAAATCGATCCTGCCTCCACCACTTCTGCAGGAAGATCATTCCACACAGCCACCACTCTCTGAGTAAAGAAGTTCCCCCTCATGTTACCCCTAAACTTCTGTCCCTTAATTCTCATGTCATGCCCTCTTGTTTGAACCTTTCCTACCCTCAATGGGAAAAGCTTATCCACGTCAACTCTGTCTATCCCTTTCATCATTTTAAAGACCTCAATCAAGTCCCCCCTTAACCTTCTGCGCTCCAAAGAATAAAGACCTAACTTGTTCAACCTTTCTCTGTAACTTAGTTGCTGGAACCCAGGCAACATTCTAGTAAATCTCCTCTGTACTCTCTCTATTTTGTTGACATCCTTCCTATAATTAGGCGACCAAAATTGTACACCATACTCCAGAATTGGTCTTACCAATGCCTTGTACAATTTTAACATTACTTCCCTACTCCTATATTCAATGCTCTGATTTATAAAGGCCAGCACACCAAAAGATTTCTTTACCACCCTATCTACGTGCGATTCCACCTTCAGGGAACCATGCACAGTTATTCCTAGATCCCTCTGTTCCACAGCATTCCTCAATTCCCTACCATTTACCATGTACGTCCTATTTTGATTTGTCCTGCCAAGATGTAGCACATCACACTTATCAGCATTAAACTCCATCTGCCATCTTTCAGCCCACTCTTCCAAATGGCCCAAATCTCTCTGTAGACTTTGAAAATCTACTTCATTATCCACAGCACCCCCTATCTTAGAATCATCTTCATATTTACTTATCCAATTTTCCACCCCATCATCTAGATCATTGATGTACATGACAAACAACAGTGGACCCAACACCGATCCCTGAGGCACCCCACTGGTCACCGGCTTCCAACCTGACAAACAGCCATCCACCATTACTCTCGGGCATCTCCCATTCAGCCACTGTTGAATCCATCTTGCTACTCCGCCATTAACACCCAAAGATTGAACCTTCTTAACCAACCTTCCATGGAGAACCTTGTCAAAGGCCTTACTGAAATCCATATAGACAACATCCACTGCTTTACCCTCATCAATTTCCCTTGTAACCTCTTCAAAAAAAATCAAGAAGGTTTGTCAAACATGACCTTCGAGGCACAAATCCATGTTGACTGTTCTTGATCAGACCCTGTTTATCCAGATGCTTATATATATTTTCTCTAAGTATCCTTTCCATTAATTTGCCCACCACTGATGTCAAACTAACAGGTCCATAATTGCTAGGTTTATTCTTTGAACCCTTTTTAAACAATGGAACAACATGCGCAGTACGCCAATCCTCTGGCACTATTCCCGTTTCTAATGACATCTGAAATATTTATTTCATAGCCCCTGCTATTTCTACACTAACTTCCCTCAATGTCTTAGGGAATATCCTGTCTGGACCTGGAGACTTATCCACTTTTATATTTTTCAAAAGTGTCAGTACTTCCTCCTCTTTTAATCTCATAGTTTCCATAGCTACTCTACTTTTTTCCCTTACCTCACAGAGTTCAATATCCTTCTCCTTGGTGAATACCGAAGTGAAGAAATTGTTCAATATCTCCCCATCTCTTTTGGCTCTGCAGATAGCTGTCCATTCTGGCTCTCTAATGGTCCAATTTTATCCCTCATTATCCTTTTGCTATTAATATAGCTGTAGAAACCCTTTGGATTTACTTTCACCTTTCTTAAGATTCTTTTTACATTCTTTATACTCATCTAGCACCTCATTTACTCCATGCCTCCTATAATTATTGCAGATATCTCTCTTTTTTCGAACCAAGTGTCCAATTTCCCTTGAAAACCATGGCTCTTTCTGATTTTTACTATTTCCTTTCAACCGAACAGGGACATAAAGATTCTGTACTCTTACAATTTCCCCTTTAAATGTCCTCCATTTCTCTTCTACATCCTTCCCATCAAACAAAATGTCCCAATTCACTCCTTTTAAATCATTACACATTCCCTCAAAGTTAGCCTTTCTCCAATTAAAAATCTCAACCCTAGGTCCAGTTCTGACTCTCTCCACAATTATATTGAATCTAATGGTATTGTGATCACTGGTCCCGAAGTGCTCACCAACGCATACCTCCGTCACCTGACCTGCCTCATTTCCTAACAGGAGGTCCAGCACTGCCCCTTCTCTGGTCGATACCTCTATGTATTGCTGCAACTCCACAATTAGTATTAGTCGTGCACTCCACAACTCGGGCCTTTATGGAAGAGTGGCAAGAAGAAAGCCATTGCTGAAACAAAGCCATAAGAAGTTCCATTTTCCGTTTGCCACAAGCCATGTGGGGGACACAGCAAACATGTGGAGGAACGTGCTCTGGTCTGATAAGACCAAAATTGAAGTTTTGGCCTAAATGCAAAACGCTATGTGTGGCAGAAAACTAACACTGCACATCACCCTGAACACACCATCCCCACTGTGAAACATGGTGGTGGCAGCATCATGCTGTGGGGATGCTTTTCTTCAGCAGGAACAGGGAAGGTGGTCAGAGTTGATGGGAAGATGGATGGAGCCAAATACAGGGCAATCTTGGAAGAAAACCTGTTAGAGTCTGCAAAAGACTTGAGACTGGGACGGAGGTTCACCTTCCAGCAGGACAACTACCCTAAACGTACAGCCAGAGTACAATGGAATGGTTTAGATCAAAGTATATTCATGTGTTAGAATGGTCCAGACCTAATTTAAATTGTGAATCTCTGGCAAGACTTAAAAATTGCTGTTCACAGACGATCTTTACAACCAATACATTTATGTTTGTGGTTGTAACATTACAAAATGTGGAAAAATTCAAGGTATGAAAACTTTTGCAAGCCACTGTATCATTAACCAAGGCATTGAGAGATGTACACTCTAACTACTCCATCTAAAATTGAACCTGGTACTTATGTAATGATCAAGAATTGGATGAGGAAGAGACTGGACATTCAGTGGGAAGGGCCTTACCAGGTCCTTCTAACAAACCCTACCACAGCTAAGGTGGAGGGGAGGGATGCATGAGTTCACTTTCGCCACTGTAACATTGTATGGTGCCTAAGACATAAAACGCCAACCTTTTATTTCTTTTAAGAAATCCCTTTCTAGGATAAATCACGATGGACATGCTGTTGTTCGCCTATCTTGGGACATTGATAGCCATCGGGTCTGCGAAAAACAGAGTATGCCGATGTAATCTATCACCTAAGTGAAGGAGATGCACTGCAATGTGAGGCGATAGCAAGGAAGGAGAATCATAATTATGGAGTATTACCATGTTGCCATGCTCCTTGTAAATTTGATTATGCATGTCAAAAGGAGGGAGTAAAATTGTGCCTATTTAGATGAAGGGATTACAAGTAACATTAGCAGATTTGCAGATGACACAAAGCTGAGTGGCAGTGTGAACTGTCAGCAGGATGCTATGAGAATGCAGGGGGACTTGGATAGGTTAGGTGAATGGGCAGATGCATGGCACATACAGTATAATGTGGATAAATGTGAGGTTATTTACTTTGGTGGCAAGAATAGGAAGGCAGATTATTATCTGAATGGTGTCAGATTAGGAAAAGCGGAGGTGCAATGAGACCTGGGTGTGATTGTACATCAGTCACTGAAAGTAAGCATGCTGGTACAGCAGGCATGAAGAAAGCTAGTGGCATTTTGGCCTTCATAACGAGAGGATTTGAGTATAGAAGCAAAGAGGTTCTTCTGCAGTTGTACAGGGCCCTGGTGCGACCACGCCTGGATTATTGTGTGCAGTTTTATTCTCCTAATTTGAGGGACATTCTTGCTATTGAGGGAGTGCAGCGTAGGTTCACAAGGTTAATTCCCCAGGTGGCAGGACTGTCATATGATGAAAGAATGGAATGATTGGACATGTATACTATGGCGTTTGGAAGGATGAGAGGGGATCTTATTGAAATGTATAGGATTGTTAAGAGTTTGGACACAAGAGAAACAGGAACGGGGTACTGATTCTGGATGATTAGTTATGATAACATTGAATGGTGGTGCAAATAACAGAACAGTTGGATAACATGAAGGAAGCAAGTGACTGCGTAATTAGGGCTTCAGAAGCTGGGCAGACTGGCTAATCAACATGGCTATGTACCGAGCTATTGTGATTATTTGAATTTTTGTAGGATTAGCAATTGTAAAATGTGTATTGGGGAGGATGCAGACAACACTGGAAGGCATAGGTGCTCCGAGAATGTTATTGGTAAGACAGGATGAAGTGTGTGATGAAGAAAGACTGAGTACATTGATAGGGTGCAGGATGAGTTTGAATGACTGGGAAGGATAGAAATAGGTGGGAACATGGGGAGTTATCATGGAATGATAAAAGGGAGGAATGAGAATATGTAGAATTGGGGATACTTTAGGACTACGGTTTAAGTATTCTGAGTTACGTTTTAATTTCTTTATTTAGACATAATTTAGTTAAGTTTCACTATCCTTGCTGGATGTTTTCTCCTGGAAAACATGTGATGTTTATGTGATGTTTAATGCTATTATAATTGGCTGTGCTAATATATATTCTGCTGTGTATGATTGTAATTGGGTAGAAAGATTGTCCCCACCTAAATATCCATGTGATACTGTAGTCATTGGTATAGAATCACCACCCTTTGTAAGTTACACCCCACTGTATCAACTATATATATATGCTAATTCATTTGTTTGAGCACATGTATTCTCCATGATCCACTGGGAGAGCTTCCCAGGGCGATACAGAGAAACCTAGTCACAAAGGTGAAATAAAGGATGATTTAAAGTTCTCTAGTCGGTGTTTTCACTGAACAGACTAAGGGATTATAAAGACATTATCATAATGTCTGAACCGTAATTTTGGATTGTTCAACATATAGATCTCATACTTAGTGTTAAAGAAGGAACTGCAGATGCTGGAAAATCGAGGGAACACAAAATGCTGGAGAAACTCAGCGGGTGCAGCAGCATCTGTGGAGCAAAGGAGATGGGTAACGTTTTGGGCCGAAGCCCTTCTTCAGATCTCATACTTATTTTGGCGGGCCATTGTCAAGTGCTGGGTATGAAGCTGTCTCACCAATGCCGATACCGAATGTGAACTGTACACTACAATTTCCTGCTGGAGTGTCAAATTAGCAACTGATTGTAAACTATTGTAAATTGCAGTTAAAATTTGAGTGCAAAGAGGATGTCCCCTAGCTACTGGATCTAATTTGGAGGAGTAATATGCAATTGGTCTATGTCTAACCCCATGCTTTTGCGTTAGTACTGATGTGGCACAATCAGATAAAATTGTACAATACAGCTGGAAAGGATGATCGTATTATGGCCTTCCCAATGCCGCAGCTTGCATCAATGATCTTTTTAACTTCCCAAATTCCTCCTGTGTCTCCTTTTTTAATTTAAAATTGCCCTCCTTGTTGGTAAAAGGTGTTAGCTCCTAGGTTTCTAGAGCTATTTGGAATCCAGGGTCTGTAATAATAAACCATGCCCAGCCATTGCCTCATTTGTTTGGCTTCTTTTGGAATTGGAAGATCGGTTCGAGTCTGCTCTTCTCAATACTTCTTTCAGTTGCCGAAATAATAATTCCTAGAAATGTTACTTTCCCCTGAGCTACCAGTACTTTTCATGGTGAGACTACATATCCTAGATGATTTAGTTTCTGTGTAGTGTCTTTCCGATTACTGGATTAATCTTTGCTGGCCACTAATAGGTCATCAACATACTGCAGTAATGTTGAATTAATTTTGAATTTCGAAGTACTTAGCTGATCCTGCAGACACCTGGAAAATAAAGTAGGCAAATTAACAAATCCTTGAGGCAACCTGGTCCAGGTATATTGTTGGCCCCTATATGTGACGGCAAACAAATATTGGCTGTCTTCATGAAGAGGAAGAAAAAAGAATGCATGTTAAAGTCGACTATCGAGAATACTTTTGCTTCAGCCGATATTTGGGCTAGGATATGGGCAGGGTTTGGCACTAGGGCATGGAGTGGTTCTACAACAGACATTATTTCCCTTAAGTCTTGTATGAGTCTATATTGGCCCTCCTTTCCTGGTTTTGGAACAGCATGAATAGGGGTGTTACAGATTGATTGGCGCTTCACCAATATACCTTGTGTTAGCAAACCCCAAATTAATTTCTCAATGCTGCTGATGGCGTGTAGTTTCAATGGATATTGTTGGATTGAAGGAAGTGTTACCCCTTTCTGGGGAGCTATACGGAAGGGGTAGATTGTTCACGCATCCTACCTGAGCGGTGTCCTCCGCCCATACTTGAGGTTCCATATACTCATATACCTCACTCCTCTGTTGATGACGTAAGTGGGTAGCAATTTTCCTTGGGGCCTGGTAAAATTCAACAACATATTGGTTAGACAAATTCTGCTTTTGGTAATTATTCGGATCTGCCAAGGTAATTGCTTTTCTTACCATCGTTCCTAGGTCTTTAGCTCTGGCTGGGAAATTCACCTTTCGGGTGATGTGAGGAGCAACTTCATCAGTTCTTTTCATAACTGTGTTGGTATTTTAGCATACTCGGCAGCTCCCTCTTTTCCTTCCACTAGTGCCAATACTTCTATTTCCCATTCCTGTCCTTTGTATGATTTAAAGAATGGTTCCAGTTCACTGCCCTTTCCACTCCTATCGTAAACCAGTGTAATGTGGAGTGGGGGTTCTTCATCCAGATCTAAGGATCACCATTAAGTGGTCACTATGGAGTAACATTGTCATGCAGGGGCCCAGGCGGTCACTACTATACCTCTATTGTCACATTATATTTTTAGTTGGAAAGCATAGTGTAAATCCCTCGCCATCAAGGTTGCAATCTAATCCAGTGGTTATCACAAATCTATGTTTGATTGCCTTTCCTCCATATACTACTTCGACTGGCTCAGAGATGGATACTGGCAAACTTGTCCTTGAAACCCAGACAGGTTTTGAACTTCTCTTGATTCTGGTAAATTATAAATTGATTGAAGAGATGTCATGGATGTGCCTGTGTTTACTGGGAAGGTGCAGATTTTACTTTCAATCTGTACAGACCAAATAGGTTCCTCATCAGACTTTAATTCAGTCACTACCATGTTCGCTATGCATAGGCGTGTGAATGTGACTGAGAAAAGGAGATTTGTCCCCTTGGCTCTTGATTTTCCTGCCAGTTTCCTCTGTGTTCTCTGGGATCTGGTCGATCCCCCCATTCTCTTTGATCTCGGTGATTTTTTCTGTGACCCCCTCTGTCATTCTTTTTTAAAATTTGGGCACCCCCTACTCCAGTGACCTACACCACCGCAACTAAAACACTGGCTCACTCCTGATGGCCGGCCTGTCCTCAACCCTGTTCTTTGGAGGGCTGGCTCTAGGGCAGATGCTTCTCTATAATATCAGTCTGGATATTCCGGGACTCTAACTTCTCCCAGTCCATAGTTTGCTGGTACTCTAGGGATTCAGGATTCAGAGTTGAATTTGGTACTTCTTTTCTGATCACATATTCAGTTTTTGGTTTTACTGCAGGCTGGCTATCCTGCTTCTTTATGTCCTTCCAATTATATCTTACAGCCCTAGCCATTTGACTGGCACTATTTTCTGTCCAGTCCATGTTATTAGTATTAATGGCTTCTGCTACGTTGGTGGGGAGGCAATTCAGTAAGATGGCACAATATTGAGGGGAATTTACTCAATTTCTGTAATTTAAGTCAGCCGATTGTTCCATATATAATTCAAAGACTCGTTCAAAAAACACATCCGCTCCTTCTCCCCTTTTTGGTCTTATCATTTAATATTCTGGCCTAATTGATGTGTTTTTGAAGGATGTTGGCAAAGGCTGTTAAAACAGCTTCCTCCCTTGCACAATTGACCGTTATTATATTTGCAACTGCTTCATGCGACTGATGCCCTAAATTGATTAGGAATTTGATATGCTCACTTGGGGTAATTATTTGCTGGATCACTGCCCATAAATCCCGGGAATCGGCATGATAAAGGTGCATTATAGTTCTTAAGTGATCCACAAAAGAAGCGGGTGATTTTCTACAATCGGGTATTTGACTTAAAGTAGCCATCATCTCATTAGGTTTCCATGGGGAATAGACTCTAATTGTACGGGGATTATTTGTACTCACTGCATTGGTTGGATCAAAAGAAGGATTAGGCATTTATCTTACATGGAAGTGTCTAAGGGATGTTTGTTTAGATTCTAGATCTACCTCAGCTTCTTCAATTGTTGTCTCAGATGTATCTTCCTCTTCACCAGGGGGTTCACGGTACTTTCTTACTGATTTATTTCCTTCCTTAACTGCTCGTTCAATTTGTCTAGGGGTATGCTCTTTCTCCTTAACCAATTTAGTTATTTTTCTAGTCTTACATCTGGTACCATGAATTCTAGGACTGTCTGTAATGGGTGGTCCGGTCGGGGTTAAGGAAGTTTGTGCTCTGGAATTTGATTGTCTATTCCCATTACGAGCTCTGTGATGTGCATCTAAGGTATTGGGAAGAAGAAGATTAAGACAAATCTTATGTTTTTTCAAATGCAAGGTCTCAGTCATTTCCGTAATCCACATTTTAATTGTGGGGGCTGCTGTTTTTTCCCTATAGTTTAGTATTAATTTTTTCACAGTTATTAGACTGGAATCAAGAAACTGTCTCTGACTTATCGTAAACTTTGTGCTATGTTCTGATAATCCTAATATTATTAATTTTGGATCTGGGTCCAGTTGGTTATTGATAACTTTAGAAATAATTTAAGAAATGTCTGCCCAAAAATGATGGATTTTTATACAAGTTACAAAGGTATGCGTTAAGTTGGCTTCTTGAAATTGACATTTATCACAAAGAGGGGAAATATTTGGAAAAACCCTATTTTATTTTGTCTTCGAATAATGTAATCTATATAGTATTTTAAATTGTATAAAGGAGTGTCTGGCATTTAACAAACAGTGGTTTATATAGTGTAAGCTTTCAACCCATGTGTCTTTTATTATGGGTTGAACCAACTCGTCCTCGTCGTAACATTAATTTATTTGTATTGGGATGTCTATTCAAACATTCATCAAGGGTTCCTGGACCCCTAAATCTATAGTCTTGCATGTGTAGTTTTACTTAGTCTCTGAGTTGCAAATGTCTAAAAAAATTATTAGCGTGTAACTCGTATTTCTGCTGTAGTTCCTGAAATGAGAGAAAAATGCCATTTTGGTAAAGGCCTCCCATCGTTTTAATTCCATGGGTTTTCCATTGAACAAATCCTCTATCTAAAACAGACGGTTTAAAAGAAGGGTTATTTGCAATCGAGAGAAAAAGCGATAAATTACCAAATTTTAGAGTGGGTTTTAATTGTTTCCACATACGTATAGCACTATGTATAATTGGATTTCCTCCATATGTTTTTTATTCAAATTAATCAGAGCTAAAAGAATCAAGCCTATTTCAAAAGGTAAGCAGTCCTCCTTTTCCATCTTTAGCCAGTCTGGCTGTTGATCAATGTCATCCAGCCAGAAGGTTATATATTTTTTAATATTTACTGCCCAGTAATAAAATAGAAAGTTTGGTAAAGCGAATCCTCCATTAACTTTGGACTTCCATAGGTGTCTTTTATTTATTCTGTAGTTCTTATAATCCCAAATAAAATTTGTAACAGTTGAATACATTTTTTTGAAGAATTTTTTTGGAAGATATATTGAAATTTATTGGAATAAGTATAATAATTGTGGGAGAAAAATCATCTTTATAACATTAATTCTACCAACTAAAGAGATGGGAAGTGTTTTCCAATATTGGATATTTCTGTGTAATTTAGTAAGTAAAGGAGGAAAATTTGATTTGAATAAAGAAGTATATTTCTTGGTCACATAGTGGGGAGACCAGGTCACTGAATGTTTTATTAAATTCATAATGGTCAAAGATGACAATTGTTCCTTCAATCCTTCTTTCTATACTGATGATATTTCTTTACTGATGGTCGTTGATATTTCTGCCTTCAAATTCTTCAATTTCTCCTTCATAGTTAAGAGTTCTTCCCCAACTATATTTCGAACTTCATCCATTCCGAATTTTCTTGGCTTTAACTTTGTAATCTGTTTAGAAGCTTCTTCTTGGGCTGGCGCTGAAATTGAGGCCGAGGCTTCAGTCGGGCCTGTTCGTTTTGTAATGTTTTTCGACGGCGGTGTGCGACTTACCAACATTTAATCAGCCGGAATCGCGGTCTGATGACGTCACTCACCCCTCGACACAAGCTGCCGGTAAGTTTCAGCGGACCCGTCCCATTTTTCTCCCCTTTTAGTCAGATTTTCTCGGAACTAGCTTCCATATGGAAGCAACTCTAAAGCTACTCGCACCTCTAAACAATTTCCCTTTCTAATTTTGAAATTACCAAAGTCGTTTTAAACAATAGTCAAATCAAAATGCTCAAGGAAACACCCAATCACAATCACACTTTCTCACAGCCCATTTCCTATCCCCGACCTTAATCTAACACATGCAAATGAACTCCAAACATGAGAGCAAAATTGAACACAGAAATTAAATTGTATCACTTATTAGAAGTATACCTAACCACACTCCTGCGTAAATCACAAGCATCCACTTATTACAATTGAAAATCACACTCTATTAAATCCTCCTAATGGTGCAATCGGTCAGCAGAACGACTCCTCCCCCGACACAGTGATCGAAAGAGTACAATCTCTGATCGAATTACCAGATTCTCACAATACTACGATCTAAACATTTACAAAGATTTAATTCACACACACTTTTACATCAATTATGTAAATTGGTAAACACTCACACACCCAGCAATACCAATAGCGGTCCGTGGACACTTTAAATCTTAACTTCTAAATCTTAATACACTCTAAATTGATTTACATACAGAGAGTATTTACACAATTCAGATCTGATAACAATACAAAAAGCTAGATTATTACTATTACTATCATTACTATTTACAAGAACGATTTTAAGCACTAGCGCACAGTTTACAAACACTCGATTGCAACGCCGTGTGACGCTGTTATCAATCAGTGAACCTCTCCCTCCGATACCGAAGATTTTCCTCTTCCTGGGTTACACTTTGATAAGGGGTATTACTCCTTACATGACTACTTTTCCTCCCGAATGGTACTATCCTCACGCTAAGACTGGATTTCTATCCCTCATCTATAAGTTCTACAGAATTAGGGGTTCCCTTCGTATTGGGATTACTTTTCACCAAGTAAACAGGTTCCCGTATCTCAGATACTCTTCGCTATCAGGTGCTAATCAACAATCGATCAGAGGATTATTATTCAATGTTGATCAGCCGCTATTCGGAATCAATCACGGACATGCACTAACTCCAAAGTTCTATCTACAAGAATTCGAATTCTACCTTACGGGCAGAACTTCAATGTGAAATTCTGTTTTTGGAAATTTGATTCTGCAAATCTAGACTCGTTCTCGAACTCCTAGTTTTGGTGCGTACCACTCTACATACGCGGGCTCGCTAATTAAACTAAAATTGCCCAATTAAATTCTCGAATGGACTAGATTATTCCCAGCCAATATATACTCTGACTACCAAGCCCAGTACCTTTACAAGATTCCTCGTCCGTCACTTCAGGGAGGAACTCAGATATCTTCACGCATACGCCCATCTCTGCAGGGAACTGAGGGTTTAGCACACAGCCTCTTCGCTCTGGGAGTTCTCAATGCCGATTTCCAGAGTGCACCTTTCCAATCTGCGCTCACGGTAAAGATAGATCAATACGAAGGTCAGACCTGCGGTTCAATACCCCACCAATTGGATACCAAATCAAAACTTGGGCCACTCCCTGCCCAATGAAGCATGTCAGGCTTTTGTTAAAGCAGCTGCAGTCTGCCAACAATGACCAAGTTTTGGGCCACGCCATGCCCTGTTTTATGGGCTCTTAACCCAAAGGAGTGCTAACCACCCCTCCCCGTGCTTGCTGGACTCTGCTCTAATTATCTCGATTAGACTCTTTCCCAAGCCCATGAATGATTGATACATTCCGACTAACGAAGTGCCAAAAACCAATGCGTAAACCGCACAGTTGGCCCGATTTCTGCACTTGCGATCGAAACTGCTCAACACCCTTGATCGCAAACTAGTGTTTGGGGGTTTGTTGAGGCCATGGACGAGCCCCCAATGTAAATTGCTCATTCTAAGCTTCTCCCCAATCTAGTTACAGTCAAAGTTCACTGAGTCAAGCACTTGCACATCTAAACATTATATTGACAAAACACAATTACAGTTCCAGCTACTGTACCTAACCACCGCGGGTTCGATCCACATATCTGCCTAATCAAGCACTCTAGGCTTCGCTCAAACAGAGACACTCCAGAAGGTCAAGCAGTCCCAAGCGCTCTCCCAGAAGATCGATGTAGGACCTCGTGGCAGCAGACTTTTAGAGGTCCCCGGACCTCGAGGATCCAAACCACATGTGGGTGACCTTTTTACAATCCAATTACAGATATCAATTAACACCATCCATGACAGGCATTTCCCTAACCCAATAATACAGTGGCTGATATTGTATAAGAAAGAAAGCTCTAGAAGGAAACAAACAAGAACAATCATTGAAACATGAGCCCCAAGATTCAAACAGTTTCTCAAAGGTTCAACAGTTCGACCAATCATCGATTAACAGGATGACCATCTTGCAACATTATTTATACTATTTTAAATGCTTTTGAAGCGATCCAATTGAAATGATGCATTTAAGGTTCGTTTGCACAACTGCTATACATGTTATCAATTTAAGAGAAACAGGGAGAACACCTGGAAACCTCACCATTCTGCATACCAGTCTGAGCCTAGACTGGCTGGCACCAATCAATGCCTGTAAAATTCAGCTGATGAGGGTTAAGCAATTCTGACAAATGCAGGGATCCCCCATTTTATGGTATCTTTTTTAGCCAATGTTAACAGCATTACAGTTTATATTTTTGAACTACGATTAAAGTTATTGATTTATTGAAGTTTTCATTATCATATTTATCCGTGCATTTGAATTCACATTGCCAATTAAGCTGTTGCAAGTAAGAATTTAATTTTCTGTTGTTGGTAATAAATGACAGTTAAATGCTATTAACTATAGACTCAGGAGTGAGTGGAACACAAGATTTCTCTTCAAATTAAGATGACAACAAATTCCCAGGAGATAGATTAAGGACAAAAAATAAACTTTTCTCATTGAGAGATTTGTTAAAAAACATACAAAACATAACATATAACTTTAATATCTACTGATCTACCAAAAAGCATCAACAGAAATTATTCATAGCAATGCAAGACAATAAAGCCCAAAAAAAGGCTTAAAAAAAAGTGTAAAGCTTAAGCATGTGAGTCAAAATAGCTGTTGCATGAGGTAATTGGCTACCATATCACATCTATGACTCGATTAAGGAGAGCAATCATGGAGAGACAAAAAATGGCAGGTGCTGGAATCTTGAGCGAATATCTGTGCTCGAGTGACTCAATGGGTCAGGCAGCATCTGTGTTGGAGTATGAAGAAGGTCCCGACTCCAAACGTCGCATATCCACACCCTCCACAGATACTGCCTGACTTGCTGAGTTACTCCAGAACATTGTGTTTTGCTTAGTAAAGCAACAGTACTGCTTAGGATTAGGTCGTGAAATGTAGGACACCACATTCAGAGCATGAAATTATAATGCATAGGGAACGCATGTTAAAGTGGAACTGAATTTTTGGGCCTCTGCCAGATTGCTGTGAGGCAATATTACACCAGAAATGAAACTCAAGAAATTGAAATTTTTTACAGCAGCCATTCACAGAAAGCGGAGATTTAAGAAAGAAATATTGACATACAGATTTGATATAGTGGGAAGGGAAGTGATACTGGGGATGGCTAAGGGTGTTGGGAGAAGATTGAGGGAAGGAAGATGGAGCTGGGGAATTGGTTGGCAGTGAATTGAAAGGATGTGTAGATTATAAAAGGAGGAAACCACATTGATGATGGAGGGATATCTTGAGGCAGAGAAAGGAGAAAGTAGGCTTGGAAACATGTCTTTGCGTGGATAAGAATATAGAGCCCTGTGGAAATATAATTGGGGCCAGTGCTGGTGATACAAACAGGGAGTTGTCATGCAAGTGAATTGGGTAAGTCAGGGATTTGGTTGACTGAGATGGGAAATTGATCTGGGATAGCAGGGAATAGTGGGGTGTGATTGCTGATGATAAAAGGATAAAATAGAGCCCTCCCAGGAGGAAGGTGAACTCTCTGGCAGTAGCTCAGTAATGCTGGGTATATTGACTAATGCTGAAGTAGACTTCAAATCTCCAACTGACCAATTCATTGTACTATACGGCTCTCATGCCTTGAATCCACATGGAACATTATAAACTCAATGTCAATCGAGCATATTTTGCCATTTGATAATATTGTGTCTCCCCAGTGGGTTGCATGTGTTTGCAAAACAGCAGCAAGGTCAAAGTCAAAGTCAAAAGAGTTTATTGTCATGTGTCCCTGACAGGACAATGAATTTTTTTCTTTGCTTAGCACAACAGAACATAGTAGGCATTGACTACAAAACAGATCAGTGTGTCCTTATACCATTTTATACGTAAATACACACATGGATAAATAAATTGATAAATTGAAAATAACAGATCAAGGGGTATTAATGTTCAGAGTTTTGACCGAGCCGCCTCCTCTGCCAGGACTCCCTCCCAGAGGAGATGAGGTCTTTCACGTGGAGTACCATGCACCTCCTCTACCTGGGAGTCTACCTGAGTCCCGGTGCGGAGACCTGGCTAGCGAACTGGCAGGAGCTGGAGATGAAAGTCATCACCCAGCTGGGGTGCTGGGCGGGTCACCTCAGAGTGCTTTCCTACTGGGGCAGGGTGTTGGTCATTAACCAACTCGTGGCCTCCATGCTCTGGTACAGATTAACCACATTGGTTCCATCAACCACCTTTACCGGGATCATCTGGAAGAAGTTGGTGGACTTCTTCTGGGGCAACAGAAAACACTGGGTTTCTGCAGCGGTCTGGAGTCTGCCGATCGAGGAGGGCGGTCAGTCGCTTGTGTGCATTCACACCAAGTTGGCGGCTCTCCACCTCAGGACCTTGCAGAGATACCTGTACTCAGGGCATCAAGGAGGTACGTGTATCCCGATGGTGGGCGTTAGCCGTGCGGTCATGATGAGGATGCCCGGCTTCTACAGGGACTTGTTGAGAATCTGGAACCGGTTGCTGTTGACTGGGCCCCCCCTCCGCCAGCGGAGGGCGACGGCCTGAGAGTGAGTCCAGCAGGTCCTTGTCCCGCCCCAGTGGGTGTCGGGGGGGCTCAAATGTGTGGAGTACATGTGGTTGAGCAAACCCCCGCTCAGCCGGAAGTATTCATCGGACCCAGGTGCCGTAATCGTTCCCGGGAGTCGGTCCCACACAATTTGAGCCACCTTTCCTCAACACCCTTCATCTCCCCCCGAGACACAGGGAGGCGTGTCCTGTACGGGCTCCTCCTCCACACCCAGCACTTCCTTGCCCTGGTCCACCGTCTGGACACCAAGTGGCGGTCGGTGTTGACTTCCGGTCGAGTGAGGGGCCCCTGGTGGGGTCCGTCTACGCAGGGATTCTCTCCCTCTACATTGGGGACCTGGGGTGGAGGGTATTGCACTGAGGTGTTCCCTGCAACCTGTTTCTCTCGCGGTTCACAGACTCGCCAACCGCATGCCTCTTTTGCGGGCTGGAAGAGTCTGTGTACCACGCATACATGGAGTGTGTGAGGCTGCAACCACTGATTGAATACCTGAAGGGGCTGCTCCTTACCTTCTGGCTGCATTTTCCACCCATCATCCTCATCTTTGGACACTCTGTGTGTAGGGGAGAGGGTAGGGCTGAAGATGTCCTGGTTGGGTTGCTCCTGGGCCTGCCATCCACAAGTCAAGGCACCAGGCAGTCGAGGGCTCTACCCAAGCTGGCTGCCTGCCCCTTTTCCGGGGTTACATCCATGCCCGGGTGAGGTTAGAAAGGAAATACGCCCTGTCCACGGGCACCCTGAGGGAATTCCGGGACCGCTGGGCTCCGCAAGGTGTTGAATGTATCCTCAATAAGGATTGTAACATAGTTGTATTGCAGTTTATGGTGGATATATGTTTGTATTGTATTATGGTGGTGGGTTCTGGCTTGTTTTATTGGAGTGTAAATAGAATTTTTTAATAATTGAATATTTTTTGAATTAAAAAAAAAACACTGGCAAAGTGGAACATTGTCCAGCCATGTCCCGTCCAGAGAAAGCAGGACAAATCAATAATGATTATTTCATGCTCCCATGAACCTGCTCTTATTCATCAGGATATTAATGGAAAGGGTCAACAGTTCTTTCTAATTACACTTAAGCAATGAAGCTCGGTTTGAGTTCTGTTAAGATTACTGAAATTCAAACATAATTACTACTTTAGCCAAACAGGGTGAAAAGAACTCAATTCCAGAAGTACTGCTCATTTTCATTAAGGCAGAAGTAACTGCTCATTTCATCAAGGCAGAATTTAGCCAAGTGTGGTGTAGCGCCGTTATGTTAATGTTATTGTTTCCACTTTGAGAATACTGTGTACTTCCCATTAATCACCGTGTCTATAGATTGGACGATGTGCAATAGTTACCGTGCTGCAATAAAGAAGCTGCATGCTGCTTGCACTTTACTGGTCTGCAACGTGTGTGTTCAATTGCGGATGATGGAAGAAAATGGTTGGAATTTACAAGTAGCATTCAGGGACTTTGATACAATTGAAATCTCGACAAATCAGTTCAAAATGGCTCCAATGGCTGCTTCCATCATACCAAGCCCAAAGGAAGATAATCACACTTATTCAAGGCCAATCATCTCAGCCCCAGGATATTACTGCAAACATTTCCGCAGGGCTGTATTCTGGATTAAATAATCTTGTATTGTTCCCCTGAGAAGACAAGATTTATGATGCTCAATGATGACTGCGGCATTTAGTTCTATTTGCTCCATGGAGTTTGAGGTACTCCACGCCCATTTGCATGGAGAAAATGGGACACATTTCAAGGATAGGATGCAAATCAATGACTGGCAAGAACAACTGAATTTTAAATCACTACATTGATAATTAATAGCATTGTCATATAACATTTATTGCACCACCTACATAAATATTGTTATTTTAAGGTCAGGTCTGAGATTTTGTTTTATTTTCTGGGATCTGGGCATCTCTGGCAACTTGCATTTGTAGTGTATCTCTAATTCATGTTCATACAATCATAGTGAGCTGCTTTCTTGAACTGCAATGGTTCTTCTGATGCATGTATTCACACATTGTTTTGCATTAGGTGATTCACAAATTAACCCCGTGATCATGATTGATGAGTGATGTCTTTCCACATTAGGATGAAGTAAGATTTAGAGGGGTACCCATAGCACGTGATGTTTCCATGTACATATATTCTCCGCAGGTGGCTTGGCCTTCCCCGCAGCCTCAACAGTGCAGCACTGTATGGGACCAGTAACATCTTGTAGCTTCCATTCAGTGGCCTCACGGAAGAGTTTATGGTGGTGCGAACAAGAGAAGTTCTGCAGTACAGGGAGTCCAGGGACCAGAAGGTTTAAGCGGCTGGCATTGAGGTGAGAACAGGGAGGAAATGGAGGGTGGAGAAAGCAGTGGAGGTGGCAGAGTCACGCATAAGGCAAAAGGCATTGGTGGGAGTCATGGAAACTGACAGAGCGGGTTTGGGATACTACCAGTGTGTCCGGTTCCTTGTCCAAGCAGTCTACGATGCCCTACCAAGCCCAGCAAACCTCCACGTCTGGGGCAAGAGCGAGACACCTTCCTGCCCAGTTTGCTCTGGTAGAGGATCATTGGAACATCTCCTCAGCAGCTGTCCAAAGTCCCTTGGGGAAGGTCACTATTGGTGGTGCTCAAGGTGGTTGCTGAGAGCATAGCCACTGCCATCGGTAACAGAAAACACCACCACGCCCCAAATAAATCAATCACTGTCAAAGCTGGAGAGAAGCCTCAACCACAAACAAAAACAAGGACGGGCCTCCTCTACACAGCCACTGACTGGCAGCTGCACGTCGATCTGGGAAAACAGCTGAAATTTCCACAGCACATCACAGCAACATCACTCCAACCAGACATGATCATCACCTCCAAAGTGACAAAAACAGCTGATCTTTCTGGAGCTGACAGTGCCCTGGGAAGAGCGTATTGAAGAGGCTAAGGAGAAGAAATGCGCAAAGTACCAGGAACTGGTGGAGATGTGCCAGGACAGCAGCTGGAAGACATACTATGAACCCATAGAGGTGGGCTGTAGAGGCTTTGCAGGATGCTTACTCTGCAAAGTCCTCAACCAGTTGGGTATTACGGGGCTGGCAAAGAAGAGGGCCATTCAATCTGCAAGCAAAGCCGCAGAGAAAGATTGGATTAAGAGGACTGATCCGTGGGCTGTTGCTGCTGGGACGCAAGTCGGGGCTTGATCAAACCCGGCTGGGTTGCGTGGGCGAGGCTGTCTGATGTTGTGAGACCCGAAACACCCCATTACCCCAGGTCACATCACTGCGGATGCATCCCAGTGCATCTAGAAGATGTATCTTTCACACCCTTGATCAGATTTGAGAGTTGCAGTTTTGAAGGTGCTGTGAGATTCCTGGCGACAAAGACGCACCTGTGTTGTAGACACGCCCTCATTTTATCAAGTCAAGTCAAGAGAGTTTATTGTCATGTGTCCCAGATAGTACAATGAAATTCTTGCTTGCTGCAGCACAATAGATACATGGGGGGGATACAATGAGGCCTGAAAAATAGCGTATTTGACGCTGGGAAATACGGTAGCCTTGCAAAGTATTGCAATGCATTCTGCAAACAGTGGACACCGCAGCCACTGCATGCCAGTAGTAAAGTGTATGAATTGTTAAGACAGTTGGAGGGATGCTGTTTAGTCCGGGATGGTATTCAGATTTTTGAGAGATGCTGGAACTGGAACATTCAAGACTACAAGCATGGGTGTTGTGGGCTGAAGGGACTGGTTTTCAGATGGCCAGTATGGACATTGTGGGCCAAATTGATTGTTGGGCTGGCAGCACAGTCACTGAGGCCTGGCAGCTCCATCACTCAGGCATGGCACCTCAGTCACTGAGACCAGGCGGCTCAGTCACACAGGCCTGGCAGTTCAGTCACACAAGCCTGGCAGGCTGGCAGCTCAAACTGCCAGAAATTCTGCTGAAAACAGGTGAGAGACTCTGTGAGAGAGAAGGGGGAGGGTGGACAATCCATCAAGTCAAGTTGTGAATCCACCAAGTCAAGTCAAGTCAATCTATTTCAAGTCAAGTCAAGTCAATCCATTCCAAGTCAAGTCAAGTCAAGTTGTCAATCCACTTCAAGTCAAGTCAAGTCAATTTAAAGTCAAATCAAGTCTATCCATTTCTAGTCAAGTCAAGGTAAGTCAAGTCAAGTCAATCCATTTCAAGTTGTCAATCCATTCCAAGTCAACTCAAGTCAATCCATGTCAAGTCAAGTCAATCCATTCCAAGTCAAGTCAAGTTGTCAATCCACTTCACATAGGATATTAGTGGGTAGAATTAGGGCAGACAGCAAAGGGGGTAGAGTGCTGACATGGATAAAAAAGTGATTGGCAGACAGGAAACAATGAGTAGGGATTAAAGGGTCCCTTTCAGAATGGCAGGCAGTGACTTGTGGGGTATCGCAAGGCTCGGTGCTGGGACCGCAGCTGGAAGACATACTATGAGCCCATAGAGGTGGGCTGTAGAGGCTTTGCAGGACGCTCACTCTGCAAAATCCTCAACCAGTTGGGCATTACGGGGCTGGCAAAGAAGAGGGCCATTCAATCTGCAAGCAAAGCCACAGAGAAAGCTTGGATTAAGAGGAGTGATCTGTGGGCTGTTGCTACTGGGACGCTAGTCGGGGCTTGATCAATCCCGGCTGGGTCATCTGGGCGAGGGTGTCTAATGTTGTGAGAGCCGAAACACCTCATGACCCCAGGTCACATCACTGCGAATGCATCCCAGTGCATCTAGAAGATGTATCTTTCACACCCTTGTTCAGACTTGAGAGTTGCAGCTTTCAGGACCACAAGCATGGGTGTTGTGGGCTGAAGGGACTGGTTTTCAGATAGCCAGTGTGGACATTGTGGGCCAAATGGATTCTTGTTCTATTTGGTCTTCCGTGCACGTCGAGTTGATTGCATTAGTCGAAACAGGGCGAACCACGTGAAGATTGCAATCTTCCACCCCCTTCATTGCTGTGATCTGTAAAAAAAGATGAAAATGTTTAAAATTGATAGTTCCACCCTCTCCCCCTTCTCTCTCTCACAGAGTCTGGCACCTGTTTTCGGCAGAATTTCTGACAGTTTGAGCTGCCCCTGCACACATACACACAAACACAAAGACACACACACAAACACAGACACTCACAAACACTCACACACAGACACGCACATAGCCCCAAACATACACACAAAGACACACCCACTCACACACAGACACTCACACACAGACACTCACACATGCGGCACCAATACTAAAATGCCAAGTAACTTCAGAACGTGGCAAGCACGTCCTGTTACTAACCATATGCTCTATGTAAGTAGTTTGAAAATAACAACAGATGTGTCTAAACCAAATTATTCAAATGTTCAAAGCCTGTTTTACTCTGAAACACTCCTCTAGAGCTGCCGCAAAAACGTGCTTTAAATAACTTTCAACAAACACACTCACCATATATATCACCATATATATGGCAGTATTGAATTGCTCTTGAATTACTCAAACAGCTCAGCGCGGCGTCTCCAATTCGGGCCTTCCACACTCAGCGCCACCTCTGCACTCACCGGAAATGACACAATCAGCGCCACCTCTGCACTCACCGGAAATGACACAATCAGTGCCACCTCTACACTCACCGGAAGTCACAGAATGAGCGGCAATTTTGCATTAAACACAGTCCTGATCTAATAAAACATTTATCACGGATTTTCCTTCCAAAAACCGTTGCACACTTTTCAATGGGCACACCGCTTTTCAATGAGCACACCGCTTTTCAATGGGCACACCGCTTTTCAATGGGCACAACGCTTTTCAATGGGCACAGCGCTTTTCAATGGGCACACTGCTTTTCAATAGCCACACCGCTTTTCAATAGCCACACTGCTTTTCAATTAGGCGCACATTTTCAATTAGTCCCACAATTCAGAGGCACAATTTAGAGGCACAGTTAAGAGGCACATAAAAACATTTATTCCTTCCAAACACAGTTCCAAAAAAACCACATAAAACCACACTCACAGTTTAGTAGACGTGTTCAGTGTTATTCACAGCTCTGAGAGTTGTGGCCTCTCCCTCCCTGTCTTGCAATGACTGAGGCACGTCCACACTTTGGGTTTTACAGTCCCCCCCTCCCACCGATAGGGGTGTGGCCTTCTTGGCCTGATTGATTTTTTTAAAACATTAATAAGTCTATTATATTTCATCGATAGGAAACATCCTCTGGCCCTGCGCAACGGAGAGGACTCAGAGTAAGATGGCCAAAAATTACAGCCGTAAGTTGTAGCATTTTATCTAAAATCAATATAGAGTGCAAACAGGAAGTGGTCAAGTTTAGACTTTTAATTATATAGATATATACTAGACTAAGTCGGACCCATTATTCCACCAACACAATATTCCACGTCTCCACCAATTCCAATATTGGTGGCCAGTGTGCGGGGTTTCTGGAATGCTAGCATAGGTGTTGTGGGTCAAGTCAAGCACAGTGAGTGCAGGCCAACTATCTATTTCAATCCATTTCAAGTCAAGTCAAGTCAATCCATTTCAAGTCGAGTCAAGTCAATCCATTTCAAGTCAAATCAATCCACATCAAGTCAAGTCAAGTCAATCCATCTCAAGTCAAGTCAATCCATTTCAAGTCTAGTCAATTCACATCAATCCATTTCAAGTCAAGTCAATCAATTTCAAGTCAAGTCAAGTCAATCAATTTCAAGTCAATTCAAGTCAATCCATTTCAAGTCAAGTCGTCAAGTCAATCCATTTCAAGTCAGGTCAAGCCGTCAATCCATTTCAAGTCTAGTCAAGTCAATCCATTTCAAGTCTAGTCAAGTCAATCTATTTCAAGTAATTTCAAGTCATTTCAAGTCAATCCATTGCAAGTCAAGTCAAGTTGATCCATCAAGTCAAGTCAATCCATTTCAAATCAAGTCAATCCATTTCGAGTCAAGTCAATCCATTTCAAGTCAATCCATTTCAAGTCAACTCAAGCGAACTCAAATCAATGCATTTCAAGTCAAGTCAAGTTGATCCATCAAGTCAAGCCAATCAATTTCAAGTCAAGTCAATCCATTTCAAGTCAAGTCAATCCATTTCATGTGAATCCATTTCAAGTCAAGTAAAGTTGATCCATCAAGTCAAGTCAAGTCAATCCATTTCAAGTCAAGTCAATCCATTTCAAGTCAATACATTTTAAGTTGTCAAGTCGATCCATTCAAGTTAAGTCAAGTCAATCCATTTCAAGTCAAGTCCAGTCAATCCAATTCAAGTCAAGTCAAGTCAATCAATTTCAAGTCAAATCAAGTGAAGTCAATCCATTTCAAGTCAAGTCAAGTCAACAAATCTATTTCAAGTGAAGTCAATCCATGTCAAGTCAAGTCAATTCAATCCATTTCACGTCAAATCAATCCATTTCAAGTCAAGTCAAGTCAAGCCAATCCATTTCAAGTTAAGGCAAGTGAACTCAAGTCAATCCATTTCAAGTCAAGTCGTCAATCCACCAAGTCAAGTCAAGTCAATCCATTTCAAGGCAAGTCAAGTCAATGAATCTATTTCAAGTGAAGTCAATCCATGTCAAGTCAAGTCAATTTAATCCATTTCAAGTCAAGTCAAGCCAAGCCAATCCATTTCAAGTTAAGTCAAGTCAACTCAAGTCAATCCATTTCAAGTTCTCAAGTCAATCCATTTCAAGTCAAGTCGTCAATCCACCAAATCAAGTCAAGTCAAGTCAATCCATTTCAAGTCAAGTCAATCCATTCCAAAACAAGTCAAGTCAAGTCATTAATCCACTTCAAGTCAAGTCAAGTCAATCAATTTCAAGTCAATTCAATCCATTTCAAGTCATGTCAATCCATTTCAAGTCAAGTCAATCCATTTCAAGTCAAGTCACGTCAACTCAAGTCAATCCATTTCAAGTCAAGAAATCCATTTCAAGCCAAGTCAAGTCAAGTCAATCCATTTCAAGTCAAGTCAATCCAGTTCAAGTCATCAAGTTAAGTCAATCCATAACAAGTCGTCAATCCCTTTCAAGTCAATCCATTCCAAGTCAACTCAAGTCAATCCATTCCAAGTCAAGTCAATCCATTTCAAGTCAAGTCAATTCATTTCATGTCAAGTCAAGTCAATCCATTTCCAGTCAATCCATTTCAAGTCAGGACGTCTTGTAGTGGGAGAACTTGCTTCAAGATCTCTTTTACAACTCGATATCCGGGGTTGAACCCAACAGAGTGGTTCCCATTTGTTGCAGCTGTAGTGGCTCTATTACTGAATTACTGTCAAATACCATTTAAGAATGAACTGGAAGATGTCAGTAATCTGTATCGTATTAAATGTAACATTAACATTTAAACGAAACCGCCTCCCATCCCCTCAATAGGAATGCACTGCTTTTTTGGGTGCTTTCCCTGCACTCTATAATGAGCACATCCATGGCTTGATGTGACAACCTGAGCCCTAAATCAATCCATTCAGAATGTGTAAGTCAATAATTGTTTTATTATGCAGAGGCCGGTTTCCTGAACCACAGTTTGAACCAGCAAGTTTTTGTTTCTTAGAATAACCGTATACCATTGTAATATTATGCCTGATGAAAGCAGGCAACATGGCTGCTTAACCAGTCCGACAGTACGAAACCTAAAGCGAGGTCTTGCTGACTGTTTTAAGACCTAATGAGGCAAAATGGAGGAAGATGTAAAAGAACATTCCTCCTTTTGTAGCGAGGATGTATTTCTCTGCACTGTTCTGCCACATATTTTTGCAATCAGTGAATAAAAATGAACCAATATGTCGATATTCAATACAGCATTGAACCATACTTTCATAATACTTTGAGATCCAATACCTATTCTGTGTTGTCATTGATCTGAACTGGATGATACACCAGTGGCAAAGGAGATTAGGTAAATTATTACAGGATACTTTTACTTGATTGCCATGTGACTAACATATGCCTCCACCGTAGTGTAGTAACTTGAAGTTGAGCATGTAGATTATGGATATTTGCTCAATAGCCCCTTACCAATGGGGTGAATCTAGTGAATATATTTAGTTGATACCAACAACTGAAGAATTGGGAACTCTTGCAAATCTGCACTACCTCCAACTAGAGATGGTATTCAGAACTTCTCACCTTAGAGACCTTAGCATCAGTTTGTAATAACTGAATTAGACCGACAAAACTACTGGAGCAATGCTGAAACTGTTTGTTCATCATTGTGACTGAGGTAGCTTCAGCTGATAATAGCATAAGGTTGTTAACAATGGTCTACATGTCCTTTGAGAGGTCGCTACTTTGCACAATATCAGTTCCTTGATTTGCGCATCTGATCACAGCTACTATTTTGCCAACTATTCTTGATGAAATAAAATTCAGTTTTATAACGAGTTACTATTAACTACAATCCCTTGCCACAGGGCGGAGTCATAGGCTAATTAATAGTTAAAGGTAAATCCCAATGACCAACAAACAGTTCATCCCATTCCGCAATGTTTTACTATTATTAGTACAGTTATATTGTCTTTGATAACCTCTGTAATGGGAACTGCGTAGAATGGATCTTTGGGACCCTTATGAATCTGTTGTTAGTCACAAAAATAATTTTTCATGTTCGGAAAGTTCATATGCCCGACACTTTTCATAATAAACAGGCCACTCCTGCCTTATTCCATGGGTGCTTTGCATGAGAACTCTGGCCCGATTTCCGAACCTTATCTTTAAAGATAACCTTGGCCATAATCTAAACATGCATGGAATGCTAGTACTGTGCCTCTAAGCAGATGTTTTTATCCTTTGTGTGTTGTACAAACAAGTGTAAATATTACAACCTGTGAGTGGTGCACTTACCCATGTTTCGGAAGTGCCAGACTCACTTTGTTTAGCAGGGTTGGTAGGGTGCATAGAACTTCTGCACAGCTGTCATGCTGACCCCAGCTCCAGTGAACCGCCTACTGCCAATGAGCGCCTGGGGTGCATTCTGAAATGATGAGCCTTTGCCCACCGTTTGCCTGAATTGATTCATTTGCCAAGTTTTTTCCCCTGTTGAATAGGCCTTACCTGAATAACTGATTCGGCGGCTAGCTCTCACATCCCCCTGTTGCCGCTGTTCACTGCCGGCACATATGTGCTCTAGTATGTTCCATCAACCTCTTTAGAGCCTGGAGTCAGTTATATATTGACCTTTTGCATTCCCCTCAGAGAGGGTGATTCATAGGCAGCCCTAAACAGGCGCTGCCGCAGGCTGCAGGATACCTATGCTGATATGACCCCATTGGACCTGTACCCGAATGGAACATTCTGCTGGGATGGCAACTTTGTTGTCAGGTAAAGGTACCTCTGACATGTGCCCTTCATCCATGGGTATGCCCAACAGCCATACCCTGAGACTTGGTGTCAGCAGAATACAGACCCATTTTGGTATCTGCCTCCAAGAGGGAGACCTGAAGCAGCTCTGTCAACTGGCGCTGCTGGTGCGGCCTGCAGAGGTGGAACATCTGGCTCAACCTTACCATCAGAGTCAGGGTCAGAGCTAAGATGACCCATGGCACATGCCTCATCACCATGAGGGTGCTATCAAGCAGCTCTCTACTAGGTTCTGCTCACGCCTTTTGTTCAGGGTGGTGCTGACACTCCTCCTGCTGGCATGTGCCCTGCTGTAGCACTGTATATAATAGTTGCTGCATTTGGGATAATCGTTTCAAATGCACTATCCATCCCCGGTGAGGAACCATCCCCCGACTCCGAGGGTCTATTATTTTGCTATCCAGCCCCGGTGGGGAATCTTCCCCCAATTCTGTGGGCCTAGCAGACTTATACGTTGCTTTGAGCAACCCTGCCCCAGGCGTTGCTGGCGCCACCTCTCATAGAGGCCGCCGCTTTTTGACATGAACCAGCCCTGTACCAGGCGCTGCTGACGCAGCTCTCCTGTAGGCTGGCAATGTCACAAATGAAACAGCCCTGTCCTAGGCACTGCTGGCGCAGCTCTCCCATAGGCTGTCGCTTTCATACATGAAGGAGCCCTGCCAGGCGCTGCTGATGTGGCCTGTCCCATAGGCCCACGCTATTACAGTGTAGGCTCACTAAATCAATTTTTTTGTGTAGAGCTTTACCTATGAAGCGTTAAAGCAATTTTAACCTTTCACAGCAACTTGTGCTAAACAAGAATTTCATTGTCAGGGACACATGACAATAATCCTTTTTGACTTTTAACTTTGACTTTTACTTTTGACTTTAAGAAAAACACTATAACATACATGTAAACTTTATTATTAGAGAAAACCCATGCAGCCCAACTCACCAGAGTCTAAAATGGCTGAATGATCCATTCTCTACCAGTTTTACTCCCTGCCTGGGGACCGACGTATGTGAGCCACTGACCGCACTGTCAGCGACTCTGCTGTTACTTTCTTGCCATTCCACGGCATCCCCACAGGCTGGAAAGCCACTGACTGCCTTGTCAGCGGCTGCTTATCTCACAATCCGATCTTTTGTCGGTTGTCGGCATCCACGGTCGGACCAGGGTTTCCCCATAGTACATAACCGGCTCGCTCGTCGGCCTGTGTAACTGGTAAGTAAAAATGAATTTACCTTCTAGGTTTAACACTGCCCTGCCAGTCTGGCGCTTGCACCAATGCAGCTGACATACTGATGGGCATGCGCACTGGCAGGGGTCTTCACAGAATCACTCACGTGACTCCGAAGTAAAATGTGAGGTTATCCACTTTGGTAGCAAAACAGGAAGGCTGATTACTATCTAAATGGTGTCAAGTTGGAAAATGTGGAAGTGCAATGGGATCTGGGGTTCCTTGTACATCAGTCTATGAAAATAAGCATGCAGGTACAGCAGGCACTGAAGAAAGCGAATGGCATCTAAGCCTTTATAACAAGGGGAATCGAATATGGGAGCAAAGAAGTCCTCCTGAAGTTGTACAGAACACTAGTGAGATCACACCTGAAGTATTGTGTGCAGTTTTGGTCCCCTAATTTGAGGAAGGACATTCTTGCTATTGAGGTTTACAAGGTTAATTCCCGGGATGGCGCGACTGTCATATGCTGAGAGAATGGAGCAGCTGGGCTTGTACACTCTGGAGTTTAGAAGGATGAGAGGAGATCTCATTGAAACATATAAGATTGTTAAAGGCTTGGACACACTAGAAGCAGGAAACATGTTCCTGATGTTGGGGGAGTCCAGAACCAGGAGCCACAGTTTAAGAAGGCTCAAAGGGCTGAATGGCCTACCCCTGCACCTATTGTCTATGTTTCAAATAAAGAGGAAGCCATTTAGAACGGAGATGAGGAAACACTTTCTCTCACAGTGAGTGGTGAGTCTGTGGAATTCTCTGTCTCAGAGGGCGGTTGTCTGGATGTTTTCTTTTTTTGATTACTTTATTTTATTAGAAGTAATCTATTTACAATAATGTAAACAGCTTTACAAACCTCAGCTTAATTACATATTATTTTTTAAATAACCCATTGACAGTTATCATCTTCTATTTTTTTTGGAAATAAAGAAAAGAATAGAATAGTTTTAAATCAATAAGAAAGTGATTAAATAATAATTTGATTATATAGAAAAGAAGAAGAAAATAGAGCAAGGAAAAAAGATTATAGATTAACAAAAAGTGAAAAAATATTATATATATATATATATATATGTCAATGAAAATCAACAAAATATATTGTATCTAAAACTATTACAAATAATAATATCAATGAAGGCATGCCTATTAATCCTAGTATAAGAATCAATTATTCTCATCAAATCCCGCTGGGTACCCGTCAGGCTGTGATGTCAAGAACAGCTACTTCTCTAGATACTGTATATATGGAGACCATATTTGTTCGAAAGTATTATATTTGTCCAATAGGACAAATCTGATTCTTTCTAATTGTAACGTCTCCAACATCTCTGCTGCCCACATTTTAATTGTGGGGGATAATGTTCCCTTCCAAAATTTCAATATGATTTTTTTCCATATTATCAAACAGTAATCAAAGAAATTTCTTTGATTTCCTGTAAGTACCAAATTTGAATCCAAAATCCCAAGTATTATTAACTTTGGGTCTGGATCCAATCTAATTTTTAGAACCTCAGAAATAACCTTAAAAATTTCTGTCCAGTAGTAATTCAGTTTGGAACATGTAGCAAAACTGTGTGTTAAATTTGCTTCTAAGTTCTTACATTTATCACAAATTGAAGAGATTGTGAAAGATACTATTTAATTTAGTTTTTGAATAGTGTAATCTGTATAATACTTTGAATTGTATCAATGTATGTCTGGCATTTAACGAACACCGATGTATTTGCTGTAAACTTTCTTCCCAATTTTCTTTTGTTATGGATAAACCAATTTCCTTTTCCCATGCTTGCCGATATGTTTCAGTTGTTGGATTCTCCTTATCCAAGATTATGTTATATATATAGGCTATTAATTTTTCTGTATTTGGGTGTAAATTAAACAAATCATCTAATAATCCTGGTACTTTATTTTTATAATCTAATGTGTTTGATTTTATATAATCTCTAATTTGTAAGTACCTAAACAAGTGATGCGGAGACAATCCGTAGATATCTTGTAACTCTTCGAATAAAAGAAATTTTCCTTTTCTATAAAGGTGTTCTATCCTTTTAATTCCTAAATCATCCCAATGTCTAAACCCTCCATCCAATATAGAGGGCTTAAATAATGGGTTATTCATTATTGGTAGTCTAAGTGAAAGATTATCTAGCTGTAAAGTCTTAACTATTTGTTTCCAAATACGTCTATTATTATAAATTATAGGGTTGTCCCTATAAATTTTTTTTTGTACTTCCTTTGGGGCAAAGAGAACCGAGCCTACATTATAGGGTAAACAATCTTCCTTTTCCATCTTTAACCACATTGGTTCATAATCCATATTTACCCACCAAAAATTCATATTCTTAATCTGAACTGCCCAAAAATAATATAAAAAATTTGGAAGTGCTAATCCTCCATTTATCTTAGATTTACATAAATGTTTTTTAGTTATTCTATGATTTTTATAATCCCAAATAAAACTATAAATAATATTATCTATTTTTTTAAAAAAAGGTCTTTGGGAGAAAAAAAGGAATAGCCTGGAACAAATATAATAATTGTGGTAAAAACACCATCTTTATAGCATTTATTCTACCAATCATGGATATAGGAAGTGTTTTCCAGTACAAAATATTTTTTTTAAGTTTATCTAATAATAGAGGGTAATTAGATTTAATTAATGAATTATAAGATTTAGTTACATTAATTCCTAAATATTTAAATTTGTCTTTAACTATTTTTAATGGATATTGTTGTAATATATTTAAGTTAATTCCTGTTATAGGCATAATTTCACTTTTATTCCAGTTAATCCTAAATCCTGAAAATGTGCCAAAGATAGTTATAACATTAAATAACTTAGGTATACTAATTTCCAGTTTTGTAATATAAATCAAAACATCATCTGCATATAAAGATATTTTGTTAGTTGTTGTGTCAGTATTATAGCCATATATTTCAGGTTCTGATCTGATTCTTTCCGCCAAAGGCTCTATCATCAAAGCAAATAGTAAAGGCGATAAAGGGCAACCCTGTCTACAACCCCTAAAGAGCTTAAATTTAGCTGATAATATTTGATTAGTTAAGATTCTTGCCGTTGGATTCAAATATAAAATTCTTATCCATTTACAGAATCTATCCCCCAATTGAAACTTTTCCATTATATTAAATAAATATAACCATTCCACCTGATCGAATGCCTTTTCTGCATCTAGCGATACAACTGCTAATTCCCTGTCCCGTACTCTTTTTAAATATATAATATTAAACAAGCGTCTGAGATTATGAGATGAGTAGCGTTTTGGGATAAAACCTGTTTGATCTTGATGTATTAATTTAGAAATCACCAAACTTAATCTCCGAGATAAAACTTTCGTTAGTATTTTTTGGTCTGTATTTAGAAGTGCGATCGCTCTATATGATCCTGGATCTTCCAAATCCTTATCTGCCTTAGGAATAAGTGTAATTGTAGATTCGTTTAAAGATTCTGGTAATTTACCTTGTTCATATGCATATCTATATACTGTATATAATCTTGGGGAAATCAGATCTAGAAATTTTTTATAAAATTCTGCACTTAGGCCATCGGGGCCCGCTGCTTTTCCATTCTTTAACGAACTAATTGATTCTTCAATATCTTTTACTGTTATTTCGGCGTTTAACAAATGTCTACCTTCCTGATCTAAACTATTAATTTGACACTTTTGTAGAAATGTTTCCGTATCCACTGTTTGTCCTGTTAATTTAGATGAATAAAGATTTTGATAATATTGTAGAAATCTGTCATTAATATCTTTTGGTATCATCAATATATTTCCTTCCACCGATCTAATTCTATGTATCAATTTTTCATCTTCTAATTTTCTAAGTTGTCTTGCTAATAGTTTTTGTGGTTTGTCTCCAAACTCGAAATGCACTTGTTTGGTTTGTTGAAATAGTTTAATGACTTGGTTAGAATATATTTTATTTAGTCTATATTTTGCTATTGCAATTTTGTTACTTAGCTCTTTAGAAGGGCGTTTTATATTTTCACTATCTAGTTGTTTTATCTTGTGTTCTAACTTTTGTTCCATCTTTCTATTTTCTTTATTAAGATAAGCCTGTGCAGATATTATTGCACCACGCATAAATGCTTTAAATGTGTCCCAGAGTAACGATGGTGAAGTTTCCGGTTTGTCATTAGTTTCAAAAAATAGTTTAATCTGTTCCGTCACATGTTTACAACAGTCCTTATCCTTTAATATCTGGGGATTAAATCTCCAAGTAGTCGTTTTATTAAGTATATCTTTTAGTTTTATCTTAAATGTAAGAGGCGCATGATCTGAAATAATAATATTGTGATATTTTGCGTCATACGTAAAAGGTAGTAATTTTGAATCTATTAAAAAATAATCTATCCTAGAATAAGTTCCGTGTACGGGCGAAAAAAACGAGTATTCTCGTCCGGATGGATTATCTAATCTCCAAATATCCTTAACATTCGATGTATTAATAAAAGAATTTATAAGTTTACTTGAATTAGAGGTAGCTTTCCTTTTTGTAGAAGACCTGTCTAGGTAGCTATCTAAGGTGCAATTAAAATCACCCCCAATAACTAAATTATATTGAGTGGAGATAGGAATATTATTAAATATTTTCTTAAAAAATAGTGGGTTATTAAAATTAGGGGCATATATATTCACCAAAATTACTTTCTGTGAATATAATTCCCCTGTAATTATTACATATCTACCCTCTTTGTCCTCTATTATAGAATTTTGTTTAAAAGGTATACCTTTACGGATAATTATTGCAACTCCTCTTGATTTGTGTATAAATGAAGAGTGATATACCTTGGAAATCCATTTTGCTGTTAATCTATATTGAGCATCTCTTTTGAGATGAGTCTCTTGGAGGAAGATCACGTCTGATTTCAATCTATTCAACTGTGCTAGTACCTTTCCCCTTTTAATTGGTTCATTAATTCCCTTAACATTCCAACTACAGAAGGTAATTCCACCCCCCCCGGTCTTCACATTCATATCTTGCATTTTACTATTAGGGTGTTTTTTTTTGGAGTAGCCTTCTCGACCCCTCCAGCCCAGCAGTATACCCAAACGCCAATCCGATGAGAATTTCTATCTTCAGTAATCCATATACATATCTTCTTAGAGCGATTATACAATATCGTTCATAACTACATTCATATAATATATAACGCAAAATCAAATATTTAATATATAAGAAAAAGTACAAAGTGTAATTAAAAAAAGAGAAAGGGGTGTTAACAGGGTGCCCAGAAAATAAAGAAACTACACTGGTATAGTGTGTAGGGTGCATTAGTGAGAGCCACACTAGCGTGGCTATTAATCTACTGACTTCCGTTTTTTTTAAAGAAAAGAGATGTTAAGTGTTCCAGCTCCTGTCTATAATACTATGTATATTGGGGTGGGGTACTAACTTTAAGTACTTAGTAAATATTTCTATTATTCATATTACTAATTACTAGTTATTAATTTCTAATATAATTAATATTATAGTAGGTAATACTATATTAGGGGGACAATTAAAAATTTACTAATTAGTATCAAGCTATAACAACATGTCCATTATTGCCCCTCTTTCTTAATGAATAATTCATAACCGCAGGTCGGTAATAAAAGTTCATTCTTCTTCTTCTTCAGCGCTTACTTCTTCTTCTGCTTCCTCTTCTGCCTTCTTCTGTATGCCTCGGGCGAATTCCAGTGCTTTGGTATGCTTAACAAAACGGAATTCCTTGTTGTCGTAGGTCACTCTCAATGTTGCTGTGTACATCAGACCATATCTGAGATCCTTTACATCCTTTATATTCCGAAGAATACCTCTTGTTTCTGAGAATAAAGATCTTCTCTTAGCCACTTCAGCCGGGTAATCTCTGAAGATACTGATTTTAACTCCTTCATATTTCAGATTCCTCTTTCTTATTATTATCTTCATCATTTCTTCAAACTCGTGATCGTAAGCCACCTTTACAATCATTTGTCTTGGTGGTGCACCACTCCCAGGGGCCCGTCTTAAAGCCCTGTGGGCACGGCCCACCAGTGGTTCTTGGTCCAGATCCAGAATGTCCTTTAGGAGTTTTGCAGCAAATTTTCGCGGGTCCTGATTTCCTTCCCGACCCTCAGGCAATCCTACTATTCGCAGATTCTTACGTCTTTGTCGACCTTCCAAATCAATACATTTCTCATTTATTTTGTGAAGTAGCTCTGAGAGGCGTTTATTCTCGGCAAGTAACTTCTCAGTTTCCTTGGCACTTTTTACAGCAAAATCAGCCAAATCTTTAATTGCATCATTTTGTTGGTCGAGTGTGATGACAATAGGATCTATCTTATCATTCAGCATTTGTTCCAGCCCAGCAACCTTGTCATTTACCTCAGAGATTCGGTTTTGAAATTCAGCATCCACCTTTCTTTTCCATTCGTTCATTATATTCTTTACCATCTCGGTAACTTCTTTTGTTAATTCCACTTTAGTTCTCTCGTGAGACACCAGAATCTCCGCTTTAAGAGTTTTTATTTCATCCTTATATTCTTTCTTCATGTCTTTAAATTCATCTTTATATTCCTTCTTCAGGTCTTTTATTTCTTTCACCAGTTTCTTCATCTCCCCCATCAAAGAATTTTTAAATTCTTCCATTTCCACTTTCCTCTGTGAGATTTCTTCTTGGGAGGAAGTCAGACTCGAGCCCGAGGCTTTAGTGGGGCCAGCCTCTCTTCTAAGGCCCGTTTTCTTCGGGGGAGGGGAGGAGGGTTGCATTTTAAATTTCTTACCGAAGTCGCGCTCCTGATGACGTCACGCAGCCTTTAATCGCACCGGAGCCGTTTTAAATCGATCTCCTGCGGTAAGTAGCGTTAGCACCCTCCTTTAACCCCGTTTTTTTAACCGATTTTTACGGAGCTGATCTGGCGCTGTTCTCCCCTAGAACATGGCGCCACCGGAAGTCCGGTTGTCTGGATGTTTTCAAGAGAGCTAGATAGGGCTCTTAAAAAATAGCAGAGTCAGGGGATAAGGGGAGAAGACAGGAACGGGGTACTGATTAGGAATAATCAGCCATGATCACATTGAATTGTGGTGCTGGCCCGAAGGGCCAAATGGCCTACTCGGCACCTATTGTCTATTGTGTGTCTAAGTCAAGTCAAGTCAAGACAATCCATTTTGACTCAAGTCAAGGTAAGTCAAGTCAAGTCAATCCATTCCGTTTTGCCGTTTATGCGATGTTCCAAGTTCCTCTCCTGATTTCCACTCACGGGTTACTCTTCAGCCAAACGTGAATGAAAGCTTTTTAAAAGTATCAAATAGAGGAGCTGGACAGAGTATATTCTGATTCAGTATTGAAAGTTATTCAATTTCAGAACTTAAAAAAACTATGCAGGATCTCGGCCCCGCACTCGCTACCATTGTGCAGCAAGGAGGAGGTGGTGGCGAAGCAACAGTGTAAAAAGAAGACAACTCCATCCTGCGGCTTTGAGTTTAAAATAGAATTCAGCGCGGCCGTGTCCATTGATGTGACCTACAAAGGAAAAATGCGCACCGTCCAGTGCCAGAGCTAGGCAGGGATCATTCTCTGCTCTCATCTCTCTCTTTCTGTGTGTGCATTAGCAGGGGGAAGAGCGGTCTACCTCGCTGGGGCTCAAGACCACTGTCGCCTGCCCCTTGCAGCCATCAACTTGTTTGTTCCTTTGGTGCGCCTCATCTGCCCTGCTCCCATCCCAGCGCTGCCCCAGCTCTCTGCCCCATTCCCTTGGAAATATCGCATCCACTGCTGTAACGAGGAGGGGTCCGGCTGGTGGCTTGGTGGGTGGGTGGGTGAGCAGGGAGGAGGAGTGGGTACAAGCCACTGGATCCATTCTCAAACGTCGAGCAGAGCCGTGAAGAACTCACGTTTCTCTCTGCTTCATATACATGGGAATTCCCTCAGTATGGTCACTCAGGGCCAGGCAGCATCTCTGGAGAGAAGGAATGGGTGACGGGATGACTTTTCAAATTTAAATCATGGGCAAACCATCTTGCCCCAGGCTGCTTTACGTTATTTATTGTGTTGAGTTGTTTGTGAGGCTGTGACTTCTCTGAGGGTTGCCACCTTATAGTCGAGACATATATGCGTGCCTTAGATCCTGTAAGCTGGCCTCATGGCAGGAAGGTCGAGGGGGAGGTCCCTGACAAAGTGCGGCCCAAGAAGATGACCTCAGTGGAACTGGCCGAGGATGGTGTTTGGCCGGTGGCTCAGAAGGTGGAAGAAGGCTGCAGCAGGGAGAGACTCACAACTGTGGTGGAGCCCATATCATTGGACCCGGGACTGTCAGTGAATGTTGTTCGAAAAGTGTTACCAATCTCTTTTGTTGGAGATGGTCATTGACTGATAATAGAATTACAGAGTCAAACAGCACAGAACCATCCCTTCACATCCTTTTTACCCATCTGCACTAATCGCATTTGCTCAAATTAGGTCTTTATCCTTTCCCTGCCTTGTCTATATAAATACTTTATAGAATACAGCGCGGAAACAGGGCCTTTAGCCCACCGGGTCTGTGCCGACCAACGACCCTTGCACTTTAACACCATCCTACCCACACTAGGGATAACTTTTACAAGCCAATTAACCTGCAAACGTGAACATCTTTGGAATGTGGGAGGAAGCCAAAGATCTCGGAGAAAACCCACGCAGGTCACGGGGAGACAAACACAAAAAGTCATTCACATCAAGATCCTTTTTATTTTGATGCTCGTTTATTGAGCTGATGAAAGTACAATGTTACAGTTCAATCACAATCACAGGAAGCACAGAACACATTGAGAGCTTTCCAAACCTTGCTGCAACAAACAATGTGAAATCAAGAGAGCAATACAGAGAGTGACAGTAATAATTCCAATCAGCGCAATCTAAATCAAGACAGGATCAGCCTCCGAACAGGGACTTTCCCACAATCTGTGTCTGCCCATCACCACCACCCCCGTGCCCCTGACGCTTTCTTTTCTATCTGTGTGTGTCAGAGAGATGGCACCATTCTGTACTGCTGCACCTTTCAACTGTGATGCCCAACTGTTCCCGGTGGGATTTGAGGAAGGCTCCAGCAGAATGGACGAGGAGGGGAGTCAGGTTAAAGAGGGCGGAATTGTCTGTTCTGAGCAGTCCCTGGGCTTCAGTCAAGGGTCAGTGTGTGGGGCAGTGCCCTGGAGTTACATCCTTTAGACATCCACCATGGTTCCCCACTCCCCGTCCCTCTCTCAATGTGTGACGGAGAATGGCCGAGAATATCACTGATTTCGCATCCAATCCTGTAAAATGTGAAGAGTTAAGATTGTCAAATGCCACTTTAAATTGGAGCTTTACCATCTGAGATGGAGCACTAGGACGCAGCATAAATTTGGAAACGTCATCCCATCACCCATTCCTTCTCTCCAGAGATGCAGCTTGTCCAGCTGAGATAAAGAGTTCCCACGGTAAACTCACAAATCACTAAGGTAAACGCACGGGCCACTATGTTATTACAACGAGTTTAAATGTTTCAATTTTTAACTTGAACAGTAAATTTGACTCGTGGAAAATATCAAACATGTTTGATTTTTTTCACGAGTTAACAAGTTTCACGGGGACCTGCCATTGACGGGTTCAGTCATTGAAAGTAGGCATGCAGGTGCAGCAGGCAGTGAAGAAAGCAAGGTAGTTAGTGAAGGTATGTTAGCATTCATAGCGAAAGGATTTGAGTATAGGAGCAGGGAGATTCTACTGCAGTTGTACAGGGTTTTGGTGAGGCCACACCTGGAGTATTGTCTCCAAATCTGAGGAAAGACATTCTTGCCATAGAGGAGGTACAGAGAAGATTCACCAGGCTGATTCCTGGGATGTCAGGACTTTCATATGAGGAAAGACTGGATAGACTTGGCTTGTACTCGCTGGAATTTAGAAGATTGAGGGGGGATCTTATAGAAACTTACAAAATTTTTAAGGGGTTGGACAAGCTAGATGCTGGAAGATTGTTCCCGATGTTGGGGGAGTCCAGAACAAGGGGTCACAGTGTAAGGATAAGGGGGAATTCCTTTAGGACCGAGATGAGGAAAACATTCTTTACACAGAGAGTGGTGAGTCTCTGGAATTCTCTGCCACAGAAGGTAGTTGAGGCCAGTTCATTGGCTATATTTAAGAGGGCGTTAGATGTGGCACTTGTGGCTAAAGGGATCAGGGGGTATGGAGAGAAGGCAGGTACGGGATACTGAGTTGGATGATCAGCCATGATCACATTGAATGGTGGTGCAGGCTCGAATGGCCTAATCCTGCACCTATTTTTCTATGTTTCTATGTTTCTATGTTAGCACCACGAGTCGATAAGTTGCTCGTGCAAGTTCCGACGTTCCCGCTACGTTGATTGTACGTGATCACCACGAGTGAAAACTCGGGGTCACTTGTGGGTCAACTCGCACCGTGAGTCCGGGGTTTAAGTCGATCCATTCAAGCCAAGTCAAGTCAATCCATTTCAAGTCAAGTCAAATCAATCCATTTCAAGTCAAGTCAAGTCAATCCATTTCAAGTCAAGCCAATTCCAAGTCATGTCAAGTCAAGTCAATCCATTTCAAGTCAACTCAATCCGTTTCAAGTCAAGTCAATCCAATCCAATCCATTTCAAGTCCAGTCAAGTCGATCCATTTCAAGTCAAGTCAAGTCGTCAATCCACTTCAAGTCAAGTCAAGTCAATCCATTTCAAGTCAAGACAAGTCAAGTCAAGTCAATCCATTTCATGTCAAGTCAATCCATTTCAAGTCAAGTCAAGTTAATCAATTTCAAGATTCAAGATTCAAGAGAGTTTATTGTCATGTGTCCCTGATAGGACAATGAAATTCTTGCTTTGCTTTGGCATAACAGAACATAGTAGACATGACTACAGAACAGATCAGTGTGTCCATATACCATTATATAAATATATACACACATGAATAAATAAACTGATGAAGAGCAAATAACAGGTAATGGGCTATTAATGTTCAGAGTTTTGTCCGAGCCAAGTTTAATAACCTGATGGCTGTGGGGAAGAAGCTATCCCTGAACCTGGTTGTTGCAGTCTTCAGGCTCCTGTGCCTTCTACCTGAAGGTAGCGAGGAGATGAGTGTATGGCCAGGATGTTGTGGGTCCTTGATGATGCTGCCAGCCTTTTTGAGGCAGCGACTGTGATATATCCCCTCAATGGTTGGGAGCTCAGAGCCGATTATGGACATGGCAGTGTTTACTACTTTTTGTAGTTTTTTCCTCTCCAGGGCGCTCAAGTTGCCGAACCAAGCCATGATGCAACCAGTCAGCATGCTCTCTACTGTACACCTGTAGAAGTTAGAGAGAGTCCTCCTTGACAAACCAACTCTCCATAATATTCTCAGGAAGTAGAGGCACTGATGTGCTATCTTTAGGTATGTTACAAAACTTACCTTTACCGGCGCTGCACTTCTGCCGCTCCCCGTGTGCGCGACTTTCGCACCTTGCAGAGGGGGGCGGGCTTAAAGTGCCGTTTTTCCACAGGCCTGGATAATCGATGAATGTCGGGCGATTTGGTTGCTGAAGAAAAATCGCTCCGACATTTAATAAATGGTGGTATTTTTAAATTACTCTAGATTATTTATTAACTAGAGTAATTTAAAAATCACCTTCAAAAGCCGTGACCGCAGACAACCGGAAGCATTTTGCGTAGGGGAGAAAAAAAGGTAAATACTTTATTTTTATATTAAAAGTTGGTTTTTCGGGAGGCATTAATAATATTTTTATGTTGCGAAATGGGGTCCCAAAAAATATATGAACAAACAGTATTTTTCCCCCCGACTTCACTGCTAACCGCAACGTTCTAATCCACCGCATTCCACTAAAACCCACTCGCTAGTTGATTTAAATGGCCATTAATTTACAGGCATTAAACACTAAATTCCTTCCATTTGGCCCAGAAATTCATGAAAATGAGATTTAAAAATTATGTTATATTGTGGATTATTGCGTGAATGTTATTTGGACACTTAGGCAATTTAAAAAAAGTTTATCTTTTCTTAAGAAATTGATAGATGTTTAGATCTACTCATTGAATTTTGTAATTAGCTACAATTAGATAACTAACTAATTATATGCTTTAATTTCAGGTAATCCAAGTAAGATTGTTTAATATTTGTTTCAGAATGCTTCAATCTATAATAACTGAAAATTTCATTGAGGTCTCTTAATTTTTAAGAATGTTATGGACTTTTAACTTTTCCAGATCACAGCTTTTGAGTTAAGTCAATTGAAAGGCAATGGGAAGCAAGATGCTCATTTCCGAGTATGAAAATGGCCATAACTTTCTTAATACTGAAGATATGAAAGTAAATTAGGTGTCAAATTAAACTTCTTTTTATGCTTTATCTGATGGGATAAATTGCAGACTTGATTTTTAACATCTCAAAATTTTGTAACATTGCTACTATCTTAATAATTGCATCAGTGATCTCGGACCAGGAAAGATCTTCAGAGATGTGCATGCCCAGCTCTTGACCCTTTCATCCATCGACCCATTGACATAAACGGGACTATGGGTCACAATCATACTACATTCAAGTCAAGTCAAGTCAATCCATTTCAAGTCAAGTCAAGTCAAGTCAATTCAAACCATTTCAAGTGAAGTCAATCGATTTCAAGTCAAGGTAAGTCATCAAGTCAATCCATTTCAAGTCGTCAATCACTTTCAAGTCAATCAATTCCAAGTCAAGTCAAGTCAAACCATTATAAGTCAAGTCAAGTCAAGTCAATCCATTTCAAGTCAAGTCAATTCATTTCAAATCAATTCATTTCAAGTCAATCCATTTCAAGTCGAGTCAATTCAATCCATTTCAAGTCAAGTCAATCCATTTCAAGTCAAGGTAAGTCAAGTCAAGTCAATCCATTTCAAGTCGGCAATCCCTTTCAAGTCAATCAATTCCAAGTCAAGTCAATCCATTCCAAGTCAAGTCAATCCATTCCACGTCAAGTCAAGTCAATTAATTTCAAGTCAAGTCAAGTCAATCCATTTCAAGTCAATCCATTTCAAGTCAAGTCAAGTAATCAACTTAAATTCAATTCAAGTCAATCCATTTCAAGTAAAATCTAGTCAAGTCAAGTCAATCCATTTAATGTCAATTCAAGTCAGGTCAAGTCAATCCATTTAAAGTCAAGTCAAGTCAAGTAAATACATTTCAAGTCAAGTCAAGTCAATCCATTTCATGTCAAGTCAAGTCAATCCATTTTGAGTTGAGTCAAGTTAAGTCAATCCATTTCAAGTCGTCAATCCCTTTCAAGTCAATCCATTCCAAGTCAAGTCAAGTCAATCAATTCCAAGTCACGTCAATCCATTTCAAGACAAGTCAATTCATTTCAAGTCAAGTCAATCCATTTCAAGTCTACGAAGAGAAATTCTTACAAGGGACAGCAAAAATCGTTCACAAATCCGGAGACTGCATACAAATACGCTCAAGCCATCGTGGAAGAGAACAAGTAGTTGGAAGGGATGGACGGTATGGACAAATATTTATTTTTATTATTTCACTGTCAGTGGCTGAGCGCTTGCAAGATTGAAAAACTCTCCCTGTGCTCTGTCTAGAGTTCTTATCGGTGGAATGTTAACTCAAAGACATACTGTGTTCCAAGCGACGCAAAAAAAGATAAAGTTTTAATTTTATCTATAATTGGGGGGAGAGGTGGAGAAGCGGGCACCTGGCTCAGATCCAAGAGCCTGTTTCAGGTTAGCCCCTTCAACCAACAGTTGATTATTACTGAGGTCCAATTACACGTTAAATATTTAGTAGATAAAATTGGGAGTTATATATGGGAAGTTATAATGAAATTGATACATATATTGTAAATGGGTACTATATATTTCATTTTGAACCGGTCCCGTTCCATTATGTTATGAGTAATTAAGGGAGCAGATAATTATTTAATATCGACAACGGAAGTCGATACAATGTTTTCTCCCACCAACAGGTAGGTCACTTGTTACAATGCCGACAAGTTCGGACACAGTATTTTCACTTTTTAAAGTTTTTTTTTTATTATCACAATTTGTCACATGTGTGTGTTTTTTTGTTTGAGGACAACCGCAAAAGGAATCTACTAATTGAACTTTGTAGGGCAAATGCTCCCCCAATATCTAAATATCTGAGGTATGGATGCACCGTAAGATACACAGGTACTAAACCCATTCAAAATGCAAGACGATAAACAAAAGAAACTGGGAGGAATTTCATTCTGCAGCTGGAATATTAGGGGTGTTAACAAACACATTAAAAGGGGTATGATATTAGTTCAACTGAAAGCATACAACACAGATATTATCTTCTTACAATAAACACATCTTAAATTCCAAGATCAAGCTAGATTGAGGGGAATTGGATAGCCAAATCTTTCACTCGTCATATACGTCAAAATCAAGAGGTACGTCAATTATTATTCATAAAGGCGTAAGAACATTCAAACCAAAAACTACCCTAACAGATAAGGATGGGAGATATTTGATAGTTACCGGTGAGATCCATGCTACCCCAATCACTTTGGTAAATATATATGCACCCAACTTTGACAATCCGCATTTTTTCAATAAAATTTTGAAAACAATCGCAGAATATAATTTCCAAAACGTCATAATCGGAGGAGACTTTAATTGTGTTTTAGACCCTTACTTAGACACATCTAGCCAAAAAGATGTGGTAATACAAAATCTCAAACTAGTGAACTTTTAAACACATACATAAAAAATACAAATATAACAGATGTTTGGAGGATTGCAAATCCGACCCGCAGGGAATACTCATTTTATTCAATGGTGCACAAGACATATTCACGTATAGATTATTGCCTGCTGGATACAAAATTAATCCGTATACTTTGAATCCAAAATACCATAACAACACGATTTCAGATCACTCCCCACTAACTTTCTTTTTAAAACTGGAAGGAATGTCTAAGAATAAATCATTTTGGAGGTATAAATGTTAAAAGGCCCGCAAGGGTCCATATTTAAAACAACAAATGGATCTCTTTTTCGAAATAAACGACACTCCAGACATATCACCTACATTGTTATGGGAATCTTTCAAGGCATTTATTAGAGGTGTTATAATTTCATACCAAGCTTTTCAAAATAAAAGAACTAGAATGAACAAAGACAGTTAGAAGAACAAATTAGACAACTGGATATAGATAATGCTAAAGACCCAACTACGGATAAACATAATAAAATATTAATACTGACATTTAAATTATATAAATTATTATCAGCTAAAGCTATAAGAATATTCCAAATCACAAGACAGGAACATTTTGAATGTGGGGATAAACCCTATAAACTACTGGCACGTCAGTTAAAAAAAACAAGAAAAAGAAAACATGATCCCAAAGATCAAATCAGATAGAGGGGAAGTATCAACTTTACCGAATGACATTAATGAAAGATTTGTGCAACTTTATGAGAATTTGTATACATCTAAAACACAACGGACACCAATAAAGTCACAGAGTTCTTGGATAATTGTAATCTTCCAAAACTAGAGTTGCAGGAGCAAGAGGAATTGGGAGCACAAATCTCAATTAAGCACAAATCTCAATTAAGGAAATAGAAGAAACAATAATCTCATTAAAGAATGGAAAAACACCAGGATTTAGTAATAAATTCTATAAATGTTTTTATGACATATTTACACCACGCCTACAAAACATGTATACATATGCCTTTAAAGAACAAATACTACCTGAAACACTAGCATAATCAATGATTACATTAATACTTAAGAAAGATAAAGATGTGGAAGAACCCGGATTATATAGAGCTATTGCGTTGTTAAATACAGATCAAAAAATATTAGCGAAAATATTAGCTGGAAGATTAAGTATTTTTCTCTTTTTAATTTTTTTAAAAATTAGAGGTACAGTAAATTACATCAGTGTACGTCCCGTATATATTATTACAATCATTGTACCCTTTAGTTTTTTTATTGCTATTAAAAAGAAGAATAGAAACAGAGAAAGTAGAGAAAATGAGAAAGAATTGTGAAAGTGAAAAAGCGTGACAAAGGGAAAGAAGAGAGAACCCTGAGTCTAGGAGTTAGAGCAAGGAGATAAAGAGATAGACCCTAGAAAAGAAGAGAAGGAAGAAAAAAGGAAAAGACAGTTACTTTATTATAAACATCATGCAAAAGGAGTTTACCAACTCGACAATTTTTCATCCCCTTTACCAAGACCTGAAGCTGGTACATTTTTGAGGTACTCTTGTACCCTATCCGTATAGTAGATCTATAAATGCAGAACACATCTTATAAAAATGATCTGATTTTCCTTCCCGGTGGAGTCTCATATCTTCCAGATGTAGTGTTTCAAACATAGTTGAAATCCACCTATTTACTGTTGGTATAGGAGCATTTTCCCAGAATTTTAACATAAGCTTTTTTCCAGTTATTAACCCGTATTCTTTTGAAACACATTTAATTCAGGGCTCCCTTCCGCTGTTCCAAAAATAATCCATTCTGCTTTTGCTATCAGTTTAATTTTAAATAATTCTGTGAATATTTCAAAAATGTCAGTCCAAAATTTTTGAATTTTTATACAAAAGAAAAATGAGTGTGCTATAGTAGCTTCTTGAGGCTGGCATTTATTACAGATAGGTGAGACGTTGGGAAAAAGTTTAGTTATTTTAGTTTATGAATAGTATAATCTATGTAAAATTTTTAATTGGATTAAAGTGTGTCTTACGTTAATTGAACATTTGTGCACATTTAATAAGTGTTCATCCCACCACTCTTTTGAAATTTTGATAGCTAATTCTTGTTCCCAGTCTCTTCTAATACCTTCAGTTGTTGATATTTCTGCATTTAGAATAATATTATATATATATGATATTAAGTTTGCTGATTCAGCCTTTGTCTTCATTGCTTCATCCAGTAGACCTAATTGCATATTGTAATATTCTTGTGCATATTTTTTCAGATAGCCAGATATTTGAAAATATTTAAAATACTGATTGTTTCCCAAACTGTACTTTAGTTGTAATTGTTTGAATTATAGTAATTTTCCCATTTCTTAAAAGTCTCCCAACGTTTTAATTCCTGCTCTTTCCCATTGTATAAATGCTTTATCTATAATTGGGGGTTTAAATGAAGGGTTTTTAACTATTGGAGATAAGAGAGATAAATTTCTTAATTTTAAGTTGTATTTTATTTGTTTCCAAGTTCTAATTGTACTATGTATAATTGGATTTTTGTTATAGTTTGTATTATTCAACTTCATTGGTGAGAGGAGGATCGCTCCAATATTACAAGGGGAACAGTCCTCTTTCTCCATAATAATCCAATCCAGCTGCTGGGCAGAATTGTCCAGCAGTTGAATCATATTTCTAATATTTACCGACCAGTAGTAATACATATAATTAGGGAGTGCTAATCCCCCTACTACTTTGGGTTTATTCAGATGAGCTATTTGTATTCTGTGGGATATATAATCGCAAATAGAATTTGTGATAACGAAGTTCAGTTTTTTTTTTTACTTTTTGGGTAAGTATATTGGAATAGATTTGATTTTATTACTTGTCATTCGAACCTCAGAGAGGCTCGAACGAAACTCCATTTCTACAAGTCATACAAACAGAACAATTCATTAAAAAAACATGCAAACAATTCAATTCACACAAACATTCATCACAGTGAATCTCCTCCTCACTGTGACGGAAGGCAAAGTTCTTCCCTCTCCCCCTGCACCATTTCTCTCTCGAGGTCAAAGCTCCAGGCGGGCGGTGGTAAGGCATTGAGGCCATTCTGGGCAATGAACGGCTCTGTCCTGGCCCAAAAGTCACAACATTGGAGCCCCCGGCGGGTGCTCGAATGGCCCGCAGCCATGAAAGCTGCACCGGGCAATATACAGCCCCGCTCCGGGTCGCTCCAACCCCGCGACATGGGCTGGAGAAGTGGTGTTGCAGAGCTCTGGACAGCGGTCTCTCACCTGGACCCGCGAGCTCTCAATATCCCGACAGTCCACCGGTCTGCAGCTGCAGCTGGAGCCGGAGCTGGAGCTCTGGAGTCGGGCCGCAGCTGGAGCTGGAGCCCCAGAGTCGGGCTGCAGCTGGAGCTGGAGCCCCGGAGTCGGGCCGCAGCTGGAGCTGGAGCTGGAGCTCCGGAGCCGGGCCGCAGCTGGAGCTGGAGCCCCGGAGTTGGGCCGCAACTGGAGCTGGAGCTGGAGCTCCTGAGTCAGGCCGCAGCAGTGAGCCACCACCGTTCCACACACTCCGAGGCTGGCCAGCCCCACGACAGTGAGTTCGCATCTCCACAGGCTCAGTGACTGGAGCCCTCAGGTCGTCCAGGTCAGAGGCCGCTCCATGGTGCTAGGCCCCAACGACAATGGAGACCAGACAGGGAAAAGGTCGGGTCTCCCGTGCAGGGAAGAGGTTGTAAAAGTTTCCCCCTCCTTCCCCCACCCCCGCACATATGCACAATTAGAAACATACAAAAAAAAAACACGAACGACTACATTTAACTAGACAAAAAAATTAAAAAAAAGACAGACAAGCTGTAGAGGCCGCTGCAACGTGAGTCGCACACGCCCACTTCTGGAACAGGTATAAGATTTGTGGTAGAAAAATCATTTTTATGGCATTTATTTGGCCTATTAAGGACATCGAAAGCGTTTTCCAAAATTTAATTAAGTTATATAGTTTCTTAAGTAGAGGGTTATAATTTGCGTCAAACTTGTCTTGATATCTTCTAGTATTTTCCATACCCAAGTATTTACATTTTTCCATAGCTATTTTGAAAGGAAACTGTAAAAGATGTGTAGAGTTTTTCAGTTTTATTGACATGATTTCACTTTTATTCCAATTTATTCTATATCCTGAAAATGATCCAAAGTCCTCTATTAAGTTTAAAAGTAATATGAGGTTTTGTGATGTACAATAGTGCATCATCAGCGTAGAAATTATATTTTATTGTTGGAATATTTTGTTTTATATCCATGGATATTTGGATGAGTTCTAATTCTTTCTGCTAGGGGTTCAATTATGAGAGCAAATAACAATGGTGATAGTGAACATCCTTGTCTATTACCCCTTGACAATTGAAATTTCGTAGATAAATTATTGTCGGTTAATATTCTGCCCGTAGGCTTATTATATAGTAATTTGATCCATAGAATGAAATTCTCTCCCAGTTGAAATTCTTGCAATACCCAAACCATATAATCTCATTTGACCTGATCGAATGTTTTCTCTGCATCCAACGATATGGTTGATAGTTTTTGATCTTCAGTTTGGTGTGAATGCATTACATTGAGCATATGTCTCAAATTATTAAATGATTGTCTCTTAGGGATAAATCCCGTTTGATCCAGATGTATTAATTTACTAGCATATTTACTTAGTCTTCTAGCTAGTATTTTTGCTAATAATTTTTGATCTGTGTTTAACAACGCAATGGCTCTATATGTTCCAGGTTCTTTCTTTAGTATTAATGTGATTGTGGATTCTGCTAGTGTTTCAGGCAGTATTTGTTATAGGCATAAGTATACATTTTCTGTCGGCGAGGTGTAAATATGTAATAAAAACTTTTATAGAATTCATTACTAAATCTGTTGGGATCTGGTGTTTTTCCATTTGTTACTGAGATTATTGTTTCTTCTATTTCCTTATTTGAGATTTGTGCTCCCAATTCCTCTTGTTCCTGCAATTCTAGTTTAGGAAGGTTACAATTATCAAAGAATTCTGTAACTTTGTTGGTGTCCGTTATCGTTTTAGACAGATTCTCGTAAAATTGTGCATATCTTTTATTAATATAACTCGGCAAAGTCAATACTTCCCCTTTGTCTGATTTAATAATTGAAATTGTGTGATCCTTTTCTCGTTTTTTTTAACAGACATACCAGAAGTTTATGGGGCTTATCCCCAAATTGAAAATGTTCCTGTTTTGTAATTTGTAATAACCTTATGACTTTCTCTGATAATAATTAATTCAATTTAAATGTCAGTATTATTATTCTGTCATGTTTATCCCTGGTGGGGTCTTTAGCGTTTTCTATGTCCAGTTGTCTAGTTTGTTCTTCGAACTCTCTTTGTTCATTCTTAATTTCCTTATTTTGAAAAGCTTGGTATGAAATTATAACGCCTCGATTAAATGATTTAAAAGTTTCCCATAATATTATAGGCGATATGTCTGGATTTAAATATATACTCCCTTGTGGGTCTTTTAAAATTTGAGGATTGTACCTCCAAAATGGTTTGTTCTTAGTCATTCCTTCCATTTTTAGAAAAAAAAAGTTATTGGGGAGTGATCTGAAATTGTATTTGTGTGGTATTTTGGTTTAGAATTATGCGGTATTAGTTTAGTATCCACCAGGAAATAATCTATACGTGAATATGTCTTGTGTACCATTGAATCGAACGAGTAATCCCTGCTGGTCGGATTTGCAATCCTCCAGACATCTGTTACGTTTGTGTTTTTTTTATATAAGTGTTTAGACGTTCGCTAGTTTTTGATTTCATAATACCGCTCTATTTTTGACTGGATTTATCCAAGTAAGTGTCTAAAACACAGTTAAAGTCTCCACCGATTATGACATTCTGTTAATTATATTCTGCAATTATATACAAGATTTTATTGAAAAAATGCGGGTTGTCAAGGTTGGGCGCATATATGTTTACCAAGGTAATTGGGCTAGCATGGATCTCCCCGGTAACTATCAAATATCTCCCGTCCTTATCTGTTAAGGTAGTTTTAGGTTTAAATGGAATGCCTTGGCAAATAATAATCAACGCTCCTCTAGATTTTGATGTGTATGACGAGTGAAAAGTTGAACCTATCCAGTTTGCCCTTAATCTAACTTGATCTTGAAGTTTAAGATGTGTTTCTTGTAAGAAAGCAATATCTGTGTTGTATGCTTTCAACTGAGCTAGATTCTTACCCCGTTTAATGCATTCGTTAACACCCCTAACGTTCCAACTACAAAATGAGATTCCTCCCAGTTTATTTTGGTTATCGTCTTGCATTTTGAATAGATTTAATACTTGTGTGTCTTGCGGTGCATCCATACCTCAGATCTTTATATATATATATATATATATATAGGGGGATCATTTACCCTACAAAGTTCAATTAGTAGATTCCCTTTGCGATTATCCTTGAATAAAAAACACACATGTGACTAAATGTGGTAATAATTAAAAAAAACTAGTACAAATAAAAATACAGTGTCCGAGCTTGTCGGCATTTTAACAAATGGCCCACCTGTAGGTGGGAGAAAGCATTTTATCGACTTCCATTGTCGATATAAAACAAACAAATAGCTCCGCTCCCTTGATTAATCATGACATACTGGAGCGGGACCGGTTTCAAAATCAGATGTATAGTACACATTTACAGTATATGTATCCATTTCCAGATATAACTATCATTTTTATCTACTAAGTGTTAAGCATATATTTTAACCTCAGAAATCATCAACTGTTGGTTGAAGGGGTTAACCTATTTCTGGCTCCTGGATGTAAGCTAGGAGCCCGCCTCTGCCCCTCATGCCCCAGTTATAAATCTACTTGAGAATTATTAAGTTAAATTATAAATGTTAATTTGTAAATCACCCTTTCTACATTTCTGATTAGCATTCATTGTTATTTCTATGTCAATATTTTATGTTAATATTGTTAAAAATGTTAATTCTATACCATTTTGGCTATTCATCAGATCTTTATATACAACAGTAATTGCTAAGCTCACAGTGTTGTTGAGCTCTTCATTTTGGTGGTTATCTGTTTCCCGCTTCCCTTGGAACAGAGTATTTCCTTGAGTTAGCATTCCGCCGATAAGACGTCTAGACAAAGTTCCTTCTTCTGGCAGCACGCCACCATTCTGGGTGCCATAGGAAAGAGAGAGAGTATCCATAATGTCCAACTTTTTCAGCTAGTCCTTCTGTTCCACAATGGTTAGAGCATATTTGTATGCCTCCACGGGATTTGTGAATGATTTTTGCTGTTCCTTGTCGGAAATACGCATTCTAGCTGATTAGTAAACACCATATCTAACCTCCTTATGTCCTTGGAGAGCCTGCTTTGCCTTAGAGAACTGATTTCACTTTTGCATAATTTTATAGGGATAGTCCCTGAAAATTTTAAAAGTTGTTACACCAAATTTCAGAGGCACTCCATATTTGATATTCCTCATAACCTCTTCCACGTAAGAAATGTCCCTGAATTTCACAATAATCTGTCATGTACATTCTAAGCCATCCTGAGATTTGTGTTTTACATCTAGGAACTCGGTGTGCCACTTCAATTTTTGGTAGGTTAGGGAGCTTAAAAGCTTCTTTATTCAAGCCCACAGTGAACTTGCAAATGTTATTTCTCTTGGCTCCCTCTGGTACACCAACTAATCTAAGGTTTTGGCATCTTGAACAAGCTTCCAGGTCCAGGCATTTGTCTGAAACTTTAGCCAGCTGAGTCGCCATCCGTCGTGTAGCAAGGTCTTCTTCTGACCTCATATTGTTCATCTCCTCCACCATTCTTGCCATCTCTTCCTCCATCTCATGCATTGATGACATGCAGGTTGAGACCGTGTCCATCACAGCGCCTAACCTCTTCGTGGTGTCTTCTTCACCCTTATCAATTCTCTCTGATAGTTCATCTCTCACATCGTCAATTCGTTTATTAATAGTGCCAATCGAATCCTTCACAGACTCAATAACATTCTGATTACAAGCAGTCATATTTAGCGTCAGCTTTTCTATCTTTTCCATCATCACTCCCATCATCTGTTCCATCTTTTTTCCACCCAATTTTACATCTTTCAGTTCACTTACCGAAAGCTTTAATTCTTCAAATTCTTTGTCCTTTGCCAAATCTGTCTTTTATCTTGTAGCCATGTCGTAAAGCACCTTTTCTTCAGAAGCCACTTCAAAAATAAGTTCTTCAGGCTTTGTCTGGCTTCCCCAGAAGTGTTTTGTAACTGCTCTCCGATAGGTCTTACCAGGAGAAGAAGTTTTCATTTAAAGTGCTTTAAGCCTCCGTTAAATTCACAGTTCTTACTGATGATGTCATCAGCGTGACGTCCAGAGGCTCTGGTAAGTTTTTTTTTTAAATTGGTCCCGAGCAGTAGATCCGATTTTAATGCGAAAAATCGCGAATTTTAGGGAGTGGAGCTATGTGCAGCATCTGTTATTGGAACATGACACCACCAGAAGTCCATTACAAATTTTCTATGGGATTATAAGCCCCATAGAATACAAAGAATACACTTGAATAAACCCAAAGCAGTAGGGGGATAGGGTGCAAGAGTACCTCAAAAAGGTACCGGTGTCAGGTCTTAGTAAAGGGGGATGAAAAATTGTTGAGTTGGTAAATTCCTTTTGCGTGATGTTTATAATAAAGTAACTGTCTTTTCCATTTTTCTTCTTTCTTTCACTTCGTTTTTAGGGTCTATCTCTTAATCTCCTTTCTCTAACTCCTCGACTAAAGGTTCTCTCTTTTTTCCCTTTGTCATGCTTCTTCACTTTCACAATCATCTCTCACTTTCTCTGTATCTATTTTCTTTTTAATAGCTTTAAAAACTAAGGAGTACAATGATTGTACTAATATATACGGGACGGACACTGATGTAATTTACTGTACCTCTAATAAATAAAATGTAAAAAAAAATTAAAAATCATTTCAAGTCAAGTAAAGTCATTTCAAGTCAATCCATTTCAAGTCGAGACAAGACAACTCAAGTCAATCCATTTCAAGTCAAGACAATCTATTTCAAAACAAGTCAAGTTATCAATCCACCAAGTCAAGTCAAGTCAATTCAATCCATTTCAAGTCAATCCAAGTCAAGTCAAATCAAGTCAAGTCAAGTCAATCCATTTCAAGTCAAGTCAAGTCAAGTCAAATCAAGTCAATCCATTTCAAGTCATCAATCTCTTTCAAGTCATCAATCCATTTCCAAATCTGAGGAAAGACATCCTTGCCATAGAGGGGGTACAGAGAAGATTCACCAGACTGATTCCTGGGATGTCAGGACTTTCATATGAGGAAAGATTGGATAGACTCGGTTTGTACTCGATGGAATTTAGAAGATTGAGGGGGGATCTTATAGAAACCTACAAAATTCTTAAGGGGTTGGACAAGCTAGATGCTGGAAGATTGTTCCCGATGTTGGGGGAGTCCAGAACAAGGGGTCACAGTCTAAGGATAAGGGGGAATTCCTTTAGGACCGAAATGAGGAAAACATTCTTTACACAGAGAGTGGTGAGTCTCTGGAATTCTCTGCCACAGAAGGTAGTTGAGGCCAGTTCATTGGCTATATTTAAGAGGGCGTTAGATGTGGCACTTGTGGCTAAAGGGATCAGGGGGTATGGAGAGAAGGCAGGTACGGGATACTGAGTTGGATGATCAGCCATGATCACATTGAATGGCGGTGCAGGCTCGAAGGGCCGAATGGCCTACTCCTGCACCTATTTTCTATGTCTATGTTTCTATTTCAAGTCAATCCATTCCAAGTCAGCTCAAGTCAATCCATTCCTATTCAAGTCAAGTCAATCCATTTCTAGTCAAGTCAATTAAATTCAAGTCAACTCAAGTCGACCCGTTTCAAGTCAAGTCAATCCATTTCAAGTCAAGTCGAGTCAATCCATTTCAAGTCAAGACAAGTCAACTCAAGTCAATCAATTTCAAGTCAAGTCAATCCATTTCAGGTCAAGTCAATCCATTTCAAGTCATTCAAGTCAATCCATTTCAAGCCAAGTCAATCCATTTCAAGTCAAGTCAAGTCAATCCATTTCAAGTCAAGTCAAGTCATCGATCCACTTCAAGTCAACTCAAGTCAATCCATTTCAAGTCAAGTCAAGTCAATCCATTTCACATCAACTCAAGCCAATCCATTTGAAGTCGTCAAGTCAATTAAATCTATTTCAAGTCAAGTCAATCCATTTCAAGTCAAGTTAAGTCAAGTCAATCCACATCAATGAAAATAGTTTGAAGGTTCAATGTGTGAAATGCTCTTTAAGCAGTTTCATGGTCTTCCTTGGTATAGAAACATAGAAATTAGGTGCAGGAGGAGGCCATTCGGCCCTTCGAGCCAGCACCACCAGTCATTGTGATCATGGCTGATTGTTCGCTTTCAATAACCTGTGCCTGCCTTCTCCCCATATCCCTTGACTCCACTAGCCCCTAGAGCTCTATCCAACTCTCTTAAATCCATCCAGTCATTTGGCATCCACTGCCCTCTGTGGCAGGAAATTCCATAAATTCACAACTCTCTGGGTAAAAAAAAAAATTCTCACCTCAGTCTTAAATAACCTCCCCTTTATTCTAAGACAGTGGCCCCTGGTTCTGGACTCACCCAATATTGGGACATTTTTACTGCATGTATCTTGTCCGTCCTTTTATAATGTTATATGTTCCTATAAGATACCCCCCCCCCCCCCCCCTCATCCTTCTAAACACCAGTGAATACAAGCCTAGTCTTTTCAATCTTTCCTCATATGACAGCCCGCCATCCCAGGGATCAATCTCGTGAACCTACGCTGCACTGCCTCAATCACAAAGATATCCTTCCTCAAATTAGGAGACCAAAACTGCACACAATACTCCAGATGTGGTCTCACCAGAGCCCTATATAACTGCAGAAGAACCTCTTTACTCCTGTACTGAAATCCTCTTGTTATGAAGACCAACATTCCATCAGCTTTCTTCACTGCCTGCTGTACTTGAACATCAACTTTCAGTGACTGGTGTACAAGGACACCCAGGTCTCGCTGTACCTCCACCTTACCTAACCTAACCCCCTCGTTTTTGCCGCCAAAATGGGTAATCTCACATTTATCTATATTATACTGCATCTGCCATGCATCTGTCCACTCATTCAAACAGTCCAGGTCCCCCTGAAACCTCTTAACATCCTCTTCACAGTTAACACTGCCACCCAACTTTGTGTCATCTGCAAACCTGCTAGAGTTGCTCCAAATTCCCTATTCCAAATCATTAATATATATGGTAAACAGTTGCGGCTCCAACACCGAGCCTTGCATCATTCCACGCGCCACTGCCTGCCATTCTGAAAATGACCCATTCACTCCTACTCTTTGCTTCCGGACTGCCAACCAATTTTCTATCCATGTCAACACCCTACCCCCAATACCATGTGCTCTAATTTTTGTCACCAGTCTTCCGTGTGGGACCTGATCAAAGGCTTTCTGGAAGTCTAGATACACTATATCCACTGGCACCCCTTCATCCATTTTACTTGTCACATCCTCAAAAAATTCCAGAAGATTAGTAAAGCTAGATTTACCTTTCATAAATCCATGTTGACTTGGACTAATCCTTTTACTGCTATTCAAATGCTCCATTATTACCTCTTTAATATTTGACTCCAGCATCTTTCCCACCACTGAAGTCAGGCTAACTGGTTTGTAATTCCCCGTTTTCTCTCTTGCTCCTTTCTTGAAAAGTTGCATAACATTAGCTATTCTCCAATCCACAGGAACTGATCCTGAATCTATTGAACATTGGGAAATGCTCACCAATGCGTCCACTATTTCTAGAGCCACCTCCCCGAGGACCCTGGGATGCAGACCATTAGGCCCAGGGGATTTATCATCCTTCAGTCCAATTAGCCTAACAATACTATCTCTCGCCTAATAGAAATTTCTTTCAGTTCCTCTACCCCCTTAGATCTTCTGTCCTCCAGTACACCTGGGAGATTGTTTGTGTCCTCCTTGGTGAAGACAGATCTGAAGTACCTATTCAACTCTTCTGCCATTTCCTTGTTGCCCATAAGTATTTCACCCGTGTTCAAGGGACCCACGTTTGACTTTGCTACTCTTTTTCCCCTAACATATTTAAAGAAGCTTTTACTGTCCTTCTTTATATTCCTGGCAAGCTTCCCCTTATAATTTATCTTTTCAACCGTATTGCCCGTTTTGTTTTGTTCTGTTGTCCTATGAAAGTTTCCCAATCCTCTGGCTTCCGGCTACTCTTTGCTGCGTTATACATCTTTTCTTTTAGTTTTATTCTATCCCTAACTTCTCTTGACAGCCACAGTTGCCTCCTGCTCCCCTTAGAATCTTTCTTCCTTTTTGGAATGAAATGATCCTGCGTCTTCCGGATTATGCTGAGAAATCCCAACCATTGCTATTCCACCGTCATTCCTGCTAGGATCCCTTTCCAGTCTACTTTGGCCAGCTCCCCTCTCATGCCTTCATAGTCCCCTTTGTTCAACTGCATCACTGCCGCTTCCAATTTCACGTTTTCCTTCTCAAATTGCAGATTAAAACTAATCATATTATGATCACTACCTCCAAGCGGTTCCTTTACCTCGAGTTCTGATCAGATCTGTTTCATTAGACAACACTAAATCCAAAATTGCCTTTTCTCTGGTTGGCTCAATTACAAGCAGCTCTAAGAATTCATCTCGGAGGCATTTTAAAAACTCCCTTTCTTGGGGTCCTGAACCAACCTGATTTTCCCAGTCTCCCAAATCCCCCATCACCACAAAGGCATTACCTTTGTTACATGCCAGTTTTAACTCCTGCTGCATCTTAAACCCTACATCCGGGCTACTATTTGAGGGTCTGTAAATAACACCAATTAGTGTCTTCTTGCCTTTACAATTCCGCAACTCAATCCACAGAGACTCTATCTTGTCAGTCCGTATGTCTTCCCTCGCAAGAGACTGAATTCCATCCCTCACCAGCAGACCCCCCCACCCCCCAACCTCCTCTGCCCACCTGCCTGTAGAAACATAGAACATAGAAAATAGGTGCAGGAGTAGGCCATTCGGCCCTTCGAGCCTGCACCGCCATTCAATGTGATCATGGCTGATCATCCAACTCAGTATCCCGTACCTGCCTTCTCTCCATACCCCCTGATCCCTTTAGCCACAAGTGCCACATCTAACGCCCTCTTAAATATAGCCAATGAACTGGCCTCAACTACCTTCTGTGGCAGAGAATTCCAGAGACTCACCACTCTCTGTGTAAAGAATGTTTTCCTCATTTCGGTCCTAAAGGAATTCCCCCTTATCCTTAGACTGTGACCCCTTGTTCTGGACTCCCCCAACATCGGGAACAATCTTCCAGCATCTAGCTTGTCCAACCCCTTAAGAATTTTGTAGGTTTCTATAAGATCCCCCCTCAATCTTCTAAATTCCATCGAGTACAAACCGAGTCTATCCAATCTTTCCTCATATGAAAGTCCTGACATCCCAGGAATCAGTCTGGTGAATCTTCTCTGTACCCCCTCTATGGCAAGGATGTCTTTCCTCAGATTTGGAGACCAAAACTGTACGCAGTACTCCAGGTGTGGCCTCACCAAAACCCTGTACAACTGCAGTAGAACCTCCCTGCTCCTATACTCAAATCCTATACTGTATTTTCTACAGGATGTATAACCCTGAATATTAAGTTTCCAGGCCCGATCCTCTTGCAGCCACGTCTCAGTAATCCCCATAATGTCATATCTACCAACCACTATCTGAGCCTCAAGCTCATCTACTTTACTTCTTATACTTCGCCTCAAGCTCATCTACTTTACTTCATATACAATACTTTTAATTCTTTATGCATCTCACCTTTGACTTTGATTCCTATTACACTTGGCATACTATTCCTTTGTGAGCTTCCTTACCCATTAATTGGTCATTAACCATCCCTTTACTCTCTTTTCCTTTAACCTGCCTGCCTGAATGCTGGTCCCCCACCAGTTAAGATGCAATCCGTCCCTTTTGTATAGATCCCCCTTACTCCAAAACAGATCCCAATGACCTAAGAATCTAAATCCCTGTCCCCTGCACCAGTTACTCAGCCACACATTCAGGTCCCATATCTCCCTGTTCGTGCTCTCACCAGCACGAGGAACTGGAAGCAAACCGGAAATAACAACCTTGGAGGTCCTGCTTTTCAGCATTTTTTTCCAAGCTCTCTAAAGTCACGCTGCAGAATATTTATTCCCTTCTTTCCGACATCATTTGTGCCGACATGCACTACCACTTCCGGCTGTTCACCTTCGCCCTTGAGGATTTTCTGCACTGTCCGTGACATCCTGGATCCTGGCACCAGGAAGGCAGCACAGCATACTCGAATCCCGTCTGTTGCCGCAGAAACCCCTGTCCATACCTCTCACAATGGAGTCTCCAACTACAATGGCATTGCCTGACGTTGGCCTCTTTGGTTTTGGCTCAACAGCCCTTTTTGCTTCGCAAGCCAGTCCGCCGCTCAGTGTTTTAACGTCTTCTGTCCCAACAGCTTCTAAGTGGGTAAACCTGTTCACAAGAGGTACAACACCCGCATTCCAAGTTTCCATCCCTTTCTTACCATCACCCACTTTCTCTCTTCCAATACCTTAGGTGTAACAATCTCACTGTAGGACTTGTCGAGGAACGACTCAGTTTCTCGGACGCACCCAAGGTCATCCACTTGCTTCTCCAGTTCCCCAATACGGTCCTTCAGGAGCTGTACCTGGATGCACTTCTCACATTTGTAGCAGCCGAGGCACCAGCAGTGTCCTTGATCTCCCACATACTGCAAGCATCACACTGAATCAGCTTGTTTGACATCTCTTTCTTTCGTCTCTCACTCTCCAGCGTTTTGCATAGCCTCCTCTCCTCAGCCTCCTTGCCGAAGACTCTGGAGCCAAGACTAGCACTTTACTCACAGGGCACTTCCCTCAGAGCTGTCTTGTTTATATTAGAAACATAGAAATTAGGTGCAGGAGTAGGCCATTTGGCCCTTCGAGCCTGCACCGCCATTCAATATGATCATGGCTGATCATCCAACTCAGTATCCCGTACCTGCTTTCTCTCCATACCCTCCACAAGGGCCACATCTAACTCCCTCTTAAATATAGCCAATGAACTGGTCTCAACTACCCTCCATGGCAGAGAGTTCCAGAGACCAACCACTCTCTGTGTGAAAAAAGTCCTTCTCATCTCGGTCCTAAAGGATTTCCCCCTTATCCTTAAGCTGTGACCCCTTGTCCTGGACTTCACCAACATCGGGAACAATCTTCCTGCATTCTAGAGAGTATAAACCGAGTCTATCCAGTCTTTCTTCATAAGACAGTCCTGACATCCCAGGAATCAGTCTGGTGAACCTTCTCTGCACTCCCTCTATGGCAATAATGTCCTTCCTTAGATTTGGAGACCAAAACTGTATGCAATACTCCAGGTATGGTCTCACCAAGACCCTGTATAACTGAAGTAGAACCTCCCTGCTCCTATACTCAAATCCTTTTGCTATGAAAGCTAAAATACCATTCGCTTTCTTCACTGCCTGCTGTACCTGCATGCCTACTTTCAATAACTGGTGTACCATGACACCCAGGTCTCGCTGCATCTCCCCTTTTCCTAATCGGCCACCATTTAGATAATAGTCTGCTTTCCAGTTTTTGCCACCAAAGTGGATAACCTCACATTTGTCCTCATTATGCTGCATCTGTCAAATATTTGCCCACTCACCCAGCCTAGCCAAGTCTCCTTGCAGTCTCCTAGCATCCTCCTCACAGCTAACACTGTCTCCCAGCTTAGTGTCATTCTCAAACTTGGAGATATTGCCTTCAATTCCCTCATCCAGATCATTAATATATATTGTAAATAGCTGTAGTCCCAGCATTGAGCCTTGCTGTACCCCACTAGTCACTGCCTGCCATTGTGAAAAGGACCCGTTTACTCGTACTCTTTGCTTCTTGTTTGTCAGTTCTCTATCCACATCAATACTGAACCCCCAATGCCGTATGCTTTAAGTTTGTATACTAGTCTCTTATGTGGTACCTTGTCGAACGCCTTCTGGAAGTCCAGATACACCACATCCACGGGTTCTCCTTTATCCACGCTACTAGTTACATCCTCGAAAAATTCCACAAGATTCGTCATACATGATTTACCTTTCGTAAATCCATGCTGACTTTGTCCAATGATTTCACCACTTTCCAAATGTGCTGCTATCCCATCTTTAATAACTGACTCTAGCAGTTTCCCCACTACCAATGTTAGACGAACTGGTCTGTATTTCCCCGTTTTCTCTCTCCCTCCCTTCTTAAAAAAAGGGGTTACATTTGCTACATGCCAATCCTCAGTAACTACTCCAGAATCTAAAGACCACTATTTCTGGGGCTACTACCTTAAGTACTCTGGGATGCAGCCTATCTGGCCCTGGGGAGATCTGCCTTTAATCCATTCATTTTAACCCTGCTATTTCTGGCAGATTATTTATGTCTTCCTTAGTGAAGACGGAAACAAAGTAGTTATTCAATTGGTCCACCATATCCTTGTTCCCCATGATCAACTCACCTGTTTCTGACTGCAAGGGACCTACATTTGTTTTAACTAATCACTTTCTCTTCACATATCCATAAAAACGTTTGCTGTCAGTTTTTATGTTCCCTGCCAGTTTTCTTTCATAATCTATTTTTCCTTTCCTAATTAAGCCCTTTGTCCTCCTCTGCTGGTCTCTGAATTCATCCCAGTCCTCTGGTATGCTGCTTTTTTCTGTCTACTTTGTACGCATCATCCTTTGCTTTGATACTATCCCTGATTTCCCTTGATATCCACAGATGCACTACCTTCCCTGATTTATTCTTTTGCCAAACTGGGATTAACAATTTTTGTAGTTCATCCATGCAGTCTTCAAATGTCTTCCATTGCGTATCCATCGACAACCCTTTTATAATTGATTGCCAGTCAATCTTGGCCAATTCATGTTTCATACCCTCAAAGTTACCTTTCTTTAAGTTCAGAACCATTGTTTCTGAATTAACAATGTCACTCTCCATCCTAATGAAGAACTTGACCATATTATGGTCACTCTTGCCCAAGGGGCCACGCACAACAAGACTGCTAACTAACCCTTCCTAATTACTCAATACCCAGACTAAAGTAGCCTGCTCTCTCGTTCGTTCCTCTACATGTTGATTTAGATAACCATTCCGCATACATTCCAAAAAATCCTCTTCCTCAGCGCCCCTGCCAATTTGATTCACCCAATTTATATGTAGATTGAAGTCACCCATTATAACTGTTTTGCCTTTGTCGCACGCATTTCTAATTTCCTGTTTGATACCATCCCCAACTTCACTACTACTGTTAGGTGGCCTGTACACAACACCCACCAGAGTTTTCTGCCCCTTAGTGTTTCGCAGCTCTACCCATACCGATTCCACATGCTCCAAACTAATGTCCTTCCTTTCCATTGCGTTCATCTCCTCTCTAACCAGCAACGCTACCCCACCTCCTTTTCCTTTCTCTCTATCCCTCCGGAATATTGAATATCCCTGGATGTTCAGCTCCCAGCCTTGGTCACCCTGGAGCCATGGTGTCTCCGTGATCCCAACTATATCATAATCATTAATAGCAATCTGCACGTTCAACTCATCCACCTTATTACGAATACTCCTTGCATTGAGACACAAAGCCTTCAGGCTTGTTATTACAACACTCTTACCCCTTATACAATTATGTTGAAAAGTGGCCCTTTTTGATTTTTGCCCTGGTTTTGTCTGCCTGCCACTTTTACATTTCACCTTGCTCCCTATTGCTTCTACCCTCATTTTACACCCACCAGCCTCTCTGCTCTTGTACCCATCCCCCTGCCACATTAGTTTCAATCCTCCCCGACAGCACTAGCAAACACTCCCCCAAGGACATTGGTTCCATTCCATCCCAGGTGCAGACCGTCCTGTTTTACTGGTCCAACTGCCCCAGAAATGGTTCCAGTGCCCTAAAAATTTGAATCCCTCCCCCTTGCACCATTTTTCAAGCCTTTTCAAATGTATTCATTTGCAATATCCTCCTATTTCTACTCTGACTGGCCTGTAGTACTGGTAATAATCCAGAGATTATTACCTTTGAGGTACTACTTTTAAGTTTATATCCTAGCTCCCTAAATTGACCTTGTAGGACCTCATCCCTTTTTTTACCTATATCGTTGGTGCCAATGTGCACCACGACAACTGGCTGTTCACCCTCCCCCTCCAGAATGTTGTGCAGCCATTCAGTGACATCCCTGACCCTTGCACCAAGGAGGCAACATACCATCCTGGAGTTTCATTTGCGGCCGCAGGAACACCTATCTATTCCCCTGACAATTGAATCCCCTATTACGATTGCCCTTCCCCTCTTTTTTTTCCCCCTCATGTGCTGCAGAGCCACCCATTGTGCCATGAACTTGGCTGCTGCTGCATTCCCCTGATGAGCCTTTTCCTTCAACAGTATCAAAAATGGTATACCTGTTTAGGACTTTATATTGACTGATAAATTGCCTAATTTACCAATTTACAAACCAAATTCCTCAGTTTTCAACTGTTTTTCCCCTCTGATTCACTTCTCACTCTCCTCCCCCTCGGGCTAGAGCCAATCAGTGTTTTCTCCTGATTATCTTTGTTGCTGTTGCTTCCAAATCCACGGGAGCTCTGAGTAAAGTCTGCCTGTGCATTGCCTCTCAGTTTCAACTGTTTTCACCCTCTGACTCACTTCTAACTCTCCTCCCACTCGGGCTAGAGCCAATCAGTGTTTTCTCCTGCTTACTTTTGTTGCTGTTGCTTCCAAATCCACGGGAGCTCTGAGTAAAGTCTGCCTGAGAGGGTGGGAGGGGGGGTAGAGAGGAGGGAGGCCGAAGGAGGCAGAGGGGAGGTGGGGGGAGAGTGGAGGAGGGGGAAGAGGAGGAGGAGGGGGCAAAGAGGAGGGGGAGAGCAGGGGCAGAGAGGAGGAGGGGAATAGGATGAGGGGGGAGAGGTACCTGACTCGAAGTGGACCCGACCCAAGACGAACCTGTCCTGAGATGGACCCGACCCGAGACGGATCCGACTCGAGATAGACCTGACCCGAGAGCTTGTTCTTCAACGTTGGTATGGCTGCCGGAGTGTTGGTATGGGTGTTGTGGGCTGAAGGGATTGGTCTCAAGAGGGCTAGTATGGACATTGTGGGCAAAATGGATTCTTGGGGTGGCAGCTCAGTCTCTCAAGCCTGATGTGTTGGCAGTTGACTCACGGCTGGTGGGCTGCCAGTTGACTCACGGCTATTCCTTGAAATTCCATTTCAAGCCGGGTGCAAGTCCACCAAATTCAAATCCATTTTCCTACCACTTGAAGGAGTTTGCAAGGCCACCAAATTCACGTGCAGTTTCATACCACTTCAAGCAGGGGCAAGGCCACAAAATTCAAGTACAGTTTCCTACCACTTCAAGCAGGGGCAAGGCCACCAAAATCAAGTGCAGTTTCCGACCACTTCAAGCAGGGGCAAGGCCACCAAATTCAAATGCAATTTCATACCATTTCATGCAGGGTGCAAGGCCACCAGATTCAAATCCATTTTCCTACCACTTGAAGGAGTTTGCAAGGCCACCAAATTCAAGTGCAGTTTCATACCACTTCAAGCAGGGTGCAAGGCCACCAAATTCAAGTGCAGTTTCATACCACCTCAAGCAGGGTGCAAGGCCACCAAATTCAGGTGCAGTTTCCTACCACTTCAAGCAGGGGCAAGGCCACAAAATTCAAGTACAGTTTCCTATCACTTCAAGCAGGGGCAAGACCACCAAAATCAAGTGCAGTTTCCGACCACTTCAAGCAGGGTGCAAGGCCACTGAATTCAAGTGCAAATTCATACAATTTCAAGCAGGGTGCAAGGCCACCAAATTCAAATGCAATTTCATACCATTTCATGCAGGGTGCAAGGCCACCAGATTCAAATGCAGTTTCAAACCATTTCAAGCAGGGTGATACCAGCATAAAGCCACCATAAAACCACACCAAGCTCACAGTTCAGTAGACATTCAGTGTGTGCAGTTGATTCACATCTCAGACAGAGTCGTGGCCTCTCCCACCCCCATCATGCAGAGACTGAGCCACACCCATCAACCATTTGCAGTGCTTTTACTTCAACCAATATCCCCATCAACCATTTGCAGTGCTTTTACTTCAACCCAAAGCCCTACCAACCATTTGCAGTGCTTTTACATCAACCCACACCCCCACCAACCATTTGTAGTGCTTTTACTGCAACCCAACCCACCCCCCCCCCCCCACCAACCATTTGCAGTGCTTTTACTTCAACCCAACCCCCACCAACCATTTGCAGTGCTTTTACTTCAACCCAACCCCCACCAACCATTTGCAGTGCTTTTACTTCAAACCAACCACATTTTCATTTTCAAACCACATTAAGGTCAGTAAAACCACACTCACAATTTAGTAGACATGTGTTTAGTGTTATACACAGCTCAGACTGAGAGACATGGCCCTCTCACTTCCCCCATCTTGCAGAGACTGACTGAGGCACTACACTTCTGGGTTTTATAGTCCCTACCCCCTCCCACCAGCTGGCGCAGTAGAGAGAATCTCAACATGTTTTTAAAAATTAATAACTCTTTTATTTTTCATCAATGGGAAAAATCCTTGTCCTGCACAGTGGAGGGGGACTCCGAGTAAGATGGCCAAAAATCACAGCCGTGACTTCCGGTGGCACTGTGGTGGCTTAGGACACGCACCATTTAGCTCCGCTCTGCTCCGCTAAGCTAAACACAGAGAAAATAGCCGAAATCTAAACCGGACAGAAGTAAAAACACATACCGGCAGACATTCATTGTCGCGCAAGTGACGTCAGCAAAAAGTGACTCCAGTATTTTAAATGACCGGTAGACGCTATCTTAGACAACTGCCCAGAGTACCACAGAGGAAACGGCCAGCATAAGGCACGGAAGGCCCCGACAAAACCTCAACTTCGAGTATGGAGCACCTCAGAGAGAAAGCAGCAAGACAACCTCTGGTGGAGGAGATCAAATCGCTACTGGGTGAGCAACTTGCAGCTATAAAGTTGGAAATTTCAGCTGGGAAGGCAGAAATCTGTGGCAAGATTGATAAGATAGATGTAGATAGTGGAGGTGAATTACTCCTTGAAGGAGGAAATCCACAGGCTGGAAACTGATATCAGCCATAAGCTGGAGCCTTATTCTTGCTACTTCAAAAAAACAAATATTTGGGAATTGGAATCTTCTACTGCTGTAAATGCCAAGACAACACACAGGCTGATGACTGAGCTGGAGCGTATTTCTGGGTCACTTGCCAAAGTGACTGAAAAATGTCTTGACTTGGAAGAGCGTTCTAAACGCCAGAATCTAAGGATTGTTGGAGTGAAACAAGGAAATTAACACGGTAAAAATCCTTGAGACGTTTGGGCCCAACTACTGTAAGATGTACTTAAGTTGGATGAAAAACCTAAACTGGACTGGGCTCACAGAGCTCTGAGATCCCGGCCAGGTAACACAGCTCAATCCCGGCCAGGTAACACAGCTATCAGAATAAGATAGTTGATTCTGAAGGTACATCATTGCTACATTTTATAAGACATTATGAAGAAAGTCACCAACAACAGAAACCTAACTTTCGAAGGGGAAAACATACAAATCTTCAGAGACTTTCCTGCCAAAGTCGTTAAGAAAAGAGCACTCTTCACCAAGTCAAGAGCTATTTTAAGGGACATACCAGACCTCAGTTTCGGCCTGCTTTATCCAGCCAAACTGCAAGTTACATATAATATGACTTACTTCTTCACCGATCCAGACAAAGCATTCAAGTTTGCTCAAGATACTGCGGGTTCCGTCAAGGATAAGTAACTGTGCTACTGTGCTACTGAGATTTTGTCCTGATGCCAATCAAGAGAGCTACACTGTGTTTATACTGAGTTTACCCTGTGTTTATAATTCATTTATATTGTATTAATTTATACTGTGGTTATAATTAATATGTTGTTATAAATCTACTGACCCAGAGTCGGTTAATATGTCAAACAGAGAAATTGAGAGATTGAGCGTCAGAGAGAAAGGGAGAGAGGGGTGGGGGTAAAGAAGCAGAGAGAGAGAAGGAGAGGGAGGGAGAGGGAGGGATTGGTAGAGAGCGGTAATGTAAGTGAGAGTAAGTTAGAGGAAGTTATGGAAAGTTTTGGGAGAGAAGGAAGGGAAGAGGGAGAGAGGGAGGGATGGGGAAAAGGGAGCGGGGCAGAGAAAGGGGAGAGAGAGAACGATTGTGGGAGACTGGGTTGACAGTGTTGGGAAGTGTTGAGTAAGTTTTGGAAAATCTGGGAAAGTTTAGAGAGTGAATTGGGAAGTTTTGGAAAGTTTGTGAGAGGGAGGGAGAGAGTGAGGGAGAGAGAGAGAGAGAGGGAGATTTGTCTATGTGAAACGACATTTGTAATCAATAAGTTGCCGTAAGTTCACTGACTTTGAGTCGGTTAATATGTCAACACAGTACTAATAGAAAGTTATGTAATGTGTCATATATTAGTCTAATTATTCAATATTCAACAACTTAATTAAAGCACAGTAAGTTACTTAACCTCTTGGGAATGCCGATTCCCTGACGGATTTAAATACTGTTCTTTGGAGTCTTTAGTTTTTATTAACTCATTAAGGAGCGGGGTTACTTAATATTATCTATGGAAGTTATCACTAACCATACCATCGTTGGGTGGTATTCACCAGCAGCATTTCAACATGCTGCAATTTCAGTTGCTTTTCTTTTTCACGTTCTACCTTTTTACTAAATATCTTAACTACTTTTATTAATGCACATTTTCTGGGAGATATCTCTGGGGGATAGGAGAAAATGGGACAAGGCTCACCCACCCAGCAATTAAAGGAATCATTTCAAATAATATGTTGGACCATTCGAATCAAAGGAAACCATGTAAGTTTTAAAATATAAGACGATGTTGCTAAGAAAATTGGAGGAATTACATTTTGTAGTTGGAATGTTAGGGGCGTTAATGAGCCAATTAAAAGGGGAAAAGAACTAGCCCATTTAAAATGTATTAATAGTGATATAATATTTCTACAGGAGACGCATCTCAAAAATAGAGCTCACAACAGGCTGAAGGGGAGCTGGATTGGTCAATTATATAATTCTAGCTTTTTTTCCCCAAAGCAAAATGAACAGCAATTCTAATTTGCAAAGGTATACCATTCAAACACAAATCCACTATAGCTGATAAGGAAGGCAGGTACATTTTAATATCCGGGGAACTAAACTCAACTCCACTGACTATGGTGAATATTTATACTCCTAATTTCGATAATCCACAATTCTTTAATAAAATATTTAATATAACCTCAGACTCCTGCCTGCAGAATCTGATAATTGGAGGAGACCTAAATTGTGTACTAGATCAATACTTGGATAACTCTTCACGTCAATGGAAAAGTACTCCAAAATCAAAATCGAGTGAACTTTTAAATACGTATATAAATAGTATAAACATAACCGACGTATGGAGGATTGCCAACCCATTCGATTCGAAAGATAATACTCATTTTATTCGGCTGTTCACAAAATGTATACACAAATTGATTATTTCCTGGTTAATGCAATACTTATCCCTTTTACTTATAACCCTAAATATCAGAATAATATAATTTCTGACCATTCTGACCATTGACCATTAACTTTCTCCTTATAATAAAAAAAATGTTCTGGAGATTCAACCCACAAATACTAACTGAGCCAAGTTGTTGTGACTATCTGAAGCTACAGATGAAAATATTTTATTTCAGAGTCACGCTAGTGATTCTGTGAAGAACCCCACCAGTCGGCATGCGCGTCATTATGTCTGACGCATGGCGCAGCGACCGGCTTGGAGGAGCAGCGCTTCTCCAGCGGTAAGTTTAAAAAGTCTCAGGTAAATGTTAAACTTGTGCGAGGTCTCTGCATTTGGTAATTCGTGTTGCAGGATGACGTTCAAACATGAAAAAATCCGGAACAGCAAGGCGAGCCGCAGCAAAGATATCTCAAACCCGTGGCAGTGCGGGTAGTGGGCGGCCGCCTAGCACCTCCAATGAAGTCGTTGGATGGTGGGCTCCTGACTGAAGTTCAGCAAGATGCCTTGGCTCTCATGTGAAGTATGCACTTTGAGATTAATTGTCTCAGAAAGAGTGCCATCCGCCCCACCATTAATCCCAGATGTGCTGCACTGGCACCATCCAGCTGCCAAACCTGCTATTTGGGGAAGATCTGGCTAAAAGAGTCAAGGAGCTGGACGACGAGGCAACAACCATCGGGCTCATCAAGGCGCCGGTGATCAACAGAACCCTCCGATGCCAGTACCCCTACAAGCAGTTTGCTGAAACCGGGGCTGGGCAAGGACCAAGCCAACCGTTTAATGTGCGCAACTGGCGTTCCCCAGCAGCAGCAAGGGGAAACATACCCTTTCCACCCAGAACCAGGCAAAGAGCACCAGTAACTATGGAGGTAGGTGGGTCTGGCTCTTGTCGAAACATATTACGAGAGAATTGCCTACCAGTTGGGGGAAGGTTACACAGGTTTCCGGGAGAATGTTATAAAATAACCTAAAATGTGTTTATACTGCAGAGTATTCAAGGGTTTAAAATTGAATTTATTCCCAACTTGTGTCCACCTACGCAGCACAAACCAAAATGGGCACTCATCTTCTCACAAAAAGAGAATTTGATGATCCAAGCTGAAATAGCAAAACTATGTCTCAAGGGAGTAATTGAGAAAACAATTACTGGCCTACACAGCCATGGTTCCCGCTCATTTCAGAAATAACCACGGACCCTATTAAGGTGGTTCCAAAGTGGAAAAATTTATTGGTGCATCCTGTGACTGGAGATCCACACCCATTGAATGATCGTGTAAATTTGTTAATTTGCAGATTTTAAGAAGGCCGTACCTGGGTCTGGAACTATCCAATCAGACTGTGGATACCATCATGTTATCCTGGAGGGATAACACAAAAAGGCAATACCTCTCCCATATCAGGAAATGGGAGGAATTTTGCATACATGGTAACATCACTTACCACACAGCTTCCATCCCAGATGTGCTAGCATTCCTATCCCACTTACACTCCAATGAAAGCTTGAGTTATAGTGCCATCAACAGTGCCAGGAGTGCCTTGTCTGCATACCTATGCCGGGGGTCAGAACTGCAATAGTTCGGGTCCCACCCATTAATATCCAGATTCATGAAGGGTTTAATTCAAATCCTCCTAGGCCTAGGTACACTGAGTGATTACGTGCCCACCGCTCCCAACCCTCATATCACGGAGCTCATCTGGTAGTTCTAGAGTTACAATCTGACTATAATACAATTTGTTGTTTTTCTGTGATTTCACATCGCTGCTTTGAAGATTGACCCGCATGCCGACTGGAGGGGTTCTTCACGTAATCGCTCATCGTAACTCCTCATAAAATAAAGATCAAAATTCAAACTGGTAAGTTCTCATTTAACCTTACTATTCTTTGAGACAAACAACACACCTGGTATTTCTGCAGCATTGTTGTGGGAAACATTCAAGGCCTTTATCAAAGGCTATATTATCTCTTACCAAGCTTTTCAAAACAAGAAAAACAGGATGGAACAATTAGAAGTAGAGAAACAGATTAACAGCGCGACTCAGAAAATGCGATTGACCCAACCACTGCAAAACATAAGATAGCCGCATTAAAATTTAAATTAAATCAGTTCCTTTCTGCAAAAAATATTAGGATATTTCAATATACTAAGCAAGAAATTTTTGAATTTGGTGACAAACCACACAAACCTCTGCCACGTCAACTCCATAAATCAGAGAAAAATCACACTATTCAAAAAATTAGATCAGAAAAAGGAGAGTTGCTTACACTGCCTAAAGATATTAATGAAAGATTCTTAAAATTCTATCAAACACTATACTCATCAAAGACAACAGCCGGCCCTGCAAAGATGAAACGTTTTCTTGAGAATTGCAATCTCCCATCCCTTAATGAGGAGCAACGGGGTGAATTCCATGCTAAGATAACAACAAAAAGCGGAAAAACGCCCGGTCCGGATGGGTTTAGTAATGAAGTTTTATTAACAATTCAACGGTTCAATTTCCCCACACTTATGAGCCCTTTATATTCAAGTATTTAAAGAACAGACTTTACCACAAACCCTTGCCGAATCAACTATTACATTGATTCCAAAAAAAGATAAAAACCTTGAGGAGCCTGGATAATATAGGGCAATTGCTATTTTAAGTACAGACCAGAATACATTAGCTGAGAGTTTGGCATGTAGATTAAGCTTGGTTATTAGTAAATTAATACATCCTAATCAAACTGGGTTTATACCTAATCGACATTAGTTTTATAATTTGAGACGTTTGTTTAACATAATATACTCGCATAGAACGACAAATGAAGATCTAACAATTATTTCTCTAGATGCAGAAAAAGCTTTCGACCAAGTGCTATGGGTTTATCTTTTCACAATGTTGGAAAAATTCCAATTAGGAGAAAACTTCATTTCATGGGTGAAGCTGTTATACACTAATCCGACAGCCAGAATACTGACAAACCAAATGCTTTCACCTAAATTTCACTTACCCAGTGGTAACAGACAAGCATGCGCCCTTTCACCAATGTTATTTGCTTTAGCCATAAAATCCCTTGCAGAGAGTATTAGCATACATTTGGGCATTCATGGATGTAACACTAAATATACCAGCAATATGATTTTGTTACATGCAGACTATGTACTTTTATACATTACTAATTCCCAAGTTAGTATCCCAAATGTACTAAACGTTATAGAACAATTTGACGCTTTTTCAGGTTATAGAATAAATTGGAATACAAGTGAAATTATACCAATAAAAGTTCAAGATCCCTCTCAACTCAAAAAATTTCCCTTCAGAGTTGTTACCGAAAAATTTAGCTATATCGGAGTTTACGTGACTAGAAAAACCTCCTCTCTATTTAAAACAAATTTCCCACCACTAATTACTAAACTATATGCCTACCTTCAATTCTGGAAAACAATTCCTATTTCCCCTCATAGGCAGAGTAAATGCCATAAAGATGATGTTCCTTCCACAACTCCTATATTTATTTCAATCAATATCGATATATCGCCCCAAATGTTTAAAAAAAAAATGATTCTACTATTACTAACTTCATTTGGGACTACAAAACCCACATAATACATAAAAGACATTTGTGCAAATCCAAAGAAAACGGAGGATTAGCTCTTCCTAACTTTCTTTTCTACTACTGGGTGACTAACATTAAAAATATTATTTTCTGGTTGGACGATATATGTCAACAGGTAAATTGGTTAAAAATGGAGAGGGAAGATTGCTTCCCTTTTAACTCGATTCTTCTATCTCCAATACACCTGAATATGTCAACGTATGAGCAAAATCCGATAATACACAATACCCTACGTATCTGGAAACAGTTGAAAATAAGTCTTAAACTGAGAAATTGATAAGGTGTTTGCTCATTGGAAAAAACAAGGAATTAATACTGTGGGAGACCTCTATAAGAAGGGGACTTTCTTTTCTTTTCAAGAACTGCAGGAGAAATATCATTTGAAAGCAAGCAATCTTTTTAGATACTTTCAAATCTGAGATTATGTGAAAACATACACACAAGATTGCCCTTTTATGGGACCAGATATATTAGACGATTGTCTGAATAGACATGCCAATACAAGTTGATATGTTACATTTATAACACTCTCTTAAATGTTGATACCCCACCTTCTGAGATGTTTTGGCGAGCATGGGAAGACGTTGGGTTTATATATTTCAAAATATATATGGGAGGAAAGCCTACTATACAGTACATACATTACTGTTCTTTAAATGTCAGGCATTCCCTGATACAATTCAAAATATTGCATAGGCTATACTATTCAAAGACTAAATTGAATAAGATCTTCCCAACTGTCTCCTCTATCTGTGATAAATGTCACCTCCAAGAAGCTACCTTAACCCATTCCTTTGCAACCTGTATAAACATACAAAATTTCTGGATGGGAATATTCAATATCATCTCTAAAACACTTACAATTAAATTGGAGCCAGATGCAAAACTAATAATTTTAGGAATGTAAGAGGGCTGTTCCAAGTTAACGACATTTCAAAGACGTTTCCTTGACTATGGCTTAATAACTGCGAAAAAACATACTTAAATTCTGGAAAAAAGTTCCCACAGTGAAGATGTGGATCACTGAAATGACCGAGACACTTCATTTAGAAAAAAAATAGGCTTGTTTTGACTGATAAAGTAGACCAATTCTCCAAAACATGGTCTCCTTTCACTGTATTTCTTCAACAACAGAATGGTTGAACACAAATATAAAACCGATGCTTGGGATGGGTGAGCGGCCGGAGGGGGGGGGGGGGGGGGGGTTGGAAGGACAGTGAGATATATCTCTGTTTTTTTTTCGCTCTTCTTGCACTTCTTTGGCAGTTCAGGGTTTTTTCTTCTCTCTTTTTTGTATTTTTCTTCTTCTGGGCAGTATGGTCTGGAAATATCTGCTAATATATGATACTAATCTGCATTCACTGTGCTTCAGAATGACCATGTCAATGTAATGTACCTTCCAGAACACAATGCATATCATTATCTGTTAAAAAAAAATTGGCATGCATTTTTCAACACCACCTGTAGATAGATAATGATAAATCATTCTTCTGAAATGGAGACATAATCCAAAACCCCTTAAAACAACACATATTACATTCTACCTTGTCAACAAACATGCAAATTATACTCTGAAGATTCCATTTTGTGGCATCTCTGTGCAACGCATCTTTGCCCCTAATTACTTAAGAATAAGAGAGGACTGGAAATGACATCCACCTGCAAACGAAAGCTGCAAAGAAGAAGACGGGTCAAGCTGATCCAAAATGGTTTCTAATTATCCCAACTCTTTAAGCTTTTCAAATGAGTACATTTAGGTCATACATTCTTTATGTTTTTATTGCTATTCCCTTAGTTATTCTGCAACTTGCTCCAGAACTCTTCCTGGGCTTTCATTTGTAGTTGTATCATCAATTGGACAGGACATTTAAATTTGTGTAAATTCATTCTTAAAATTTGTACAAGCGGATTAGTGCTGTTTTTTTTAACCTGTAGGTTGTGGATTCATGTCCCATTGCAAAGTTTTGAATTCAAAAGTTCTAGGCTGACACTCCTGTGCAGTATGGAGAGACTTCATGTTATTGGAGGTGGCATCTTTTCAATTAGACATTGCATTGAGGCCATGTTCAATTACATTATTTTATGAAGTACTTCAGCAAATTTATTTTTAATCTCCTGGTCAAAATGTATCCTTCTATTAGCATTATGAAAAATAAATTATTTGTTGTCAAAATACTGTTTGCAGGAGCTTGTGATGCATAAATTGACTGCCACAATTCTGATATTATAACAATGGTATACTGTATCTAACAAAGAGCTTTCCGAGAAGTGAATTGGAAAAGCCTTGGGTTGTGAAAAGCTCAGTGTAATCCTTCTGCTTAATGTGCACTGCTGCAGTCCCCTCAGGATATATTCTGCATTATCAACTTGGTGAAAGACGCTGTGACTACCTGACTCTTATATTCAATGCCTCGAGAGATGAAGGCACGCATAACATAAGCCTTCTTTACCACTATCTACGTGTTGCCATTTTCAGGGAGCTATGGAGTTCGACCTCAAGATCTCTCTGTACATGAACACTGGGTAAGGGTCTTGCCTTTAACTGTATGTATTCCACTGTCATTCAATCTCTTAAAGTGCAACACCTCACACTTACTCAGATTAAACTCCATCTGCCATTTCTCTGCCCATTTCTGTAACTGATCGCAATCCTGCTGTATCCTTTGACAGCCTTCCTCACTGGCTCAACTCCACTAAAATACAAAAAAAAAGAATGTATGCATCACATGGGGATATATTAACCGCTGAATCTGCCTCAGGGGAGGGAATGTAATAACAAGGAACTGCCGATGCTGATTCTTCCAAATATAAACACAAAATGCTGCAGTAAATCAATGGGTCAGACAGCATCTCTGGAGAACATAGCCATGTGATGTGTCAGGTCTGGACACTTCCTCAGACTGATTGCATGGGGGAGTGGGGAAAAGAAAAGCTGGAAGAGAGAAGGGGCAGCACAAGTCAGGTCCGGCAACAGATACCTCAGGCAAGGGGGTACCCTGACAGGCAGACAACCAGCTTCACTGTTCACTTTTGGGCTCATACAGTACATGCTACACAAGTTAAATAATGGCATGAGCAAAGCTTTTATCTCTAGTCTTTGTCGCACAATCTACCTATCAGGGAAATCCCACCCCCACTCAGGTCATCTGTTGCCAGGATTTATCCTGTCATTATCCACTTTAATGGTCTTCAAGAGACCCAGCACCAACACCTTTTTGATCTCAAACTGCTCTAGCATATTGGTATACTCTGCAGTGATCTCACTATCCACCACATTCTTCTCCTTGGTAAATACAGGTACATGGTACTCATTTAGTTGTCGACATCCTTTGACTCCAAGCATAAATTACATCCTTTATCTTTGAGTCGTTCTACCTTCATATAACCTGTTCACCCTGTCACTGAACAATAAAATAAAAGTACTCTCATTTTTCATGCTGATATTATATAAAAGCAGAAATTTATCCTCACAATTGCTAAGAATGATTAGTAAGATTACTATTACCTCCTCTTGCCTGCACCATTCATCAGTTTACTAATATTTTTATTTGTGCGATTAATAGCAACTGCTATTTTTGAACTGACATTTCTTTAATTTACTTTTGCCATAACTTTGCTCATGCCATTATTTAACTTGTGTAGCATGTACTGTATAAAACTAATACAATAAGCAACACCATAATCCAAAGGGTTTCTACAGCTATATTAATAGCAAAAGGATAACAAGGGATAAAAATGGTCCATTGGAGAGACCGAGTGGACAGCTATCTGCAGAGCCAAAAGAGATGGGGGAGATATTGAACAATTTATTTTCTTCGGTATTAACCAAGGAGAAGGATATTGAAGTATGTGAGGTAAGGGAAACTAGTAGAGTAGCTATGGATACTATGAGTTTCAAAGTAAAAGAAGTACTGACACTTTTGAAAAATATATAAGTGGATAAGTCTCCAGGTCCTGACAGGATATTCCCTATGACATTGAGGGAAGTTAGTGTAGAAATAGCTGGGGCTATGACAGAAATATTTCAAATGTCATTAGGAACGGGAATAGTCCCTGAGGATTGGCGTACTGCGCATGTTGTTCCATTGTTTAAAAAGGGTTCTAAGAGTAAACCTAGCAATTATAGACCGGTTAGTTTGACTTCAGTGGTGGGCAAATTAATGGAAAAGATACTTAGAGATAATATATATAAGCATCTGGATAAACAGGGTCTAATTAGGAACAGTCAACATGGATTTATGCCTGGAAGATCATGTTTGACTAATCTTCAATTTTTTGAAGAGGTTACTAGGGAAATTGATGAGGGTAAAGCAGTGGATGTTGTCTATATGGACTTTAGTAAGGCCTTTGACAAGGTTCCTCATGGAAGGTTGGTTAAGAAGGTTCAACTGTTGGGTATAAATGCAGGAATAGCAAGATGGATTCAACAGTCGCTGAATGGGAGAAGCCAGAGAGTAATGGTGGATGGCTGTTTGTCGGGTTGGAGGCAGATGACTAGTGGGGTGCCTCAGGGATCCGTGTTGGGTCCTTTGTTGTTTGTCATGTACATCAATGATCTGGATGAAGGGGTGGTAAATTGGATTAGTAGGTATGTAGATGATACCAAGATAGGGGGTGTTGTGGATAATGAAGAGGATTTCCAAAGTCTACAGAGTGATTTAGGCCAGTTGGAAAAATGGGCTGAAAGATGGCAGATGGAGTTTAATGCTGATAAATGTGAGGTGCTACACCTTGGCAGGACAAATCAAAATAAGACATACATGGTAAATGGTAGGAAATTGAAGAATACAGTTGAACAGAGGGATCTGGGAATAACCGTGCGTAGTTCCTTGAAGGTGGAAACTTATATAGATAGGGTGGTAAAGAAAGCTGTTGGTATGCTAGCCTTTAAAAATCAGAGCATTGAGTATAGAAGCTGGGATGTAATGTTAAAATTGTACAAGGCATTGGTGAGACCAAATCTGGAGTATGGTGTACAATTTTGGTCGCCCAATTATAAGAAGGATGTCAACAAAATAGAGAGGGTACAGAGGAGATTTACTAGAATGTTGCCTGGGTTTCAACAGCTAAGTTACGGAGATAGGTTGAATAAGTTAGGTCTTTATTCTCTGGAGCGCAGAAGGTTAAGGGGGGACTTGATAGAGGTCTTTCAAATGATGAGAGGGATAGACAGAGTTGATGTGGACACGCTTTTCCCTTTGAGAATAGGGAAGATTCAAACAAGAGGACATGACTTTAGAATTAAGGGACAGAAGTTTAGGGGTAACATGAGGGGGAACTTCTTTACTGAGAGAGTGGTAGCGGTGTGGAATGAGCTTCCAGTGGAAGTGGTGGCGGCAGGTTCGTTGGTATCATTTAAAAATAAATTGGATAGGCATATGTATGAGAAGGGTATGGAGGGTTATGGTATGAGTGCAGGCAGGTGGGACTAAGGGAAATTAGTTGTTCAGTACGGACTTGAAGGGCCGAGATGGCCTGTTTCCGTGCTGTAATTGTTATATGGTCATATGGTTATAATACTACACTTTTCCAAACCAGAGATGCTGCCTATCCTGTTGAGTTACTCCAGCATTTTGTGTCTATCTTTGGTGTAAACCAGCAGCTACAGTTCCTTCCTGCACCTGAACTACAATTTTGCATCAAAACTAGAATATGTAATGTGGCAAATATAATTGTATTCTTTTTGGTAAATATATATTGCAATAGTTTTCTTTGTGAGCTAAATTCTCCTTGAGAACCATTGTTCTTTAAGTTGTTTATCTAAGCAACATAATTTAATTAAACTAGCTAATTGGTATACCTATAAATTTATTTAATGCAAAACAAGTGACTCATTGTTGATGCAAAATATTTGGATTAACATCCCATGAGCTGTTTATTGTTTAAAATAAGTCTTCATCCTCAGTATTTGCTAAAGTAAGGACAACATTTGACTTGGGGGACTATAATCTTAAAGATATCTAACCTATGGTGCACAGTTAAATTATGTAATACATTCTAATTCTTGCTGCAAATAAGTAATCATCACTCTTTGTCTTTGGCACTGCGCCTATCTGCAGCAGCTGTAAGCAAAGTAGACTAAGGACCCTCATTTTTGCACCTTTGTATGTGTATGTTCTTGCCTTGGTTCAATCATCTGGTAGAATTGCCAGAATAAAACAGCCCGAAACAAGCAAATCACATGGTTGGACATCCACGGTTTATCCGAAAAAAAAATAACATCTGCTCTTATTTTCAGTGAAGACAATTCGAGCTTCGTATGTTTTCCCGAATCTAAATGAACTGTCCCTGAATGTCCCTCAAAATGTTTTACCTTACTCATCTGCACCAATTTCAGCCATTGGCAGAGGGTTATTCGGGTAGTGTAACCATACCTTCCTAGCCTTACATTGTGGAAGACAGAGCAGGAGTGGGAAGAGGCTCTATGTTGTTAGGATAGATCACCTTCTGCTTTGGTGATTCACCCAGCAGGGGGAGAGTGTTCAAGTTATACAGAGCCCAGGGCAAAAAAGATAACCACCCTATAATAGTATGATATGAGGTGCTGGAGTAACTCAGCAGGTCAGTCAGCATCTCTGGAGCTCATGGGTAGGTGACGTTTCAGGTCGGAACCCTTCTTCAGACTGAATGTAGTTGCGGGGAGAAAGATGCAAAAGAGATGAGAGTGGGACAAAGCCTAACAAATAATAGGTGGATACCCATTAAGCCATTAGGTTAAAGAGGAGGGTTTGATTGGCAGATCCTTAGATCCTTAGACAAAAGCCGTAGATGAAAAAGAGACAAAGGCTGTCATATTTAGACTTTTGACTTTAGACTTTAGAGATACAGTGTGGAAACAGGCCCTTTGGCCCACCAAGTCCACGCCGACCAGCAATCATCGTGTACAATAAACCCAATCCTACACATAAGGGACAATTTACAATTCATGGAAGCCAATTAACCTACAAACCTGCACGTCTTTGGATTGTGGGAGGAAACTGGAGCATCCGGAGAAAACCCACGGATATTTGTGTTCCCAGAGAGTCAGCCCTCCACTACACTAATTTCATGTGTGGGGGTTTCTGTTCTTCATATCCTTTGGACCATCCATAAGAATTAGTTTGTTTCATCAAATATGTTTGAATATTCAACGATTATAAATATGTAATTTAGGGGAACTACTTGTCTACACCCAAAATATTGAAATAAACTATTGCATGGTAACTATGTAAATTGTAGTCACATACTTGCTATTGCATTTATGCTTAAGAGTACAAAAATAAGCTATACTTTGAGATGGGAGAGAATCTCCTGAGTTTTTCCAGGGTGTCTCCAAGAGAGAGAAGTTCTCCAGAAGCCTGTGTTTGGTGAAATAAGGCTTTTTACATCTGCAGCTCCACTCTCTGTGAGACGCATTCACAGTTACAACAGTCATCATGGGATTGTTCTGCAGATTAACTCTTGCATGACCCCCTCTGCTACTGTTGGAATCTAAGCTGCATTTACCTGTTACTGATATCTCAGCATGTGAAGATCCCATATATTTTACATTATCTGTAATATTCCCATTGTCATTATTAGAGATAATAACTAATAACTACATTAAATTTTGCCTAAATAATTCATCCTAAAGCTCTGTGAAAAGAGTTTCATCACTTCAGAACAGATAGACCTTTACCTAACGTCTGCTCTGTTACTGAGAATCAATGAAAGGATTCTACCAGGATTGGGGAAACCTCTGTTCCAATTATATATCAGCCCCAGCAGAAAATCTCTTTCTATCTTTAAAATTGTCTTATTTGAGATATGATGTTGTCAGCTTGATCCATTTGTTTTCCAGTGTGATAATGTTAAGATTTTGTAATCATATGAATCCAAATGCTCATTGCCATACTAAAATCAAAATAATTCCATTTGCTTTGTTTGTAATTTCTGCTTACTGACTCCTGGAGACCGTTTGTTTCAATATAAATGCTGATAATGCCATTGTTCAATATTAAAGTTTTAAAACCAATTTGATCTTAGTTTTATTGAAGAAAGCACTTGTCAATTGATATATATTTTAAAAGAAACACTTTGTATGGTTCCTCATATGAAGTTTCAAGATGTTTGCAGTCAGTCACATAGTTTTGAAGTGTGCCATTGATATATCATGAAGGAAATGTAGCAATCAATTTGTATATATCTCTCAGTTAGTAATAATAGAGCTACATATTGGCCAGCATTCCGGGGATAATTCTTTCTCTACTCTGAATTGCACTGTGGGACATTTTATGTGCAGCTGTGAGGACATTTCAAATGAACAATAGCCCTTCCACAGCTGCAGCACCTTCAGTACTTGTTATAGTAGCAATGCTTCAGCTTAGAGATTAGCATTCACATTTCTGGAACAGCAGCCTGGTCCACTAACGTTACCTTGATACTCCAGGTGCCATCCGTGAATAGAAGGAATCATTTATTTACAATGCAAACTTAGAATTATATAAAAATGTATTTATTTATCAGGGAAGCATGGGGATGCAATTCATGTAAATCTGTGGAAAACTGTCTAATTTGATTTGAAAGCAAAAGATTAACAATGATCAGTAGTGATAGAAATTGGTTATCTAAAATGCCTTGTCCACATTTTTGAGCTCTGGTGCCTTTAGATATGACGCAATAAGAAGGAAATTTGGACTCAGCACAAATGTTGATGCGGTGAATCACCAAATGCCAATTCAAGTGCTTTGGATATTTAAATAGATGAATGATGATGATGTTTTATATAATCTATTCTGCACTAATGTGAAAAGAGCAACTTCCATATGATAAAAACATTGGTGAGGCTGTTTTAACGATGATATTAGCAAGTAACTTCATTGATCCCATGATCCCATCTAGAAGAAGATGACTGCAGAATCACCAGAATTATGTTGACACCACATCTCAAAACTAACTGGTTCCACTGTAAGCACAAGATCAATGAATGTATCCAGAGAATAAGATAACATAATTAGAGAGAAAAAAAACAACTAGTTTTTTATCAAATTTGAAAAAATATTTGACAGAGTAGAAATTTAGGATATTTGAGCTGTTCACATAAGTTGAGTGCTGGTCTAGAGTTGGATGATGCAGGGTATTAGTTTAATGATTTGATTTGCCTTTCTCTGTGGCTATTTTTATGAAACTGTTTAAATAAAATGAATTGAAAGAGTTGTTATAGTTTCATCATTCACAAATTATCACTGAATTGATTATAAGGATTCTGTAGACATTTTGTTTGGTGTATAGTGGCTTCCGATGCAAGCTTTAGGAGTCAGAACAAAAAACTTGCAACCTAAATTGAACTATTGAAGGAGATCAAATGAAGAGTCAAAAATGGCTGTACACATAGAGTTAATAAATGTTGTTCAATTCTTGGATACATATCTCCTCAGGCATAGCAAGCATACACAATCTGGTGTTACCTTAAATATGATTTCCTCAATCAGTATAGTATTATCTGATCTGCTTGAATAGCATGCAAAGCAAATTATTTCACTGTGCCACTGTACCTTTGACAATAATAAACCCAAAACTAAACCTAAATCTAAATTAGCTGAGTATGAAGATAACCAGCTGCCCTTCCACAGAGATGTTAATAAAAATACTATACCTGAGTTGTCTGTGTAACTGTCTGGTGCACTTCCTTTTAATGTGCTATTTCCTTTCCACAAATGCTGCCTGATCTGCTAGGCGCTTCCAACATTTTTCAGCTCTTATTTATTTCAAACTTCTAGCTTCTGTAACTTTTTAATTTAAATTTATTCTCCATGCATTGTATTGTGTGTATTTGAGAAATTCAAAATCTGGTTCATGAACAGATAAAAATATAATAATGTTATATACAAAATGCTGACTCTGTCAGGAAAAAAAACTTTCCAATGTCTTATCGAAGTCAACACAGTATCACGTAGAGCACAATAATACAATGCCATGCACACAAATCAACCTGATCAGTCTCCTTAGGGCCAGAAGTTCCTTTAAGTTTTGTCTTTTGCAGTCAGGTATTTTGATTTGAGGGAATACATTCCTGCTCCAATTATTGCTGATTTATTTTGCTTGCAATCTCCCTGCCTCCGTTTTGCCATTCTTATCCTACATTCTACCCTTTTGCACACACACACACAAATAATTGGTTCAAGATGCAGCCATTTCCTGATGAATTCAAAGTTTTGATTCCAGCTTTCAGTTGACATGCCAATTTTTTTTTCCAATTATTGCATTCAAAAGCCTTAATTTTTTGGATTTAGATGATAATTGTGATTTTTTTTAATTGATTGCTTATTTCTTATTGTTGATGATTGAGCAATGTTCATTTCTATTCATATTCCTCATTAAATGAGGTAGCCTATACACAGACTTGTGTATAGGCTACCTCATTATACACGATACACAGACATCTCACTATACACAGACATTCAATGTAATAAAAATTTTCCCCTGCATCAATATCCTAAGGTCATCAATGACCAACCCCCAACTGAAGAAACCACACATAACACTACACGGTCAGATCAAAGCATGTATTTTGTGGCAAATTACTCACCTCCTGACTTTTAAAGAAATCTACAAGCTACAAGTCATGAGTTTGAAGGAATACTGCCTGGGTAAATGCAGCATCAACAACTCTCAAGAAGCTCAACACCAATCAAGATGCTTGACTATATTTCCATCAAAAATACCAATCATTTATTCTTGTGATCTCTGGCACACAGTGACTGTAGTGTGTAATAGCCAATATAATGAACAGCAGTTACTCACCCACTGTCCTCTGACAGCATTCCAAACTTGTAAAGTCAAATACCAAGAAGGACAAGGGGAACAGGTATATGGGAACATTATAGATTTCCTCCAAACTGAATGCTATACTTAATTGGAAAAAATATTGCTGGTCCATCATTGTCACTGGGTCTAAATTTCATATAGCAGAATTGAGGGAGTAACTTCTTCAGAGGGCTGCAATGGTTAAATAAGTTAGCTTATTATTACCTTTCTAAGGCCAATTAGGAATGGATAATAAATGCTGGCCTTGTCAATGACTACTAGATGCTAAAAATTAATTAAAAAAATCCAGATAAAGTGATTCCAAGTCTAACCCTACCTTTTCAGAATCTGAAAAAAATTGTTAATCTAAATCAGAAATGGCCATCAAGATGCTATATTCATTTTGAATTCTGATAGTTTTAAAATGTCCATTAGGAAAGGTAGCTTCCCAGACTGATGCATGTGTAATTTCATTCTCATACTTATGTAGTTGATTAGAAACGGCTTATCAGGCAAGTCATTTTGACAAGCAACTATTCAATTCAATTCAATCTTTATTGTCATTGTGCAGCGTACAATACAGAGACAACGAAAAGCAATTGGTATCTCAGGGCGAATTTACGAATGAACAAGTAATTGCGCAGTAGTATGAGTTAATATCCGTCTATACATATACAGTGTCCGGGGGGGGGGGGGGGGGGGAGGGGTGGAGACAGGCAGTCATTGAGGTGCAGTGTTGAGATGTGTGACAGCCGCAGGGAAGAAGCTGTTCTTGAGCCTGCTGGTACGGCAGCGGAGGGACCTGTAGCGTCTCCTGGATGGGAGGAGGGTAAACAGTCTATGGTTGGGGTGTGAGCTGTTCCTGGCGATGCTGTGCGCCCTGCACAGGCATTGTTTACTGTGGACAGACTCAATGGAGGGGAGTGAGGAGCCTGTGATGCATTGGGCGATCTTCACCACCCTCTGCAGAGCTTTCTGGTTGGCGACAGAGCAGTTACCATACCATACTGTGATGCAGTTGGTAAGGATGCTCTCGATGGTGCAGCGGTAGACGTTCACCAGAATCTGGGGAGACAGGTGGACCTTCTTAAGTCTCCTCAGGAAGAACAGACGCTGGTGAGCCTTCTTGATCAGCGAGGATGTGTTGTGGGTGGAGGAGAGGTCATTGGAGATGTTGACCCCCAGGAACCTGAAGCTGGGGATACGTTCCACCTCCATCCCATTGATATGGATGGGGGTGTGCGTGCAGCCTCTCGATCTCCTGAAGTCTACAATGAGCTCCTTGGTCTTCTTGGAGTTGAAGGCCAGGTTATTGTCGGCACACCATGCTGTTAGGAGCTGAACTTCCTCCCTGTAGGCCGACTCATCGTTGTCACTGATAAGGCCAATCACCGTCGTGTCATCTGCATACTTGATGATGGTGTTGATACCATGTACAGGTATGCAGTCGTAGGTGAAGAGGGAGTAGAGGAGGGGGCTCAGCATGCAGCCCTGGGGTACACCAGTGTTTAGGGTGAGGGTAGATGAGGAATGGTTATCCAACGTGACAGACTGTGGTCTGTTGGTTAGAAAGTCCAGTAACCAATTGCAGAGGCAGGGGTTGATGCCCAGGTCATCGAGTTTGGCGATCAATTTAGAAGGGATAATAGTGTTGAATGCTGAGCTGTAATCGATGAACAGCATTCTCACATAAGTGTTTCTGTTGTTGAAGTGGGAGGGGGCGGAGTGCCGTTGAGATGGCATCCTCCGTGCTCCTGTTCTTATGGTGTGCAAACTGGTAGGGGTCCAGATTGGGAGGTAGGCAGCATTTGAGGTGTGCCAAGACCAGCCTTTCAAAGCACGTGCCGATGATAGGGGTGAGTTCAACTGGGCGGAAGTCGTTGAGACTCACCGCAGTGGAGTGTTTTGGCACTGGCATGATGGAGGTAGTTTTAAGGCACGTGGGGACAACTGCCTTGGCAAGTGACAGGTTGAAGATGTCAGTGCAGAAGTCTGTCATCTGTGCAGCACAGGTCCTGAGGACGCGCCCAGGGATGCCGTCAGGGCCGGCAGCCTTGAGCACATTGATCCTACTCAGTGCCATGTGCACATCGTAGGGGTTGAGTGTGAGGGGCTGGTGGTCATCGGGGAGCCCAGTCTTGATGGCCAACTCTTGGTTGTCCCTTTCAAAGCGGCCATAAAAGTGATTGAGTTCCTCGAGGAAGGATGCGTCACTGGAAGTGGGGGTGGAGTTGGTGGTTCTGCAGTCAGTGATGGCCTGGATGCCATACCACATGCATCGGGGGTCGGAGTTGCTGTCGAAGTGCTCCTCAATCCGCAGCTTGTATCTATGTTTGGCGTTCTTGATGCCCCTCTTTAGATTGGCCCTCGATAAACTGTAGGCACGGGCATCGCCTGACCTGAAAGCAGAGTCCAGTGCTTTCAGCAGTAGCCTGACCTCGCTGTTCATCCATGGTTTTGATTCGGGTATATGGTGATTTGTTTGAGAGTGGATTTCCCACTTATCCTTAAGCTGTGACCCCTTGAACTGGACTTCCCCAACATCGGGAACAAGTTTCCTGCATTTAGCCTGTCCAACCCTTAATAATTTTGTAAGTTTCTATAAGATCCCCTCTCGATTTCCTAAATTCTAGATAGTATAAACCGAGTCTATCCAGTCTTTCTTCATAAGGCAGTCCTGACATCCCTGGAATCAGTCTGGTGAACCTTCTCTGCACTCCCTCTATGGCAATAATGTCCTTCCTCAGATTTGGAGACCAAAACTGTATGCAATACTCCAGGTGTGGTCTTACAAAGTCCCTGTACAACTGAAGTAGAACCTCCCTGCTCCTATACTCAAATCCTTTTGCTATGAAAGTTAACATACCATTCACTTTCTTCACTGCCTGCTGCACCTGCATGCCTACTTTCAATGACTGGTGTACCATGACACCCATGTCTCTCTGCATCTCCCCTTTTCCTAATGCTATATCAGGAAAAGGGGATGGCCACCATCTTAATAATAGTCTGCTTTCCTGTTTTTGCCACCTCACAATTATCCACATTATACTGCATCTGCCAAACATTTCCCCACCCACCCAGCCTATCCAAGTCACCTTGCAGTCTACTAGCATCCTACTCACAGTTAACACTGCACCCCAGCTTAGTGTTATCCGCAAACTTGGAGATATTGCCTTCTATTCCCTCATCCAGATCATTAATATATATTGTAAATAGCTGGGGTCCCAGCACTGAGCCTTGTGGTACCCCACTAGTCACTGCCTGCCATTGTGAAAAGGACCCGTTTACTCCTACTCTTTGCTTCCTGTTTGCCATCCAGTTATCTCTCCACATCAATACTGAACCCCCAATGCCGTATGCTTTAACTTTGTATACTAATCTCCTATGTGGGACCTTGTCGAAAGCCTTCTGGAAGTCCAGATACACCACATCCACTGGTTCTCCCTTATCCACGCTACTAGTTACTTACTCTAAAAATTCCACAAGATTTGTCAGACATGATTTGCCTTTTGTAAATCCATGCTGACTTTGTCCAATATCCCATCTTTAATAACTGACTAGCAGTTTCCCCACTACCAATGTTAAACTAACTGGTCTGTAATTCCCCGTTTTCCCTCTCCCTCCCTTCTTAAAAAGAGGGGTTACGTTTGCTACCCGCCAATCGTCAAGAACTACTCCAGAATCTAATGAGTTTTGAAAGATTATCACTAATGAATCCACTATTTCCGGAGCTACTTCCTTAAGTACTCTGGGATGCAGCCTATCTGGCCGTGGGGATTTATCGGCCTTTAATCCATTCAGTTTACCCAACACCACTTCCTGACTAACCTGGATTTCACTCAATACCTCCTTTGACCCGCAGTCCCCTGCTATTTCCAGCAGATTATTTATGTCTTCCTTTGTGAAGACGGAACCAAAGTAGTTATTCAATTGGTCCACCATATCCTTGTTCCGCATGATCAACTCATCTGTTTCTGACTGCAAGGGAGCTACATTTGTTTTAACTAATCTCTTTCTCTTCACATATCTATAAAAACTTTTGCAGTCAGTTTTTATGTTCCCTGCCAGTTTTCTTTCATAATCTATTTTTCCTTTCCTAATGAAGTCCTTTGCCCTCCTCTGCTGGACTCTGAATTTATCCCAGTCCTCTGGTATGCTGCTTTTTCTGTCTACTTTGTACACATCATCCTTTGCTTTGATACTATCCCTGATTTTACTTGTTATCCATGGATGCACTACCTTCCCTGATTTATTCTTTTGCCAAACTGGGATTAACAATTTTTGTAGTTCATCCATAGTCTTTAAATGTCTTCCATTGCATATCCACCGTCAACCCTTTTAGAATTAATTGCCAGTCAATCTTGGCCGATTCACGTCTCATACCCTCAAAGTTACCTTTCCTTAAGTTCAGAACCATTGTTTCTGAATTAACAATGTCGCTCTCCATCCTAATGAAGAACTCAACCATATAATGGTCACTCTTGCCCAAGGGGGCACGTACAACAAGACTGCTAACTACCCCTTCCTCATTACTGAAAACCCAGTCTAAAATAGCCTGCTCTCTCGTTGGTTCCTCTACATGTTGATTTAGATAGCTATCCCGCATACATTCCAAAAAATCCTCTTCCTCAGCACCCCTGCCAATTTGATTCACCCAATCTATATGTAGATTGAAGTCACCCATTATAACTGTTTTGCCTTTGTTGCACGCATTTCTAATTTCCTCTTTGATACCAATCCCAACTTCACTACTACTGTTAGGTGGCCTGTACACAACACCCCCCAGCGTTTTCTGCCCCTTAGTGTTTCACAGCTCTACCCATACCGATTCCACATCCTCCAAGCTAATGTCCTTCCTTTCCATTGCGTTAATCTCCTCTCTAACCAGCAACGCTACCCCACCTCCTTTTCCTTTCTCTCTATCCCTCCTGAATATTGAATATCCCTGGATGTTCAGCTCCCAGCCTTGGTCAGCGAGCCATGTCTCCTTGATCCAAACTATATCATAATCATTAATAGCTATCTGTACATTCAACTCATCCACCTTATTACGAATACTCCTTGCATTGAGACACAAAGCTTTCCGGCTTGTTTTTACAACGCTCTTATCCCTTATACAGTTATGTTGAAAAGTGGCCCTTTTTGATTTTTGCCCTGGTTTTGTCTGCCTGCTATTTTTACTTTTCACCTTGCTACCTATTGCTTCTAATCTCATTTTACACCCACCTGCCTCTCTGCTCTTGTACCCATCCCCCTGCCATATCATGATATTTCATAATATTTGTTTTCTATAATTTTAGTTAGTGAAGACAAAAAATCATTTATGATATGATACGATTTATGATATGATACGATAGAACTTTCATAGAACAGTCATAGCAAACAAAGTAGAATAACATGGAAATTAAAGGATTAGGGATGTGCAAAGATTGGGGAGTGGATAGAGGGGGGGGGGTGGTGGGAGGGGAGTCAGTCTCAATGACAGAGGGGGGAGGAGTTTTACAGTTTGATAGTCGCAGGGGAAAAGGATCTCCTATGATGTTCTGTCCTGCATCTTGGTGGAACCAGTCTGTTGTTGAATGTATTCCTCAGGTTGACCAGTGTGCCAGGGAGGGGGGAGCTGTATTGTCCTGGATTCTCCACAGTTTGAGGAGCATCTGCCCCTCCATTGGGATATTGGCTATTACTTGGCACAATTGCCGGTAGTGTGTTTCAAATGTTCCGGGCATCATGTGCGACTCCTAACATCAGCACGTTATTACATGAGCAGAACAATCATTTGCATGCTCAACAAGGTTAGTGCATTAGGGTGCAACTTTTTAGTTTTGTTTATTAAATACAATAATGCAAGGAGAGAGTTCCACAGTGGTTCAGCAAAACAATAACATTTAAACAATCCCTGCGGCAACATTGATGTTCCAGTCTTACACTCTGCCAGACTCATTTTTCTGGTTTAAATTTATATGCACAAGCATTGCCATGAATTCCCATGATGATTGCAGAATTTGTTTTGCACCTCATTACAAGATGTTGTGATGCGCTTGTGGCTACTTGTGACACAGGAATCGATTTGGCCAATTCATTACATGGGGATTCACTCAGGTATTACAACAAAGTGCTATTTCCCTCTTCTCCTGCATTTTCTCTCATCTCCATTGGCAGCTTTCCCTATCACTGTACAATAGCTGCAAAACTGAATGGACTTTTAAGAGCTAATTTGCTTTCCTGTGGTCCTATTATGGCAGGCTTGAACTCTGCAATCGATTCACAATGTAAAAATTCCAATTTCAGCCTATTTAAAGAGCCACAGTGTTGTTTTTAACATTTTTGTTCAATTTTATTTTAATGTTGGGAGATCGGAGTGGGACTAAATACAATAAATATGTAGTACACCAAAAGAGGGTGAACTTCAATTTTTAGGCAAATGTGGATGAAAGGCAAGGCTGAGTTTTACCGAAATAAACATTATGCACTTTTCAACCCATGTTCTGGTTCATTTTACATGGTATATCTTTACTATTCACCCAACACCAAACTCCCCCAAACAGGGCTGGGATCTAGCAACCGTTGTTCTCCCAGATGCTTTACTTGTCACCACACAAGCTACAGGTGTATGTACCATACCTTTTTGCATAAAACACACCTTTTTCCATAGGAATGAGTCCTCCCCGTCCAGTGATGAACCTTACTCCCATCTCCAACATTTCTGCTCATCTTGAACTCCCCCTACTGGCCTTCTACTCTCTCTGGACCTTTATATTTCTAATTGCCAGTGAGATTCCAACCATCTTGACTTTTTTACTCTCCATAGCTGCTCCAATCTCACCCCTCTGAATACATATAAACAAACAATAATAGTGAAAATATAACAACAATGCCCCATCTATGTAGTTGGAATTTATTTGGAAGTTGTAGTGTTTAATAGCCCAAAGGTTGTAGGGAAGAAGCTGCTCCTGAACATAGATGTTACATTATTCAGGCTCCTATACATTCTTTCTAATGGCAGGAGTGAAATGAGAGTGTGCCCAGGGCGGTGTGGTTCCCTGATGATGCAGGGTGCCTTTTTGAGACAGTGACTCTTGTAGATCATTCAATGGTGGGAATGTCAGTGCCCATGATGGACAGGGTAGTGTTCACCATATTTTGGAATCTTCCTTGTTCCTGGGCATTCAAGTTGCTGAACCTAGTCATGATGCAATCAGTCAATATGTTATGTAGTGTACACCTATAGAAGTTCAAGGGAGTATGCGTGGACGTACCAAAACTCTTCAATCTTGTAAGGAAGTAGAGGCGGGATAGGCTTTCTTTCTTCCTATGCTTACACTGGCCCTATCCCCAACTCTTTCATGTCTACATCGACAACTACATCAGGGCTACCTTCAGCACCCATGCAGAACTCATGGACTTTATTAACTTCACCACTAACTTCCACCCTGTTGACAAATTCACTTTGGCTATCTCTGACACCTCTTTGTCCTTTTTTGATCTTTCTGTCTTTATCACAGGAAACAGACTATCAACTAATGTTTACAACAAAACTACCAACTCACCACTTTATCTGGCCTCCTTCCCACCTTACCCCTTGCAAAGATGCTATCCCCTACTCTCAATTCTTCCGTCGCCATTGCACCTGCACCCAAGATGACCTTTTCCATACATAGACACCCTTCTATCAAAGGTGGGTCCCTCAATTGGGTCTCCTCTGTGTCCTGTAATTCTGCTCTCGCTCCCCATTCTCCCAGATGCAACAAGGACAGAGTTCTCTGGTCTGCATCTTTCACCCCACCACCTCCGCATCCAAAAACACATCACTCTCTGACATTTCCATCACATCAAATGTGACCCAACCACTAATCACATCTTCCCATCACCTGCCCTTTCCGCTTTCCGCAAAGGCCACTCCCTCTGTAACTCTTTGGTTCGCTCATCGCTCCCAACGCAAACCTCACCCTCTCCAGTCCTTTTTCCTGAAATCGCAAGAGATGCAACTCAAGTCCTTATACCACCTCCCTTGACTTCATCCAGGTTCCCCAATAATCCTTCCAGGTGAAATAGAGGTTCACATGCACCTCCTCTAATCTCATCAACTGCATCCGGTGTTCTCGATCTGGGCTCCTGTACATTAGCGAGACTAAATGGAGACTTGCCGAACGTCTCGCAGGACACTTACGCTCAGTCCGCCTCACCCTACTGGATCTCCCAGTTGCCAACCACTTTACCACCCATTCTCATTCCCACGCTGACCTTTCTGTCCTGGGCCTTCTCCATTGTCAGAGTGAGGCCACATGCATTTTGGAGGAATATTTTGCATATTTTGCTTGGGTAGCTTACAACCCAATGGTATGAATGCAAAATTCTCTAATTTTATGTACTCCGACAAACCCTTCCCCCTCCCCTCATTCTTCCCCCAAAAACCCCCTTCCTCCACTCAAAGTCAATAAACCAGGTCCACAGTTCACAATGATGTATCCCTCTAGGGATCACACAGTCGCTAGCGTATCAGGGCATCTCCCTGCCTGAGTTGCCAGCCCTAATTTGTCCTGCTATTCTTGCTTCTAGTTCCTCCGCCTTCCCCCCCCCCCCCCCCCGACCGCCCCACACACCACCACAATCATTCTGAAGACCTAAATTGCTACCCATCCATTTTCTCCAAAGATGCTACTTAACATGGGAACAACTCTCCGAATAGCTCTGCTTCAACTTTATCAGCTGTACTGCGCCAGCTTTCCTAAGTCCCTTTGCACCTCTGATTTCTAAATCCTCTCCACATTTAGAAAGCAGTCTACACCTTTATTCTTAGTAGCAAAGTGCATGACTGTCCACTTTGCTACATTGTATTCCATCTGCCACTCTGCCAACCTCTCTAAGTCTTTCTGCAGTCTATCTGCTTCTTAACACTACCTGCTCCTCCACCTATCTTTGTTTCATCCGCAAATCTGACCACAAAGCTAACAATTCCCTCATCCAGATCATTAACATATAACGTGAAAAGTAGCGGACCAAACACCGACCATTGAGGAACAATACTAGTCACTGATAGCCGGCTAGAAAAGGCCCCATTTATTCCCACTCGGCCTTCTGCCAGACAACCAATCTTTTATCTATGCTATTACCTTGCATCTAATAGCATGGGGCCCCATCTTGTTTAGCAGCCTCTCTGTGGCATCTTATCAAATGCTTTCTGAAAATTCAAGTAATCAACATCCACTGACACTCCTTTGTTGATCCTGTATGTTACCTCCTCAGAAACTCCAATAGATTTGTCAGGCAAGATCTCCCCTTTATAGAAATACTAGACTAAGTGGGACCCGTTGGTCCCCCCGACGCAATATTCCACCTCTGCACCAATTCCAATATTGGTGGACAGTGGGGGGGGGGGGGCTTTCTGGAGCCCTGGTATGGGTTCTTGGGGTGGCAGCTCAGTCCCTCAAGCCTGATGTGCTGGCAGCTCACTCACGGCTGGTGGGCTGGCAGTTGACTCATGGCTATTCCTTGAAATTCAATTTCATGCAGGGTGCAAGGCCACCAAATTCAAGTGCTGTCTTACCACTTTGAGCAGGGTGCAAGGCCACCGAATTCAAGTGCAGTTTCATACCACTTCAAGCAGGGTGCAAGTCAACCAAATTCAAGTGCAGTTTCATACCACTTCAAGCTGGATCCAAGGCCACCAAATTCAAATGCAGTTTCATACCACTTTCAGCAGGTTGCAAGGCCACCAAATTCAGTGCAGTTTCATGCCACTTCAAGCAGGGTGCAAGGCCACCAAATTCAAATGCAGCTTCATACCATTTAATGCAGGGTGCTACGCCACCACATTCAAATGCAGTTTCACACCAGTTCATGCAGGGTGCAATGCCACCACATTCAAATGCAGTTTCGTACCATTTCAAGCTGGGTGAAACCACCATAAAACCACACAAAACAACAAACACACAGTTGAGTAGACATTCAGTGTGTTCAGTTGATTCACAGCTCAGACAGAGTCGTGACCTCTCCCTCCCTCATCATGCAGAGACTGAGCCACTCCCACACTTCCAGCTTTTATAACCCCTCCCCCTCCCACCAGAAAAGGTGTGGCCTTCATGGCGTGATTGACAGGAGAGATTATCAAAACATTTTAAACAATAATAACACTTTTATTTTTCATTCATGGGAAGAAACCTCTGCACCTGCTGAGCGGTGGGGGACTGAGTAAGATGGCCATAAATCACAGCCGTAAGTGGTAGTGTATTATCTAAAATCAATATACAGTGTAGACAGGAATTTACCATTTGTAGTAATGCCTTTTAACTGCAACTCAAAGCACCCAAACCACCATTTGCAATAGTGCCTTTTTACTTCAACCCAGAGCACCCAAACCACCATTTGCAGAAGTGCCTTTCAACTTCAACCCGAAGCACCCAAACCACCATTTGCAGTAGTGCCTTTGAACTTCAACCCAAAGCACCCAAACCACCATTTGCAGTAGTGCCTTTTAACTTGAACCCAAAGCACCCAAACCACCATTTGCAGAAGTGCCTTTCAATTTCAACCCAAAGCACCCAAACCACAATTTGCAGTAGTGCCTTTTAATTTCAAGCCAAAGCACCCAAAGCACCGTTTGCAGTAGTGTCTTTTTACTTCAACCCAATTCCCCCAAACAACCATTTGCAGGCAGTGGGTACACAAAAAGCTGGAGAAACTCAGTGGGTGCAGCAGCATCTAAGGAGCAGGAGTTTCCCTGATCCCTAACCAGCCTGAAGAAGGGTCTCAACCCGAAACGTCGCCTATCTCCTTCGCTCCGTAGATGCTGCTGCACCCACTGATTTTCTCCAGCTTTTTGTGTACCCTCGATTCTCCAGCATCTGCAGTTCCTTCTTTTACAATTTGCAGGCAGTGCCTTTTTACTACAACCCAAAGCACCCAAACCACCATTTGCAGTAGTGCCTTTTTACTTCAACCCAAATCCCCCAAACAACCATTTGCAGGCAGTGCCTTTTTCTTCATAGCAACCATATTTTCATTTTCAAACAACATTAAGGGCACTCACAGTTGAGTGGACATGAGTTCAATGTTATTCAGAGGTCAGAGAGACATGACTCTCTGGCTTCCTCCATCTTGCAGAAACTGAGTGAGGCTCACCACTCCGGGTTTTATAGTCCCTCCCCCCACCCGCCAGCAGGGGCAGCAGAGAGATATAAAGAGGGGCTGCAGGCAGCAGATATTAAAAAAATGTTTATATCTCTCTGATTTTTCATCGATGGAGAAAAGCCTCTGGTCCAGGAAAGCTGAGGGGGGCTCTGAGCGAGTTGGCCAAAAATGACGGCTGTAGGTAACGGCGTTCTCTCAGAGATCATAGCACAGAGAGCCAAAAGCTTAGACCAGCCAAAAGCTCAAGATCAGACTTTTAGTAATATAGATATTGCCTTTGGCCTATTTTAACATGTGCTTCCATGTACCCTGAAGCTTTGTCTTTAATAATGGACTTTACAATTTTACCTACCACAGAAGTCACACGAACTGACCTATATTCCCTTTCATTTGCCTCATTCTGTTCTTAAACAGTGGAGCCACATTTGTGATTATCTAGTCCTCTGAAACCATTCCTGATTCTAGTGATTCTTGAAATATCACTACTCCTGCCCCCACAACCTCCACAGCCATCTCTTTCAGAACCCTGAGGTGTAGTCCATCAGGTTGGGTGACTTATCCACCTTCTAACCTTTCAGTTTTTCAAGTACCCTCTACTCTTTAATTGCTTGAAAAGTTTCTCAAATTTCTGGCACATTGCTGGCACCGTTGTTGAATGATGACGCCCAAAGCTTTTTTCAGTTCACCCGCCATTTCTTTGTTCTCCATTATTACTTCTCCAGCGTCATTTTCCAGCGGACCAACATTCACTCTTGCCTTTTTTTTTTGCTCCTTATATATGTAAAATCTTTTGGTATCCTCTTTTATATTATTGGCTACCCTACCTTCATATTTCATCTTTACTCGCTTATTGCTTTTTGAGTTGATTTCTGTTGTTTTTTTTCAAAGCTTCGCAAACCTCCAGCTTCCCAAAGATCTGCCATGTTGTATGCCTTCTGCTTTGCCTTTATGCCATCTTCCTTTGTCAGTAATGGCAGCCTAATTCCCCCCTTGGTTTTTTTCTTCCCCGTTGGGATGAAAAGATCCTGTGTCTTCTGAATTATTCCCAGAAACTGCCATTGCTGCACCACTTTCATTACTAATAAGGTCCCATTCCCCTTTCAATTCACTGACATACATCCCCCCTCTTTCATGAAAGAGACACACATATGGCATCAATGGCACCATACTTGCCTGCACAAGCAAAGTTCTAATAGCTAATTGATCTGTTACTGTCGCCACAATGGTCTGTGGTCAGTTTCAGCAAGAAAGCATTGATGATGATAATGTGCTCAGACCTAAAGATCACAGCAGGAGCAATCACCATGTAGTCTTGGGAATCTTTTTTACCACCAGTGCTACAGGGTACAACAGCACTAATGTAACCATTGATTGAGTGATTTAATGATTGAATGAAAGTTGCAGCATGGAAATAGACCCAGCTTGGTGCTGAGTCCACGCCGACCACCTGTTTATACTTGTTCCATATTTTACCTCTTTCATATCCAGTCCCAGCACTCTAGGGGTAATTTACAGAGGCCAATTAACCTACAAAACTGCATGTCTTTGGGATGTAGAAGCAAACCTGGTGGAAACACAGCGAGAACATGCAAATTTCACACAGACAGAGAATGCTTATCTTATTTTTGTCCCTGAATCTTCACTTTAAACTCTCTTGTGTTTTAGTTTACTCAGATGGCCAAAACTTCCCAAATAATTAGCTACGAGTGACTTGACAGGAGAAATAGCAAAACAAAAGCTCCCTGCCAGTTCAGACACCAAAATTATTGAATTTACTGTGTCAATTCAATGGGTTTGAGATACTTTGCTGCCTGGTCTCTCAAAGGTCAAGGTTGCAGAGGACATCTAAGATGGGTGGCACGGTGGTAGGGCTAATAGAACTGCATCGTCACAGCTACAGTAACCCAGGTTCAATCCTGACTTCTGATGTTGTCTGTGTAGAGTTTGCACATTTTCCCTGTGACCACATGGAATTTACCTGGATGCTCTGGTTTTCCCTGACTTCCCAAAGACAATGTGGGTCAGTAGATATGTGTAGGAAGGAACTGCAGATGTTGGTTTAAACTGAAAATAGACACACAATGCTCGAGTAATGCGGGACAGGCTGGAAAGAATGGGTGACCTTTCGGGTCGAGACCCTTCTTCAGCATTCGTGTCATTTCATATAGCTTATTTAGGAGATTTGATGATGGAATTTCTGAAAACAAGAAAATTGATCAACTTTGTAATATGGCCAACCTAAGTGCCTTACTGCAGAAGGGTGATGAGGAAATTAAGTTAATTTAGTAAAAATAGCTTAAAGGTCACAACAGAGCAGGAAAATGCTTAGGCTGTAAAACAGAGTTAATTAGAACCAAGGTAACTATATATAGGAGTTAGAATGTAGGACATTTTTACAGGATAAGCAAGATATTATTTTAAAAAAAAACAGAACAGCAGGCCCACAAACGAGGAGATGTTGTCTACAAGAAGAATGGGGGAACTGCTGTCAGGCAAGTCCCATATAAATCAATAAGTGATAGGCATAATCCCCAATTAAGAACTGGGTCTTGATGATTTATTGTGAAACTGTAGAATCAGAATGTAACTATTCTAACCTGAATACTATCTAATTCTGTAATATTTTTGGGACCTCAGAGAATGTCTCTGTACTCTGAGGAATATTCTCCATTACATACTGAAATAAAAACCTCTGCTGTAAGAGATATTCTTTGAGTACCTTCTCAATCCATGCTGCAATTAAAAGGCAACTGGGCCCCATGTGAAGGCCAGATTAAGGGTGCAGGTCAAACACACAAATCCCCTCAACAGCAGCAAAGGAAAGGTGAAATGGGAGCTGTAATTGAATGTGGAATTAAGATCATGTCCCTCTCTAGCCGCGCCTGCGAGTTGGGGGCTATACATGAGTGGATAGGGTAGGTGATGGGGTAAAAGGAGTGAATGAATAATATTAATATAATATCAAAGGGGGCGGTTAGTGTGTGTGGGGTGGTTAGTGTGTGTGTGTGAGGGGTTGGTTAGTCAACGCTCAGCTGCCCCCTCCCCTCGCTACCACACGTTGAGGGGATGGGAGCCAATGGGTCCCACTTGGTCTAGTAACTGCTAAAAGTCCGACCTTGTATGTGGATGTGTGTGTTTATTTGTTTGTATGTGAGCACATGTTCTAAAAAAAAACGCGCTATCAGTAACATTTTTACATATTGCAGTAGAGATTTATCCCGTGGAGTCTGGAAAAATTGCCTTATCTGAAAAATGTATGCTTTATTTCTTGCATTATTAATGAAAATGTACACAAATGTGAAAAAACATTGAAAAAACTTGCTATGTTTCGCTGATGATGTCACAATAGATCTGCGTACTTGCCCGCCATCTTGCACACGCTGCAAGTGATGCTGCTTCCCGCTGCTCCCCGCTGGTGCCCTCCATTGCTCGCTCTGTGTTCCATGCACTGCAAGTGAAGGACGAGCTCTCGGGTCAGGTCTATCTGGAATCGGGGTCCGTCTCGGGTTGGGTCCATCTCAGAACAGGTCCATCTTGGGTCGGGTCCGTCTCGGGTCAGGTACCTCTTCCCCTTCTCTCCCCCTCCTCCTCCTCCTCCTCCTCCTCCTCCTCCTCTCCCCCTCCTCTCCCCCCCTCCTTCTTTCTCCTCCTCCCCCTCTCTCCCACCTCTGCCCCTCCTCCTCTCTCCCCTCACATCTCCCCCCTCCTCCCCCTTCTCCTCTCCCCTCTTCTCCCCCCCTCCACACCCCTCCCACGGCATCTTTCCTTCCCCTTCCCCCCCCCTCTCCCCTCCTCTTTTCTCCCCTCCCCCACCTTTCCCCCTCCCCCAGCTCTTTCCTCCCTCCCCCACCTCTTTCCTCCCCCCCACACCTCTTTCCTCACCCCCCCCACCTCTTTCCTCACCCCCCCACCTCTTTTCTCACCCCCCCGCCTCTTTCCTCACCCCCCCACCTCTTTTCCCCCCCCTCCCCCTCTTCCCCCCCCCCCCTCTTTCCCCCCTCCCCTTCTTTTCCCCCCGGGTCCTACTCGGGTCGGGTCCATCTTGGGTCAGGTCCCTCTCCCCCTCCTCCTCCTCTCCCCCTCCTCCTCCTCTGCCCCTCCTCCTCCTCTGCCCTCCTCCTCCTCTGCCCCTCCTCCTCCTCCCTACTCTCCCTCTCTCCACTCCCCCCTTCTCTCCACTCCCTTCCTCTCCCCCCTCCCGGATGCTCTCCTCTCACCCCACTTCCCTCTCTCTCTCCCCCTCTCTCTCTCCACCCCCTGCTCCCCCCCTCCTCCTCTCCCCCCTCTCCTCTCCCACCGTCATCTCCCACCTCCCTCCCCCGCCCTCTCCTCTCCCCATCCTCTCCTCTCCCCCACCTATCTCCATCCCTCCCTCCCCTTCTCTCTCTCCCCCTCTCTCAACCCTCTCTCCCCACCCTCTCTCTGTCTCTGCCCCTCTCTCTCTGTCTCTGCCCCTCTCTCTCTATCTCTGCCCCTCTCTCTCTCTGTCTCTGCCCCCTCTCTCTCTCTGTCTCTCTCTCTCTGCCTCTCTCTATCTCTCTCTCTCTGTCTCTTCCCCCCTCTCTCTGTCTCTGCCCCACTCTCTCTGGCTCTGCCCCAATAAAACTCTGTCTCTGCCCCTTCTCTCTCTGTCTCTGCCCCCTCTCTCTCCACCCCTCCCCCTCCCTCTCTAGACGCGCCTGTGAGTTGGGGGCTGTGCATGATTGGATAGGGTGGGGATGGGGTGAAAGGAGCAAATGAATAATATTAATATAATATCAAAGTGGGTGGTTAGTGTGTGTGGGGGAGTAGTTGGTGTGTGTGTGTGACGCCAATGCCCCCCCCCCCCCCCCGCAACCATGCGTTGAGGTGTCGGCCCCCAATGGGCCCCACTTGGTAGAGTACTTAACTAAAACTCTCATCTTGTCCTCTTCTGGTTTGCGTTATTTATAAATTTGCGCAAAAACGGTACGTGATAGCACAACAATTTTTGCAAGCTTACTCACCATTCTCCTGTGCTGCAACTGCAAGTTTTGTTCCGATCGGTGGAATATTATAAATGTTTTGAAGGTTTATATATGGTAGTCAGTCCCAGCCAGCCAGCCAGCGCAGCAAGGAACCGAGGAGTCAGTGCGGCCGGGACCCACGGAGTCAGTGCGGCCAGGAGATGGGGAGTGAGTGTGGCCAGGAGCCACAGAATGAGTGCGGCCAGGAGTATAGAGTGAGTGCGCCCGGGAGCCGCTGAGTGAGTGCGACTGGGAGCCATGTAGTGAGTGCTGCCGGGAACCGCTCAGTAAGGCTGTACCCCACCCCTCCGCTCACACACTTCCTTCCCCCCTCTGGCCCCTGCCAGCTCCCACCTGAAGTTGTCCCTCCCTCGGCTGCAGGACGCTCATCCCCCCCCCCCCCCCCGCCCCCATTGGCACCCGACAGTTCCTGCCTGAAGGAGGGATTGAGGGAGCCAGGCGTTGGTGGGGCTGGGCACTGGCGGGGCCAGGAGCTGGTGGGGCCGGGTGCTGGCGGGATATCACCCCCGCCCACACACCACATCCCCCCATCCCCCTCCCTTTGCACAACCAACCCCCCCCCCCCCCCCCCCGCAGCAGTAGGCCATGGCAGTGGTAGGCCATGACAGCACACTCCCTTCCCCCACTGGCCGCTGCCTGAGGCCATCCCCTTCGCCTCACCGGCCACTGCCTGAAGCCGTCCCCCGCTCCCGCTGGCCCCTACCTGATGCAGTCCCTCTCCCTGTCACCAGCTGCAGGACTAGCCCAAGAAAAGTCCATGCGGCCCACAATGTCTGTACTGGCACTCCGGAAATCAGTCCCTTCAGACCACAACACCTATACTTACCTTCCAGAAAGCCCCCCCCACTCTGGCACCGCCTGATGCCCTCCCCCTCCCAAGGCTGCAGGATGCTCCCCACCCCCCTGTCTGTTATGTATGGGGTTAATTGATATTTGTAATTGGATTGTTCAGAGACCAACCCCATGTGGTTCGGCCCCTTGAGGTCCCGGGACCTATAAAAGTCCACTGCCACGAGGTCCAGTTTTGATCTTCTTGGAAAGCACTTGGGACTGTGTGACCTTCTGGATTGTCTCTGTTTGAGCGAGGCCTAGAGGGCTTGATCAAGCAGATACGAGGATCAAACCCACAGTGGGACAGGTGCAGTAGTTGAACTGTAATTATGTTTTGTCAAAATAAAGATTAGTTGATCAATTGCTTGATTTGTTGATTTTTGTCTGAAACTAGACTGGGGGGAAGCTTATGATGAGCAATTTACAATGGGGGCTCATCCAGGTCAGAAAAGACCCCTCAAGACAAGTTAGCGATTAAGGGTGTTGAGCTGTTTCAATCATGAGTGCAGAAATCGGGCCCACGGTGCGGTTTTCGCATTGATTTTCGGCACTTCATTAGTCGGGAAAGGGCGTAATCGAGATCATTAAAACAGAGTCTAGCAAGCACCGGGGAGGGTGGTGGGGGGGGATGGTGTTGTTAGCACTCCGTTGGGTTGGGGGCCTGGGTGGGGTTAAAGGCCCTGCTGTTGTGGGTTTGAGGCCCTTTCCTGGGTTAGAGGCCCAAAACGTTGGTCGTAGTTGGCAGACTGCAGCTGCTTTAACAAGAGCAAAACACGCTTCATTGGGCGAGGGGTGGCCAAGGTTAGATTTGATATCCAATTGGTGGGGTATTGAAATACAAGTCTGACCTACATATTGACCGGATCTTTGCCGGGTGCGTGAATTGGAGAGTGGCGCTCAGAATATCGACATCGTTAACTCACAGCGCGAAGCGGCTAGGCGCTGAACCTCCGGTGGCCAGCAGAGAGGAGTGTCTGCATGTAGACGTCTGAGTCCTGTGCGACTGGGCTCGGTGGGCAGAGTATAGATTGGCCGGAATACTCCAGTCCATTCGAGAATTCAATTGGGCAATTTTAGATTGATTTGAGTGCTCGCGTATGAGGAAAGATACGCACTAAAATTAGGAGTTTGATACTATATTTGTAAAAATCTAGCTTTCATGTTCTTATCACATACGAATTGTGTAAATACCCTGTGTAAGTAAATAAACTTGAAGTGTATTAAGTATTAGAAATTAAGATTTGGAGCATGTTAAGTCTGAGGACTGTTATTTTTACTGCTGCTTGTGCAAGAGTTTATGGATTTAGATATTTGAAGAAAGAGTGTGTTTGAGTTAAATATTTGTATTTGTTTAGATCTGAGTCGTGATTCGATCAGGGGATGTACTCCTTCGATCGCTGTGTCGGGGAAGGAGTCATTCCGCTGACCGACTGTGCCATGAGAAATATTTACTAGAGTGTGATTTATAGTAGTAATAAGTGAATGTTTGTGATTTATGCAGGAGTGTGGTTCGGTATACGTCTGATAAGCGGACTAATTTCCTTTTTGTGTTCAATTTTGCTCACGTGTTTGGAGTTAATTTGCATGCATTCTGATTAAGATTGTGGCTAGGAGATGGGCTGTGAGAACGTGTGTGAGTGTGATTGGTGTTTCCTGGAGCATTTTGATTTGAAAATTATCAAACACGACTTTGGTAATATCGAAATTGGAACAGGAAATTGTTAAGAGATGCGAATAGTTTAAAGTTGCTTCCATATCCAACAGAATGTGGAACCATACAAATAAAGATATGACCGCTGACTCAGAAAGTCCTCTGCAAGAAATATGCAGTGAATTTCCACAAAAAGCTGATCGATTGAGAATTCTTTCCGGATTGTTAAATGGAGAATTAGGGAACTAATTTTGGCCCTGAGTTGGCATAGATACAGTAAAGGGATTAAAATACACTGAGGCCCACAGGAGCCGTTGGAAGAGAACGAGGGGGAGGAGCGACACCCGACCGGTAAGGTTTAAAATCCAGCACGGGGCTTGTTTACCAAAAACCATAACATTCCATTCGGTGAAGTGGATTTTTTGGGGGGGTTTTTGAGGAAGCCGCTGATTGGTCGGAAGGGGACTAGGGTAAGCAGCTGATTGGCCGTCAGATTCCAGCTGTTTGTAGTGTATTTTGTGTTGAGATTGTATCCTGTGTAAGGGGCGAGTATGAAGGCCAGGGCAGTGTACTGTTGCGAATGTCAGATGTGGGAGGTCAGGGAAGCTGATAGCCCACCAGACGTCCACATCTGCGCCAGGTGTGTCGAGATGGGGCTCCTAAAGGACATTGTTAGGAACCTGGAGCAACAGCTCGAGGACCTCCGTCTGGTCAGGGAGAGTGAGTCACTCCCGGACCACGTGAGGCAGACAAGTGGGTCACTGTTAGGAAGGGCAAGGGGCAGAGGCAGGGACTGGAGAGTACCCTGGTGGCTGTACACCTGGAAAATAGGTACTCATGTTTGAGTTCGATTGGAGCGGACAGCCTTCCTGGGGGCAGCCTCCGGCACAGAGAATGGCCCTGATGCTCAGAAGGGTAGCAAAAAGAGGAGGGCAATTGTAATAGGGGACTCCATATTTAGGGGGTCAGATTGGCGATTCTGTGGACGCAGTCGGGAGGCCCGGATGGTAGTTTGCCTCCCTGGTGCCAGGGTCTCGGATGTGTCAGAACGTGTCGAAAAGATTCTGAAAAGGGAGGGAGAGGAGCCTGATGTTGTGGTACACATAGGTACCAATGACATAGGCAGAAAAAGAGAAGACGTCCTGAAAGGAGAATTTAGGGAGTTGGGGGAAAGTTAAGGAGAAGGATCAAAAGAGTAACAATTTCAGGATTACTGCCTGAGCCATGTGACAGTGAGAGTAGAAATGGAATGAGGTGGAGGATAAATGCGTGGCTGAGGGACTGGTGCAGTGGGCAGGGATTCAAGTTTCTTGATCACTGGATCCTCTTTTGGGGAAGGCATGATCTGTATAAAAAGGACGGGTTGCACTTGAACCCGAGGGGAACTAATATCCTGGCGGGGAGATTAGCAAAGGAGACTTTAAACTAGAAAGGCTGGGGGGAGGGACTCAGGTAGAGGGGGCCAGGGGATGGGGTGAGGGGCAAGAGGCAGAGAAGGGAAGCACTCGGACCCAAAATGTAGGCGAGAAAGAGGAAAAAGATAATAAACAGAGAATAAGGAATGGTGGGTTTCTAAAATGTGTATATTTTAATGCTATTGTAAGAAAGGTGTATGAACTTAGAGCCTGGATTGACACCTGGAAATTTGATGTTGTGGCAATCAGTGAAACATGGTTGTGGGAGGGTTGTGATTGGAAACTAAATATTCCAGGATTTTGTTGCTTCAGGTGTGATAGAATTGGAGGGTCCAGAGGTGGAGTGGTTGCATTGCTTGTCAGAGAAGATATTACAGCAGTGCTTTGGCAGGATAGATTAGAGGGCTCGTCTAGGGAGGCTATTTGGGTGGAACTGAGAAGTGGGAACGGTGTAGCAACACTTTTAGGGGATGTATTGTAGACCGCCAAATGGGGAGCGAGAATTGGAAGAGCTAATATGTAAGGAGATAGCAGATATTAGTGATTGAGGGAGATTTCAATTTTCCAAAAATAGACTGGGAAACACATTCTGTAAATGGGCTGGATGGTTTGGAGTTTGTAAAATGTGTGCAGGACAGTTTTTTGCAGCAATACATAGAGATATCGACCAGAGAAGGGGCAGTGCTGGACCTCCTGTTAGGAAGTGAGGCAGGTCAGGTGATGGAGGTATGCGTTGGTGAGCACTTCGGGACCAGTGATCACAATACCATTAGTTTCAATATAATTATGGAGAGAGTCAGAACTGGACCTAGGGTTGAGATTTTTGATTGGAGAAAGGCTAACTTTGAGGGAATGTGTGATGATTTAAAAGGAGTGAATTGGGACATTTAGTTTTATAACTGAGAGGAAAAAGACCAAGTGCTCTGAACTGGCAACTGAAGCTTCCCAGAATGGCTGGAAGACCAATATTTTCCCTGTCGAAGTGGGATGCAGGGGATTTGTGCTACATCTATGACCAGGCTATTAAAGAATATGGGGGTGAGGGGTCGCTTCCTCCAACAAGCAATCATCAATATCAAATTCTGTAGAAAAAAACAGCAATTGGATTTGGATTAAAAGGAGAGACAACAATTGGGCTGCAAGATGAAGGCAGGAGGGTATGGAATTAAAGTGGGTGTAACTGGGACGCCAGGTATCACCGTTGAGCCCTCTGGAGATGTTGTGGGGTTATCAATGAAACGTCAAAGAAGGAGGGTACCCGCCTGATCACCCCGATGACGTACCTATCCAACCTTTTACCACTCCAATCCCTCTGCAAATAGCAAGAGTGCCGTTTTATTACAAGGATTGAAACATCAAGTCCTATTAGCTCTACTTAAAATGTCACAAGTAGTAATCACTATTCTCAAAATGCTCTCTCGCTGAAACTCCAATTACCAGGCTAAGTTAATTTCCAATATTATGCCCCCTTCCTTGCCTGGATAATCTATGTACTGTTTCAAGAAACATTTTTGAATGGACCAAACTCATTATTTCCTATTTAAGCCTCTTTCACCAGAAAATTACAATTAATATTGGTGAAATTAAAGTCGCCAGCTATAACTCTCTGTGATCTGCCTCGATATATGTTCCTCTATTTCCTGCTGACTTTTGGGGGGCCTTTGCTATAATCCGAGCAATAGCAACTTTTTTTATTTTTGAGCTCTGCTCATATTGCCTCAGTGGAAGAGTCCTCCAGTATGCCCTCTCTGAGAGCAGTTGTAACATTCCCCCCAATTATTAGTGCAACGCCTCTTGACACTTAACAACCCTCCCGATAATGTCTGAAACATCAAAACCCTGGAACATTGAGCTGCTTGTTCTGTCACTCTCTCAACCAAAATGAATTCTGTTTTTTTCCTACGAGCAAGATTAATTTGATTGATAATATATAAACATAATAGTTTATTTTCAGAGTTTTTGTTTCCTGTTTTGAATTTTGCTTGGTATAATTAAATAATTTTGCTCACCAAGTATTTAATCATGTATTTAATAGAATTTCTTCAATTTACCATCTCGATTGAATTACCATGGGGATGGTAATGGCTGTGCATGCATCGGCTTATGGATATACATGTGCTATAGTTGTGTAACAGGAATATCAAAGGCCTCATACAAACTGTTAAAAGAATAATGTGCTGCTAGTTATTTTGCTCCAATTGGAGCACACAATGTGAAATGTGGTAGACTAACAGGCGAGAAAAACATGACATGAGCTTCTTTCAGTCAACTGAGCCTTTCCTTTTCTCTTATAACTGAAAGCAATATTATTCCCCAGTTATTATAGACAATAGGCAATAGACAATAGGTGCAGAAGTAGGCCATTCAGCCCTCTGAGTCAGCACCGCCATACAATGTGATCATGGCTGATCATCCCCAATCAGAACTGATCATGGGAAACAAGGACATGGCAGACCAATTGAATAACTACTTTGGTTCTTCACTAAGGAAGACATAAATAATCTGCCGGAAATAGCAGGGGACCGGGGGCCAAATAAGATGGAGGAACTGAGTGAAATCCAGGATAGTAGGGAAGTGGTTTTGGGTAAATTGAATGGATTAAAGGCCGATAAATCCCCAGGGCCAGATAGGCTGCATCCCAGAGTATTCAAGGAAGTAGCCACAGAAATAGTGGGATGCATTAGTGATAATTTTTCAAAACTCTTTAGATTCTGGAGTAGTTCCTGAGGATAGGAGGGTAGCTAATGTACCCCACTTTTTAAAAAAGGAGGGAGAGAGAAAACGGGGAATTACAGACCAGTTAGTCTAACATTGGTAGTGGGGAAACTGCTAGAGTCAGTTATTAAAGATGGGATAGCAGCACATTTGGAAAGTGATGAAATCATTGGACAAAGTCAGCATGGATTTACGAAAGGTAAATCATGTCTGACGAACCTTATAGAATTTTTCAAGGATGTAACTAGTAGAGTGGATAAGGGAGAACCAGTGGATGTGTTATATCTGGACTTTCGGAAGGCTTTCGACAAGGTCCCACATAAGAGATTAGTATACAAACTTAAAGCACATGGTATTGGGGTTCAGTATTGATGTGGATAGAGAACTGGCTGGCAGACATACAGCAAAGGGTAGGAGTAAATGGGTCCTTTTCAGAATGGCAGGCAGTGACTAGTGGGGTACCGCAAGGCTCAGTGCTGGGACTCCAGCTATTTACAATATATATTCATGATTTGGACGAGGGAATTGAATGCAACATCTCCAAGTTTGCGAACGACACAAAGCTGGGGGGCAGTGTTAGGTGTGAGGAGGATGCTAGGAAGCTGCAAGGTGACTTGGATAGGCTGGGTGAGTGGGCAAATGCATGGCAGATGCAGTATAATATGGATACATGTGAGGTTATCCACTTTGGTGGCAAAAACAGAAGGGTAGACTATTATCTGAATGGTGGCCGATTAAGAAAAGGGGAGATGCAACGAGACCTGGGTGTCATGGTACACCAGTCATTGAAAGTAGGCATGCAGGTGCAGCAGGCAGTGAAGAAAGCAAATGGTATGTTAGCATTCATAGCAAAAGGATGCTAAAATGAGGAAAACATTTTTCACACAGAGAGTGGTGAGTCTCCGGAATTCTCTGCCACAGAAGGTAGTTTAGGCCAGTTGATTGGCTATATTTAAGAGGGAATTAGATGTGGCCCTTGTGGCTAAAGGGATCAAGGGGTATGGAGAGAAGGCAGGTACAGGATACTGAGTTGAATGATCAGCCATGATAATATTGAATGGCAGTGCAGGCTCGAAGGGCTGAATGGCCTACTCCTGCACCTATTTTTTATGTTTCTAGTACACCATTCCTGCCTTCTGCCCATATCCCCAGACTCCGCTATCTGTAAGAGCCCTATCTAGCTCTCTATTGAAAGTACCCAGAGAAACGGCCTCCACCGTCCTCTGAGGCAGAAAATTCCACAGACTCACAACTCTGTGTAAAAAACTGCTTCCTCATCTCCGTTCTAAATGGCTTACCCCTTATTCTTAAACTGTGGCCCCAGGTTCTGGAATCCCCCAACATCGTGAACATGTTTCCTGCCATTCTGAAAGGGTCCCGTTAATCCCTACTCTTTGTTTCCAGTCTGCCAAACCATTTTCTATCCATGTCAGCACTCTAACCTCACTACCATGTGCGCTAATTTTGCCCACTAATCTCCTATGTGGGACCTTATCAAATGCTTTCTGAAAGTCCAGGTACTCTGCTTCAACTGGCTCTCCCTTGTCCATTTTCTGAGTTACATCCTCAAAAAATTCAGTCAAGATTAGTCAAGCATGATTTTTCCTTCGTAAATCCATGTTTATTCGGACTGATCTTGTTACTGCTATCCAAATGTGCCACTATTTCATCTTTATAATTGACTCCAGCATCTTCCCCACCACCAATATCAGGCTAACTGGTCTATAATTCCCTTTTTTCTCTCTCCCGCCTATCTAAAAAAGTAAGATAACATTAGCTACCCTCCAATCCACAGGAACTGATCCTGAATCTATGGAACATTGGAAAATAATCACCAATGCGTTCACGATTTCTAGAGCCAGTTCCTTAAGTACCCTGGGATGCAGACCACCAGGCCCTGGGGATTTATCAGCCTTCACTCCCATCAATCTACCCAACACCATTCCTTGCCTAATGTGAATTTCCTTCACTTCCTCTGTCACCCTAAATCTTCTAGCCACTAGTACATCAGAAAGATTGTTTGTGTCCTCCTTCGTTAAGATGGATTCAAAATACCTGTTCAACTCATCTGCTATTTTCTTGTTCCCCATAATAAATTCCTTTTTCAGTCTTCAAGGGTCCAACTTCAGTCTTCAAGGGTCCAACTTCAAGGGTCCACCTATGACTGCACACCTGTACATGGTACTAACACCATCATCAAGTATGCAGATGATACAACGGTGATTGGCCTCATCAGCAACAACGATGAGTCGGCCTACAGGGAGGAGGTCCAGCACTTAGCAGCATGGTGCGCTGACAACAACCTGGCCCTTAACTCCAAGAAGACCAAGGAGCTCATTGTAGACTTCAGGAAGTCCAGGGGCGGCACGCACACCCCCATCCACATTAACGGTACGGAGGTGGAACGTGTTTCTAGCTTCAGGTTCCTGGGAGTCAACCTCTCCGACGACCTCTCTTGGACCCACAATACCTCAACTCTGATCAAGAAGGCTCACCAGCGTCTCTTCTTCCTGAGGAGACTGAAGAAGGTCCATCTGTCTCCTCAGATCCTGGTGAACTTCTACCGCTGCACCATCGAGAGCATCCTTACCAACTGTATCACAGTTTGGTATGGCAACTGCTCTGTCTCCGACCGGAAGGCATTGCAGAGGGTGGTGAAAATTGCCCAACGCATCACCGGTTCCTCGCTCCCCTCCATTGAGTCTGTCCAAAGCAAGCGTTGTCTGCGGAGGGCGCTCAGCATCGCCAAGGACCTCTCTCACCCCAACCATGGACTGTTTACCCTCCTACCATCCGGGAGGCGCTACAGGTCTCTCCGTTGCCGAACCAGCAGGTCCAAGAACAGCTTCTTTCCGGCGGCTGACACGCTACTCAACAACGTACCTCGGTGACTGCCAATCACCCCCCCCCCCCCGGACACTTATTATTATTTATTCAAATAATTTGCTGTGTCGCTCTTCCAGGGAGATGCTAAATGCATTTCGTTGTCTCTGTACTGTACACTGACAATGACAATTAAAATTGAATCTGAATCTGAATCTGAACTTTGGTCTTAACTATTTTCTTCCTCTTCACATACCTAAAGACACTTTCCTCCTTTATCTTCCTTTATATTATTGGCTAGCTTATCCCCATATTGCATTTTTAGTTATCTTCTGTTGCGCTTTAAATATTACCCAATCCTCTTACATAGAAACATAGAAACATAGAAAATAGGTGCAGGAGTAGGCCATTCGGCCCTTCGAGCCTGCACCGCCATTCAATGTGATCATGGCTGATCATTGCTTCCTGCTCATCTTTGTTACGTTGTACTTCTTCTCTTTTACTTTTATACTGTCCCTGACGTCCTTTGTCAGCCATGGCCTTTCTAATTTTATTATCTCCAAGTAGCTTATTGTTAGTGTGTTAACATTTGATTATGTCCAAGTCTTGACTTTAACATTTCCTCCTTATAGGTCATACAGCTTACACAAAATGACAACATTAAAAAAAAAATCTCATAACTTCTTTCACAACTATGAAGAATCCAAGATATTATGTTGTATTTTTATCCAAGAAGGAAGGGGAAATTTTCAACCTAAAAGTGTGCTGGGGGTGAGGTTAAAACCATTAAAAATGTCAGCAGTTGGAAAGCCTTCTCTAACTCTTTGACTTTCATGTTTAACTCATGTGTGCCTAGTTGCTTAATAACCTAAGTGCCCAACCTAAATAACATTTCACCATTTTATAAGTTTAATTAAATGTACAGATTTTTCTGGCTTTCTGAAAATTGCAAATAAAAGCAAGAATAGAAAATCAAAATGGAATTTGATGCACAGCTAAACTATAAACATTATAATCTTGCATTGCTCACAGCACTTTCTTACTTGCCCACGAGTAAGGGGTTGTTTACGTTCATGGGATTTGTGAGGAATACAACTATTTTATTTTAGGTAGCCATTTCGAAAAAAATGTTTCACATAGTGGAAAGCCCCTTATAAAAGCCTTTTTATGATTTTGTCGGGGCAACCGAAGCAGCCACATCGGGCCAGATGGAGCTCCCGCATCGGGCGGTTGAAGCTCCTGCGGCTTGGAGTTCCCGAAGTTGGTCTTTGACCAGAGACCGCGAGCTCCATGATGTTAAAGTCCCATAGGCTTCCCACAGTGGAGCTCTTGAAATCGGTCTCCAGCAAAGGCCGCTAACTTCTCGATGTTAGGCCGCAGTGTGGATGGAGATATGACAAGGAAAAAAAATTGCATCTCTATCGAGGTAAGAGATTAGAAAAAGTTTGTCATTAGTGGAAGATTATTTTTATCTGCCCCGCTAGCATTTCCATTCAAAATTCAAATAATTTGGAATCTCCATTAATTATTGTTTTTTGTCACTGTAAAACTCAGATGTATCCTTTAATTGATGTTAACACACAACAGTAATAAAATGTCTTTGTACCATTTTGCCTAGTCACTTAATCTCTGCAATTTCATTTTACAACAAACTATAATATCAAACCATTGGTCAGTGAACAATTATTGTGCTTATTAAATTATTTATATATATATATATATATATATATATATATATATATATATATATATATATATATATATATATATATATATACATATATATATAATTGTTCACTATATATATATATATAGTGAACAATTGAGAAACAACAATAGATTTTGTGCAATATCATAATCATTTTCTTGTATTTGTAGGACTCACCCAATATGCAAGCATTTGTGCAGAAGAAACAACAGCTATATAGCAGCAACACAGGCACATAGACTCAATTAACATACAACACATAAATTATATAAAACAGTGAAAATGTAAAAAGACTGTGCAAAAATAAGGCTTCAGTGCAAAAGCACAATTAGAAAATAAATCCATGATAGAGCAGGAGGTGGTCCATTGGATTTCAATGTTGAGATAGATTTAGAATTGTGCAGGTGAGTTCTAGGACAGGTTGAGTGCAGGAAATTAACTGTTCTTGAGCCAGATGATGTGGGACTTCAGGCTTTTGTATTTCCCACCTAGTGAAGCAGTGAGAAGAGTGCATAGCCTGGATGGTCGGGATCCTTGTGGCAGCATCTCAGGGACATGCTTTTGATGGAGGGAAGAGCTGTGCCGCTGATAGACTGGTCTGAACTCACCAATCTCCACAGCCTCATGCATTCCCATGCACTGGAATTGCCATACCAGGCCACGATGCAACCAGCGAGGAATCGTTCTTAAGTGCATCTGTAGAAGTTTGTTGGATTATTCAAGTGACATGCAGAATCTCTTTAAACACAATTGAATTGAGGTTTTCATGCACTTTCTTCATGATTCCATATGCTTGCTTGACCGAAAATAGGTAGTCTGAGAAAAGAAATAGGGGAACAAGGAACTGCAGATGCTGATGTACAATCTGAGATGTTAAAACCTAAGAATTTGAAGCTGTAGGTGTCTTCACCATTGACTCACCAATGAAACCTGGACCATGGTCACCTGACTTTTCCAATCTAACATCAGCATAATGTTTTTGGTATTGGTGATGTTGAATGAAAGGTTGCTATTGCAATAACGCTTAGCCAGGTGATCTATCTCTTTCCTGTGGCACAGTTATAAAGTTGCTGCCTTATAGTGCCAGAGACCCGTGTTTGATCTTGACTGCAGGTTCTGTCTGTATGGAGTTTGTACATTCTACCTGTGACTGTGGAGTTTTCTCCAGGTTCTCCGGTTTCCTCCCACACATGCAAGTTTGCAAAGGCACATGCAAGTTTGTAGGTTAATTGTCTTCTGTAACATTGTAAATTGTCCCTAGTGTGTAGGATATTGCTAGTGAATGGGGTGATCACTGGTTGGCATGGACTCAGGGCCTATTGCCAAGTTGTATCTCCGAAGTCTATAACCCCTTGTGATGACTCATCACCACCTGTGGTTCAGCCAACAACAGCGGTGTTGTATGCAAATTTGAAGATTGCATTAGAGTAGGGCTTAGGCATCCAGTCATATCTGCAAAGAGAGTACCTGTTACTGATCTACACTGATTGAGATCTGGGGTTGTCATTGTTGGATCAATGTCAGGTTACAAGTATTGTCAGGTTACAAGTACAGTCTGCCTCCAGCACATCTATTCAGTGCTGAAGCCTACGTCATCTGATCCCATGTGTGTTGTGTTCTAGTGGCTAATCCTTTGTACCGCATTGAATGGATAGAATTGGATAATGCTGGCTTTTGCAATTGTGGAGACCTCAACAGGAAGTTGAGATTTTTCATTTACTCATTATTTCTGTCTAAAAATGATTGTAAATGTGTCTTGTTGCTGGTTCTCTTGACCCTTCTCTGGAATCATTGAAAATTAAAATATCGTTGGCTCTTTCTTGTTGGCTACTTAATTGTCCACCACCAGTAATGACTGGATGTGGGAAAACACATGCACTTTGATGTGATTCATTTTCATAAGATTACTGAGCAGTGAAATTGCATGCCACTTTTATTCTTTAGAACCTCACTTTTTTTACCCCTAATTTTTAGGTTAATCTGGTGCTGCTCCTGGCATATTTTCTGCCCTTATTGAACAGAATTGGCCTCTTAATAATGATAGAGTGAGCTATATGTCATGCCCTGACATTACTGACTGCTGATACAGTTCAAAACTGCGCGTAGATCAGGCTCTCATCTCTACTCAGTTTGAGCCGCGACCTCAGTGCTGAAATGCTTAGCTTGACGGTGGTGTTACAAGATATAATTAATCACTGACGCGAATGAAAGGGAAGAATTTGTGTAAAGATGAAGAATAAACATAAAACTAATATGACCACCAAGGGGAAAGAAGCTGGTGCAACAAAAACAGAGGAAAAGTGGGTAAACATACTGTGGGAGAGAGAGGGGGAGGGGGGGAGGGGGAGGGGGAGGGGGAGGGGGGGAGGGAGAGGGGGAGGGGGAGGGGGGGAGAGGGGGAGAGGGAGAGAGTCTCTCTCTCTGCTCCGACAGCTGAGAAGTTTTGAAACAACCTTTCAAGGTTTTTTGTCGAAGAACGAGGGACAGAGGCAATGGGATTTCAAAGTTTGACAACGTTACACTGCAGAAACTTTCCTTTGTTAAAGGATTTCATTTAGTGTGGAATTCCAACGCTCTTCTGGAACATCGTGGGAGCGACAGTGGCTGGCGGATTGCCAAGAATGCCTGGAGGCTGGGAGTAGGAGCGTCACGGTATTCTTTGTCGTTTCTAACACCGGATCACTGCTCCCATATTGTTTTACCCAGAGGAGGTTGCCTGGGCTTAATGAAATGAAGGTACCTTTTGCATCCAGCAGTTTCCGGAGGGTCGGAAGGGCTGTGAAAAGCCTCCTAAGAGCTGCTCTCGGAAGTGAAGTTGAGCAAGGGTATTTTCTTGGTTGGCTGGAGAGAACTGCTTCTGTTGCTTTTTTGGACTGAGGCTGACTGAGACTGCTGGTGTCTCTGGTGCTGATTTGCACCTCTGTCAGGATGGAGGCGGATTGGCCTCGGGCTTGGAGCTACGCAGCTGCGGTTTCGGCTGCGGCTTCAGTGTCAATCGAGGATGAGCCTTATGTTGACTTGGAAGGGAATGAACACAGGATCTCAGTCCATACCGTGGACCAGGAATGCAATAACAAAAGGTCTGCATGATCTTTTCAAGAAGGATGTGATTGCCTCTGCTGAGGTTGCAGGGGGGAAGTGTGAGATTATATTAAAGTCTCAGGAGGATGTGGCCTTAGTTCTGGAGAAGGGGCTCACAGTGGGGGGGGGGGGATCTTTGTACCGGTGGAACCATGGGTGTTCACCGTGAGACCGGTTCTCCTGCTCTGCATTCCCACGTACATCCCACGTTCCTTCGTGCACACCTGGCATAGATTGGGGAAGTGTGGTCTCGGCTGACTAGGCTCATGTAGCCTTGGAGTGAGCCTTTTCTTAAAGGGATTCAAGAGGTGGGTATTCATGAAGATGGGAAGGGGGTCATCGTGGAGCATAGAGGTGCCCCCTACCGCATGCATGGGAGTTGGGGAGAGGCATGGTGTCATGCGTGTAAGACGTTTGGACATTTCCGTGGGGATTGTCCCAATTGCTGGGCTGGTGTGAGAAATCCCAATGCAGCAACCCAGGAAAGCACTGCTGGCCCATCCGGGGCTGCCAGCTCCACCTCAGTGACTTGGTGTGGCTCTGCTGGCCCATTCGGGGCTGCCAGTTCCGCCTCGGCAGCCCAGGCAGTGCTGTCCCCCATCTCCCACGTCCTGAACCTGTGGCGGTGATTGACGGCGAGGCGCAGGGCAAGGGTCAAGGGGAGGAGGAGGAATGGCAGGAGCAGGGGAAGAAGAAGTCCAAGAGGAAGAATAAACACCTCCAAGTGAGTCACTCGCAAGTAGATGGGCCCATGCCCAGACCTGAGCCCACCCGAAGGGTGCCTGTTGGCCCCGGAGAGGTCCAAGAGGTAACTGGCATGATTCAGGAAGGAGCTGAGGAGGTTCAGAAGTGTGCAGGGGAGGTTCAGAAGGGAGCTGGGGAGGTTGAACTTAGTGGTGGAAAAGCGGTAGCTGGTAGTGTGGAGGAGTAGGACCCTTCCTTTATGGAAATGACTGCACCGACGCACATCAATGGGACTAAAAGAAGGCATGGGCCCGGTGAGTGGGCAGCCTACCTCGAGACCTTCCATCCCTGTCGAGGCCGAGAGACTAGTGTCCTCTGGGTCGGAGGTTGTCCCTTCGTTTCAGGGGTCTTCCGAGGGTGTTATCACACCAGTTATTGGGGTTGGCTCCCTTGGAGATGTGTCCTCTGAGCAGGAGGTTGTTAGCCTAAGCTCTGTAAGCTCATTTAAATCAGGCCTAAAAACACTGTTGTTCACTGTAGCTTTTCCATAACCCAACATGCAGGTAATCTTAACCTTCTAATCTTAACCCTTTTATGTGCTTTTAAAATTGTTTTATTGCTTTAGTGACTTTGTTTTACTATTCATGCATTTGTCATATTGCTTGTTTTGTAAATTTTGATTATTGGCTATTTTGTTGTCCTGTGCTGTTCGGTTGTTCTGCTGTCTTTTTCAAAAGTCAAAGTCAAAGTCAAACAAACTTTATTGTCATTTAGAAATACATTGATATATGCAGTTCCAAACGAAATTACGTTGCATTTGGCTCCCTGTGCAACATGATAAATTAACAGAAGGATAGGCATGGATAAAAAGGATAAAAGGATAAATAGACAATGGTGGCAGCCCATTACATGGCATTCAGGTGTCTGATGGCTCGTGGGAAGAAGCTGTTGCAGAACATTGATGTTCTGCTCCTTATGCAGCGATATCTTTTTCCCGAGGGCAGCAGAGTGAACAGACCGTGATGGAGATGTGTGGGGTCTTTTATAATACTGCTGGCCTTAGACACGCAACGTTTGGTTGCAATATCCCCGATTGAGGGGAGAGAGGTCCCGATGATTTTTTCCGCTGTCCTCACCACTCTCTGCAAATTTTACTATGTTATTCTCTTTTTTTGTGTGTTTTTTTTATTTTTTTCCCCCCTATAAAGCACTATGAACTGTTGCTTGTACGAATGGTGCTATATAAATAAATTTGCCTTGCCTTGACTAAATATAAATGGCAGAAGGGGGGACTTTCGTAGATGATCATTCCTCTTCTATCAGTCCTCAGAGAGGGGAAATATGCAGTGAGATTTCTGCAAGAGATGCATACTGTTGTCAGTGATGAACCCACCTGGCTACTGGAGTGGGAAGGCGGGTCTACATGAGTCACCTCAGCACTAATTCGAGTGGGGTGGCTTTCTTGTTGCCCTAGACTTTCCAGCCAGAGATCCTGAAGGTACAGGAGGTTGTGCCTAGCCATTTGTTTTATCTGGTCGTGAGCCTGGATGGCATGCCGTTACATTCAATTAACGTGTACGCCCCCAGCACCGGCAAGATGCAGGCCTGTCTACTTCAGGAGGTGACTGCTCTGCTGAGCACTATTGATTGCAGAGAGTGTGTCTCCCTTGGGGGGGATCCTCAATTGCACACTTGAGGCACAAGATCGTTCAGGTATTCAGTGTGCCCCTGCTGTAGCGAAGAAGTTGAAAGGTTTGGTTGACTCTTTTGAGTTGGTTGATGCGTGGAGGAACCTCCACCCTGATTCTAATGCTATTTCATGGAGGTCTGAGGGGGGTGGTTCCCATATCAATCACATGTACATCTCAGGAGCTTATGTCTCTCGTGCTTCACTGGCCTCTATGCAGTCGGTGCCGTGCTCAGACCACTGTCTGGTGCGGTTGAACTTTATCCCAGCGTGCATACGGGTTGGGTCCGCGTACTGGCACTTTAATAACTGGCTGCCGGAGGATCGTCGATTCCGGGAATCATTCACTCGGTTTTGGGTGAAGTAGAAAGAGAGGCAGAGGGGCTTCCCATAGGCAGTGGTGGGATGCGGGAAAGGCTTACATCCATCTCTATTTTGTCAGGAATACATGTGGGGGTCGACCAGAAGGCGGGACATGGTCGAGCGACCCGTGAGGAAGTTACTTGAGTCTCGCTTGGGTCGGATTGGTAAGGACTCCTGTGAGTGGAGAGAGTGTCAGGAGAGGAAGGACGCACTGAGGGACCTACTGCTTGAGCGGTCCTGAGGTGCTTACATGAGATCGTGGGTCCAAATGCTGCACAATCTAGACTGAGTTTCTCCTTTCTTTTTCTCTCTGGAGAAAGGGCAGAGACCCTGCAAACAGCTCATCGGGCTGCTTGCGGAGGATGGCTCCATTGTCACAGATCCAGAGAAGATCAGCGCTTTAGTTCGGTCCTTTTATGGGTCTCTGTTCTCAGCAAATGGATCTAGAGGGAAGGCTCAGCGTGTCCTGTGGGAGAGTCTACTGACTGTAGATAGAGAGATGTTTTAACCTTGTAAACCTATGCTGCACTCCCTCAATAGCAATAAAGCCCTTCCTCAAATTAGGGGACCAAAACTGCACACAATACTCCAGGTGTGGTCTCACTAGGGCCCTATACAATTGTAGAAGAACCGCTTTGGTCCTATGCTCAACTCCTCTTGTTATATAGGCCAACATGCCATTTGCTTTCTACACTGCCTGCTGCACCTGCATGCTTTCTTTCATTGACTGATGAACAAGGACCCCCAGATTCCGTTGAACTTCCCCTTTTCCCAACTTGACACCATTTAGATAGTAATCTGCTTTCCTGTTTTTGCTACCAAAGTGGATAACCTCACATTTATCCACAATAAACTGCATCTGCCATGCATCTGCCCACTCACCCAACTTGTCCAAATCACCCTGCATTCTCATAGCATCCTCCTCACAGTTCACACTGCCACCCAGATTTTTGTCATCTGCAAATTTGCTAATGTCACTTTGAATCCCTTCATCTAAATCATTGATGTATGTTGTAAATTGCTGCGGTCCTAGCACCACGCCTTGCGGTACCCCACTAGTCACTGCCTGAAATTCTGAAAGTGATCCGTTTATCAACACTCTTTGTTTCCTGTCTGCCAACCAATTTTCCATCCATGTCAGCACTCTACCCCCAATACCATGTGCCCTAATTTTGCCCACTAATCTCCTATGTGGGACCTTATCAAATGCTTTCTGAAAGCCCAGCGTGCCGTTTCGTGATGCGGAAAGACGCACACTGTACTGAATACTCCTGCACATTCTGCACCTCCTTGCCTTCATCGTCCGTCCGGCAATGCCTTGGCAGTCTGTGTTACCACCTGATGGCGGAAGCGGTCCCCAGTGGCGGTCTCTCTACAAGGGAGTCTTCCCCTTTTACATCAGGGACCAGGGGTGGAGAGTGTTGCACAGACCCGTGGTGTGTAATAAACTTTGGAGTCGGTTCACAGGCTCGTCGGCCGCCTGTAACTTCTGCGGCGAGGAAGAGACCATGTACAATGTGTATATGGAGTGCCTGAGGTTGCTGCCCCTGTATGAATATCTGAAGCGGCTGCTCCTGATGTTTTGGCTGCAATTTAGAACCACAATCGTGGTGTTTGGGCAGAGGGCAGGGAGTGGGGAGGGCCGATCAGGGGGGGAGGGGGAGGGGGAGGGGGAGGGTGGGATCTCCCTGTTCGTTTGCTCCTGGGCCTGGCCAAGATGCCATTCGCTGGTCCAGGCAGCGGACGGTCGATGGTCACACCACAGTCGACTGCCTGCCCCTCTTCTGAGCCTATGTCCATGCTCATGTGTCTCGGAGAGAGAACACACGGTGTCCATATGGACGCTGGAGGCATTCCATGTACGCTGGTTGCCGCGAGAGCTCGAGAGCATTGTAAATAAAGATTGCACAATTGTATTATCATGACTGCTTGATGTATTGTGACCATTGAATGTTTATGTACTTTTGGTACACTGTACTATACAATTGTTGATTAAAGTCCTTGGAAAGGAAAAAAAAAGAGAGAGATAACGCAATGCCTTGCACACAGGAGAAATCATGCCAGAAGCAACAGCAGGTGACTTGCTGTTCAAGCTATCAATGGACATAAATTAGTTTGAACAAATTGTTTTTTGGAATGTTCATTTGGAACGTGGCCTTGTCCTAAGAGTGTCCTGTTTTGAATTGTCTTGGCTGCATAACACAGTTGCAGATCCAATGTGACACCTACAGTGGCTTGCAAAAGTTTTCATACCCCTTGAACTTTTCCACATTTTGTCACGTTACAACCACAAACGTAAATGCATTTTATTGGGATTTTATGTTATAGACCAACACAAAGTGGCACATAATTGTGAAGTGGAAGGAAAATGATACATGGTTTTCAAATTTTTTTACAAATAAAAAACTGAAAAGTGTGGCGTGCAAAAGTATTCAGCCCCCTTTACTCTTATAACCCTAAATAAAATCCAGTGCAACCAATTGCCTTCAGAAGTCACCTAATTAGTAAATAGAGTCCACTTGTGTGTAATCTAATCACAGTATAAATACAGCTGTTCGGTGAAGGCCTGTCAGAGGTTTGGTAGAGAACATTAGTGAACAAACAGCATTGTGAAGCCCAAGGAACACACTGGACAGGTCAGGTATAAATTGTGGAGAAGTTTAAAGCAGGGTTAGGTTGTAAAAAAATATTCCAAGCTTTGAACATCTCACGGAGCACTATTCAATCCATCAACCAAAAATGGAAAGAGTATGGCACAACTGCAAACGTACCAAGACATGGCCATCCACCTAAACTGACAGGCCAGGCAAGGAGACCATTGATCAGAGAAGCAGCCAAGAGGCCCATGGTAACTCTGGAGGAGCTGCAGAGATCCACAGCTCAGGTGGGAGAATCTGTCCACAGGACAACTATTAGTAGTGGACTCCACAAATCGGGCCTTTATGGAAGAGTGGCAAGAAGAAAGCCATTGTTGAAACAAAGCCATAAGAAGTCCCATTTGCAGTTTGCCACAAGCCATATAGGGGTCACAGCAAACATGTGGAGGAAGGTGCTCTGGTCTGATGAGACCAAAATTGAAGTTTTTGGCCTAAATGCAAAACGCTATGTGTGGCGGAAAACTAACACTGCACATCACTCTGAACACACCATCCCCACTGTGAAACATAGTGGTGGCAGCATCATGCTGTGGGGATGCTTTTCTTCAGCAGGGACAGGGAAGCTGGTCAGAGTTGATGGGATGATGGATGGAGCCAAATACAGGGCAATCTTGGAAGAAAACCTGTTAGAGTCTGCAAAAGACTTGAGACTGGGGCGGAGGTTCAACTTCCAGCAGGACAACGACCCTAAACATACAGCCAGAGCTACAATGGAATGGTTTAGATCAAAGCATATTCATGTGTTAGAATGGCCCAGTCAAAGTCAAGACCTAAATCCAATTGAGAATCTCTGGCAAGACTTGAACATTGCTGTTCACAGATGCTCTCCATCTAATCTGACTGAGCTTGAGCTATTTTGCAAAGAAGAATGGGCAAAAAATTCAGTCTCTAGATGTGCAAAGCTGGTTGAGTCATACCCCAAAAGACTTGCAGCTGTAATTGCAGCAAAAGGTGGTTCTTCAAAGTATTGACTCAGGGGGGCAGAATATCTTTGCATGCCACACTTTTCAGTTTTTTATTTGTAATAAAATTTGGAAACGATGTATCATTTTCCTTCCACTTCACAATTATGCACCACTTTGTGTTGGTCTATCATATAAAATCCCAATAAAATGCATTTACGTTTGTAGTTGTAACGGGACAAAATGTGGAAAAGTTCAAGGGGTATGAAAACTTTTGCAAGCCACTGTATATCATGCTGTACTGCAACAGCAGGGATAGTGGATTGCTTTATATTCACATATTCAGCACTTGTGTAGGACTTAGGTGAGGTGTTCCTGAGGCTCTGCCTCCTGAAACCTTGATAATCTGTAACAGGTAGTAAAGTGAGGGTAGGAACATATCGAAAGCAGGTCTCTGATTTTTCAAAGTTTTTAGAAATGTGTTTGATATTCAAAAATATTTAAAAGGTTAACCTTCAGATTAATTTAAGTAATGAAATTAAAGTATCACCTTAATAAATATTTGTAAAATAATTAAGTAATCTTCTTACGAACACAGAGATAATTAAAAAAGATTGAAGGAAATTAAAGTGAGGAAAATTAAAATTGCTTACCTTCTCTCATTTAATCTGATGACAAGGCTAAGTCTTCAGTGGGATGGGGTTGCCGCTCCATCACCAGGCTTGGCGCAGCATCCAGGTGGTCAGCTTTGTTAAAGAAATACGTTACAAACAATCCTGTGATTGATAACCCATTATCTTTGGGATTTTTTTTTAATATACTCATCTTTCAGGATGTGGGGACCAGCGACAAGGCCAAAAGTTCTTTCCCATTACTAATTGCCCCTGGGGAGTGATGATGAGCCACTTTCTTCAACTGTTGCAATCCTTGGCGGCTAGAAGCAATGAAGCACATGCAATGTATTTTCCAGACCAGGATGGTGTTTGTTTTAAACATCTGCAGATGCAGGTGTTTCTAAGCACCTGCTATTTTCTCACTCTTGAACGAGGTTGTGGGTTTGTGAGGTACTGTCCATTTATATAGTTTAGTTTAGATTTGTATAGAGATACAATGTGGAAACAGGTCCTTTGGCCCACCATGTCCATGCCGAGCATCGATCACCCGCACACACATTAGGGTGACATGGTGGTACAGCAGTGGAGTTGCTGCCTCACAGCATCAAAGATCCGGGTTCAATCCTGACTGTGGGTGCTGTTTATACACAGTTTGTACGTTCTCCCCGTGACTGTGTGAGTTTTCTCCAGATGCTCCAGTTTCGTCCCACACTCTAAAGACGTAAAAGTTTGCACAATAATTGGCTTTGGTAAAAATTGTAAATTGTCCATTGTGTGTAAGATGGTGCTGGTGTACAGGGATCGATGGTCGGCACAGATTCGGTGGGCCTAAGTGCCTGTTTCCACGATGTATCTCTAAACTAACCTAAACTAGTTCTATCCTGCATATTAAGGACAATTTACAGAAGCCAATTAACTCACAAACCTGCATGTCTTTGGAGTGTGGGAGGAAACCAGAGCACCCAGAGAAAACCCATGCAATCACAGGGAGTACGTAAACACTGTACGGACAGCACCTGTAGTCAGGATCAAACCCAGTCCTTTGGCGCTATAAGGTAATAACTCTATCATTGTACTGCACCACTGTGCCACCCTGATTACAGCCCCAATAACATTCAATAAAATATCACAGTGGTCCCTCAGCTCCTTGAATTGAGTCCAATAGAAGAGTGAGGAGCTGGATGCATTATCCTCCAACCACCAGCTTATCTCAGATTTCTATGTAGCAAAATGTTAGTATAAAGGTCAGAGATAAGCTGGCCTGCAGGTAAGACATTGCTGATGATTTTGTAAATGTGTTTTTCCCATTAAGTCTTCACAATAAGTGGAAGGTTGCTGATTTAAGCTTTGGTCAAATATTAACTGTGATATTGCTCACCATCACCTTCTCAAGAACTATTAACAATGGCCAATAAATTAGGCACAACCCAATGAAAGAATAAGCAAAAGCAATCTGTGCCAACCACATTGATAAAAGTACAAACTGATAACATCATAATGAAAAATAACAGGTTGCATGGAAGATGAATGGCAAGGTAACTGACTGGATTTTGTCTTCAAAAGACTTTGTGGGATAGCGATATATGTGAACTATTTATGTGTTGAGACTTCAAAGTTGTTGGCACAAATTGAATATCTGTTGTGTTGTTGCATTATTGAGAAGGCAAACTGCACTGCATTCTTCCTGAAATGCTGCAAATTTGAGTTTAGTGGCCAGCACTCTGCCTGAAATGCTGCAAAATAGTAAGATTAAACAAGAACTTACCAGTTTGAAGTTTGATCTTTATTTATAGGGAGTTATGTTGTTGATGTGAAGCCCAGCCAGTCCGCATGCGCGTCAATGTTCAAAGCAGTGGTATGAAATCACAGGTAACAGTAATTGAAGTAACATAGTAAGATCAGCAACTTGAGAACTACGAGATGACCTATGTGAGAGAGGGTTGGGAGTGGAGAGCATGTAATCACCAATGTAAATCCTCATAAAACTTCAAATTCGTAAGTTCTCGTTTAATCTTACTATTTTACTTTGGAGTCACGTGAGTGATTCCATGATGAGTTCAAAGCTCTGTGATTTCATGCTGCAGATCCAAATCCCGGCGTATCACTGCATCGATTAACTCTGGATGAGTGAATAATCAACAATGCATTAACCATGGCATTGATTCAACTGTATTAATGGTTTATGTTAATAAAGAAAATCAATAGCAACCCCTCTATCTCAGGGGAGGCTAAAGTGGATGCAAAACAGAATGGGCAATTAGCCCGGGTCAGCCTATGGTAAAAACAAATTTTTTTAAAATATAATTTTATTTATTAGCGGTAAATACATCAATGTACACACATATATATACTGTTACAATCGTTGTACCCCATAATTTTATGGCTTTTAAAAAAAAAGAATATAGAGAAAGAGAGTGAAATGTGGAAAGAGTTGTGATAGTGAAAGAGCGTGCCAAAGGGGAGAAGAAACCCTTGGTCAAAGAATTAGAAAAGGGGGTTAAAAGATAGACCCTAAAAAAAGAAAAGGAACAAAAAAAATTAATTAAAAAAGCCAATTATTATGTTATTTATATCACGAAAAAGGAATCCACCAACTTGATAGTTTTTCATCCCCCCCCCCCCCCCCCACCCCCCACCAAGGCCCAAGGTACTCCTGCACCCTATCTTTGTAGTAATTTTATAAATGCAGACCACGTCTGATAGAAGCGTTCTGATTTTCCTTCCAGGCGGAGTCTCATATCTTCCAGATGTAGTGTTTCAAACAGAGTTGAAATCCACATATTTAATGTTGGTATAGGAGCATTTTTCCAAAATGTTAAGATTAGTTTTTTCCTATTATTAAGCCGTAATCAAATAAATTCTTTTGATACACATTTAATTCCGAACTACCTTCTGTCATTCCGAAAATAATCCATTCTGGCTTTGGTGTCATTTTTATTTTAAACAGTTTTGTGAAAATTTCAAAGATTTCAATCCAAAACCTTTGAATTTTTGTACAAAAGATGAATGAGTGTGCTATAGTAGCTTCTTGACAATGGCATTTATCACAAATTGGTGAGATGTTAGGGAAAAACTGATTTAATTTAGTTTTTGAGTTGTATAATCTGTGTATTATTTTAAATTGTATTAAAGCATGTCTTGCGTTAATTGAGCATTTGTGCACATTTAATAAGTATTCTTTCCACCTTTCATTGGAAATTTTAATGCTTAGTTTGTTTTCCCATTCACCTCTAATACCTTCCGTTGTTGGTATTACTGCATTTAGTATAATATTATATATATGTGAAATTAAATTTGCTGATTCCGCCTTTGTATTCATTATTTCATCGAGTAAGTCTAATGGCATTTTGTGAAATTCATGTGCATGTTTTTTCAAATAATCACATATTTGGAAATATTTAAAATACTGATTGTTACCCAGATTGAATTTTAATTGTAATTGTTTAAATGATAATAATTTTCCCATATCATACAGATCTCCCAACGATTTAATTCCTGCTCTTTTCCATTGTATAAATGCTTTGTCTATAATTGAGGGTTTCAACAGGGGTTTTTTAGCAATATGAGATAAGTTTCTTAATTTTAAATTGTATTTTATTTGTTTCCAAATTCTAATTGTACTATGTATAATTGGGTTTTTGTTGTAGTTTGTATTATTCACCATCTTTGGTGAAAGAAGGATCGCACCAATATTAAAAGGGTTAAATGGATCTTTCTCCATAATGATCCATTCCGGTTGATGAAGAGAATTATCCAACAATTGAATCATATTTCTAATATTTACCGACCAATGATAATACATAAATTTAGGGAGTGCTAATCCCCCTACTACTTTGGGTTTATTCAGGTGTGGTCTTTGTATTCTATGGGTTTTATAATCCCAAATAAAATTTGTTATATCTGTCCAATTTTTTTAAAAACGTTTTGGGTAGATATAGTGGCATTGATTGGAACAGGTATAGAATTTGTGGTAGAAAAATCATTTTTATGGCGTTTATTCGACCTATTAAGGACATCGGAAGCGTTTTCCAGATTTTCAGGATTTAATTAAATTATGTAGTTTCTTAAGTACAGGGTTATAGTTTGCTTTAAACATGTCTTGATATCTTCTAGTAATTTCAATACCCAAGTATTTAAATTTTTCCACAGCTCTTTTAAATGGACATTGTACAAGATGTGTAGAATCTTTTGGTTTTATTGACATGATTTCACTTTTATTCCAATTTATTCTATAACCTGAAAATGAACCGAAATCCTCAATTCAATTTAAAATGTTGGGTATAGTGATATGAGGCTTTGTGATGTACAAAAGTACATCATCAGCGTATAATGATATTTTATTGTTTGAATATTTTGTCTTATACCCGTGGATATTCGGACGAGTTCTAATTCTTTCCTCTAGTGGTTCAATTATGAGGGCAAATAACAATGGTGATAAAGAACAACCTTGTCTCTTACCCCTTGACAATTGAAATTTCGTGGATAAAATATTATTAGTTAATATTCTGGCCGTTGGCTTATTATATATTAATTTAATCCATTGAATGAAATTCTCTCCCAGTTGAAATTTTTTGCAATACCTTAACCATGTACTTCCATTCAACCTGATCGAATACTTTCTCTGCATCCAGTGAAATAATTGCGAATTTGGATCTTTAGTTTGGTGTGAGTGCATTATATTAAGCAGACGTCTCAAATTATTGAATGAATGTCTCTTAGGGATAAACCCCATTTGATCCGGATGTATTAGTTTAATGGCGTACTTACTTAATCTTCTTGCTAATATTTTTGTTAATATTTTTGATCTGTATTTAACAACACAATAGATCCATAAGATCCAGGTTCTTCCTCATCTTTATCTTTCTTGAGTATTAGTGTAACCATAGATTCTGCTAATGTATCAGGTAATATTTGTTCTCTGAAAGCGTGTGTGCACATTTTCTGTAGACGAGGACTACATATATCGTAAATCCTTTTATAGAATTAATTACTAAATCCGTCGGGACCTGGTGTTTTTCCATTTTTTAATGAGAATATCGTTTCTTCTATTTCCTTATTTGAGATTTGTGCTCCCAATTTATCTTGTTCTGCAATTCTAATTTGGGAAGATTGCTATTATCCAGAAACTCAGTGACTGTGTTGATGTCCATTGTCGTTTTGGATGTATACAAATTCTCATAAAATTGCACAAATCTTTTATTAATTTAATTCGGTAATGTTAATACTTCCCCTCTGTCTGATTTAATCTTTGAAATCATGTGTTCCTTTTCTCATTTTTTTAATTGGTGTCCAAGAAGTTTATGGGGCTTATTGCCAAATTGAAACTGTTCCTGTCTCGTAATTTGGAGTAATCGTATAACTTTTTCTGATAGTAATTTATTTAATTTGAATTTTAGTATTAATATTTTATTATGTTTATCCATGGACGGGTCTTTAGCATAATCTATATCCAATTGTTTAATTTGTTCCTCTAGCTGCCATTGATTAATCTTATTTTTTTTATTCTGAAAGGCTTGGTATGAGATTATAACACCTCGAATAAAAGCTTTGAAAGATTCCCATAATAAAGTAGGTGGTGTGTCTGGCATATCATTTATTTCAAAAAAAAGATCCATTTGCTGTCTTAGATATATACTCCCTTGCGGGTCTTTTAAAATTTGGGGGTTATACCTCCAGAACGATGTATTCTTAGACATACCATCTATTTTAAAAAAAAAGTTAGAGGGGAATGATCTGAAATAGTATTTGTATGGTATTTTTGGTTAAGAGTATACGGAATTAATTTTGTGTCTACCAGGAAATAATCTATATGTGAATAAGTCTTGTGTACCTTCAAAAGTCGATTCTTCAAGCTCTTCAGGCTCTTTCTCCGTGCTGCAGTATATTTTTGAAATGCTTCTCTGAGGGCTGAGCAAAAATTGGATTCTGCATTTAAAGGGTTAAAGCCAGAGTTTACTGCACAGCACTTACTGATAACACCATCAGCAGAGCATTCAAAGGCACCAATAACTTTTATTAATTGGTCCCAATCTGTAGATCCAGTTTTAATGCGAAAAATCACAAATTTTCAGGAGTGGAGCTATGTGTGGTGCCACCAAAACATGGTGCCACCGGAAGTCAAAACAATTTTTAAAATCAATTCAGTTGACCATCCTGTGGTCGCGAGGATAAGGTAAATGAGAACGTCTATTGCCCTTGCCGCTGATGTTGATGCCACCCTGGTGGAATGAGATGTAAAATTGGCAGTGTTAATACCTGCATAAACCAGAACCTGCTTCAGCCATCTTGAATAGTCTGAACCAACCTTTTCTTGTGTGGTTGTTTGTTGCTTAATAAACAATTCTGATTCCACACCTCTTAGGGTTCTGGTGGCCTTGATATAATATACCAAGCCTGCCCTCACACATAGACATGAATCTGTGGGGTATGCCAAAATACGATCTTAAATCCTGCCACCCTTGGTCTGCTCTGCTTGTGTAAATCAGAAATGTAAAACGTAATGGCATCTGCAGCCATTTCCATCCTATCTAGCCACAGCTTTTGCAATGATTGCCCTCGTTGTGCTGATACTAGTGTCATGACTAAGGATGTAGCTGGAGCCCCCTGGTGAAGTATTGTTAACACACTGTCAATACCCAAAACTGCATATACTTGTAGTGGGCAAACTTGTGTTAAAGATATCTTTTACAAACTCAATATCTGGAGTTGAAACCCGACAGAGTGGTTCCCGTTTGCTGCAGCTAATATCATGGGAAGGCACGTTGGGTACAGTTAGTGGCCCTATAACTGAATTATTGTCAAAGACAATTTAAGAATGAACTGGAAGATGTCAATAATCTGTACCATATTAAATGTAACGTTAACTTTAAACAAACTGCTTCCGATCTCCTCAATAGGAAATGTACTGCTTTTTTGGTGCTATCCCTGCAATCTGCAGTGAGCACATCCATGGATTGATGTGACAACCTGTGCCATAAGGCAGTCCATTCAGAATGTGTAAGTCAATAATTGTTTTATTATGCAGAGGCTGGTTTCCTGAACCACAGCTTGAACTAGAAAAGTTTTCTTTTTTTTAGAATAACCGTATACGGTTGTATTATTATGCCTGATGGAAGCAGGAAGTATGGCTGCATAGCCAGTCAGACAGTATGAAAACTGAAGCGAGATCTTGCTGACTTTATTTCAAGACCCGATTGAAGAGGCAAAATGGAGGAAGACATAAAAGAACATTCCTCCTTCTTGTAGAGAGAATGTATCTCACCTTGGTGTTATGCCACATATTTTTGCAATCAGTGAATAAGCATGAAATCAACATGTCGATATTCGATGTTCCATTGAACCATACTTTTTTAATACTTTGTGATCCAATGCATATTCTGTGTTGCCATCGATCTAAACTTCATGATACACCAGTGGCAAAGGAGATTAGGTAAATTGTTACAGGATACTTTTACTTGATTACCAAGTGACTAACATATGCCACCACCATAGTGTATCGACTTGAAGTTGAGCATGTAGATTATGTATATTCGCTCAATAGTCCTTTACACATGGGGTGCATCTAGTGTATATATTTAGTTGACACCAACAACTGAAGAATTAGCAACTCATGCAAATCTCCTCCACCTCCAAACTAGAGATGATATTTGCAATTTCCCACCTTGGAGCACTTAGCATCAGTTTGTAAATAACTGAAATTCGACTGACCAAGCTACTGGAGCAATACTGAATACTGTTTGTTCATCATTGTGACTTCAGCTGGTAATAGCATAAGGTTGTTAACAATGATCTGCCTGTCATTTGAGAGGTTGCTACTTTGCACGGTCAGTTCCCCGACTTGCACAGCTGATCCACAGCTACTATATTGCCAATTACTCTTGATGAATAGAAGTCAGCTTTATAACAAGTTTCTATTAACTCCAATCTCTTGTCACAGGGCGGAGTCATAGGCTATTTAATAGTTAAAGGTAAATCCCAATGACCAACAAGTCTATTTGGTAACAACTTAAAGTTAACTGGATGGATGAGCCCAATTTCTCAAATATAGTTTGAGGCTGAAACAGATATTTTTAACAAAATGAAACATTAGAATATCATCCAGACTTGATATAACAAATGTTTTTAAATTCAGAGTCCAAGCACCGATTTTATTAATTAGTTAAATAACCTGGGTAAGTAGTTTATCCCATTTTGCAATGTTTTACTGTTATTAGTACAGTTATCATTGCCTTTTGATAATTTCCAATGTCTCAGATGATCTCTGTAATGGGAACTGCATAGAATGGATCTTTGCGACCCTTATGAATTAGTTGTTAGTCAGTAAAGACGTTTTCTATTCGGAAAGTTCATATGCGAGTTAACCGACATTCTCCATTTTTCATAATGAACAGGTCACTCCTGCCATCATTCCATGGGTGCTTCACACGATAACTCTGGCCCAATTTCTGAGCTTGTCTTAAAACACAATCCTGGCCATAATACTGAGCCTCCATCATAAATTTTGGCCAAAGGCAACTCTGGCCATTATACTGAGCCCACCTAAACAACAATTCTGGCCCTAATTCCAAACTTGCTTGGAATGGTAGTATTGTGCAGTTTTACATGGTTAAATGTCTCTAGGCAGATGCTTTTATCATTTGTGTGTTGCACAAACAAGTGTAAATATTACCAACTTGTGAGTGGTCCACTTACCTATGTTTCCGAAGTGCCAGAACCAACTTGTTGAGTAGGACTGGTAGGGTGCGTGGCATGTCTGCCCAGCTGTCATGCTGCCACCAGCTTCAGTGAACGGCTTACTGCCGATGAATGCCTGGGGTGCGTTCTGAAATGATGAACCTTTGCCCGACGTTGGCCTTGATTGATCCGACAGCTTTTGCTTCGTCCACCAGGTTTTTCCTGTTGAATAGGCCTTACCTGAATAGAATATTCGGCGGCTGTCTCTCATATCCCCCTGTTAGCGCTGTTCACTGCCGGCACGCATGCGCTCCAGTAGGTTTCACCGACATCTTTAGATCTGGAGTCAGTTACATCTGACCTTTCGCACTCCCCTCCTCAGAGAGGGCGATTCATAGGAGCCCTAAACAGGTGCTGCCGCAGGCCCATGAGGATACCTGTGCTGATATGGCCCCAGTGGACCTATAACTGGATGGAACATTCTGTTGGGATGGCAAACTTTGTTGTCAGGAATGGTACCTCTGACACGTGCCCTTCATCCCTTGGGGTATGCTCCACAGCTATACTCTCAGACTCAGAGTCAGAATTACACTGACCCGGCATGTGCTACTCCTCCAAGATGGAGACATGAAGCAGCCCTGTCCCAGGCGTTGCTGGTGCGGGCTCTCCTACAGGCTGGCGCTGCCACACATTAAGCAGCCCTGTCAACAGGTGCTGCTGGCGCAGTCTCTCCCGTAGGCCGGCGCTGTGACAGATTCGGTATCAGCAGTACAGTGACCCATCATGGTATCCGCCTCCAACAGGGAGACATTAAGCAAACCTGTCCCAGGTGCTGCTGGCGCGGCCTATCCGATAGCCTGCGCTGTTGCAGATCCGGTGTCTGAGGTGTACTGACCCGGCATGGTGTCCTTCTCCAAGCGGTGACATTAATTTTGGAATGTGGAGCTTCACCTGTGAAGGGTTAAAATGGCAACAGCTTCCATGCAAATACACACTTATTACCAGAGGGGAACCCTTGCAGCCCGAGACCAATAAGGTGGATCAATTTATTGGTGATTTCACCCCATGCCTGGGGACCACTGTATCTGTGACCCGCTGACCGCACTGTCAGCGACTCTGGCGGTGATACCGCGTTCCTGCTTGATTTGCCCCTCCATGGTCATCACAGCCGGCTGGAAGCCACTGACTGCCTTGTTAGTGGCTTGAATTGCGAACCCGACATCTACCGACTATCCGCTTCCGCGGTCGGTACCGGCGTCTCGCCACAGCCCATGATCGGTTCACTCGCCGACCTTCACCATAAATCTAGCAGGAAACCTCTGTTAAAAGAGGTTCCTGCTCAAACAGCAAACCCTGGTAAGCAATACAAAACGTACCTTCTAGGTTTAAACTTACCGCCAGCAGGAGCGATGCCCTGCCAGTCTGGTGCTTTGCCATGCAAATGACGATATGACATGCATGCGGACTGGCAGGGCATCACGGAATCACTCACGTGACTCCAAAGTAAAATTGAGTTTGGTGGTCTGCACTCTGCCTGAAATGCTGCAAAATTTAGTTTGGTTGTCTGCACTCAAGGAATTTCAAGGAATAGCTGTGAGTGAACTACCAGCCAACCAGCCCTGAGTGACTGATCTGGCAGCCACCAGCTCTGTGTGACTGAGCAGCTAGCCCACCAACCCAAATGACTGCGCTGCCGAGCCCCCCAGCCCTGAGTGACTGAGCTGCCGGCCCACCAGCCCTGAGTGACTGAGCTGCCAGCCCACCAACCCTGAGTGACTGAGCTGCCAGCCCACATGGCCTGAGAGACTGAGCTGCCAGCCTCCAAGGCCTGAGTGACTGATGTCCATACTAGCCCTCTGGAAACCAAAACCTTCTTCCCACACACACATACTAGCGCTCCCGAAAGCACCCACCCCCCCCCACTGGCCACCAATATTGGAATTGGTGGAGAGGTGGAATATTGTGTTGGGGGACCCACTTAGATAAGTGTATAATAAATATAGATATTTAATGAGCATCAATTATAAAATGACTAGACTAAGTGGTCCCCCAACACAACACACAAAAAAAACAATATTCCACCACTCACCCAGCCGGGGGGACAGCTTCATGTTGGTGCTGTCAGGGGCAAGTGTGGGCAGCGTCCTACAGCTGGGGGTAGGTAGGGGTGGCTTCAGGCGGGGGTTGTCAGGGTCCCGTGGGGGTGGGGGTCGGGGAGAGCATACTGCAGCCGGCAGAGGGGATGCCTTTAGACGGGGGCTGTCAGGGGCCAGTAGGGAGGATGGAGTGTCCTGCAGATGGTTCAGATGTGGGCTGTTGGGTGCTTATGGGGGGGGGGGGGAGTTTCCTGCAGCCGGGGGAGGGGGACGGCTTCAGGCGAGGGCTGTCGGGGGCCAGTGGGGGGGGTGTCCTGCAGGAGGGGTAGCAGAAGGGGCAGGGCTTCTGCTGGTGGCCAGTGGGGGGGGGGGGGGCTTGCTGCAGGGCTGGTACAAGTGTTGTGGGTGATGGGGCCAGTTTCTAGAGGGCTAGTTTGGATATTATGGCCAAAGGGTCTTTTCTGGGGATATTAAATATAGCACTCTCCGGATGCATGCCGGCCACAATCATTCACTCACTGGCTGCATGCTGGCCACACCCACTCACTCACCGGCTGCCTGCCAGTTGCACTCACTCACTCACCAGCTGCCCGACGGCCACACTCACTCCTCACCGGCTGCCTGCTGGCCGCACTCACTCAGCGGCTCCTGGATCGTTGTGATGGCTGATGCAGCTCGCTCTCCACATTGCTCACTCTGCTCCTTCAACTTTATTCTCCTCGCCGCCGGTCATTGACAGCATGTGCCGGAAGGGGCAGGTTTTACAATATTCAAACCTTCATAACTTTTGTAATATTCAGCCGATCACAACAAAACTTGGTACACTTGCAGCACAGGAGGATGTCAAATAAGGTGGTGAAAAATCATAGCGCTATCATGAACTGGTTTTGTGCAAATTTGGGACATGTTTCCAGAGGGCTAGTAGGGACATTGTGGGCCAAATAGATACTTGGGCTGGCAGCTCAGTCACTCAGGGCTGGTGGCTGGCAGATGAATCACTCAGGGACGGTGGGCTGGCAGTTCACTCATCGCTATTCATTGAAATTCCATTTCATGCAGAGTGCAGGCCACCAAACTTATTTTGCAGCATTTCTGGCGGGGTGCAGTCCACCAAACTCAATTTTTCAGTATTTTAGGTAGAGTGCAGGCCACTAAACTCAATTTTGCAGCATTTCAGGCAGAGTGCAGGCCACCAAACGCCATTTCACAGCATTTCTGGCAGAGTGCAGGCCACAAAATTGTAAAACAACTCATTGCATTGTCATTAAGGGCCAAATAGAATAGAATAGAATAGAATAGTTTCTTTATTGTCATTGTAACATGGACCATGTACAACAAAATTTAAAAATGTCAACCAGTCAGTGCAACATTTAAACCATAAAAGCTAACGATACATACAAGGTAAAATATTAAAAAAGATAAATAACTAAAATAATTATGAAATATGAAAATGGCACGCATATACACCCAACCCTACATCCTTCTGTCGATTTCACAGTGTACCAACCACAGTCCCTTAGTCCCCCCGTTCCTTGGCGGCTACATTTAGTGCCTTTATGGCAGTGGGGTAAAAACTGTTTTTAAATCTGTTTGTCCTTGTCCTTGTAGATCTGTACCGTTTGCCTGATGGCAACAGTTCAAACAGGGAGTGTCCGGGATGGGAAATGTCCTTTATAATATTCTGGGATTTTTTGATGCAGCGGGAACTGTGTAAGTCTTCCAAGGGAAGGAGAGGGCAGCCGACAATCCTCTGGGCGTTGTCAATGGCCCTCTGGAGCGTTTTCCTCTGAGCCGCTGTGCAGCTGGTGTACCACACGCATACACAGTATATTAGGATGCTCTCAATGGAGCACCGATAAAAGGACAGCAGCAGTCTCTGTGTGATGTTATTCTTCCTGAGCACCCTCAGGAAGTGCAGTCTCTGCTGGACCTTTTTCAGCAGCGCAGAGGTGTTCACGCTCCACGTCAGGTCCTCCTCAATATGGATTCCCAGGAAGCGGAAATCCGCCACCCTCTCCACACAGTCCCCTCTGATGATTAGTGGTACCAGTTCTGTTTTGTTCTTCCTGAAGTCTATTATTATCTCCTTGGTCTTTAAGGTGTTCAGGAGCAGGTTATTTTCTCCACACCACACTGTCAGCTGCTCCACCTCATCCCAATAGGCGTACTCGTCCCCCCCGGAGATGAGCCCCACCACCGTAGTGTCATCTGCAAATTTGACAATGGTGTTGCTGTGATGGGCGGAGGTACAGTCATGTGTGTAGATGGTGTAGAGCAGGGGGCTCAGCACGCAGCCCTGTGGAGAGCCAGTACTGAGGCTGAGGGCCGTGGATGTGTGATGGCCCACTCTGACTGCGGCCCGACAGGAAGCTATTTATCCACATGCAGGTGGATTGTGGAAGTCCCAAGTCCCCCAGTTTGTCCACCAGTTTGTGGGGAAGGATAGTATTAAAAGCAGAGCTGTAGTCCACAAAGAGCATTCGCACATAGCTTCCCCGCTGCTCCAGGTGGGACAGTGCAGCATGGAGAGCTGTGGCTACAGCGTCCTCTGTAGATCTATTCGCTCTGTACGCAAACTGGTGGGGGTCAAAGCTTTGGGGCAGGAGTGATGTGATATGATCCCGGACCATGAATGAACTAATCATTCATTGCAAGTACATTGCAGACTCACAGTTCAGTTGATTCACAGCTTAGAATCACAGTTGTGAACTCTCCTTCACGATCTTTCAGAGTGACTAACTCACGTCCAGGCATCCGGGGTTTTATAGTCCTGCCCCCCACCCCCCGGAAGGGGCATTACCTTTGTCGTGGTGATTGACAGGCGAGAGGACCAATCATCTGACCTCAAGATTTATTTAACTCTCATAACTTTTTTATTTTTAATTGATCAGAAAATTCATCAGGTTGCCTCAGCGGAGTAAGATGGTGTGAGATGGCCAAAAATTATAGTGATATATGGTGGCGTTTTTTTCTAAAATCAATATACGTCGCAGACAGGAAGTGGTCAAGATGAGACTTTTAGTTATATAGATAGATGGAAACAATTATAAAACTAATCTTAAGAAAAGATGTTTCAGAATCTTGATGATTTCCTTACATTTTAGTGTTCGACCTATTTGGATCTGAACTCAAAGGAAGTTATTTTTCTTTACCTGACATATGGGTTTCTGTGAATGGGTATCTCCCGGGTTCGAGATCAACTCCACAGATGTCCATTTTATTTGTGTGGTACAAAGTAAGCTGTAGACTTTGTTTCCAATCGACTTTAGATTTGTTAACAGGGAAGCAGATACCATCCGAGGTATTTTTTCTTTTGAAAAATCAATAGCCATTAGACTTAATTATTCATTTATAACCTTATCAAAATTTAGAGTTAGTAATCGCAGGAAAAAGCGATTGCTGACAACAGTAAAGCTGGTAACATCTGAGACCACAAAATTACTTGGACCAGTTTAGCTGGGATAAAAGCGTTTGCTTTCAATAACTTTAACTGGATGATATTGACTTTTACTTCATACTTTTGAAGAGAGATTGTTTCACATGAAAATATTTTAAGGTATACTTGCAAGACTATGTTCCTTCGCAGCAATTTTATAAATCCATACTGCTGATGGGGAAGCAATGTAATCTCTTAAAGAGATGCCCTGCAAGAATCCTTGTTCAATGGATATATCAGAGCTGTGCGTAAGAATTAAAATGTTCCTGACACAGAAAATAAAAAATTAAAAAGGCAGGAAAAGAAACTGCACTATTGTTCAGTTGTGCCCATTGTTCTTCAATCTGCAAATTGAGCCTCCAAAAGATAGAAAAGAAATCCACTACTAAAAGAGTAGTTTGCTGAAAGCTCTTATTCACTCAAGTTTCAATGATGTTTGAAACTGTCAAGAAACCTACTCTTCTACATTTAGTATTCAGTATTTACTTTAGTGTCATTTTAACTGAGTACTTACATACACAGAAGAAATGAAAAATTGTTTCTCAATCAGTTCCCATCAGTGCAGTTAATAAAAACAAAATAAATACATACAACTTAAAAAAAATAAAAAATTAACATATCTAAAAGTAGGCTTAAAATTTGAACTAGAAACATACATTCAGACCGAACAGTAGCATGCTTTGACAGGTGCCTAGCTTTCAAAGTATGGGTGAGGTTAGATGATTTGGTGTGTGATGTATGGGGAGGGGACACAGTCTGTTAACCAGTCTTATTGCCTGTGGGAAGAAGCTGTGTAGCATCCTGCTAGTTTTGCAGCTGATGCTCCTGTTCCTCTTCCCAGATGGCAAAATGGAGAAGATGTTATGTGATGGGTGATATGGGTCCTTAATAATGGAGATGGCTTTACGGCTTTATGGATGCTACTGTCAGCAGAGAGATGCTTTTGCCTTTTTATATGGAACAGGAATAAAATGGATAGGGAAAGAAAATAGGACTTTGGGAACTCAAAATACCATGGTCATTTTATTTTACCAAGATCAGCCATGGAAGGAATTGTATATAATTCTTGCGTCCCATCAATGTTTGGCTGGTTTGATTCTTATACTGCAGAGTAACTCTTGACACCATAGTTCACAAGATATTTCAGTAAATGTGGTCCTCAGAATTTCCACCTTGTCAGTAGTTTGTCATATGACCCTGTACATTTTCACCCTTTGAATCTTAACATCAAGGGGTTAGGCCTGAAAAGATAAATAGATTTCACTGCACTTCATTAGTTTGATAACGGCACAACTTGCATCTGATATCAGACTTTCAAAACTGTCTTTGTGCTGGATTTATGCTTTTACTGAGTTTGAAAAAGGTGTACACCTGAATTGCAAAATTTAGGGAAAATATACTGATACAATAAATTCTCTACGTTATCAGTAATTAGAATTACAAAATCCTAACTGTCAATTTAATTCTTACTCCTAATAATATTTGATATTTCAAGATATTTGACAAACAATCATTCTGCAATGATTTTTCTATCCTTCCTTATTTTGTTTCGCTTTGTGCATTCCCATTAACACTCCAGCAGTCAGCAGAGACAATCTGTTGCTCTAATTTTGTGAAGAACTGTTCACAAAGTTTTTAAACCCAATATGCTTTGCAGTCATTATTGAAAGGCCTCCAACTTCTCAAACAATTCCCCTTATCTAGAACTCTTGATTGTAACCCTATCTGATGTCTCAGTCTGGTAACAGTAGCAAGAACATTTAAAAAATAAAATACAGAATTGCATCATTTGCTAAACAAATGAAGAGGAATAAATTGCAATGTCCTTTTGATCATGTCTAAACTGTAAAGGTGCCAATTTGAAATATGTGTGCTTTTTTGAGAGTAAATGCTGGAGTGTTCAGTAATTATGTCATCAGTTTTGGCAAGGAGGTATGTTGAAAAGGAATAAATTAATGACTTCTGCTGCTCAGTCAGTATAACAACAGGAGAATAGACTCAAAACCCAGGGGACATGATATGAATAGTGGCTCGTCACATTTTCTATAATCCTCTGTTGAATTTGCACCAGATGGTCAAGAGAACACCTGGGGAAATTCATCCATTGTGTTCATAAACATAAGCAGTTTAGACAAACCAAAGCAGTTTGCGTGAATTAGTTTTTTAAAAAGGCAACCTTTGTTACTGCTTTGTTGAGTGTGAAATTTAAAACCCAGAATATTGCTTTAACATTCTAATTGAACAATTCAAAATTACATTACATTACAAGATATCAAATTGAATCAGGAATTGTCCATTCCCTCCTTTTACTACGTCTGCCACCTAGTACCATTATGGTTGATCTTCAACCTGCAATAACCCCATATCCATTGACTCCCTCAATATCTTAAAATTTATCAATGTCTCTCTTGACTATATATTTTTGAATACTGTTGGACAAAGTTACTGCTCGCAAATCCTAAAGTGGTTTATTTCCTTTAATGATGAATTTCTCTGCATATTTGGGTGTGATTTGACACTGCTAAAAATGGCACAAGTATTAATTAGAGACAGATTGTATCAGCATAAAATATGTCACATCAGCTTGAGGTGAAGCTCCTTAGTTTTCAGAGCACATGTACTGGTCCTTGTCTAATGAAGTGCTGCCTGTTAAATCTGTGTGTTATTTTACTTCTCAGCCGAACCCTTCATGAATCACCTCTGAATTAAAGATTTAACTGTGTCAAGATTTTGATAAATTAGCTAGCTACTTAATGATTGAAATGGTTACTGCACTTTCTACAAGAGTTTGAAGCATCCAGGTCTAAAACATCTAAAAAGGCAGACTATAATCTTAAAGCTGTGCCAATAATACAAATGTTTGGTTAACCTTGTGCTCCTCAGGTGCCATGCTTAATGGTGGCAATCTTGCCTTTGAGTCGGAGCTATGTGAATTCAAACCCCATTTCAGTTTAGTTTAGTTTAGAGATACAGCACGGAAACAGGCTCTTCGGCCCAACGAATCCGCACCGACCAGCGATCCCCACACATTAACACTATCCTATACACACTAGGGACAATATACACATGCACAATTAACCTACATACCTTAACATCTTTGGAGTGTGGGAGGAAACTGAAGATCTCGGAGAAAACCCATGTGGCCATGGGAAGAACGTACAAACTCCATACAGACAGCACCCATAGTCGGGATTGAACCTGGGTCTCCGGCGCTGCAAACACTATAAGGCAGCAACTCTACCGCTGTGCCACGGTGGCCGCCCAGTGACAGTTCAATATTTCAGCCAGGCAATTTAAGGTAGTACTGAATTACAGAGCACTATTGGGGATATTATCTCACAGACAAGATGCTAAATTTTCTAAAATGGATTTAAAGATCTGTAACATTAATTTGATGAAGAGCAGGGACTTCTCCCCATGATCCTGAGCAGAATACATTTCTTAGCCCAAATTATCAAAAGTCAAATCATTTGATATTGTATCATCATTTGTCAGACTTTACTGTGTACAAATGTGTATAATGCTTCTTACTTTACAAAAGTGATTACATAACAAAATGTATTTCACTGACTGTGAAGCATTTTGCAGGCTGTAGCTGTGCTATACATTTCCGTTCTCATTCTTTTTCTTTTGGTTAATGGAAATCTTGGCACGACTGTTAAGTTACCTGATTCATGATCTCAGAAGCTTGGACTGCGGTAGTAAATGTTCAAATTTACTACAGTTGCTGCAGTTAATTAAAGCAATTTGGAATCAGATCATTAAAGATGTTTATGCATCTAATATATTGTAGCAAGTTCTTTTAAAGCTCACAAATGTCCTTTATGAAAGGAAACCAATCATCACTACCTAGCCTAGCTAACAGTGTGTGCAGCATCAAATAGACAGCAAAGAATTTCACTGAATTGGGCCTGTGATTCTTTTAAATTCTTTTAAACAAACAAATGACCAAACTACTCCAGAAAGGTAAAATGAAATAAAATAAGCCATGAATAATTGACGGTATAACTTAAGCATTGGATCTGGACATGAACAAGCGTAATCAACCAAGTTGACCGGCAAATTTGTCTCCTCTACGCAGTAAAATTCTGAAAGAACTGGCAGGTTTGAGACCAGCAGATGTTCTGGAATATTGCATATCATATCTATTAATACCACACACATTTAACAAATGTTTTTAGATGTTTTCCCAGTGAAACATGTTTGGCTAAAGGGGGCATGGAACCCAGAGTCTTAGTGAGTGAAAGGGAACATGACATATATAACCTTGTGAGCCAAATGCCAAAGCAATGGGATTTCTGAATGGTTTCATAGCAGCTTATACAGAAATATGGGCCCACCTTGTCCATGCCAACCATTAAGTATTCATCTATTTTATCCAATCACCAGCACTTGATCCGTAACCTTCTTACCTTGATGATTCAAGTTTGGTCGGCACGATGTACATTCACTCTGTGACCTGAGTGGGTCTTTTCCGGGTGCTTCAGTTTCCTTTCACACTCCAAAGACATGCAAGTTTGTAGGTTAACTGGCTTGGTATAATTGTAAATTGTTCCTAGTGTGCAGGATAGTAAGTAAGTAAATAAGTATTTTAAAAAAAAAATTATATAGGACTTTTAAATCAAATCACGTTGAAGCCAAAATGCTTTACAGAGAAGAAATTAGATTTCCATACATCCATATAAAATAAAAAGGATAGCATTAGTGTGTGGGGATCGCTGGTTGGCGTGGGTTCCGTTTGCCCAAGAGCCTGTTTCTGTGCTCTATCTCTAATACTAAAAGTAAAAGGTGCTAATTTAGGTAATCACATTTTTTCTGCATTTGAGTATATTTTCCAAAATTTAGTGTTTTTTGCATTGGCCCATCAATAAATAACGTCACATATCTACAATGTTATCTTTCAACCATCACCATTCACCTGTAATAGGTGAGCACAATATATGAATAGGCTCTAACATTCTGGATGTAGTAGCAAACGAGCCTTGGAGGTCGTCGTGCCTCAACACATTTCATCAGCACATGTACAATTCTTGTATATTAACAGCGATGTGGACAATTGTCAGATAGTATCAAGCTGATCACTGTTCCCCTACTCAGTTTTCAGTCATCAGCAAAGTGTTGGCAAATGTTGTCAACAGTGATTTAAAGTGCAATTTAACAGCAGAAGCTTGTTCACTGAAAGTCACAATTGGTTTTGCTAAGACCTCTTGGCTGCAGATGGCATTACCTTCATTGCCCAAGCATAAAAAAATAAGCTGAATTAATGGCTCAATGACCTCCCTTGATATGTAGGCAACATTTGACTGGTGCAATATTAAGAAACCTAAGTAAAGACAACAAGCATCTAAGCTAATTCCAGTCAACCCAGTGCCTATACATCACTGTGGGAATTTTTCTGGCCCATGATCATTGGCCCACTGTCCAGAGCTGTGACAATAATGACCATCCCTCTAAAGTAAGAGATAGGAATGTTTACTGGTGATTGTATAATGTTCAGCTCCATTCCCTTTTCAGCAGAAAATGAAGAAAATTCAGTCCATGCCTCTATGACAACGGAAGTGGAATATTTCCACCATCGCACTGAAAAGTGACAAATGACATTTGTACCTCAAAAGTAGCAGGCAATGTTATAACTTATAGAGTTATGGAGAAAGGAAGCCTAACCATTTCCTTTTGCGATACAATGTCAATGGCTATTCCAAAATATTTCACCAACAACATTGATGATCTTTGACCCGTTGAGTCCCTCCAGCATTTTGTTTGCACAAGATTCTAGTATCTGCAATCCCTTGTGTTTCTGTTCCAATTTTAAGCCCTGGGTGTGACCAATAACTACAAATGTATTTCGACCTAATATACGCTGTGGATATAAGAGCAGATGTGTTTATGATAAATTGCATAATTAACACACGATTCGCCGCGTCGCCAACAGTCTATCTGTTTTTTATTTTTTTTTATTTTTAGTGTGTGTTAAAAGTTTGTGTAAATGTTCTCTGGTTTGTTTTATGTGGGGGGGGGGGGTGGTTGGAGAAACTTATTTTCAGTTTCAGTTTCTAGATGCAATTGTTTTCCTGGTCGTATCTCTGGAGGACTGACTCGTGCCTCACCGTGGACTGATTTGTGCCCCATTACAGAGCGTGGACTTGCCTGGGACCCCTTACTGGGATCGCTCCAACCGCACCTGCGGACTTACCATAAAGAGCTCGCAGTCTCGGGAGAGGCCGAGTCAGGAAGCTCCAACGAAGCAGAAGCTCGACCAGCCCCGACCCGGGGTCCGGTCGGCGGAGCGGGGGAGTTGACATCCCCCGATGTAGGAGCTGATCACCCTAACACGGAGGGGCTAAATGCCGCCTGCTACGGGAATCAAGATCGTCTGATCAACGGAGGGCTCGAGGCCCCTGATCACGGGAGAACATAGAAGGGAAGAGATTTGAACCTTTTTCCGCCTTCCATCACAGTGAAGAATGTGGAGGAGTCACTGTGGTGGATGTTTATGTTAAAATGAATCTTGTGTGTTCTGTTGCTTTTTATTTGTATGACTGACTTGGCAAATTAAATTCCTGGTATATGTTGCAAAACATACTTGACTAATAAAGTTTCATTGTGATTGTGATTGTGAAATTTAGAACATGATGGAATACTCTCCACATGCCTCACTTGCCTAGATAATTGCGGCTCCAACAACCCTTGAGAGAATGTCTACCATCCAAAACAAAGCAACTGCTTGATTAATATTGCATGATCATTTTGAACATCCACTTCTTTCATAACTGTTGCTGCACTCATAAAATACACATTAGCAAGTTCCTTGTTAGCTCCTACCAGATCTATGCAGTGGTACAGCATGAATTTTATCCGCAAATTCCTCTCCAACATTCCATGCTGTTGTTGAAATATTTCATGTTTAAGAAGGAACTGCAGATGCTGGAAAAATCGAAGGTAGACAAAAATCTGGAGAAACTCAGTGGGTGAGGCAGCATGTGTCTGAAAATGGGTCTTGACCCAAAACGTCACCCATTCCTTTGCTCCATAGATGCTGCTTCACCGGCTGAGTTTCTCCAGCTTTTTGTCTGCCTTTGAAATATTTCATGGTACCTTCATGAGGACTGGGTCAAGTTCCTCAGCACACCCATTGCAGTGATTCTTGTGGGCAGCTTTGCAGCACCGTTTCGAGTGTGATTTGTCATGGGTATTAAACGCTGCTTAAAGTGGGGCGACAAATCTTACACAAGAATAAAAACAAATGAAGCTACAGTGATATTGGGCTGAGACATTTTCTATATCTGCCGACTGTTTCCCAGCCACTCTGAAATTAATGGTATTTCTGGAATGAGTGGTTCCAGTGTCTCTAGGATGCTACCATGGCAGCCAGGTTTCATTGAACATCGGTCCTTTGCTAATTCCGAGTCCTTTTGTGTCTTCCAATTTTTGGCATGTTGAGAAACTTTTCAAACAATAGTGAACTCCCCAGAGAGTTGTGAATTTGAGGAATTCCCTGCCACAGAGGGCAGTGGAGGCCAAATCACTGAATGGATTTGAGAGCGAGTTGGATAGTGCTCTAGCGGAGTCAAGGGATATGGGGAGAAAGCAGGCACGGGATATTGATAGCGGATGATCAGCCATGATCACAATGAATGGCGGTGCTGGCTCAAAGGGCCGAATGGCCTCCTCCTGCACCTATTTCCTATGTTTCTATGTTTCTAAGAATTTTCAAGGCTTCAACTCATATTATTGCCTCATTTGACTTGCAAAGTTTTCTGATTTTCAATTGCATTAGTTTCATTTTGATGGATGAATAGTACCTGGATGAATGTAGATGAGCCATGCTCTAGGACTCAGAAGGAACCCTCGTACAACTGCTGGAGGGGTGTCTGATGAGCATCCCTGCGCAGCAAGACGAACTGGCAGTCCTCCAGAACAGAGGGAACATGTGGACAGAAGGACCCATGATGAGACGTGGGCACCAGCGCCAGCTTGCCCACCATCTGCCGAAGACGTTGCAGCGCATCTGAAGGCTGCTCCACCTGGCCCCATGCCGGTGGGATGAACTCCCCAGGCACCGTCAACGGAGAGCCGTACACCAACTCTGCGGAGGAGGAGGCCGTGTCCTCCTTGGCACCAGTGCGGACCCCCAGCAAAACCCATGGGAGAGTGTCCACTCAGTCCGGATCATTCAGCCATGCCTTCAGGGCATCCTTGTATTTGCGGTGAAACCGCTCAACTAGTCCGTTCGCCTGCGGATGAGACGCCGTTGTGTGGTGTAGGCGAACCCCCAGGAGGCGTGCCATGGCCGGCCACAGATCCGACGAGAACTGAGGCCCCCGGTCGGATGTTATGTCCAGTGGCACACCGGACTTGGCGATCCAGTGGGCCACCAAGGCTCGAGCACAGGTGGCCATTGAGGAATCAGGTAGTGGAATGGCTTCAGTCCACCACATGAAGCGGTCCACGCCAGTGAAGAGATAGGTCATGCCCCGGGACGGCGTCAGCAGCCCCACAATGTCCACGTGAATGTGGGTGAACCGCTGCCGAGGTATGGTGAACTCATGCCCACGTATCGTTGCACCTTGGCGGTCTGGCACAGGATGCAGGTGCGCGCTCAATGTCCAACCTCCTTCCGCAGCCAATGCCACATGAAGCGGGAGGCTTTCAGGGCCGTTGTCGCCCGGATGGAGGGATGCACAAGCCCATGGAGCACCTCAAACACCCTGCACCGCTAGGCGATGGGGACGATGGGTCGCAGAAGTCCAGTGGAGACATCACACAGCAGCGTTGCGCCCCCAGCACCACAGACAATGTCCTCCAACTGCAGGCCCGAAACTGCCATTCGATAGGCGGCCATCTCCTCGTCAACCAGCTGTGCGGTTGCCAGGGCGGAATAATTAACCCCCTCAGCACTTGGAAGGCTGTGTGTTCGAATTATGTCGGTGTCACCAGTTGTGGCAGCCTGGACGAGGTCAGGAAAAGGCCAGACATCAGGCAGGTTCAACAGGAGTGGCCTGACCACAAGGCATTAATAATGAGAAGAAACAAAATACACAATAGCTGGCTTCATGATAAATTCTTATCTATTTTCCTGATTCCAAACCTAAGTATTAAAACCAATATTTCCTTTGCATTTCTCTGCACCTGTTCTTTCAACATGGTAAACAATCACTGAGAATACGTGAATCAGTGATCAGTAAATATGTGTCATCTAATTTAAGCAGCTATTGAAATATACTATCAAAAGCTGTATTTAATTTTAATAAACAACAAGGCAACGTGTTGCATATTTAATTAGGTTTGTGACCAGTTATTCATAGATTATAAAGAAAAACTTCAAAGGCTGGAACTATATACGTATGTGCAATGCGCATAAGAAACAATGCCTGACATACATCTGAATCGTATTTAAAAGTCATATCATATAGTTTATCATCTAAATTCATAAGCAAAATTGGCTGATTCAAGTCAAGCTTTATTCTGAAGGTAGCATCAGATTTCTGTTGTTCTAGTTTCTGGTAATGCCATTACTGGCTGATAATAATATAAGCTGACCTATAAAACACTAAAATTCCAAAATCTAGAGCAGCCCCAATAGAGTTGACAACTTAAGTACAGAGAGTGATATTATAAAACTATCCTCAGCAAAATCTAATATCGGGCTTACAATTTCAAGGGGCCAAATAGTTTCAGAAACACGTGACCATCCTTGTTTTCTGTGAAGAATGGAACCCAATATCATATAATGTACATAAAATTGAATGTGCATAATAATCTGAATTTAACTGGCTGCAGTAAATAGTGGGATTAAATTTTGAGCTACAACACTCCTCTGGCTGAATACACCTACTAGTATAGAAACATAGAAACACACAAAATAGGTGCAGGAGTAGGCCATTCGGCCCTTCGAGCCTGCACCGCCATTCAATATGATCATGGCTGATCATCCAATTCAGTATCTTTTACCTGCTTTCTCTCCATACCCCCTGATCCCTTTAGCCACAAGGGCCACATCTAACTCCCTCTTAAATAGAGCCAACAAACTGGCCTCAACTACCTTCTGTGGCAGAGAATTCCACAGATTCAACACTCTCTGTGTGAAAAATGATTTTCTCATCTCGGTCCTAAAAGACATCCCCCTTATCCTTAAACTGTGACCGCTTGTCCTGAACTTCCCCAACGTCGGGAACAATCTTCCTGCATCAGGCCTGTCCAACCCCTTAAGAATTTTGTAAGTCTCTATGAGATTCCCCCTTAATCTTCTAAATTCCAGCGAGTACAAGCTGAGTCTATCCAGTCTTTCTTCATATGGAAGTCCTGCCATCCTAGGAATCAGTCTGGTGAACCTTCTCTGTACTCCCTCTATGGCAAAAATGTCTTTCCTCAGATTAGGAGACCAAAACTGTACACAATACTCAAGGTGTGGCCTCGCCATGACCATGTACAACTGCAGCAGAACCTCCCTGCTCTTGTACTCAAATCCTTTTGCTATGAATGCCAACATACCATTCACTTTCTTCACAGCCTGCTGCACCTGCATTGCTACTTTCAATGACTGGTGTACCATGACACCCAGGTCTCGTTGCATCTCCCCTTTACCTAATCGGTCACCATTCAAATAATAGTCTACTTTCCTGTTTTTGCCACCAAAGTGGATAACCTCACATTTATCCACATTATACTGCATCTGCCATTCATTTGCCCACTCAGCCAACCTATCCAAGTCACCTTGCAGCCTCCTAGCATCCTCCTCACAGCTAACACTGCCCCCCAGCTTTGTGCCATCCTCAAACGTCAAGATGTTGCATTTAATTCCCTCGTCCAAATCATTAATATATATTGTAAATAGCTGGGGTCCCAGCACTGAGCCTTGTGGTACCCCACTAGTCACTGCCTGCCATTCTGAAAAGGACCCGTTCACTCCTATTCTTTACTTCCTGTCTGCCAGCCAGTTCTCTATCCAATCAACTTTCAAAACACTGGCTTTATCTAACTGGCCTGTCCTTAAGGGTTCTGATACTATTTGGCATTTTGGGATGAGGAACGACAGCAAATTTGAATGCTGATAAAGGCCTAGTATTAGGTCTTTCAGACAGGAAGCTGAGGCTGGAAGAGTAATTATGCCAAGTTTGAGTGAGGCTGGGGTGATTACTGACTATATTACACATAACTATGTTCAAGATAGGGCAATATAGTGCACTACCGGTTGGTTGCACTGAGAGAATGGCTTTGAAACCTAGTGAGATTCTTCCCTCAGGCTCACCAGCTGTCATTCTCCTCTTTGACATTTGCTAACTTCACGATCAAACAGGCAGTGGCAGACCTATATTTTTTGAGGCCCTGAAGCTTCAACTGTTATGGGGGCCCTTCACAACTAGCAACAAGGTCTGGGTAACCACTGTTATCTTCTTCAATGGGGTTGTTCCACGCCAGATCACCACAAATGTTAATAGTGTTTTAAATTATTTATAATAATTTTTATATTAAATATATTTAGAATGAAACATCCTTGATTTGGACATTTTCTTGTTTACTGCTAGCCTACATGATACTTTAATAAGCTTTTAATTTTAATTTAAACTATTGTTTTGTATTGAATTACACTATATTATTAATATTATTGTTTTTTAAGCAATGTGGACTAAGAATGCTATTCACTTCCAGAAAAAAGGTAGGCAGTATTTGCCGGGGGTCCAGGAGGCTGGCTAAGCTCCTGCATTTTCAATAAATTGAAAGTGATTCTCAAGCTTTCTGCGGATAGTTTACATAACAGAAGCTTAGGTGCAGTAAAATGCCATGCAGCCCTTCGGGCCAGCACTGCCATTCACTGTGATAATGGCTGATCATCCACAATCAGTACCCCGTTCCTGCCTTCTCGCCATATCCCCTGACTCCGCTATCTTTTAAAGCTCTATCTATCTATCTCTTGAAAGCCTCCAGAGAATTGGCCTCCACTGCCTTCTGAGACAGAAAATTCCACAGATTCATAACTCTCTGTGTGAAAAAGTATTTCCTCATCTCCGTTCTAAATGGCCTACCCCTTATTCTTAAACTGCAGCCCCTGGTTCTGGACTCTCCCAGCATTGGAAACATGTTTCCTGCTACTAACGTGTCCAAACCCTTAATAATCTTACGTGTTTCATTAAATAGCCTCATACAGCTAAAAAAATCTTTACAAAAAAGATGTTACCTGAAATGTCTCTTTGCCTAGCACTGTGATTAGAAGGAATTTTTTCACCCAGAGTTGTGAATTTGTGGAATTCCCAGCCACAGAAGGCAGTGGTCTCGTCTCCTTCAGCAGCACCTCCGTCTCCCTTCCTGAGCTCAGACACCCACCTCTCCTCACAAACGCTCACTTCCCCTCACCTACACCTACACCTCGACTAAACCCCTCGCCTCACCGATACCTCACTACCAAACTCTCCTCACACCGAAATCTTGCCTCGACTAAACCGTACCTCACTAAACCTCGCCCCTCAAATAAACCTCACACCTTAACCCTACCTCAATTTAACTAAACTCCACCTCACTAATCCGCACCTCGACTAATTGCCACCTCTCTCCCGCTCCCTCTATTTACAACCCCCCCGGCTGTTGGTGGCGTCTCACCGGGGGGGGGCGGGCCGAATGCGGAGAGCAACGCAGGCGCATTGCCCAAGAGAGGAAGTGGGAGGGGAGGGGCACACGCGCACTGATGTTGACGTCAAGCCCGATCCTCGCGTCCCCCACCCGCGGTGGCAACAGCCTTTTCCCCATGGGAGCGGACGAGAGGCGGCGATTAGTCGAGGCGGGGATTAGATGTGAGGTGGGAGGTTCAGTTGAGGTGAGGTTTAGTTAGTTGAGGTTTAAGTGTGACGTGAAGTTCAGTCGGGGCAAGGGGTTTAGTCGAGGTGAAAAATCAGATTCCTTTCTAGGAAAACAAAAAAATCGGAATTCCGATTTAAATTGGAAGAATATCTGGACTAAAGTCGCTTCTGGGGCCCCTCCAGGATTAGGGGCCCTGAAGCTTAAGCTTCATTAGTTTCATAGATATGTAGAAACGCCCCTGTAAACAGGACCTGACAAAGTATATAGAGAGAAAGAAGTTAAAATCCACTTGCCTCACAAAAAAAATTCTCCCTGAATTACAGACTTTGTTGCTGGTAGGTCCAGCAGATTTCAATGTGAGGTTTATCCCACGTTTTCTGTAAAGTAAGGTGTAGCTAACATTTTTGCATTTGAATGTATTCCTTGCACCCAAAACTTTATTTTCTGCTAATATATTTTGTCCCATGTTTGAATCAGTTTGTTTTTTATTATTATAAACGTTGTGCTTACATTTAATGTAAATTAGACTGAGTGGAACCCGTTGTGTCCCATTCTCACATGGGAGTCCTGGTCCCCTAATGCAATATTCCACCACTCACCCATAGCCTCCAACTGTGCAGGCACAGCTGATGGGTCCGCTTTGTGATGCTCGTGATCCTCCTCCTTCCCTCAAAATCCCCCACTCAGCCCCTTGTCATTCCATCCCCACGCACTCACTCCACCCCCCCCCCCCCATCCACTCTTAGCGGCTGTCCGGCGGTGCAGCCATTCCCGCCCATTGGGTTCCCATGGACACATAGACATTACTGCGCAGGCACAGCTGACGGGCACTGCAAATATAAAAGGTATTTATTAAAGCTTAAAATGTGAATAACTCTTATAATATAACAACAATTTAAATGTTAAAGATGAGATTTATTCAGTTCAGTTCTTTCTTGTTGTGTCTCTTGTTGCATTCTGCAGTCAGGGAAGGGGACGGCTTCAGGCGGGGGCTGTAAGGGTCGGTGGGGGAGGGGGGAGTGTCCTGGTGCCGGGGGAGGGTGACGGCTTTAGGCCCGGGCTGTCGGGAGCCGGAGGGGGGTGGGGCGATGGGAGCGTCCTGCACTCACTCCATCCCCCCTCAAGCCCCCATCCACTCTTAGCAGCGCAGCCATTCCCACCCATTGGGTTCCCATTGGGATGTACAACACGCATGTATTACTGCACAGGCACAGCTGATGGGCACGGTAAGTGGAAAACGGATTTATTACAGCTAAAAATGTGAATTACAAAATATAACAACAATTTAAATGTTAAAGATGAGATTTATTCAGTCAATTCTTTCTTGTTGCACCTCTTGTTGCGTTCTGCAGGCGGGGAAGGGGGACGACTTCAGGCAGGGACTGTTGGGGGCCGGTAGGGGGAGTGTCCTGCAGCCATGGGAGGTGCATGACTTCAGGCGGGGGCCGGTGGGGCCCGGTGGGGGAGGGAGGAGCATCCTGCAACCAGGGGAGGGGGACGGTTTCAGGTAGGGCCTGTTGGTGCCGGAAGGGTTGTATTTTACAATATTTTAGCCTTCATAACTTTTGTAATATTCTACCGATCAGAACAATACTTGGCACACTTGCAGCACAGGAGAATGGTGAGTAAGCTGGCGAAAAGTCATAGCACTATCGTGTACCGTTTTTGCGCAAATTTAAAAACAATGCAAACCGGAAGAGAACAAGATGAGTGGTTTAGTTAAGGGTAGACAGACAGATAGACAGACAGATAGACAGACAGATAGACAGACAGATAGACAGACAGATAGACAGACAGATAGACAGACAGATAGACAGACAGATAGACAGACAGATAGACAGACAGATAGACAGACAGATAGACAGACAGATAGATAGATAGATTGACCAGACAGATAGATAGATAGATTTTGTGATCAATGGTATTAAAAGTTTTTTTCAGATCTATAAATAATCACACTGCATACTTATACAATTAGTAATTTCTTATTTTAATTCTCTCCGATGTAAAGAAAGCCACATCGGGATCATCAAATATAGTAGATGAGATTAAGTGCATCTGAACCTCTGTCTCACCAGGAAGGACTGCTAGCATCCCTGGATGGAGGTAAGGGAGGTATAGAGATGTGTTACATCTCCTGTGGTTGGGATTGTTTGGGTGGCAAAGGAGGAGTGAACCAAGGAGTTGCAAAGAAAGTGGTCTCTGTAGGAAGTGGAAAGCAATGGGGATGAGAAGATAAGACTAGTGGTAGGCTTACGTTGAAGGTGGGAGAAAGGTGTAGGTGGTGCAGAGGCTAGTGTGGTGAAAGTTAGGAAAAGGGGAACTCTACCACAGGTCCATAGGTCCATAGAGGGAGAGAAATAGCAGAATTACAGGATACAGAGGAGACATTATATAAATGTCTGAATGTGTTGAGACCTTGTCGCCTGTAGACATGAGCTGCTTCATTCACTAAGCAGATGATCCAACCAATCATCAATTACAGAATCAAAGAGAGAAATGCAAGAAATCAATCTGGAATAACCCAAAATTGTTATTTCTTCTTGCAGATGATTATGTGTTAAGCTGTGCAAAAGAAGAGTAGATGTTTGATGGAGTCTTCAGCTCCAAAAGGTCAATGCTTCCATGTGGTTTTAGTTATTTGTCTCAACCATATGATCTTCAGTGCTAATTTAGTCACAAATGTGGATGGCATTCAGAATAAATTTGGTTCCTCTGATATCTAAATTTATACAACAGGAAGGTAGATTTTCCAGTCAATTTGCAAGTTTACAAATGAAACATCAACCATATATAATTTCTGTCTTAAAATCTATTGGGTCACATCTTACTGATTCCTTGCCATAATAATGCACAGCTTAGAAAGCAGTGGCAGTATTAGTCCAAAGGTCTTTCTCCTGCATATTGTAGACAATGACTACAACTAAGTAGCAGGTGGTGGAACTAAAATCCTGTGTGAAGATTGCCTTGATAGCATACCGCCGATGTGTGCTCAATGATGAGTCCAGGGACAGAACAGGAGGCCAGACATACACATATATGAACTTCTGCAGATTCTCAACTGTGTAGTGTGCAGAACCAAAAGTTCGGACCATCTGCCACATGAGTGCACCTCTCCAGAGGTTCTATGCAGAACTGCTAGCTAGCAGTCAGTGCATTGCAGCCTATTATTAAACAATCCATCACTACAAGTTTAAAGTGTAAAGAATGGTTCTTGTATCTTTAGAATCATGCTACAAGGAAGAATCTGTTACAAGGAAGAATATTTTATTACTACTGAGCACTTAGTTTTTCCAATGTAAATTTAAAGACAATGTTAAAAATATGCAAACTGCAATTTGCCTTCGTGCAGAGTTTTCAATGACAATTTGTAAACTCAACAAACATATAAAAGCATAATATGTTAAATGCATAGACTTATCATTCATGCAAAACTAATTTGTCGGCAATGCTATTAAAAAATCACTAAAAAAATTCCTATGTTGATTTTCCAATAAATAAAAATGTTTTGATAGATAGATAGTATTTCTTGAAGTAGCTACATTGTTAATTTAAGGTGTGGAGGTTGCCTATGCATGACATATTTTAAAGTAGGGTAGCTGTTGCACTCTGTAACACTAAATGAGAAAGGTGTTGATCCATTGACAAGGAGATCAATGACAAAAATTACATGGATATTAATGCTCACCATTGGCATGATTACACACAAACACATGCATATCATAAACAAAAATACAACACACACTATATTTGCACAAACACACACACACATATGCGCATATACACAGACTCATGTACAATCACATATACATATTCACACATACACATACACAATTATTTATTCACATCACACAGACACACGTGCATGAATGCTCACAACACAAACATATAAAAACCATTAAGTGCACACATATTGGAGCAATGGGCTCAGACATCAACATCCTTTCTTATTGCTTCCCCACCTTCAATTGTCTTTGTTCTTGAGTCTCGTCTCTATGTATTCATCTTCTCCTGTCCTCTAATCTCCTCCCACATTCATCAGACTGCTTCCTTTCAGCACCTTACATCCTCCTCCATCTGTGGGCACACCTGTGCATAATCCTGATCAAACTCCAGCACTTTGCTACCAGCTCATCCATATCTACCCAACACTCTCCTTCCACTCCCTCACCACCATCCAGGTGTATAAATAGCCTTTTCTAAGTGAGGCAGAGATTCATCTGCACCTCCCACAATGTGTTCTAATGCATTTGGTGCTCACAATGTGGCCCCTTATACTTTGTAGAAGGCAAGGCTTTATAGAGGATCTGGGCAAATGCAAAGTTTTTGTTGCACACTATTTTAAGTTTTCCTTCCTACTCCTACATGACCCATCTGTCCTCGACTTTCACCATTGCTAGGATGAGGCCAAACACAAATTGGAAGAACACACCTCACATTCTGAAGAAGGGTTCCTATGAAAAACTGAAGGAAGATACTGCCTGACCTGCTGAGGTACCCCAGCACTTTATGTCTCTCTTCAGTGTAAAACTGCATCTACAGATTTCTACACACCTTATATTCTGCTTGGGTATCTTACAACCCAGTGTTGTGAACATTGAATTTTCCAATTTCAGGTAACCCACACTTCTGGAGTTTTTCTCTCATACATCGGGAACCAAGAACCAAGGTTTCTTCTCCTTTATTTCCCGTTTCCCATTCCCAGTTCCCCACCTGCTTCAATTTACCCACTGCTGCTCCACATGGAGTTCCATCTGTCACCTACCAGCCACAATCCCCCTATAAACAGACAATCTTCCCCTTCCTTCTCAGTATTGATGAAGGACCTGAACTAGAAATATTGACTTACACCTTTGACTCCACAGATGTTGCCTCACCAGCTGAGTTATTTCAGTGTTTTGTTTTTCATTTCACATCCACACCAGACTTCTCTGTCATGGAGAGAGAAAAATATTGATTAGCAGATGAACAGAGGGTTAAGGTCAAATATGTTTTCAGAAGCTCATGAGGAAGTGCAACATCCCAACCAACTCCTGCGAATCGTGGGCCCATAGTCACCCAGAGTGTAGAAGGAACATTCATAATAGAATAGAGAACCTCCGCCAATGTGTTGGCAGCACACAGTAGCCCAGCATAAACTGTGATGTGCACATTTGCACCATTTTTCAACTGATCCACGCACTCACCTGTTATGCACCCCCCTCAGTAGCAAGACTCTACAAATCCCACACTACCCTCCTCGGCCATTTCAGAACCCACATAACTGGAGCATTAAAATGTCACCTTCAACCACGAGGGACCACTTAAGAAGCAAATGGAGGCATTTCTGGCATCCAGTTAGTGCATTTTAGGCATGGTATTATGACTAAAGCAGATCATGTTTTCTTTCTTATTTTTCTTATTTTCAATGAAACTAAGTTACTAAAGCATTTATTTAGGTGTTGAACAAGGTGGCCTCTTTTCGAGAATTTCATTAATGATGTATTACTGTGTGTTTAGCTCATTGTGATCGAAGGAAATTGATATAGCAGAGACCACAGCAGCTGCAGAGTTGAGCTGAGCTTGCATGTATCCAATATTCTTTCATTCTACTTAAATTGTCTGCCATAATTCCCAATGAATCCTTGTAATCCTATACTGATACGATCTTCTATAGTGATTAATACAGAGCAGTATGTTGCAAAATCACTGGGTTACTCCTCCACTGTTAGAGCCTCAGTTAAAGACTCTGTTTAATGCAGAGACTTCTCTTGATCTGATCAATGAACAAATACCATAAGGAAAATGCAACAGTTCACTCCCTGTATTGATTTTGGAAAATAATCCAGCAAACATTACAGTAAGAACACATATTCAAATTTAGAAAAAAATTATTGGAAATTGCACAGCTTTGAGCACCATGAATATATATGTAATGCAATTGCATTTGGTGGTAGAGTGGTGCATCAGGTGATTCAAGTTTTTCTTGTGCATCCCTTCATTATTGGTGTAAGGATTGAGAGTGGTTTTATGCTCAGCCCTTTGAAAACAATGGTTTAATATGCTGGTGAAAATAATTCTGGAGAGGAAGGAGAATTAAATAATGTTCCACAGATCAAATAAAAATCTGGTGCTGAATTTGCTTTTGTATTCTTCCCCCAGAATTTGTAAATTCAAGCAATCTCAGGTATCTCCTATGACAGTAATTTCCCAGAATTTAAAATCTAATTATTACTGCTTCACTTATGCCTTCCATTCATGATATAATATACACTGGAGTGTACCTGCAAAGGTGTGATTGGAAGAGTGTGTATGGAAGGTAGCAAATTTAAAGAGATGAGAAGGTGGGGTGAGATTAGGATTGGTACGTGACTGGTGGAACCAGCTGAGTTGGGTGGTGATGGGCAGATGGAGCCAGGTTGGGGGGGGGGGGGGGGGCTAACAAAGTGAACAAAGGAAGGGAGAGCACTGCATTACCTGGATTTGTTATGCTCTCCCATTCTATCTGCTCTTCACCCACACATTGTTGTCCACCAAGTATTTTTCCACCTTGGACTACCCTTTCTATCCCCTCACCCACAGTACCATCCACCTACTATCACTCCCTTATCTGGATCCCCTTTTCATCCATCATCCTCTGTCCCCAACTTCTCTACTCCATCGTCCCCACCTGGCTCCATCTGACTACTAACACCACCTCCTCCTTTGCCACTGGTAACCATGGAGATAGGTGGGTCTGGTTCTTTCCAAAGCACAATGCCTCAGTTGACCAGATTACACTTGTTTTTGCATGAATGGCAGTGGATAACTTCAGACCCGTTTATAATGCACAGTATAAAGGGGTTCAAAATTGATTTTTTTTTTTGCCTAACTCATTACCACCCACACAACATATACCAAGTCGATTGTATATTCATTCCAACCAAGAAGGTTTGGATGTACAAGCAGAAATTCATACATTACACAAAAAAGGGACAATTGAGAGATCAAATCATGAAAGTCATCAATTCGTCTCCAATATATTCTCTAGGCAAAAGAAAGATGGGGGATGTCAGATCATCCTTGATTTAACACAACTTAACTCATACAAGCAGTATAGACATTTTAAAATGGAGAACTTCTTTACTGCTAAACAACTAATTTCTAAATGATGCTTTGTGGCATGCATCGATCTCAAAGATGCATATTATTCAGTTCCAATTCACAAGGATCACCGGAGATATTTGAAATTTAGCTGGATGTGGCAGCTATGGCATTGCCTAATGGATTAACCTCAGCTCCCAGGTTATTTACCAAATTACTGAAGCCTGTGCTCAGCTAGCTCAGAGCTCAAGAGCACATTGTTATGGCCTATTTGGATGATATTCTAATTGTAGGGAAAATGCTGCATTTGGCTAATCTATCTGCTTTAGCCACAAAACCCATATTTTAGAAATGGGGTTTCTCATCCATCCAGTTAAATCCAGATTGATACCGACTAGGGCTATTGATTATTTAGGATTATGTTAACTCTATGGATATGTCTGTGACTCTGTCCTGGGGCAAGAGATTAGAATTAATAGAAGCCTGTGATAACCTTGTTGTTATGGAGCAGCCAATTATTCACCAGGTAGCTAGTGTAATTGGCAAAATAGTGGCTGCTTTTCCAGCTGCCCAATTTGGGCCCTTGCATTATAAAAATTTGCAGCGGGCAAAGGAGCAAGCACTTAAGTCCCATTTACATCATTTTAACAGACCTATGCTATTATCAGCTGAAGCTATATCAGAGTTACAATGGTGAACTACCAATATTCAGCATTGCTTCAGTGACATTTTGATCAGTAAACCTTTAGTTATACTACAAACTGATGCAGGTGCACAAGGATGGGGAGCTACTAATACCATCTATAGTTACGGAGGCAGATGGGATATGCACGAGTAACCATTTATTCATCTATATGGCATCAACTACCTGGAGATGCTGGGGGGGTTCTATGTGTTGAAGGCTTACTGTGGGAATATGCATAGTCTGCATGTTCAACTACAAAGTGATAACACTAAAACAGTGGCATAGATTAATCACATGGGTGGAATCAAGTCAGTATCCTGTGATAGTTTAGCTAACCTTATCTGGAGCTGGTGTATTAAAAGAAGGATTTGGATCTCAGCTACCTACTTGCCAGGTAGGTTTAACATGGTGGCGGACACTAGGTCACGTAAATGTAATGATAACACCGAATGGATGTGAGATCACAAAGTGTTTAACAAAGTTATTGCTCGATATGGAACGTTGGATATTGATTTGTTTGCATCTAGGCTTAATCACTAGTTGCCAAAATATGTTACAGAGGAGCCAGACCCAGGGGCAATAGCAATAGATGCATTCTTGTTACACTGGGGAGGAATGTTCTTTTATGCCTTTCCTCCATTTTGCCTCATCAGCCGGTGCTTGCTAAAAATCAAGCAAGATTTCGCTTCAGGTATTTTAGTAGTGCCTGACTGGCCTACACAGTCATGGTTCACGTTGATGTTAGGATTGTTAATGAAACTATATATGGTTATTAGTAAGCACAAAGATTTGCTTGTTCATCCCGTGACGCGGGAATCTCACCCTCTGCATTATAAAATCAACTTATTGATTTGCAGACTTTAAGAAGACCTTTCCTGGGGATCGGATTATCCGACCGAACGATGGACGTGATCACTGCAGCTTGGCGGGACAGTACCACAAAGCAGTACATTTCTTACGTCAAGCAATGGGAAGTATTTTATGTAAATTCAAATATAATTTATCATACAGCACATATAGCTGATGTCTTAGAGTTTCTTTCAATATTATTTTTTGATGAAAGATTAAGCTATAGTGCCATCAACACTGCCAAAAGTGCCTTATCATCGCACTTGCTGCTGGGACCGGCACACCACTCTGTTGGGTCTCACCCTTTGATATCCAAATTCATGAGGGGTACCTTTAACATAAATCCTCCCAGGCTCAGGTACACGGAAGTATGGGACGTTAACATTGTGTTAACACTGCTTCGTGATTGGGCTCCAGCTGCATCTTTATCTTTGGTCCGGCTCACATATAAGGTAATAATGCTCATGGTGCTAGTTTCAGCGCAATGTGTCTAGTCATTGAATAAGCTAAGTTTGGACAGGATGGTTATGTCTCCCAATAAAATAACGTTCTATATAAATGATTTAATTAAGCAAAGTAGACCGGGTGTGTTAGGTCTGAAGCTGGAGTTTTTAGCATATCCAACGGATCATAGATTATGTGTTGTCACATATATTCAACAATATATAATGACTACGAATAACCTTAGAGGCACTGAACCGGCTATGTTCATCAGTCACAGGAAACCACACAAGAGGGTATCGGTGCAGACCATCTCTAGGTGGTTGAGACATGTATTGGCTTTCGCAGGAGTGGACACTGATGTTTTTAAATTCACTCCACCAGGGCTGCAACAACATCGGCAGCGAGGTTCATGGAGGTTCCGCTGGACCGCATCCTAGCGACAGCAGGATGGTCGAATGAGCGGACTTTCCAAGCCTTTTAAAATAAGCCTATTGCCAGGCCTGGTTCGTTTGCCAACACAATTTTGAGTTCTGTTAAATACATTTTTCTTTTCCTGGATGTAAGGGACCACTATTATTATTACTTTCATTGAAAGCATCAGCATGTTTTTAATCTATACCATGTCTACCTATACCATGCACTATCTTTTCAACCATATCTGGTCAACTGATGCCGTGTGTTTGCTTGGACTCGGGTTCACGACATGAAATCACAGAGCTTTGAAATCTTCACGTAGTCACTCACGTGACTTCGAAATAAAATAGGAAGTTTAAACAAGAACTTACCTTTTGAAGTTTGATCTTTATTTCATGAGAAGTTGCGATGAGGGATTACGTGCCCTCCACTCCCAACCCTATTCTCATAATGATCATTCGGTAGTTCTAGTTTCTTAAATCTTCCTATAGTTAGGTCAGCGATTGTTCTGTGATTTCATATGGCTGCTTTAAAGGTTGACGTGCATGCGGGCTGGCAGGCTTCTTCACGTAATCCATCATCGCAACTTCTCATAAAATAAAGATCAAACATCAAACAGCAAGTTCTCGTTTAATGTTTCTATAAAACTGGACATAAGCATCTATAATTAACCTCAGTGGCTTTTTTTCATGTAATATGTGAGGGTATTGACTGCAAAGAGTATATCTGTATACAGGATATATCAGTTTTCCCATCTATCATTCCAAATCGATATCAGAATGTTTTATTCTTATTCAAGCCTTAGTTGCATTTGTGGGCTTCTACTTTGAAGTTTCTGGTGTGTATGCTTAGAATACCTAACTTCTTTGCAAAGTAGTGGCTGCCTTTAAATGTTGTCAGACAAACAAGTTTTCCCACCATTTCACCTGAAAAACAAATGCAGAACCATGAGATGGTGAGGGGGACCTATACTTTTGAATATAATAACAAGCATGGCACAGAAGCACAGCTGGTAGAACTTGACTCACAGCATCAGAGAACTAAATTCAACTCTTACCTTGGGGCTGGGGGGGGGGGGGGGCTTGTAGGTTAATTGGCCTCAATAAAATGCTGCTAGTGTGAAGGGATTGCATGTGAAAGTAGAATAACATAGATCTCATGTGAATGGGAGGGGGGGTGTGTGTGTGTGTGTGTGTGTGTGTGTGTGTGTGTGTGTGTGTGTGTGTGTGTGTGTGTGTGTGTGTGTGTGTGTGTGTGTGTGTGTGTGTGTGTGTGTGTGTGTGTGTGTGTGTGTGTGTGTGTCAGGTGAAGATGTAAGTGTAGGTGTATGTTTGTTGTCCCTGTGACCGCTTGGGTTTCCTCCCATATCCCAAAGAATTGTTGGCTTGTAGGTTAATTGGCCTCTATAAAATGCCGCTAGTGTGAAGGGATTGCATGTGAAAGTGGAATTACATAGATCTCGTGTGATTGGGTGATTGACTTTTAGTCTGAAGAAGGGTTTCGCCCCAAAACGTCATCTATTTCTTTTCTCCAGAGATGCGGCCTGACTCGCTGATTTACTCCAGCATTTTTTGTCTATTTTCAGTGTAAACTGGCATTTGCAGTTCCTTCCCATTTTGCTCTTGTGCTTGCTACTATACGATCCAGGGTACTTTAGAACAGTACAGCACAGAAACAGGTCCTGTGGCCCATGACTGTGCCAAACATGTTGCCAAGTTAAACTATATGCTACTTATATTAATTCAAGCCTATAAATCTTGATTTTTTTGGCAAATAATGTCACATCTCTCTTGTCATATCCTTAAATATGCAGAAGAGTCAATTCATTTTGCGCCTGAAGCATTGAGCCCTGATTAACACTTCCGTTGGCAATAGGATACACAGCACAAACAGGTACTGAACTAGCTGAGTCCATTTTGCAAAACAAATGTTTGGCAAATATGGGCAGTGTGATTTGTTCCATGAGGCATATGTTCACAATTAATAGGTTAATGTGTCTTGTAGGAATGGAAGACCGAGAAATATGTAAAATAGTCTTAACATATTCCTTCTCTCTATTTTTAAGTAAAGTTCAAATTAATTACTTAAATTCAAGAATTGGTTTCCAAATCATTAATGTCACCATAATATATAAAAATTAGTCTTCATTACCTCTGATTCCATCTTTGCTGATTTGCTTTCTACTTCGTTAAATTAAGACTGAGGTTTCTCTGATATCAGTTTAAAAGACGCCTATTATATTTTGCTAGATTACAAGGGAGATGAATGTAAGCTTGAGTAGGAAGAAACTGCCGTAAGATGTAAGATGCTGGCTTACATCAAAGATAGGCACATAATGCTGGAGTAACTCAGCGGTCAGGCAGCATCTCTGGAGAAAAGGAATAGGTGATGTGTCAGGTCGAGACCAGAAACATCACCTAATCCTTTTCTCCAGAGACACTGCCTGACCCGTTGATTTCTCCAGCATATTGTGTCTATTTTCTTGAATGTAAGCTTCCTTGTGGAGAACAATGTGGTATTTTAAAAGTGTTGTTGAATACTTGACTTTCTAATTTTTACAATCAATTACATGAAGAATTGGATTTCAGACAACTGGATGTTAATTTACTAAGCACAGTTGGACATTGTGGTCATTGGTGTACACAATGTGTCTTAACTAGAATGTCTTTTCTGACTATCTTGCGGTGTTCATTACCTTCATTCAAACAAGAAAATGCAACCAATTGAATGTTTCATGCTGGTATTGCTAATTGCTATGGATGTATAATTCCAGCATGGAAAGTATCTTCAGTAACGAGAGGAAAATTAAATATGCTTTACGTAGCAATAGATCTCCATTTCAATTATTATACAAATGTTGTGTTCACCTCATTAGTTCAGCCAATCCGCATAGAATTTGTCAAGCTACACACAAATGGGGGGGGGGGGGGGTTAAAATCACATCACACTCAAAGCAACTTAAATCCATATTTTGTGATACATTTCAATAGTTCAAGACTTAATTCATTCAGGAGAAGTCTTAACAAAATTGACCAATCCCTCCCCTTAGCTGTATAAATACTTCATTTCCAGCAGGTTCCTTAAATTGCATCCATTCTCGAAATGATATACTGTAAATGCAAGCAGCAGGTTTCAAATACATATTTACATTTCAAAGATACAAATAAACATTTATTCTTTACACTGTAAAACTCTTATTGATTTTCTGCATGTTTTTTGGCATTTCCCAAATTTAAAAAAAAATCTGGTTACTTAAAGACTGGAATTTAAAAATGGTTTAGAAATCTATATTTTTTTGTTGCAAAAATAAAATTAGCATATCATATTTCAATATAATAATGAGTACTTTCCATTGGAAAGCAAGGAAATAATAATGTTATATTTTTGCTGCTTAATTGTGCCAGTTTTGCATACTTGGCACGGAAGGACAACTTTCTACAGATTTCCCTACCTCATTCTCCCAGGTGAAATGCCAGATGGTTAAATAGCTGCTGAAGCCAGTTAGGTACTACTGGCTAACTACTCAACCAGGTAGAAAGTGTGACCTCGTCATTTGCTAGCTCCTTATGTGGATTGGAGCTTGTACAGACTACATAAGCTGCAAATATGGAATATTTAATGTGAAAGGCCATGGTTATTGCCAGGTTCAGATGCTCATCTACAGTTCTTTTCATTATCTCATTGGCCCCATTTTAATAATTAGCACATATATGAGAAGTATATGTTTATGATATAATTTCAAATTAACATAGTATAATGTGTGAGCTGCAGAAATATGAAGTCTGAGAATATTATTCATGCATTTCTAGTAAAGGTAAGAGGAAAGTGGGTATTGCTAATTAGTTGAACTGCTCCATGAATTAGCAGAGGAAGCCACGGTAATGTAATTTTTATGGTTATTGTTGGCACTTAACTTTATGTATTCCCCACTGCAAATTCTTAATAAGAACCTCAATTAAAATAACTACTCTCTGGGAAAGAGGTTTGCTGACATTTACCCTATTAGAGGTGACCTGCGGAATAATTAACATTATAACGCTTTATGTGGAAGGAAAATGTTACCTTGCAAATTGTCTAAATTAAGGTGAAAGTTCAAGGAAAGACCAACATCACCAATGTTGAAAAGTACAGGAGCACATTAGAAATAAAATAAAGCTTGGTCGAGAAATAATCCAAATAGTTAAGCAAAGAAGGAAATAATACATTGGATGTAGCTTGCAATGTAAGCTTTTATTTTGGAAATGGGGTTTAAGGTGAGGGGAGAAAGATTTTCTCCCCTCACCTTAATAGGATTTCATAGGAACTTGAGGGCCAACTTTGTTACACAAAGGGTGGTAGGTATATGGAAAAAGTTGCTAGAGAAGATAGTTGAGGCAGGACTATCACAACGTTTAAAAAACATTTGGACAGATGAATGGATAGGATTGGTTTAGAATGATATGGGCCAAATATGCAGGCAGGGCGAACTAATATAGATGGAGCATGTTGGTCGGCATGGGAAAGTTGGGCTGGAGTGCCTGTTTCCACGCTATGACTCTATGACTGTCTATAACTCTAACATTACATTTGAAGCTGAGCTCATGTTCCTAATTAACAACCATTACAAATTCAATGACTCCAAGTCCCCCACCCTATCCACTCCTCTTTAATTATTTTAATCACTTTGAATAGAGTCTAACATAATTCATAATTTGTCCACAAGTTAACAAGCTATGCAATGCAAAATATTGTAAATATAACTTTGAGGTAGCAAACCAGAAGGCACCTGCCCACCACATAACTGGTGTACGTGTGCAGAAAAATTCTTCACAATATAAGTCCCTCTCCACCACTGATCTGTCAATAAAGACAGGTTTTTGGATCCTTGGCCTTCCTCTTCTACAGTCAGCAATCAGTTAAAGATGGAGTAGGAGCTGTGTCTAGTTACACAATCATGGGTATTATAGTGAGTAGAGCAGGAGGCTGAGTGCACAGCCTTGAGGTGTTCATGTGCTGATGGATCCTTGCAAAACTACTTGAAAGACTATTGGAAGAGAGTGGAGATTGGGATCAAGTGGGATTTCTGTCTCATGGCACTGACGAGGATTTGATGCCCCAGCAACCTTCCACACAGTAACTGTTCTATAATTCTGCAGTTTGTTTTCTTCCATTGAATCATCTTGGTCATTGAATCCAATATACCTATATTATGATAACATTGCTCATGAAATAAAATCACCCAATTAAAAACTGCTGGAATATTTGACTGAAAAAAATAACACCATTAGTTATTTTACAATTGTAAAATGTTGACTTTTTCAAATGTAGTTAATGTTACACCCTTGGTAAGTTAACAAAAAATAAAAATATACTTGCATGAGAAGTAGATATGATGAACACATCTAAATGGGTGAAAGCAAATTTATTGACAAGCAATCTTTATTAAATACTAGACTAAGTGAGACTCGTTGGGTCACATGTTCACATGGGAGGGCTGGTCCCCTGACGCAATATTCCACCTCTCCACCAATTCCAATATTGGTGGCCAGTGGGGGGGCTTTCTGGAGCCCTGGTATGGGTTCTTGGGGTGGCAGCTCAGTCCCTCAAGCCTGATGTGCTGGCAGCTCGCTCACGGCTGGTGGGCTGGTAGTTGACGCATGGCTATTCCTCGAAATTCCATTTCAAGCAGGGTGCAAGGCCACCAAATTCAAATCCATTATCCTACAATTTCAAACAGGGTGCGATGCCACCAAATTCAAGTGCAGTTTCCTACCACTTCAAGCAGGGTGCAAAGCCACCAAATTCAAGTGCAGTGTCATACCACTTCAAGCAGGGTGCAAGGCCACCAAATTCAAATGCAGCTTCATACCATTTCATGCAGGGTGCAACGCCACCACATTCAAATGCGGTTTCATACCATTTCATGCAGGGTGCAAGGCCACCACATTCAAATGCAGTTTCATACCATTTCAAGCAGGGTGAAACCACCATAAAACTACACAAAACACCAAACTCACAGTTCAGTAGACATTCAGTGTGTTCAGTTTATTCACAGCTCAGACAGAGACATGACCTCTTCCTCTCCCATCATGCAGAGACTGAGACACAACCACACTTCTGGGTTTTATAACCCCTCCCCCTCCCACCGGAAAAGGTGTGGCCTTCATGACAGGAGAGAGATTCTCAACATTTTTTAAACACTAATAACACTTTTATTTTTCATTGATGGGAAGAATCCTCTGCACCTGCTGAGCAGAGGGGGACTGAGTAAGATGGCCAAAAATCACAGCCGTAAATGGTAGCGTTTTATCTAAAATCAATATACAGTGCAATCAGGATGTTACTCAAAGTACCCAGCCCACCATTTGCAGTTGTGCCTTTTCACATCAAGCCAAAGCACCCAAGCCACCATTTGCAGTAGTGCCTTTTCACTTCAAGCCAATGCACCCAAGCCACCATTTGAAGTAGTGCCTTTTCACTTCAAGCCAAAGCACTCAAGCCACCATTTGCAATAGTGCCTTTTCACTTCAAGCCAAAGCACCCAAGCCACCATTTGCAGTTGTGCCTTTTCACTTCAAGCCAAAGCACCCAAATCACAGCACAGCAAGCCAAAAGCGGTCAAGATTAGACTTTTAGTAATATAGACTAGTGGAGTCATGAAGTAGAGAACTTTGAGCTTCAGTATTGAAGGTTGATTTAATACTATATAATGTGTCCTTCAATCTATTGAACCATCCAATGCAGTTACAAAGCATTTTCTGTTGCTGCTAACACAAATAAGAAGGATATCCTATTTTTAAAATGCATTGATCTAAATTGTATTACCTTTATGACTGGAAAGAAAAATCAGCATTACATAATTTACAGGCAGAGGTATTATTAGTTAAGGCGACAAGAAATCATGAGTTTCAACATGTAATCATTTTTTTTTGTTATTTCCAAATGAAGTATTTCTGTAGGACCTTAAAATAATCGGTCATTTTAACTCCTCTTGAACGATGTGTCAAGGAATCATAGTGTTGGGTGGTGCAGTAAATATCATCAAAACTCTACACCGTATTGGCCATGCTCTAATGTCACTGGTATCATCAAAATGAAAGGATGATAGTACAGGAGACTGTGAACAGTTACCTCTAAGGTCAAGAACAGTTTATGCCCACTTACTTTTAATGAATGCAGTATGGTCGATAAGTTCATTAGTTATAGGAGCAAAATTAGGCCATTCGGTCCATCAAGTCTATTCTGCCATTCAATCATGGCTGATCAATCTCCCCCCCCCTTAACCTAATTCCCCTGCCTTCTCCCTATAAGTCCTGATACTCGTACTAATCAAGAATCTGTCAATCTCCAAAAAATACCTATTGACAGCCTCCACAGCCTTCTGTGGCAATGGATTTCACCGACTCACCACCCTCTGAATAAAGAAATTCCTCCTCCTCATCTCTTGACATCTTCTTCACATCAACTCTATCCAGGCTTTTCACTATTCGGTAAGTTTCAATGAGGTACCCCCTCATCCTTGTAAACTCAAGTGTGAACAGGCCCAGTGCCGTCAAACGCTCATCATTTCATAACCAAATCATGAATATACCTGTATACTCATGGCAACAGAAATAAGGCGCATTACCATTCCTTATAGATCCACTGGAAAATTAAATCTTGCAATCATTTTGCATCCTTGACAATTTTTTTAAATGTTCTTAAGTTCTAAACTAAAGTAAAGAAATATGTATTAAATATATCACTGACATATGAAATGCACTAACCAACAATTTGAGAATGACCAAATAAGAATGCAGATTGAGAAGTAACTAGTGGCTATACATTGGAATCAGTTCCCTTCTTTGAAATAATGCATTAGGTCCTTTTACGTTAACTTTAGAGTAGACAGGACTCTCTGTTTAATATTATCGGAAAGCGAGCATCTCCCTTTGTTACGTATTGCTGTATGGATTTTTATGATCAAATCTTTAGAGTGAGGATTGCGCTCAGAATTTTCTGATACTGAGGCTTATCAACTTAGCTGCTGCTAATAGTAAGCTGCAAGGGTTTAAGGACACATAATGAGTAGCTGAAGACGTAGCTTTGAAATTGTCAATCTAGTCCTGTTTTTGAAATGCCAGAATGTCATGTGTGTGCTAAATGGAGAGCCTTTTGCTGTTCTTACTGATTGCAAACAAAACCATAAAATACACACAAATCAAAAATCTTGATATAATGAATATAAAATAATCAGTGTGTTCTTTTAAACCCAATATAAGTTGTTTGGAAATGCAGTCTGTTCACAAAGTATTGTGTTCACTTAAGGCCATACAGTTCCCATGGAAACTAAGTGGTCCCGCAAGATTAGACACAGATTATGAATGCTAAAGGTAAAAATGTATTTTGACACTCTACACATTGAACTGGTTTTAAGAAACCTGCTTATATTTATGCATTTACAAAATCATGTAATTCCCATGAGACTCTTAATGTTATTGGTAAAGATTTTACTTAAAGTGACATGCATAAAATAAAAAACCAGAACCAGATGTATGTATGCGGAGAAAAACAAACCATTATTGTTGGGAATTATGTGATTTATATTTCATAGACAAATAAAGCATTGTGGCGGCACTGGGTGATGGGCCACGCACTGTACATAACCTTCGGGTCTTTGGGGGGGAGGGTCACATGTCCCGGTGTCGAGAGATAGGGGTCACAGTTTGGTCATGGGTGCCCCTGGGAAGTATTTAAGGGTTAATCACGCGCACACAGTGTTGGTGAGTGAGGAGAATTAGTGAAGTAATAAAGAACCAGTATTTCGGACAAACTTCGTGTCTGCCTCGTTCTTTATCGGACAACTCCGCGTCCGCTACAGCATTGTAATTATATTGGATAAAATTCAACAAGGCAGATATATTTTAAATTGTAATAGTGATAATAAATTCATTGTCATTTTAAATGCCATACATACTTTGCCTATTTGTTTTGTTTTTTTCCTGAAAACTAAAAGTAACCTAAAAGTACCTAAAAAAAACCTACTAAAACCTAAAACTAACAGCCTTCATGTGCCATTTCTAAAAATTAAAGACTCCCAATAGCACATGATAATTTAGATTAGTTTTGGAATAGTTTTAGATTAGAGTCCACGCAGACTGGTGATCACCTGTACACTATTCCTATCCTACACACTAGGGACAATTTACAGAAATCAACTAACCTACAATCCCGCGTGTCTTTGGATCGTGGGAGAAAACCCACGTGGTCACAGGGGAATTTGCAAATTCCATACAAACAGCGCCCATGGTCAGGATCGAACGCGCATCTCTGCGCTGCAAGGCAGCAACTCTATTGCTGCACCACTGTGCCACCCATAATAATGTGGAAAATATGCGTAACTGTTTATTGAAATATTTAATGCTTTGAGGGAAAGCTCTTTATTAAGTCTGTTTCAGTTTTTTTCCAGAAACAAGATTTGTGGAGATGTTTGGCTTTGGTTACCCAATACCATACATATCGAAGACACAATACACATACATATAGGAGACTCAAGGAACTGTAGATGCTGGGATCTCGACCAAAACACGGTGTTGCAGTAACCCAATGAGTCAATCGGCATCTCTGTTGGAATGGATTGGCAGTGTTTTGGGCCTGGATTCTTCCTCCCACTGTAGTGGAGTAGGTAGAGAAAGTAGGAAATGAGGTGGGAGTGAGAAAATTCCTGGCAAGTGGTGGGTGGCTAAGGTGAAAGGAGGTTTGATTGGCAACTGGGTGGAATATATGACAAAGGCTCGAGATGAAATGATGACAAAAGGGAGTCAGAGAAGCGGTAAAGAAATGTGAAATGTAAAGCCAGAGGAAGGGATATAGACAGAAGGGGAGGGCGAGTGGAATCAGAGCAGTAAAATGGGAGAGGAGGCATAGGAATGAGAGAGGGAGAAGAGGGGATCTTACTTAAAATTGGTGAATTCAGTGTTCATCCCATTGGGTTGAAAGTTACCCAAACAGAATACAAGGTTCTCTTCCACTAGTTTGAATTTTGCCTCATACCCCGTATTCTTAAACTTTAACCACTTGTTCTTGACTCCCCAACATCTGGAACATTTTTCCTGCATCTATCCTGTCCAAACCTCTAAGAATTTTATATGTTTCTATCAAATTCCCTCTCATCCTTCGACATTCCAGCGAATACAAGCCCAGTCGATCCATTCTTTCATCATACGACAGAGGCCCAGGAGCCGTTGGAGCGGTTGTAGTGGGAGGAGTAACGTCCGAGCCGGGTGAGTTTAAAAGCCGATTGCATGGCTTTGCTTTACAGAGGCCCAGGAGCCATTGGAGCGGTTGCAGTGGGAGGAGTAACATCTGAGCCGGGTGAGTTTAAAAGCCAATCGCGGGGCTTTGCTTTACAGAGGCCCAGGAGCTGTTGGAGCGGTTGCATTTCAAAACAAGTGGGCTTGAGGAAGACGCTGATTGGTGGAAGCGGACAAGAGGGAGCAGCTGATTGGGAGCCAGATCCCTGCTCATTTCTTCCAACAGTTTTTATTGTATTGTATTGTACAGGGGTAAGGGGGGAGTATGAGGGCCAGGGCAGTTTACTGTTCTGGATGCCAGATGTGGGAGGTCAGGGAGTCTGATAGTCTTATAAACGTCCACATCTGCAGCAGGTGCATCGAGATGGGGCTCCTAAGGGACCGTATTAGGAACCTGGAGCAGCAGCTCGATGACCTCTGTCTGGTCAGTGAGAGCGAGGAGGTCATAGAGAGGAGATACAGAGAGGTGGTGTAAAGAATTGGCGTGTACACAGATGAATCTTTACTACTACTTTATTAATTAAACACACACATCACTGCCCTATCGTGGTCTGTCACGGACACTAGAGAGAGAGCTACAGGTGGGAAGGCCACAGTTATACTGGATGATAAGGGGAGTGCTTAGCAAGGGCTATGTCACTACTGTTAAAGGCATACACACATATCATCTACATCCTTCCTCTATAAAAAACAAAACAATAAGCTGTGACAGGGCGACCACGTCTCATGCCCTAAGGGAGAGTAAACAGCAGTAATACAGGAACTCAAAATCACACGTAATCACCATAACGATCTGGAGGCTTGACAAGGCGACCAGACCGGGTCCGAACCTTGCCATCACATCCCCCCCCAACCGGAACGAGACGGACCGGCGCCCTGGCAGGAGGGGAGCCCCTGACAGGAGAACCCCGGGGTGACGGAGAGAGCGGAGAGAATGGAGAGGGAGGAGAGGCTGGAGAACCAGGGAGCACAGCGGAGGATGCACCGGAGAGGGACGAGAGTGAGGAGAACTGAGCAAGGTGGGCATGGGACGAGGCGGCAAGGACGGCACGGGGGGGCATACGGAGCAGCTGGAGGGGGACGAGGCTCGTTCACAAGCCGGAGGTGTTGACGAGACCTCCGGCAGATCGTACCATCGTGGTCGACCAGGTACGAATGAGGGGAACCAGCAGAACCGACAACAGTGGCGAGCCTGGAGTGGCCGGAGGCAGACTGCATGCGGCCGACCTGGCCAGGAAAGAGAGGACGGAGGACACGGCAGAACTTGTCATGGGAGCGCTTCTGGATACGGTATAAGTGAGCGATGCGCTGCCGGACCGTGGCAGGTTTAAGGAGGGAGGGACTAAGCGACTGCTGTGTCACCGGGATCGGAGGCCTCGTAACATGGGACAAGAGGTGCTGAGCTGGGGAACCCAGGGTATGGTTGCGGGAGATATTGCGGAGGTTCAGGAAGGCTAGGTAAATGTCAGAGCGAGACAATCAACAACGTTCCAGCAATCCTTTTACACTGCGGACCGCACGCTCAGCCAGGCCATCGCTTTTCAGGTACTCCGGGCTGCTGGTGTAGTGACGGAAATTCCAGCGATCAGCAAAATCACGGAACTTAGCACTGGTGAATTGACTGCCGTTGTCCGACTGCAGGCTGGCCGTGGACCCAAAAGTAGCGAAGTGGCGGCGCAGCTTTTCGATGACAGCAGATGAAGATAGAGAGTGAAGCTTGTCAACCTCAAACAAGCTGGAGTAAGAGTCGACAAGCACCAGAAAATGCTTTCCGTGCCACTCGGAAATGTCAGTTGCCAGTGCAGACCAGGAGAGGTCGGGAGCAGGCTGCTGCAAGAGGGGCTGCCACTGCTGTTGCGGGGCGAGGCTGTTGCAAGAAGGGCAGGAGGAGACCCTATCCCTGAAATAATAGGGATAGAACTGGCTCTGAGCGATGGAAAGAGTGGCTTCGGCCCCGGGATGGCCACGAAGAGCAGTTTCAAAGTATTGTTCTCGAAGTGCTGCGGGCACCACCACCTTGTGCCCCTTCACAATCACACCGTCACGCAACACCAGCTCGTCACGAACCAGGAAATAAGGCACCGCTGCGGCCGGCAGGGAAGAATGGCGGTCTGGCCAGCCCTGCTTGATCACCGTGGCCAGCTGTTGTAGCGAAGTGTCAGCCGCCGTGTGCTGGACCAAAGACTTCATCTGATTAGAGGGCATGAAATTGACGTTGAGAACTATCAAATCGGACACCTCGTAGGGGTGACGTGTGGTGGATGCGAGAGGCGCCAGAGACAGCGTGTCGGCAACAAACATGTCCTTGCCTTTGTGATAAACCACAGTAAAAGTGAACCATTGTAGCTGAAGCATCATGCGCTGAAGCCGAGAAGAGGCAACGTGTATCGGCTTGTTGAGGATGGTAACCAGAGGTTGGTGGTCCATCTCGATAGAAAAGCAGGTGCCCAGAATATAGTCTATGAACTTTGAGCAGGCAAAGACGACAGCCAGCAATTCTTTTTCGATTTGGGCATAGCGCTGTTCGGCGGGAGTCATTGTAAGGGATGCGTAGGACACGGGCAGTTGTAATCCGTTCTGGAGCTGCAAGCAGGCAGCCCCGAGGCCAAACTTGGACGCATCGCATGTGAGAATGATGGGGCGCTGGAGGTCGAAATACTTCAACGTTAGGGTGCTGACCAACCTGGATTTGAGAATGTCAAAAGCCTTCTGGTGTTGCGGGAACCAGGCCCAGTCAGTGTCCTTTTTTACCAGGTCTCTCAGAGGTGCGCTGAGCTCGCTCAGGTCAGGGATAAACAGGCATGCGGAGAAAACAGAACCTGCCAAAGGGTGTGCTGAACGTTGTCAGGTATGAAGACTGTTCATCAAGTGGTATCTGCCAGAACGAGCTCTTGGCGTCGAGAACCGAAAACATGGTGGCTGGACCGACTTGTGCAGCAACATCTTCAACGGTTCGCATGGGGTAATGCGGGCGCTTGATGGCCAAGTTCAGATCCTTTGGGTTGATACAGATTTAAAGTTCACTCTTATCCTTCTTTGCAGCAACGACCATGGTAGAGACCCACCGGGTGGGCTTACTCACCTCCTTCAGGATGCCCATGGTCACCATTTCACGAAGTATAGACTCGACTTTGTCCTTCATCGCAAAGGACACCCGGTGCGGTGGGCGGATGACGGGTTCGATATCCAGATCGAGGGCAATTTTGTAACTACAGGGAAGCTTTCCCAGCTTGGCGTTGAAACGGTCCGTGGATTCGGCCAGCGGGTCCAGGGGTGACTGCACCAAGCGAATGGCACGGTGGAAGTTCACCAATCCGAGGTCTTGGCAGGCCCGAATGCCTAGCAGGGGGTCACATTTTGCTGTCCAGCAGAAAGAAAAAGAGGGGCCGAGAGGCCTTCAGTACCTTGCAGTGGAGAGTGGCCTTCCCCACAGGAACGAGCACGCCTCCCCCATAGGCACGCAGAACAGAGCAGTCAGTGGTAACGAGCTCATTATTTCTTATCTTCTTGAACAAGCTTGTTGACAGAACATTGGCAGCAGCCCCCTATCGACTTTAGCAGAGAAAGTGGTGCCATTCACAGTGACCCACACGGTCGGGTCCGTTATCAATGCAGGTGCATTTCGCAGTGAGAACACACTCAGCTCGCTCTGGGAAGAGCTCAAATCAGACAGGGGGAGTTCTTCTTTCTGGTGATGGGAACCAGACGTCGTATCAGCACATGTCAGGTAGTTAGAGGGCTTCTGCTGTGGCTGTGCAGGCTTCCCACTGGAACGACATGCCGCCGAGAAATGGTTTTGCTTGTGGCAGAAATTACAAGTCTTGCCCAGCGCAAGATAAACATTAAAACGATGTGAAGCAAAGTTGCAATTCGGGCAGCGTTGATGCGGTCTGGACCCGGGCACAGGGCTTACCCATTGTTGCTGTGGAGCAGAGTACCGGCGGCTGGCGAAACTGGCCGCGTGGACCTCATGATCGGGCTTGCGAGGGAGCTCAGCTCGTAGCTTCTCATCCCGGGGGCCATAGACCAGAATGTCTGGGGTTAAAGTTTCAGGGGTTAAAGCATCCAGGCTGCAGTGGCGAGCCAGGTGCCGCAACACGGCGATGAAATTGTCTACCGATTCCACAGGATTTTGGCGGTAGCCGAAAAGTTTGAAACGCTCCAGGATACAGTTTGTAGGGATGTCACACAACTCAGTAAACTTTGCAAGTAGACATACCGGGTCCTGAGCATTCTCGTTGACCCCGTAGACGAACGACTCAGATTGTTCCAGAGCTTCGGGTCTGGCCAAGTTGAGCAGGAGAGAGGCTTTGACCGCAGGGGCAACCACAGGGTGAGCGATGGTAACGTAGTGCTCAAAGTCACGTCTGAAAATGCTCCAGCGGTGAGCGATGTCAACATCAAAGATCAGGATGTCAGGTTTACGACAAGCAGAAGCCATCGCGACACAGGGAGGGGGTACTGGGACTAAAGAAACAAAAACCGATAGACAGGAGACGCAGGACAAAAAACTTCTGACACCATGTGAAGAATTGGCGCGTACACAGATGAATCTTTACTATTACTTTATTAATTAAACACACACATCACTGCCCTAGCCGTATGTGGTCTGTCACGGACACTAGAGAGAGAGCTAAGGGTGCCAAGGTCACAGTTATACTGGATGATAAGGGGAGTGGTTAGCAAGGGCTACGTCACTACTGTTAAAGGCGTACACACATATCATCTACAGGTGGCCACTCCAAGACCACAGGAGGCAGACAAATGGGTCATGGTTAGGAGGGGCAAGAGGCAGAGGCAGGGACTAGAGAGTACCCTGGTGGCTGAACACCTTGGCAATAAGTACTCCTGTTTGAGTACTGTTGGGGGGCACAGCCTACCAGGGGGGTAACAACAGCGGCCGGACCTCAAGTTCAGAGACTAGCCCTGTTGCTCAGAAAGGTAAGGAAAAGAAGAGGAGGGCAGTAGTAATAGGGACTTTATAGTTTAGGGGGTCAGATAGGCGATTCTGTGGATGCAGTCAGGAAATCCGGATGGTAGTTTGCCTCCCTGGTGCCAAGGTCTGGGATATGTCTGAACGTGTCCAAGATATCCTGAAATGGGAGAGAGAGCCCGAGGTTGTGGTACATATATGTACCAATGACATAGGTAGAAAAAGGGAAGAGTTCCTGAAAGGAGAATTTAGGGAGTTAGGAGAAGATTTATGGAGATGGACCGCAAAGGTAACAATCTGAGGATTCCTACCTGTGCCACGCGACAGTGAGAGTAGGAATGGAACGAGGTAGAGGATAAATGCGTCGCTGAAAGATTGGTGCAGAGAGAAGGGATTCAAGTTTCTGGATCATTGGAACCTCTTTTGGGGAAGGTGTGACCTGTATAAAAATGACGGGTTGCACTTGAACCCGAGGGGAACCAATGTCCTGGCGGGGAGATTTGCAAAGGCTACTGGGGAGACTTTAAACTAGATTGGTTGGGGGGAGGGACTCAAATAGAGAAAGTTAGTAGACAGTGTGTGAGGCTGGAGGCAGAGAAGGGAAGCACTCAGACCCAACATGTGGGGGGGAAGGAAGAGAAAAAAAACCACATAGAATAAGAGGTGGTGGGTTTCTTAAATGTGTGAGCAGAGAGACAGAGGGGTGTAAAATGAGGGTAGAAGCAATAGGTGAAAAGTAAAAGTGGCAGGCAGACAAATCCAGGGCAAAAATCAAAAAGGGACACTTTTCAACATATTTGTATAAGGGGTAAGAGCGTTGTAAACCAAACCTGAAAACTTTGTGTCTCAATGCAAGGAGCATGCGTAATGAGGTGGATGAGTTGAATGTGCAGATAGCTATTAATGATTATGATATAGTTGGGATCACGGAGACATGGCTCCAGGGTGACCAAGGCTGGGAGCTGAATATCCAGGGATATTCAATATTCAGGAGGGATAGACAGAAAGGAAAAGGAGGTGGGGTAGAATTGCTAGTTAGAGAGGAGAGTAATGCAATAGCAAAGAAGGACATTAGCTTGGAGGATGTGGAATTGATATGGGTAGAGCTGCGAAACACTAAGGGGCAGAAAACGCTAGTGGGTGTTGTGTACTGGCCACCTAACAGTAGTAGTGGATTTGGGGATGGCATCAAACAGGAAATTAGAAATGCGTGCAACAAAGGTAAAACAGTTATTGTGGTTGACTTCAATCTACATATAGATTGGGTGAATCAAATTGGCAGGGGTACTGAGGAAGAGGATTTCTTGGAATGCATGCGGGATAGTTTTCTAAACCAACATGTAGAGGAACCAATGAGAGAGCAGGCTATTCTAGACTGGGTAGTGAGTAATGAGGGTTAGTTAGCAGTCTTGATGTGCATGGCTCCTTAGGCAAGAGTGACCATAATAGTCAAAAGCATACAAATTAGCCAGAAAAAACAGCCTACCAGAGGACTGACAGAAATTCAGAGTCGAGCAGAGGAGGACAAAGTGCTTAATTAGGAAATGGAAAATAGATTATGAAAGAAAACTGGCAGGGAACATAAAAACTGACTCCAAAAGTTTTTATAGATATGTGAAGATTAGTTAAAACAAATGTAGGTCCCTTGCAGTCAGAAACAGGTGAATTGATCATGGGGAACAAGGACATGGCAGACCAATTGAATAACTATTTTGGTTCTGTCTTCATTAAGGAAGACATAAATAATTGCCGGAAATAGCAGGGGACTGGGGGTCAAATGAGATGGAGGAACTGAGTGAAATCCAGGTCAGCCAGGAAGTGGTGTTAGGTAAATTGAATGGATTAAAGGCCAATCAATCGGGAGTTAGATGTGGCTAAAGGGATCAGGGGGTATGGAGAGAAGGCAGGTATGGAATACTGAGTTGGATGATCAGCCATAATCATATTGAATGGTGCAGCAGGCTTGAAGGGCCGAATGGCCTACTCCTGCACCTATTTTCTATGTTTCTATGTCAGTCCCGCAATCCCGGGAATTAACCTGGTGAACCTACGCTGCACTCTCTCAATAGCAATAATGTTCTTCCTCAAATTAGGAGACCAAAATTGCACACAATACCCCAGGTACGGTCTAACCAGGGCCCTGTACAGCTGCAGTAGGACCTCCTTGCTCCTAAACTCAAATCCTCTTGTAATGAAGGCCAACATGCCATTAGGTTTCTTTACTGCCTGCTGTACCTGCATGCTTACTTTCAGTGACTGATGTACAAACACATCCAGGTCTCATTGAATTGTTAAAGAAGGAACTGCAGATGCTGGAGAATCGAGGGTTACACAAAAAGCTGGAGAAACTCAGCGGGTGCAGCAGCATCTAAGGAGCGAAGGAGATAGGCGACGTTTCGGGTCGAGACCCTTCTTCAGACTGGTCAGGGATCAGGGAAACGAGAGATATAAACAGTGATGTGGAGAGATAAGGAACAATGAGTGAAAGATATGCAAAAAAGTATTGGTGATAAAGGAAGCAGGCCATTGTAAGCTGTTTGTGGCGTGAATATGAGAAGCTAGTGCGACTGGGGGGGGGGGGGGGGGGGAGATGGAGAAGGAATGTCAGGGCCAGAGGGCTGAGGGAGAGGTGGGGGGGAGGCAGTCTGGGTTAACAGAATTGAGAAAATTCAATGTTTAAGCCCAGAGGATGCAGACTCCCCAAGCGGAATATGAGGTGCTGTTCCTCCAACTTGCGGTGTTGATCACTCTGGCCGTGGAGGAGGCCCAGGACCGAGAGGTCGGATACGGAGTGGGAGGGGGAGTTGAAGTGCTGAGCCACCGGGAGGTTGGGTTGGTTATTGCGGACCGAGCGGAGGTGTTCGGCGAAACGATCGCCCAGCCTCCGCTTCGTCTCACCGATGTAGATCAGCTGGCATCTGGAGCAACGGATGCAGTAGATGAGGTTGGAGGAGGTGCAGGTGAACCTCTGTCGGACTTGGAATGACTGCTTGGGTCCCTGAAAGGAGTGGATGGGGGAGGTGAAGGGACAAGTGTAGCATCTCTTGCGGTTGCAAGGGAAAGTGCCCGGGGAAGGAGTGGAGCCGGAGGGAAGGGAAGAATTGACGAGGGAGTTGCGGAGGGAGCGGTCTTTGCGGAAGGCAGACAGGGGGGGAGATGGGAAGATGTGGCGAGTGGAGGGGTCACGTTGGAGGTGACGAAACTGGCGGAGGACTATCTGTTGTATGCGCTGGGTGGTGGGGTGAAAGGTGAGGACCAGGGGGACGCGGCCCTTTTTGTGAGTGGGGGAATGGCCGCCGCACCGCACCCCACTCTTCTCGCCGCCTCACCGGGCGGGCTGAACCTTGCCGCCACACCGACCACTCGCCCACCGGGACCACCCACGCATCGCCCGCCGACCCCGACTCCACTGCCCGCGGACTCCTACCTTCGGGCCCGCCGACCCACGACATTCCACCGCCCTCCAGCAGCCCGCAGCCGTCGCCTCACCTACAGACTGGACTGTGCAGCTGGCCTGAAGCCTCCACGTTGCTCACTCCTCCCACCACTCTGTTGTTAACGGAACTGGGTCCTAGTGCCCGTCTCCCCAGCCCCGGTGACCTCAGTGGCTATTCCACTGGGTCTTCCCCATCCCCCTCCTACCATGTAACCCCTGCTCTTTCCCACCCACACCACAGCCCCCATACCCCCCCACCCCCTGACCACCCTCCACCACCCCACCACACAACACTCCGTCCTCAGTCCACTCACCTGCCTTCCTCCAGCCACAACCCCCATCCCTGCCGCGTGTTCACCATCCCCCCGGACCTCCCCCTCTCCGACACCGAAAGGTCAGTCCTCAGCAGAGGTCTTACCTTTGTCCCCCTCCGTCCCCACCTCAATGAGTTTCGCGCCCACCACGACTTGGAGCTCTTCTACCGTCGCCTCCGCCTCACAGCGTTTTTCCACGGGAACAAGTCCTCGCCCCCCACTGATGATCCCTTTTCCTGTCTCCCACGTACCCCCTCCTCGTGGACCCCCCTTCGTGGCCTTCCAGCTTTAGAACTCTTTATTCAGAACTGCCATCGGGACATCAACCGCCTCGACTTCTCCACTCCCCTGTCTCACTCCAATCTCTCCCCCTCCGAACGTATTGCCATCGACTCACTCCGCAACAACCCAGACTGGGTTATCAAACCCGCCGACAAGGGAGGTGCTGTGGTAGTCTGGCGCGTCGATCTCTACAAAGCAGAGGCCACGCGCCAACTCTCGGACACCTCCTCCTACTTACCCCTGGACCATGACCCCACTGACGAGCACCAGGCCACCATCTCGAGCACCATAACCGGCTTCATCAACTCCGGCTCCCTACCCCCCCGAGCCTCCAACCTCATCGTTCCCCAGCCCCGCACAGCCCGATTTTACCTTCTCCCCAAAATCCACAAACCCGACTGCCCCGGCAGACCCATTGTCTCTGCCTGTTCGTGTCCCACCGAACACATTTCCACATACCTTGACTCCATCCTATCCCCCTTTGTTAAATCCCTCCCCACCTATGTTCAAGACACCTCAGACACTCTCCGCACATTCCGTTGTCCAGGCCCCCATCCTCTCATCTTCACCATGGACGTCCAGTCACTATACACCTGCATCCCCCACCAGGATGGTCTCAAAGTCCTCCGGTACTTCCTCGACCAGAGGAGCAACCCATACCCATCCACTGACACCCTCCTCCGCCTAGCGGAGTTGGTCCTTACCCTCAACAACTTCTCTTTTGACTCCTCCCATTTCCTCCAAACACAAGGCGTAGCTATGGGCACACGCATGGGCCCTAGCTACGCCTGCCTCTTTGTCGGGCACGTCGAACAATCTTTGTTCTCAGCGGACCAGGGCCCCACCCCCGACCTTTACCTCCGTTACATTGACGACTGCTTTGGTGTCACCTCCTGCACCCACGCAGAACTGACTGACTTCATCCATTTCACCACCAACTTCCATCCGGCACTCAAATACACTTGGACCATTTCCGACATTTCCCTACCATTCCTTGACCTCACCATCTCTATTGCAGGTGATACACTCCTGACTGACATCCACTACAAACCAACTGACTCCCACAGCTACCTGGACTACTCTTCCTCCCACCCTGCTTCCTGTAAGGACTCCATCCCCTATTCCCAATTCCTCCGTCTACGCCGCATCCACACCAGGTCATCGCAAATGTCCTCGTTCTTCAGAGAACGGGGTTTCCCCTCCCCCACTATAGATGAGGCTCGCACCAGGGTCTCCTCCATACCCCGCAACACTGCCCTCTCTCCCCATTCCCCCACTCACAACAAGGGCCGAGTCCCCCTGGTCCTCACCTTTCACCCCACCAGCCAGCGCATACAACAGATAGTCCTCCGCCAGTTTCGTCACTTCCAACGTGACCCCTCCACTCGCCACATCTTCCCATCTCCCCCCCTGTCTGCCTTCCGCAAAGACCGCTCCCTCCGCAACTCCCTCGTCAATTCTTCCCATCCCTCCCGCTCCACTCCTTCCCCGGGCACTTTCCCTTGCAACCGCAAGAGATGCTACACTTGTCCCTTCACCTCCCCCATCCACTCCTTTCAGGGACCCAAGCAGTCATTCCAAGTCCGACAGAGGTTTACCTGCACCTCCTCCAACCTCATCTACTGCATCCGTTGCTCCAGATGCCAGCTGATCTACATCGGTGAGACGAAGCGGAGGCTGGGCGATCGTTTCGCCGAACACCTCCGCTCGGTCCGCAATAACCAACCCAACCTCCCGGTGGCTCAGCACTTCAACTCCCCCTCCCACTCCATATCCGACCTCTCGGTCCTGGGTGTCAGTGGATGGGTATGGGTTGCTCCTCTGGTCGAGGAAGTACCGGAGGACTTTGAGACCATCCTGGTGGGGGATGCAGGTGTATAGTGACTGGACGTCCATGGTGAAGATGAGAGGATGGGGGCCTGGACAACTGAATGTGCGGAGAGTGTCTGAGGTGTCTTGAACATAGGTGGGGAGGGATTTAACAAAGGGGGATAGGATGGAGTCAAGGTATGTGGAAATGTGTTCGGTGGGACACGAACAGGCAGAGACAATGGGTCTGCCGGGGCAGTCGGGTTTGTGGATTTTGGGGAGAAGGTAAAATCGGGCTGTGCGGGGCTGGGGAACGATGAGGTTGGAGGCTCGGGGGGGTAGGGAGCCGGAGTTGATGAAGCCGGTTATGGTGCTCGAGATGGTGGCCTGGTGCTCGTCAGTGGGGTCATGGTCCAGGGGTAAGTAGGAGGAGGTGTCCGAGAGTTGGCGCGTGGCCTCTGCTTTGTAGAGATCGACGCGCCAGACTACCACAGCACCTCCCTTGTCGGCGGGTTTGATAACCCAGTCTGGGTTGTTGCGGAGTGAGTCGATGGCAATACGTTCGGAGGGGGAGAGATTGGAGTGAGACAGGGGAGTGGAGAAGTCGAGGCGGTTGATGTCCCGATGGCAGTTCTGAATAAAGAGTTCTAAAGCTGGAAGGCCACGAAGGGGGGTCCACGAGGAGGGGGTACGTGGGAGACAGGAAAAGGGATCATCAGTGGGGGGCGAGGACTTGTTCCCGTGGAAAAACGCTGTGAGGCGGAGGCGACGGTAGAAGAGCTCCAAGTCGTGGTGGGCGCGAAACTCATTGAGGTGGGGACGGAGGGGGACAAAGGTAAGACCTCTGCTGAGGACTGACCTTTCGGTGTCGGAGAGGGGGAGGTCCGGGGGGATGGTGAACACGCGGCAGGGATGGGGGTTGTGGCTGGAGGAAGGCAGGTGAGTGGACTGAGGACGGAGTGTTGTGTGGTGGGGTGGTGGAGGGTGGTCAGGGGGTGGGGGGGTATGGGGGCTGTGGTGTGGGTGGGAAAGAGCAGGGGTTACATGGTAGGAGGGGGATGGGGAAGACCCAGTGGAATAGCCACTGAGGTCACCGGGGCTGGGGAGACGGGCACTAGGACCCAGTTCCGTTAACAACAGAGTGGTGGGAGGAGTGAGCAACGTGGAGGCTTCAGGCCAGCTGCACAGTCCAGTCTGTAGGTGAGGCGACGGCTGCGGGCTGCTGGAGGGCGGTGGAATGTCGTGGGTCGGCGGGCCCGAAGGTAGGAGTCCGCGGGCAGTGGAGTCGGGGTCGGCGGGCGATGCGTGGGTGGTCCCGGTGGGCGAGTGGTCGGTGTGGCGGCAAGGTTCAGCCCGCCCGGTGAGGCGGCGAGAAGAGTGGGGTGCGGTGCGGCGGCCATTCCCCCACTCACAAAAAGGGCCGCGTCCCCCTGGTCCTCACCTTTCACCCCACCACCCAGCGCATACAACAGATAGTCCTCCGCCAGTTTCGTCACCTCCAACGTGACCCCTCCACTCGCCACATCTTCCCATCTCCCCCCCTGTCTGCCTTCCGCAAAGACCGCTCCCTCCGCAACTCCCTCGTCAATTCTTCCCTTCCCTCCGGCTCCACTCCTTCCCCGGGCACTTTCCCTTGCAACCGCAAGAGATGCTACACTTGTCCCTTCACCTCCCCCATCCACTCCTTTCAGGGACCCAAGCAGTCATTCCAAGTCCGACAGAGGTTCACCTGCACCTCCTCCAACCTCATCTACTGCATCCGTTGCTCCAGATGCCAGCTGATCTACATCGGTGAGACGAAGCGGAGGCTGGGCGATCGTTTCGCCGAACACCTCCGCTCGGTCCGCAATAACCAACCCAACCTCCCGGTGGCTCAGCACTTCAACTCCCCCTCCCACTCCGTATCCGACCTCTCGGTCCTGGGCCTCCTCCACAGCCAGAGTGATCAACACCGCAAGTTGGAGGAACAGCACCTCATATTCCGCTTGGGGAGTCTGCATCCTCTGGGCTTAAACATTGAATTTTCTCAATTCTGTTAACCCAGACTGCCTCCCCCCCACCTCTCCCTCAGCCCTCTGGCCCTGACATTCCTTCTCCATCTCCCCCCCCCAGTCGCACTAGCTTCTCATATTCACACCACAAACAGCTTACAATGGCCTGCTTCCTTTATCACCAATACGTTTTTGCATATCTTTCACTCATTGTTCCTTATCTCTCCACATCACTGTTTATATCTCTCGTTTCCCTGATCCCTGACCAGTTTGAAGAAGGGTCTCGACCCGAAACGTCGCCTATCTCCTTCGCTCCTTAGATGCTGCTGCACCCGCTGAGTTTCTCCAGCTTTTTGTGTAACCCCCAGGTCTCATTGAACCTCTCTCTCTTCTAGTCTGACCCAATTCAGATAATAATCTGCATTCCTGCTCTTGCCACCAAAGTGGATAACATCACGTTTATTCACATTATACTGCATCTGCCATGCTTCTGCCCACTCACCTAATCTATCCAAGTCACCCTGTAACCTCATAGCATCTTCCTCACACTGCGACCCAGCGTTGTGTCATCCGCAAATTTAGAGATGTTGCATTTTATTTCCTTGTCTAAACCGTTAATATATTTTATAAACAACTGGGGTCACAGCACCAAACCTTGCGGCACCCCACTCGTCACTGTCTGAAAAGGACCTGTAAATTCCTACTCTTTGCTTCATGTCTGCCAACCAGTTCTTTACTGGTTGGCAGACAGGAATGATCATAACAAGTACTTTCATTTGTATACATACAGAGACCATCGAGATGAGTACTGTAGGCTCAGAATCGTAGGTTAAAACTAATAAAAAACATCATGGCTGCCCGCATGCCACAAGGTGGTGGTGTGGAAAACCTGACATGGATATGGATCAGGTCATCAGCGGCAAAACCAGACAGGGATCAAATCAGCAATACTGTTTGATCTGCACTCTTTAATTCCTGTCTGCCAACCAGTTCTCTATTCATGTTAATACTCTACCCCGCAATACAATGTGCTCTAATTTTGCACACTAATATCTTGCATGGGACCCTGTGAAAGGCTTCTTGAAAGTCCAAATATACCTCATCCACTGTCTCTCCCTTATCCATTCTACTTGTTACATCCTCAAAGAATTCCAAAAGATTAGTCAAGCATGATTTCCACTTCATAAATCCATGCAGACTTTAACCGATCCCATCACTGGTTTCCAAATGTGCTGCTATAACATCTTTAATAATCAACTCCAGCATCTTCCCCTCTACCCTGTTTTCTCCCTCCATCCTTTCTTAAAAAGTGGAGGTACATTGGCTACCCTCCAGTCCACAGGAACTGATCCAGAGTCGAGAGAACATTGAAAAATGACCACCAATGCATCCACGATTTCTAGTGCTACCTTATTGAGTACTCTGGGATGCATACCACCATACCATGTGAAAATCTGTTTAGTTTACTGATACAGGCCCTTTGGCCCACCGAGTCCACGCTGACCAGCAATCCCCGTACACTAACATTATCCTACACACTAGGCACAATTTACAATTTACAGAAGCCAGATTAACCTAGACACCTGTACGTCTTAGGTGTGTAGGAGGAAACAGGAGCACCAGGGTAACGGGGAGAGCATACAAACTCTGTACAGATAGCACCCATAGTCAGGATTGAACCATGGTCTCTGGTGCTGTATGGCAGCAACTCCACCGCTGCGCCACCATGCCGCTCGATGCTCTCAATTATTGGAAAACAGCCTTTGCTCACTTGTGAGCCAAAACTTAAGATTAAAATTTGTTGAAAAAAAGCCTCAAATAATCCATTGAATTGTCTTGAAGGTTCAACTATGTAAAAAAAACAGCTGCGCATAAATACTTTTATAACACTGATATCTTCATTGGCTGAAACCATAGTGTTGGACATCCATTCGAGAACACATGCATCAAACCTGTGACTTTAAAAAGACCTGACAAAGACAATTTCATATCTAGCAGGATTGTATAAGATCATTTGCAATGTCTGAGTAAAACAAGAAGCACTTACACATCCTTTCAAGTCATAAATACTCTTGGGTGCAATGAGAATTTCCATTTAAAAAACAAATAAAAAATATTTATTACATGTAGCTAAGAGCTGATTCTGGGCTTATTTTTGGACTCTGACCTTCCTTTCTCTTTGTCTTTCTGAAAATTGTTTCAACATTATTTAAGTCCATTCGAAAAACACTACTTGTATCAATGTTCTTCCTTGAAGCTTCCATTTTCTATTCCTCCTAAATTTCTGTACAATCTTTATTTTCTTTACCTCCTCACTCTCTTGGCATTATGTACTTTCCCACTCTCTCATGATTTCACATCAGAACTGAATCATTTTTGATTCATCAGACTTCACCATGTCACAAAGAGACTTTTAAAACCTATGCTTTGTACTTATTATTCAGCATGATGTGATTAGCTATTCTCTATTATTTTAATTTTACATTGACTTTGCTCTGATCCTTTATCCATGACTGCCAATCAAATATTATATATATTTATAAAATTATACACTATTGCGCATGCCATTAATACAAAAAAGTTTATGGAGAGATACTTGTGGTAGCTGGTAAAATCCTCATTTTCACAAGGAAGCCACAAAATCTTTGAGATGATTTTGGTTCACTGATAAGTCAGACATGAATAAAAGAGGTCGGAAAGCCAAATTAAAACAAACATCAAATTTGATCCACATTGTCATATGCATTCACAAAAATGTTCTTATCAGGCTCTCACTGAAAATATCAGTACGCGTTGAAGTTTTGGTTTAACTAATGCCTTGTATAGAATCATTTTACTTCGGAGTCATGTGAGTGACTACGTGAAGAAACCCGTACAACCATTCGTGCGTCATTGCGTTAGACGCTTTTGTGCAGACGACTGTGGAGCAGCGCAGCTCCTCCAACGGTAAGTCTAAAAAAGTTTCAGGTAAGTGCTATTTCTTACCTGTTCTAGGTCTCCTGCAGGAACCTCCAGGTATTTTGCGGGATGTTCATGATGGCCGACAAGGGAACCAGCCTAGGGCTTTGGGGGAAAACCCTGGTCTGACCACGGAAGCAGAGAGCTGGGAAAGTTGGGTTCACGATCGGAGTCACTGACTCCATACGTTGGGTTCCCGGGGAGTCCTAGTTGGGTTACCGCAGTAGTCCCTAGGGGACTACTAGGTGATGGGGCTTAACGGACCTGAACGGTCAGCCTGGGTTCCCAGTGGAGGGGAAACCCAAGTATATGTGGTTCTAGACCGCAGTAGTCCCCAGGACATGGGGTTAAAACTAACCAAAATGGTTAGGCTGGGTTCCCGGTGCAGGGGAAACCCAAGTATATGTGGTTTTACATCGCAGTAGTCCCCAGCAGATGGGGTTAAAATGAACCTAAATGGTTAGGCTGGGTTCCCGGTGCAGGGGAAACCCAAGTATATGCAGTTCCCAGACCGCAGTACTTCCCAGGAAATGGGGTTAACTCACATAAATGATTAGCCTGCGTGCCAGGAGGGTACCGCGGGTATATATTTATATATATATATATATATATATATATATATATATATATATATATATATATATATATATATATATAATATATTTATATGGATTCCCGGGGAGGGGAAATTCACCTATGGGGTTCCAAAACTACAATAATCCCCAGGATATGGGGCCAACTGACAAAAATAGTGAGTACAATTAGGAAAGTTGGGAGGTTTCACCTCTGGGAATTAATTTAGAGAGCAGCACCTTTGGGTAGGGCTGCTTCATGGGAATGACAAGTTATGGCAGTGTCAGCCTATGGGAAAGGCTGTGCCAGCAGTACCTTTGTTTAGGACTGCTCATGGGGATGCCAAGCTATGGCAGGCTAGCCTGTTTGAGAGGCTGTGCCAGCAGTACCTTTGCTCAGGACTGCTCATGACGATGCCAAGCTATGGCAGGCTAGCCTATTGGAGAGGCTGTGCCAGCAGTACCTTTGCTAAGGACTGCTCATGGGGATGCCAAACTATGGCAGGCAAGCCTATTGCAGAGGCGGTGCCAGCAGTACCTTTGCTTAGGACTGCTCCAGGGGAATGCCAAGTTATGGTCGGTTAACCTATTGGAGAGTTTATGCCAGCAGCACCTTTACTCAGGGCTGCTTCATGAGAACGCCAAATCTATGGCAAATACTGGCCTATGGGAAAGGCCACGCCAGCAGCACCTTTGTTCAGGGCTGCTTCATGAGCGCCAGCGGTACCTTGTTAGGGCTGCTTTATGGGAATAGCAGTTTAGTAGGGTATTCCCATTTACAGTAATCATGGGGGATGAGGAGGCATTGCTAGGATAAGGTAATATAACAGTGATGACAAAAAAGCATTCAAAGAAAACTATTCACAGTTTTAAAAAACACTGGTTATATATGTGCAAAAACAACTGTTCAGTCTCAAACTGTATTTGAGAAATTGGGCTCCTCTATCCAGTTATATTAAGTTCCTATCAAATAGACTTGTAGGATGTTGGGATTTACTTTTAGGTATTCGATTGGCCATGATGCCGGCCTGGGCAACAGATTGCAGTTAATAAAACTTTGGTAACAGCTGTGGTTATAAAACAGTTCTAGTCATTAGACCAATTGTTAATTGTATAGATGCAATTTAGCTGTGTAAGTAGAGCAACAGTTATTTTGTTAAATGGTTAATTATTAAGTGCCATCTAGGTCATTGTTAACACCAGCTGAAATTAATAAAGTCACGATGCTGGACAAACAGTGTTCATTACTGCTCCAGTAGTTGTTCAGTAAATCTTTCGTTATATTGCAAATTGGTGCTAATGGCCCTAAATGGGAAATTGTGTCAGCAGGGCTTTGTAGCAGGCCTGCTTTATGGCTCCCTCATGTAAGAGGGATTGGTATAGTTTAACGCCGAGTCTGAGGGTATAGCCATAGACCATGCCCAAGGGATTAGAGCATGTGCCAGATGTCTATGCCTGACAAGAAAGTTACCATCCCAAACACATATGCAGTGAACATCGCTCTCAGGGGGACATTACAGTTGGCTGCCAAATCTTCTATTCAGGTAAGACTTTTCCATAGGTGAAACCTGGTGGGCGAAGCACAAGCTATTGGAACGAGCAAGGTTTCATGGTTTCGGCGACAATGCATCCCATGTCTTTATTGGCAGTAGCGCTTCACTTAAGTTGCTGGCAGCATGAAAGCTGGCCAAAGGTTCCACGCACTGTACCTGTGCTACTCCACAATTAAGGGACCACTTGCAGTTTGGTAAGGTATATCATTATTTATACATTACAAATGATTGAGACATTATCAGCTACTTTGAATGGTAAATGTAAAATGTACAATATTAGCTTTTCAAGCAGGTTAGAATTGGGCAGGTTCAGTATAAGGACCAAGATTGTCTTGCAAGACTGGCTCGGAAATCGGGCCACAGTTGCTGTTTAAGGTAGTTACCAAGTAGCTCAAATATCATCTCGAGTTTGGAGATGGAACAGATTTGCATGACTTGCCAAAAAATTCTGTTATTAGTATCAACTATCTATATACTCTACGGGCATTATATGGGTTATAGAGTAATTGGACAAATAAGCATATTGCCATGCTCATGTTCAGGTTGATGCATTGTGATGATGGCATATGTTAGTCATGAGGGTGCAATCAGTTAAAGACCATTGGAATGGTTACATAATCTTGTTGCCACAGGAGAATCATCAAGTGTGGGTAATGGCAACACAAAGTTGTTGTTGAATCGCACTGTATTATGAAATTCTGGTTAAATGGAACACTATATATATTGGTTATTTTAAACGTAAATTTGCTTGTTCAGCCTGAGGCTTCGGAAACCAAATGTTGCATGATAAACTCAAATTATGTTCTGCAGGTTTATTTAACAAACTGCCCTAAGATTTGGATTGTTACATCTATCCTTCTATGTGTTCAAAGTGTTTGCATAGCTCCAATCTGCTGAATTTTCTTTTCCAGGAGATGAAAGAGTTTGTAATGCTTATGTTCCATGGAAAATGGTATTGATTGCTAATGTTTCAAGTTCATGCCAAATGATCATCTGTTAATTATGAAGTTATATGGCCATTAATTGGCTCGATGAGCTTCCTCATTGAGTTGGCTGTAGCAAACAAGACTCGCTCTGTCGGGTCCACACCGGTTATCAAGGGGTAGGATATCTTCAACATAGTTCCCAGGACCAGTATAATGTCATATGCGATGTTGACATTTGTGAACACTATTTCACCAGGAGGCTGCAGCTATATCCTCAAATTTGGCTGGAGTTTATTAGGTAGTTATCCTTCTGGCACTGGTTTAGTGCAGCAGGTTCAGTTGCTAAATAATTGTGATGGTACAGGATGATAACATCTGTAAATTATAATATATAATATTATGTTATAAATACTTGTGCAGACCAGAAAGGGGTTGGGTCTCAAAATAGTCACAGGCATACCAGGGGACCTTTGATAAGGTAAGCACACATATATACACCAATATGTCAAAGTCATCAAGAGCCTTGGAGTTCTGGACTAGCAATGCTGTTAGTCACAAAGAATTTTGGAGAACTAATTGTTCAGGCCATTCCAGATGAGAAAAACGGAGTTGTGATATGTACTAATGGATTCTGTTTCCAGATCTCATTCCACCAGGGCTGCTACAACATCAGCAGCAAGGGCATTTATGTTCTGCTGGGTTGCATTGTTACAGCTGCAGCATGATCCATCGAACGAATCTCCAAACATATGTAATGACCCATTGCTACACCAGGAGTATTTGTTAACTCTATTCATGTTCTGGTTATATTTTCCATCTGGGTGAGAGATGGAAATATTATTGTTTCATTTAAACAGCATCAGCATGTTTTACATCTATGTTATGACTGTATGCATTATGAATGTTTTCCCTTCATTTGGCAATGAAGCAGCTGTGGTTGTGTATACTCGTTTCACACGGCATGAAATCACAGAGCTTTGAAGTCTTCACGTAGTCACTCATGTGACTCTGAAGGAAAATAGTAAGATTAAACGAGAACTTACCAGTTTGAAATTTGATCTTTATTTTATGAGGAGTCGAGTTGAGGGACTACATGCCCTCCGCTCCCAGCCCTCATAGATTTCATCTGGTAGTTCTAGTCTTTGTTATCTTACCATTATACTTCAGTCACTATTATCTGTGATTTCACATGTTGCTTTGAATATTGACGCACAAACGGCTGTACGGGGTTCTTCACGTAGTCCCTCAACTCGACTCCTCATAAAATAAAGATCAAACTTCAAACTGGTAAGTTCTCATTTAATCTTACTATTTCATTTCGGAGTCACGTGAGTGACTTCGTGAAGAACCCGCCAGCACGCATGCGCGACATATCGTCGCTACGCATTGCAGTCGACGGCTGGAGGTGGAGCGCGGCTCACCACCAGCCCTTCATAAGGGCCACTCAGGTAAGTACAGGCAACCTTGAGTTGGTTGTTCCTGCTGTTTTAAGTATTTTTTCTCTCCAACAGGAACATGGATAAAAGGAGTACGGGCCGCAGGACGTCCGAAAGGAGTCGCCGGCCACCTATCCCGGAGCCCTCTTCAACGGCAGCACCCGCTAGACGGGCCGGGAAAAAGGCACGTAAGTCGGGGAGGCCTGTATTCACAGGACCCGACCCACCGACACAGCTGAGCACTAGCGGGGATCCCGCAGAGCAGGAAATCGGTACGGCGCCGGAGCAGTTAGACCCTGACTCCATCACATTATCACCAACGGGTTCATTGGCTGATACGAGCAAAAGGGGTTCACGTGCTGCTACACGGCCCTTCTCCCTGAGCCCTCGTGGAAGAGCCAGGTATAGAGCTCGTCTACCTAGCCCTTCACGGGCAGAGGTTTCACCAGAGGCCGCTAGATTGCGGACTGGTGGATCAGTGAGACCCGAGTCCACTGGCATAGAAGGGAGGGCGAGTGTAGACTCGCCACCCAGCAGGACCAGGAAGAGTCGCACAGGTGGAGTCTCGCCACGGTCACCGCGTCCCCCGTTGGCGGCAGGATGGGACCGTGCGCCGTCTGGGTCCAGAATAAGGACAGTCGGCAAGCCCGCGTGGATGTCGGGTCACCACGCTGCGGCGTTGGGTGCCGACCTCTCACTGCATTTGCCCTTAGAGGCAGCCGGGCCTAGCTCAGCCAAAAGGAGGTGCATGAGCAGATCCGCGCGGGAGTCGTTCAGTTTCGCTGAGGCGGCTGGAAGCGACATTTCATCTCGGCACCGAGATTACCTCGACGAGCTACGGGCCGATGATAGGAGCCTTAGAAGTTCCTTCGGGCATGAGGACTCTGACCGCCCGTTCTCGCATGACGAAGGGCGAATTGACAGGATGGAGAGGATGATGGAACAAATCCTGCAGCAAAATCAAAGGCGGGAAACATTTAGTTCCAGGGGACTCATGGATATATCCCCATCATCAATGGATAGCATGAGACAGCCAGAAGAAGAGGAGATCTTGGTCCACGCACCAGTAGCACCTGAAGTCCCTCAGGAGGAGCTCCTGGACGTGGCAGCCAAGTTTGCGCTACCCGAATCGTCGGGACAACCCCTCAATACCAAACTGGCTGCTACCATTGACTTCCTCACAAACCATCAGCTACAGGAGCAGGTCCTTGCGGAGGCCATGAACAGACACAAGGCACCGGGTAATTGCAACTCCTTTAATGTGCCTATTGTGAACATGCCTATTTGGGGCAATATTAGCCCGGGCATTAGAGCACAGGAACTGAAATTACAAAGGATCCTGAAACTGCTCACTTCTGGGATTACCACTTTTGCGAGGTCGGTGGACGGTGTGGATTTGAACACCGAGCAAGAGGATGCTCTGGCACTGCTATGCAACACGCAGTATGAGATTAATGCGTTCAGGAAAAGCATTATCAAGCCTACATTAAACCCCAAATTTGCGGTGCTATGCACAGCACCCCCTACACCACCACCCAGACAGTTGTTCGGAGAAGACCTCCTGAAGCAGGTCAAGGATTTGGATGACCATGCAAAGACAGTGGGTCTTATGAGGTCACACATCTTGACCAGACAAACGGCCAGGAAAACACCATTCTTCAGGCCACGAGGTCAAACCCAAAGGCCAGCAAGGACCTATGCTCCAGCGCCTCTGCAATATCAGCAGCCTCAACAGCCCAGGCCTTTTTAGGGCAAGGCCCGCAGCGGCCAGCATGGAAAATGCGGACTCCGCATTACCAGCACAACCCAGCACCTCCACGTCCCACCAAATATGTCAGGGACCGCCGATAACCATGAAGGTAAGGCGGTCTGGATTTCATGCACTTGCATGTCTAACCTCACATGTTGGGGGTAGACTACGGTTTTTTAAGGAGGCATGGGAAACCATCACTTCAGATGAGTTTATCTTACAAAGTATTCAAGGCCATTAGATTGAGTTCGTAAATGGTCAAATTCCTCCACCTCAGCATATGCGGAATCGCAAATTTTCACTTTCCAGCAAGGAAACGGCAGTAGGCTATGTTGAAATCTTGAGGCTACAAGGCGTTATAGAAAGAACTATACACGAACCAATTGAATTTGTATCTAACATATTCACAAAAACCAAGGAAGATGGAGGATGTCGGGTTATTATTGATCTGACCCATTTGAATACTTTTGTAAAATATACCCATTTCAAAATGGACACGTTCGAAACAGCCAAATCTTTGATTTCTGAGGGCTGCTTCATAGCTTGCATTGATTTAAAAGATGCATACTATTCAGTATCCATTCAGAAACATCATAGGAAGTTCTTGAAGTTTATCTGGATGGATCAGCTTTGGCAATACAAAGCTTTGCCTAAAGGGCTTACCACAGCCCCCAGATTGTTTACTAAATTACTCAAGCCAGTGCTGGCTACACTGAGGAGGCAAAATCACATGGTTATGGCTTATCTGGATGATATCCTAATCATTGGAAATACTCCGGAATCAGCAAAATTGGCAGTCTCAGCCACTGTGGAAATATTTCAAAAAGTGGGATTCATTATCCATCCAGATAAATCGAAGTTCTGTCCTTCACAGGTCATGGATTATCTGGGATTCACGGTGGATTCCATAGAAACATAGAAACATAGAAAAATAGGTGCAGGAGTAGGCCATTCGGCCCTTCGAGCCTGCACCGCCATTCAATGTGATCATGGCTGATCATCCAACTCAGTATCCCGTACCTGCCTTCTCTCCATACCCCCTGATCCCTTTAGCCACAAGTGCCACATCTAACACCCTTTTAAATATAGCCAATGAACTGGCCTCAACTACCTTCTGTGGCAGAGAATTCCAGAGACTCACCACTCTCTGTGTAAAGAATGTTCTCCTCATCTCGGTCCTAAAGGAATTCCCCCTTATCCTTGGACTGTGACCCCTTGTTCTGGACTCCCCCAACATCGGGAACAATCTTCCAGCATCTAGCTTGTCCAACCCCTTAAGAATTTTGTAAGTTTCGATAAGATCCCCCCTCAATCTTCTAAATTCCAGCGAGTACAAGCCGAGTCTATCCAATCTTTCCTCATATGAAAGTCCAGACATCCCAGGAATCAGTCTGGTGAATCTTCTCTGTACCCCCTCTATGGCAAGGATGTCTTTCCTCAGATTTGGAGACCAAAACTGTACGCAATACTCCAGGTGTGGCCTCACCAAAACCCTGTACAACTGCAGTACAACCTCCCTGCTCCTATACTCAAATCCTTTCGCTATGAATGCTAACATACCATTTGCTTTCTTCACTGCCTGCTGCACCTGCATGCCTACTTTCAATGACTGGTGTACCATGACACCCAGGTCTCGTTGCATCTCCCCTTTTCCTAATCTGCCACCATTCAGATAATAGTCTACCTTCATGTTTTTGCCATTCCAATCGCATGATGGCCACTATACCAGCTAACAAAATTGGGGATGTCATTCAAGCATGTAAGAATCTGCCATGGCATCTGATGGTATATCTGGCATGCACCAGTATGCCATCAATTAGACAAACCGCTAATGTGATTGGAAAAATCGAAGCAGTTTTTCCAGCTGCTGAATACGGACCATTGCATTATCAAAATTTGCAAAGATCCAATATTTCAGTGTTAAAATTGAACGCTGGACATTTCGATAGACCTATGCAGCTGCCTCTTAAGGCAAAAATTAAGTTACAATGGTGGATCGATAATATCCATAACTCATTTAAACCCATCATTGTGCCTCGTCCGGTGGTATACTTACAAACAGATGCAAGCTCCCATGGCTGAGGAGCTACGGACAACTACACTAGTTGTGGAGGCAGATGGGACACCCTTGAATCTACCCTGTTGTTATCACAAGGGATAAATTATTTGGAGATGCTAGGAGCATTTCACGGACTTAGAGCTTATTGTTCAAACTTTACTGACACTCATGTCCATCTCCAAATAGATAATACCACTGCGGTGGCATATCTAATGGGTGGTACCAGGTCAATTTCATGTGATGATTTGGCAAATACAATTTGGCTCTGGTGCATACAACGGAATATTTGGATTTCAGCTACCTATTTACCAGGTAAGCTCAATACAGTGGCGGACACCAGATCACGGAAATTTAATGACAACATTGAGTGGATGTTAAATCCCCAAATATTCGCAAAAATTACAGCCAAATTTGGTAAACCGGATATTGACCTTTTTGCATCACGGTTGAACCATCAGGTACCGACATATGTATCATGGGAGCCAGATCCTGGGGCAATGGCGATGGACGCGTTCTCGCTAGACTGGGGGAAATGGTTTTTCTATGCATTTCCTCCATTTTGCCTCATCAATCGGGTATTGCAGAAAATACAGTCAGATGCTGCTAAAGGCATTCTTATCATACCCGACTGGCCTACGCAGCCATGGTATCCGGTGGTCCTTGATATGATCAGTCAACCATGGGTCCTCTTACAGGGTTGCCCACAACTGGTGACGAACCCTGTCTCAGGGGAACTACATCCCTGCCATAGTCACTTAAAGTTATTGGCTTACAGGTTCTGAACAGGCCACTACTGCAGTATGGTCTATCATCAAGGACAATGGATACTATTGGAGCATCATGCAGGGAGTCCACAAGATGGCAATATCTTACGCATATCAGGAAATGGGAAACCTACTGCGGCTGCTCCAACATTGCATATGACTCCGTTACTATCACAGATGTGCTGGAATTCCTTGCGGGGTTGCATCATGACGAACACCTCAGCTACAGTGCCATCAACAGGGCCAGGAGTGTGCTATCATTCTACCTCAATATTGAGGTAGGATCCAATAAGCTGGTGTCCAAACTTATGCGGGGTATATTTAATTCCAATCCGCCAAGACCTCGTTACAACGTCACCTGGGATATTGGGAAAGTACTAACCCTGCTCAGGACGTGGTCGCCCATGGAAGGGCTTGAATTGGACAAACTCACCCTGAAGCTGGTGATGTTACTGGCACTTCAGCGCAAAGGGTACAGACACTTCACAAGGTCAAGATTGACAGAATGATCTCTACCCCAGAAAAAGTAATCTTCTTTCTTGATGAATTACTTAAGCAGCATTGACCTGGATACACAGGGCTGCAGCTGAAGTTTCCAGCATACCCCGCTGATGCAAGGCTATGTTTAGCCACCCATATTCGCCACTATATAAAAGTGATGCGGAAATTAAGGGGAATGGAAAAATACCTACTAATCAGCCACAAAAAACCTCACCATAGAGTGATGGTACAGATGATCTCCAGATGGCTCGGGATTGTCTTGAACGAAGTTAGTATTGACACTAATGTCTTTAAATCCCATTCCACCAGGGCTGCATCGACGTCGGCGGCAAAGGTCATGGAGGTGCCCATGGACCATATTCTTGCCACAGCGGGATGGGCCAGAGAAGCCACCTTTCAACGGTTTTATAATAAACCTGTTACCACTCCTGTATTGTTCGCAGAGGCCGTGCTGAATGCAGGTCAAGAGCATACAGATTCTCCCCAGTGAGGGGTTTTTTCTTTGTTGTTATTAATAAATATTATTATTTTTCAGTACAAGAAGTCTGAAAATTTGATTGCTCCTATCCATCCTTTCAGTGGCGTGTGTGACAGCATGGACGTTGTCCAGGGCATGAAATCACAGAGCTTTGAAGTCTTCACGAAGTCACTCGCGTGACTCCGAAATGAAATAGTAAGATTAAAGGAGAACTTACCGGTTTGAAGTTTGATCTTTATTTTATGAGGAGTTGCGATGAGGGATTTCGTGCCCTCCGATCCCAACCCTCGATCATAAAGTCAACTGGTAATTAGAGTCTCTTCAATCTTACTATAACAATTCATTTCTTTGTTTGTTTGGTTCTGTGATTCCACGCTGCTGCTTTTGAAGGATGTCGCGCATGCGTGTTGGTGGGTTCTTCACGAAATCCCTCATCGCAACTCCTCATAAAATAAAGATCAAACTTCAAACCGGTAAGTTCTCGTTTAATCTTACTATTTTATTGCCAAATGTTGTCATCTGTGCCAAGCTTCATAAAACAGAGAAAGAAAAATACTTCAAGACACAAATGTTAAAAGTCAGGAGTGTTAAATTGTCATATGTACTGAAAACAGAACAATGAAACTCTTACTTGCAGCAGCATAACAGGTCTGTAAACATAGTACACATAGATAATATTATAAACAAAAAAAATCAATAATTTAAAAAATAGTGAAAATAAACATCAAAGACCCTACTGAAAACAAGGCAGCACGAACTCCATTGTTTAATTGGTGTTTGCAGAGTTCAAGCGCCTGATGGTTGTTAGGAAGAAGCTGTTCCTGAATCTTGTGGTCACAGATTTCAGACTCCTATACCTTCTTCTTCCAGATTGTTGGAGTGAAATGATAACATGGCCAGGGTGGTGTGGGTTCTAAATGGTACTGGCTGCCTTTTTAAGGCAGCACCTCCTATCGATCCCCTCAGTGGTGGGGAGGTCAATGCCTGTGAGGGACTGGGCGGTGTCCACCACATTTTGGTATCTCCTTTGTTCCTGGGGTTTTGAGTTGTCAAACTTGGTTGTGATGCAACCAGTCAATAGGTTCTCTATTGTACATCTGTAGAAATTCAAGAGAGTATTTGTTAACATGACAGATCTCCTCAAACTTCCAAGGAAATAGAGGCATTGATGGGTTTTCTTCACGATTTTATATGTGCTGTGCCTAGGAAAGATCTTCAGAGATATCCATGCCCAGGAACTGAAAGTTGTTGATTCTCTCCACGATAGACCCATCAATGAAGACAAACTTGTGGATCCATGCTTTCCCTCTTATAAAGTCAACGGTCAGCTCCTTGATCTTACTGATGCTATGAGCAAATTTGCTGTTTTGTCACCATTGTAACTCCCTTCTATAATTTCACTCATCATTACTCATAATTTGTCCAACAATAGTTATGTTGACGCATTTAAAGATGGAGTTGGAACTGAATCTGGCTGGTTATAGAATGAGTAGAGCAGGGGACAAAGCACACAGCCTTGAGGTGCCCTTGTTTTCATGGTTATAGAGAGGGAAGAGTTGTTGCCAATTTGTATCCTTTGTGGGCTGCTGATGAGGAAGTCAGGGATCCAAATGCAAAGGGGGTGTGCAGAGACCTGGTTCCGTGAACTTGATAACAGGTTTGAATGGGATGATAATGTTGAATCCCAAGCTGTAGTCGATAGGCAATAGCCTGACGTACAAATTCTTATTGTCCAAGTGCTCCAGAGCAGAGTGGAGAGCCAGCAAGGTTGCATCCTCTGTTGTGCGGGTAGGCACATTATAGTGATCCAGGTTCTTGCGAAGGCAGGAATTGATATGCACCATAACCAATCTCTCAAGCACTTCACATTATCATTGAAGCATGTCACCTTACTCTTCTTGTGCAGTTGTATTATTGGTGCCTTTTTAAAACAAGTGGGAACCTCAGACCTCATAATGAAAGATTGAATAAATCAGAAATAACTAGTCAGCTGGTTCACGCAGCTATATTGAGGACTCAACCAGGTACACCATCGGGTCCAGCAGTACTCCAAAGGTTCACCCTCCTGAAGGGTTCACAATTTGACAAACATTGATATTATATCTTAGATAAAACCTGCAATCTATAAATATAGACTAGATGGGAAAAGCCTTCCACAGAAAATATTAGGATTGATCAGGAATAAAGAAGTATTTTAAAACTTTAATATTGAGAACAAGAAATAACCAGACAAATTAATTGTAACTGGTTTTAACTTGCAATCTTAATGAGAATGGGATTGATACAAGAAATATCAATCATGTGTTATAAAAATATTGCATTCACATGATTCTGCAGTAATGAGGCGCCAAGATAGTCTGGATGCCAACCAAAATCTGTCAAGTATTTAATTGGAAGTGTCACTGACATTATGTTCACATTTTTATATTACTTGAATGTTTTGTGTAATTGATGCTGGTTTTCAAGAACAGAGTAAATTAAATTTGTTGTAACAGATTCAACAAAATCCAGGCATCAAAAGAAGCAGCATTCCAGTTTTATTTTCAAAGTTCATAAATATATCTGATGTATTATTTCGTGAAAGTTGAGTTACGAGCAAATTCAGTACTTTCAAGAAAATAACCTCATTCAAAAATGTTTCATTTACCATGTTTTCAGCATTTGTTAAAAGAAACTGAAGGGAAAATATGCTTACTGAACAAAGTGACCGCAGGAAATGAACTGTATTGAGGGATTTTATATGCTCTGATTTGAATGGTGTAAGGATTCATATTGATTTATACCATATAAAGAAAACTATACTTGTAGGGAACATAATAGTTTCATCTCCTATTAAAATCAAATAAGTAACATTGACCCAAGATCGTCCAGGTTTACTAAATATTTTCTTGGTAAATTTACAATATTATCAAGGTTACGTTGCTAGTGGATATTTTTAACATACAGAAGTGAAATGTGAACAAGAAAACCACATTGTTCTTGTTGCAATGTAAAAACACATAGGCAGCCTTTCTTGAGCAGATAACATAGTTGGGTTTTCCAGAAACCAAGTTGGTTGTTGCATATTTATTGGAAAGTTGCTGAAATGGTAATAAATTGATTAGAATAGATTACCACTCATTAGCTTAGTTTGGGCAATGGTCTGTGGCGGGGGTCGAAAAGTAGGAAAAATAATTTTAGACCTGAAAGCAAATTACTTAATTTTATTATATTATACAATTGATAAAATGTTACTGCCTTTTGCCATCCTTGGTTTCCATCAATATTGTGTTATTGTGAGAATATATAGCTACTTTGTTCATTGTCCTTCATACATCAGCCTTAGCACACATGGCAGCCTTTGTGCTAGGCGAGAGTATTGCGTTCCACAACAGGAACTTGAATATAAAAGTACAAGTTGACACTGCAGATCAGCAATGAGGAAATATTGCATTGTAGACATAGGGTTTACAGATGTTGGTTTATTTTTTAAAAAAAAGCTCACTGGAGTAACTCAACAGGTTAGGCTGCACCTCTGGAGAACATGGATAGTTGACTTTTGGGTTGCAACCCTTCTTCGGAGTGATTGTAGTGAGGGGTGGTGGCGGAGGGGGGAAGATGGAAGAGAGGTGGGAATGGGACAAAGCCTGGCAAGTGATAAGAGGATACAAGTGAGTGGTTTTGATTGGCAGATGGTTTGACAATGATCAGAGATGAAACAACAAAAAGTGGGAGGTAAGGAGATAAGGATAGAAGAATGTGGTCAGAGAAAGAACTATAGGTGAAAGAGGACAAGGAAAAGGGAGAAATGGGTGCACATAAATTCAATTTTCAAATTTAAGGACTGTGAGCTACCCAAGAGGAATATGAGGTGCTGTTCCTCCACTTTGCACGTGGCCTAGCAATGGTGAAGACTCAGGACAGAAAGGTTACTATAGGAATGGGAAGGGAAGTTAAAATTGTTAGCAACCGGGAGATCCAACAGGCCTTGGCGGGCTGAGCACAAGTGTTCGGCAAAACAGTTGCTTAGTCTACACATGGTCTCACCATGTAAAGGAGGATACATTGGGAGGTCCGAATGCAAGAGATGCTTAACAAGTATTTCATTGTTGAGACTGGCATCTATTGGTTATGATGATAAATTGAGGTCTTAGCTGTGCCCTAGAGGGTGGATGTAAATGATCCATGGTACTATTCCCTCATTACTATCCCTCATTCAACATTATTCGGAATGATTATTTTGTTTATATCATTATTTATGGGAACTTACTGTTAAAACATTGTCTTTTATGATTCCTACATTTCCACAGGGATTTCACTCTTATTTTGATGCGAGTACAACATGTTAACTACATTTAGTAAGACTGTTTCATGTAGGGACAGGCAACATAGAGTTATCACTATTTAAACATGAATCTTGTGAAAGTGTTGAACCTGTCTGGGAATTATTTTATTTTTAATCAACAAAATAAAATGGATTAAAAGAAACATGAACGCAATATAAAAATGTGCTTGAGTTTAGTTTAGTTGTGAACATAACATTCCTATATTCTAATTCAAATTAAGTTTTGTTTTCATCCTCGCACATGGAAATGTACTCAGCCAATAACTTCCATAGATCAAGTTACTTGAAAGAGACAAAAATTTGACAGCTAATCCAACAAATCACTTCCTTAATTGATGATGTTTGGGATGATGGAAGAGGTTGAATATTACTAAAAATTACTAAAGTATGAAAAGGTACTTTCTATGCAAGCAGCCAAATATTTTTCTTTTTTTTTGTGTAATATTTTTTTATTTGAAGTAAACCGTTTACAATGTAAAGCTTACTTTATAAACTAACACCTTAATTCAATATTACTACAAATAACATATCAATACTTAATATATTCTATTTTTTGGAAATAAAGAAAAAGATATATAAAAGAGAAAAGAAAAAAGAGTAAATAAAAAGGAATAAAAAATTCTTCCCACATACTTCAACAGTAAAAAAAAAGAAAAAAAAAGAAAATTTGAAAAACAAAAATATTACATATATATAAACAAACTAAAGTCATTATACGAAATACTATTTCATTCAGAAATATCTCTAATAAATGCACAATAATATCAAATATAAGTAAGTTATTCGCATCGGATCCGTAGGGTGTCCGTGAGCCGTGATTCCAAGAATAGCTACTTCTCTAAATACTGTATATATGGAGACCATATCAATTCAAAAGAATTATACCTGTCCAAAAGGACAAATCTAATTCTTTCCAAATTCAACGTCTCCAACATCTCTGCTTTCCACATTTTAATTGTTGGGGATAATGTTCCCTTCCAAAATTTAAGTATCATTTTTTTCCCTATTATTAAACAGTAATCAAAAAAATTTCTTTGATTAACTGTGAGTACCAAATTTGGCTCCGGGATTCCGAATATTATTAATTTTGGGTCTGGGTCGAGTTCAACCTTAAGAACTTCCGAAATAACTTTAAAAATTTCAATCCAATAATAATTCAACCGTGGACACGTTACCAAACTATGTATTAAATTTGCTTCAAGATTCTTACATTTATCACAAATAGAGGAGAGACTAGGAAAGATACTTTTTAATTTGGTTTTCGAGTAGTGTAATCTATATATAACTTTAAATTGTATCAGTGTGTGTCTGGCATTCAAAGAACACCAATGTATTCTTTGTAAGCATTCTTCCCAAGTTTCTTTTGTTATAGGTAATCCAATTTCATTTTCCCATGCTTGACGATATGTTTCAGTTGTTGGGTTCTCTTTATCTAAAATAATATTGTGTATATATAAGCTATAAGCTTATCCGTATTTGGATGTAAATTAAACAGCTCATCTAATAAGCCTGGTTTTTTTTTATAGTCTTGTGTGTTACATTTAATAAAATCTCTAATTTGTAAATACCTAAAATGGTGTTGTGAAGGTAATCCAAAAATATCTTGTAACTCTTCAAATAATAAAAAATTTCCATTTCTATAAAGGTGTCCTATCCTTTTAATTCCTGAATTCTCCCACAGTCTAAACCCCGCATCTAAGATTGAGGGTTTAAACAGTGGGTTATTCCTAATTGGTAACCTAAAATAAAGATTATCCAGATATAGGGTCTTAACTATCTGTTTCCCAATATGCCTATTATGAATTATAGGGTTGTCCCTATAAGTCTTTTTTTGTACTTCCTTTGGTGCGAAAATAATCGACTCTATATTGAAAGGTAAACAGTCTTCCTTTTCAATTTTTAACCACATTGGTTCAACATCTATATTTACCCACCAAAAATTCATATTCTTAATCTGGACTGCCCAAAAGTAATATAGAAAATTTGGAAGTGCCAGCCCTCCATTTATCTTAGACTTACATAAGTGTTTTTTACTTATTCTATGACTTTTGTAATCCCAGACAAAATTATTAACTATAGTATCAATTTTTTTTAAAAAACTTTTTGGGAGAAAAAAAGGAATTGCCTGAAATAAATATAACAATTGTGGTAAAAAAATCATCTTTATAGCATTAATCCTACCGATCATAGATATAGGGAGTGTTTTCCAATATGAAATGTTTTTTTTAAGTTTCTCTAATAATTGATAATAATTAGCTTTAATTAATAATTTATAGGATTTAGACACATTGATTCCTAAATATTTAAATTTATCTGTAACTATTTTTAGTGGGTATTTTTGTAGTATATTTACATTTATACCAGTTATAGGCATAATGTCACTTTTATTCCAATTAATCCTATATCCTGAAAATACGCTAAATTCATTTATAACATTGAATAACTTGGGAATACTACATTCCGGCTTAGTAATATAAATCAGAATATCATCTGCATATAAAGATATCTTATTATTTGTTGTGTCAGTATTATACCCATATATTTCGGGTTCTGATCTGATTCTTTCGGCCAGAGGTTCTATCACCAAAGCAAATAATAAAGGGGATAACGGACATCCCTGTCTGCATCCCCTAAAAAGTCTAAATTTAGGTGATAGTATTTGATTAGTTAAAATTCTTGCTGTAGGGTTAGAATATAATATTCTTACCCATTTACAAAATCCATCCCCCAGTTGATACTTTTCCATTATATTAAATAAATATGACCATTCCACCTGGTCGAATGCTTTTTCAGCATCCAACGATATAACTGCTAATTCAATATCTCTCCTTCTTCTCGAGTATATAATGTTAAACAAGCGTCTAAGATTATGTGATGAATACCGTTTTGGAATAAAACCTGTTTGATCATAATGTATTATTTTGGAAATCACTAAACTTAGCCTCCGAGACAGTACTTTAGTTAATATTTTTTGATCAGTATTTAAAAGGGCAATCGCTCGGTATGATCCAGGATCTTCCAGATCCTTATCTAATTTAGGAATTAATGTAATTGTAGATTCATTTAAAGACTCTGGTAATTTTCCTAACTCATAGGTGTGTCTATACACTGTTTGTAATCTTGATGAAAGTAGATCATGAAATTTTTTATAAAATTCTGCACTCAGGCCATCGGGGCCCGCTGTTTTACCATTTTTTAACGATCCAATTGATTCTTCGATATCTATTACCGATATTTCAGCATTTAATAATTGCCTACTCTCAAAATCTAGCTTATTAAAATGACATTTTTCTAGAAATGTTTCCATTTCATCTGTTTGCCCTGTTAATTTAGATGAATAAAGATTTTGATAATATTGTAAAAATGTGTCATTAATGTCTTTTGGTATAGTCAACGTATTTCCCTGTACCGATCTAATACTATGTATAGTTTTTTCATCGTCTAATCTTCTGAGTTGTCGTGCTAATAATTTTTGAGGTTTATCACCAAATTCAAAATGAACTTGTTTAGTTTGTTGATATAGTTTTATCACTTGATCAGAGTAAATTTTATTTAATCTATATTTTAATATAGCAATTTTATTACTCAACTCTTTAGAAGGATGTATTATATTTTCACTATCTAATTGTTTTATCTCTTTTTCTAACTTTTGCTCCATTTTTCGATTTTCTTTGTTAAAATGAGCTTGTGCTGATATTATTGCACCGCGCATAAATGCTTTAAATGTGTCCCATAATAATAATGGGGAAGTCTCAGGTTTATCGTTAGTTTCAAAAAATAATTTAATCTGTTTCTCCACATAGTTACAGCAGTCTTTATCCTTTAATATCTGTGTGTTGAATCTCCAAATATTAGTTTTATTAACTATATCTTTTAATTTTATCTTAAATGTTAATGGAGCATGATCTGAGATAATAATATTATGATACTTTGCATCATACGTAAAGGGGAGTAATTTTGAGTCGACTAAGAAATAATCTATCCTCGAATAGGTTCCGAATACCGGCGAGAAAAATGAATATTCCCGTCCGGTTGGATTATCCAATCTCCAAATATCTTTAACATTCGATGTCTTAATAAAAGAATTTATAAGCTTACTTGATTTAGAAAGAGCCTTACTTTTTGTAGAAGATCTATCCAAATAATTATCTAAAGTACAGTTTAAATCACCTCCAATTATTAAATTATATTGGGTGGATATAGGAATACTATTAAATATTTTCTTAAAAAATAGTGGATTATCAAAATTAGGTGCGTATATATTCATAAGAATTACTTTTTTTAAATGTAGTTCCCCTGTAATTATTAAATATCTACCCTCCTTATCCTCTATTATCGAATTAAGTTTAAAAGGTATACCTTTACGAATAATTATTGCAACCCCTCTAGATTTGTGTATAAACGAAGAAAGATATACTTTTGAAATCCATTTAGCTGTTAATCTATATTGAGCATCTTTTTTAAGATGTGTCTCTTGAAGAAACGTAACTCCAGATTTCAATCTATTCAGCTGAGCTAATACCTTTCCCCTTTTAATTGGTTCATTGATTCCTTTAACATTCCAACTACAGAAGGTGATTCCATCACCCCCATTCCTTACATTCATATCTTGCATTTTATTGTTAGGGTGGCTTTTTTTGGAGTAGCCTTCTTGGCTCCTCCAGCCCGACATTACACCCCAACTTCAATCCGATACGAATTTCCAATTCCATTAAACCATATCCATTTAATCTGATTATATAAAATAGATAGAAGTCATGATTATATAATATATAATATAAAATCAAGTATGTGTTATACAAAAAATAATAACGAGTGTAAATATAAAAAAAGTAAAGGGTGATAAAAAGGTGATCAGAAAAAAAAGAGACTACACTTTTATAATGTGTAGTGTGCACAGGTGAAAGCCACACTAACATGGCTACTAATCTAGCGACTTCCGTTTTCTAAAAAAAAAAGATGTTAAATATTCCAGCTCTTATTTGGAATACTGTATATATTGGGGTGGGGGTGCTAACTTTATTTTCTTAATAACTTTTTCTATTATTCATATTAATAATTTTTAGTTGTTAATTTCAACTATAATTAGTATCATAATTAGTAATACTATATAAGTGGAGTAAGGGAAATCAAACTAATTAGTAATTAGCAATTAATAATTACAAATTAGTATTTATTAATTAATTAGTAAGCAATATAATACTACAATTCTATGTCCGTTATTTCGCCTTTTTCTCAGTGAGTGGTTCATAACCGCAGGTCCATAAAGTTCATTCATCAATTACTCCTGTCGGGTCTGCTCCTTCTTCCTCTGCCTCTCCTTCTTCTCCTTCTTCTGCCTTCTTCTGTATTTTCCGAGCGAATTCCAGTGCCGCTGTATGCTTGGTGAAACGAAGATCCTTCTTCTCGTAGGTAACTCTAAGTATTGCCGGGTACACCAGACCATATCTGATCTCCTTTTTTCCTTTTATATCTCTCAAGATGCGTCTTGTTTCTGTAAATAGAGCTCTTCTTTTAGCCACTTCGGCCGGGTAGTCTCTGAAGATACTGATGTTATCTCCTTCGTATTTCAGATTTCTTTTTCTTATTATTATCTTCATCATATCTTCAAAGATGCCGTCATAAACCACCTTTACAATTACTTGTCTTGGTGGTGCACCACTCCTAGAAGCCGGTCTTAAAGCCCTGTGGGCTCGGCCCAACAGGGGCTCTTCATCCAGATCCAAAATGTCCTTCAGGAGTTTAGCAAAGAATTTACGTGGGTCATGGTTTCCTTCGCGTCCCTCAGACAGACCTACTATGCGCAAATTCGTACGTCTTTGCCGCCCCTCCAAATCAATACATTTCTCATTTATTTTACGTACTAATTCAGAGAGGCGTTTGTTCTCTTCGTTTATCTTCTCATTCTCCCTCGCAGTTGTTAGAGCAACATCAGTTAATTCTTTAATCGTATCATTTTGTTGATCCAGTACAGTTGACATAGGGCTTAACCTCGCCTCTATTTTCGCATCCATCATCTCTTCCATCATTCGCTCCATCCCAGCAATCTTATCAGTTACCTCGATCAGTTGAGTATGTATCTCCTCCTCCAGTTCTGTTTTCCATTCATTCATCATGATTTTTACCATTTCTTTAACTTCTCTCATTAATTCTTCTTTGATTTTTCGAATATCCGTTTTTAAGGCTTTCATTTCATCCTTAATTTCTTTATAATCTTTCTTCACTTCTTTTTGTGTTTCTGTTTGTGTTTCCTTCAGCATTTTCCTCATATCAGCCAGCAGAGATGTTTTAAGATCTTCCATCTCAGCTTTTCTTAGTGAAATCTCTTCTTGGGAGGCAGCCAGTCCCGAGCCTGAAGCTTTGGTGGGGCCTACCTCCCTTCTGGAGCTTTTCTTCGGCTGTGTGGGGGAGGAGGGATTCATTTTAAATTTCTTACCGGAGTCGCTAAAGTCGCGCGCCTGATGACGTCACGCAGCTTACAATCGCACCCGGAGACGTTTAAAATCGATCTCCTACGGTAAGTAGCGTTAGCAGCCTCCTCTAACCCCGTTTTTTTTTCAGATTTTTTAAGAGCTGGTCTGGCGCTGTTCTCTCCTAGAACATGGCGCCACCGGAAGTCCAGCCACCGGAAGTCCAGCCAAATATTTTTCTGATTGTTAAATCACTTACAGTAAGTTTTATTGATTAGGTACTAAAACAGGAGCTTTTGCATTGCCTTGTATTTCAGATAGTCTTAACTTTGAACTGCATTTACATCAATACTTTCAGTGAAAAATAACTAATTTTAATTTTCTACGTATTTGACATTACATTATAAATTATGGTAGTAATGAAAATGTTTTAAATCTTTAATATAATGATAAATTTGATTGATATTTCTTGCACATACAAACACCACTAAATAATAGTCAAGTTGAATAAGCCACACATGATACACATCATTTGCCAAGTCCAGGTCTGAATTAGTTCATTTAGTTTAGCCTTTTCATTGGGTGGAGAAGAGCAAAGGGTGCCAAGACTCGACAATGGAATATTGGCATTGTCGTATTGTTATTCAACAGTGAAAGGCAGTGATAACACAACTGCAATAAAAAAGCGTTGCTCTCTTCTGCTCCAACAATGAGCCTGCACTCCAGTGTAAAGGTACCTAGATTACATGGGACCCGTTGGGTCCCATTCTCACACTGGAGGCCTGGTCCCCCAATGCAATATTCCACCACTCACCCATAGCCCCCAACTGCGCAGGTGCAACTGACGGGTCCCCTTTGTGACACTCCTGATCCCTCCTCCTCCCCTCACCACCCCTCCCCCACTCCACCCCTTGTCACTCCACCCCCATGCACTCACTCCATCTCCCCCCCCTCCCCCATCTACTCTTAGTGGCTCTCCAGCGACGCATCCATTCCCGCCCATTGGGTTCCCATGGTCACGCACGCATTACTGCGCAGGCACAGCTGACGGGCACAGCAAGTGGTAAAGGTATTTATTATAAGCTTAAAATGTGAATAACTCGGATTATAACAACAATTTAAATGTTAAAGATGAGCTTTAGTCTGTTCAGTTCTTTCTTGTTGTGTCTCTTGTTATATTCTGCAGCCAGGGTAGAGGACGGCTTCTGGCGGGGACTGTCAGGGGCCCGTGGGGGGAGCATCTTGCAGCTTGGAGAGGGGCAAGGCTTCAGGCGATGGCTGTTGGGGCCGGTGGGGAAGGGGCGAGCATCCTGTATGCGGCGGAGGGGGACTGCTTCAGGCGCGGCCTACCCCTGCCGCGGCCTACCCCTGCCGCTGCCTGCTGCTGCCTACCTCTTCTGCTGCCGTGGCCTACCGCTGCCACACCCCACTGGCTTCAGGCGGGGACCACTGGGGAGCATCCTGCAGATGGGGATGGTCTGCAGGCAGGGACCGATGGGGGGGGGGGGGGGGAGATCCTGCAGCTGGGGACAGGATGGCTTCAGGTGGCAGCTGATGGGTCCTACAGGCGGTGGAGGGGGGGCCGGTAGGAAACACCCCCACCCGTCCCCACCTAAAGCTATCCTGTCCCCAGCTTCAGGATGCCCCCCATCCACTGTTAGCGGCTCTCCGGCGGCGCACCAATTCCCACCCATTGGGTTCACATTGGGATGTAGAACACGCAGGTATTACTACGCAGGCGCAGCTGACTGGCATGGCAAGTCGAAAAGGGATTTATTAAAGCATAAAATGTGAATAACAAAATATAATAGTAAGATTAAATGAGAACTTACAAGTTTGATCCTTATTTTATGAGGAGTTACGATGAGGGATTAGATGAAGAAGCCCCGCCAGGCGCATGCGCGTCATACTTCAAAGCAGCGGCATGAAAACACAGAAACCGATAGCCGAAGTTAGATAGTAAGGTTTTCAGAAGACTAGAACTACCAGATGATCCTTTTGGTTATGAGGGCCGGGAGTGGAGGGCACGTCATCCCTCGTCGTAACTCTTCATAAAATAAGGATCAAACTTTGAACTGGTAAGTTCTCGTTTAATCTTATTATTTTACTTCAGAGTCACGTGAGTGACTGTGAAGATTTCAAAGCTCTGTGATTTCATGGCGTAGATGCACTCCATACGACACACTGCTTCAGTTGACACAGTAGTGAATAAATAATATATTGAACATTGCTTCAAATTATTCAATAACTATTTTAATGATAACAAAGGAAAGTAATTACCCCTCTATCCCAGGGGGAAATTACAAATAAATAGTATAAAACAAAGCAACCATAAATTAAACTAAACCCAACACAGCATGCCCAAACTCTAACACTGTAACAACAAGTTTATCATAGAACTTAGAAAAAGTTGCTTCTTTAGACCAACCTGCGGCCTCGAGGATTTGGTCGAGCGGCACGTCCTGTGCCTTCACTGCAGATGTTGATGCTCCCCTGGTAGAGTGAGATTTAAACACATGAGTGTCCACTCCAGTGTAATCCAAAACCTGTTTTAACCATATAGAAATTGTTTGTGCCGACACTTTTTTTTAATATGTTTTGTTTGTGGGTAATGAGCATTGCTGCCTAATCAAAACATTTGCAATATTTCTACTCGTTGTGCTGATGCTAACGACATAAGCATAACCCCTTTAAGTGTTAACTTCTGAAAAGACAGTGACTTAATTGGAGCCCATTGCCGAAGCAGTGTGAGAAACATACTGACATCCCAGATTTCTGTATATCTAGGCTTGGGAGGATTTTTATTAAAAAAATCCTCACATAAATTGGGATACTAACGGATGAGACCCAATAGATTGTCATTCTGAAAAATGTCCTAAGTAAGAGGACAAAGCACTCTGAGCACTATAACTCAGGTGCTGATCAAAATGCAACATAGCAAGGAACTCCAATACATCCGGTATGCTCGCAGTATGATAAGATATATCTGACTGTACACAAAACATTTCCCATTTCTTTATATGAGATGTATTGTTTCTTAGTGCTATCTCTCCAAGCTGCAGTTATGACATCCATGGTCCTATCCGACAGTCCAAGCCCTTGTAATGGTCTGGTCAGAACCTGCAGATTAACAAATTAATACGGTCACATAACGGATGATTTTCTCCTGTCACTGGATGTACCAACAAATTACTGTAGTTGGGGATCCTCATGAATGGCTGAATCATCATTCTGAGCACCAATGGGAACCATGGCTGTGTAGGCCAGTCTGTAACCACCAAAATGCCTGTGGCAGAGTCTTGCTCTATTTTGGTGAGACATGGCCTAATCAGGCAGAATGGGGGAAAAAAGCATAGAAAAATGTACGTCCCCAATGTAGCGAGAATGCATCCACCGCTTCTGCTCCTGGATCTGCTCCCATGAAACATATTTAGGGAACTGGTGATTTAATCTGGATGCGAACAATATCTGGTAACCCTTAGCAGCTGACAATCTTTTTAATAACTTCTGGATGTAACATTAATTCTGTATTGTCATTGAACTTTCGTGACCTGTTGTCTGCAACCACATTGTCTCTCCCTGGTAGGTAGAAAGCTGAGAGCCAGATATTTCTGGAGGTACACCAGTGCCACATGAGGTTGGCCAGATTATCACATGATACTGATCTTAATCCTCCCATGTGATTGATATATGTCACAGCTTGGTATTGTCCACCTGGAGTTGAACATGTGAATCATTCATTGTAGAACAATAAGCTTTCAATCCATAAAATGCCCCCAATAACTCCAAATAATTTATACCATGTGTTTGGAGAATTAAATCCTCTTGGACACTCCATCTACCACCACAGATGGATTCACTGTCCGTAGCTCCCCATCCAAGAGCGCTCACATCAGTCCGTAAAACCACTGAAGGTTGCTGAACCAAAATATTTTTAGTAGCTTGTGCAACATTGATAATCCACCATTGCAATTCAGCTAACGCTGTAGTTGGTAACTGCATGGACCTATCAAAATGACCTGCGTGCTTTTTTAGTGCTTGTTCTCTGGCTCGTTGCAGACTTTGATAGTGCAGAGGTCCAAAATCTGCAGCAGGAAACGCTTCTACCAATTTACCAATAGCCCTGGCTACCTCTTAGGTGGAGGGATAAAGTTTCTCAGCGAGGCAAGTACAGGCATTTGTAATATCCAGAACCTTAGCTGTTGGCAAAGTTACTGACATATCAACTGAATTAATGACAAACTCCAAACAATCAATTGTTTAGGATGGCTGTAACTTAGATTTTGTTGGATTGACCAGAAATCCTAGCCTTTCAAATAGGCTTGTGTTTGCAGAAACCGATTCTTCAGCTGTCTCCTGAATGGCATTTACAATTAAATTATCACCTAGATAAGCCATTACAATGTGATTTTGAGCCCTCAGTAACGCCGATGTTGGTTTCCATAATTTTGTGAACAGCCTGGGAGCTGATGTTAACCCATTAGGTAATGCATTAAATTGCCACAGCTGACCCATCCATATAAATTTCAAGTACCTGCGATAATGATGATGAATTGGTACTGAATAATAAGCATCTTTTAGATTTATAGTAGCCATATAACAGCCTTGTGACAACAACTGCTTTGCAGTGTTGAAGGTGTCCATTTTAAAATGCCTATACTTCCAGTCTCCCCGACATTCTTTTCCGGTCTGGAGGAGAGTCCTCTTCATCAGACCCGTCAGACAAAACGGGCCTGACAGACTTTCTTTTAAAAAGGTCTTGCCTTCCACTACCTGCAACCTCCGGCAACCACCTTCAACTAGCATCGCAACCGGCTTTGACTAAAAAATTACCGATTTTTAAAACGGCAACCTATTTTTAATCGCGGCCGGTTTTCAATTTTCTTAAATAATCGCCAGAACATAGAAGAAGCGGAAACCACTTTCAACCATTAGGGAGACTGACAAAAACCTCCAGGAACCTCTGTGAGCCATAAGGGGAGATATTCCTGCATATTCATGCCTATCTAAAGGCCTCTGAAACACCACTCTCATGTCTTATTCTGCAATCACCTCTGACAGTCGTGGTTCCAGACACATGCCACTTACTGTGTAAAGAAATCTTGCCCTGAATGTCCACTTTAAACTTTCCCCATGTGTTCTTAAAGCTATACCCTCTACTATTTAACATTTCCACACTGGGAAAAAGAGTTCTGACTATCCACCCAATCAATGCCTCCCATAACTTTGTAACCTTTTGACGGGTAACCCCTTATCTCAGAGAAAACTATCCATGTTTGTCCAACCTCTCTTTATAGCTGATGCCTTCTAATCCAGGCAACACCCTGACAGGCCTCTTCTCTACCCCTGCAACACCTCCACATCATTCCTGTCATGTGGCGACCAGAACTGAATACAATAGTCCAAATTTAAACTAACCAAATGTTTACAAACTGCAAATGGTAGATTAATCTTATTGGATGTTTAAATACATGATTAAAATGGTCTAATATTATGCCATGTTTCAGCTAGACTTCTTGTTAAGTCAAAAAAAGGCATTGTTTTAAAGTTTGTAAGTAAAGTAATGTCAGGCATTGCATGAATCCTATTTGAGAGAGATTGTCTTGTATAAGAACAGTTCTGTGTCAGACAAGCCCATTCATTGTGCTTAGTTGAGCTGGAGTTCACTCTGTCAATTAATCTTCATTGTTTTTGCGAATACCATTTGGATGTTTAAAGAGAATTTGACAGCAAACAAGGAAATGTTTGTCAAACCTGTGTACCTTTCTTGTTTATTTTTTCACAATTCCTCAACTTTGGTCTGATGCCAATAGCTGAAATTAATAGTCTGCACCAGCCAGCACTGCATTTATAATGCATGCTGTCAATAGAAAATAGGTGCAGGAGTAGGCCATTTGGCCCTTCGAGCCAGCACTGCCATTCAATGTGATCATGACTGATCTTCTTTTTTCGTGTGGCGCACACAGCCTAAAGTTGTTGGACAAATTGTTCTATTTGATCTTCTGTTTGTGCATGTCGAGTTGATTGCATTAGTCGAAACAGGGTGGACCACGTGAAGGTTGCAATCTTCCACCCCATCATTGCTGATCATCCCCAATCAGTAACCCGTTCCTGCCTGCTCCCCATATCCCCTGATAGAGCCCTATCTAACTCTCTCTTGAAAATATCCAGAGCACCGGCCTCCACCGCCCTCTGAGGCATAGAATTCCACCGACTTCCTTGGAGACAAACGTAGTGTCCTGTCTCAGTGAGAGAAATGTGCCCATATGGAATAAAGTTCCAGTTAAGGCCAGCAGATTCTAATGGCTCTGATATTTTAAGTCGTCAAAGTATGTCTTTGTTGTCTGTTTTTTTAAAAGCATTAATGCTTGATTGACACAATTTCTGATTGACAAAAATCTTATTGACACCATTTGCTAATGTGTGTGAATTGTTAATAGCAAAAACAACCTCATTCTGTTAGAGTCAGATTGGGAACCAATTCTAGTAATTGGAGTCCACACTTTTGATGTACTAAAAATGCTTTGTATGAAGCTATTGTCAACTATGTTTGTGAATTTGGGGAAGATTACCTTAAAAATGTGGCTGAGGACAAAGATTCAAGTACTAAAACAAGACCATTGTAGATCTTGTCAGGAGCTGCACGCAGGGTTTCTACCAATCACATCACTGGTTTGTTAACTGGTAGGAAGCAAGTCAATGTTTAGACCTCTCCCCTTGGCCATCACATTACAGTGGCAGAAAAGGCAGCAGTGGAAGTGAAGATAAATGCAAGTAATGAGGGCAAGGTGTTGTCCTGTGTGCCTGAGCAACCCCACGTAGAAAAAAATACTAGCCAATCAACTACAAGCTGTGGACTTGTCAAGTGACCAGTGATTTCTGTATGCAGCTTAATATTGTTTCTGGTCAGAAAGAAGGCTGCAGTCCTTGAGGAGATCACCGGCGACTTATCTGACATAATGCTGGCTGTTGTCAATTAAGCTTGGGAGATGCTGTGTCCATGACAAGCAGTTAAAAGTACAGGTCTTTTAATTGCTGTTTCATTAGTAAATTTTAAGCAATCTGCTCTTAGTTCTGTTTTGAATCAACATTGATGATTGGAACATTTTTCCTAAAGTTCTAATGTCTGACTTTGGAGATACATGCCCTATGTGACTTATTAAATCATTAGCTGTGCCACTGACAACCATCAACTCTGTGAAGATGAACAGTGCCTGGAAGTGCTCTTTCCAATTTCCGAACAACAAGAAATGATCACCAGCATGATCTTGTCTACAGAAAACTGTGTTATTTAATATTTGTCATATAAAAATACAGTGCAAAAAATTTGAGGTTATAACCACAAATTTGGTCACATTATTGCCATTCAAAATGGAATTGCAATAAAATGTAAAACAAGCAAATGCAATACCAATCTCCAAGGATAATCATTGCTTGGATTTACCTTCGTATTGCTTATTAAGTACCTAATTTGTCCAAACATTTAGAGTTACTCTAGCATTTTGTGTCTACTGTTCTATGTTTTATATTCTGTTATATATTCTGTGTTCTATGCTCTAAGTACATGAATACACCAGGTACTGTGAGAGGTGGGAGTGGGAAGGGAGGGGGTGTGGTGTACAAAGCTTGGCAAGTTATAGCTGGATGTGGGTAATCATTTGCCAGGCTTTGTCCCGGCACTGCCTCACTTCCAGCTTTCTCTGCCCTACCACGTTGAGTTACTCTAGTACTTTGTGTTTATACTGTTCTATGTTTTATATTCTATGTTCTATGTCATGAATACATCAGGTAGTCCAAAAGAGAAATACACAGTTCAGAGTATTGTGTTACAGCCACAGAGGATGTGTAAATTAAATAAAATTGCAAGGGGCGCATCCCGTACGAACCTCACATGTGCAAGGGCTGGAATGTAATCTGAAGTCAAAATAGCCAAAGTGAATTCATGCAGCAGGTAGTATGCCACTACTTTAATGGTAGATACTTTAGGTCTAGGGAGCAGGATATCGCCAGGCACAACTATGTCTAAGCACCATGAGGTATTGGTATTGCTATTTGTTTATTATTATCACGTGTACCATGATGCAGTGAAAAACTGTGTTTTGCATACTCGTATCATTACCTACGTAAGGACAATTCAGCCATACCTAAGTAAACAGGTAGTGCAAAAAAAAACCAGACTACACAATATAATATTAGTTACGGAGAAAGAGCAAGGGTCACAACGATGTATGTTGGGAGATCAGGATTACACCCTTAGCTTACGAAAGGTCTGTTCTATCGTCTAATAAAAGTGGGGAAGAAGCTGTTCCAGAGTCCAGTGGCAATATTAAACTTCTGCATCATCTGCCCAACAGGTGAGGGATGAAGGGAGAAGAGAGAATGCCCTGAGTGTAAGTCCTTGATTTTGCTGCCTGCTTTCCCGAGTCAATGTGAAGTGCATATGGAGTCGATAGGAGAAGGCTGGCTTGTGTAATGGTCAGGGCTTCATCCACAAGCTTCTGTGATTTCTTGCAGTCTGGGGCAGAAAATTTGCCAAAAGTTGTGATGCATTCTGGTAGGATACTTTCTACAGTGCATCTGTAAAAATTGGTTATATTCATTGGAGACATGCCAAATTTCCTTAGTCTTCTGTTGAGTCCAGTACGAGCAGTAACCTCTACATCATACTTTGCCTGAGGATGTCACAGGGCTGGCTATGCAGTGAGATGAGAAGGCCTCGGGTTAAATGGCACAGTCAGATGAAGTGTTATGGGTCCCATGGTTGGGCACCGTAAAGCAGATAGATAACCTGTATAAAAGCAGGTGTGAGATGGCAAATGAGGACACATCTTAATTCATCCCCAGATTGCTTCTGCCAAGATGGGGGGGAAGTGCCTTGCTGTTCCCAGTCCCCGCAGCAACCGGAGTGACACAGACGTTCCCCCTCACTGCTGCACATTATAAACTGCCAATGCACCATCAAATAAATTAAATCAAGGTGGGCACACCGTCTTAGGTGCACCACACGCTCCCCAACAACAAAGTGGCTCCTGACACTTATTTCAACATATTTACAATATTCAAAATCTTCAACTATAAAAAATATATGACTCTAGTTTGATTACATCACCACTGTTCATTCTCAATAACCCTTTATCGTACATGGCAAGTATGAATATTGGACCATGGGTGCACACTGGAATGATGGCTATACAGTGGGTGAATAGAGGGCATGAGGTATGTGCCAATAGTGTTCACAGCAGGAAATGGTTGATTGGCTGGATGACAAAGAGATGAATAGGTGAGCCTTTGAACTGGCCGTCTTTCCCTTGTGGACCGTCTCAGTGGAACAGGGAATCCAGGTTCAGAGTGTGAGAGAGAGTGCTCCTCGAGGTCTGCAACAATCTTCTCATCTTGTTCAGTGTCATGGGGAATGTCCTGATCATCCTCCTGTTGTAGTTCGCCCTCATCTGTTAAGTGTCTTTTCCATTGATCCTGTTGCTGTATTTCAGCTTCTGGTGGCCTCGTCCATTTCAGGTGATATTTGGGCAACCATACGTTCTTGACTTCCATGTTTTCCGACTGATATGAATGAATCTTCATCCCTGTGTCGGGTCACTCGAGTGGGTGTTCTTTGTGCTTGCTCATGTTGGATTCTGGCAGATTTACTAGGAGTCTGAGCCGGCATTCTCTCAGTCGTAGCTGCTGTCCTTGGCTCAGCCTGACTTAGGGGTATCCTCAACCAATAACCTCCTCCTGACTCATCATCCGAGTCAGATGTCTCTACATTCTCGGTTCTGTCTCTTATGTCACTCCTACTCAGCTGAGGTTTCCTTTGAGTCTGGGGCTTTGAAGTTGGTTTGGTCTGCTGCAATGGGAATTCCACTGGTAAATCATTGACCAGTAAAAGCAGGTTTCTATGCAGTGTCCTCAGTCTCCCTTTGCCATCGTTTTCTGGATGAATAACATACACTGGGTTGTCTGAGACTTGTTCCTTCACTACATATATCCTCTTCTCCCAGTAGGAACGTAGTTTCCCAGGCCCACCTCACTCTCCCAGATTTCTAACCAACACTCTATCCCCAGGCTCAGGACCACTCCACTCACCTTCTGATCATAGTAGGACTTTCCTTTTGCACTTGAAGAAAGACTGTTGTTATTAGCAATGCAGTATGTTTCCGCCATCTTTTTTGCCACTTCTCAGCATAACCTTTGTGCGTCACTGGATCTATTTCTTCAGCCAACCCAAACAAGAGATCCACAGGAAGGCAAGGGTGTCGACCATAGAGAAGATAGTGAGGGGACTTGGTCCATGACGACTAGAATATAGAAGATTTAGGGGGATCTTATAGAAACTTACAAAATTCTTAAGGGGTTGGACAGGCTAGATGCAGGAAGATTTTTCCCGATGTTGGGGAAGTCCAGGACAAGGGGTCACAGCTTAAGGATAATGGGGGAAATCCTTTAAGACCGAGATGAGAAAGACTTTTTTCACACAGAGTGGTGAGTCTCTGGAACTCTCTGCCACAGAGGGTAGTTGAAGCCAGTTCATTGGCTATATTTAAAAGGGAGTTGGATGTGGCCCTTGTGGCTAAGGGGATCAGAAGGTATGGAGAGAAGGCAGGTATGGGATACTGAGTTGGATGATCAGCCATGATCATATTGAATGGCCTACTCCTGCACCTAATTTATGTGTTTCTATGTCATGACTAATGCTGTGTAGAGGGGTGCAAGGCTGTAGGACAACATCTTGAGAGGAGACAGCAAGAGTGGCTATCCATGCCACATCTTTCCCCTGGGCTGCTTGACTTCCTTCCCAAGCTGCATTCACTACATCCTGCGACAACTCCTCTGTGCACGTTGACATGTACTGGTCAATATCAAGGGGGACTCGGGCAGAGTATCTGTGTCAGTGTTGACTCTTCCTGGTCTGTACCTGATGTCAAAATGGAAGTCTGACAGTTCTCCCATCCACCGGTGACCAACCGCATTGAGTTTGGCAGTACTCATGATGTAAGTAAGTGGGTTGTTGTCAGTGAAGATGGTAAAGTGTGGAGCATAATAGAGGTAGTCCCTAAATTTCTTGCACACTGCCCACTTAAGTGCAAGGAACTCCAACTTGCCACTATGCATATGGTAGTTACTCTCTGCAGCTGTCAAAGTCCGTGACCCATACCCAATGACTCACAGCTTTCTCTCCTGTTGCTGGTAGAGAACAGCTCCTGGAAATTGTTCTGATGCATTGATATGCAAGACGAAAGGCCTGTCGAAGTTTGGGTATGCCAAAACTGGTGGATATGTCAACATGTCAATCAGTCTCTCGAGTACACTTTGATGTTCAGCAGTCCACTGTATGGGTGCCCTGGATGACAGTTGGGGTCCCTTGGCTTTACCTTGTCGGGACTTGAATTGAGGATTTCCCTTGGAGCATCTCATACAATGGCTTTGCTATCTTTGAGATGTTTTGAATGTATGTCCTGTAGTAACTGAGAAAGCCAAGAACCCTTCTCAACCCGCCTACTGTCTGGTGTTTGGTCTTTCAAAGCCAGCACAGCATTCAGGTCCTTGGGATCAACTCGAATAGCGTTAGCAGAGACAAGGCGGCCAACATAGCGAACTTCTTGCTTGAACAACTCACACTTTTCAGATCGGAGCTTTACCCCTTGATGTTGCAAAGCTTGGAGAACCTTGCGGACCACTTCCACGTGATCTTCAAATGACCGCGAGTAGAAGAGGATGTTATCGAGGTAGGGTATACTGCACTCATCCCGCAAAGAACTCAACATCTCCTCCATACTTCTCTGGAATGCTGCTGGCACGTTTGATAGACCAAACAGGATCCTTACCCACTCATAAAACCCCCAGGGTATGATGAAAGCAGTGAGATGACGTGATCTTTCAGCCACGAAACCCTGGTGGTAGGTCTTACCCTGGTCAAGGATGCTAAACCACGAGTAACCACCCAAGGTGTCCAGCAAGTCTCGTATTCGAGGCAGTGGGTGTCTATCTGCCACCGTTTTCTGATTCAATAGACAATAATCTATGCAGAGGCGCAGTGTGCCATCTTTCTTCCGCACACACACAACTGGAGTGGCATAGGAGGACCTAGATTTCACAATCCATCCATTGACAAGGAGGTCTTGAACATATTCCTTTACCTCTCTCAACAGCGGTTTTGGGATGGATGTGTACGCTCTCTGCACGGGAATGTCATCTTTCAGATTTATCACCATTTGCAGGCTTGGGTTGCATCCAATATCAATTTCATCTCTGGCAAAGGCTTTGACTCCTCAAATAACATTTTCTTGACAACCTCTTGCTGATTTTCCTCCAGGTGATCAAGGTTCATGAGCGGATGCCACAGTGATGGTGTTGGTTGAGGAAGTTGAGAGGTGACCTTGTTGACTGTTGTCATGGATGCCACTTTTCTTGGAGGGTCAGCTTCCACAACCTTTTCAATATTCTGTAAGGTGCCCATGGCTGGTGTTGTTGCCAACAGCAATGGTGACATATGGTTTTAAAGGATTCTGCAATTCAACCAAACCTGCTCCTAGATCCAAAGGCTGACTGCCTTCATCTGATTCGAACAACAGCAGACGGCCATAGGAGTTCATGGTTGGGGGAACCCGGCATCTCACCCAGCTGACTTGTCCAGCTGGAAAGACCACGTCCTTTGCACCAGTTCTTAGGCATCCTTGTGGCATGCTTGGCTCCACTGTCTGAATAAAACTCACCACTGCTTCTGCTTTCTCACTTGAAACACCAATGGCATTCTGTATCAGAGTAGGTACTAACCTTTCTGGCTGTCCTTCAACAAGCTGCTCAAGAACATTAAAACCAATTAACGGTCTTTCCATGGTCAAGCTGCTGACTAAGAATGGGACACTGATGGCAAGACTTAGGTCCTCATTTCCAGGTAGGTTGGTCATTATAGGAACCCATCCATCAAAAGGAATGAGCTCTCCATTGACTGCATAAACCTTTAGCTCATCCAGTTCCACAATGTTCTCAGACATTGGTCGAATGTTTAGATCAGGTGTAGATCTTTCCAGGCACGGCTGATAATACAAACTTGTGCGCCTGAGTCAAGCAATGCAGTTACCGCTAAGCCACTTAGATTACATTGTATCAGAGCCTTCTTTCCTATCATGTTGCCGACAACTTTACGTTTGGTACATTGTGGTTCAAAAGAGAACTGAGAAGATGATTTGCTTTGTTTGTCATTGTACTATGTGCTCGCTACTTCTGAAGTGGTGGACAAAGGAAGATCTGTATTGTTGTCATCACAATCAGTTTGAGTTTGGGGAAATTTCTCAGATCCGATCACTGGCCGCCCCCCTGCAGCGACCGGTTCAAGTTTCCCTGACTCTTCTGTTTCTTTAAGCAGCCAACAGCTCTGTGGCCTTCCGCCCCACATAAGAAACAATGGTTACAGTCCGGGCGGTTTTGTTCAACACATTTTGGACAACTGTATGATTTATCTCTCCTGGGTCTCATTTTATTTTGAGAATATTGGTTCCTCACATCTGTTCGTTGTGGCTTAATTTGTTGTTTCATGGCCTCAATCATACTTGTGAGCTCATCTACTTTGGCTGTAAGCTCTTTAATTGGGTCTGTCTTTACTTTTGGCGCCACACTCTCTTGCTTGCTGCCCTGTTCTTTTGCTGTATTCGGCTCAAACTGTGCACCATGTGCATGAAATGCAGCCTGCCGACGAAAACGACCTATCCTGTTTTGTCTCTCACTTCCTTCACTGGTGATTCTCATTACCTGGCGCAGTATTGTCTCATCACTTACTTCACCACTGGACGAGAGGTTTTATTTCTCTGCGTAGGTCACTGTGTTTGTAGCCTAATCCCCGGTAAACTGTATGTAGGAAGCCATCTTGAACAGTAGCTGCACTGTATTTTATACCTGCGTCTGACAGCTTTGATGTGAATAGGACACGTTGCTTCAAACCTATGACACAATAGAGAAATTGTTGTGCTGTCTCGTTCTCCTCCTGCTTGGCACATATTAATTCTTGGAATAACTCTGTACTGCTTTTTTGTCTTAGGTGAGCCTGGAGAAATCCCTTGAGTTCCATCACAGTCAAGTCATCCTTGTTCATTAGCATATCTTTAAAAATTCCAGGTTTTATTATCCAGAGCACACCACAAACTATCTCTGCATCATGGAAGCCTTCTTTGACCCCTTCCTCTATTTCCTTACAGACATCGCTATAACTGATGTCTGACGAATGATCACCAGCCTGGCCCCCTTGTACCTTAAACTCCCTTCTCTGGAGATAGGCGAGATCTCTTATGTAAATCATTCCTTCTCGAATGGGTCGGACAACTGTCGGGTTGTGGTATGATGAGTCACTTCGAGACTTATTACCCTGTGCTGCTAATGGCGGAGAGTCTTCTGGTGACTGAGTTGGCGGTACCATAATGCTTTGTTTCAGCCTTTCACCAAGCTCCTCATAGCTAGTGAGCATTGCCAGTAACTCTGCGTTTGTGGAGTCAGATACTGCAGTAGGTAGTACTGGGTCTGTTGTGAAAGCTGTTTGGCAAAGTAGAACTAACTTGGAACATTTGGTTAGTAGTATCTCTATGAGCACCTATGGGTTGTATTTCTAGCTCTGGCAAACACAATACTTTTCGCGTCTTTACAATATCATCAAAGCATCTTTGAAACCCAACAATTCAGACATTCCACTGTCTTCTGACTCTAACAAATGCTTAATGTACATGAATGAACTGATTTTGTCGAAGCAGCCTTCATGGTCTCCTTCATGGAGTTCAGACGGGTCCCAATCTGACGTTGAAACCATCTCTTTGGCGATGTGAAAGATCTCTGCAGCTGAGAAGGTGAGCAGTGACTTCCAAATGTCCCACACTAGGCTATTCCTCCCACTCTCTGACATGGCAGCAGCTTTTCACCGTCTTTCACGATGGATCACAGTTCAGCAATGGCACAGTCTCTGCTCCGACTCACCGCTCTCGGCACTCAGCTCGAATCAGCCCTGTCTCGGTCTCAGGTGTCATTTGTTGATCAGCTCCAGCTCCAACCAGAAAGTGGCGCCGATCCCGGACAAGCCCCCACGATCTGTTACGGATCCCATGGTTGGGCACCGTAAAGCAGATAGATAACCTGTATAAAAGCAGGTGTGAGATAGCAAATGTGGGCACAGTGAGTCTTAATTCATCCCCAGATTGCTTCTGCCAAGATGGGGGGAAGTGCCTTGATGTTTCCAGTCCCCACAGCAACTGGAGTGACACAGACGTTCCCCCTCACAGCTGCACATTATAAACTGCCAATGCACCATCAAATAAATTAAATCAAGGTGGACACACCATCTTGTGTGCGCCACAGAAGCAAGTGTGAGACATGTCTCTGTGAAACAGAGCACACGGTTCTCTCAGTTTCCTATGGTAGTTGAGTCTAGCTGTAAATTAATCCAGCATGTTATCACAGGAGTATATGGGGGAGGGAGGACTTCAAAATGTGTTATTTCAATCTCACTTACAAACACTTGCATCTTCCCTCCTTTCAAGGTCGGTCCCAGGAGTACTTGAACAGAATCAGTCATTTCAGGAGGTAGCTGATTCCTCCTGGTTGGGTCACGGTGTTGGGTGCTCCAGAGGGTTGAGCTCTCTGGCTAGTTGGGCCTCAGTGTTAGATAGCTGTTTTGGGTGTTGAACGAGGTTGGGCTCTTCATCTAGTTGGATCTCGGTGGCGGCTAATCATATCAGCCACTCCCATCACTTGGCGTGTTTATCTTTGTAGGTGTTACGACTCCTGAAGGCAGGTACCTCAGAGTCGCGTAACATCGTCAAAAACCAGGTTGAAGTTTAAGAAAATAGTCTTTAATTTAGTTAAAAGAAGCCAAAAACTTGAACCTGATTTAACCAACACAGTCGGGGACAAGAATCGACTAATAAACAAATATAACCGTGCTCCAGCCAGCCTCGCACTGGACCGTCGAACCGGAGTCTCTAATCCTGCCTAAATAGAGATAACCCTAGAGAAAACCCTCAGGTCAACCGTTATCCATCCCAATACAACATTAAATGACAAATATAGGTAACAATACACAAAGTCAGCCAAGATATTATCCTTGCCCCTTATGTGCCTGAACTCCAGGTTGTATTCTTGCAGCTGCCAACTCCAGCTCATTAACTGCCGGTTCTTACTCTTCATGTTCTGCAAAAAAAAACAGTGTTATGATCCATGAATACGATGAAAGGGACATTCGAGGAGCCCACATAGACCTCAAAATGACTTGGAGACATTAACACAGCAAGGATTTCTTTCTCAATGGTGGAGTACCACCTCTGATGGAGATTAAACTTCTTAGAGAAGTACGAAACTGGATGCCCCACCCTATCTGAATCATCCTGTATAAGGACCGCACCAGCCCCACAATCACTAGCATCCACTGCCAGCTTAAATGGATGCTCAAAATCAGGTGCCGCAAGCACAGGTGCGCGCACCTGAAGACCTTTAGTATGATCAAAGGCTTGTTGACATTCAGCGGACCACACAAAAGCTACCTTCGGACTCAGCAAATCGGTCAAAGGAGCAGCCACTGCAGAAATGTTTGGACATAACCCCCTGTAGTACCCAACCATAGCCAGACACCTACGGAGTTCAGTCCTAGATGTTGGAACAGGAAATGCTACAATATGTCCCACCTTGTCCTCGAGAGCGCGAACCTGACCCCGGCCCAACATCTTACCCTGACACGTCACCGTGGCCTGGCCAAACTCGCACCTCCCCAGATTGATCATTAGGTTTGCCTCCGCTAGAAGCCAAAATACCTCCTTCAGATGACCGATGTGTTCGATCCAAGACCTGGAGCACACAACTAAATCATCAAGGTATGCTTCACAGAAGGACAAACCAGACAATACCATGTTCACTAACCATTGGAAGCTTGCCTGCGTATTGCACATCCCAAATGCCATTACCGTGTACTGAAGAAAGTTATCAGGCATAACGAATGCTGACATCTCCCTCACCCACCTAGTCAAAGGAACTTGCCAATACCCTTTTAGCAAGTCCAACTTAGACACAAAAGATGCACTTCCCACATGATCCACGCAACCCTCCATCCGTGGAAGAGGATAACAATCCAGCTTAGTTACACCATTCACCTTCCGAAAGTCAATGCAAAACCTGTCCTCCCATTAGCCTTCGTAGCCAGTAGACACGGAGAACTCCACGGACTACAATTAGGTTCAGCAATTGAATGCTGCAGCATATAATCAACGTGACCTCTTAGGCAATGACGCTTGTCAGGATTGACCCAATACGGATGCTGTTTAATTGGCGCAGCACCGGCCACGTCAATGTCGTGCTGCAGAACAGACGTCTGAGAAGGCACATCCGAGAACAGTGACCTATATGACCCCACCAAAGCAAGCAGATCATCCCGCTGACTTCCAGACAAATGAGACAAACGCAAGGGAAGCGACTCCAATGCTTCAGAGTTGCACAGCTTTCCCTGCGTCAGTGCCACAGACAACTGTGCCTCACCCACATCACCACCCGTGTAAGGGGGCAGCACTTCTACAGCCAAAACTTTCTTCAACAAAACCGAAGGACACAGCTCCTCCACATCAACCTGTACATGCTCCTGCTCATGGTACTGCTTCAGCATGTTGACATGACCGAGCTGAGCCTTACACCTCCGATCAGGGGTACCAATAACGTAATCCCTTGCACCAACCTTCTTAACCACCTGATAGGGACCCCTATATCGAGCCTGCAGACTGGAACCAGGAATAGGCAACAACACCAGCACCTTGTCACCTGGAGAAACATTTCTACTAGAAGCCTTCCTGTCGTACCAGTGCTTCATCCTAGACTGAGCAGAAGCAAGATTACCCATTGCCAGTTTGCATGCCCTCCGCAGTCTAGACCTAAAAGTACAAACGTGGTCTAAAATACTACGTTTTGAATTCTCCTGCAACCATTTCTCCTTCAGGACCTTCAACGGACCACGAGCAGTATGCGCGAACACCAGGTCAGCAGGACTGAGCCCTAAAGACTCTTGCATGACCTCACGCACCGCAAACATAACTAGATGAACCCCCTCATCCCAGTCTTTTTCAAACTCCAGGCAGTAAGTCCTCAACATAGATTTCAAAGTCTGGTGAAACCGCTCGAGAGCTCCCTGGCTCTCAGGATGATATGCACTGGAGTAACAATGCTCAATATCCAACTACTTCATTACCTGACCAAAAACTTTTGACATGAAGTTGAAACCTTGATCACTCTGCACAACCTTGGGCAAACCAAACAACGAAAAAAACTTAGTGAGAGACTTCGCAATGGCAGGGGCAGTAATGTTACGCACACATAATTGTCAATAAAAACTTGTTGCCCACCCTTGTCCGAGGTAGAGGACCCACAGAATCAACTAGAATCCATTCAAACAGCTCCCCAACCACAGGGATTGGATATAAAGGCGCAGGAACAATTGACTGGTTCAGCGTTCCTGCCACCTGGCAAATGTGACAATACCTGCAGTGCTGCTTCACGTCCTTTTTCAACCCTGGCCAAAAGAAAATCCGTAAGATACGGTCATACGTCTTATTGACCCCCAAATGTCCACCCAGAGGTCCATCATGAGCCAAACTGAGTATCTCGTCCCTACACCGATGAGGTATCACAATCTGATCAACCACGCTCCAATCATCATGCCCTGACATATCCAAGGGAGACTACTTTCACATCAGTAAACCATTCCTCACAAAATACCCCTTTGCTATGGAATCCATATCCCCCTCAGGCACCGCGCAGTCGAACAGATCCGATAAATCTGGATCACTCTTTTGCTCCTCAACCAGCCGGTCACGTGACAGTGACACCGGCACATTTTCAGACAAGACCCCATCTTGAGATGTAGAAACACCCTTCACCACACAGGATCCATTATCCTGATCCCCAAAAATGCCCTCACTCAGGTCCACTACATCTTCAAACTTTGCTTGGCTCTTAGCCATAGCCCTCGTGACAGCACAAGCTGTGAAGACCGTTGGATGCTGCATAGCCAATCTATCAGGACTCTGCACCACCGGAACAGCTGTCACCTCATTACTCCTAATGAAAACTCTACCTACTGCCAAGTCCTTCCCCAAAATCACAGAAACTCCCGCAACGGGAAAACGCGGCCGTAACCCAACAATTACACGGCCTGAAACCAACTCGGACTCGAGACTCATGGTATGCAAAGGCACTACCATGTCCTCCAACCCGAATCCTACCACAGGGACACTGGACCCAACCGATGACTCCCCAGAAAACGGCAGTACACTATCCAATATAAAGGACTGAGTAGCACCAGTATCACGCAAGATGGACACTGGAACTATGACCCCCATCCCCAAGAGAAACAAAACCTTTTGTGATGAATGCAGGATAATTACTACACTCATCAGATGCAGGCATCCCAGGAACCACAGGTATTTTTTGTGTATCAACCAAAACCACAGGCTTTGCATTTTTTCTTGTGCAGGACGGGACACGACTTTACGATGTGCCCGCTCCCTTTACAATAGTAGTACACAGGACCTTCCTTGGTCCTGAGATCTCCGTCAACCTTATCAGCTCGAATCTCTGATAAGGTTGACACTTGCAGGCACAGAGACAGCTTTCACACTGCCACCGGCGACATCACCACGATTAAATGGCCGCACACCAAAACTATAGGATCGCCCAACAAATTCAGTTTTATGGGTCAATACATACTCATCTGCTAACACTGTGGCCTTAGACACCTCCGTCACCTTCTGCTCATTAAGGTAAGTAGCAACCCTCGGAGACAGTTCTTAAAGTCTTCCATAATCTTCAAGGCCCACAGCAGCTTAAAATCCTTCACTCCTTGAGAAGCGCACCACCTGACAAAAAGTGCCTCCTTCTCCCAAGCAAACTCATCATATGTTTGACGATCAAACGTCCTAAAGTGCTGGAACGTCTGCTGGTACGCCTCTGGAACTAATTCATAAGCCCTTAATACCGTAGACTTTACACACTCATAGTCCCGACTGTTGTCAACAGATAAAGACGAGTACACCTCCCGTGCTTTACCCACAAGGACACACTGCAAGAGCAATGACCACATGTCCATAGACCACTTCAAGGACGAAGACACCCATTCAAACACTGCAAAATACTTGTCCACATCCTTCTCATTAAACGGGTAACCAGGCGGATGTTCTTGCTCATATCAAACTCCCTTTCCCCAGAAGAAACTCGGAAGGCATTCAATTCCTTCTCCCGCATCTCGAGGCGTGTCATCTCAAGCATGAGCTCTTTCTCTCTTAAGGCCCTCTCCTCCTTTTTCATTTCAAGCTCTAACTCCCTCAATCAAATGAGGTCCCCCATTTCCTGATCAGGCTGTGTAGAAGCTAGAGGACTCTCTGCCTCAGCAGTCAAAGCCTGTCCTCTTCAACGCAGACCATAACACCGACTTTATAGCCTCTTTCTTTGAATGCTTATCAATAGGCACCTTATAGCTCTCTGCCAGCACTAACAACTGCTCCTTCATACATTTGTCGAACAACTTCCGAGTAGGAGCCTCAAAAAAGTCCTCCACTTTAAACTCCATATCAAATGTCAGGACCAAACCACCAGCCAAACCCTGGGCACAAATGTTACCACAAACGGAAGACAAAAAAAATGCCCTCACAACACAGACTTCCTCAGTCACCAGAAGCCTACCGAAAAACTCCCAAAACTGTCTAGTGTCCTCAAAGCTTCGGACGAGCCCCCATTTTGTTACGACTCCCGAAGGCAGGTTCCTCAGAGTTGCATAACGTAATCAAAAACCAGGTTCAAGTTTAAGAAAATAGTCTTTAATTTAGTTAAAAGAAGCCAAAAACCCAAACCTGAATTAAACAACACAGTCAGGGACAAGAATCGACTAATAAATAAATAAATATAACAGTGCTCCAGCCAGCCTCGTAATGGACCGTCGAACCGGAGTCTCTAATCCTGCCTAAATAGAGATAACCCTGCAACAAAATTTAAAAAAACCCTCAGGACAGCCCTTATCCGTCCCAATACAACATTACATGACAAATACAGTATAATAATTGGGATGAAATTAATATTAACATTTTGGAAAGGCTCTTTTCCCCCCACAATTAAAATGTGGATTACAGAAATGTCGGAGACCCTACACTTGGAAAGAATCAGATTTGCCCTAATGGACAAACAAGAAGTTTTCGTTATGGTCTTCTTTCATTGATTACTTAAAAGGGTAGATCGGTTCGGCAGGGAACCCTAACTGAAACTTGGACTCGGGATTAGATGAAAAGTTATATTTTACATTCCTTGATCTTATCTCCAATGACATATTAATGGTAAATTATTCCATTCTTTATGATTTATTTTTGATTTATATTTTATTTTTCTCTCTGTTTCTCTCTTAAAAAAAAAATTAGAGACAAAATTATTCATTTGATAATATTAATAATGTATGATTGTTGCACACAAACTATTACTATCATAATATGTGTTTGCTAATGTACTGCTTACCTACTCTAATAAAAAAAATATATATATTAAAATAAAAAAAAAGACAAATATAGGTAACAATACACAAAGTTATATGCCATGCAGCCAGGCCTCCTGCAGCTCAGACCGGCAGCCTGTTCACTTGAAGAGAGAGAATTCTGGGAACTCCTGCTATTTAAGCTTCCGACCGATCACCTGACGCAGCTTGGCCAATCGGGTACAGGAGCTCTTAACCCCTTGTTTCCTGACTCCCAGCCACGGGGCCTGCACTCAGGAGAGAAACAGAAAAGGGTAGTACATAGCATTCACCGGGGGGGGGGGGGGGAGAAGTGCCTAACAGTCGGGTCTTCAAACAGCTGATTGTTTGCTGGCTTCTCCTGTAGCCATTAGCCACAGTTCCTGCATCAGCATTTGATTTGCTTTGGTTCATGCAGTCTGATGCTGCAGGAAGTTGGGCCTCTGCGTGATCAGGTTCAATAGTCTGGTCCTGTGGTCAGTTGTTCCAGGTGAGTGATTTTTAGGTTACTTGGAGTTAGGCACTTCAGATGGCTAGTTTGCCACGAATCTCATCAGTCACGTTTGGCCCACCATTCAGGTTCATTCCGGACCGAGAATGGGGCCAAAGCTGAATACAGATTTAAAATAATAATGTTAGTATCTCTAGGTCTTAGAAGTGAAATTTAAAGGAGTTGATTGTAATCAGTGCAAGCTAATCCAATGTGTCCAGCATGCAGAGTTACCACAGTCTCGTGCTATCTTGGTTTTATGTGTGTTTCAATACATAAGAATGCGGCTAAGCACCAAATTTAAAAATACAGTTAGGAAGAACTGTAAATTCTCATCCCACCAGCGCTTCCCTCATTCTGGAAAGTAAAACAATAATAAAAGTTGACATGCTGTAACACTTTGTAGATCACATAATATTAAATGTCAATTAAAGTGATCAGTAAATCCACAGTGGCCCACACTTCTCTGTATGGTGAATGTGCAGGATGGTGCATTTAAAAGAATGAGTGTGCAATATGTACTTAAAATTTACCTTCAAATAATTCATTTTACTTCGGAGTCACATAAGTGACTACATGAAGAAGGCCGTCCCCACGCATGCGCGTCATAACGTTTGACGCATTGCGCAACGACTGGCTGGCGGGCGCGTCGCTCCTTCCAGCGGGTAAGTTTAAAAGAGTCGGGTAAGTGTTTTTAAAAACTTAGCTTACGTCGTTGCTCCCGGTCCGGAGTGTGTTTCGGTTTACCGTATTTTCAGCTTCGGATTGTGGGAGATATGTCTAAGAGGCGAGCCGCCACCAAACTGGCTGCGGAAGACCACGGGCCTGCGGCCAGCGTGCGACCGCTGAATTTACCTTCAGGGCCGCTGGCAGAGCAGCCAGTGGCTACAGACTTGGTGCTGCCAGAAAGCACCTTGGCAACTCTACGGGGGGAAAAAAGCCACTAAAAGTCTGTGAGGGCCCTGGACTCAGAGGTGGAAGATCCCCACCTTCTAAGGGCAGTGTTATCAGCAGGCTGGCCCATCTGGAGCCTTGTGGAGAGGATACTCCAGCACGATATGCTCCAAAGGACGGAGCTATCGGAGCCCGGGGACTATATGGAACCCGGGGCAGCAACACTTGTGTCAGGGCTGCATAATATCTCCCTGTCAGATGGCGGGAGCATACAAGGTCAGTGCTATGCTGACCCAGAGTATGGAGGCACAGTTGGGCTACAGAAGTAAAATAGTAAGATTAAACGAGAACTTACCAGTTTGAAATTTGATCATTACTTTATGAAGAGTTGCGATGAGGGATTACGTGCCCTCCCTTCCCTACCCTCGTAACATAACAATTGTCTGGTAGTTCTAGTCCTCTATAATCTTTCTATGTTAGTTCAACAACATTTTCTGTGACTTCACACCACTGCTTTGAAGATTGACGCGCATGCGTGGGGACGGCCTTCTTCATGTAATCCCTCATCATAACTCCTCATAAAATAATGATCAAACTTCAAACTGGTAAGTTCTCCTTTAATCTTACTATTTTATATCATTATCATTTTTGGTGGCGGCATGGTGGCACAGCGTATACAGAGCCAGAGATCTGGGTTCGATCCCGACTATGGGTGCTGTCTGTACGGAGTTCGTACGCTCTCTCTGTGACCGTGTAGGTTTTCTCCGAGATCTTCGGTTTTCTCTCAACAGGTTTGTAGGTTACTGGCTTCGTAGAAATGTAAATTTTCCCAAGTGTGTATAGGATAGTGTTCACGTGCACTGATCACTGGTCGGCATCAACTTGATAGGCTGAGGGGCATGTTTCCACACTGTATCTCTAAACTAAGAAGTAAACTAAATAACATTAGCATTTTTAGAAATATGGGTATCACTAGCATTCACTTCCTATCTATTTCCAGTAAGTTGCCTGATCCAGCTGCTCTAGTTGCAGTAAGTTGAGGATATTTCTATATTGTCAGCAAGCAGGGATTTCCAAGTGCACAGCTCAGCATTGATAAAAGAATGGTGATATATTTTCATGTCAAGATGATATATAACTAGGAAGGGAACATGCAATACCTAACCTCTGAGCTGCCTGTGCTGCTAAATTATTCTTGTGGCATATCCAGTCATGCTTCTGATCAAGGGTCACTCTTGGGATGTCGGTGGCTATGATGTTATTGAACATTACGAGATGGCCATTGTCTCACATTTGTATAACTCAGCTTGTAACATAACGCCAAACTTGAATGTTGTTCAAGCTTTGCTGCCTTTGAACATAGATTGCTTTATTATCTGACAAGCTGCAAACTGAAAACATTGTACATTCCTTGGTGAATGTCTTCTGACTCTACTGAAGCAAGGAAGGCCATTAATAAAACTGCTAAGCATAGCTGGCCCAAAGAAAAAAACTTGAGAACCTTCAGCAGCAAAGTGTTATGGTTACAATGGCTGGCTTCAAAGAGCCAATGTCAGCTTAACATTAGTTAGATAAAATCATTGCTCTGTTACCTAGTATGTCACTGAATTTTACTACTACTGAGATATTACTATGTGGTTTTATCATATTAGGTGAACACAATGAATGAGCACCCTTCTACTGATGTTGTAATCTATACATAACTAAAACTCTGATCTTGTTATCTTCCGGTTTGGTGGTCTTTCTATTTGTGCAATAAGGGTTCGCGATAGCGCTACGATTTTTGCCAGTTCAATCGCCGTTCTCCTGTGCTGTGAGTGCGCCAAGTTTTGCTCTGATCGGTTGAATATCATAAACGTTAGCAAGGTTTAAAATTCTTAAAAACCGCGCGAGCGCAGACTGATCTCTTTTCCTGCCAGTCCGCGCCGCATGGATTAGTATCTTCCCCTGCCACTCCCCGGGATGGTCTGCCCCTTCCTGCACCATTGCGACTTTACTGGAGCTGAGGATGGCCGGCGGAGGATTCCAACCGGACATTCGGAGGGACCCAAAGCAGCCAGCCCAGCCTCGCCCCAAGCTGCAGCCTGCCCCAAGTACCAGCCCAGCATCGGAGAACCAATGCAGCCCATCCCAGCGTGGGAGACCCAGCCCAGCCCAGAGTTGGAGACCTAGCCCAGCCCAGAGTCGGAGATGTCGCCGATGTCACCAAACGGAAAGTAGAGACTCTGATCCCGGCGGAGGAGAATGACCAGTGACAGCACTCACTCTGAGTCCCCATCGCACCGCCAATTCCAGCCATTACCCCTCTGGTCCCCCTCTCTGGCTCCTTCCCCGTGATGCCGCCCTCTCCTCCATGGCTCTTCCCCCTTCTTTTCTCCAAGCTCACTCCACCGGCCCACGTACCTCTCTCCCCCCACAACTCCCCCCTGCCCACACATCTCTCCCCCACAAGCCCCCTGTCCAACCCCCCCCCCGCCCACACACACATTCCCCTGCCGACACACACCCTCCCGCCCGTCCACACTCTCCCCACACAAGCCCCACACAAACCCTGCCACCCACAATACTGAAAACTTTCATTTTAAAACGTTTATACTGGACCTAAGATTTGGATCTGGTTAGGCCCAGAATGACTCAATACCCACCATCGTTCTTTTGGCTGGGGAATATTGGACACAAATTGTTGAGGCTGATATGCCGTCCTTTCAATTACCCCTTTTTTGGAATAAAATACCAATTTCATCATTCACCTGTAGCGTTAGTGGTATTGAAAACCCAATACCCGACTTGGTGTATTTTGTACGGGTGGATGTACATCCGAGATAACCTCATTCGAAAGCCCCAGCTGCAGGCCTGTATGAATAGATCTGATGTTAATGCAGCACCATGTATCATAGAACAATTGCTACCTACCCCCAACTATATCCTGGATTTTCAATTTCCCTTTCCTGTTCTGAAAGGGTATGGTTTTTGAGGTGGCATCCTGGTCTCAGGATGAGTTTTGATGAGGCAGATTGTTTTTGCCTCATCGTCCAGGTCTTTTCCTGGATATTAGAGGATCTGCACAAGGCTGTGAACTGTGGGTTGAGCGTAGGCTGGATGGCTATTCGTGAATAATCAATTCTAAAAATGGGCATTACACAGCAGGGTCCATATCCTGCTGTGTTGAGATAGTGCTGCCCTTGTACCATTTGCCCAAATGCCATTATTCCTGCTCCAACCAGTTTTTTAGGACTTCTGCAGCCTTAACTCATGCGCCCTCATGATGCGCTCCTTTAGAGCGATGCACAGTTAACAGGTGTTTTATATGTCTTGCGAAGTTTCCTCCATTATGGAGTCCTCAAGCTGGTGAGAGACCATATAATTAAATTGCTGGCCTGATTGTCATCCATGGCTTCATCAGTTCCCGCCGGTATGGCAAATTGCTGGCCACATCCGGCACAACTGGAGCACAGCTCATGTGCTTTGGTGTATGCACATAAGCAGTGACACCAAACTTCAGGGTCAGATTCATATTGCCCTAGCTTCTCCCGGCTCCTGCTCATGGGAGGTAACATGCAGCCCTAAACAAGGTGCTGCTGTTATGGGTCCCCATGCAGACTCGTAGGCATATTATCCTTCATATGTGTACAGCTCATTTGCTTAATGGACTTCTGCTGAGGCTGTTGAAAGCTGCTGGGGACCCTGGGGTATAAACCCCGGCTGGAACACCTCTTGGTTGTTATCATTTTGTCTATGAGGTGTTCCACGTTGTCCAGACTTCCCCAATGTTCATTTTTTGGAAGGGAAAAGTCTTTCTGGCCTTACTCGTCAGAGTTGACAGGCGTGGACAATTTACTCTTGGCCTACCTCCCGACAGGAGTGGCCATAGTGCTTTAAAGCACCAGAGTTGCTGCTGCTGGCTGAACTGCCGGTGGCTCTAAAGTCGGCGTCTCAAAAGCTGTCATCATCCGCTGACTGCAGCTACGAGTTCATCATGAGGAATTTCCCCAACTATTGAGAACAAGCAAGGCTGGCAGATCTTCATCCGCCACAACCTCAGCCTTAATAAGTTGTTTCGTCAAAGTGTCTCGACATTACGATGACCCTGGCAAGGGTAATTACGGGATGCTGGACCTGTCCAGTGACGACGTGTTCATAGGCGGTTTGACGGGCAAACTTTGGCGGTGGTCAGTCACGTCCCCGAGCAAATTTTTCAAGAGGGGACTTTGCCTTTCGATGTCTGGACTGGGCTCCTTGCACCATCCACACAACATTCTCAATTACTCCAGTGCCGCCTCCAGTTGTTTGAACCAGGCTCCCAGTTACAGCTCGGGAGTTTGGAAATAATTCGGCATAGAATGCGTGTCATTTTCTTACATTTTTACAACAGTCTAAGTGAATTAAAACCCTTGGTGAGAATAGAATAATGCTCAGTGGTTGCGGATCTGAAGTGGAGCAGATGGCTAGTGGGGATATCTGTCACCCGTTGTTGAGGGGACACAGTGAACCCTTGCTCCGTCTGCTTGCTGTCGGGGCAAGCCGGCTAGTTCTTCGCATCCTAGCATCACACGCAGGCGGTGTAGCAGCAGAACGGACCAGGGATGCCTTCTCTCCGACCCCTATCCACCTTCCCATGCGGACTGGCCGCAGGTAGGTTTTACTTTATAGGTGACATACTCGCCTTCTTTTCATTATTTTATTATTTTCCCTTTAGGAAAGTGTCCCTGCTGGCTCCTGTAACCAGCCTTACGGGACCTAGTAAACCGCAGCAAGTTTAAAGCACTTACCTGCGGGTGTTTTACTTACTGCTGGTGGAGCTGCACGCTCCAGCCTGTCGGTGCGCCAAACATGTCGGACGTAATGACGCGCAGGTGCTCTGGCGGGCCTTCTTCTCACTCACGTGACTCCGAAGTAAAACGAGCCATTAGTAGGCAGTGACCATAACATGGTCAGGATTAATCTACAATTGGAGAGGGAGAAGGGTAGATCGGAGGTGTCAGTGTTGCAGTTGAATAAAGGGGACTATGGGGCCATGAGGGAGGAGCTGGCCAAAGTTGACTGGAAAGATACACTAGCAGGGATGACAGTGGAACAAAAATGGCGGGCGTTTCTAGGAATAATACAGAAGATGCAGGATCAGTTCACTCCTAGGAGGAAGAAAGATTCCAAGGGGAGAAAGGGACGACCATGGCTGACAAGGGACGTCGGCGACAGTATAAAATTTAAAGCGAAGAAGTACAAAGTAGCAAAAATGAGCGGGAAGCAAAACGATTGGGTAATGTTTAAAGAACAACCGAAAATAACCAAAAAGACAATGCAGGGAGACAAGATGAGATACGAAGGTAAGCTAGCCAAGAATATAAAGCAGGATAGTAAAAGCTTCTTTAGGTTTGTGAAGAGAAAAAAATTAGTTAAGACCAAAGTTGGACCCTTGAAGACTCAAAAAGGTGAATTTATTAAGGGGAACAAGGAAATGGCAGATCAGTTGAACAGGTACTTTGGATCTGTCTTCACTAAGGAGGACACAAACAATCTTCCTGATATAGTAGTGGCCAGAGGATCTGGGGTGATGGAGGAACTGAAGGAAATCAATCAATCAATCAGTTTTATTCGTCAAACTTGCATACTTTATGTGCAAGTGAAATGAATTTGCCAGCAGCGGTACAATGAAAAAGAACACACAAAATACAATAAGAATTTAACATAAACATCCGCCACAGCATTCATCACTCTGGTGGAAGGCACACAATGTGGCCAGTCCTCCTCCATTTTCACCCATGGTCAATGTGGACCTCAACACTCCGCATTCGCCGCTGCGGGCGTCCAGATGAGTAGACAGGTAAAAGTCCAGGTAAGTCCTGAATCGGTGCCTCCCCACTGGACATCGCGGCTTCAGGTTGGTGTAGGCCGCAGGCCGGCAGTCAGAGCTCCCCTCCAGGGGTCCCCAATGAGGGTCCCCGCTCCAGATGGCAAGTCCATGCTGCGCACCCCGGTAAAATTTGGCTGCGAGGCGGCGGTCGGAGCTTCTTCTTCTCCCGGGTCTCCAACGAGGGATCCCAGGCCCAGGACGCTGCATCGGCTGGAGCTCTGCAGGTCCCTCCGGTGAGCCCCAGCGAGGGCTTGCCCGCTCCGTGATGAGAGGTGGGAGTGAGCTCCGAGAAAAGACAGGGGAAGAGCCATATGGAAGATGGAGGTATCACAGGGGAGGGGGAAGGAGCCAGCGATGGGGACCAGAGGGGATGGGGCGATGGGGACTCACAGTGGGTGCTGGGCACTGGTCGTTTTTCTCCGCTGGGCCGGGCCGCTTCCGGTCCTTCTGAAAATTGTGACTGGTTGGATACCTCTGCCGGCCATCCAGAGCATACCTCGGGTCCAGTAAAGACACAATGATACAGGAAGGGGGCGGATCGTCCCATGGGGTGACAGGCGAAGAGACTAATCCGCACAACGCTGACTGGCAGGAGAGGAGATCGATCTGCGTATGCCTGGTTTTTAAGTTTTTTTAAACCTCGTTAACTGTGACATTATGCCACTGATCGGAATGAAACTTGGTGCACTCGCAGCACAGGAGAACGGTGAGTGAGCTGGCGAAAACTCATAGCGCTATTGCGTACTGTTTTTGCACAAATAGAAAAAATGTACAAAGCAGAAGATAATAAGATCAGAGTTTTAATTATGTATAGATAATAATAATTTGTTGAGGTTATTTCTTCAATGTGGAAAACTGAGCAATAAACTGTTTTTTGGTAAAGCACCAATATAACAATATAAATGTCAGTGTACTAAATGTTTCCTATCTTTTAGAAATAGTACTCATAGGTCATAAGTACAATGACAATGTCTTTGTTCATGCACTTATTACATATTCACAGATTAAAATCTACTTTTTGTTAATTGGTGTTCATTAGAATAACAATGAACATAAAATCATTTTATGTGTTTTATACCTAGCTTAGAGTTTAGTAATTGATATTCTCATTTGGTTCTGACACAATATCCTCCCAGCTGTAACTTATTTCCTTATATTTAATCCTAACTATTCTCAAAATGTTCTCTTTTCAAAATGCTTTTGTTATTTTGGAACCACTGCACTTCTGCCAAATTTGTTCTTTATTCATCCTTAATCTTTGGTACCTCTGAAAGCATAGTTCTATTATCATCACAAGCAATGGGCACATTGCAAAATTAAAATTGCAAATATACTCACATGTAAGAGGGTGAATTTAAATACCAGTTTTATTGTTGCAGCAAATCAGTCTCTGCAATTGAGCTGTTAAATGTAAACTGTGACTAACAGCCAGCATTTCAGACCAGATTGCATTGGAGATGTAAATGTGAGGGTGTTATATATTCAGTCTGCAAATTTAAAATGGGCCTCTGCAATTTTGCGTGAGTGCATGCCTAAAACTTTGCTACCAAAGACTGCTGAAATGAAAAATTTAATGAAAATCATTTTGCAATTAATTTGAGTCCTAGGAATAATGTAAGAATATTATATCTCACCAAGTTAATAATCTTGTCATATTCAATTGTGGTAACATTGCATGAACCAATATCATGGTTGTAAAGTCAATTAAATTCAGAAATATAGGAATAGATTTTTTTTTTAAACGCCAGTGAAAGTGATAGTTAAAACCCAGTGCTTGGAGAACAAAACTGAAAAAAGGTAAAGTAGCACTCTGGATGATGTATTATGTGGAAGAGCCAAACATCCAAGACTGTAATAATTTATACGCAAAATAATTGATATTGAAAGTGTTATTGACCCACTAGTATCTATAGATAAATTGATTTTTTTTATTATTGATGAGTCCACTTTTGTCAATGTGTGATGATATTGAATTTACCCCTACCAGAGTCCTAACCTTAAGTCAAGAAGATAAATCTGTCAATTTAGCAACATAGCAATTGAGCCATTCAGGAAGCATAGAATGCAATAAACAAAACAAAATAATCCCACAATGAACTGATCAATTCAAACCTGACGCGCATATCATAAAGGAGTAGGAAACAGGAGAGTGCAAGAATATTCCTATTCTTCAACACGATGGAGCTAGCTCATAAGTAACAATCATAAGAGTAAAATGTAAATTTGATACATGGACCTGCTAATATAGATTACTTTTTTAGTAAATCTGGCCGATTAACATGGTATCAAAAATAGATGAGAACATTTAGGAGCGAGGGTAACTAGACCAGAAAGCATTCTAGCTGTACAGATGGACATTCTCTAGATCTGGGTATGACTAAACAAACAATTTCATGACATCCATACATCAATTTCTACCTGGCACGTGGAAACTTTCCTGGTTATTTCCTATTTGCAAAAATGAAAAACAATCCAATCTGATGAATTATTACCCTTGAAGTTTATTGTCAACGATTGCAACGTGATGGAAATTGTAATTGACGCTGCTATTAGATGTAGATTGTTCACTAATAATTGTTAATCTACATTCACTGTAAGATTTTGCTATGATCTCTGAACTCCAGCCCTTATCACAACCAGAGTTTAAATAAGGACAAATCAGCTCGATTCTGGGGATGACATATAGGTGATTGCCCTTGTAACAATACAACACAAAGAAATCTGGTGAATTGAATTGAATACTTTATTGTCACATGTGACATGTCACAGTGAAATTCTTTGCTTGCATACCTTGCCAAGGTATGCAAACAGTCACACATAAAGGGTGCTTACAAAGTTACAAATTCTCCATGCCCCTCGCCAGTTTCCCCCTTGGTCCTTCGCTCCTCCCCACTACCTCACATCGGCCCTCCCACACTGGGACTCTATTGCTCTCCCTCCTCCCTCATGCTGGTCCCCCCACAATGGGTACTCCATTGTTCTTTCCCTCACTGGAATGAAGTTACTGAAATTAAATGGAAATCACTCTATGGGATAATCTTACTCAAAGCCACTGAATACCACTGTTGGAGATAAATCATTTGATCCTTGGGAGATATAGGGACACAATTATGAGAGCATTTATTCACCACATTGGAGAATTGGGTTCAATTCTGACCTCAGCTGTAGTTTAGATAGAGTTTTAATGTTTTTCTTATGAACATGTGGGCTTCCTCCGGTTGCTATGGTTTCTAGGTTAATTCACCACAGTAAATTATCCTGATGAGAATAGTAAAATATTGGGGTGGGGGGTGAAAGAGTAGAGGGAAGATAACTGGATAAAGAAGAGCGGGTTAGGGACACAAACCGGCGTGCAATAGATGGATGCTGGCGAGGAGGGACAGGTTAATTTATGGATTCAGGTGGGGGAGAGAGAGATGGAGAAAACAACAGAGGCTGGGACAAGATAGGTGGATATAACCAGCAGCTGCACAAGACAGAATCTGATGGAAAAGGAAGGTGGAGTATGGGGTTAAATAAGGAAGTAGCGTGAACATGCAAAAAAGTGAAGGGAGGGGACTTGTTTGGGGAGAGACAAGTTCCAATTGCTACACTCCTTGTCATGACCAATATCAACCTAGATGAAATAAGTGGTACTGTCAAACAAATGTAAGAATCATGAAACCGCATTACAAGTAGGAGTTCTAGGTTAGTAAGCATGAGAGTATAAATCAAACCAGATGCTAATTTTGGTGGCAATAAAGAGATCAATAACATGAATGCTTGACAGAAATGGAGGTGTGGAAAGGTTTACCTTATTGAAATGGCACCAGTACTACAATGGGCTCCAACTAATCAGTCATCCCAATGTCTAGCCAGATAAAAAAAGAAAACAATTTCTGGTGGCACTATGCTGGACTAAATATACGTGCCAGCTAGCTCCGTGAAAACCCGACTGGAAGGGGAGAAAATCGGGACAGGCCCGCTGAGACTTACCGGCTGCTTGCGTCGAGGGGTGAGTGACATCATCAGAACGCGACTCCGGTTGTTTAGATGTTGTTAAGTCGCACACCCCCAAAAAAAAACTTTATGAGATGAGTAGGCCCGACTGAAGCCTCGGCCTCAATTTCAGCGTCGGCCCAAGAGAAAGTTCCTATACAACTTCCAAAGTTAACGTAAAAAAAAAAATTGGAATAGAGGAACTTCAAAATATAGTTGGGGAAGAACTCTCAACTATGAAGGAGGAATTGAAGAATTTGAAGGCAGAAATATCTACTACCGTCAGCAGAGAAATATCTTCAGAATTGAAAGATGAATTGAAGGAACAATTGTCATCTTTCCTCTGGGATGGACTATCCACTGTGAAGGATGAAATACTTGGAAAAATGGTGAACAAATGGCGGAGGTAAATTCTAAATTTCAAAACTTGAAACTGGAATTTAATAGCATGTTGGATTCTATTGTCAATAAGGTGAACCAGCATGGTATGGCTATACGTGAGTTGTAAACACTAGCTGAGTCAAGTGCTGAAACAGCAACAAGGCTTTTAACGGAGACTCAGTGTCTATCTGAGATATTCAGTAAAGTAACTGAAAAATATATGATTTAGAGGGGCGCTCTAAACGTCAGAACTTAAGGATTGCTGGACTTACAGAGGGTAGAGAGAAGGATAAAAACATCCATGATTACATTGCTGAACTTCTACAGCAGACTTTAAAACTGAATGCAAAAACTCTCTTGGACCGAGCACACAGGGCATTGAGAGCTCGACCGAATGCTGCCGCCCCTCCAAGACATCTGATACTGAAGGTGCACTATGACCATGCTTTAGAAGACATTTTGATGAAAGTTGCCACCAACACAAACTTAAGGCGACACCATTCCTATTATCAGAGATTATCCTGCTGAGGTTGTTAAGAGAAGAGCACTTTTCAATGACATGAGCCATCCTCAGGAAGATACCATACCTAAAGAGGACTGCTGTACTCTGCCAAGTTGCAAGTCACCTACAAGAACACAGAAACCTTCTTTACTGATCACAAGAAAGCACTCTAATTCGCCCAGAAGACTCAAGAATCCTTGGGGGCTTGAATATCGTCCTATGGCTTCAATAGCCGGCAGAGAATAGATTGGGCTTTAAGCTGTTATAACCTAAGATTTAACTTGGCTGAACAAGTCAATTTGCTATTAATTATTACTAATTATTACTAACTACTACTAGTAAAAAATTATCATAAATTACTATAAATAAGAAATTAACGCAATATTTGATTTATATTTATCTTTAACATTTAACTAACATTTTTTAGGGGAGGAAAAAAAAGTCCTACTGTTGGATTAATTTCCCTTGGACCTGTCCTGTTTGCCTTCCCTTTTTTTTATATTATTCTATATTGGAAAACATTTTTTTTTTAGTAACCAGAGCTAGTGTTATTTTTTACAAAAGCTACGAAAGTCATTAGATTTTTTGTCACATTAGTGTGGCTTTCACTAACTACACCAACTGCAGATGTAGTTTTACTTGTTTTTTTTTTCTTTTTCTGCACCCTCTTAATTCTTTACTCACTTTTCTTATTTTTAAACTCTATGATACCATTAAGAATTTTTTTTTTAGGGGACACTTTCGGGAGAAAGATCAAATAGATCCAAAACCCATCTACCCTAGTCAGCTGGAACACTGTGTTTAATGTGTTAAACCATTTACTTTTCCCCAGACTATTTAACCATAAGATGCAAGACATTACTATGAAAAGTGGGAGTAAAGGAATTACATTCTGTAGTTGGAATGTCAAGGGCGTTAACAAACCAATTAAAAGAGGTAAAGTACTTACATTTAAAACTACTTCAGGCTGAAATGTTTCTTCGGAAACCCATCTTAAAAATGAGGCACGTAATAGATTGAAAGCCAAATGGATTGACAAATCATACCATTCATTATTCTCTTATAAGTCATGAGGGGTATCTATTTTAATTTGTAAGGGTTTACCATTCAAACATATCTCATCTATCTTGGATACCCAAGGTAGATACGTTATGTTAGTGGATGAATTGCACTCAACAAGATTGATATTGGTTAATATTTATGCACCAAACTTTGATGCATTTTAGAAAATATTTAATACTATCCCAGAATTCAGACAGTATAATTTGATAATTGGCGGAAATTTAAACTGCACATTAGATCACCATTTGGAAAGTGGTGACATTTGGAAAGTGGTGAAATCATTGGACAGCATGGATTTATGAAAGGTAAATCATGTCTGACGAATCTTATATATGTTTTGAGGATGTAACTAGTAGAGTGGATAAGGGAGAACCAGTGGATGTGTTATATCTGGACTTTAAGAAGGTTTTTGACAAGGTCCCACATAAGAGATTAGTATGCAAACTTAAAGCTTATTCGGGGTTCAGTATTGATGTGGATAGACAACTGGCTGGCAGACAGGAAGCAAAGAGTAGGAGTAAATGCATCCTTTTCAGAATGACAGGCAGTGACTAGTGGGATACTGCAAGGCTCAGTGATGGGACCCCAGCTATTTACAATATATATTAATGATCTGGATGTGGGAATTGAATGCAACATCTCCAAGTTTGCGGATGACAGTAAGCTGGGGACCAGTGTTAGCTGTGAGGAGGAGGCTGCAAGGTGACTTGGATAGGTTAGGTGAGTGGACAAATGCATGGCAGATGCAGTATAATGTAGATAAATGTGACGTTATCCACATTGGTGCCAAAAACAGGAAAGTAGACTATTATCTGAATGGTGGCCGATTAGGAAAAGGGGAGATGCAACGAGACCTGGGTGTTATGGTACACAATTAATTGAAAGTAGGCATGCAGGTGCAGCAGGCAGTGAAGAAAGTGAATGGTATGTTAGCATTCATAGCAAAAAGATTTGAGTATAAGAGCAGGGAGGTTCTATTGCAGTAGTCCAGGGTCTTGGTGAGGCCACACCTGGAGTATTGTGTACAGTTTTGGTCTCCTAATCTGAGGAAAGACATTCTTGCCATTGAGGGAGTACAGAGAAGGTTCACCAGACTGATTCCTTGGATGACAGGACTTTCATATGAAGAAAGATTGGATAGATTTGGCTTGTACTCACTAGAATTTAGAAGATTGAGGGGGGATCTTATAGAGACTTACAAAATTCTTAAGGGGTTGGACAGGCTAGATGCAGGAAGATTGTTCCTGATGTTGGGGAAGTCCAGAACAAGGGGTCACAGTTTAAGGATAAGGGGGAAGTATTTTAGGACCGAGATGAGAAAAACATTTTTCACACAGAGAGTGGTGAACCTGTGGAATTCTCTGCCACAGAAGGTAGTTGAGGCCAGTTCATTGGCTATATTTAAGAGAGAGTTAAATGTGGCCCTTGTGGCTAAAAGATCAGGGGGTATGGAGAGAAGGCACGCACAGGATACTAAGTTAGATGATCAGCCATGATCATATTAAATGGTGGTACAGGCTCGAAGGGCCTACTCTTGCACCTATTTTCTATGTTTCTATGGACAGGTCGTCAACTCAAAATATAATAAAATAAAATCCAAAACGTGTGAAATATTAAATTCATACATAATCACTGCCAATATTAAAGATGTTTGGAGAATTGACAATCCCTCAGGGCGAGTGTATTCATTTTATTCTCCAGTTCACAAAACTTACTCAAGAATTGATTATTTCTTAGTGGATTCAAAACTTATTCCCTTTCATATAACTCAAAATATTACAACATTATCATTTCAGATCGCTCTCCTTTAACTTTTATGGTAAAAAAATACAAGGAATATCGGAGATGCACTGGATATTCAATCAACAAATTTTAAATGACAGGGCATGTTATGACTACCTCAACACGCAGATTAAACTGTTTTTTCAGATGAACGACCTTCCAGAAAAATCTGCTTCCCTTTTATGGGAAGCTTTTAAAGCATTTGTCCGAGGGTGTCTTATTTCATTTCAAGCTTCTCAAAACAAGAAGAATTGCATTAAACAACATGAACTAGAAAGAGAGATAAGCCAGTTAGATTTAGGAAATGCGATCGCTCCTTTTATGATACAACATAACACAATTGCTGCTCTCATATATAGGTTAAATCATATACTCTCAGCTCAAATTTTAAGACTATTCCAGCATACTAAACAAATACACTTTGAATTGGTGATAAACCACAGAAATTGTTAGCGCGTCACCTCCGTAAATTACAGGACGAATGAACAATCTACAAAATCAGTTCAGATAAGGGAGATTTGTTCACACCACCTAAGGACATTAATGAGGAATTCCTGCAATATTACCAGACACTATACCCGGCAAAAACAACACACAGCTCAGTGAACATTTCTGCAGAAATGCAACCTTTCAGGTTTAAATGAGTAAGATAGAGACTTATTGGGTGTAGAAATAACATTAAAAGATATTGAAGAAACTATCAGATCTCTGAAAAATGGGAAGACCCCTGGCCCCAATGGTTTGAACAATATTTTATCAATAAAATATGTGACCTGGTCTCCCCACGCTTACAGACTCTATCTAGTCACGCTTTTAAGCAACAGACATTGTCACAAACTTTGACTGAATCAACAATAATACTAATTCCATAAAAAGATAAGGATCTTGAAGACCCTGGCTCGTATAGAGTCATAGCCCTTTTAAACACTGATCAGAAGATATTAGCCAAATGTTTAGCTCACAGATTAAGTTTGGTAATCCACAAGTTAATACATCCCGATCAATCAGGTTTTATCCCAAAACGCTATTCATTCTATAATCTAAGACTTTTGTTTAATATAACATATTCAAATAGAATATTAAATGAAGATTTATCAATCATTTCATTAGAGGCTGAAAAAACATTTGATCTGGAGGAATGGCTCTCTTTTCTGTGATGGAAACATTTCATCTCGGTGAAAACTTCTGCTCATGGGTGAAACTCCTATATCTAAACACAACAACTAGAATATTGACAAATCAAATGTTGTCATCTAAATTTAATTTATCCAGAGGGTGTAGACAAGGAAGTCCACTTTCCCCGCTTCTATTTGCCCTTGTTATAGAACCACTTGCAGAGAGTATTAGATCTCATTCAGAAATACATGGGTAAAATACTAAACATACAGTTAATAAAATTCTTTATATGCAGACGATGTATTATTATACATCACAAACCCATAAATTAGCATTCCGAGTTTATGAAATCTCATAACTCAATTTGGTAAATTATCCGGATATAGAATTAATTGGAATCAAAGCAAAATTATGCCAATAATGGAATAAAATCTGCTTACACTTCAACTGTATCCTTTTAAAATTGCCTATGAAAAGTTTAAATACCTTGGAATCTATGTGAACAAGAAATATACTTTATTCAAATCAAATTTTCCTCCTTTACTTACTAAATTACACAGAAATATCCAATTGGAAAACACTTCCCATCTGTTTAGTTGGTAGAATTAATGCTATAAAGATGATTTTTCTCCCACAATTATTATACTTATTCCAATCAATTCCGATATATTCCCAAAAGAATTCTTCAAAAAAATTTTAACTGGTACAAATTTTATCTGGGACTATTAGAACCACAGAATAGATTAAAAAAAAACATTTATGCAAGTCCAATGTTAATGGAGGATTAGCTTTACCAAACATTCTATTATATTACTGGGCAGTTAAAATTAAAAATATTACCTTCTGGCTGGATGACATTGATCAACAACCAGACTGGCTAAAGATGGAGAAGGAGGACTGCTTATCTTTTGAAATAGGCTTGATTCTTTTGGCTCTGATTAATTTGAATAAAAGAACATACAGAGGAAATCCAATTGTACATAGTGCTATACGTATGTGGAAACAATTAAAACCCACCCTAAAATTGGGTAATTTATCGCTTTTTCTCCCGATTGCAAACAACCCTTCTTTTAAACTGTCTGTTTTAGCTAGAGAATTTGTTCAATGGAAAACCCATGGAATTAAAACAGTGCGAGACCTTTACCAAAACTGCATTTTTCTCTCATTTCAGGAACAACAGCAGACATACAAGTTACACGCTAATAATGTTTTTAGATATTTGCAACTCAGAGACTATGTAAAACTACATACGCAAGGCTATAGATTTAGGGGTGCAGAAACCCTTGATGAATGTTTGAATAGACATCCCAATACAAATAAATGAATATCTTATATTTATAATATCCCTTAGATACTGAGGATCCATCTTCAGAATCATACAGACAAGCATGGGAAGACGAGTTGGCTCAATCCATAATAAAAGACACATGGGATGAAAGCTTACAATATATAAATCACTGTTCATTAAATGCTAGACACTCCTTGATACAATTCAAAATTATATAGACTACATTATTCAAAGCCAAAATTAAATAGGATTTTTCCTAATATTCCCCTCTCTCTGATAGATGTAAATTTCAAGAAGCGAACTTAACGCTTACCTTTGTAACGTATACAAATTCAAAATTTTTGGGTGGACATTTTAAAAATTATTTCTGAAGTTATCAATATCCCACTGGACCCAGACCCAAAACTAATAATATTAGGATTATCAGAACATCCCACAAACTTTACGATAAGTCAGAGACAATTTCTTGATTATGGTCTAATAACTGCAAACAAACTAAATACTGACATTTTGGGAAAATAAAAGTAGCCCCCACAATTAAAATGTGGATTACGGAAATGACTGAGACCTTGCATTTGGAAAAAATAAGATTTGTCTTAACTGACAAACCAGAATTTTTTGTTAGAATATGGTCTCTATTTATTGAATTTTTGAAAAAGTAAATTGGTTTAACACAAAATCAGGGTTGCAACCTGTGTTTGGGACTGGATGAATAGTTATACTCAGCATTTCCTGGATCTATCTCCATAATTTTGTTATTGGTAATTTCCTTCTGTGTCTCCTTTTTTCTTTTTTTCTTTTTTCTCTTCTCTCTCTATTACTTTCTCATCTTTTTCTCCCTTTATCTTTATTCTTTAAAAAAAAAAATTGAATCTATGTAAGAAATCTGTAATTCAATTGTCGCTTACTATTATTTGTATACATGCTTCTAATAAAAATATTTATTTTAAAAGAAGTAAACAAAGCTGAGACTAATGACCCTGTCTCACGTTACGAGTTCATTCAAGAGCTCTCCCGAGTTTTAAAAAAATCAAACTCGTGGTAAACACAGAGAGTGAACGTAGCAGGTACGTCGGAGCTCGGGGACGTCTCTTAGCGGCTCATAACGCTAACGGCAGGAACTTGGGAAGACTCACTTACAGCAGGTAAGCACGGGAAGACTCATGAAGATTTTTCAACATGTTGAAAAATGTCCACGAGAGCCCCGAGTACCGACGAGCGACCATGACTGTAGATCTCCGAGTTTAAATCAGGGCAAACTAGGGAGAACTCTTTGAATGAACTCATACAGTGGGACAGGGTATTAAGTCTTCATACAAATAAGTTTGAGTGTGGTGAGGGATCTGGATGAAATAACATAAGCCAAATAATAAACAAAGCAATTGATGAGATTAAAATACAGATATGGGTAAGGGATACAGCTAATTCTAGCAATTTCCTAACAATGCAACCAAAGAAGGGGATTGTAAATATATGAATACAAATTAATTGAGAGGAACAATGTTAAAAACAATTCAATTTTTTGTACAGCAGGTGAACAGTATTCAAATTAATCCAAGAATAACTGGAGGTATAAGAAACCAAAACTTAACTGAAGCAGGCAATTAAGCACAAGCTATTTAAGTTTTGAAGGTTATAGCAGACTTTAACCTTTCTAATTGTGGAAGAAAAATGAAGTAAGACATATACAAGCAAATTTATAATGGGTTTAAAATATTGTTTGTTAATCAGGTATTGCAACCAAATATCACTCCCAAATTTTAACCTTATTCACTTAAATTATGTTTTGTAAATGGAGTATAATGAAGAGCAGCTATTGTACATATGTTTTTAGTGCATGTGAATATGGATGTGGGCAACGTGCTATTTATTTTAAATGGTGATTAATTGTCAAGTATTTAAAAATTGAGAATAAACTAAAAACATATGGTAAATGAATAAGGAGAAAATGGCAATAGAGATTATTTTCCCCTTATAAATACCTTTCTACCTGCATCATTGGGAAATCAGTAATTCGGTATAAATGCAGTGACCAGTTTCATTTCCCTTGTATAAAATGGCATCCTGCTGGATACCATTCCAATAGAGAGTTTTATAATTGACATAGTTACATCTTGAAATTTTAAAACCTATGTTCAATGGAATCAGCTTATTTTAATGTGATTATTAATGCATATCAGGTTTTTAAGAACATTGCAGAGCATATGTGTAGGAAGCAACCTCAGATGCTAGTTTAAACTGAAGATATACACAAAATGCTGGAGTAACTCAGAAGGACAGCCAATATCTCTGGAGAGAAGGAAAGGGTGACGTTTCAGGTCGAAACCCTTCTTGCAGAGCCTATAATGGTTATTACAAGTGCTTACTTGGAGGAGTATCTTAGCTACAAAGGAGAAGGCCCGAGTGGTATCCACACCTTTGATGTTTGCTGGAATTCAGCATCCCTATTTTACACATATAATGAGGATAATGAGACAAATACATGGCAGACAAAGGAATAGATACCAAAAAACAACAAAAAGAAATTGGAGAAAAAAATCAAATGTTTAGGAAGACAAATAAGAATATAAGGTATTTAAAACAAATATGAATAGTACTTCTTCTTCTTCTTGCATTTGAGGTAGCAGAGGTTATGTAATGCCCTGCACTGTAGCCAGTCCAATATGCTGTTGTCGAGGGCCGTGAGGTCTAACACTCCAGCAGGGGGGCGGAGGACAGCGCAGTCGAAAATGACATGCTGTGATGTTTTCTGGTCTGCTCCACACACGCAGGCTGCTGATGAACGCAGCCCCCAGCGATACATGTTGGCATTGAACCGGCTGACCCCTGTATGGAGCCAGTTCAGGGCGACCCACTCTTTGCAGGGCAGGTCCAAGGCAGGTGGGGCTGACGTGCTTGGAGCAACAGTGAATTGCGGACGTCGTGAAGTCTGTACCCAGCTAGTTCTCCATGCTCCTAGTGTGTTGAAACCGGAGCCACAGAGGGTCGCTGCATGATGGGAGAAGGGGTGACGAGATGACAGGCGTTGAGGTCCTAGTTACTGCGACTCCTGGGCAAGGTGGTGCAAAGGATGTATGGCATCTGATGGGGCCTCGCACACCAGCCTGTGGGTGAAGCACTCTCTGCGAAACTTGGTGGGTGCAATACCTGTGAGCACCGGCAGAAACTCCATCAGAGTAGGGCGTAGGCAGCCGGTGATGATCCGCATGGTATCGTTGACGATGACGTCTAGCTTGCTGCGGCACCATGCTGGGGCTGCGTACTCAGTGGCATTGTACATGAGAGCACTGGTTTAGAGAGTAGATGTTCTGGCAAAGCAATGCAGGAAGTTGTTCCGCGCCGAAACTTTAGCACGGAGAGCTTCAAGGTGTTGCTTGTAGGTCAGCTGCCGATCTAGTTTCACCCAGAGGTATGTAGAAAATGGGTTGTTGTTGACCTCCCCATGGTGAGCCCTGTCAACTGACCTCAGTCAGGCAAATGACAACAAACAGAGACAGCAGCAGAAAAAAACCCAATTAATAATAAATTGCATCTTCACAGGTGGGGGACCAGCATTCTGGTCGGCAGGTTTGCCACTGCTACACGGATGGTTTTAAACTGAATAAGGGGGGTGCGGTGTCAAATGGAATAGTCGAGGACGGAGTTAAAGGGAAAGAGAGAAAAGGGATGGTTAATGACCCCAGAATTAATTGGAAAGAAAGCTCACAAAGGGATAGGAGAGTATGGCCAAGTGTAATAAGGATCGATGTGAAAGGGGCCACTTGTCAACATAATTGTATAAGGAGTAAGAGTGTTGTAAAAACAAGTCTGAAGGCTTTGTGTCTCAATGCGAGGAGCATTCGTAATAAGGTGGATGAGTTGAAGCTGCAGATAGCGATTAATGACTATGCTATAGTTGTGATCATGGAGACATGGCTCCAGGGTGACCAAGGCTGGGAGCTGAACATCCAGGGATAAACAATATTCAGGAGGGATAGACGAAAAGGAAAAGGAGGTGGGGTAGCGTTGCTGGTGAGAGAGGAGATTAATGCAATAGAAAGGAAGGACATTAGCGTGGAGGATGTGGAATCGATATGGGTAGAGCTGCGAAACTCTAAGGGGCAGAAAACGCTAGTGGGAGCTGTGTACAGGCCACCTAACAGTAGTATTGGAGTTGGGGATGGCATCAAACAGGAAATTAGAAATGCGTGCAACAAGGGTAACGCGGTTATAATGGGTGACTTCAATCTGCATGTAGATTGGGTGAATCAAATTGGCAGGGGTGCTGAGGAAGAGGATTTCTTGGAATGTATGCGGGATAGTTTTCTCAACCAACATGTGGAGGAACCAACGAGAGAGCAGGCTATTCTAGACTGCGTATTGGGTAATGAGGAAGGGTTAGTTAGCAGTCTTGTTGTGCGTGGCCCCTTGGGCAAGAGTGATCATAATATGGTTCAGTTCTTCATTAGGATGGAGAGTTACAAAATTAAGTCAGAAACAAGGGTTCTGAACTTGAACAAAGGTAACTTTGAAGGTATGAGATGTGAATTGGCCAAGATAGACTGGCAGGTGATTCTTAAAGGGTTGACAGTGGATGTGCAATGGAAGGTATTTAAAGACTGCATGAATGAAGTACAAAAATTGTTCATACCAGTTTGGCAAAAGAATACATCGGGGAAGGTGGTGCATCCATGGATAACAAGGGAAATCAGGGATAGTATAAAAACAAAAGATGAGGCATCCAAATTTGCCAGAAAAAGCAGTCTACCGGAGGACTGGGAGAAATTCAGAATCCAGCAGAGGAGGACAAAGGGCTTAATTAGGAAAGGGAAAATAGATTATGAAAAGAAACTGGCAGGGAACATAAAAACTGACTGCAAAAGTTTTTATAGATATGTGAAGAGAAAGAGACTAGTTAAAACAAATGTTGGTCCCTTGCAGTCAGAAACAGGTGAATTGATCATGGGGAACAAGGACATGGCAGACCAATTGAATAACTACTTTGGTTCTGTCTTCACTAAGGAAGACATAAATAATCTGCCGGAAATAGCAGTGGAACGGGGGTCAAATAAGATGGACGAACTGAGTGAAATCCAGGTTAGCCGGGAGGTGGTGTTGGGTAAATTGAACGGATTGAAGGCCGATAAATCCCCAGGGCCAGATAGTCTGCATCCCAGAGTACTCAAGGAGGTAGCCACAGAAATAGTGGATGCATTAGTGATAATTTTTCAAAATTCCTTAGATTCTGGAGTAGTTCCTGAGGATTGGAGGGTAGCTAATGTAACCCCACTTTTTAAAAAAAGGAGGGAGAGAAAAAGCGGGGAATTACAGACCAGTTAGTCTAACATCGGTAGTGGGGAAACTGCTAGAGTCAGTTATTAAAGATGGGATAGCAGCGCATTTGGAAAGTGGTGAAATCATTGGACAAAGTCAGTATGGATTTACAAAAGGTAAATCTTGTCTGACAAATCTGATAGAATTTTTCGAGGATGTAACTAGTAGAGTGGATAAGGGAGAACCAGTGGATGTGTTATATCTAGACTTTCAGAAGGCTTTCGACAAGGTCCCGCATAAGAGATTAGCATACAAACTTAAAGCACACGGTATTGGGGGTTCAGTATTGATGTGGATAGAGAACTGGCTAGCAGACAGGAGGCAAAGGGTAGGAGTAAACGGGTCCTTTTCAGAATGGCAGGCAGTGACTAGTGGGGTACCGCAAGGCTCAGTGCTGGGACCCCAGCTATTTACAATATATATTAATGATTTGGACGAGGGAATTCAATGCAACATCTCCAAATTTGCAGATGACACCAAGCTGGGGGGTATAGTTAGGTGTGAGGAGGATGCTTGGAGGCTGCAGGGTGATTTGGATAGGCTGAGTGAATGGGCAGATGCATGGCAGATGCAGTATAGTGGATAAATGTGAGGTTATCCACTTTGGTGGCAAAAACATGAGGGTAGACTATTATCTGAATGGTGGCAGATTAGGAAAAGGGGAGATGCAACAAGACCTGGGTGTCATGGTACACCAGTCATTGAAAGTAGGCATGCAGGTGCAGCAGGCAGTGAAGAAAGCAAATGGTATGTTAGCATTCATAGCGAAAGGATTTGAGTATAGGAGCAGGGAGGTTCTACTGCAGTTGTACAGGGTTTTGGTGAGGCCACACCTGGAGTATTGCATACAGTTTTGGTCTCCAAATCTGAGGAAAGACATCCTTGCCATAGAGGGGGTACAGAGAAGATTCACCAGACTGATTCCTGGGATGTCAGGACTTTCATATGAGGAAAGATTGGATAGACTCGTCTTGTACTCGCTGGAATTTAGAAGATTGAGGGGGGATCTTATAGAAACTTACAAAATTCTTAAGGGGTTGGACAAGCTAGATGCTGGAAGATTGTTCCCGATGTTGGGGGAGTCAAGAACAAGGGGTCACAGTCTAAGGATAAGGGGGAATTCCTTTAGGACCGAGATGAGGAAAACATTCTTTACACAGAGAGTGGTGAGTCTCTGGAATTCTCTGCCACAGAAGGTAGTTGAGGCCAGTTCATTGGCTATATTTAAGAGGGCGTTAGATGTGGCATTTGTGGCTAAAGGGATCAGGGGGTATGGATAGAAGGCAGGTACGGGATACTGAGTTGGATGATCAGCCATGATCACATTGAATGACGGTGCAGGCTCGAAGGGCCGAATGGCATACTCCTGCACCTATTTTTCTATGTTTCTAAATTAAAAAATGGATAAAGGAAAGGATGTGTAACAGATTAAAAAAAACTTAAAATTATTGATATTGACTTTGAAATGCCAGAAATCTTAAATAATTAGTTTGCTTCTACTTTTAACTTCAAGATAAACCAGGTGGAAATATATTAGAAGCACTCAAAAAAAGATATTACATACCTATAATAAGATATATTTAACAAATCTGTAGAAGATAAAATTCTGGGTTTGGTTTACATTGATATTAAAATGAATCAAAAAAGTATAGACTACTGGACAGTTAATATCTTCCTATTTTAGTAAGGGAGATAGAACAAGTTATTGGAACTTTGTTGGTAGAACAGATAATAGAATATTTACTCAGGGATGAAATAGAAAAACATCCAGAAACTGAAAAAGCATTAAAGAATAATCAGCAGATTTTTTTCAAAAAAAGAGTTATCCTTGACTAATTTCTTGAATTATTAGCTGAGGAATAAATAGATGTGACCTACTTGACTTTCAGAAAGTCTTGAACAACATCAAAGAACATAAGAAATAGTTTTAGTCGGTCACTGATCATCATAACCTGAATTCAAATTCTACCACATTAACACTTTAATTGCCCTAATTCAAAAGCCTATATCTGCAGCCATAGAACGGGCTGAGAATTTCAAAGATATGCAGTCTTCTGAACAGGACAAAATTCCTTCTCATCTCATTCTTCAATGAATGACCATTATACTGAAAATTTGACCACCCCCAAATCCAGATTTCTCCAACCATGTAAAATATCCTCAACACAGCCACATTGTCAAACTGTTCAAGAAACATTTGTGTCTCAAACAGGTCAGCTCGCATTCTTCTACACTCCAACAACATAGCTCAATATGCACAATATTTCTCAATATGACAATTTCCTCTTACAGAATCAATCTAGTAAATATTTATTGTGTAGCTCCAGCAAAGTACATACTTAGCCAGTCAAGAAAATGAAATAATAGTGTACCAACTGATGTGGTTGCATCAAAGCCCTGCATAGCTTTAACAAGCCATTCTTCCTTTTTTATCCTATTCCTTTTGGTAAAAATGTGAACTTCCTAATTATTTTATATGCTTGCAAGCTAATGTTTGCATTTCCTGTACAAGGCACCCTTTTTATATAAACACCAACATTTAATAGATTTACACTACTAAATTGATATTCTGTTCCTCCGTTTATCTCTCTAAAGTGGAAATTCACAACATTTGAATCTGTGGACAGAGCTGAATTGAATACAAGGCAAGTCACAAAATAAAAAAACATAAAATGTAAGTTGAACAGAATTAATCAACATTTGAAAAGTTAAGTCCTGCAAGGATAAACACTGGCATTGCTGCTGTTCAATGTTCAAATGAAACATTTGGATTTTGTAGAGTTGATATTCAGAATGCAATGACAGATTGCATGTAGATGCATCTGCATGTAGATTGGGTGAATCAAATTGGCAGGGGTGCTGAGGAAGAGGATTTCCTGGAATGTATGCGGGATAGTTTTCTCAACCAACATGTGGAGGAACCAACGAGAGAGCAGGCTATTCTAGACTGGGTATTGAGTAATGAGGAAGGGTTAGTTAGCAGTCTTGTTGTGCGTGGCCCCTTGGGCAAGAGTGACCATAATATGGTTGAGTTCTTCATTAGGATGGAGAGTGACAAAATTAAGTCAGAAACAAGGGTTCTGAACTTGAACAAAGGTAACTTTGAAGGTATGAGATGTGAATTGGCCAAGATAGACTGGCAGGTGATTCTTAAAGGGTTGACAGTGGATGTGCAATGGAAGGTATTTAAAGACTGCATGGATGAAGTACAAAAGTTGTTCATACCAGTTTGGCTAAAGAATAAATCGGGGAAGGTGGTGCATCCATGGATAACAAGGGAAATCAGGGATAGTATAAAAACAAAAGATGAGGCATACAAATTTGCCAGAAAAAGCAGCCTACCGGAGGACTGGGAGAAATTCAGAATCCAGCAGAGGAGGACAAAGGGCTTAATTAGGAAAGGGAAAATAGATTATGAAAGGAAACTGGCAGGGAACATAAAAACTGACTGCAAAAGTTTTTATAGATATGTAAAGAGAAAGAGACTAGTTAAAACAAATGTTGGTCCCTTGCAGTCAGAAACAGGTGAATTGATCATGGGGAACAAGGACATGGCAGACCAATTGAATAACTACTTTGGTTCTGTCTTCACTAAGGAAGACATAAATAATCTGCCGGAAATAGCAGTGGAACGGGGGTCAAATAAGATGGAGGAACTGAGTGAAATCCAGGTTAGCCGGGAGGTGGTGTTGGGTAAATTAAACGGATTGAAGGCCGATAAATCCCCAGGGCCAGATAGTCTGCATCCCAGAGTACTCAAGGAGGTAGCCACAGAAATAGTGGATGCATTAGTGATAATTTTTCAAAATTCCTTAGATTCTGGAGTAGTTCCTGAGGATTGGAGGGTAGCTAATGTAACCCCACTTTTTAAAAAAGGAGGGAGAGAGAAAGCGGGGAATTACAGACCAGTTAGTCTAACATCGGTAGTGGGGAAACTGCTAGAGTCAGTTATTAAAGATGGGATAGCAGCGCATTTGGAAAGTGGTGAAATCATTGGACAAAGTCAGCATGGATTTACGAAAGGTAAATCATGTCTGACAAATCTGATAGAATTTTTCGAGGATGTAACTAGTAGAGTGGATAAGGGAGAACCAGTGGATGTGTTATATCTAGACTTTCAGAAGGCTTTCGACAAGGTCCCGCATAAGAGATTAGCATACAAACTTAAAGCACACGGTATTGGGGGTTCAGTATTGATGTGGATAGAGAACTGGCTAGCAGACAGGAGGCAAAGGGTAGGAGTAAACGGGTCCTTTTCAGAATGGCAGGCAGTGACTAGTGGGGTGCCGCAAGGCTCAGTGCTGGGACCCCAGCTATTTACAATATATATTAATGATTTGGACGAGGGAATTCAATGCAACATCTCCAAATTTGCAGATGATACCAAGCTGGGGGGTATAGTTAGGTGTGAGGAGGATGCTTGGAGGCTGCAGGGTGATTTGGATAGGCTGAGTGAATGGGCAGATGCATGGCAGATGCAGTACAATGTGGATAAATGTGAGGTTATCCACTTTGGTGGCAAAAACATGAGGGTAGACTATTATCTGAATGGTGGCAGATTAGGTAAGGGGGAGATGCAACGAGACCTGGGTGTCATGGTACACCAGTCATTGAAAGTAGGCATGCAGGTGCAGCAGGCAGTGAAGAAAGCAAATGGTATGTTAGCATTCATAGCGAAAGGATTTGAGTATAGGAGCAGGGAGGTTCTACTGCAGTTGTACAGGGTTTTGGTGAGGCCACACCTGGAGTACTGCGTACAGTTTTGGTCTCCAAATCTGAGGAAAGACATCCTTGCCATAGAGGGGGTACAGAGAAGATTCACCAGACTGATTCCTGGGATGTCAGGACTTTCATATGAGGAAAGATTGGATAGACTCGGTTTGTACTCGATGGAATTTAGAAGATTGAGGGGGGATCTTATAGAAACCTACAAAATTCTTAAGGGGTTGGACAAGCTAGATGCTGGAAGATTGTTCCCGATGTTGGGGGAGTCCAGAACAAGGGGTCACAGTCTAAGGATAAGGGGGAATTCCTTTAGGACCGAAATGAGGAAAACATTCTTTACACAGAGAGTGGTGAGTCTCTGGAATTCCCTGCCACAGAAGGTAGTTGAGGCCAGTTCATTGGCTATATTTAAGAGGGCGTTAGATGTGGCACTTGTGGCTAAAGGGATCAGGGGCTATGGAGAGAAGGCAGGTACGGGATACTGAGTTGGATGATCAGCCATGATCACATTGAATGGCGGTGCAGGCTCGAAGGGCCGAATGGCCTACTCCTGCACCTATTTTCTATGTTTCTATGTTTCTATGACAGACCAAAGTGGTATAAATGCTATAGAAAACAGCAGGAAAATGCAGGAAACAAGAATAAGCTTCCAAAAACACACCTAATGGGAAAATTATTTGTGTTATATGCAAAAACGTGGTATTAGATTCTGATAAGAAGAAGCTAAACACAATAAGTGGAATATTTAAATTGGATAGAGGAGCAGGATATAAGGTAGATAGATAGATAGATATCTATAAATGGTCGGCACGGACTGGAAGGGCCGAGAAGGCCTGTTTCCGTGGTGTAATTGTTATATTGTTATTATATGGTTCTATCTATAGATATAGATATAGATATATTTTTAAGTAAGCAGTATAGGTAAAGAAATAAAGTAGAGAGGTTCATTCCACTAGCAATAGATCCAAAAAACAAAGAATGACACAATTTTTAAACAATAAAGTAACTTGATTGGATTGAATGGTGCTACATGAACCTCAGCCTCCAGAAAATTAACATCATGGATACAACAGGGAAGGTGAGCACATCACCCACAATCTCCAGACATTCATCTCCCTTGCATCGCTGAAATAGTCATTGAACTTGTCAATGAAATTCCAGTACCTGGTAATCCTACATCACTGCAGAAAGAGGTATATCCCAGCAGTAAAATGAGATCAGTCATCCATTGGAATAAAAGTGGACATTTCAGTTTGTTGGGTGCTTTGGCCACTCATCTCTCCCATTTCATTTCGGAGTCACAGCAGTCGGGATAAAAACGCGGAAATCAGGGGAGCCCTGCGCAGCCAGGACCCGATTCTCCACCACGACTGACCATGGTGCCGTAAAGTGGTAGGAGCACCGCGCAGGAGCAGGGTAGGAAAGACCCCGACTCCCTACCTCTGTCACTTAACCATAGCGACAGTGGAGCAAAGGTGCGTAACGTGTTATATTCTTGGCACATTCTCTCTCCCCAAATATGCAGGTCACCAGACGGAGGACCAGGGGAAGAATCGCACAGCAGTCGGTAAACCCGCCATAGGAGCCGGGGTCGACTTTCCACCGGAGCAGGCCACCAGATCGTGGACCAGTGAAGGATTGAGGCCTGGGTCTGTAGGACCACATGTGCGGCCGGCACAGACTCAGCACCGAGGGAGCCTGCCTGGTTGCAGGTCGGTGTAGTCTCATCTCGGTCACTGCACCCCCCTTGTAGTGGCAGGACGTGACCGAACGTCGCCTTTGTCTCTAAGGAGGACAGGCGGCAAGCCTGCGCGGACGTCGGGGTACCACGCTTCGGCGGCCGGGACCAACTCATCACCGCTCATGTCTTATCAGACTAGCGGGCCGCATCCGTCCGGAAGACGGCGGACCAGCGGCAGGTCTGCGCGGCAGTCGCTTAGCCACGCAGAAGTGGCAGGCAGCGGCATCCTGTCTAGGCACCCTTGTTATCACCTCGACGAGGTGTGGGGCAATGACAGAAGCCTCAGAGATTCTCCAGAACCTGAGGAAGTCGACTTATTGTCCGCAGATGCGGCGGTGGTCGCATGGCTCGGATGGAGCGCATGATGGAGCGTATCCTAGAGCACAATCTCTACAGCTGGACCAGATGTCCTCCAGTCCTGGAGGAACCTGTAGTACCTGAGAAAACCCAGGAGAAACTGCTGAATGTGATCTCCAAGTTCGCCCAGCCGAAGCACTCGGGTCAGTCTTTTGCAGCCCAAATTAGGGGCTAGCATAAACTACCTCACCACACACCAGCTGCAGGAACAGGTCCTTACCAAGGCGATCAACAAATACAAGGCCCAATCAACTGCATCGTTGAATGTACCGACAGACAACACGCCCATCTGAGGCAACAACAGTCCCGGGATAAGGGCACAGGAGCTGAAGTTACAAAAGATCTTGAAATTGCTGACGTCGGGGATTACTGCCTTTGCCAGGTCGGTTGACGGCACGGAAATGACGGCAGAGCAGGAGAATGCTCTTGCGATATTACTCATGAAGTTAACGCTTCCCGGTATATCGCCATTTAACCGACTCCTTAAACCCCATATTTGTGGGGTTGTACAAGGCATCTGTGATGCCACCCGACAGCTGTTCGGTGAGGACCTGCCCATACAGGTCAAGGACCTGGATTAGGAGACGGAGGCAGTCGGGTTGATAACCCACCTCCCTCCAGCAGGCCGGCAGTGCGCAGGCAAACATCATATGCAAGACCTCGGGGGCCACCTGAAGACCAGTAAGGACCTATATATCAGCAGCACCTCACCACAATCCATTGGAATACCAGGATCCAGAACGTCAGACCCGCCGGAAACCATGGAGGCAAGGGGTCAAGTTCTCCAGAGAGCGCTGCATATATATTTAACCTCACTAAGAGGGAGAATTAACATACATTATGGGATACATGGGTCTGATTGTCACCATCCCAGGGAACTAAGCTACAGACATCATAGAAGCGTATAACAGCCTTGCTTGCACCAGGAAACCGACTATTAGACATGCTGCTAGGCATTGGTTACCTGTAGCTACATTCTAGCTACATAATTGGCCGTTACACTATCAAAGCTTGTAAGAGCAAAATCTTGGCATTAATAGCGAATGCTAGACATTACGGGCCTATGTAGCCGCCAATCAAGGCATAAATTGAATTACTATGGTGGATTAGCAATGTTTGTGATTGTTAAATCCCATCCTTACATAAAACCCACTAGCCATGTTACAAACCGGCGCAAGCACCAACGGCTGGGACTGCTCAGATTTACTTGGAGCATGTCACGGGCTGCGGGATTTATGCACCAATCTGCAGCATACGTATGTCCATCTCCATAGAATACCACTGAGGTGGCATATTCAAACCTTATGGGTGGTATCAAGTCAATATCTTGTGATGAATGGGAAAAAATAATTGGCTCTGGTGCATTAAAAGAAATATTTGGATATCAGCTATTTACCTTTTGGGTAGCTCTATACAGTGGCGGATACCAGGTCACAAGAGTCTAATAAACAACACCAAGTGGATCTTGAACCTCCAAATATTTGCTAAAATTATATCATAATATGGAACACCAGATAACGACCTCCTTGTGTCCAGGTGAACCACTAGATATATATGTGTGTCTCTTGAGAACCAGATCCTGCGGGAGTGGCGATGGACGAGTTCTCGCTACATTGGGGGAAATGGATTTCTATGTTTTCTCCATTCTGCCTCATCAGACAGGTGTTGCAGAAAATGTACCCAATTCTGGACCATACAGGACCATGGACGTCATATAGATCGTGCAGAGAAAGTCCACTGGGAAGCACTACCTCACCTACATAGGATATGGGAGGTTTTTTTGTAGTCGGACCAAGACCACTTACATATCTGCTACGATCTCCAATGTGCTGGCATCCTCACGGGCCTTCATTATGATGAGTCCCTCAGTTACAGTGCTGCATGCAGTGCCAGGAGTGCACTGTCATCCTAGCTCAACATTGGAGTGGTATCTCACCAGCATGGTATCCAAACTACGAGAGACATGTTCTATCCCTCCCTCCCCAACCACGATATAATATCTGAGAGATAAGGGTGGTGTTGACCCTACTCAGGAGCTGGTCGCTTATGATGGAGGTACCACTGGACTTACTCACTTTTAAAGTGGTGATGGCAATAGCACTGAATACAGCACAACGGGTCCAGACTCTACAGGAATTAAACCTGGATAGAATGATCGACCCATAATAAAGTAACTTCTTTATGAAAGAGTTACTTAAACTATACAGACCTGCGACTACAGGTCTGGAAATGGCCATCAGGAATATGGAGGCGGATCTGTTGTCAGCCATGGAAACCCACGTCACAGGGTGATGGTGCAGACTATCTCCAGATGGCTTAAGGTGGTATTCGGTGCAGCAGGTAAGACACTAAACATTTTGAAATGTCATTCTACCAAGGCTGCATCCACATCAGGGACGAGGACAATGGAGGTGTTCATGGAGCATGTCCTCGCAATAGCGGGCTGGGCCAGTGAAACTACATTTCAGCAGTTTCATAACTAACCTGTGGCCGTTCCCGCAACGTTATGCACGTTTAAGTGCTGTCCCTAAATGTTTGTCCCCGAGTTCAGGGGTTTATTGTTGTATTACCAATAATGTTATTATTTTTCAGCTTGTTCAAGTCTGAAATACGTTAACATACTTCCTCCATCAGTATTACGGCAGTGTGTGAGCATGGACGTGGTCCAGGGCATGTAATCACAGAGCTTTGAAGTCTTCACAAAGTCACTCACGTGACTCCGAAATGAAATAGTAAGATTAAATGAGAACTTACCAGTTTGAAGTTTGATCTTTATTTTATGAGGAGTTGCGATGAGGGATTTCGTGCCCTCCGCTCCCAAACCTCTACCGTAAGATCAACTGGTATATAGAGCCTCTTCAATCTTACTATAACAAGTCATTTCTGTTGTTGTTTCTGTGATTCCACACTGCTGCTTTGAAGAATGTTGCGCATTCGTGCCTGGCGGGGTCTTCACAAAATCCCTCATCGCAACTCCTCATAAAATAAAGATCAAACTTCAAACTGGTAAGTTCTCGTTTAATCTTACTATTACATCTGTTTCTGCACCAGTAATGGGATAATGTATCTGAAATTATTAGTTACAATTTGAGCTCTTCGCCTATCTTGTGGCGGTTAAAGGTAATTGTTTCCATTATAACTCTCCTTTTTAGTTACTTCAATGAATTATAACTCAGACAAGCTGTAGGAGCCATTTACTGTATGCGTGTTACTGTAGTTACTATTAGTATATTATAGTATTTTGTCTTGATATTTCTAGTTGTATGATTTTGAACGCTTGGGGGAAAGATTTTGATACATAGATAGGCGTGGATTTATTTAAATGAGCATGGATTTATGTAGCTGGACGTGACTTACATTGAACTAAGCGATACGACAGGGGTGTTTAGGTCAGATGAGAGAGAAGCGGAGAGAAGACATAGTTATTACCAGTTTGGATAGTAAGAATGGACAGTTCTGATAGTAAGAATGGACAGTTCTGATAGTAAGAATGGAAAGCTACAATTTGTATTAGACAGTTATTTGTATTTACCACAAATTCAATTAAAGAATCAATTAAACTGGAAATAACGACTGGAAGATTTGTTTTTTCTCCTTGCCAGCATAGTAATGACAATGGAAACGTTTGAAATTGCCATTATATTAAAGTAAAAACTGGCCTCTACGAGTGGAAGTAAAGTAAGCTGTATCTCTAGTGGGATAAGAGGTTGAAATCCTGGAACTGAAGTCAAAACTCGACACGTTTGAAACCTGTGGTATCTGAAGAACGAAGATTGAAAACTTTAAAACCCATCGCAGGAGTTTGTGAGTAAGAACAGCTATATTAAGTCGTATTTGGAAAGGTTTAGAAGCTTTAAAGTTATAAACTGCAGAGGCAGTATTGAAAACAGCAGACGAAAGCTGTTTATGGAAAGCTTTGAGATAAGCTACAATGCTGTTTCGAAGAAGACCTTGTAAATTAAGCTGATGTTTTGAATTTCACCTTGATAAGGTGTACAGAAGTACAGTTGTTTACCCTAGAAACTCGAAGAAGGCCATGTGAATCTCAAAATTGAATGATGTTTTGAATTCCTGAGGATTGTTTTGATGAATAGCTCCAGATTGTTCAGTCTGGAAGCATACATCAACAAGTTTTACGCAAACGCGTCATTACATCAGACACCTCTTAAAGGAACAGCCACCAGTATGTCTGAAGCTCAGCCATATGAGGGTGAAGAGGAGCAGGATTCTGGAAAATGTGAAAAAAGAACCATTAAACTCACCAACAAAGGCCAAGCATTGCGTTTGGAAAAAAACCAGGTCAAGAAACAAGTTATGTAAACGAGCTAACAAGTTAATTGAGAAGCTGAAGGGGAACATGGAATCAGATGAAAATGCAAAGGAAGTACAATTTAACCTGGTTTAATTAATCAAGCTCTGCAATTAAGTCAGTGAAGACCATGAATCATTGTTAAAATTGCCACTGCCTGAAGAGGAAATTGGATGGCAAAGTCAGTGGTTTCAAGAAAGAATGGAATCTTTTGATGGTTTCATAGATGATGTAGATAAGTGGTTATGTCACACTGGACAACAAACTACACTCTCAATAGTTGGAAGAGCTATACAACAAAAGGTTGTAGCCACAGATGACATTAAACTTGAAGACAGTATTTCAAATGTCTCAATACAAAGAGCAAGTTACAAATTTGGTTCTGCACCATGTGCATCTTCAAGGGTCTCAGCTCGTAGTGAAACTCAATCAAATAGGTCAGCTCTCCTGGGGCAGGCTGTCACCATGGACAAAATGCACAAGTTTGAGGCAGAAAGGGAGCAATGGAAAATAGAGGCGGAGATGGCAGTAGCCAATGCAACAATCAACGAACTCAAAGCCAAGCTTGTGCATGAGGCACAAGAAGAGCATTTCAAAAGAGAGATGGAAAAATTGGAACTAGAGACGGAGCTGGCGATAACCAAAGAAAGGTTTAGTAGATTGGTTTATGCATGAGGACCAATCATAGTAGAATAGCATCATTAAACCCACTCTACTGTACAATTCATACTAACACCCACTTCCTACATTAGTCAGTCTTGAACGATCCTCAACAAACCTATACACGCAGCACCTGCACGTCTGCAGCGTATGAAATTGTCACGTAGCGATGAGGGGATCATGACTTTGTGGCCCTTAACTATGACATCATCCTGTATTACCAGTTCATCGCAGATTAAGAAGAAAGGCTGCACCTTCCAAGTGGAAGGCAGATCCACTTCATAGAATCCTTCAGGTAAACACGAGGAAGATCAGGACCAAAAGAAAGCAGTTTTGCAACAACTGCAATACCTATAGGAACAGCAGTGCACGAAAGCTCGACAACAGGTGGAATGAAGAGAGATGAGTCTACCATTAACATTCAAAGTTCTTTTCTGTTCTGTAATAAAATTGGTCACACAATAAGGTGATGTCGACTAATCAAGCAGAAGGGGCATAAAGAAAAGATTGACTTCTAAAAGAAGAAGGGGGTCTGCTTTGGATGTTTGAAGAAAGGACACATGGTCAAAGACTGCCAGAGTCGTATGATTTGTGGTGTGCAAACAAGATCATCCTGAATTACTTCACACTGAACAGAAGAATACAGAGAAGAAGCTGGAGCGTACAGAACAGAAGGAGAAGCCAACTGCGAGTGATGCTGTTACCTCGCCTCAGATAAGTGCGCGCTTTGGGGCCGGTGAAGAAACTTGTATTTTCTCCATCGTACCAGTACAGGTAAAGAGTCGCACGGGTGACACAGTATTGCAAGCATACGCATTTTTGGAACATGGAAGTTCGGCTACTTTTTACACAGAAAGCTTGATTGAAAGGCTGAACATTACAGGACAAAAGGCTATGATTCTCTTGCGTACCACAAGTGAAGAGAAGTCTATATCTAGTCATAGTAGCTCAGATTTGGAAATATCAAGTCTGGACAAAGACGATTTTATACAACTATCTAATGTGTTTACACATAAGATCATGCCTGTTTCTCATCTGAACATTCCCAGGTAGGCAGACCTGAAACAATGGGCTCATTTGAAGGATATCAAGATTCCTAAAATAGAATCTGGCATCGACCTACTCATCGGAACAAATGCTTCAAAGGTATTAAAACCTTGGGAGTTGTTCAACAGCCAAGGGAACGGGCCATTTGCTGTGAAGACCCTACTTGGATGGGTCATCTATGGTCCCCTGCATAGAGACAATGAAAGCAGGAATAAGAATGGCTACCCTGCTGCTGCTATCAATTGAATATCTACTGTAAACCTAGAGGAGCTACTTGTCAAGCAATACAATCATGATTTCAATGAAAGTACCAGCAAGGAATCAGAGGAAATGTCCATAGAAGAGGTAAAGTTATTGGATATTATGAATCACTCACCAAAGATGATAGATGGACGCTATTGCCTAGACTTACCTTTCAAACAAGAAGCGTCAGTTTGCTGAATAACCGTTGAATTACAGTGCAGTGCATCCAAAGCCTGAAATGCAGATTTGACAAAAATAAGACATTTTGTGATTAATATACATCTTTCCTCACAGGAATGATTGGCAATGGTTATTCTGAAATGGTACCAGTGGACCAACTGAATCTAAGTGATGGAGAGCTCTGGTATATTCCACACAATTGGGTGTATCACTGAAGGAAAATAACCTTATGGGTGGTCTTTGACTTTGGGGCAGTCTTCAAAGGAACATCTCTTAACTGTCAACTGCTGCAAGGTCCAGACCTTACCAACTCACTCATTGGAGTTCTCATCAGATTCAGACAAGAACCGGTTGCTTTGATGGCTGATATTAAGCAATGTTTCATCAAGTCAAAGTATCAGAAAAGCATATTGACTATTTGTGATTCCTGTGATGGCCTGAGGGTGTTGTGCAGCAAGATCTTGTAGAATACCGGATGAAGGTACATCTCTCTGGAGCAGTGTCATCACCACGTTGTGCAAACTTTGCATTAAGAAGGACTGCTTTGGACAACAAAGCTTATTTCCCAGCAGAGGTGACAAACACAGTAAAGAACAACTTCTATGTGGATGATTGTTTAAAGTCCATATCTTCGGAACAGGAAGCAATTCAAATGGCAGCACACCTGACTTCCCTCTGCCAAAAGGGAGGATTCATGCTGTCAAAGTCAATCAGTAACAGCCATGCTGTATTGGCTACCATTGCACCAGAACACAGAGCCAAGGAGACCAGGGAGTTGGATTTGGACAAAGGCAATCTGCCTATGGAAAATGCACTGGGATTGCACTGGTGTGTTGAAACAGATCTGTTCAAGTTCAGAATTGTGGTACAAGAATGACCATATACCCGATGGGGCATCTTGTCCATGTTTGGCTCTATATACGACCCTTTGGGATTTCTAGCATCATTTACTCTGCCAGTCAAGCTGATTATGCAGGAGCTCTGCAAAGAAAAACTCGAATGGGATGAGAGCATAACGCAAACCTTTTCTCAGCGATGGACAGAATAGTTAGCAGATCGCAACAAAATATCGGAATTCAAAGTGGTCCGGTACATGAAGCCTGCTAACTTTGGTCAAATCTGATATGCACAGCTGCACCACTTTTCAGACGCAAACAAAATTGGTTTCGGTACTCTTTCATATCTGAGACTGGAAGACGATAACAAAGAAGTACATGTTGCATTCATAATGGGAAAAGCCAGAGTGGCACTATTGAAGCAAATGACGATTCCCAGAATGGAGCTTACAGCTGCAGTTCTAGCTGTCAGAGTTTACATAATGCTGCAAAAGGAATTACAGCTTCAGCTGGAGAAATCCATCTTCTGGACTGATAGCACAACAGTGCTTAAGTACATCAACAATGAAAACAAATGCTTTCAAACATTTGTAACAAACAGAATCTCTTTTGTAAGGGATGCTACAAATATATGACAGTGGAGATATGTTGGCACAAAGGAAAATCCCGTGGGTGAAGCCTCTAGATGACTTATAGCAGACCGTTTCTTAAGTAATAAGAGATGGATCAAGTGACCAGGATTTCTCTTTAAGCCAGACAGAGAATGGCGAAGGCTTAACCTGGAATCCAAAATCTCTGCTAATGATCCGGAAATTAAGCAAGACATCACAGTGAACACCATTGTCAAGGATCTAGTGAAATCAACAAACTATTTAATTACTTATTTCTCACCTTGGAATAAACTGAAGACTGTGGTAGCTTGGTTCCCTAAGCTAAGGAAAATGCTCTTGCTGTTGACTCGAAAAAGGAAGGAGGTTGCTGATGGTATCTCTGAAAAAAATCCTGGCAAACTAGAGGAAAAGGTTGATAAAAAGATGCATCATACTGCAGACTGTTTATGTCCTAATGATCTTCTCAAGGCAGAAAACACAGTTATCTCTTTCTGTCAAGGGCAAAGATACAAGGAAGGACTATCAATATTAGAAGCTGGTAAACATGGTGTTAGAGGAAGCAGTCATTTGTACAAGCCAGATCCGGTACTGCATGAACGACTTCTGAGAGTAGGTTGTCACCTGAATAGACGAGCCATACCTGAAGAGGCTAAACATCCTATTATTCTCTCGAAGGACTTTCACATATCTACACTACTGTTACGACATATCCATGAACAGAGTGGACATGGAGGAAGAAATTATATGCTGTCGCAACTTCGTAAAAGACACTGGATTATCAAAGCTAACTCTGTTGCAAGAAAGGTAATAAAATATGGTGTTGTGTGTCGGCAACAGCGTGGTAAAGTTGGAGAACAGAAAATTTACCCCTGGAGACTCCTCGTTGGATTGCAACTTTGTCGTGGTCGGGGAGCTTGTGTGTCTCAGTGACACCTAGAGCTATGCCAGCGGGAGATTCGTCTCTTGTTAGGGTCTCCCATGCTGGACAGGTCAAAGGGTAGAGGCGAGACGAAGAGCTATCCACTGGTCCTCCAGGTTGGAGTTTGAGCACAGCGCTAACAACCCTGTCTCGTAAAACAAATATGTTACGGAAACAGCAACTGAAGTAATCAACACTACTGGGCGCGATGGACTTCCAGGGCTATCGACAGATGTTAGGATGAATGTTAATGGTGAAAACCAAATGGTGAAAACCAAAAGGAAGAGAAAAAGACAGCATCCCAAGTATAGCCCTGCACTGGACACCAGAAGGAAAAAGGAAAAGAGGGAGACCCAAAACCACCTGGCATCGAACTGTCAAGGAGGAAATAAAAACAATGGACCTGACCTGGGGTAGTGTCCAGAAGCTAGCCCAGAACAGACAGGAGTGGAGGACCTTTGTTGCTGCCCTCCATGTCAGGAGCCATAATAGACAGTAAGTAAGTAAGTAAATACCCCTGGAGAGGATTCCACCAGATAAGCTTCCGTTTATGGTCTAGGAGTAGACTACTTCGGTCCTTTAGAGGTCAAGAGAGGACAAAGTTTTGGTGGGATCTTTACTTGCATGGCAAGCAGGGCAAAACATCTTGGAGTTGCATCTACACTTGACACACTCCTGCATTCATGCATTACGAAGATTTCCATGATGACAAGGTCAAATTTCATCTTTAAGATCAGATAATGGCACACATTTTATTGGACAGGAAAAAGAATTGAGAGAAACACTCAAAGGCATTAATCCCCCAGCGGGATCCCATCATAGTTTAGGAACGAATGATCCGCATGGTTCGAAATGTGCTGTGTTCTTAAACAACAAGCTCTGGACGATGAAGGATTGCAAATTTTATTTTGTGATGTTGAAGCAATTTTAAATGATTAACCCATTATCAGGAGTTCTGATGATCCAAGGGACTTGGAAGCACTTAAACCAAATCATCTTCTTCTGTTGAAGAGCAAGCCAATACTACTACCATGACTCTTTGTGAAGGACGATTTGTACATTAAACACAGATAGAGACAGGTACAATATATAGCATATCTTTTATGGAAACAGTGGGCACAGGAATACTTGCCTCTAATCCAAGAATGACAACGATGGTCGAGGGTTAGAAGTTTTATTCCAGGTGATATCGTATTGTGGTTGATTCAACTGCACCATGAGGTTTGTGACTGATGGGCAAAATATTGGAGATCATATCAGATGCAAAGAGTTTTGTGCATACAGTTCGACTTCAGACTAAGAACAACGTGTTGATGAGACCGATAACCAAGATATGTCTGCTTTAAGAAGCCGAAGAAGAAAGCAAAATCACAGAAGTAGTTTGAATGCTAACGTATAGTGCATATTTCTTTTGCTTTTGATAATATGTTAAGCATTTATAGCTCCTTTCAATATTTATTGGTAATTGCTTTGTTATATACGTAGAACAATTAGAGGCCAGTGTGCAGGAGCGATTTATGCTTAAGTTAGTTTCTGTTACGGGCCTGTCCCACTTAGGCAATTTTTCAGGCAACTGCCGGCGACTATCAAGTTGCTGGCAGTCACCTGAAAAACCGGCAACTGGAATGGCGACTGTCAGAGTGGAACATACAAATACACCGCATGCAGGGGACAGGGCAAGCGGGGGGAGCGCTTTCTGAAATTCACACAGTGCAAAGCCAAGGTGATACAGACATACCACGATGAAGAGGAAGGTTGGCACTGTAATTAAGATGGCTAAAGCGCAGGGTACGGTAAGTCCTTTAAAAGAGGGGGGGGGGGAAGAAGGGGGGGAGAAGGAGTGGAGAAAACTTTTAAGAAGCCAGACAACTTTAAGAAGACAGAGATACATGGCTGTGAAGCTCGGCGGACATTTAACATTACCGGTCGGTTATCCTTGGTTCTTAAAACTGCTGCTTACGTTTTTTTCCCCAATGAGCCAATGGAATTCACCGGTCAACACTGGCTACAATGTACAAGAACCTAGGAGAACCTTTGACCTCCTGGCAACTCACTAAGACCTCCTGCCAACCCATCTACGGCACAAGAATTCTCACTACTCTCCATGGCGGCTTAATTCGAGTCACCACTAATTTTTCAACATGTTCCCAGATTGCGGGAACTCCTCACAACCATGAAGGGGACACCCCAACAACCACCCGCGAACATGTGGCACCTGCATAGTCTTTAAGAAGGAACTGCAGATGCTGGAAAATCAAAGGTACACAAAAATGCTGGAGAAACTTAGCGGGTGCAGCAGCATCTATGGAGCGAAGGAAATAGGCAACGTTTCAGGCCAAAACCCTTCTTCAGACTGATAGGGTGTGAGGGGAGGCGGGGAGAAGGTGAGGGGACGAGGGGAGAAGAAAGGAAAAAGAAGGAGGAGGAGGCTGAGGGAGAGGTAGGAAGGGGAGGAGACAGCAAGGGTTAACAGAATTGTGAGAAATCAATGTTCATGCCACCAGGATGCAGACTCCCCAAGCGGAATATGAGGTGCTGTTCCTCCAATTTCTGGTGTTGCTCACTCTGGCCGTGGAGGAGGCCCAGGACTGAGAGGTCAGATACGGAATGGGAGGGGGAGTTGAAGTGCTGAGCCAACGGGAGGTCAGGTTGGTTAATGCGGACCGAGCAGAGATGTTCGACGAAATGATCGCCAAGCCTACGCTTGGTCTCACCGATACAGATCAGCTGACATCTAGAGCAGCAGATGCAATAGATGAGGTTGGAGGAGGTGCAGGTGAACCTCTGTCGCACCTGGAATGACTGCTTGGGTCCTTGAATGGAGTCAAGGCGGTAGGTAAAACAACAAGTGTAGCATCTCTTGCGGTTGCAAGGGAAAGTACCCGGGAAAGGGGTGGAGCGGGAGGGAAGGGAAGAATTGACAAGGGAGTTACGGAGGGAGCGGTCTTTGCGGAAGGCAGGCGGGGGGGAGATGGGAAGATGTGGCGAGTGGTGAGGTCACGTTGCAGGTGGCGAAACTGACGAAGGACTATTTGTTATATGTGCCGGCTAGTGGGGTGAAAGGTGAGAACCAGGGGGACTCTGCCCTTGTTGCGAGTGGGGGGATGGGGAGAGAGAGCAGTGTTACGGGGTATGGAGGAGACCCTGGTGCAAGCCTGCATAGTCTCCTGCAGTCGCCTAAAAGTCACCTAAGTGGGACAGACCCATTAATATATTATAGTATTTTGTCTCGATATTCCTAGTTGTATCATTTTTAATGCTTGGGGTGAGATTTTGATACGTAGATGGGCGTGGATTTATGTAGATGGGCATGGATTTATGTAGATAGACGTGACTTACATTGAACTAAGCGATACGACAGGGGTGGTCAGGTCAGATGAAAGCTGGCACTGTAGAGAAGACACCGTTTTTACCAGTTTGGATAGTAAGAATGGACAGTTCGGATAGTAAGAATGGACAGTTTGGATAGTAAGAGTGGACAGTTCAGATAGTAAGAACGGAAAGCTACAATTTTTATAAGACACTTCTTTGTATTTACAACTTCAATTAAAGAATAAATTAAACTGGAATTAACGACTGGAAGATTCGTTTGTGTATTCGTACTGCGTAAGATCGATTCACTCCTCCTTGCCAGCGTAGTAAAGACAATGGAAATGTTTGAAATTGCCATTATACAAGCATTAAGCCTGCAAAGAAAAACTCATGAACAGCAACAGAGTTTAATATTCCTAAATTTCCTTTCCTTAACATCTCATAGAATCATAGAAACATACAGCATAGAAATGGGCTCTAACAGCCCACCTCATTGTTATACCTAGTTGCACTGATCATATTGGTCACTTTAGGCCCACATTCTTCTATTCCTTTCCCATCCAAGTGCCTACCAAATCTTTATTAAATCATGCAAAAATATCTGCCTCCACCACCTCCTCCGGCGGTTCCTGCTAGATACCCATAATCTTCTGTCTAAAAAACTTGCATCTCAAATAACTATCAATATTCCAAAACCTGTGCCTTTAGTTTTACACTCCCCTGCTCTGGGAGAATAAATTCTGACTATCTATTTTATCAATGTCCCTTATAATTTTGTAAACCTCATCAAACTTACCCCTTAGCCTCCTACCTTTTATAGAGAATAAACGCTATCTAATTTATCCTTAGCACTACAAACCTCCATTCCATGGAACATCATAGTGAATCTCTTCTGCACTCTCACTGTTGCTAACACTTCTGCTCTGCATTGTGGAGACCAGAACTGTAAACAATGCTCTAAAGTCAGTATAAAAACTGTTTTGTACATCTGCTGCAAGATGTCCCAGAACTTATGGGCAATTCTTCAGATTTTAAAGATTAGATACTTTTTCACTATCGTATCCAATTGTGTTGCCACTTTCATGGAGTTGTTGACTTGCACCCCCAAAGTCTCTCTGTATATATATGCTCCTAATGATTAAATTTTATCAGCCATTGTCTGTAACCAACTTTCCAGCTGTATCTTTAAACAACCTTACATACTATATTGGACCAGATAATTTTTATGTTGTCTGCAAGCTAATTAGATCTCCTACGTTCTAATCCAAATCATAACAAAGGTCCCAACACCAGATCCATATGATACACTACATTATACAGATTCCCTGTCAGTGGAATACGTATCCACAAATACACTCTGCCTCATATCACCTAGCTAATTTTGGATCCTGTATGCCTTAATCTTCTAGACCAGCTTACCATGTGGGCATTTTCCAAAGCCTAACTAAAGTCCTTATAGATAATATCTGCTGCTCAGCCTCCATCAATCTCCTTGGTTAACTTCTTAAAATACACAATTCGATTTAGTTTTTAATTTTAGAGATACAGGATGGGAAGTTCATAAGTTATAGGAGGAGAATTATGCCATTTGGCCCATCAAGTCCACTCCACCATTCAAACATGGCTGATCTATCTTTACATCTCAACCCCATTCTCCTGCCTTCTTCCTATAACTCTTGACACCCTTATTTATCTAGAATCTGTCAATCTCCACCTTAACAATATCCATTGACGGCTCCCACAACCTTTTGTGGCAATACATTCCACAAATTCACCACCCTCTAACTAAATACATTTTGTCTTGTCTCCTTATTAAAGGTATTCTTCCCAGTCAGTCCCTACCTTTCCAACTGAACATAAATCATGTCCCACAGTTCAACAATTTTGGTGCATTGGTCTTCATCTGTCAGAGTATTGAGTATAGAAGTTGGAAGGTCATGTTGCAGTTATATAAGACATTGGTGAGGCCACATTTAAAGTAGTGGGTTCAGTTCTGGGCACCATATTACAGGAAAGATGTTGTCAAGTTGGAAAGGATACAGAGAAGATTTACAAGGATGTTCCTAGGACTTGAGGGTATGTGCTATAGGAAGAGGGTGAGTAGGGTGGGACTCTACTCCTTGGAGCACAGGAGCATGAGTGGTGATCTTATAGAGGTATATGAAATCATGAGTGGAAATGATGAGGTCGAAGCACAGAGTCTCTTGCCCCGAGTGGGGAAATCGAGAAACAGAGGACATTGATCTAAGGTGAAGGGGGAAATATTTAAAATAAATCTGAGGGGTAACTTTTTCACAAAAGAGTGGTGGGTGTATGAAACCTGCCAACAGAGGTAGTTGCGGCAGGAACTGTTGCAACATTTACGAAACAATTTAGCAGGTACATGGGAAGGACAGATTTGGAAGGATATGGGACAAACACAAGCAGGTGAGACTAGTATAAATGGGACATGTTGATTGCTGTGGGGCAAGTTGGCCCAGTTTCCACGTTGTATGACTCTACTCTAATTTTTCTATCATTGCTGTAAAGTTCATCAGCCTGTAATTTCCAGGTTTATATCCATTGCACTTTTTAAACGAGAGGACAACATTAATTTAAACTTGACTTTTAATTCAGGCAATTACAAGATAAGAACAAACTAAATGCCACAAATTGACACAGGTTTTTCTAAAGTAGAATAATTAAAAAAAAACAATTCATAAATCTAAGCGGAAGAATAATCAAACACTATTATTATCAATGGAAAGTAAGATATGGGAAGCTTTCTGTTATCTCCATAAAAGATTACAGGAGACACCGATACACATTGTCTGGAGACATGAAAGTCCAATTAACTAACAATTAATGATCCTTTCAAAGCTTTCTGTATTGCTGAACAGGCTTCTGCAATCTAACCATTAAGGGCAATGTTGCAGAATTTGTTGCCAAAATAGCACTGATATGAATACACATACAATTGTCATTGTGCAAAGTCTGCAAATCTGAGCAAAATAAGAGATACAGTATACCAGGCATACCAATTAATTGCAAGTGCTGCATTATTTGTGACTATTTCAGCAGAGTGAAATTTGAAACTATTTCAGTCAGTTACAATGGTAATGTATGGTCAGGAAAATAAATTGTTTTGCTCCAATTCCTCCTCAGAGCTGCTTGGACATGTGATTGGAATTCTGAAAGGAGATGAGTAAGAAAGAATCAAGTAAACAGATTGAAAGTAAGTACACTTGAGATATATATATATATTGCCTTGATATCCCTGGTCATACTTTGAATAAAAAATTAAATCCAGTTCCAGAATTTTTGCATATAATTCCAGCTGTTGTTGTCATGCTGGAATGAGATATTGCTACATGAGATAGTATGTTAAAATATATTGATCCTCTCCTTTAGGAGACCAATAACGTTTCCTTGGTGCCATGGCCAATACTTTTCATCTAGTCAACCCAAGACAATTTAATTGATCATTTATCTTATTGATCGTTTGTAGGATGTTACTGTAAAAAAAACATTGACTGTCATTTTTCCCAGTATTATTATAACTCAAAATGTTATTGTTGGTTCTAAAGCACTTTGGACTAACATGAAATCGTGAAATATGCTACACAAATGTAAAGCTTTCTTTCTGGTGTTGAAGTTTGAACAGAAATTCTCACAAAATTGTACCTTGTTTTTAACCTGTTTTATGTTAAAAGCAACAACAACAAAACCATGGAAAAATATATAGTGCAATATGAGAAATCTTTGTACATTGGCCAGTAAATTTAGAAAAAAACATCAAAGATTCAAAGGTTTCAAAGGTCTTTTATTGTCACATGTACCAATTAAGGTACAGTGATAAGCAAATTACCATACAGCCATATGAATAAAAAGCAACAAGACATGTAACTACACAAAAGTTAACATAAACATCCACCACAGCAGATTCCCCACATTCTTCACTGTGATTGAAGCCAAAAAAGTCCAATCTTCTTCCTCTTTATTCTCCCGCAGTAGGGGCAGTTGAACCATCTGTCGGGTCGACCGAAGCTCCCGCAGTCGGAGGTCAAAGCCTCCGCATTGGGGCGGTCAAAACCCCCACGTTAGAGCAGCCAAAACCCCCAGGTAGGGGCGGTCGAAGCTTCTACAACTTGGATTTCCCGAAATCGGTCTCTGACCAGAGACCGCGAGCTCCGTGATTTTATGTCCGCAGGCACCCACGGTTGGAGATCCGAACTCGATCCTTGGCAAAGGGATCGTGGTCTCCATGATGTTAATCCCGTAGGCTCCCCACCGTGGAGCTCTCGAAATTGGTCTCCAGCAAAGGCTGCCAACTCCTCGAGGTTAAGCCGCATTGCGGACGGAGATACAATACAGAAAAAAAACCATTTCTGTCGAGGTAAGAGAATAGAAAGAGTTTCCCCCAACCCTACCCCCCCCCCCCCCCGCTACATAAAACAAGCTAAAGAACACTAAAAACATACATTTAACACATACTATTAAAACACAAAGAAGGAAGGGACAGACAGACTGTTGGCGAGGCAGCTTTGCTGTCGTCACCCGGTGGTCAAAATATTAATCATAAAGTCATGTGATGGGAGTAGAATTAGGACATTCGGCCCATGAAGTCCACTCTGCCATTCAATCATGGCTGATCTATCTCTCACTCCTAACCCCATTCTCCCGCCTTCGCCCCATAACCTCTGACACCTGCACTAATCAAGAATCTATTTATCTCTGCCATAAAAATATCTACTGACGGCCTCCACAGCCTTCTGTGACAAAGAATTCCATAAATTCCCCACCCTCTGACTAAAGAAATTTCTCCAAAAAGAATATCCTTTAATTCTGATGCTATGACCTCTAGTCTGAGATTATCCATGAGTGTAAACATCGTCTCCACATCCACTCTATCCAAGCCTGGATATTATATATATACAATGTTTGTATATGTCAGCTTTGAAGGGTGAGTTTTTAATACACCAATAAAGTAAATAGATGTAGAAAGGGACTGCAGATGCCGGTATATCCAGAAGATATACACAAAGTGTTGGAGTAACTCAACGGGTCAGGCAGCATCCCTGGAGAAATAGAATGGGTGACATTTTGGGTTAGGACCATTCTTCAGACTAAAATAAATACAAAATAAATAGCTACGGCCAAAGGGAAATATGCTACAAACTCTGGCCCTTGATGTTGAGCCTGCAACACACAATGGATTAGAGCCACAAATGATATGGAAGCAATTAACTGCATGGGCATACACAGGTAGTCAGAGAATACCATGTCCACTCCACCCAACAGTTCCTCCTTATTTTCCCTCACTTCACTGCCAGCTTTTTACACAATTGTACTGTGTATCCATGCAGAGTGTGCCTTGAGGTGCATCTCACTCCCAATGATGAGCATATGAGTTCTACAGGCAGCTACTGCTAGGAAAGTTATAGTTAAAGTTTTTACAATGACTCAGGCCAAGTGTAACCAGAATGCTTTGTTTTGAACAAAACAACCTCATTTTGTTTTGGCAAGTTATTCGACTAGACACCAATATTCAATGCTGTCCCCATTTTGTGCACTGAAAAATTGAGCTCCAGTTTTGAGGCCAAAGTTGGCACTCAAAATCATCTTAAATGGCTAAATCTAATTAACGACTTCCTCCCTTCCATTTTCCCTCTACTTCCATCCAGAAACAAGGGTTCTGAACTTAAAGAAAGGTAACTTTGAGGGTATGAGTCGTGAATTGGCCAAGATAGACTGGCAATTGATTCTTAAAGGGTTGACGGTGGATGTGCAATGGAAGGCATTTAAAGACTGCATGGATGAACTACAACAATTGTTCATCCCAGTTTGGCAAAAGAATAAATCAGGGAAGGCAGTACATCCGTGGATAACAAGGGAAATCAGGGATAGTATCAAAACAAAAGATGAAGCATACAAATTAACCAGAAAAAGCAGCCTACCAGAGGACTGGGAGAAATTCAGAGTCCAGCAGAGGAGGACAAAGGGCTGAAGTAGGAAAGGGAAAAGAGATTATGAAAGAAAACTGGCAGGGAACGTAAAAATGGACTGCAAAGGTTTTTATAGATATGTGAAGAGAAAAAGATTAGTTTAAACAAATATAGGTCCCTTACAGTCAGAAACAGGTGAATTGTTCATGGGTAACAAGGACATGGCAGACCAATTGAATAACTATTTTGGTTCTGTCTCAACTAATGAAGATATAAATAATCTGCCGGAAATAGCAAGGGACCAGGGGTCAAATGAGATGGAGGAACTGAGTGGAATCCAGGTTAGCCGAGAAGTGGTGTTAGGTAAATTGAATGGATTAAAGGCTGATAAATTATCAGGGCCAGATAGGCTGCATCCCAGAGTACTTAAGGAAGTAGTCCCAGAAATAGTGGATGCATTAGTGATAATTTTTCAGAACTCTTTAGATTCTGGAGTAGTTCCTGAGGATTGGGGGGTAGCTAATGTAACCCCACTTTTTAAAAAGGGAGGGAGAGTGAAAATGGGAATTACAGATCAGTTAGTCGAACATCGGTAGTGGGGAAACTGCTAGAGTCAGTTATTAAATATGGGATAGCAGCACATTTGGAAACTGGTGAAATCATTGGACAAAGTTGGCATGGATTTACAAAAAGTAAATCATGTCTGACGAATCTTATAGAATTTTTTGAGGATGTAACTAGTAGAATGGATAAGGGAGAACCAGTGGATGTGGGGACTTATCTGGACTTTCAGAAGGCTTTCAACAAGGTCCCACATAAGAGATTAGTATACAAACTTAAAGCACACAGTATTGTATACTGGAGGCTGCAAGGTGACTTGGATAGGCTGACTGATTGGGCAAATGCATGGCAGATGCAGTGAAATGTGGATAAATGTGAGGTTATCCACTTTGTTGGCAAAAACAGGAAAGTAGACTATTATCTGAATGATGGCCGATTAGGAAAAGGGGAGATGCAACAAGACCTGGGTGTCATGGTACACCAGTCATTGAAAGTAGGCATGCAGGTGCAGCAAGCAGTGAAGAAAGTGAATGGTATGTTAACATTCAAATAAAAGGGATTTGAGTATAGGAGCAGGGAGGTTCTACTGCAGTTGTACAGGGTCTTGGTGAGACCACACCTGAAGTATTGCTTACAGGTTTGGTCTCCAAATCTGAGGAAAGATATTCATGCCATAGAGGGAGTACAGAGAAGGTTCACCAGACAGATTCCTGGGATGTCAGGACTTTCATATGAAGAAAGACTGGATAGAATTGGCTTGTACTGGCTAGAATTTAGAAGATTGAGGGGGGATCTTATAGAAACGTATAACATTCTTAAGGGGTTGTACAGGCTAGATGCAGGAAGATTGTTCCCAATGTTGGGGAAGTCCAGAACAAGGAGTCACAGTTTAAGGATAAGGGCGAGATCTTTTAGGACTGAGATGAGAAAAATATTTTTCACACAGAAAGAGTCTCTGGAATTCTCTGCCACAGAAGATAGTTGAAGCCAGTTCATTGGCTATATTTAAGAGGGAGTTAGATGTGGCCCTTGTGGCTAGAGGGATCAGGGGGTATGGAGAGAAGGCAGGTACGGGATACTGAGTTGGATGATCAGTCATGATCATATTGAATGGCAGTGCAGGCTCGAAGGGCCGAATGGCCTACTCCTGCACCTAATTTCTATGTTTCTATGTTTCTATGTTTAACCTGCCATTGCTAACCTGGCAGGGTAGTTCGGAGTTTGACCACATTATATGAAAACAAATACTGTATCACTTTGAGTGGCTTTGATCACTTTGAGTATCACTAAATGATGGCATTCAAAAGGCATTTGGAAACATAAAGGGTAGTGGGCTGAGAGTAGGGAAGTTCAATTTATTTTGCATATAGCAGGCATGGAATTGATCAACTGGCCTCTTTCCATGCTATATCCTTTCTTTGATTGTTTGAAGACCTCCTCATCCCACTTATTCCAGATATTCTCTTGAGTTTTTCTTATTTTTCATCTACATACTGTCACATTGAGCTGCTACTCACCACCATCTTGCTCAGCATGGTCACTAAGCTTTCACACTACCTGTCTGATTCTCAAACTGGATGACGAGAAATGCCCTCCAGATTGAACCTGGAAACACATTTAAATTCACTTCCATCATGGTTACCTCCCAACAATCATCTGGCTTAGAAGTAGTTTGCTTCCACATTGGTGCCAAACCTAATCCCAGGTTGAACTTCAGAATGCCTATCCATGGATTCACAAAAGACAAACTACTTCAATCTTCATAACATCAACCAACTCTGCCTTGAACCTCTAACACTAACATAGAACATGCAACAGTACAGCACAGGAATAGGCCCTTCAGCTCACAATGTCAATGTCGAACATGATGCCAAGTTAAACTAATCTCCTTTGCTTGCTCATGATTAATACTGCCAAATTCTATGCATTCCCATGTGCCTATCTAAAGTCTCTTAGTTATGCTTTCATGCAGCATGGAAACAGGCCCTTCAGCCCAAGTTGTCCAACCAAGACGCCTCATTTGGCTAGTCCCTTTTTCTTGTGTTTGGCCTATATCTAAATCTTTCTTATACACTCTTAAATATTTCTTAAACCCTCTTAATATTCCCTATGTTCTCATTCATGTGTCTTATAAATACTGTTATAGTACCTGCCTTCTCTGGTAACTCATTCCATATGGCGAAAGCTCGTCACAACACATCAGCTATCAACTGAGGGTTTTCTCTCACATATTTGCTTTGGTTGGATTTTACTATTTCCATGTACTTCTGACCTGCCAGCCATTCTTCTTTAATGTAATGATACCCAAATCTCTGCAACGATGGTGTAAACTCTCATATTAGTTCCTGTTCACTAGTTTCTGTTCCAATTCCCTCACCACTGTGCTCATCAACATAGTTCCCTGCTAAATAAAGGTTCAAAGGTTCTTTATTAGTCACATACACCAATTGGTGTAGTGAAATGTGTATTGCCATAATAATGTATCTTTTAAAAAAAAATTCACCACTTAAAAAACATATATTTTGGCCCTTCCCCCACTATATATATTTCTGAAAGTTCATAAATCCATATAATTTTGTAAAATAGCAGTGCTTCTTTAATCACGGCTTATTTTATCTCCTTGTTTTTGTGTGGTTGCACCACTGGAGACTTTAAAGTTCCTTGGTCACACTCTTTGGAATTTTCTTCTCAAATATCTTTGCCTCACTTCCTCTCTTCATTCTTTAAAGCTCTTTACAACCTGTTACAAAAAGGTAACAGATTTATTTTACTGCTCCTTAGTGTGTGATGCTCCCTTTATACAATACTGTATTATTTTTATGAAGATAGTGGTGCTACATAAATGCAAGTTGCTGAGGATTGGTGTAACTATTGAAAGAATGTTTGATTCTGGAATCTTGACTCATGAAATGCCTGATGACGTTTCAATAATAGTTAAAACTAGACTAAGTGGGACCAGTTGGGTTTCAGCTCCACACGGGAGGCCTGGTCCCCCAATGCAATATTCCACCTCTCCCGCAATTCCAATATATGCACACACAGACTCACATACACACAGACGCACACACACACACACACACACACACACACACACACACACACACACACACACACACACACACACACACACACACTCACACTCACACTCACACTCACACTCACACTCACACTCACACTCACACTCACACTCACTCACACACACTCACACACACTCACACACACATACATTCAAACACACACATACACTCACTCACTCACTCACACACACAGACCCACATACAAACTCACACACAGACTTGCACACACACACATCCACTCACACAAACACACACTCACACACACATACACTCACACAAACATACATACATTCACTCACACACACACATACATTCACACATAGACACACGTACACTCGCACATGCACACACATACACTCACATACACACACATATATACACTCACACATACACGCATATACTCACACACACAGATACACTCACACACGTCCACATACACACACACGCACACACAAACGCTCACACATGCACATATACTTACATACACTCATGCACACGCACACACACTTACATACACTCACAAACACTGACTCACACACCATACATATGACAGTAAACATTCTTGAATCTACTCACATGGCTGAGCATGACCTCTCCACTGTGGGGCTTCCACAGTCAGCGGCACTTCCATAATCAGTGTGACTTCCGCACTTACCAGAAATTACGCAATCAGCATGACCTGTCCACGAAGCAGAATTCAGAAATGAGCGGGACTTTTGGACTAAACACAGTCGGACTTAATAAAGCATTTATTCCTGCCAAACACAGTAGGACCTAATAAAGCATTGCAGTTTCAAGCACAGGCAGGGCAGCAGGCCAAACAACTCATGGCATTGTCATTTCATTTCATTTCATTTCCAATTAAGCATTGCACTTTCAAGCACAGGCAGGGCAGCAGGCCAAGCAACTCATGGCTTGTCATTAAGAGCTAACAAATCATTTATTGCAAGTACATTGCAGGCTCACAGTTCAGTTGATTCACAGCTTAGAATGACAGTCATGGCCTCTCCCTCGCAATCTTGCAGAGTGACTGACTCACATTCAGGCATCTGGGGTTTTATAGTCTTGCCCCCATACCCCCTACCCCCTGGAAGGGGCGTTACCTTCATTGTGGTGATTGACAGGAGAGAGGACCAATCAGCTGATCTCATGGTTTTTTAAACACTCATACCTTTTTTATTTTTCATTGATGGGAATAATCCTCGGGGCTGGCTCAGCGGAGGAGGACTGTGAGTAAGATGGCCAAAAATCACAGCAATACAGGGTAGCGTTTTTTTCTAAAATCAATATACAGTGCAGACAGGAAGTGTCAAGATGAGACTTTTAATTATAGAGATGTCCTGTTAAACTGAGAGACATTCCCAGATAGTACATGTTTTAACGCTAATTCATTTGAAATGAGAAATTTAGAGATGGACTAAAATGGGTTTACTTGATGGAAGACTGAACTTGCTTTCTTCTATTGTCTCAAACTAAAGGGACTGTCCCACTGCCGCGGCCTAATTGTCGAGTTTAGAAGAGTTTGCCCTCTATTCATACTCCCAGCCTGGTCGAAACGAGGTCCTCGGAGGTCTTTGTAACTCTCCTTCATGCTCGAGTGTAGTCCCCGCGTACTCGAGGCCTCAGCTGGGTCACGGCATATTTTTCAACATGCTGAAAAATACCTGCAAGTAAAAAAAGGTTGCCACGGAAAAAAACAATATTTTTTTTACTCGATCTCTATTCCCTATGCGGGTCAATACCACCAGATTACTAACAACCAAGGACTCTTCTCTGTAGTTGAAAGATCCATGACCATAACCTTAACCTGCATGTAAGCAGGAGCTATAGAATGCCTATTCAGTATAGCACTGGAAAAAAATGGTGCCTGCCTGCAGCGACTTTTGTGGAGCTCCAGAACCTAGAAGGCTTAAATACAACTTCAATCAACTCACCTGGATCAGGAAAACGGCAGAAAACGGTGCAGTTTCAGTCAAGCTGCTTGAGCACCTCAAGGCTCTCACAATTTCGTGATCTCCTGCAGCCGCGGACTTTAAACTTTCCCACGGTCGCTGCAAATCACCCAACCCGACTGAGGAACCCAGTACTGTGCCTCAGAACCCTGGAATGACCTCCAGAGCCAACGGGCTGGATCTCCCAGGAACAATGAAGCTGGAGCTGCAGCTGCTGACTTTGAAGGCACTGGAGCTGCTGTCTGTGAAGAAATCCCCGTTCCAGCGCTGGTCCGCAGAAACCGCAGGTACAGTAAACTCAGTACCTGGAAACAAAGGGGAAGCCTCCATTGTGTCCGGAAATGTGGCCGGCGGGCAGGACTTCAGGTCAGAATGAAGCGCAGGGGACTTTGACCCCCTCTCCCTACTATCCTACTGGCAAATGTACAGTCTCTTGAAAATAAAGTGGATGACTTAAGGGCAAGACTGCTTTATCAAAGGAAGCTGTGGGAATGCTCTGTGTTCTGTTTCACAGAGACATGGCTCACCCCCAGCTCCCAAGACTCAGCAGTCCAGCCTGAAGGGTTCTCCATCCACCGCATGGACCGTACTCTGGCATCTGGGAAAGGGAGAGGAGGGGTTGTCTGCCTCATGGTCAACTCTGCGTGGTGCTCAGACGTGGCAGTCCATCCAACTCCTGCTCTCCACACCTTGAACATCTGGTGGTGAAGTACCTTCTACCTTCCGAGGGAATTCACCTCCATCATCCTGATCGCGGTCTACATCCCACCCCAGGCAGACGTCCGTCTGGCACTGGAGGAGCTGCACGCTGTGGTCAACAAACACCAGATGTCTTACCCCGATGCTTTTACCACCATTGCTGGGGACTTCAATAAGGTGAACCTAAAGAAATCACTCCCCAACTTCCACCAACATGTCTCCTGCTGCATCAGAGGACAAAACACCCTCGACCACTGCTACACCACCATCAAGAATGCCTACTGCTCTATCCCTCGCCCTCACTTCGGTAAATCAGACCATACCGTGGTGCTGCTTCTCCCTGCCTACAGGCAGCAATTAAAGAGTGCACCCCCAGAGGTGAGGACAGTACAGAGCTGGTCCGGGGGGGGGGGGGCAAAAGGACAACTACAAGACTGTTTGGAGTCTGTAGACTGGGCAATGTTCAAGGAATCGGCAACTGACTTGAACAAATACGCCACAGTCGTTACAGACTTCATTAAGAAATGTGTGGAGGACTGCTTCCCTACAAAAACCTTCCAAGTGTTTCCCAATCAGAAACCTTGGATCAACTTTGAGATCCGCACTCTTCTGAAGACCAGACACCGGGCATTCATGTCTGACGATACAGTGGTCTATAAGAAGTCCAGATACAACCTTGGTAAAGGGCCTGTCTCACAGTGCGAGTCCACCCAAGAGTGACCCCAAGTGAAAGAAAAAAAACAGACTCGTGGTTATGCACGAGATTCAAAGTTTATGGTCAAGTGTTTAACCGAGTTCCCACGGGTATGTTATTTATGCGATGTTCCAAGGTGCTCTCCCGAGTTACCAAGTTCCTCTCCCATGACACTTGAGCTAACCGTGAATGAAGGTATGTTTTAATAAAGCAACAATGTTAAAGAAAACATCTCCATCCTGCGGCTTTGAGTTAAAAATAGAAATCAGCGCAGCTGCATCTATTTATATGACTTACAGAGGGAAAATGCGCACCCTCCAGTGCCAGAGCAGTTATACTTATGATTTGTTTGAAACACACATCACACAGTTAGAAGACCAGTGGGCGAAGGCTTGTTATATTTGGAGGGGCAAGCAAAATATAATGATGATAGGTTTGAGGTGTTGCACTTTAGGAGGGCTGAAAAATTAGGACATGTGCAATGAGTGGTAGCAACATTGGGAATATCGTATCAATAAGGAACGTTGTTGTACAAGTGAAAACAAATCGCTTGAAAGCAACATCGCAACTGGATAAAAGATAGACACAACGTGCCGGAGTAACTCCGTGGGTCAGGCAGCATTTGTGGAGAAAAAGGGTGGGTGTCGTTTTGTTAGACGGGTCCCGATCCAAAACATCTCTCCAGAAATACTGCCTGATCCGCGGAGTTACTCGGGCACTTTGTGTGTATCTTTGGTATAAACCCGCATCTGCAGTTTCTATTTAGCACAGCTCGATGTGGTGGTTAGGAAGATGGTGATACAAAAAGCTGGAACTGTTGTCATCTTGGGCAAAACACAAAGCACTGGAGGAACTCAGGGGGTCAGGCAGCTTCCGTGGGGGGAACGGAGGGGAACGTTTCCTATTGGGACCTTCTTCAGACCGTTGGTGAAGAATACTAATTCCGAAGAAAGGTCGCAGCGTGAAATGTCGCACTCCATTGCCTGACCCACCGAACACTTGATGATCTGCTCAAGGTGGGTTGCAACGTTTACGGAATCCTTGCTTTCATTAACCCAGGCTTAGAAGAGTCTATTGAACCCAAGAACTTTAGAGGGAGTGCGGGAATCAGAAGCAGGTGAGTTTGACGGGAGCATGGGAGCCGCACACAGCGAGTGGAAAAGTGTTCGGGAAGCCAAACCCAGCGTGAAAGAACGAGCACGGGTATTGGGTCCCAACAGGAATAGGTTAAAGGCTTGAAGAGAAGATGGAGGCAGAGACACTCACATTGAACAAGGACAGTAATTCTGCTGGAACACGATCGTTGCTTTGCGAAGTAACGTCCTTTTTTTAATAGAAAATCATAGCAATGGGGAAAAGGTGTTTCACCCTTGCAGTAATCAAGTTATTTTCCTGTGGTCTTTTGAATAACTAAGTTTATTTATGTTACTTCAAGCTAAAATACTAAAGGTTGTGTGTTACATTGTTTAATAGAGTTTCGTTGTTCAAAGGAAGCGATTGTTTGTCAATTTCTATGGTTGTTAAAGTGACAGTTAGGCTCCGGTGATCCGGTTGATCATGAGATCATGGTGTCTCGTCACTGCTGGAAGGCTACATGGAAGCATTTTTGTCTGCTTGCTAATTTCAAACTAACTGTAGTTCCCAACCTGAAGGGCCCATTTCTGTGCAGTATGAAGCAATAATGAAAACAGAACAGTGCAGAAGAGCCAGGGTGTGTAGGAAGGACAGGCAGAACAGGGGCAGAGGGGCAGGAGCAGAGGCTGTATGTGTGGGGAACTAGTGGTACTTCCCCAACTCTATCCCCACTCTACATCTCTTCGTCTCACCACACAGACCAAACTCCCCACCATTGACTACAAGTGCATTTCATGCTGCTTCGGGAAAGCAGCCAACTGAACTAAAGACCTTTCCTACCCGGGCTATTCCTTCCTCTCCCCGCTCCCATCGGAAGAAGAAACAGAAGCTTAAAAGCGCGCATCAGTAGAATCAGGAATGCATTCTTTCCTCTGTTATCAGGCTTTTGAATGGTCCTTCCATAAATTGGGGGACCATCCGATTCTCCTCTACCTCATTGTGGCCATTGGACTTTGTCTCTGGATTTCAGTGCTAAAATATTGAGAAGGACAAGATCTGCATTTTGGTTCTGTCCCCATCTATGCACTTGAATTTAGTTTACTTCTATTTATGTATAGTATTATCTGATTTGATTGGAAAGCATGCAAAACATAACTTTACATATGAAAGTAATAAATCTAAACCTAATGTTGTTTGTATCGGGTAATTGTGCATTGTCGTAGCGAGTTTGGCAGCAGCAAGCATCTTTCTGAAAGCAATGAATGCTGAGGGCAACCTGAATACGGACTTCCAGCAGGGTCTTGACAAAGTCGCAATACGTGATGTAAAATGAATATTGAAAGCATGTACATGAGGTCAACAAAATATTAAACTATCTTGGTACATGCTTGTGGGAAAGTGAATAGTGTGCCCCCCCCCTCCACCCGGATCACAGTCACAGTCATTGGTAGCCACAGTCACCCGTAAATAAACCCACTACATCCAATATGCGACTTTTTATGATCATGGATGACAATCCATTTAACCTCAGTGTAAATTCCAGGTTAATGCTCCCGCCTTCTGCTGTCACTTTCAATGCTGCTACTATTGGAGTCTGGCCTCGGGTAACTCCATTCCCACCTGGGAAATGAAAAGTTTCCATTGACGGTGCCACGGTAGACTCACGAATCAGTAAGGTAATCGCACGGGCCACTACATTATGATAACGAGTTTAAATGTTTCAATTTTTAACTTGAACATTACATTTGACTCGTGGAAAATATCAAACATGTTCACAATTTTCACGGGTACCTGCCGTTAGCACCACGAGTCGCTAAGTTGCTCGCACAACTTGATTGTACGGGAATACCGCGAGTGAAAACTCGGGATACCTCGTGGGACAACTCGCTCCATGAGACAGGGGTTTAAGGCCATCAAAAAGGCCAAAAGGGACTTCTGCTCCAAGCTGGAGGATGAAACAGATGCTTGGCAGCTGAGGCGGGGCCTGAATGCAATCACCTCCTCCAAGCCAAAATCAGGAGGCAGCTCGAATGTCGGTGAAACATCACTCCCTGATGAGTTCAATGAGTTTTATGCATGTTTTGATAGGGAGAACACCGATGTGCCTTCCCGAGCCCCCATTCGCTGTGATGGTATTTCAGTCTCAGTCACATAGGCCGACGTCAGGAAATCCTTCAGAGGGGTGAACCTTCGAAAAGTGAACCTGGACCTGATGGTATACTTGGTCGTGTTCTAAAAACCTGTGCGGACCAACTGGCTGGAGTTTTTAACGGACATTTTCAACCTCTCACTTCTGAGGTCTGAGGTTCCCACCTGCTTCAAAAAGGCATCAATTATACCAGTGCCCAAGAAGAGCAAGGTGACGTGCCTCAATGACTATCGACCTGTGGCACTAACGCCTGTGGTGATGAAGTGCTTCGAGAGGTTGATCATGGCACAAATCAACTCCTACCTCGACAAAAACCTGGACCCACTGCAGTTTGCTTACCGCCACAACAGATCAACGGTGGATGCGATCTCGTTAGCTCTCCACTCCACTCTGGACCACTTGGACAACAAAAACTCATATGTCAGGCTGTTATTCATCGATTACAGCTCGGCATTTAATACAATCACCCCCTCCAAGCTGGTTACCAAACTCGCAGGACTGGGTCTCTGTGCATCCTTCTGCAATTGGATCCTTGACTTCCTCATTCACAGACCACAGTCTGTTCATATTGGTGGAAATGTGTCAGACTCAATAACAATCAGCACGGTATCACCTCAAAGCTGCATGCTCAGCCCCCTGCTGTACTCTATATTCATGACTGCGTAGCCAGTCACAGTGCGAACTCCATCATCAAGTTCGCTGACGACACCACTGTTGTGGGACGTATCACTGATGGGGATGAGTTGGAATACAGAAGAGAGATCAAGCAACTGTCCATATGGTGCCAGCACAATAACCTGGCACTCAACACCAGCAAAACCAAGGAACTGATTGTGGACTTTGGAAGGAGTAGGATGGGGACCCACAGTCCCGATGAAATTCTTGCTTATCATCAGCACACAGAACATAGAGGCATTTACTACAAAACAGATCAGTATGTCCATATACCATATAGAAATATATACACACATGAATAAATGAACTAATAAAGTGCAAATAACAAATAATGGGTCACTAGTTATCAGAGTTTTGTCCGAGACAGGTTTAATAGCCTGATGGCTATGGGGAAGTAGCTATTCCTGAACCTGGTCGTTGCAGTCTTCAGGCTCCTGTACCTTCTACCCAAAGGTAGCAGGGAGATGAGTGTGTGGCCAGGATGGTATGGGTCTTTGATGATACTGCCAGCTTTTTTGAGGCAGCAACAGTGATAAATCCCCTCGATGGAAGGAAGGTCAGAGCCGATGATGGACTGGGCAATGTTTACTACTTTTTGTAGTCTTTTCCTCTCCAGGGCGCTCAAATTGCCGAACCAAGCCATGAAGCAACCGGTCAGCAAGCTCTCTACTGTGAACCTGTAGAAGTTAGAGAGTCCTCCATGACAGACCAACTCTCCGTAATCTTCTCAGGAAGTAGAGGCGCTGATGAGCTTTCTTAATAATTGCATCTGTGTTCTCAGACCAGGAAAGATCTTCACAGATATGCACGCCCAGGAATTTGAAGCTCTTGACCCTTTCAACCATCGACCCGTTGATATAAACAGGACTGTGGGTCCCCATCCTACTCCTTCCAAAGTCCACAATCAGTTCCTTGGTTTTGCTGGTGTTGAGGGCCAGGTTGTTGTGCTGGCACCATATGGACAGTTGCTCGATCTCTCTTCTATACTCTGACTCATCCCCATCAGTGATATGCTCCACAACAGTGGTGTCATCAGCAAACTTGATGATGGAGTTCGCGCTATGACCGGCTACGCAGTCATGAGTATAGAGTGAGTACAGCATGGGGCTGAGCACACAACCTTGAGGTGCTCCCGCGCTGATTGTTATCGAGTCTGACACATTTCCACCAAAACGAACTGACTGTGGCCTGTCGATGAGGAAGTTGAGGATCCAATTGCAGAGGGATGCGCAGAGACCCAGTTCTGCGAGTTCGGTAACCAGCTTGGAGGGGATGATTGTATTAAATGCCGAGCTGTAGTCAATGAATAACAGCCTGAGATATGAGTTTTTGTTGTCCAAGTGGTCCCGAGCGGAGTGGAGGGCCAGCGAGATCGCGTCCACCATAGATCTGTTGTGGCGGTAAGCGAACTGCAGTGGGTCCAGGTTTATGTCGAGGTAGGAGTTGATTTGCGCCATGATCAACCTCTCGAAGCACTTCATCACCACAGGCGTTAGTGCCACAGGTCGATAGTCCTTGAGGCATGTCACCTTGCTCTTCTTGGGCACCGATATTATTGATGCCCTTTTGAAGCAGGTGGAAACCTCAGACCTCAGAAGTGAGAGGTTGAAAATGTCCGTAAAAACTCCAGCCAGTTGGTCCGCACAGGTTTATAAACCATTCTACACCTGTAGGAAAACTAGTGGAATCTATGATAAAATATGTAAACATTTGGAAATGAACATTTCCCTCTGTGATTTCAGACATGTTGGTGGTCACATGCAGAGGACACATGGTCCTTGCCATATAAAGGGGTCCAAGATAGCATCAAGACAGATTGTCAAGTGGATAACGGAGAAGTTCCCATTCAAATAAAATGCCTCAAATGCATTGGCGTGGAACTCGGATTGTGGCTGGTCAGCAGCATCCCCTGGAAGAAGCATATGCTGCTTTATATTTCTTTAGCATTCACCTCCCCAGCATAGAATGATTCTAGTGATCTGTAAACCCGATGCAGCAAGGACATTAATACATTTATTAAGGATGTGACCAAGATCACTAAACACATTATCACATGATGCTGGAGCAACTCAGCGGGACAGGCAGCATCTCTGGAAGGAAGGAATGGGTGATGTTTTGGGTCAAGACCTTTCTTCAGACTCACATGACACCACAACCACAACCATTTTGGGCTGAAGAACCTAATCCTGGATTCTCCTATGTTCTATGGTCTAAGGGACGGGATGGAGATGAGAAGAATATTTTTCACTGAGTTGCTCAAGAATATTTTGAATTCTCCATCCAAGAGGCCTAAGGGGAATTAGCTTAGTCACCCAGTATATTAGTCAATAGATTTTTAGATATTAATGGAATTAAATCTATGGCAATTGTGTTGAAAAGTGAATTTGAGGTTGAAGATTAGCCATGATCCTGTTGAAAAGCAGAGTTGCAGATGATATCTTAATATACATAACAAAACCGGAGATTAGTATCCCTAAGTTACTTAATGTTATAACTGAATTTAGTATGTTCTCGGGATGTAGAATCAATTGGAATAAAAGTGAAATTATGCCTATAACAGGAATAAAATTGAATAAATTACAAAAATTTCCATTTAAAATAGTTAATGATCAAATTAAATATCTTGGAATTAATGTATCCAAATCTTATAATTCTCTATTTAAATCAAATTTCCCCCAATTACTAAATAAACTAAAAAATAATATCTTATATTGGAAAACATTACCAATATCAATGATTGGTAGAATAAATGCCATTAAAATGATTTTTTTGCCACAATTACTATATTTATTTCAAGCTATCCCGCTATATCTTCCTAAAACTTAAAAAAAAAAAATTGATTTCATTGTCAATAGCTTTATTTGGGATTATAAAAATCACAGAATAAGTAAAATACACTTATGTAAATCTAAGATAAATGGTGGACTAGCACTACCTAATTTTTTATATATTACTTCTGGATGGTTCAGATTAAGAAAATTAATTTTTGGTTGGTACATATGGAACAGGACCCAGTTTGGTTAAGAATAGAAAAGGAAGATTGTTTACCCTTTGATATAAGTACAATACTCCTTGCCCCAAGGGTGGTACAAAAAAAAATTATACGGAAAATCCTATAATTTTAAGCAATATACGTATTTGGAAACAAATAGTTAAGACTTTACATTTAGAAACTATGCCGCTTTGTTTACCAATTATGAATAATCCTCTGTTTAAGCGCTCGTCATTGGATGTGGGGTTTAGACATTGGAAAAAATTAGGAATTATAAGGATAGAACATCTTTACAGGAATGGGAAATTTCTCTCATTTCAGGAGTTGAAAGATATTTATGGATTGCATGCAAATAACTTACTTAGATATTTACAAATCAGAAATTATGTCAAATCAAATACGCAAGATTATAGAAATAGAGAACCAGGTTTACTGGATGAAGTGCTTAATAAGCATCCAAACACAGATAAATTAATAGCATATATATATATATATATATATGGTTCTCTATTTCTATAATCTTGCGTATTTGATTTGACATAAAAAAGGATGTTATATATATATATATATATATATATATATATATAACATCCTTTTGGACAGAGAAATACCAACAACAGAATCATTTTGACAAATATGGGAAAATGAAACTGGTTTACCGATATTAAAAGATTTTTGGGAAGAAAGTTTACAACGTATACATCGTTGTTCGTTAAATGCCAGACATACTTTGATACAATTCAAAGTATTACATAGATTACATTACTCAAAAAAGAAATTAAATAGAATTTTTCCTAATATGTCACCATTGTGTGATAAATGTCAGCACATAGAAGCTGATTTAACTCATAGTTTTGTAATATGTACAAAACTTAATAGTTATTGGACTGATATTTTTTAAATTATTTCTATAGTTCTTAAGATTACATTAAATCCTGACCCAAGGCTAATAATATTTGGTGTTTTAGATTCAAATCAAACATTAACAGCAAATCAAATAAATTTTCTTGATTATTGTTTAATGATTGGAAAAAATTAATATTAAAATTTTGGAAGGGACCATTATCCCCTACAATCAAAATGTGGACAGTGGAAATGTTGGAGACGTTGCAATTGGAGAGAATTAGGTTTATCCTAATGGATAAACACGAACTTTTTGAACAAATATGGTCTCCATTCACTGATTATATGAAGGGGTAACTGGGCTTAGCATTGAAACTCAACAAGTACCCGGTGGTAAGATCAAATGAAAAGGTTTAATCTGAGATTTGTATACTTGTCTCTATATATATATTATTAGAAATTGTTCCATTCATTGTTAAGATGTATACTGTCTTTCTATCTTTAAGTATAATAATTGTTTGTTAGTAATATGGTTTATTTATTTATTTATTTATGTTAAAAAAAAAATTATCTTTCTTTTCTCACATATAATCAAAATCATAATCACACTTTTTAAATTAAACATCTATTCTTTCTTTACTCTTTTTTTTCTCTTCACTATTAAAAAAAATGAGGCTTATATATATTGCTTTGTAATACTCATATAATTTTGGAAATATGTAATATGCATATCTGAAAAATATATATTATTTGTAATACGTATGGCCTCTAATAAAAATATATTAAAAAAAAAGAAAAGCAGTTGGTATCATGGGCTCAATTGTCTTTTTTGCTTCTATATTTTACATTCTAGTCCCACATTCTACCTTATACGATACAAACCCAGAATTCCTGCCTACAATTCTTCTGTTTTCACACGCTACCTGTTATTTCTAGCCTCACTCTGCTATCTTGTAGCTTCCGCAAACTACAAGCTGTTCAGCTATGCAGCAAAACATATCATCCAGACATGTCCCGAGGCTCTCACTTAACACACCTATGTCTCGTTTGTGGGTCGTAGGACGGAATCGGCACCAGCAAAACTAATCCAGCATGGGACAAACCCTCATCCAGTGGCCTGAAAGACAAGATTACTGGACATTATTAATGCAAGTATTACTGCAATGATAAAAAAGGCATTAAATGCGGAGACAGTAGGCTGTGGGAGAGCAGAAGGGGAGGGGAAGGAGGGAGAGAGCGAGCAAGGACTACCTGAAATTGGAGTAGTCAATGTACATACCGCTGAAGTGTAAACTACCCAAGCAAAATATGAGGTGCTGCTCCTCCAATTTTACTTCGGAGTCACAGAAGCGACAGTCGGGAGGAGGGTCGCTCCTCCAGCGTAAGTTTAAAAACTTACGGAAGGTAAGTCTCACCTGTAGTGGTGAGCGTGGCGACTCGGTATTTTCTTGTTACAGGAAGAAAAAGCCAACATGGAGTCGCGAAAATCAAAAAGAGCAGCGGCAAAATCTGCTGCTTTGGGCAGCAGCCAGCAGCGTGCCGCTACTCCTGAGCTGCAGGTGTTACCGGCAACTCCCGACTTTTCGCCGATGAGGACCGCAGGTACGCCGCGGTCGGGCGGCAGAACCACCCGAAAGTCGGACGGGGCCGCAGACTCAGCTGGGTCCGGACCCGAAGACACCCCGTTCGCTGATAGCGACGGCGGGCGTCTTTCCCGCATGGAGCGGATGATGGAGCAGTTGCTCCAGCGTGACCTGCTTTTGCAGGGGCAGAGTCACAGTGGGCCTCTTCGCAGGCCCACGGCAGAATCCTACCATGGACTGCCAAATGTCTCACCCTCTTCGCAGGGGAGCATTAGGGGTCAGAACTGGGCTGACCCTGAAGAAGGGGATTTGGCTGAACAACCAGCAGTGTCAGGGGTGCAGGAAGAGTTACTGGATATGGTGAATAAACTTGCTGTTCCTACACAGAAAGGACTGCCTATTCACCAGAAGCTGGCAGCCAGCATTAACTACATGGCTACCAACCAGCTTCAGGAGCAAGCCGTTAATGCAACAGCTGAGAAGTATCTCGCTCCTGAGAATTGTAACTCTCTGAATGTTCCTGCGGTGAATAACCCTATATGGGGGAACATGAGCCCTACCATCAGAGGGCAAGAAATCAAGCTTCAGAGTATTCTGAAACTTTTGGCCGCCGGGATTACAGCAGTGGCCAGGACTGCTGTAGGGGTGGAGTTACCAGAAGAACTGCAAGATGCTCTGGCTTTGCTGTGTAACACACAGTTCGAAATAAATAACTACCGGAAGAGCATCATCAAACCTGCGCTTAATCCAAAATTTGCGGGGTTATGCAGGTCAGGTAACTTGCAACCACCTAATCTGCTGTTTGGGGATAACCTTCCAAAACAGGTGAAAGACCTGGATGAGGAGGCCAAGGCTATAGGCCTGATTAAGGTACCTGGTGCCTCTAAACCCCACTATCAGCAGCGGCAGCACCCCTACACACCCACCGGACAGCGATATTACAACAGACCGTCCGGTGGTGAAAGCTCGAAGGCCGGCCCACCTGCACAACGGTCTTTTTTAGGCCATGGCCCAGCCCGGCCTTCTTGGAAAATGCGCCATCCCTACAACTCAGCAACACAGCAACACAAGAAGCAAGGGCAAAGACCGCAACACCGGCAGTAACCATGGAGGTAGGTGGGTCTGATTCCCTCAGGAACATTGCATGTCTAAATTCATCTAATGTGGGGGGACGGTTGCACTTGTTTCATGAAGTATGGCACACCTTTACCTCTGATCCTTACATACTCGGAAGTATTCAGGGTTATAAAATTGAGTTTATTCACGAACTCCCTACCCCAGTTCAGCATTCGCCTAGCCAAAAGTTTATACTTTCACAGAAAGAAAGAACGGCAGGCCATGCTGAACTATTTAGACTAATTAACAAAGGGGTAATTGAGAAGACTATCAGAGAATCTCAGGAGTTCATATCAAATATATTTACCAAAAATAAAAAAGATGGCGGGTGCCGCATCATCATAGACCTGACCGAACTAAATACTTCTGTTCAGTATGTTCATTTTAAAATGGACATTTTTGTCACGGCTAGACAGCTAATATCTGAAAGGTACTACATGGCTTGCATTGACCTTAAGGATGCATACTATTCAGTACCTATACATAAGGATCATAGGAAATACCTGAAATTTATCTGGATGGGACAATTATGGCAATATAAAGCCTTACCCAATGGGTTATCATCAGCACCCAGGCTGTTTACCAAAATATTGAAACCAGCTTTAGCCTATTTAAGGAAACAAAACCATATTGTCATGGCTTACCTTGATGATATCCTCATTGTCGGGGAGAATTTGGAAATGGCTACATTGGCAGTTCTAGCCACAAAACATCTTTTTCAAAAACTGGGATTTATCATACATCCAGATAAATCGAAATTGGAACCCTCCACTACCATGGATTATTTGGGGTTCACCATTGACTCGGTGCAAATGTCTATCACCTTACCACCTAACAAGGTGGTGGACTTGATAGAAGCTTGCAGGAGCCTCACTGGCATCAGGGATCCATCTATTCGGCAAGTAGCCAGAGTGATTGGGAAAATAGTGGCTGCGTTTCCCGCAGCACAATTTGGGCCACTCCATTATCAAAACCTTCAAAGAGCAAAAATTATAGCTCTCAAAAATCATGCAGGCCATTTTGACAGGCCTATGAAACTACCAGAAAAGGCAAAATCTGAATTAAATTGGTGGATAGAAAATGCACAGCTTTGTTCTAACCCCATCACTATCATGAATCCCTCAGTTATCTTACAAACTGATGCCAGTGCCAAAGGTTGGGGAGCAACTAATACCACCACAAGTTGTGGAGGCAGATGGAGTGCACAAGAGCTAACCCTATTCAAAACATTCGGGATTAATTATTCAGAAATGCTGGGAGCATTTCATGGTCTAAGAGCATACTGCTCAGATATGCACCAGTTGCATGTCAGGCTACAAATTGACAACACCACAGTGGTGGCTTATATTAATCATATGGGTGGAATAAAGTCGATATCATGTGATGAATTGGCTAATAATATCTGGCACTGGTGTCTGCAAAGGGAAATTTGGATCTCAGCCACTTACCTTCCAGGTAAGCTAAACACAGTGGCAGACACCAGATCACGAAAATTCAACGACAACATAGAATGGATGTTGGATCGGAAAGTGTTCACGGATATTATAGAACATTATGGGACACCAGATATCGACCTTTTTGCATCCAGACTTAATCACCAACTTCCAACATATGTTGCTTGGGAACCAGACCCAGGGGCAGTAGCAATGGACGCTTTCACGCTACATTGGGGGGATTTGTTCTGCTATGCATTTCCCCCCTTCTGCCTCATCAGTCGGGTCTTGCAAAAAATAAGACAAGACTCCGCATCGGGTATTTTGGTTGTGCCCGACTGGCCTACCCAACCATGGTTCCCAGCAGTACAGAAGATGGCCACAGAACCTTGCATCTGGGTCAACAAACGACCTAGTTTATTGATACATCCCGTTACAGGGGAAAGCCATCCATGTCATGACCGCATGGACCTGTTAATTTGCAGATTCTGAAACGGCCACTTCTGGGATTCGGACTCACCGACAGAACAATAAATATCATCTCAGCGTCGTGCAGGGAGTGCACCAGGAAACAGTACCTGACCTATATCAGAAAGTGGGAAGTGTTCTGCACTACAACGAACACTACCTATGAAACGGCCACCATCACGGAAGTTCTGGAATTCCTGGCTACCCTTCACCACGATGAAGGATTAAGCTACAGTGCCATCAACTGTGCAAGGAGTGCACTATCGAGTTATCTGGGCAAAGGGAGTGATCATCTGGCTATTGGATCACACCCATTAGTGTCTAAGCTAATGAGGGGAATATTTAATTCCAATCCCCCCAGGCCCAGATTCAACCATACGTGGGATATTAGCATAGTCTTGACTATGTTACGAGGATGGACACCCAATACGGGGCTCACCTTGGACAAGCTCACCTATAAAATGGTAATGATTATGGCACTTGTCACAGCACAACGGGTCCAGTCCCTACACAAGTTAAGTATGGACGCCATGACAATCTCCAATGGCAAAATAACTTTTCTTATACAGGGGCTGTTAAAACAAGACCAACCCGGGTCGTCTGGACAAACATTAGAGTTTCAAGCTTACCCTGCAGATACTCGACTCTGCATCGTTACTCTGATATTACAATATATCACAGTCACTAAGACTCTAAGGGGCACGGAGAAAGCTTTGCTTATAAGCCATAAACGGCCCCATCACAAAGTCACAGTGCAAACCATATCAAGATGGTTAAGGGTGGTGTTAGATGCAGCGGGGGTGGACACTAATGTCTTCAAATCTCACTCCACCAGGGCTGCATCTACTTCGGCGGCTAGGATGATGGAAGTACCCATGGACCACATCCTGGCCACAGCGGGTTGGAGCAATGAGAAGACATTCCAACACTTCTATAACAAACCCGTGGCCTCTCCTGACACTTTTGCAGGAAACATTTTGAGTACTGCTAAATAATTACCCTATATGGGATATATTTTGTTTTGGTATGAATAAATACCTATTTTGTTTTTCAGCCAGTGTCATGTCTGAAATACGTTCATCCTCTAATCCCAGCATGGCAGTGTGTGAGCATGGACTCGTTTCCAGGGCATGAAATCACAGAGCTTTGAAATCTTCACGTAGTCACTCACGTGACTCCGAAGTAAAATAGTAAGATTAAATGAGAACTTACCAGTTTGAAGTTTGATCTTTATTTTATGAGGAGTTACGATGAGGGATTATGTGCCCTCCACTCCCAGAACCCTCTATTATAAAGTTCAACTGGTATGGAAGTTCTCTCTTATCTTACTATATTAGTCTATGTTGCTATCTGTGATTTCACACCACTGCTTTGAAGAATGTCGCGCATGCGTGCTGGCAGGGTCTTCACGTAATCCCTCATCGTAACTCCTCATAAAATAAAGATCAAACGTCAAACTGGTAAATTCTCATTTAATCTTACTATTTGTGGTGGGACTCACTCTGGCCATGGAGGAGGCCCAGGACAGAAAGGTCGGATTTGGAATGGGAGGGGGAGTTGAAGTGCTGAGCCACCGGGAGATCAGGTTGGTTAATGTGAACTGAGTGGTGGTGTTGGGCGAAGCAATCGTCCAGCCTGTGCTTGGTCTCACGATGTAGAGCAGTTGACACTTGGAAGAGTGGATGCAATAGATGAGGTTGGAGGAGGTGCAAGTGAACCTCTGACTTTCCTGGAAAGACTGCTTTGGTCCTTGGATGGAGTCGAGGGGGGAGGTAAAGTGACATGTGTAGCATTTCCTGCAGTTGCAAGGGAAAGTACCAGGGGAGAGGGTAATTTGGGTGGGAAGGGAGGAATTAACCAGGGAGTTACGGAGGGAGCAGTCTCTGCGGAAAACTGAAAGGGGAGGAGATGGGAGGATGTGGCCAGTGGTGGGATCCCGTTGGAGGTGGCGAAAATGTTGAAGGATTATGTGTTGTATGTGACGGCTGGTAGGATGGAAGGTGAGGACAAGGGGGACTCTGTCCTTGTTACTAGTGGGAGGATGTGGAGTGAGGGCAGAGCTACGGGATATAGAGGAGACCCTGGTGAGAGCCTCAGCTATAGTCAAAGAGGGGAACCCCTGTTCCCTAAAGAACGAGGACATCTCCGACTGTTCTCTCCCGTCTTCCCCTCCCCTTCCCAGCTCTCCCACAGCCTACAGTCTCCGCCTCTTTCTTTCTTTTTCCCGCACCCCTCCTCCACATCAGTCTGAAGATGGGTCTCGACCCGAAACGTCATCTATTCCTTTGCTCCATAGATGCTGCCTCACCCGCTGAGTTTATCCAGCATTTTTGTCTACCTTTGATTTTTCCAGAATCTGCAGTTCTTTCTTAATTATAAGTAGGTTGAAGTTAGTATTATAGAGACAGCATAATATCAAAAGAAAAAAGAAGCAAATGTAAAAGAGAGAAAGATATAATGAGAACAGGGTAATAGGTGTACTATATTGGGAGCTGTGTAAAGTGGAAAGATTTGTATGGAAAGTGTAATAGGATTGGTATAATTGGAATGGTATAATCAAAACGAGGACAACAATCTCAAGTGAAATAATTAAATCTTTCATTCCCGGCACTATTATGAACATCTCCTCTGCTCAGTCCCGAAGTCCTTGACATACTTTGCAAAATAATGATACCGAGAATTGAACATCTTAATCAATCTGAGGCCTAACCAGTGATTTATAAAGATTTACTAAGGATCCCTAACTGCAATATTTTGTAGCTCTATTTATGAAGTTATGGAACTCACATGCTTATTTAACTGCCTCTCCAATGTATCCTTCCATCTTCAGAGATTTGTGTATGACCCAAGTCTTTCTATTCCTAAATCTAATTTAAATGTAGTCCATCTGGCCACGTTGTTACTTCAGGAGAATAATGAAATAATGTTAGCATTAAGAAAGTTTGAAGGAATAGCTGTGAATATCACAAGAAATTGCAGTAGAACAGCCAGTGGGCATATTATTAAGATAAAATGAAACCTGTCATGAAGGGGAAAAAAAGAATGATGAATATTTAATGCCTGATAATTCACATAAGATAGAGAGCTGGGATGTGCAAATTAGAAGTATGCAATATTTTAACCCATGCAATATTTTATATCTAATTTCTGTTAAAACCAAACATGACTCAGAACACTGCTTTATATGTTTTGCTGCTGCAGTGTGCTTTGACACCCTGAGCAAAGCAACAATTCCTTTGCTTATACAAGTACAAATTGTCGACTGTCCAATACTTCCAGAGTCACTTTCAGAGGCCCTAAGGATTTGAGAAGTAAATGTTGAAAGCAGCTGTCACCTTCACTGGTTATCAACAAGCAACTTATAGCAGAATCTGTTTCTAAATGAGCTCTTAATGCCTGATAGAGGTCAAGAACTGTTTGTTTTGAGAAGTGAAATCTCTAAAAAAGTTGGTTCAGCTTCATTCTAAGAGCATGTGAACAGAATTGATATATCTGCACAGGAAAAATATTGTTTTCCCCTTTGTTAACTTCCCAAAGTTTCCAGTGTTTCTAACTGGAAAAAAAATGTTTTTCTTATCATGTCATGTCCAATTAAGTCCTGATACCATATATTCTGATTGGCATCTTTAAATCTTTTGAGGTAGAATTAAAAGTTACAGATACAGCTAATAATTTTATTTGTTGCAAAGTCAGTCTCAAGATTATTTCCTTTTCACTATTGTAACAAGAATAATGCGCTGTCATTATAAAAAGTGAACAGAATTTCCTTTGAAAATGTTAACAGAAGTCATCTTCAAAGCATAATAGTGACACAAAGCAAACGTGTACAAAATGGAATATGGCCCTTATCAAGATATTCAAAACAATTAATCCATCTACAAGTGTTCTAATGATTGTTCAGTAAGAAACCATCAAAACCCTTCCTCCCATGAACAATTAAAAGGTTATTGGTAGCTGTCTGAGTGCAGGTAACTTTGCAGGGAAACATAGCAGGGAAGAAATGAAGGTTATTCTTATTAATCTGTGAAAAACTTCCCCGAAAATAAAACTAACGGTGTACATTTTTGATATAGACTAAGTGTCATTAGTACAGTAACTTTTCCTAATATGACTATCAGCTGGAAATATCCACCCATTATGCATTAATACTTCACCTTACATGCTTTTCTCACAAATATTAACATGATAATTAAAGGCAGGAGTGGGCTATACAGAACTGACATCTGCTCAGCCATTAAACAAGTTTAGAACTGTGGTAATTGCAATTTAACTTGCACACTACAGTATAGCTATAATAGCCTTTCAAGCCTTAGTTTATCGGTAATCTATTTTCCTCCTGTCAAGACCCCTCAAGATAATATTTCTATCAAGTTACTTCTCGCTCATAAGCAGATACAAGCCTAGAATGTTCATCCTTTCCACATAAGGCAACTCACTGACTCCAGGTATTCATCAAATAAAAATAATTTGAACTGTCGTCAATGCAATGGCATTGGAGTTTAAATAAAAAGATCAATATTGTACATGTATGGCCTCAAATACCATACGTAATGAAATCTGATCTTCCAACTTTTGTATTCAATTCCCCAAGCAATAAACTATGACATTCTGTTATCATTTATGGCTATTCAGTGTGCTGCATGCTTGCCCTTTGTGAATCATGCAATAGGATATCCAGATCCCTTGGGATATCACGGCTGTGCAATCTCACCATTGAGACAACATGTTCTTTTTTATTTATCTTTTCTGTGAACATGGATGATATCACATTTTCCTACAATATATTCAATTGTCAGATCCTCACCCACATCCTTAAACTATCTATTTTGCTTTATAGGCTTATGATGGTATTTTCACAACATTTTCCTACACATCTTTATGCCTTCATCAAAGTTAGTAAGAATACCTTTGATTTCTTCACCTAAGTAATTTATAAAGTCATAGAGTTACACAGCACATAAGTCGTCTCTTCAACCCAATTCATTGGAATTGAAGATAGACACAAACTGCTGGAGTAACTCAGCGGGATAGGCAGCATCTCCAGAGAGAAGGAATGGATGACGATTGGGTCGAGACACTTCTTCAGACTGGGAATCAGGGAAGGGGGAGATACAGAGATAAGGAAGTGTAAGGTGTGAAACTGATTCATAAAAGGGGTGGAGAACAAGGAAAATGGAGAATAGGTCATTGTTAACTAGGAGAAGGCAACCACAAAGCAAACAGAGATAAAGTGTTATCAGGGATAGTCAGACCGGTCGGAGAACTGGGAAGGGGGAGGGATGGAAAGAGAGGAAAGCAAGGGTTACAAAGTTAGAAGTCAATATTCATACTGCTCGGGTGTAAGCTGCTCAAGCAGAATATCGGGTGCTGTTCCTCCAATTTGCATTGGGCCTCACTCTGACAATGGAGGAGGCCCAGGACAGAAAGGTCAGTGTGGAAATGGGAGGGGGAGTTAAAGTGTTTAGCAACCAGGAGATCAGGTAGGTTTGGGTGGACTGAGCGTAGATGTTCAGCAAAAAGATCGCCGAGCCTGCGCTTGGTCTCACCGATATATAGGAGTCCACCCCTGGAACAGTGAATACAATAGATGAGGTTGGAGGAGGTGCAAGTGAACTGCTGTATTACCTGAAAAGACTGTTGGGGTCCTTGGACAGAGTTGAGAGAGGAGGTACCGGTGCTGCGTCTCCTGCAGTTGCAGGGGAAAGTGCTTGGGGAGGGAAGGGGGGGGGGGGGGTTGGTTGTCAAAGGATGAGTTAACCAGGGATTTACAGAGGAAACGGTCTCTGCAAAGCAGAAAGGGGTGGTGAGTATCTTAAACTCAATGTGACAACTAACATCAGCTAGAGGAACCCAGTGATTCAGGAAACAACTGTTGAGGCAAGTACACTAACAACATTTAAAATACACTGGAAAAAAAAAATATAGGGGATATGGATCAAATGCTAGCAAATGGGATGAGCTTAGATGTATATCTTGGTCAGCATGGAAAAGTTGGTCTAAAGGGCCTGTTTCTGTGCTGTACGAGCCCATGACTAAGAATTTGTTTAGATGGGAAGGGACGAGTTAACCAGGGAGTTGCAGAGGGAACGGTCTCTGCAGAAAGCGGAAAGGGGTGGAGATGGGAAGATGTGGCTAGTGGTGGGATCCCATTGGAGGAGACAAAAATGTTGGAGGATTATGTGCTGTATGCGATGGATAATGGAATGAAAGGTGAGGTCTCGGGAGATTCTGTCCCTGTTGTGACTGGGGTGAGGGGGAGCAGAGGAGACACATTTCAACCAAGGTTTATAACTGTGCCAAACCCATTTTCCTGCCATTTGTCAATACCCCTCAGCATGGATATGTAACCTGGTACGTGTCTCAAGATATTTAAATGTCACCATTGTACCACTGGGGAAAAAAGCCAGTGACTGTTCATCTTATTTATGCCTCACGATTTTGTACACTTTATTTTTTTTTTAAAACAAATTTATTTATTAGAGATAAATACATCAATGTACACATATATACTGTTACAATCATTGTACCCCATAATTTTATGGCATTTAAAGAAAAAGAATAGAGAGAAAGAGAGTGAAAAGAGTTGTGATAGTGAAATAGCGTGCCAAAGGGGAGAAGAAACCCTTGGTCAAAGAATTAGAAAAGGGGGTTAAAAGATAGACCCTTAAAAAAAAGAAATTTTGTACACTTTATAATGACACTCAGCCCCTGGGGAAAACAAGATCCCAGCCTAATCAGCCTCTTCTTATAATTCAAGTCCTGTGTTCCCATTAAAATCCTGTTGAATCTACTCAGCACTCGCTTCAGGTTCACAACGTCCTTCCAATGGAAGGTTGATCAGAGCTGCACACAGTACTCCAAATGTACTCACCAATATCCTCCCAAGTCTGTATTCTATCCTCCCTAACAGTGAAGGCAAGTATTCTGAACAGCTTCTTCACCAACCTGTTTACCTACGTTACCAGTTTCAGAGAACTGCGTGCCTATACCACTATATCTCTGCCCAATAACCCTCTCCCGGGCTCTACCATTTTCTCTGCAAATCCTGCCCTGGTTTGACTTTCCAAATGCAATATCTTGTGGTTGGTTATCAGAGTTAAATGTTAATATATAAGTTGTAAAATATTAAGGCCTTAAAACGTAATAATTTTTGCATACCACTCATTACATCTCACCAATCAAAATGTACCCATCTGCACTATAGTTGCATAACGAAAATCCAAGATGGCGTCGCGTGTACAACGCGAGGCTCTGCGTCTCCATAGCTTTAGTGATTTAGTTTTTTTCTTATTAATATTTACCTTAGTTTTCGCCCGGAGCATTCGAGCGAAGACTCTGTACGGCCGTCAGGAGCTACTGGAGCTCGGCCGTCTCTACGAAACGAGCACCAGAAGCCACGACTCTAAAATGCCGCCGGAGATCATCAGGACACCGTGGTCTAGCAGGCCAGCTCCCCGGCAGGAAGTGTCCGGAGGTGGCACAGGGACCGCAAACATAGACGTGGGAAGCGCGGAGGCTACCGAGCTAGGCTGAGATCAGGCCCGCACCAGCCAGCTCTGCCCAGCATTTTCCTCGCGAATGTCCAGTCCCTGGTGAGTAAAACTGACGAACTTCGGCTGCGCATCACCACACACAGACGGATTGCTGACTGCAATGCCATGGTCTTCACCGAGACATGGCTCACCGACCACATTCCGGACAAAGTCAAAGTCAAAAGAATTTATTGTCATGTGTCCCTGACAGGACAATGAAAATCTTTCTTTGCATAGCACAACAAAACATAGAAGGCATTGACTACAATTCTATACATAAATACACCCAGGAATTAATAAAGTGCAAATGACAGATGGAGGGATATTAATGTTCAGAGTTCCGAGCCAGGTTTAATAGCATGATGGCTGTGGGGAAGTAGCTATTCCTAAACTGGGTCGTTGCAATCTTCAGGCTCCTGTACCTTCTACCCGAAGGTAGCAGGGAGATGAGTGTGTGGCCAGGGTGGTGTGGGTCCTTGATGATGCTGCCAGCCTTTTTGAGGCATCGACTGTGATAAATCCCCTCGATGGAAGGAAGGTCAGAGCCGATGATGGACTGGGCAGTGTTTACTACTTTTTGTAGTCTTTTCCTCTCCAGGGCACTCAAGTTGCTGAACCAAGCCACGATGCAACCAGTCGTCAAGCTCTCTACTGTGCACTCTTAGGAGGAGTCTCAAGGAGGACTCTCTTAGAGAGAGTCCTCCTTGACTGACCAACTCTCCGTAATCTTCTCAGGAAGTAGAGGCGCTGATGAGCTTTCTTAATAATTTCATCTGTGTTCTCGGACCAGGAATGATCTTCACAGATGGGCACGCCTAGGAATTTGAAGCTCTTGACCCTTTCAACCATCGACCCGTTGATATAAACAGGATTGTGGGTCTCCATCCTACTCCTTCCACAATCAGTTCTTTGCTTTTGTGGAGCACAGGACAACGCCATCGAGCTAGAGGGGTGCACTGTCTTCAGGGCCGACAGATCAGCGGAGGACTCCGGGAAAACCAAGGGCGGCAGACTGTGCATCTATATGAATAACTCATGGTACACAGACGCTGTCAGGATTGGTATCCACTGCTCTGCTGACCTGGAATACCTGATGTTAAAGTGCAGGCCCTTCTATCTGCCCAGGGAATTTACATCGACTGTCATCACTGCAGTCTATGTACCCCCAGACGCTAGTGCCAGGCTTGCAATGGAAGAGCTGCAAGCTGCTATCAGCAAACAACTAACTGCCCACCCAGTGGGGGCTTTTATTGTTGCTGGCAATTTTAACCACTCCAACCTCAAAACTGTGCTCCCCAGATTCCACCAACATGTCTCCTGCCCAACTAGAGGTAACAATATTCTGGACCTACTATACACCAATATTACCGAAGCATACAAAGCCCTCCCCCTCCCCCACCTGGGACAGTCTGACCACCTCTCTCTGTTCCTGCTCCCAAAATACACACCTCTGATCAGACGTGTGAAACCTACCGTGAGGACAGTTAAGGTCTGGCCTGAGGGGGGCTGTCTCTGTTTTACAGGAACAGTTTTTGCAAACAGACTGGAGTCTGTTTGCTACCCAGGTCACTTTTAACTCCCATGTGGACATAAACTCATACACCTCAACCGTTCTGGACTATATAAAATTGTGCACTGATAACATCACTACCCACAAAGAGATAAAGACCTTCCCTAACCAGAAGCCGTGGATGAGCAGGGAGGTCAGACTCCTGCTGAAGGCTCGAGACGCTGCTTTTAAATCAGGCGACGCTGAAGGATACAGCTCATCCAGGGCCTATCTGAAAAAGGGAATTAGGAATGCTAAACTCAATCACAAACAGCGGATCGAGGAGCATTTCCGAAACAACTCTGACCCCAGGCACATGTGGCAAGGAATCAAATCTATTGCTGAATACCATAAAGTCTGGCGACGCTGAAGGATACTGCTCATCCAGGGCCTATCTGAAAAAGGGAATTAGGAATGCTAAACTCAATCACAAACAGCGGATCGAGGAGCATTTCCGAAACAACTCTGACCCCAGGCACATGTGGCAAGGAATCAAATCTATTGCTGAATACCATAAAGTCAACACCCCCCCGCCCCCCCACCCCCGCCCAGACAACGCCTCCCTTCCTGATGAGCTAAACCATTTCTATGCTCGCTTTGACCAGGGCAACAAAACTCCAGCCATCAAAGTTGCTCCACCCCCGAATGAACAACCCCTCAGTCTCTCCACCTCTGCTTTACAAGACGCACTGAGCAAGGTGAATGAGCTCAAAGCTGCCGGCCCCGATGGCATTCCCGGGCGGGTGCTCAGGGCATGTGCTGGACAACTATCCCTGGTCCTCACTGACATTTTCAATCTGTCACTGGCCCAGGGTGTCGTCCCCACTTGCCTCAAGACATCTACCATTGTGCCAGTGCCCAAACAATTAGCGACAGGGAGTCTCAACGACTTCCAGCCAGTGGCACTCACCCCTGTCATCGCCAAGTGCTTTGAGCGGCTGATCTTGGCTCACCTCAAAGCCAGCCTCCCCCCCACACTGAACCCCCATCAATTTGCCTACTGGACAAACAGGTCTACAGAGGACGCCATACAACGGGTGGTGAAAACTGCCCAGTACATCATCGGTGCCCCGCTCCCTGCCATGGATGCCCTCCACCAAAAACGGTGTCTGAAACGGGCCGGGAAGATCATCAAGGACCCCTCACACCCTAACCATGGACTGTTTGCCCTCCTACCATCAGGGAGGCGGTACAGGAGCCCCTGGTCCCGCACTAGTAGGATGAGGAACAGCTTCTACAATAACACCATCACACTGCTGAACTCGGAGACCCGCCCATAGATTTCTCCAGTCTCTTCATCCACATTGTCTGCATTCTGTATTTATTTTCTATATTGCTATCACTACGAACTGATGCTAAACTGCATTTCCTTGCCCTCCTACCATCGAGGGAGCTGGGCGCTGGCGGTGCCGGAGCACTGGCGGGGCACCACCCCATACAAACACAAACTCCTGCCCACACCCCCCCCCCCGCTAGCGGTAGGCCATGGCAGCGGCAGGACATGGGAGCGGTAGGCCATGGCAGCGCTCCCCTTTCCCCATCGGCTGCTGACTGATGGCCGTCCCCCTCCCCACCACGGCCCTTGCCTGAAGCTGTCCCCCTTCCCTTCCTCAGCTGCAGGACTAGCCCAAGAAAAGTCCATTCAGTCCCCAATGTCTGTACTACCCCTCTGAAAACCAGTCCCTACGGCCCACAACACCTGTACTAGCCTGTACTGCACAACATCCAACCTGGCTCCCACCTGACGCCCTCCCTCTCCCGTGGCTGCATGTTGCTCCCCCCCCTCACCGACACCCGCCTGAAGCCTCCCACCTCCACCAGGTTCAGGGTGCAGCTCACCGGCCTCCCCCTGAATGCGTCCCCATCCCCGGCTACAGGACGCTCCCAATGGCCCCCACGTGAAGCCATATCGCTCGTCCAGCTACAGGATGCACCCGACAGCCCCCGCCTGAAGCCGACCGCATCCCCAGTTGCAGGACATCCCCCACCCCCACCGGCTCGCTTCTGAAGCCGTCCTTGTCCCCAGCTGTAGGATGCTCCCCAGCGGCCCCTTCCTGAAGCCGGTGGGGAGCGGCAGTGGCAGGCCATGGCAGCAGAAGGCCACAGTAGCAGCAGGCCACGGTAGCAGTAGGCCATGCCAGCGGTAGGTAGTGGTAGGCCATGGCAGCGGTAGCGGTTGGCCACGGCAGCGGTTGACACGGCAGCGCTTCCACTCCCACCCGCCACCAACCGCCACCGGCCCCCGACAGCCCCAACTGAAGCCTTCCCAATCCCCCGGCTGTAGGTTGCTCATCCCCCCCCCCACTGAAGACCCACTACTGAAGTTGCCCCCTCTCACGCTGAAGTACGTTCCCTCCCCTACGACAGCCCCCGCCTGAAGCTGTCCCCCTCCCCCAGCTGCAGGATACTTGCCTCCCCCCCCACCAGCACCGTCAGTGCCCACCTGAAGCCGTCCCTCTCTCCCGGCTGCCGGTGCTCCCCCCTCCCCTACCGGCTCTGTCAGCTCCCACTGAAGCCATGACCCTCCCTCGGCTGCAGGATGAACCCCCCCCCCCCCCACCGGCCCCCGATAGCCCCGCCTGAAGCCGTCCACCTCTCCTGGCTGCAGGACGCTTCCCCCACCAGCCCCTGCCTGAAGCCGTCCCTCTCCCCCGCCTGGAGGACGTTCAACCCCCCGACAGCCCCCGCCTGCTGCCATTCTGCTCTCCCGGCTGCAGGACGCTCGCCCTCCTCCCCCAGCAGCAGGATGCACCCCCTTTACAGTCCCCGACAGTCCTTGCCTCAACCCGTCTCCCTCCCCCTGCTGCAGGGCGCATGCACCCACCACCCTCGACAACCCCCAGCTCAAGTAGAAAGAATGGAGAACAATGAGTGATCCTAATATCATGATTGATGAGAAGCATCATGATCAGGCTCTGTTGTATATTCAAGACTAGCTTGAGAATTACAACAAAACAATGGAATGCTTTCATTTCCCACAACCAAGAAATTGAAGGATGCACCTTTCTGATGACAATCCAGAATTGCTGCTGGAATTGCAATACAATTGTGACAATATCCATGTAATTTATGCATATGAGCTGTGTTCATTTTCATACATGCCCAGTAAATCAGTCGGTGACCTTTGACTTGGAAATAAATCATTCCTGTTTTTGATTCCAACACGAGTGTGTGTGTGCAGCCATCTTTCTCTGTATATTATGCGTTAGTTTACTAATTTTACAAGTAAACAGATATCAAAAGATGATGGCAGCGGTGAAAGTGAATATTTGGAAATCAAATGGACACTATGATGATTAGAAAAAAAGTTTTGAAAAGCTTTCTGGAATCAATGTTTGAAAGCTCAGCGACCAGACTAGCTGTGTGCATGAGTGAATGCAGGTCAGTGAACACACAAAGATAAGGCGCTGCGTGTAAATCAGTGCTGTGGGAGTCGAAGTTTAAAACAACGTGCTGTGAGAGTCTGCTTAAAGTTAAAATAAGCTCTTAAGAGCAAGGGAATTCACTGATACTTCAAAATGGCGCAGACCAGTCCATCTTTCCACGTGGCTCCACCACCCCAATTAAAGCTCAAAGAGAACTGGGTGGAAGAGTGGAAACAGTTAAACAAATGTATGAAAATTATGCAGTGATAACATTACTGGATAAGAAGGAGAAACAGTATCAAAAAGCAGTATTCCTGCATTCTGTTGGACGGGAGTGCATGCGAATCTTCAATACCTTGACGTTCGAAACAGTAGCAGATGAGACAGATATGAAAGTCAACATCGACAAGATGTCTACCATCTTCATAGGAGAGACGAATGAAACCTAGGAAAGATTTGTTTTCAATAAACGAGGCCAGAAATCAGGGGAAAGTGTTGAATCATATGTTGCAGAGCTGAAGGGGCTTGCTAAAACATGCAACCTCTGTGATTGCCTGAGAGAAAGCCTCATTCGAGAACACATCATCATTGATACCGTGGACCGGTCAACTAGGAGAACACTCCTTCAGAAGATGATTCTGATACTGCAGGGGACTGTGGACATATGTAGATCCTTGGAGGTAACAGTGGCAAGAATGCAGGTCATCGGTGAAGAGTCAACAACCCACAAGGTGGAATGATTCAAACCAAGGGAAAAGATGGTTGATTTTCCTTCACAGAGGATGAATCAGGGACTAGTCAAATGCAAGTTCTGCGCAAGGATGCACAAGCATAGGAAGGAGGAATGGGAAGTGTATGGGAAGGACTGCAACAGATGGGGGCGACAAAACCACTTCGCCTGCTGCTGCAAGCAGAGGAAGGAGAGCAGAAATGGGGTCTGTGCAAGGTCATAGAGACATCTGATCAAGTTTCAGATTGACTCTGGCACCAGTGTTATTGTGATTCCCAAGCTTCTTGTACCCAACAATGAGGACATTAGATGAGAGAAAATTACCATAAATATGTACAAGGATCCAACCTACTGGCGGAAGGTAGGGCGAAAGTCATTCTCTGGAGCAAGACGAACAACAAGAAATACTGGGTGGCTTGAAAAATGGTGCAAGGGGGAGGGATTCAAATTTCTCGGGCATTGGAACAGGTTCTGGGGGAGGTGGGACCAGTACAAACAGGACGGTCTGCACCTGGGCTTGAAGGGAACCAATGTCCTTGGAGGAGTGTTTGCTAGTACTGTCAGGGAGGATTTAAACTAATGTGGCAGGGGAATGGGAGCATGAGCAGAGGGACAGAGGGATGTAAGATGAGGGTAGAAGCAATAGGTCGCAAGGTGAAAAGTAAAAGTGGCAGGCAGAAAAATCCAGGGCAAAAATCAAAAAGGGCCACTTCTCCATATTTGTATAAGGGGTAAGAGTGTTGTAAAAACAAGCCTGAAGGCTCTGTGTCTCAATGCAAGGAACATTCGCAATAAGGTGGGTGAGTTGAATGTGCAGATAGTTATTAATGAATATGATATAGTTGGGATCACGGAGACATGGCTCCAGGGTGACCGAGGCTGGGAGCTGAACATCCAGGGATATTCAATATGCAGGAGGGATAGTCAGAAAGGAAAAGGAGGTGGATTAGCATTGCTGGTTAGAGAGGAGATTAACGCAATAGAAAGGAAAAACATTAGCTTGGAGGATGTGGAATCGATGTGGGTACAGCTGCTAAACACTAAGGGGCAGAAAAGTCTAGTGGAAGTTGTGTACAGGCCACCTAACAGTAGTAATGGAGTTGGGGATGGCATCAAACAAGAAATTAGAAATGCGTGCAACAAGGGTAAAACAGTTGTAATGGGTGACTTCAATCCACATATAGATTGGGTGAATCAAATTGGCAGGGGTGCTGAGGAAGTGGATTTCATGGAATGTATGCGGGATAGTTTTCTAAACCAACATGTCGAGGAACCAACGAGAGAGCAGGCTATTCTAGACTGGGTACTGAGTAATGAGGAATGGTTAGTTAGCAGTCTTGTTGGGCGTGGCCCCTTGGGCAAGAGTGACCATAATATAGTTGAGTTCTTCATTAGGATGGACAGTGACATTGTTAATTCAGAATCAAGGGTTCTGAACTTAAAGAAAGGTAACTTTGAGGGTATGAGATGTGAATTGGCCAAGATAGACTGGCAAGTGATTCTTAAAGGGTTGCCGGTGGATATGCAATGGAAGAAATTTAAATACTGCATGGATGAACTACAACAATTGTTCATCTCAGTTTGGCAAAAGAATAAATCAGGGAAGCTAGTTCATCCGTGGATAACAAGGGAAATCAGGGATAGTATCAAAACTAAAGATGAAGCATACAAATTAGCCAGAAAAAGCAGCCTACCAGAGGACTGGGAGAAATTCAGAGTGCAGCAGAGGAGGACAAAGGGCTTAATTAGGGAAGGGAAAATAGATTATGAAAGAAAAATGGCGCAGAACATAAAAACGGACTGCAAAAGGTTTTATAGATATGTGAAGAGAAAAAGGTTAGTTAAAACAAATGTAGGTCCCTTGCAGTCAGAAACAGGTGAATTGATCATGGGGAACAAGGATATGGCAGACCAATTGAATAACAACTTTGGTTCTGTCTTCATAAAGGAAGACATAAATAATCGGCCGGAAATAGCAGGGGACTAGGGGTCAAATGAGATGGAGGAACTGAGTGAAATCAAGGTTAGCCGGGAAGTGGTGTTAGGTAAATTGAACGGATTAAAGGCCGATAAATCCCCAGGGCCAGATAGGCTGTATCCCAGAATACTTAAGGAAGTAGCCCCAGAAATAGTGGATGCATTAGTGATAATTTTTTTAAACTCTTTATATTCTGAAGTAGTTCCTGAGGATTGGAGGGTAGCTAATGTAACCCCACTTTTTAAAAAGGGAGGGAGAGAGAAAATCCAGGGCAAAACTTAACATACAAACTTAAAGCACACGGTATTGGGGGTTCAGTATTGATGTGGATAAAGAATTGGCTGGCAGACAGGAAGCAAAGAGTAGGAGTAAACGGGTCATTTTCAGAATGGCTGGCAGTGACTAGTGGGGTACCGCAAGGCTCAGTGCTGGGACCCCAGCTATTTACAATATATATTAATGTTCTGGATGAGGGAATTTTACTTCGGAGTCACGTGAGTGACTTCGTGAAGACCGCGCCAGCATGCATGCACGACATATCGTCGACCACATGCGAGGCAACAGGCAGGGAGGAGGGTCGCTCCTCTGCTGCAAAGGGCCTGCAGGTAAGGTAAACTAACCTGCGGTCGGGTTTTCTTCCCGACAGGGACAGGCCGCTTCGAGACTGACTGCGGACCGCGATGCGGGCAGTCAGCGGCGGCAGCAATAGGCCGGAGTCGGGCAAGCCCGCTGTCCCAGGAGGATCTGGGCTCACAGACTCACCATTTGTAGGAACGGCAGGCCAAAACAACACCACAGCCCGCAGAGCTGCGGAGTAACGGCATGATATTAACGGGAAGTTGGGAATCTTGTTGACCCGGCAGGGTCCGGGCTTACATACTCGCCGTTTGTAGGAACGGCAGAGCGGCAGCGCGACTCAACACCGCAGCCCGCAGAGCTGCGGACTAACGGCATAATATTAACGGAAAGTTGGGAAGCCCGTTGACCCGGCAGGGTCCGACTCAACACCGCAGCCCACAGGATCACCACGGGCTGATGGCAACACTACCCAGAAGTCGGGTAAGCCCGTGAACCAGGAGAGTCCAGGCCCGGAGACTGCTATTCGCAGGTAGCAAAGACAGAGCCGGGGCCCCGACTCACTACATAGGCGGGAGACTTGCTGTTAGTGGCAGTCTTTATCCCGCATGAGAGTCTGGCCACCATGGGAGCTGGGGGGGTGGGAATGCGCTCCACCACCGGCAGCTTCCAAAAGGCCCTCAGGTAAGTTAAACTAAGCTTGAGTTGCATTGCTTAGACTTTGCTTACAGGGAGACCAGAATGAAGGCATCAAAGCATGCCTCCAAGGGCCACGAGACTTGGATGGGAGTCAGCGGCCAGTGGAAAACAGGTGCGTAAAACCCGTGCCTCGTTCAACGGCATGTTCTGTTTCCCCTCTGTTACAGGTTTCCAGAGGGCGGACCAGGGGGGGAAAGCCGCACCGAGGTCGTGAAGCCCCGCTGCAGTGGCCGGCATCGACACCGGAGAAGCCTGCCAGATCGCGGACCTGTGATGTACCTGCTGGGAGTCAGGAAGCCCCGCAGGAGCGGTAGGTACCGGGGCAGGCTGCCAGAGTGCAGGCCGGTGGCAGTGTATTTTGGTCGTGTGGCCCCGCTGAGGCGGCTGGCAGCGACTACGCGCCATCTCAGTCCCGTATAACCGGGACTGGCGGTAAGCCTACGCGAATGTCGGGGGAGCCCCGCTGCGGCGGCTGGCACCAACTCATCGCCGCTGCTGTCATACCAGACAGGCGGTCCGCTTCAGTCTGGAAGACAGCGGACTAGTGGTATGTCCGCGCCGGGAGTCATGAGCCCCGCAGGAGCGGCAGGTAGCAACTACCTGCCAACGTACCCTAGACTTCACCTCGATGAGGTGTGGTCTGTTGCCAGAAGCCCCAGTAGTTCTGGAGAACCTGGGGGAAGTCGACTTGTCGTCCACAGATGCGGCGGCGGTCATATGGAGTGAATGGTCAAACAGTTGCTCGAACGGGACCTTCTCCATCAAGAGCGTGTGTCCCAAGGATCTACAAGACACACAGCAGAACCACCAAATATCCCTCATCAAAAGGGAGTGCCAGGTCAGCCGTTAGGTGACTTTTAAGAGGGGTTGGCGCAAGAACCAATGTTGCCAGAGATGTCTGAAGCCACACACCAGCTGCTGGAACAGGTGCTCACGGAGGCTACAAACAAGTACAAAGCTCCGGGTAATTGTGTGTCGCTCAATGTCCCGACTGTCAACACACCCATCTGGGGCAATCCCGGGGACAGCTGTTCGGTGAAGACCTGCCGAAACAGGCAAAAGACCTGGACGAGGAGGCAAAAGCGGTTGGGTTGATGAAACTACCATCCTCAAGCAGGCCACTGGCATATCGCAGACAGCATCCTTGTGCTACATCTAACAGGCTTCGGGTTTAACCTGACAGGGCAACCAGAACCTATCCACCAGTCGCACCCTATCGGCAAAAGCCAGAACATCAAGCCCCACCGGTAACCATGAAGGTAAGGGGGTCTGGTTCTCTTAGGAGTACTGCATGTATCATACGCATGCCCGTCTTCATATAAATCATACCACTGAGGTGGTGTATTTAAACCATATGGGAGGTATCAAGTCAATATCTTGTAATGAATTGGCAAATTTAATTTGGCTCTGATGTATTGAAAGAAATATTTGGATATCAGCTACGTACCTTCCGGGTAAGCTCAATACAGGTCACGAGTATTTAATAATGACATCGAGCGGATGTTGAACCCCCAAATATTTGCTAAAATTATAGCCAAATGTGCATCACCAGATATTGACCTTTTGCGTCCAGGTTGAACCATCAGATACCGAAATATGTTTCTTGGGAACCAGGTCCTAGGGCAGTGGCGATGGACGGGTTCTTGCTACGTTGGGGGAATGGGTTGTATATGCTATTCCCCCATTCTGTGTCATTAGTCGGGTATTGCAGAAAAATCAACTAGATTCTGCAACAGGTATGCTGATAATACTCAACTGGCCTACATAACCATGGTACCCGGTGGTCCTCAATATGATAAAGAACCATGGGCACAGGTTACTAAATGCCCGAATTTGGTGACTAATCCCATAACAGGGGAAAATCATCCGTGCCATGGTCATCTGAACCTGTTGGCTTGCAGGTTCTGAAGAGGCCACTACTGAAATTCGGGGTGTCATCAATAACCATGGACATCATAACCGCATCGTGCAGAGAGTCCACAAGGAAACAGTACCTCACCCACATAAGGAAATAAGAGGCCTTCTGTAGTCAGATCAAGACCACCTACAACTCTGCTACGATCTCCAATGTGCTGGAATTCCTTGTGGGCCTTCATTATGATGAGGCCCTCAGTACAGTGCCATAACAGTGCCAGGAGAACACTGTCATCCTATCTCAACGTTGGAGTGGGATCTCACCAGCTGGTATCCAAACCATGAGTGGTGTATTCAATTCCAACCCTCACTGACCACAATATAATATTACCTGGGATAGGGGTGTTGACCCTACTCAGGAGCTGGTCGCCTATGACTGATTAACCACTGGACTAACTCACCTTCAAAGTGGTGATGTTAATGGCACTGACCACAGCACAACAGGTCCAAACTCTGCAGAAACTAAACTGGATAGAATGGTCTCAACCACCAATAAAATTACGTTTTTTATAGATGAGTTGCTTAAACAACACAGACCAGAAAATGGAAATCCTAGCATACCTTGTTGATGGAAGACTCTGTATAGCCACCTATATCCGACATATATTAATGTCACACACACCATCAGGAATATGGAGATGGGTCTGTTTAACAGCCATGAAAACCCACATCACAGGGTGGTGGTGCAGACTATCTCCAGGTGGCTCAGGGTGATATTCGGTGCAGCAGATATGGACATTTACATCTACATTAGCGGCGAGGACCATGGAGGTACTCATGGATCATCTCCTCACAACAGCGGGCTGGGCCAGTAAAACTACATTTCAGCATTTTTATAACAAACTATGGCCGCTCCCGCAATGTTTGCGGAGTCAGTTTTAAGTGCTGTTCCCTAAATGTTTGTCCCCAAGTTCAGGGGTTTATTGTTTGTATTAACAAATCTGTGATTTTTCAGCTTGTTCAAGTCTGAAATACGTTAACACACTCCTCCATCAGGAATTACAGCAGTGTGTGAGCATGGACGTGGTCCAGGGCATGGAATCACAGAGCTTTGAAATCTTCATAAAGTCACTCACGTGAGTCCGAAGTAAAATAATAAGATGAAACAAGAACTTACCAGTTTGAAGTTTGATCCTTATTTTATGAGGAGTTACGATGAGGGATGTTGTGCCCTCTGCTCCCAACCCTCTATCATAAGGTCAACTGGTATATTAGAGTATCTGAAATCTTACTATCTTCAGTCATTGTTGTTATCTGTGATTCCACACCGCTGCTTTGAAGAATGTCCCGCATGCATGCTGGCGGGGTCTTCACGAAATCCCTCATCGTAACTCCTCATAAAATAAGGATCAAACTTCAAACTGGTAAGTTCTCGATTAATCTTACTATTAAATGCAAATCTCCAAGTTTGCGAATGACACAATGCTGGGGGGCAGTGTTAGCTGTGAGGAGGATGCTAGGAGGCTTCAAGGTGACTTGGATAGGTTGGGTGAGTGGGCAAATGCATGGCAGATGCAGTATAATGTGGATAAATGTGAGGTTATCCACTTTGGCAGCAAAAACAGGAAGGTAGATTATTATCTGAATGGTGGCCTATTAGGAAAAGGGGAGATGCAATGAGACCTGGGTGTCGTGGTACACCAGTCATTGAAAGTAGGCATACAGGTGCAGCAGGCTGTGACGAAAGCAAATGGTATGTTGGCATTCATAGCAAAAGGATTTGAGTACAAGAGCAGGGACGTTCTACAGTTTTGGTCTCCTAATCTGAGGAAAGACATTCTTGCCATAGAGGGAGTACAGAGAAGGTTCACCAGACTGATTCCTGGGATGGCAGGACTTCCATATGAAGAAAGATTGGATAGATTCAGCTTGTACTCGCTGGAATTTAGGAGATTGAGGGGGGATCTTATAGAGGCTTACAAAATTCTTAAGGGGTTGGACAGGCTAGATGCAGGAAGATTGTTCCTGATATTGGGGAACTCCAGAACAAGGGGTCACAGTTTAAGGATAAGGGGGAAGTCTTTTAGGACCGAGATGAGAAGATTTTTTTTCACACAGAGAGTGGTGAGTCTGTGGAATTCTCTGCCACAGAAGGTAGTTGAGGACAGGTACAGGATACTGAGTTAGATGATCAGCCATGATCATATTGAATGGCGGTGCAGGCTCGAAGGGCCGAATGGCCTACTCCTGCACATATTTTCTATGATTCTATAAGGCTGGCTGACACCACTCCTGAGCAGCAAAGCTGCACAACAAATGATACTCATCATGGTTCACTACGAGAACTTCAAGAGCCTGAATGCTTTTAGCGAGGTTGGCTCATTACTCAAGAGATACAAAGATGTCTTTGATGACGAAAGACCTGGGAGACTGCCTGGCAAGGTCAAGTTGGTAACTAGGACAGAGGATGTGACCCCATCACAGTGTTCTGCAAAGCCGGTACCTGTAGCCATGAAAGAGAAGGCCATGAATGGTCTCACGAAGCTGGTCGAGCAGGACATCTGGACTAAAGTCGAAGAACCAACTGAATGGTGTAGCAGTGTTAAAGAAGGAACTGCAGATGCTGGAGAATCGAAGGTATACAAAAAGCTGGAGAAACTCAGCGGGTGCAGGAGCATCTAAGGAGCGAAGGAGATAGGCGACGTTTCGGGTCAAGACCCTTCTTCAGACCTTCTTCTGAAAGGTGTAGCAGGCTGGTCGTTACGGAGAAAAAGGACAGCGCAGAGTACAGGTTCTGCATAGATCCTAGACCCCTCAACAAGTCCTGAAAAGCAAGATCCACAGACTACCAATCATTGAGGATGTACTCCCTGAGCTGTCCAAGGCAAAGATTTTCTCCAAATTCGATCTGAAGTCAGGATATCTCCACAGCGAACTAGATGAGGAGAGCAGTTTCCTAACAACCATGAACACCCCTTTTGGGAGCTATTGCTGGAAGAGTTTGCTATTTGTACTGAAAGTAAGTGGAGAGATCTTTCGGAAGAAGCTGCAACAACCCCTAGAAGGATTAAAGGGAGTGGAATGTGATGCAGATGACATCATCCTATTCAGAGTAGGGGGCACCAGAGAAGACGCAGAAAGAAATCATGATGCAAGACTGCAAGATCTTCTTCAGCAATGCAAAGACAGAGGCATCAAGCTGAACCGGAAGAAGTCGGTAGTGAAAATTACATGTATCACATTTCTAGGACATATAATTACAGATTGTGGCCTGAACCCGGATCCGAAGAAGATCCAAGCTATCCTAGAGATGCCCAACCCTACCAATCCAACAGAAATCCAAAGATTATAAGGCAGTGTAAACTACTTGGCAAGATTCCTGCCAAGGTTGTCGGACACATTTGAGCCTTTGAGGAGATTGACGCACAAAGAAGCAGAGTGGGAATGGTCATCAGAACATGACATTGCAATGCCAAAGATCAAGGAGCTGACCACAAGCCATTGGAAGTCATAGTCAAAAAACCTCTGCATACAGCACCAAGACGTCGCCAGGGCATGATGATGAGGATGCTACACTATGATATCGAGATCGTGGGTAAAGGGAAAAGACATGCATCTAGCAGATATGCTCTCCCGAGCATACCTCCTTGACACCACTGGATCAACTAGATTCAGTGATGTCAACATTGTTGAGTCCTCGAGCATGGGAGCGGACAAGGTCAAACACATCCAAGCCCACACCAGGGAAGACGAAACACTACAAACAGTTAAGAGAGTCTTAGTAACATAGAAACATAGAAAATAGGTGCAGGAGGAGGCCATTCGGCCCTTCGAGCCAGCACCACCGTTCATTGTGATCATGGCTGATCGGCCCCATTAATTAACCCGTGCCTGCCTTCTCCCCATATTCCTTGATTCCACCAGCTCTATCTAACTCTCTCTTAAATATATCCAGTGATTTGGCCTCCACTGCCCTCTGTGGCATGGAATTCCACAAATTCACAACTCTATGGGTGAAAACGTTTTTTCTCACCTCAGTCTTAAATGGCCTCCCATTTATTCTAAGACTGTGGCCCCTGGTTCTGGACTCAACATTGGGAACATTTTTTTTGCATCTAACTTGTCCAGTCCTTTTATACTTTTATATGTTTCTATAAGATACCTCCTCATCCTTCTAAACTCCAGTTAATACAAGCATAGTCTTTTCAATCTTTCCTCATATGACAGTCCCGCCATCCAATGGATCAATCTCGTGAACCTACGCTGCACTGCCTCAATCACAAGGATGTCGTTCGTCTAATTAGGAGACCAAAACTGTACACAATACTCCAGATGTGGTCTAACCAGAGCCCTGCACAACCTCTCTACTCCTACACTGAAATCCTCTTGTTATGAAGACCAACATTCCATTAGCTTTCTTTACCGCCTGCTGTACCTGCACACCAACTTTCAGTGACCGGTGTACAAGGACACCCAGGTCTCACTGTACCTCCCCCTTACCTAACCTAACCCCATTGAGATAATAATCTGCCCCCTTGTTTTTGCCACCAAAGTGGATAACCTCACATTTATCTATATTATACTGCATCTGCCATGCATTTGCCCACACGCTTAACCTGTCGCAGTCACCCTGCAACCTCCTAACATCCTCTTCACAGTTCACACTGCCACCCAGCTTTGTGTCATCTGCAAACTTGCTAGTGTTGCTCCTAATTCCCTCTTCCAAATCATTAATATATATAGTAAACATTTGCGGCCCCAACACCAAGCCTTGCGGTTCTCCACTCACCACTGCTTGCCATTCTGAAAAGGACCCGTTCACTCCTACTCTTTGCTTCCTGTCTGCCAACCAATTTTCTATCTACTCAACACCCTACCACCAATACCATGTGCTCAAAATTTAGTCACCAGTCTCCCATGCTTTCTGAAACACTACATCCACCGGCTCTCCTTCATCCATTTTGCTTGTCACATCCTAAAAGAATTCCAGAAGATTAGTCAAGCATGATTTTCCTTTCATAAATCCAAAATTGATTGCCAGATCACAAGGCAGAAAATCCACAGGCAGCACAACCGTACTTCAACGTCAGACACGAGTTGAGTGTGCAAGACGGCCTAATATTCAGAGGAAAGCTAATTGTAATCCCTGTCACTCCATGTAGAGATGTGAAAGAGGCACTCCACACCTCCCATCTTGGAGTGGAAGGAACCCTCAGACGTGCTAGAGAATGCAGTTTCTGGCCCGGAATGAACTCTGATGTGAAACAGTTCATTTCAAACTGTGAAGCCTGCAGGACGTAAGAACAACAGAATCAGAAAGAATGATGCCCCACGACCTCCCAGATCGACCATGGGAGAAAGTGGGAACCGATATGTTTGAACTTGAGGGAAAGCACTATTTAATCACAGTGGCCTATCAATCTAATCTGTGGGAGATAGACAGACTGTACCACCTGAGCAGCAGGACAATCCTTGTGAAACGCAAGAGCCACTTTGCATGATATGGAATTCCCAGCACTGTGGTACGCGACAACGAGACACAGTTCTCATCAGAGGATTTCGCCAATTTTGCCAGGAAATGGGAATTTGACCACTACACAATTTCACCAATACATAGCCAAGCTAACAGTAAGGTGGAATTGCAGTCAAGGCAGCTAAACTGTTAAGTTAAACCACATTACCACGGTGAAATATTATGAAAAGTGTTTAAGTTTAATTTGTTTTGGGATCGTTGGAAATATAATCACAAAATGTCATAAAGGAAACGATGTGACAATATCCATGTAATTTATGCATATGAGCAGTGCTCATTCGCACACATGCTCAGTAAATCAGTCAGTGACCTTTGACCTTGAAATAAATCATTCCAGTTTTTGATTCCAACACAAGTGTGTGTGCAGCCATCTTTTTCTGTATATTATGTGCTAGTTAACTTATTTTACAAGTAGACAGATATCAAAACAACAATAGAACTGAACAACAGCAATTTGTGGAAGAGAATGAGCCTCTGCTGAATGCTGAACAGAGAGCAGTGTATGACCAGGTGTTCAACTGCTTGAAAAGGAATCTTCCTTCAATGTTTTTCATTGGTTCACCAGGAGGAAAGGGTAAAACATTTATCACCAATTTGATATTCTGCAAAGTTAGAGGTCAAGGTGATGTGGCTATTACTGTAGCATCCTCTGGGATAGCAGCTAAATTAATGCCTGGTGGAAGAACTGCACTTTCTTGATTCAAGGTGCCCATCCAAGTGACCGAGGATACATTCTGCAACATTCAGAAGAACTCTAACATGGCACATTTGATGAGGCAAGTGAAACTCATTGTTTGGGTTGAATGCCCAATGATTAGGCGGGAGAGCTTTGAAGCAGTGGACAGAAGTCTTCAAGATGTATGCATCAACACTAAGGATTTTGGCGGCATTCTTAACATTTGTTGTGCCGATTTTTGACAACTCCATCCTGTAGTAAAAAGGGGAAATGATGCTGAATATTCCTCCATCAAGAAATCCTACTTGTGGCCACTCTGCACCAATTTTCAATTGCAGACGAATATGCGATTGAGAGAGGGAGATGGTGACAATTCACAATTTTTGTTGAAAGTTGTAGAAGATGAGATTTTAAAGAATGAAGATGATGAAATTGAAATGCCAGAAGATGTGGTTCCATCAGCAAAACCACTGGATTGTATTGATTTCATTAATCCCGCATTTGACAATCCTGCAGAATTATTCTCCGACCATTGTATCTTGGTTCCGCACAATGATACAATGAGAAGCATCAATTCTCCATGTATCAGACACTTCCCTGGAATCATTAAGGAGTACTTTTCTTTCAATTCTGTCACTGAGGGAACTAATGCTTCCCAACAGAATTTCTCGATTCTCTCAACAGCTCTGGATTACCACCACACAAATTGGAGTTGAAAAAAGGATCACCGATCATGTTAATGAGAAGCTTGGAACACCCACATCTATGCAATGGAATGAGGATGATTGTGGAAGAACTACACAATAATCTTATTGTTGCAAGAATCAACATGGGAACCTTCAAAGATGACATTGTTCTCATTCCTATGATAACGCTCAATTTGACAGAAGGCACATTCCCCTTCAGTGGAGCCAATTCCCAATTCAGTCAAGTTTTGCTATGATGATTCATAAAGTGCAAGGACAAACCATGGAGAAAGTGTTGTTATACTTTGAGAAACCGGTATTTCAGCATGGACAACTATATGTGGCTCTTAGCCAAGGGAAGGTGAAGGAAAATGTCAGAGTTTTCCTGAAGGATGGAACATTAACCAAGAATGTTATTAAACGTGTGCTTGGTTGAACAATGACTTCTGAGGTAAATTCCCAGATTTTCTTCAGGTTTGACCACTCAATAATGTCTCTATATTAAAATTGCGTATTTTTTTTTATCAACAGCAGAGACATTGAGACACAGTGAGCAGCAGAATGCAACAAGTTACGCAACAAGAAAGAACTGAACTGAATAAATCTCATCTTTAGCATTTAAATTGTTGTTTTTTTAAGAGTTATTCATATTTTAAGCTTTAATAAATCCCTTTTCCACTTACCGTGCCCATCAGCTGAGTCTGTGCAGTAATATTTGTGTGTTCTACATCACAATGACGATATGGTCCCAGCACAACAACCTGGCTCTCTATATCAGCAAATCCAAAGAACTGATTGTGGACTTTGGAAGAGGAACCACAACCCTGTTTACATCAATGGGACGATGGTGCAGAGAGTCAAAAACATCAAATTTGTGGGCGTGCATATTTCCGACTATCTTTCCTGGACCCAGCACACTGATGCAATCATAAAGAAAGCACTTCAGCGCCTCTACTTCCTGAGAAGGTTACAGAGATTTGGTATGTCAAAGAGGATTCTCTTGATCGTCTACAGTTGCACAGTAGAGAGCATACTGACTGGTTGCATCGTGGCCTGGTTCGGCAACTTGAATGTCCAGGAGCAGAAAAGACTGCAAAAAGTTGTAAACACAGCCCAAGCCATCACCGGCTCTGACCTCCCCACCATGGATGGAATTTATCATAGTCGCTGCTTTAAAAAGATAGCCAACATCATCAAAGACCCACACCACCCTGGCCACACTTATCTCACCACTGCCATTGGGAAGAAGGTACAGGAGCCTGAGAACTGTAAAGTCCAGGTTCAGGAACAGCTTCTTCCCGACAGCCATCATACTATTAAACATTACAACCTCATCAACTCTGAACTACAATAGACTATTATTATTATTTTTATTGCACTGTTATTGTTTGTTCTTTTTTTTCTGAGTTTTTGTTATATTATTTATTATGATTATATATTCTGTTGTGCTGCATCAAGTAAGAATTTCATTGTTCTATCTGGGACATATGTCAATAAAACACTTTTGACTCTTGACAATGGGAACCCAATGGGCGGGAATGGCTGCGCCGCCAGAGAGCTACTAAGAATGGATGGGGGGGAATGAGGGGGGGTGGCGTGAGTGTGGGGGGGGGGGAGAACAAGTAGCAGAGTGGGGGGGCGATGAAGCGAGCTGTAGGGATCAGGGGCATCACAACGGGAACCTGTCACCTGCGCCTGCGCAGTTGGTGGCTATGGGCGAGTGGTGGAATATTGCGTTGGGGGATCAGGCTTCCCGTGTGACAATGGACTCCCACGGGTCCCACTTAGTCTAGTCCATATACTAAATGTCTCTTAAACGTTGCAAAAGTATCTGTCTCAACTTCATCCTCCGGCAGCTCAATCCATACCACCCTTTGCATGAAAAAGTCACCTCTCAGATTTCTATTAAATCTTTCCCCTTTTCTGAATATTTTCTATATTGCCCTTTGTTTAACTGGACCTTTACAAATATATTGTTCTCTTTAACCAGATTTTTGGATATTGTAATACAGCTATTCATTGATGTGTGAGCATATTTAACTTTCACTTTCATTCATTAACATTTTGATTTGTTGCTATTATTGCTATCATGCTCCATGCATAGGAACAAATTGTACCACTATTTTTACAATAATCAAATTGTACCCAGCTTTTTTAAAGTTAGAAACTTTTGCTTAATCTTTTCTTTTTTCAAGAACATATCCTTTCTCTGTAAATCACAGACAGGTTGTGTAGATTTAATAGTTTTACATATCAATACGTCCAATTGTGAGCCCACCCTGGAGAGCAAGATATTGCTCATATTCAATAACTAATTGATAAGCAGAAGCAAGGATTTAACGTTAGCTTCTGCTCTCGGAGAAACCTTGCCAGTGTTAGGTCAGTGGGGGAGGGACTTAAGATGATTGAGGGTAAGTTAAGAGTTAATGGTTATATGTATCAACAATGGTAAAATTCCTCCACATGTTCCGTGGAGTGGGCTTGGCAAGAGTTTGGAGAAAATTGATGGTTTGAGGCATGAGTTGGGATCAGAATTGTTTCACAGTGATCTGAGGGAGTCAGAATCTGTGGATTCACAATATCATCTTATGGTCACCCTAGAACTTAGGGTCACCCTAATGTTCCCCCTGGACTGAAAACTTCTCACTTGGGGATAGGTTCAGGGGTAGGGTGTAGGAGTGCTAGAGATTTAAAGTGTAAAAATGAAAATATGAGAAACACTTTGCTGGAAGATTCAAATTATGCCAGAGATGGATTATTTCTTTCTGTTACATGGGCATCTCCTACAGACCCATTAAGTGTCTTCACTTTGACCTTCTCTGGCCATTTGGTGCCTTATGCTGTGGTTTGGCACTGAGAAATAAATATGACTTTATTATAATTTCTCACTTACCTGACGAGGACTCTCAACCATTGTAAATAGTCAATGAAATACAAATGGCATTTGTGGTAACAAAGTATCCTTAGGTTCCAGTCTGTAGAAGGGTCCCGATCCAAAACGTTGCCTATCCGTGTTCTCCAAAGATGCTGCCTAACCTGCTGAGTTACTCCAGCACTTTACGCTATCATTCGCTGGCTGAGGGATGTACGAAATAATAACCATTGTTGGTGCTCTCTATTTCACACTCTATGCAATAGATAACCGTTGAACTCTTGTTTCTCCCACAATAACCCATGAGGCCAGCTAATCTGACAAAGGTGGATTTTAAATAATTTAGTAATTCAGCAGTACAATGGATTAATAATGCCATGACCTCTCCAATATAATCCATTACTGGATGGAAACAATACATTACTTAAAGAACACAGTTGCTTATGGACAATTAATGTTCAAGGTTGATGACAGACTAATTGCATTTGCTCAATATACGTTGAACCACAATATTGACGAAGTTTGATTCTGTTGAATTTTAAATCTTGTATTTATGCCATCATAATGGAAGTTTGTGTGCATTGTGTTTATGGAAGATATATAGCTCATTCAATGCATAAATCTTAATGCATGGAAAATCCTCTAAGGTTCTCAACCCCATGTCCAGTCCATTCCCACTGCTGCTCTCAGCTGTTAATTAATTCAGTGACAGAATTTTATTTCAACAATATATATCTGATTGAGCACTTTTTTTAAAAATACATATATTATTTATTTAGATATACACATCCATATTTATCTGATCTTTCAATCAGAGAGTACAGTTTAGGTTTTTCTTAGTTGAAAGCGCACCCATCATATGATAACAGACAGATCAGATCTATATTCATTAAATTTCCTTACAGTGGCTGAGTGGGAGGAATGTGTTTCTTTCCTCTTAGTGGGGTGGAAGATTGCAACCCTCATGTGGTCCGCCCTGTTTCGACTAATGCAATCAACTCGACAAGCACAAACAGAAGATCAAATAGAACAGGTTGTCCTACAACTTTAGGCTGCGCAGCCACACAAAAGAACAAGTTCACAAGTACATGTACATACTTTGTAGGATATTCACATGACAAAATTAATAGTGGGTCTAAATGAATGGCTCAATAATATTTTCCATAACAGATTATAAGATAAATCTGGAGACCGTACATGTGTTTAGTGGAAGTTATCAAGGTCTAGCTTAAAGACTATGCAAGAAAGATGCAAAAAGAACAGTGAGAATACATTCTTGTTGAAAATATGTTAGTTTTGTTCTATTTTCAGTTCTGTTTTTTTTTAGTTTATGCAGGGAGTGAGTCCTACCTACAACTTTCAGACTATCAGAATTGACCAGTTTTAGTTTAGAAATGGTGGCATTGCCCTCGTCTCCTCATGTCCCTTTAAAATGAGGAGTAAGGAAGCTCTCTGCAGAGAAGCAGCAGAGTGACAAAGATGTCAGGACCTTGCGGAAGTCTCGTAAAGAGAAACGTTACAGTTGCATCTTTCCTGATAGCTTGTTCACCCCCACGCACAAGTTACTGGCAGCTGTGCAGCATTTTCTGTCAAACATCAAACACATTTGCTTTCTGTTAATAATTCAGGACTACAGTCAGCACGTCTGAATAATGGTGTGAATGGCATCATGGCACACCCGAGTAACTTCCTGCTTTTGTGACTACACCTACTTTTGAAATTATATAACCTTGCTTTGAGAGTAGAGTTTTTTTTAATGAAAGGTTTTGTAAAGCTAACAATAATTGAAATTGATCCCTTATGGCTTCGGCCACTTTTGTGTAGTAAATGGAATTGCCATATCATGCATACATTACAAGATATTGTTACAATTCCAGTGGCGGTAGTGGTGGGGCAAACTCATTATCTGTCACAATTTTAACACAGTTGGCACTTCTATCCTCTGCAATTGGAACCTTTATCGGGCTGAGGGCATGATTGAAGATGCAGTACACTCGATGGACTGAATGGCAGAATTCTGCTCCAATGTCTGTGGTCTTATAGGCAGGTGGCCAGAGAACCAGCACATGGGATACCTATTTAACTTTCTCACTAGTCTTCATACAGAAGTGAATACCTTTTGGTTCAATACGAAATGAGCTATGTTGTGATGTATAAAAGTACCATTTTAATTACCTTACTTAATAGAAACCAAAATGTGAAACCTGATGGAATTTGTCAAGGGACTTGCCAATGCCACAGCACCCGCTCCAAGTTTGTACACAGCTGAGATGAAGATTTACCCCATTCTTCTGCAATTAAGAAAATATTTGAGACTAAATAACTACAACATCCTCTGAGTTTAATCATTCAGTGAAAAGGAAACTGTTGGTAGCCTCCCTGTTTTAATCATCATCCTTTCACAAATCATGAAACAGCTCCATGTTATTCTGCATGATAAGTATACTGTTTTTGCAATGACCTGTGAAAGGGTGAGAGAGGACTTCCTAGATTATTCTTATTATTTCAAATGTAATATTAAATAAATATGCCATCACATTTTATAAATTTAATGTTAATATAATTTGCTTTGTAAATGTTACTGCAACTCAGCCGAGGAGATAGACACAATATAAATAATGTTCTATTATGATATGTGGCTTTATTATGTGTTTTCAAAGTTAACATGTTTACCTCATCAGTTCTTGGGCATGTCAGAAAGAGCTGTTTTGGGTTAACCTGATGAATGCTGTTTAAAAAAAGGCCAGTGTAAATTTTTAATAGAACATCTTCGGTGTTGACCTGGAGATGTATTGTGTGGGGATGAGGTTTTATGGGAAATTATCTTAAATCATCTGTTATAACACAACAACTTTGGAACCATGTGCCAATGTGATTATTATGGTTGCACCGGAAACAGGAACTTTACATGAATCTTCCACCAATTTTGATGTTGTTTTCATCATCAGGAGTTCTCAATGTTAGTACTTGATAAATGCAACTAAATGCTGGTAACTGTTGGTAAATGCAGATAGCAATTTAAATATAATGTATGATCTGCAAAATTGTGGGTTTATGTAAGGATCTTTTAACAATAACTCTTGACAAAAAATTTACAGCTCATAGAAATATTTTCCTTACTTTTTTATTGTTTCTTTTGCTTTCATGAATGGTTGGTATGAGTTGAAATATTGGCATCTTCTGACACATGTGAACAATGTTATTTGGGAGAAGCAAAGATATTTGTTGGCTTATTATGACATAGAAGTAGGCCATTTGACCTCCCGGGTTCATGCCAACTCACAGCAGAACAATCCACATCAATTCTGCTTTTGTTCTCTTGTAAGATACATGTTCTTTCACTTACCCTTTGATTATTTTGCCACTTACCTATCCTCGGGGTGATTGAGTGCACATCTTTGGAATAGGGGACGAAGTCAGAGCACCTGGAAGAAACTGACATGGTTGCAGGGAGAATGCACAATCTCCACACAGACGGACATTATTGAAGGTCAGTACTGAACCCAGGGCACTGGAACTGTGAGGCAACAGTGCCTCAGACCCTGTCCAGTAGCTTTCTCTATTTGAGTCCCTCCCCCCAACCATTCTAGTTTAAATTCCCCCCAGGAGCCTTTGCAAATTTCCCCACCAGGATACTGGTCCCCCTCGGGTTCAAGTGCAACCTGTCCTTTTTATAGAGGTCACTCCTTCCCCAAAAGAGGTTCCAATGATCCAGAAAGGTGGTGCAGCATGTATAGGACTGCGTCATGCACAATGGAGCGGTTACGTTGAAGGTCCATCCAAGGAACCCCGTTCCTACCTTGTCAATGCCGATGGTGTCCTGTACCGGCGCAGCCGTCAACATCTCCTGCTTGTGAACGAACCTCGACCAGCTTCTACATGCCCATTTGCACCGCCTTTGCCGTTTAAGCCTTCTGCTGCCCCTGTTCTCCCTGGTCCCAGCATGCAATCTCCGACTCCGTCGGTTACCCCGTCCACCCACGTTAACACTCCCTCATGCTCACCCCGCCAGTCTCCTCAAGTGTCCAGCTGCACTCTCTTTTTTGGGTTTCCTGCCTCCCAGCCCCACTAACTTTTCTGATGGGGAGGGAGAAGGGTTTGTCCGTATGAGTTTGGGTTGCATCAGTAGTTCACCTGACCGGTACGGCGAGTATGTTTAACTGTGCATGTTTTACATCTGTCTGACAACCTTTCTCTCTACGGGGAAGGATGTAGATTGGTTATTGCATCTGAACCTATCAGAGTAGTGGAGTAAATCCGGTGCAGCATGTATAGGACTGCGTCATCCACACCAATGTTCTCCTGGTATGCAAACCTTAGTGGGTCGAGTGCATGCTGGACTTGTGGTCTCAGGAGACTAATAAGTAACCTCTCCATTGTCTTCATGATATGAGATGTAAGGGCCACTAGTCTGTAGTCGTTGATCTCAGTCGGCAGCCCTGCTTTGGGAACCGGCACGAGACATAATGTTTTCCACAGACCTGGTACCCTCCCCGACTGGAGACTCAGGTTGAAAATGGTCTGAAGAGGCTCCGCCAGCTGAGCCGCACAGTCTTTCAGTAGCCTGGGACATACACCATCAGGGCCAGCTGCTTTACCAGGGCACAGCCTCCTTAGCTCAGCTCTCACCTCGACCACCGTGAAGAACAGTTCAGGAGATACCGGCATAGGAGGTGCTGCAGCTGTGATGTTGTAGGGCCTGCCTCGTTGAGTTGATGGTGGGGGAGAGGCTGCACCTGCAGAGGTGGGAGGGGTTATAGAACAGGTTAAACTCATTGGCCTTGTCCACGTCTCCTGACGGCTGGCTTCTCTTCTCCTTGAAGCCAGTGATGGTCTTCATTCCTCTCCACACCTCTTTGATGCTGTTGTGCTGCAGTTTCCTCTCCAGCTTCCTTTTATAGTCCCCTTTTGCCTGCTTCAAGCTCCTTTTCAGGTAATGCTGTACCCTCTTGATCGTTTCCCAGTCAACAACCTTGAAAACCTCCTTTTTCTCGTTTTTGATTTTCTCGTTGATGTTGCTTGTAATCCAAGGTTTATTGTTTGGAAAGCAACAAACAGTTCTTACTGGCAGAACAACATCCCTGCAGAAGTTGATGTAGTCCGTTATGCATCCAGCCATCCTGTCGATGTCAATACTGCTGTTGAATTCCTGTGGCTCCATCAGTACGTCCCAGTCTGTGCATTGAAACCAGGCCCTCGGTGATTCACTGGCCTCTGGTGTCCACTTTCCGGGTGGTTGTAGGCTGTCTCAATACACAGGGTTTGTAAGAAGGCCTTAGGTAAACCAGGTTGTGATACGATTTGCCAAGCGGTGTAAATGCTAAAACACTATTGGCCTCCTTGACATTGACATAAGTCCAGTGTCTTATTGTGCCTTGTGGGACAGTCAACATACTGAGAGAAACCCGACAAGTGGGGGCTGATGTTCAAATGATTGAAGTCCCCTGATATGGCAATGAGTACATCCGGGTGTCAGTTCTGTAATCTTACGACAGTCTCTTGGATGACGTCACACGTTACTACAGGCTCCCCTCGAGGAGGAATATAAACAATAATGGCGACGATGTGTGAGAGCTCCCTCGGTACACAATAAGGTCTCAATCCAACCACCAGGAGCTCAATATCCTGACAACAGATCTTATCTTTCACAGTTATGTGACCTGGATTACACTATCTATTGTTCACCAGCAGAGCAAGACCCCCCAAGAACAAGAAATATGACAATTTATGTTCTGAATTTATAATAATTCATCATTATTATTAATATTATTTATTCTTTCAGCAATATTTTGAGCAGGTTGACTAAAGGCATACAATGATGCAGCAGCCCCACTCTTTGATGTCCCGGGCAAACATGAGACAACTGGAGGTGACTGGACAGTAACTGTGTGTAGAGTGGAAGTGAAATTGCTAAGGCAGATATTTGATTCAGAGAATTTTCCCCTGAAATCATATTGTGTGCTGCAGCAGCTGACACAGACAATTTGTGTGAATAGGATGAAAAAATTGTCAGGAAATGAACAAAGCAATGTTGAAAGTAGTCTTAGAAGTGATTAGTACGATTGTGGTCCACTCCCACACCAGGATGCCGGGCTTCAAGTAATTTTAAGACTCCATCACCGTAGGAAAGCTGACTACAACAGCACATTCACCTTTTCTCTGATGTATGTGATAATCTGACTGCACTTCTAAAAGCAGTCCAGCATGTCATTATTCAACTAACTCACTTTATAAGTGCATCCATTCATTTCCATCAATGTGTTTCATTTTATTATCTTCTTTTATTCTTCTTCTTGCGAATGAAACATAAACCAAAGGAATAGTTAGATCTCAAGCCGGGTGTTCAGCAGCCATATTGTTGTCTCTGCGTCAATTACCTTTTATTTGTCCTTTTATTATCATGTGTTCAGACACAACCACATTCAACTTCACCTTGACACAGTGTCAAGATTCTAATTCATAGTCAGATAGGTAAATGACCTCTATCCTTCAACTCAACAAAGAAAAGAGAGAAGCTAGGAATACATAGGCAGCCTGAGGTACCCATCCAACATATTAATCTTTACACATGTGGATACATTTTTTTCCTCTTGCTGACCAGCAGATGGGAATTCATTGCCATTGAAGAGATGGAGATGGTAACCGAGGAGATGGGTTTCTGACAATGGAATCTTGCCATTTGTAGCAACTCAGTTTTCAGCATTTACCTGTGAGGATAAAACTGGCAGTAAATAGCAAAATGATAATACACAGAATAATAACCAAACAATCTTATGTTAAAAGGGCGTTTAAAAGCTATATTTAAGAGGGCGTTAGATGTGGCACTTGTGGCTAAAGGGATCAGTGGGTATGGAGAGAAGGCAGCTACGGGATACTGGTTGGATGTTCAGCCATGATCACATTGAATGGCGGTGCAGGCTCGAAGGGCCGAATGGCCTACTCCTGCACCTATTTTTCTATGTTTCTATGTTTCTAAAAGACTGATGCATTGTTTTTGATTGCCCTATAAGCCTTGATGCTACCCGACAGGAGGTGTATGGGGATGACAATGATATCTGCCTCTCAGAGAAGCTCTCACTCTGAAGGATGACTCATCACAAAATTTGTAGTTTCACTGAACCAGTTTTGATCCTCACACATTTGTAAACATTGTGAAAAAGGCTAGTTTTTATTTGGGTAGAGAATTATACATCACAAGTGTATGGTAAGCAGTGGTGGACATGTGGATGGAAGGGCAAAGGCAATTTTACTTCAGAGTCACTTCGTGGAGACCCCGCCAGCACGCATGCGCGATATATCGTCCCTCACATTGCAGTCGACAAGTTGGGGGGGGGGGAGCGAGCGTGCTCCTCTGCCAGCAGCTTAAAAAGGACCACCAGGTAAGTTTTACTACCCTTGAGTTGGTTGGTCTTTGTACTTGTGTTTAAATCCTTTACAGAGACCCCATGGAGAGAACTCGGAGCAAAAAGAGGGCTGCTTTTAAGCTTGCCATTTAAGACCGTGGGACTTTGGAGCGAGGTCAGCGGCCAACATCCCTGGAGCTGACCATTGAGTTTTCGACAACACCTGTACCTCGGGTCGGGAAGGCAGCATGGAAGTCGGGGAGCCTCGCTCAGTCGGCAGGACCCGACTCTTCACCGCTACAGTCCAGGAAACTGCGAACTGGCGGGAAGACCACGCGGGAGCAGGGTAGTCAAGACCCCGACTCCCCACCGCTTCAGTCCACATGACCGCGGACTAGTGGCAAAAGAGTGCGGAAATCAGGGCGCCCCGTTCAAAAGGCAGGCCCCAACTCACCACCTCAGTCTGGAAGACCGCGGACAGGCGGTAAAACCGCACACAAGTCGAGTAGCCCAGCTGGAGCGGCTGGCACCAACTTTCCGCCACATCAGTCCGGAAGACCTCAGACTAGCGGCAGGCAAGTGCAGATTTCCCGTAGCCCCGCTGGAGTGGCAGGCACCGACACCCCACCGCCTCAGTCCGGAAGACCACGGACAGGCGGGAGATCTGTGCGGGTATCACATAGACCCGCTGGAGCGGCAGGCACTGACACCCCACCGTCTCAGTCTGGAAGACCACGGACTGGCGGTAGATCTACAAGGAAGTCGTGTAGCCCCGCTGGAGCGGCTGGCATTGACTTTCTACCGCATAAGTCCCATAGACATCACTCCGACGGGGTCCGGACTGGCTGTAATGACCCCATTGATTCAGCAGAATCTGGGGAAGATGACCTGCAGATAGCAACGACGATTGCATAGCCCGCATGGAGCGGATGATGGAGCAGCTGCTCCAGAGGGACCTACTCCAGCAGGAGCATGCATCCCGTGGATCATTCAGGTCCATGACAGGCCCCTATCCAGGGCTGCCCAACATCTCTCCCTCCTCGGAAGGGAGCACCAGAAGTCAGGGATTGCCTGTCTTCGAAGAGGGGTTGACCGAAGACCCTAAGTTGCATGGGATGCAGGAAGAGGAACTTCTGGGGATGGTGTCAAAATTTGCACATCCATCCCGGAAAGGGCAACGTCTTCAACCATGGCTAGTGGCTAGTATCAATTACCTGACCACACACCAGCTTCAGGAACAGGTAATTACGGAGACTACAGGCAAGTACCTGGTTATGGAAAATTGTGTGTCGTTGAATGTACCAACTGTCAACTCACCCATATAATCATATAACCATATAACAATTACAGTATAATGTGGATAAATGTGAGGTTATCCACGTTGGTGGCAAAAACAGGAGGGTAGACTATTATCTGAATGGTGGCAGATTAGGAAAAGGGGAGATGCAACAAGACCTGGGTGTCATGGTACACCAATCATTGAAAGTAGGCATGCAGGTGCAGCAGGCAGTGAAGAATGCAAATGGTATGTTAGCATTCATAGCGAAAGGATTTTAGGAGTATAGGAGCATGGAGGTTCTAATGCAGTCTTACAGGGTGTTGGTGAGACTTCACCTGGAGTATTGCGTACAGTTTTGGTCTCCAAATCTGAGGAAAGACATTCTTGCCATAGAGGGAGTTCAGAGAAGGTTCACCAGACTGATTCCTGGGACGTCAGGACTTTCATATGAGGAAAGACTGGATAGACTCGGCTTGCACTCGCTAGAATTTAGAAGACTGAGGGGGGATCTTATAGAAACTTACAATATTCTTAAGCGGTTAGACAGGCTAGATGCAGGAAGATTGTTCCCGATGTTGGGGAGGTCCAGAACAAGAGGTCACAGTCTAAGGATAAGGGGGAATTCCTTTAGGACTGAGATGAGGAAAACATTTTTCACACAGAGAGTGGTGAGTCTCTGGAATTCTCTGCCACAGAAGGTAGTTGAGGCCAGTTCATTGGCTATATTTAAGAGGGAGTTAGATGTGGCCCTTGTGGCTAAAAGGATCAGTGGGTATGGAGAGAAGGCAGGTACAGGATACTGAGTTGAATGATCAGCCATGATCATATTGAATGGCGGTGCAGGCTCAAAGGGCCAAATGGACTACTCCTGCACCTATTTTCTATGTTTCTATGTAACTCATGGGTGTGTCCCACAGCAGTCTGAAAACGGACCACTTGACCTTGTATTAGCGGTTTAAGTTGTCTGCTGGACTTGTCATATGAGCGCTTCTGAATATCGTGTCTCTCCTGAATGCGCTTCTGGACCACCGCGGAATTGAGCATGGAAACAGGTCATCTCGGCCCTTCAAGTCCGTGCCGAACAACCTTTTTTCCCTTAGTCCCACCTGCCTGCACCCATACCATAACCCTTCATACCCTTCTCATCCATATGCCTATCCAATTTATTTTCAAATGATACTAACGAACCTGCCGCCACCACTTCCACTGGAAGCTCATTCCACACCACTACCACTCTCTGAGTAAAGAAGCTCCCCCTCATGTTACCCCTAAACTTCTGTCCCTTAATTCTAAAGTCATGTCCTCTTGTTCGAATCTTCCCTATTCTCAAAGGGAAAAGCTTGTCCACATCAACTCTGTCTATCCCTCTCATCATTTTAAAGACCTCTATCAAGACCCCCTTAACCTTCTGCACTCCAGAGAATAAAGACCTAACTTATTCAACCTATCTCTGTAACTTAGCTGTTGAAACCCAGGCAACATTCTAGTAAATCTCCTCTGTACCCTCTCTATTTTGTTGACATCCTTCCTATAATTGGGCGACCAAAATTGTACACCATACTCCAGATTTGGTCTCACCAATGCCTTGTACAATTTTAACATTACATCCCAGCTTCTATACTCAATGCTCTGATTTATAATGGCTAGCATACCAAAAGCTTTCTTTACCACCCTATCTATATGACATTCCACCTTCAAGGAACTATGCACGGTTATTCCCAGATCCCATATGGGGGAGATTGGTGGTCCGTCTCAATCATGATCATTTTCCCAAAGATAAAGTCATTAAACTTCCTGCAAGCAAAAATGACCACAAGCAGCTCCTTTTCTTTCTGGGGGTAGTGTTGTTCTGTGTTAGTCATGGTGCGAGAAGCATAGGCAACAGGCCTGTTGCCGTCACCGTTATCTTGGAGAGAAGCTGCTCCTAAACCGTACTGTGAGTCATCACAAGTCAGTGTGACAGGTAGTCTAACATCAAAGTAGGTGAGGGTGGTGGCACAAGACTTTTGTTGTTTAAGAGTGTCGAACGCCCTCTGCTGTTGTTCATGCCAGGACCAAACAGTGTCTTTGTGGGTTAGCTGGAGCAGTGGGGCCGATAGTTCATTGAAATTTGGAATGAATTTCCCCAAGTAGTTTACCATGCCAAGGAATCTCTGCAGGCTGAGCATGTCTGTGGGTGCTAGTAACTCGTTGATTGCAGTGGTCTTTGATGAATCAGGTTTGAGGCCATCTTTAGTGAACACATGACCTACGTAGTTCACCTCGTTCACTCTGAATTTGCACTTTAGGGGCTTTAACCTGTGGTTGATTTCTTTAGCGCAATCCAGAACTTTATTTAAGTATGTGTTGTGTTCTTGGACAGGTTATCCAGCAGCATGGGTAACCTGCAAATAATTGTTCCATAGTGCACTGAAATAATTCACTTGCCGAGCTTATGCCGAATGGCATAAGGAGGAATTTGTAATGTCCGAAGGGTTGTGCTGAAACTTGGAGTAGTTGTGATCCAAGGGAATCTGCCAGAATGAACTCTTGGAATCTAGAACTGTGAAAACAGTTGCCTTGCCCAGCTGTGCAGCAACATCTTCCACTGTGCGCATGGGATAATGTGGCAATTTATTGGCAGTGTTTAAATCTTTAGGATTGATGCAAATCTGTATTTCTTCCTTATTTTGTTTTGTTCCTACTAGCATGGTTGAGACCCAATCTGATGGGTCAACAACAGAGGTAATCACACGCATAGTCACCATTCTGTCAAGTTCACTTTGTACACGATCCCACATAGCATGGGGAATCCAGTGTGCCAGACGGAAAACTGGGAGGACATCGGGGTAGGTCGTGATTGTGTACTTGATGGGTAACCTGCCCAGCTTGTCATCAAAAGACTTCCGTATTGTGCCAGGATTTGTAGCAGACAGTTGATTAACTAATGTACTGATGGTGACCAGACCTAGGTCTTTACAGGCATCAATGACTAGCAGAGAAGTCACTTTTTCTCGGACAATAAAGAAGCTCAGGTTGTGGACACGTGCCTCCAGATGGCGCTGTAGCTCAACTTGTCCGACAGGGAGCAATGTACCTCCTCCAAATGGAAGTAAAGTGGTGGCAGTCTGATTGTTGACCTAATTTCTTTCAAATGCTATGCTCAGATAAGGACAGAATGTTGCAATGAGCTCCAGTATCAAGTTTGACAATAACACTCATTCCATCAATGAGGCGAGTAACCATGGGATCTTGATGTTTATGAGAGGAATCCGACACAGAATGTATGTTTATATTCTGTGCCTCGATAGAAGGCAGCATGTCCTCATTAGTCAGAGAGGTTGGTGTGGGAGGTACGTGGGAAGGCTCTGGCTGCAAATTCTCTTACTGGAGCAGGTGGACTGATTGCTTTGTCTGCGCTCTGTTCCCATGCGAGTGGCAACCATGGATTAAATTACTTCTGCGTTTACAGTAGTGGCAAAGTTTTCCATAAGCCGGGCATTGTGCACACATGCCTGCATGCAAACCTCCACAGTTCACACAATTACTAATGGACCTATCACTGAGTTAGATCTGAAATCAGTTTAGCTCTGGATGTAACCAACCCACATTGTCATCACATCGTGACCTATAGTTACACCTGAGTCAAATAGAAAAAATAATTATTCATTGAGATTTCACCTTTGTCTAGCTGTCACAATTTGACTAAGTGAATGATAGGCATGGTTAGCAGTGAAAATTCTTCACCATCCAAATTAAATCTCTGCCATTTTGAATTTTTCAATAGGTTGTCTTCTCTATTGTGAAATATCACAATAATGGCTTTAGGAAACTAACTGAACTATAAAAAAATGCATTTACCTTCAGAAAGCTCACAATATTCGATTCTTCTCTGGATATTGACAGTAGAGCTCCACAAAATGAACATCAAATTACATTGAAGAGGCTTTATAGAACTCAATTAACAGAATGAAAGCTGTAAACTATTTTCTGAGAACTGAGGGAGAAGGACCAAACAGCACATATAATTGGGGACTATATTTGCCGTTAAATCATGTTTTAATAAATCTTTTAGCCTCAATAAATCTTTTAGCCTCAATATTGCCTGCAGCTCTTTCATTCACAACGTACCCAGTGTAATCTTTGCTCGATCAATGTTTACTGAAATGTTCACTCTAATTTGATAAATTAAAAGACTGAGAGTTCTAAACTCTATGTGTGAGTCTGATCATTTCAACATGGTGTCTGACATCTCGGACCCCTTACTCGCCTAGTTAGTTTCAGTTTATTTTATTGTTTTTTTTTGGCTCAGTTTGTTGTTTTACTATGGCTGGCACACTTCGTAAGCCTGAACCGTTTGTGTTCGATAGTGACCTCACCAAGCTTTGGTGCATCTTTGAAGAGGACTTCACTGTGTATATTCATGCAGCGCATCATGCTGCTACTCCAGACGTTCGTGCCTCCATTCTCCTCAATTTGGCTGGTACAGGGGCCACTCGACATGCTTTATACAAGACCCCGTCTGCCTGCTAAACAAGTTTAGATAACTGTGTGAGCTACACGTTAATCTCGTAATGGAGCACCACAATTTACTTTCGTGCAGCCAGAGGCAAGGTAAGCCCGTTGAAGCCTACATCAGTTCTTTGAAGCACATCGCCAGCCAATGTGAGTTTGAAAATCTGTGTTATAGTCTTATACGTGACAGCCTGGCTTTTGATATTCTCAATGACAAGGTGAGTGATGAATTTCTACATGATGCAGATCTCGCTCTGGAAAGGGCTGAAAATCACTGTCGTGTTGTAGAGATGACAGACTCTCACACTAAATCTCTGGGACCAGGTCCCCATTCTGCCTATTATGTAAATTTTGCCAGAATGTTTTATCAGGCCCAGCGCCAGTCCTTGATGGAGGAAGTTATACTGTTCACTATTAATATTGTGGCACTGTAAATAATCAAAATAAATTTTCCTAACAACAGTCATTTAACTTCCTTCTGAAACCTCTCTGACATCCCATCATGCTCGTTCTAACTGGAAGAGGCGGTGCTGCGGCTCGCCTGCAGTCCATCTGTTTTTTATTTTCTTTTTGTCTCCTTGTGTCTGTTTTAGTTAAAATTTTAGTTTATTAGGCTGTGTATGTGTGGGGGAGGGGGGGGTGGGTGGGTGGGAGAAACAGGGTCTTAGTCTCTGCCTTCGGGGGGGGGTGTGCGACTTTCTTGTCATGTCTCCCGTCACCGTCTGTGCTGAGGCCTAATGGCGGAGCTGGCGGCCTCGGAGCTGTGGCGGCATTCCAGCATTCCAGCAGCGGACCCGGCATCAGAGCTGTGGTGCTCCAGCATCCAGTGGCGACCTGGCTTCAGAGCTGTGGTGCTCAAGTGGTGGCGTTTCAGCAGTGACCCAGCTTCACAGCTGCGGTGCTCCAGTGTTCCAGCGGCGACCCACCTTCAGAGCTGTGGTGTTCCAGTGTCCCAGTGGCAACCTGGCTTCAGAGCTGCGGTGCTCCAGCGGCATTCCAGCGGTGGCGTTCCAGCGACGGCTCGGCTTCAGAGCGTTGGTGCTCCAGCGTTCCAGCGGCAGACCCTGCTTTAGAGCTGTGGCGGTATTCCAGCATGTCGGCGACGGCGGTGGTGGCAGCCTGGCTTCAGAGGCTCAGCCTAGTGGACGACAACATCGGAGGCCTGGATTGCCTCAGCGCAGAGGGAGAACAAGGAGGGAAGAAGACAAAGACTTTAAGACTTTTGCCTTCCAGCACAGTGAGGAGTTGCCTGGTGAACTCACTGTGGTGGATGTTAAATATGTGTTTATTGTGTGTTTTGTTTTTTGTTTATATGTTATGGCTGCAAGGCAATGAAATTTTGTTCAGGCCGAAAGGTCTGAATAACAATAAAGGATACTTTACTTACTTACTTTACTTTTACTAAGCTTCCCCCAGTCTAGTTTCAGTCCAAAACCACTGAATCAAGCACTTGCGCAACTAATCTTTATTTTGACATAACACAATTGCAGTTCCAACTACTGTACCTAACCACTGTGAGTTCAATCCTCGTATCTGCCTGATCAAGCCCTCTAGGCCTCGCTCAAACAGAGACACTCCAGAAAGTCACATAGTCCTTAGCGCTCTCCCAGAATATTGACCTGGACTTCATGGTAGCTGACTTTTATAGGTCCCCGGACCTTGAGGGGCCAAACCACATTGGGGTGGTCTCTTTACAATCCAATTACAGATATCAATTAACCCCATACATAACAGACATTTCCCCAAGCCAATAATACAGTTGCTAATACATTGTATAAGAAAGAAAGCTCTAGAAGGAAGCAAACAAGAACAAACATTGAAACATGTTCCCTGAGATTCAAACAGTTTCTCCAAGGCTCAACAGTTCGACCAATCATTGATTAACAGGATGACTGTCTTGCAACATTATTTATACTATTTACAATGCTTTTGCAGCAATCGAATCAAAATGATTTAAGGTTAGTTTGCAATACTGCTGTACATTTTATCAATTTAAGAGAAACAGGGAGAACACCTGGACCCTTCACCATCCTGCGTACCAGTCGGAGCCGAGACTGGCTGGTGCCAATCACAGCCTGTAAAGTTCAGCTGACAAGGGTTAAGCAATTCTGACAAGTGCAGGGATCCTTCATTTTATGGAGTCTTTAATTTAGCCAATATTAACAATCACAGCCCACACTCCATCTAGGTTTATATAAGCAACAACGGATAGATTACATTTTTCCTCTTATCCATATAGAAACATAGAAACATAGAAAATAGGTGCAGGAGTAGGCCATTCGGCCCTTCGAGCCTGCACCGCTATTCAATATGATCATGGCTGTTCATCCAACTCGGTACCCTGTACCTGCCTTCTCTCCATACCCCCTGATCCCTCTCACCACAACGGCCACATCTAACTCCCTCTTATATATAGCCAATGAACTGGCCTCAACTACCTTCTGTGGCAGTGAATTCCAGAGACTCGCCACTCTCTGTGTGAAAAATGTTTTTCTCATCTCGGTGCTAAAAGATTTCCCCCTAATATAATTGAAGGACCATTTAGGAAGACAGTGAGAACTTCAGTCCCTTTGTTAAGAGCACCTAGAAATGGTAAAATAAATGACCCTGTTTGACCAGTTGATGTAAACAGTAGGGAGTGATCACTGGTCAGCGCAGAATTAGTGGGACAAGAACCTGTTTCCGTGCGGTATCTCTAAATTCTAAAGTCCAAAGGAAAGAGGGTATGATGTAGGAAATTCTGAAATTTAAAAGGAAACTGAGTAGAATGGAATATGTTTAACCCAGGAGTATAGATGCTGGAAAGGCATGATGGGGACAGATGGAGCAGTGGGGATGTTGAGCAGGGTGATGAATGGATTTGTTAGGTGTATCTGAGCTATACTTAAGAGGGCAATTGGACCACACAAGAAGCCAGATACAGTGTACAGTGTATACACAAAACACCCTCCAACAGGGTAGATACATAGAGATTAGGGCCCCTCAGAAACCAAAGCGGTGTGGAGTCGCTGGAGATAATCAAGGTCCTCAATGAGTATTTCTCCTCTGTTTTTACTGTTGAGAAAGACATGAAGACTGGGGAACTCGCTTCATGGAAAATAAATAAAAGGAAGCAAAAAGCGATGGTGGAAGTTTGTTTTTCAGACTAGAGGCCCATGACTAGTGGTGTGCCTCAGGGATCAGTGCTGGGCTCATTGCTGTTTGTGGTTTATATCTACGATTTGGATGAAAATATAGGAGGCATGTTTAGTAAATTGGCAGATTAACTAAAGTGGGTGTATCATCGATGGCGAAGATGGTTATCAAGGATTACAGCAAGATTAAGGGGGTCGAGGAATAGTTAATGGTTTAATGAAGATAAGTGTGAGGTGTTGCATTTTCAGAAGTCAAACAAGGGGTGTGAATGGCAGGCCTCTGGGAATTGTTGTAGAAAAGAGGGATCTAGCAGTGCAGGTACATCGTGCTGTAAAGATGGGTCGCAATTAGATAGTGTGCTCAAGAAGGATTTCAACACATTGGCCTTCATCAGTCAGGGTATTGAGTATGGAAGTTGAGATATTTTATTACAATAGTACCAGCCATTGGTGAGGCAACATTTGGAGTATTATGATCAGTAGAGCCAGGATGTTTAGGCACTAAAAAACTCTGAAATAGGCAGGCATAAATGTATAATAAAATTGCAAAAAAAGCACGAAAAAGGCATTTATTGACACAAAAAGGCCTAAAAAAGCATGGTTAAAATGATAATATAAAGGTATACTACATTAAATGGCCAAAGTTGCCTGGTTGCACATAATTAGTAGCATTTTTTTTCAAATTATCTGGTGTTAAACTATGCCATCTGTCAGACAGCTTCAGTTGTGAAAAACTTTCCATCTCAGATGAGGTCACTGGTGCATACCCAAAACAAGCTACAGATGCTATATTCATGTTGATATCTTGTGCATAACAGTTACCTTTGAGAACTTTAGCTATGTTCACTTGCTCACATTTTCCTTGTATGTCTTTACGAATATCGGCAGTTATTTTGTTGAAAACCTGCAAGTTATTCATTAATGGTTTGCCACGTTTCTCAAGGGACGTGATAGCTTGTGGGAAATTTGCAAAATTGGAAGCAATAAACACAAGATGGCAGTGGAGGGACTTTTTCTGCATGATTTCACTGACAATCTTGACTGCAGCAGATTCCTTTTCTTCAAAACAGTTGACGATTTATTTTATCTTTTCAAAATTTGCAGCTTAGTGGAATACAGCAGAGAGCCATGTTCCCCACCAAGTCAAAATGGGCTGAGAAGGTAGCAGAATCTCGGGTGCCATTTCCTTGAACAACTGCACATGTGACGGTGCTTTTGAGGAAGATTTTCTTGACATTGGAAACTAGGCGATCAACATTTGGAAACAAGCTACATATGTGCTTGGCAATTCTATGAAGTCCTTGAGCTAACCATGTCAAACGCAACATTTTTGGGAATACATTTTTTATAGCACGTGCAGCTATTTTCATGTACAGAACTGCACCAGTCACAAACAGAAGATCGTGTTTTACACCTTCTGGCTAAAGTATTGCAAGTGACGATGTAAATAACTGAGCAATAGTCCAGCTGTTCGACCTCTCCAATACTTCCCATGTTAACAAATACTCCTATGATGGTTGACCTGCCTCCAGTGTACTGATGACCGCATTGGCAATATATCTCCACACAGCATCGGTTGTCTCGTCTATTGAGATCCATATTTTGTTGCATGAAACTTCATCTCTACTTTTCTGCACAACAATGTTGAAGTTGCTGTCAACATAATTTTTCCATAATGATGACTCGCTTGGTATATGTTCCTCTGTGTGTTTTTCTAAAAAATGCTCTGAGAAATATGTTTTCCAATGTACACATTGGAATTCCAGCATCAATGAATGCCTTACACAGATCACTCGAAAACTCAGATTTGCGATTGGAGCCAGTAGTAAATGTAGTGAGGAGACAAACTTGGGTATTTCGCTTGGGCAGTCTACACCCCAGCGGTGTCAACATTGACTTCACTACTTTTAGATAGCCCTTAATTCTCCCTCTTCCCCCTCCCCCTTCTCAGCTCTCCTTTTAGTCCTACTGTCTCCATCTCTTCCTTTATTTTTCCCAGTCTGTGCTGTATATTGATTTTAGAAAAAATGCTACCATATAGCGATATAATTTTTGGCCATCTTACTCACAGTCCTCCTCCACTGTGGCAGCCCCGATGATTTTACTGATCGATGAAAAATAAAAGGTTATGATTATTTAAAAAATCTTGAGATCAGCGGATTGGTCCTCTCGCCTGTCAATCACCACGATGAAGGTAATACCACTTCCGGGGGCAGAACTATGAAACCCCGGATGCCTGGATGTGAGTCAGTCACTCTGGAAGATTGCGAGATAGAGGCCACAACTGTGATTCTGCTGTGAGTCAACTGAACTGCGAGTCCACTGAAATGTGAGTCTGCAATGTACTTGCAATTAATGATTTGTTAGCCCTTAATGAAAATAAAATTAGTTGTTTGGCCTGCCCTGTGCTTGAAACTAAAATGGCGATGGAAATGAAATGAAATGAAAATGAGATGAGTTGGTTGGCATGCCCTGTGCTTGAAAAAGAAATTACAATGGAATAGAAATAAAATGAGAATAAGATGCGTTGTTTGGCCTGCCCTGTGCTTGAAATTGAAATGGAAATGGAAATGAAATAAAATGAGTTGTTTGGCCTGCCTGAAACCACTAATTTTGGCCCACAAGGCCCCTATGAGCCAAGAAACCAGCCCCTCTTTCCCAAAATGCCTGTATTAGCCTAGGAAGAGCATTTTGGCCCAAAACACCAGTGTCAGTCCAGAAAAATTGCCTTTCACTGAGATTTCCCTCTGATTTTTTTTAAAGTGTCCCTTCAGCCCATCAGGCCCGTACTAGCCCAGGAGGAGTCCCTTTGGCCAAACAGTAAGTATCCTCACTGCAAGAGTTAAACCTCACCCCAGAATTTTTCTCCCTTCCTTCATTGGCTCCCTGTGAGATCCAGAACAGGATAGACTTTACTCCTTCATTGCTGTGATCTGCAGAAACAGATGAAAAATGTCTAAAAGTTGATTCTCACCCTTCTCTCTCACAGTCTCTCATCTGTTCAGGGCAAAATTTCTGGCAATTTCTGAGCTGCCAGCCCACCAGCCCTGAGTGATTGAGCTGCCAACCCATCAGGCCTGAGTGACTGAGCTGCCAGGCCTGAGTGACTGAGCTGCCAGCCCACCATGCCTGAGTGACTGAGCTGCCAGTCCTCCAGGCATGAGTGACTGAGCTGCCAGCCCCAGACCTGAGTGACTGAGCTGCCAGCCCACCAGGCATGAGTTACTGAGCTGCCAGCCCACCAGGCCTGAGTGACTGAGCTGCTAGCCCACCCGGCTTGAGTGACTGAGCTGCCAGGCCACCAGGCCCGAGTGACTGAGCTGCCAGCCCACCAGGCCTGAGTGACTGAGCTGCCAGTCCACCAGGCCTGAGTGACTGAGCTGCCAGTCCACCAAGCCTGAGTGACTGAGCTGCCAGTCCACCAGACCCGAGTGACTGAGCTGCCAGCCCACCACGCCTGAGTGACTGAGCTGCCAGCCCAAGAATCTATTTGGCCCACAATGTCCATACTAGCCCTCTGGAAACAAGTCCCTTCGGCCCACAACACCCAAACTAGCGCTCCCAAAAGACCCCCCCCCCCCACCCTCCACCCTCCACAGGCCACCAATAATAGAATTGGTGGAGAGGTGTAATATTACGTTGGGGGACCAGCCCTCCTGTGTGAACATGGGACCCAACTGGTCTCACTTAGTCTAGTAATAACATTAATATTAACGTGTTAATATAGTAAATGTCATTGTAATCATGGTACACCTAGCGAAAATAGCACGACCTTTTAGCAATATGGAGAAAAAATACATTTAGGCATTCGATCGTGAGAAAGGCATTATCTTGGTGAAATCATCCAAAAAGGCATGAAAAGGCACTTATGGCATTCATGTCAAAATCCTGGCTCTAGTGATCAGTTTTGATCACCCTGCTATAAGTAGGATGTTAGAAAACTAGAATGGGTGCAGAGAAGATTTATGAGGAAGTTGCCAGGATATTAAGAGCGGAGCTCTAGAGAGAGGTTGGCCAGGCTAGGACTATATTCCTTGGAGTGTGGAGGTGTATGAGATCAGGAAGGCAATGGATAGGGTGAATGCACCAGAGTAGGGTGCACCAGAATAGGGGACTCAAGAACCAGAGGACAGGTTTATATTGAGAGCGGAAATATTTAATAGGCACCTGACGGGGAATCTTTTTACACAGTGGGTGGTGGGTGAATGGAACGAGCTGGTGGAGGAGATTGTTGAGGCAGGTACTACAACAACATTTAAAATAAATTTAGACAGGTACGTGGATAGGAAATGTTTAGAGGGATATCGGCCAAACGCAGGTGGGTGAAGGTAAGGTATCTTGTTTGCATGGGCAAGTTGGGCTGAAGGCCTTGTTTCTGTGCTGGATAACTCTGTGACTTGTAGGGATTTTATCAGCAGCTAAGTAAAGAGATTTCTCTGCCGAGTGCATCACAAGAGGGAGAATGAATTGATCGAGAGAGGTTAAAAATTTACGATAAAGTAAAATTGATAAATTAAACTCTCAAGGAGCATAAAATAATATCAATCTATTTTGTTCAGAAAAATCAATACAAATGGAGCAGTGGAATATAATTAAGATTATTATAGATAGGGAAGATATCATGGCAGTTAACAGCAGAAAAATAGCAGAAATATATAATCATTGTTTTTCTGTGCTATCTACAAGGGAGAAAGAACAACTGGGCAAGACTGGAATGATTAATTAAATAATGATAAAATTAGGAAAACCTGTAGTAGCCAAGTTTGGAGACTGTGGATTTAAGTGATTTTAAAGTAGAATAATAATTTGAAATAGTGTTAATTGTATTTGCAGTAATCAAAGGTAAAACATTAATTCTATAAAATGTATATAGTCAAGGGATCCTTATCTTCTGTCTTGCTTTATATCACAAAATACATTAGTACTATGCCCATAGAACATTCTTTAAAAAGTAACTAACAATAAACTGGTCTCTTCAGAAGTGGAGGAATTGAGGGTGCATAGTTATACACGACAGGAAAGTTTTATTGCCCTGCTTCCCATATTCACCAGGCTTTGGTGTTTCAGTTGATGGCCATGTGAGTAAAAATAATTCCTCTTACTCATCTTTGGTTATTGTTTTTTTGGCTATAAAATATCTTATATGTAGAATGTTCTTAAGACAGTGTGCACGCCACTATTACTAATGGCAGCTGCATCTGTAATCTATTTCATAACTTATGTATGCTTGTTAGTTTGAGTTACCGACTACTTTCCAAGAATGAGGCATGACGTCAGATGTGGGGTGGTTGGTGAAACTAAATTGGACTGCTAACACCATTGGTTCTTGGTTCATGGTTCTTGGTTACTTGCTCCTCCAAAATATTCCAACTGGAATTTAAACTGGAGGTGGTGAAGGGAGGGGTTTAGTGATCTGTCCCAACTGAGAACAATCAATGATGTGAAACAGCAGACTGCTTCAGTTGAGGTAGCATTTGAAGAAAATACATAACAAAACACATTCACTCCTCACATCTGGAAATAAATGATTGCCCCCAGAGAACAAGAGGAAGTCTTTGTTAGGCAGAACAAATGGGTAGACGTGGAATCCAATTCAGAAATGCAAAATGGTTTGTTAGAAAAAAATCCAAAAAAAGGAAACTTATCACTCTCATAAAGTGCCAGACACATCCGAGACAAAACTGGTCAACCTGAGGAGTACCATCAGCAATAGATTGGTTCCACCAAGATGCATGACAGAACGCCACAGGAGATCCTTCTTCCGTGTGGCTATCAAACTGTACAACTCCTTCCCCTTCTGTCGTGGGGTAGACTGAGACTGAGACTGACTCCCCCCCCCCCCCCTATGCTCACATCCTCCAAACCTTTCCACTTATCACTTTAATTCCATGTCTCATGTATTTTGTGTTTTTCATGACTGTTGGCAGATCAATTTCTCTCCTGAGATAAATAAAGTTCTATTGTATCCTATAATATCGTATCGTAAAAGCAAGTGAGATCTGTTTGAAACAAGGAACTGCAGATGCTGGTTTACAAAAAAAGACACATACTGCTGGAGTAACTCAGTGGGTCAGGCAGCATCTCTAGGGAAGAAGGATAGGTAAAGTTTCAGGTCAAGACCCTTTTTCAGACTAATGGAACCAGGTATAAAACATATGAGATAATAGTTTGAGATCTTATCGCTAGAGGAATTAACATTGACAATATTATCTGCTAGATAATATTAAGGGAAATCCAAAGACATTTTATAAGTACATTAAGGGAAAGAGGGTAACTAGAGAGAAAATAGGACCCCTCAGAAACCAAAGTGGTCATCTCTGTGTAGAGGCGCAGGAAATGGGTAAGGTCCTAATTGAATATTTCTCCTCTGTTTCCACCATTGAGAAATACATGAAGACTGGGGAACTTGGGATAGTTAATGGAGATGTCTTGATGACACTCCTTATTGCTGTCGAGGAGGTGCTAAATGTCGTAAGGTACGTTGAAGGTAGATGAGCACCCTGGTCTGATCATACACATCCAAGGACACTGTGGGAAGCTAGGGAAGAAATTGCAGGTGCCCTGGCTCAGTTATATAAATCATCATTGAACACAGGTGCTGGAAGATTGGAAGGGGCTGATGTTGTGCCTCTATTTATGAAGGGCTGCAATGAATAGTCTGGGAACTATGGACCAGTGAGCCTAACACCGGTGGAGGGCAAGAAAATAGAGAGGATTCTGAGTGATAAAATATAAATGCATTGGGATAGACAGGAGCTGATTCGGGATGTTCAGCATGGTTTTGTATGTGGGAGATCATATCTTACAAATCATTTCCGGTGGCGTCAATGGTGTGTTGAGAGATGCTGCTGCTTTGCTCTGCTACGGAAGAATGCTTTAATGTGCTAAAATATACGAGTTGGAAGACGGGGCAGTTCTAAAAATAACTACCGGAGCTGTTGTTGAATTGTGTGTTATCAGAAATCCTGCTGATAACGGGGAATAACAGCAGTTTTAAATGAAAAAAGGGAAACCTCGCCAGAAGCCTGCAAAAGCTGTTGCAAGGCCTGTTACAAGAGCCTACTTGAAAAAACTTTGAAAGATTCCTCAATCCCCTCAAATATCAGCTGGAAGCTCAGAAGAAGAAGCTGATTCTCAACATCCTTCCACAGAAATGACTTCAATGGAGGAACAAAGGGAACAAATGGAACAACTGGAAAATTCAGTATCAGCTTCAGTAACAGCTTCAGTCACTGAAACTATTCCTAAAGCGATACGAGAGGGGAATGTCACGCTGGACAAAAGCCTCTCTGAAAAAATTAAACAAGGTAATGATACGCTGATGGGGAAAATTGATGACTTAACCAAACGTGTGGTTGAGATTGAGGAGGATTTAAAGAAAAAAAATAAGCGGGTTGATAAAGAATGTAATAAAAATCTGGAGGCAATGCTTAAGTCTACTGATTCAGATATGGAAGGAATGGATAATACGATAACCAAGATGACTAAGGAGATAAAGAGACTGAAAAAGGAACAAGAAAGCACTGGGGGTGAACTTGAAGTATAAATGTCTGGACTTGGAAGCGAGATCGAGGAGGCAGAACCTGAGAATAGTTGGAGTAAAAGAATAAAAGAAGGAAACTCCTTCAGGAGTTTGCTGCCAACTTACTTAAACAAATACTTAAGCTGCCTGAAGCCCCAAGAATAGGTGTGGCTCACCGGGTTTGACATAAGGCTCAAACAAGCCCAACTGCCCCCCCAAAACAGATTATTGTGAAATTCTATAACATTTCAACTTTGGAAGGAATTACGAAACAGATTCTATATGGAGCGAATTTGATGTTTGGAGAAGATAAACTAAGATTCTTCCATGGGTTACACAAAAAGCTGGAGAAACTCAGCGGGTGCAGCAGCATCTAAGAGGCGAAGGAGATAGGCGACGTTTCGGGTCGAGACCCTTCTTCAGACTGGTCAGGGATCAGGGAAACGAGAGATATAAACAGTGATGTGGAGAGATAAAGAACAATGAGTGAAAGATATGCAAAAAAGTATTGATGATAAGGGAAACAGGCCATTATAAGCTGTTTGTGGTGTGAAAATGAGAAGCTAGTGCGACTGGGGGGCGGTGGGGGGGGGAGATGGAGAAGGAATGTCAGAGCCCGAGGGCTGAGGGAGAGGTGGGGAGGGGTGGGGGCAGTCTGGGTTAACAGAATTGAGAAAATTCAATATTTAAGCCCAGAGGATGCAGACTCCCCAAGCGGAATATCAGGTGCTGTTCCTCCAACTTGCGGTGTTGCTCACTCTGGCCGTGGAGGAGGCCCAGGACCGAGAGGTCGGATACGGAATGGGAGGGGGAGTTGAAGTGCTGAGCCACTGGGAGGTCGGGTTGGTTATTGCGGACCGAGCGGAGGTGTTCGGCGAAACGATCGCACAGCCTCCGCTTGGTCTCACCGATGTAGATCAGCTGGCATCTGGAGCAACGGATGCAGTAGATGAGGTTGGAGGAGGTGCAGGTGAACCTCTGTCGGACTTGGAATGACTGCTTGGGTCCCTGAAAGGAGTGGATGGGGGAGGTGAAGGGACAAGTGTAGCATCTCTTGCGGTTGCAAGGGAAAGTGCCCGGGGAAGGAGTGGAGCGGGAGGGAAGGGAAGAATTGACAAGGGAGTTGCGGAGGGAGCGGTCTTTGCAGAAGGCAGACGGGGGGGAGATGAGAAGATGTGGCGAGTGGAGGGGTCACGTTGGAGGTGGCGAAACTGGCGGAGGACTATCTGTTGTATGCGCTGGCTAATGGGGTGAAAGGCGAGGACCAGGGGGACTCGGCCCTTGTTGTGAGTGGGGGAATGGGGAGAGAGGGCAGTGTTGCGTGGTATGGAGGAGACCCTGGTGCGAGCCTCATTTATAGTGGGGGAGGGGAAACCCGTTCTCTGAAGAACGAGGACATTTGTGATGACCTGGTGTGGAACCCGTCATCCTGGGAGCAGATGCGGCGTAGACGGAGGAATTGGGAATAGGGGATGGAGTCCTTACAGGAAGCAGGGTGGGAGGAAGAGTAGTCCAGGTAGCTGTGGGAGTCAGTTGGTTTGTAGTGGATGTCAGTCAGGAGTGTATCACCTGCAAAAGAGATGGTGAGGTCAAGGAATGGTAGGGAAATGTCAGAAATGTCAGAGATTCTTCCATGGTGTTCTAGCTGAAGTCATGGAAAAGTGGGACAAGTTTACAAAGATGAGAAGGCTACTGAAAGAGGTTTTGGGAGTAAGACATGGAATAGTACATCCTGCGAAAAAGAGCATTTCTTATAACTCTGTTGAACGGGCCTTCACGGATCCAGAAGAGGCATTTAAATATGTACAAAGTATCACAGGGAGGACTACTGATTATCAGGAGTCTGTCTCCCACAACAACACACGAGGAGAAGCGGCGAAGAAAGGACTGTGTTTCTTTTTTTAATATACAAAAAAAACTGCTCTGGTCAAGATGGCAAACTTTCCTCGAGACTTTGTCTAGACATTTTATCTTTGGAATGTTAACTCAAGGGCGGATTTTATGTTTCACTTCAACAAAGGAAAACAAGAAAAACCGTGGTGGGGAAATAAAAACTGAATTTGAGAATATGGAAAAATATTATCAATGGACTTGTATATAGAAATTTGTGATTTAAGAAACATACAATTATATACTAACATAAAATATAACATTGTGTAATAAAATTGTGTAATATTAAGGCAGAGCATAATAATGACTGATATTTATTTCATGATGTTAATTACTTGCTAAATATAAGAATAATGAGTTAAATATGATTGATAAGTATTAATAATTTACTAACAAATTTTATGGATATAGTAGATCTAGTCTAAACTCTGCATAAAGGTGGGGGGGGGAGGAGATTCAATTGAGAGATTTTAATTGTGTTTTAGATCCATATCTGGAAAAATCAGCAACATAAAAAAGGATTAACATAACATCTCTAACTAGTGAACTTCTAAATACATACATAAAAAATACCAACATAACAGATGTATGGAGGATCGCTAACCCAGTAGGTAGGGAATATTCATTTTATTCAACGGTACATAAAACATATTCATGTATTGATTATTTCTTAGTGGACACAAAATTAATTATATACATATAATTCTAAATATCATAATAGTATTATTTCTGATCACTTTTTCTTTAAAATTAGAAAGAATGCCTGATAAAAAAACGATCTGGAGGTTTAACCCCCAAATCTTAAACAACTCACAAGGTTGCACATATTTAAAAGAGCAGATGATATTCTTCTTTGAGACAAATTATACATCAGAAACCTTCCTTATCATGGGAAACATTTAAGGCATGTATTAGAGGAACTATAATTTCATATCAAGCTTTCCAAAATAAAAAGAATAACACTGAACAATTGCAGTTAGAACAAGAAATTAGACAATTAGATTTAGAAAATGCCAAAGAACCAACTATAGATAAACATAATAAGATAACAATACTAAAATATAAGTTAAATTAAGTTTTATCGGCCAGAATAATAAGATTATTTCAAATTACAAAACAAGATAACTTTGAATTTGGTGATAAACCACATAAACTCTTAGCACTCCAACTGAAAAAATGTGAAACAGAAAATACAATTACTAAAATTAAATCAGACAAAGGGGAATTACTAACACTACCTAATGATAATAATAAAATATTTTGCTCAATTTTACCAAAATTTATATACATCAAAAACCTCTGCAAATAATACTCAAATTACAAATGTCTTAGACAATTGTAATCTTCCAAAATTAAATATGGTGGAACAAGAGGGATGAGGAGCTCAGACTACCCTTCAGGAAATAGAAGATACAATAAATTTGCTGCAGAATAGCAAAACGCCAGGACCAGATGGCTTTAGTAATGAATTCTATAAAAGATTCTACAAGATAATTTCTCCATGCCTGCAAGATTTATATATGCACGCTTTTAACGAAAATAGAATACCGGAAACACTAACTGAGTCAATTATTACACTTATACCAAAAAAGGATAAAAATCTAGAAGGCCAAGGCTCATGTAGAGCCATAGTACTCCTAAATACAGATAAAAAAATATTAGCAAAGACCCTTGCGAGAAGATTGAGTAAATATGTTAGCAAACTAATAAACCCAGACCAAGCGGGGTTTATCCCAAAGAGACAATTTGAGACGGCTGTTTAATATTATGTACTCATATAATACTGAAGAAGAAGACCTAGCAATTATTTCATTGGATGCAGAAAAACTTCTTATCAAGTAGAATGGCAATATTTATTCAAAGTATTGCAAAAATTTAATATGGGAGATAACTTTATCTCATGAGTAAAATTATTATATGATAAGCTAGAATACTGACTAATAATATATTATCCCTGAAATTCCAATTAGCAAGGGGCAATAGACAGGGGTGTGCATTATCGCCCCTGCTATTTGCACTAGTGATAGATCATTTAGCAGAAAGTATGTCATTCAAATATTCATGGATATAATACCAAACACTCAAATAATAAAATCTCAATATATGCAGACAACATATTATTATATATTACAAATTTCACAAATTAGCATACCAAATATACTAAATTTAATAGAGGAATTTGGTTCTTTTTCAGATATAGAATAAACTGGAACAAAAGCGAAATTATGACGATAAAACCTCAAGAGCCAATACATCTGTTGAAATTCCCTTTTAGAATTGCAACGGAAAAATGTAAGTATTTTAGCATCCAAATTACTAGGAGATATAAATCATTGCTCAACGCAAACTATATGCCTTTATTAACTAAATTAAATGGGTTGATTACATTTTGGAAAACACTGCCGATGCCCTTAATAGGCAGAATAAATGCGATAAAAATGGTCTTCTTACCACAAATATTGTAGCTATTTCAATCAATACCAATACACTTACCAAAAAAATTATTTAAAAAACTAGATTCTGATATTACAAACATCATATGGGACAATAAATCACACAGAATTCTAAGAAAACACTTGTATAAATCTAAAGAATCAGGGGGACTGACACTCCCTAACTTATTGTATTACTATTGGGCAGTGAATATTAAAAATATAATCTACTAGTTGGACAGTTCTGCACAATAGGTAGATTGGATAAGAATGGAGAAAGAGGATTGTTCCCCTTACTATATCGGAGCGATCCTTCTTTCCCCGATGAAACTGAACAATATAATATATAAGAATAATCCAATTATTCACAGTATAATACGAATTTGGAAACAAATAAAATTAAATTTAAAATCAAGAAATGTATCGCTTCTTTCTCCAATAGCTAATAATCCCTCATTCAAACCATCTATTATTGATAAAACATTTATCCATTGGAAAAGAATAGGAATTAAAATGATGGGAGATATGTATGAAATGGGAACACTTTTATCATTCCAACAATTACAACTAAAATATAATTTGAAAAGTAATCAATATTTTAAACATCTTCAAATTCAAGACTATTTGAAAAAAATATATACAAGGATATCAAACTCTAAACCCAGATTTATTAGAGGAAGGAATGAATAGAAAGACAGAATCAAGCAATTTAATATCATACATATAATATAATTCTAAATATAGAAACACCAATGACAGAGGCAATTAGAAGGAACTTTGAACAAGAGTTATTGATAAAAATTCTGAACGACAGATGGGAAGAAGATCTATTATATGTACATAAATGTTCGATTAATGTAAGACATAACCTAATTCAATTTAAATATTTTACACAGATTATATTATTCAAAAACTAGACTGAATAAAATATTTTCAAATGTTTCCCCCATCTGTGACAAATGTCTAACTCAAATGCCACTATAGCACATTCCTTTGTCTCTTGTACAAAACTGCATAAAATTTGTAATGAAATTTTTGGAACTTTTAGAAAACTATTTAACACAAAATTGAACCCCAATACAGAACTGATTATCTTTGGATCAATGGAAGTAAATATAGTATAGTAAACTAACTATATTCCAAGAAGCTCTTCTTAATTACGGTTTAATAACAGCAAAAAAACTTACTCAAATTCTGGAAAAACGCAACGATGCCAATGTTCAAAATGTGGATTTCAAATATGTCAGAAACGCTACATCTTGAAGAAATGAGATTTCATTTCGGAGTCACGTGAGTGACTTCGTGAAGAGCCCGCCGGCGCGCATGCTCGACATATCGTCGTAACGCGTTGCTGCGACGGCTGGCGGTGGAGCGCGCTCCTCGCCAGCCCTTCATAAGGGGCCACGGAGGTAAGTATTCTACCTTTAGTTGGTGGTCCTTGTTGTCTGATTATGTCTTGCAGCAAGGACATGGATGGGAGTTCGAAGGGCCGGAGGACGTCAGGACGAGTTCGCCGGTCAACAGTTCCGGGGCCTTTACCATCGGCAGTACCTGCAGCGCAGGCCGGGACTCAGGCGGAGATGTGGGTAAGCCCTGTGATTACAGGTCCAGATCCGCCAGCACACCACAGCTCGGAGGAGTTCGACGAGGAGGAGTGTGGTGTGCCGCCAGAGCAGGGGGACCCTGCCATAGCAGTCAGGTCGTCAGCGGGCTCGCTGGCGACCTCGAGCAGGGCACGTGCCGTTGCACGGCCTGTTTCACTCAGCCCTCCGAGAAGGGGGAGGGCAGGAGCCCAGAAGCCTAACCCTGTTAGGGCTAAGGCATTGCCTATCGCGGAGGAGCGGTCAGGTTCCAGGGCGAGACCCGGGGCGGCTGTGAGGTCCAGCCGGCACACCCCGACTCTCGACGCCGGGACGGGTCGGTCGAGTCGGGTCTCGTCACGGTCGCCGAGCCCCCCATGGATGGGTGGGCGAGACCATGCGTCGGCAACGTCCACGATGTGGGCAGCCGGCAAGACTGCGCGGGCCCCAGGCAGCCATGCTTCGGCTGGTGCCGACACCTCGCCGCAAGTGCCCTTAGTGGCAGCGGCTTCAGCTCCCGCTAAACGGAGGCGGTTGAACACGCCCACGCAGGAATCGCGCAGTTTCGCCTCGGCGGCTGTTAGCGACAACTACCGGCACCGGCAGGGCCTCGACGAGGTGCGGGCCGATGACAGGAGCCCGGTTTTCTTTTCAGAGCCAGAGGACTCCGACCACCTGAGTGTTCAGGGTGAAGGGCGTATTGACCGTATGGAGCGGCTGCTGGAGCTCCTGCTTCAACGTCAACAACAGCAGGGCAGCAACAGGCACAGGGCGTCTTCACCAACATCTACTAACAGCCTGGAGCAGCAGGAGGAGGAGGTTCTGGTGGATCCCGTACCAACTCCGTTGGAGGTGCCAGCGGAGGAACTCTTGGATGTGGCGACCAAATTCGCGGCCCCACATACGGCTGGTCTTCCTCTAAATACAAAGCTGGCAGCCACAGTGGACTTTCTTAATAATCAGGTGCTGCAGGAAGAAGTCCTCATCCAGGCTATGAGCCGTCACAAGGCTCCATCAAACTGCAACTCCCTCAACGTGCCTGTGGTCAATACGCCAATATGGGGCAACATTAGTGCGGCTATCCGTCAACAGGAGATAAAATTACAGCGGATCCTGAAACTCCTCACGGCCGGTATTACCGCCTTTGCGCAGTCGGTGGACGGGGACGAACTGAATTTGGACCAGGAAGATGCTCTGGCCTTATTGTGCGCGACCCAGCACGAAATCAACGGGTTTCGCAAAAACAGCATCCACCCAGCACTCAACCCGAAGTTTGCAGGATTGTGCAAACCACCGCCGCCGCCGCCGCCCCGTCAGCTCTTTGGTGAGGACCTCTCGAAGAGAGTCAAAGAGCTTGACGAACAAGCCAAAACGGTGGGGATCATGCGCTCTCAGAGTGCTCCCACACCGTCAGTCTCAAAAGCTCCATACATTCGCTCACGAGGGTCGGCCGGTGCCTCGACGAGGACTCGCCCTCTAGCTCCACAACGACATCAGCACCAGAACCAGCACCAAGGGTCTTTTTTAGGACAGGGTCGGCAGAGACCTTTGTGGAAATCGAAGACGCCGCGCCCTCAAGCCAACCCAGCACCTCCACGGCCACCCACACGTGTCAAGGACCGCCGGTAACCACGGAGGTGAGGGGGTCTGGTTCTCTTTTTTCTCTCTGTTTAACTTCCCATGTTGGTGGTCGTTTACGGTTGTTTTTGGATGCATGGGGTAATTTTACTGGTGATGAGTGCAGCTGCCATCCGAAGCGATAACTGAGTTGCAATGGTGGGTGTGTCACATTAGCAACTCATTTAAGCCTGTCAGGGAGGCTAATCCGGTGGTATATTTACAGACTGATGCAAGCTCCAATGGCTGGGGAGCTACTGATAATTGCTCTAGTTGTGGGGGCAGATGGGACACCCTTGAGGCATCGATGTTGTTGACTCAAGGGATTAACTATTTGGAGTTGCTGGCAGCATTCCACGGACTTTGTGCATATTGTTCCAAGCTTGTTGGAGCACACGTCCGTCTCCAAATAGACAACACCACAGCTGTGGCATATTTAAACCATATGGGTGGTACCAGGTCAGTTTCGTGTGACAAATTGGCTAACTCAATTTGGCTCTGGTGTATTCAAAGAGACATTTGGATTTCAGCTACCTATTTGCCAGGTGAGCTTAATACTGTGGCGGACAACAGGTCACGCAAATTTAATGACAACATTGAATGGATGTTGCATCCTGAGATTTTTTCTAAAGTCACAGCCAAATTTGGTAAACCGGACATTGACCTTTTTGCGTCACGGTTGAACCATCAGGTACCAGCCTACGTTTCATGGGAACCAGATCCTGGGGCAATAGCGCTAGATGCATTCTCGCTGGACTGGGGGAATTGGTTTTTCTATGCCTTCCCTCCGTTTTGCCTCATCAGTCGGGTATTGCGAAAGATTCAGGCAGATGCTGCCAAGGGCATCCTTATTATACCCGACTGGCCCACACAGCCTTGGTATCCGGTGGTCTTTGACATGCTCAACGAACCTTGGGTCCTTTTGAAGGGTTGCCCACAATTGGTTACTCACCCTGTCTCAGGGGAGCTACATCCCTGCCATGGCTGTTTAAATTTGTTGGCTTGCAGGTTCTGAACAGGCCGTTAGTCCAATACGGCCTCTCGGCTCGGACCTTGGATACCATCGGGGCGTCGTGTCGAGAGTCCACAAGGCGAAGATACCGCTCGCATATTAAGAAGTGGGAAGCCTACTGCAGCCGTTCTCGCATCACGTACGATGACGTGACAATAACCGACGTCCTGGAATTCCTCGCGGGGTTGCACCATGATGAACACTTAAGTTACAGTGCCATCAACAGCGCCAGAAGTGCGCTATCATTCTACCTCAAGATTGGGGTAGGATCCAACAGGCTAGTGTCCAGACTCATGCGGGGTATATTCAATATGAATCAGCCTACACCACGCTATAATATCACCTGGGATGTCAGGGACGTATTAACCCTGCTCAGGACGTGGTCTCCCATGGAAGGGCTCCAACTGGACCAACTCACCATGAAGCTGGTGATGTTACTAGCGCTGACTTCAGCTCAGAGGGTACAGACACTACACAAACTTCGTGTCGACAGAATGACATCTACCCCTACAGAAGTAGTCTTTTTCATTGACGAGCTACTAAAGCAGCATAGACCTGGGTGCACAGGGCTGCAGCTGAAGTTCCCGGCATACCCCGCAGATGCTAGGCTATGTTTAGCCTCACATATCCGCCACTATGTCAAGGTGACGGCATGCATCAGAGGAATGGAGAGATACCTGCTTGTCACTCATAAGAGACCTCATCATCGAGTGACAGTCCAGACGATATCCAGGTGGCTTCGAGTCGTCTTGGGTAAGTCAGGTATCGACATTAATGTGTTCAAGTCTCATTCCACCAGGGCTGCATCGACGTCAGCGGCGAGGATCATGGAGGTGCCCATGGACCAAATTCTCGCCACAGCAGGATGGGCGAATGAAGCTGTGTTCCAGCGTTTTTATAACAAGCCTGTTGCTGCTCCTCTACAGTTCGCAGAAGCCGTGCTGAATGCAGGTCAAGAACGTGGAGATGTCCCCGCATGAGGGGTTTTGATTTGTTATTAATAAATATGCTCTTGTTTTGCAGTATGAACTATTGAACAAGTTTTGTTCCTCCCATCCATCCCTGGTAGTGGTGTGTCAGCATGGACGTGGTCCAGGGCGTGTAATCACAGAAGCTTTGAAGTCTTCACGAAGTCACTCACGTGACTCCGAAATGAAATAGTAAGATTGAACGAGAACTTACCAGTTCGAAGGTTGATCTTTATTTTATGAGGAGTCGAAGTGAGGGATTTCGTGCCCTCCTCGCCCAACCCTCAATCACCTTCATCTGGTAATCTTAGTCAATTCAATCATACTATGCAAAGTCATTTCTATTGTTGGTTCTGTGATTCCACGCCGCTACTTTGAAGTATGTCGAGCATGCGCGCCGGCGGGCTCTTCACGAAATTCCTCACTTCGACTCCTCATAAAATAAAGATCAACCTTCGAACTGGTAAGTTCTCGTTCAATCTTACTATTCCTCCTACTTGGCAAAGTAGACCAATTCTTAAAAACTTGGTCTCCTTTTATCAACCTTTTACAAGCATATGGTGCAACATAACATAACCTTAGAAATTAAATGGTTCAGAACCTGGTGACGGATGGGCAAAAATACAAAATAGGTATATCTCTCCTAATTTTTCTTTTCTCTACTTTCCCTTTTTCTTTCAATCTTTTTAGCTTTTCATCTCTGTTCTTTATTTCTTTCGCTATCTGTTTCTTCTCGCTTGTCTATCTCTCCCGACACTCTTTATTTAGAAACATAGAAACATAGAAAATAGGTGCAGGAGTAGGCCATTCGGCCCTTCGAGCCTGCACCGCCATTCAATGTGATCATGGCTGATCATCCAACTCAGTATCCCGTACCTGCCTTCTCTCCATTCCCCCTGATCCCTTTAGCCACAAGTGCCACATCTAACGCCCTCTTAAATATAGCCAATGAACTGGCCTCAACTACCTTCTGTGGCAGAGAATTCCAGAGACTCACCACTCTCTGTGTAAAGAATGTTTTCCTCATTTCGGTCCTAAAGGAATTCCCCCTTATCCTTAGACTGTGACCCCTTGTTCTGGACTCCCCCAACATCGGGAACAATCTTCCAGCATCTAGCTTGTCCAACCCCTTAAGAATTTTGTAAGTTTCTATAAGATCCCCCCTCAATCTTCTAAATTCCATCGAGTACAAACCGAGTCTATCCAATCTTTCCTCATCTGAAAGTCCTGACATCCCAGGAATCAGTCTGGTGAATCTTCTCTGTACCCCCTCTATGGCAAGGATGTCTTTCCTCAGATTTGGAGACCAAAACTGTACGCAGTACTCCAGGTGTGGCCTCACCAAAACCCTGTACAACTGCAGTAGAACCTCCCTGCTCCTATACTCAAATCCTTTCGCTATGAATGCTAACATACAATTTGTTTTCTTCACTGCCTGCTGCACCTGCATGCCTACTTTCAATGACTGGTGTACCATGACACCCAGGTCTCGTTGCATCTCCCCCTTTCCTAATCTGCCACCATTCAGATAATAGTCTACCCTCATGTTTTTGCCACCAAAGTGGATAACCTCACATTTATCCACATTATACTGCATCTGCCATGCATCTGCCCATTTACTCAGCCTATCCAAATCACCCTGCAGCCTCCAAGCATCCTCCTCACACCTAACTATACCCCCCAGCTTGGTATCATCTGCAAATTTGGAGATGTTGCATTGAATTCCCTCGTCCAAATCATTAATATATATTGTAAATAGCTGGGGTCCCAGCACTGAGCCTTGCGGCACCCCACTAGTCACTGCCTGCCATTCTGAAAAGGACCCGTTTACTCCTACCCTTTGCCTCCTGTCTGCTAGCCAGTTCTCTATCCACATCAATACTGAACCCCCAATACCGTGTGCTTTAAGTTTGTATGCTAATCTCTTATGCGGGACCTTGTCAAAAGCCTTCTGAAAGTCTAGATATAACACATCCACTGGTTCTCCCTTATCCACTCTACTAGTTACATCCTCGAAAAAATCTATCAGATTTGTCAGACATGATTTACCTTTCGTAAATCCATGCTGACTTTGTCCAATGATTTCACCACTTTCCAAATGCGCTGCTATCCCATCTTTAATAACTGACTCTAGCAGTTTCCCCACTACCGATGTTAGACTAACTGGTCTGTAATTCCCCGCTTTCTCTCTCCCTCCTTTTTTAAAAAATGGGCTTACATTAGCTACCCTCCAATCCTCAGGAACTAATCCAGAATCTAAGGAATTTTGAAAAATTATCACTAATGCATCCACTATTTCTGTGGCTACCTCCTTGAGTACTCTGGGATGCAGACTATCTGGCCCTGGGGATTTATCGGCCTTCAATCCGTTCAATTTACCCAAAACCACCTCCCGGCTAACCTGGATTTCACTCAGTTCCTCCATCTTATTTGACCCCCGTTCCACTGCTATTTCCGGCAGATTATTTATGTCTTCCTTAGTGAAGACAGAACCAAAGTAGTTATTCAATTGGTCTGCCATGTCCTTGTTCCCCATGATCAATTCACCTGTTTCTGACTGCAAGGAACCAACATTTGTTTTAACTAGTCTCTTTCTCTTTACATATCTATAAAAACTTTTGCAGTCAGTTTTTAAGTTCCCTGCCAGTTTCCTTTCATAATCTATTTTCCCTTTCCTAATTAAGCCCTTTGTCCTCCTCTGCTGGATTCTGAATTTCTCCCAGTCCTCCGGTAGGCGGCTTTTTCTGGCAAGTTTGTATGCCTCATCTTTTGTTTTTATACTATCCCTGATTTCCCTTGTTATCCATGGATGCACCACCTTCCCCGATTTATTCTTTTGCCAAACTGGTATGAACAACTTTTGTACTTCATCCATGCAGTCTTTAAATACCTTCCATTGCACATCCACTGTCAACCCTTTAAGAATCACCTGCCAGTCTATCTTGGCCAATTCACATCTCATACCTTCAAAGTTACCTTTGTTCAAGTTCAGAACCCTTGTTTCTGACTTAATTTTGTCACTCTCCATCATAATGAAGAACTCAACCATATTATGGTCACTCTTCCCCAAGGGGCCACGCACAACAAGACTGCTAACTAACCCTTCCTCATTACTCAATACCCAGTCTCGAATAGCCTGCTCTCTCGTTGGTTCCTCCACATGTTGGTTGAGAAAACTATCCCGCATACATTCCAGGAAATCCTCTTCCTCAGCACCCCTGCCAATTTGATTCACCCAATCTACATGCAGATTGAAGTCACCCATTGTTACCCTTGTTGCACGCATTTCTAATTTCCTGTTTGATGCCATCCCCAACTCCAATACTACTGTTAGGTGGCCTGTACACAGTTCCCACTAGCGTTTTCTGCCCCTTAGAGTTTCGCAGCTCTACCCATATCGATTCCACATCCTCCACGCTAATGTCCTTCCTTTCTATTGCATTAATCTCCTCTCTCACCAGCAACGCTACCCCACCTCCTTTTCCTTTTCGTCTATCCCTCCTGAATATTGAATATCCCTGGATGTTCAGCTCCCAGCCTTGGTCATCCTGGAGCCATGTCTCCGTGATTCCAACTATAGCATAGTCATTTCTTTTTTCTTTTACTGAAGAAAAGGTAAAAAAAAAGAGATTAATAAAAACATGTTTTTTTTTAAATCAGATTGAGCTTTTTTGAAAAGTAATCAAAAATAATGATGTGGACAAAACCGTAGACATTTGATAAAATTCCGCATGGTAGGCTGATCTGGAAGGTCAGATAGCTTGGGATCCAGGGAGAGCCAAATGACTAGATAAAGATTTGGCTTCATGAAAGGAAGCAGAGGCTAATGGTGGAAGGTTATTTTGTTCAGACTGGAGGTCTGTGACTAGTGGTGTGCCTCAGGAATTGGTGTTTGGATCAGTACTATTTGTGGTCTACATCAACAATTTGAATGGGAATGTAGAAAGCATGATTAGTAAGATCACAGATAACACTAAAGTGGGTCATATCGTATATAGCAAAGATGTTTATCAAAAATTGAGAATTGAGATGGGAAAGATGAGGGGCAACTTTTTCAGACAGAGAGTATTGAATATGTGGAGTGGGCTGCCAGACAACAAAGTTGAGGCAGGTACTTAAAAAAAACATATATCCATTTAAGAAAGAAATGAAGCAATTTGTTTATGTTCTCAAAGGGCCATAATTCTTTGAAACTCTCTTCCTCAAATGCTGTAAAATTAAAGTCATTAAATATGTTTAAATCAGAGAATAGATAGTTCCTGAATACCAATTTACAACCAATGTAAATTTGAGATTAGCTGTGATCTTATTTAATGATGGGACAGGCTCTTATATTCGATTGACCTATTCCTCCTATTTGTTTGCTGCTTTATTCAAATTCCTAGAAGGCAGACTTTATTGTGTAAAATCTCAATTATTGATAATCAATCACAATCTTGAAGAACAGTTTGCCAAATGTGGTCAACCTGAATTGTTGATTATAGTTAATAGTTCACACTTCTCAGTCAACATCTCTGTGTGATCCTCAAAGTGCTGACAGTTTGATCATTGGACAACAACAATTCATTACACACATGATAATAGAAAAGCAGATAATACTGAGGTGCAGCCAAAGAACTGCTGAAGAAGGCAATCTCATCTTCATCAGACTTCTTCTTCAGCTTTCCAGCTTTCCTCAATTACTCAGTTTAATGATGGTGAAAAGTATCTGTGCAGTTTTATGTATAGATCAATTAGAACTCAATTTCTCACAACAGAAAGCAGTCAAAGAAGAGAAAAGGCCCAGAAGGGTTCAAAAAGTGAAGACATTTGCAGCATAACCTTTATCAATTTGTATTTCAGAGAATATGGCTCAAGTGATTTCTGACATTTATGCTGAACAGTTTATTTTGCATATTCATTCTTGAAAAAATGAAGAAATAAACTCTATGTGAAAGAAGGTGAATTTTGTCTTCATCGTAGTAATGAGGTGAAGGCAGTTTACAATCTTCGTGTAAAGCATTGCAAAGGCTCAGTATAAAACTGAGAAAAATGTACCTTTTAATTTGTTCTATTATAAATCAACAGTCAACTTACTTCCTATGTATAGATATAAGTATACACTTCCTATATATAGATATATAGAACAGACTATTGACCGACATCTACAACAAACCTACTGACTTACATAGCTATCTTGACTACACTTCTTCCCACCCTGCTTCCTGTAAAGACTCTTTCCCCTAATCCCAATTCCTCTGTCTACGCTGCATCTGCGTCAAGGATGATGCTGTGTTCCATACCAGGACATTGCAGATGTCCTCATTCTTTAGGAAATGGGGGTTCCCCTCTTCCATTATAGATGAGGCACTCACTGGGGTCTCCTGCATATCCCGCAGCTCCACTTTTACTCCCCCTTCCCCCATTCGGAACAAGGACAGAGTCCCCCTTGTCCTCATCTTCCACCCCATCAGCCATCACATACAGCATATAACCCTCTAATATGTTCGCCACCATCAACAGGATCCCACTACTCACCACATCTTCCGATCTCCACCCCTTTCTGTTTTCCACAGAGACCGTTCCCTCCAAAACTCCCTTGTCAACTCGTCCATTCCCACCCAAACCACCCCTCCCCATGTACTTTCCCCTGCAACTGCAGGAGATGAAACACCTGTCCCTTTACCTCCCGCTTCGACTCCCTCCAAGGACCCAAACAGTCTTTCCAGGTGAGGCAAATGTTCGCTTGCACCTCCTCCAACCTCATCTCTGTATGCACTTTTCCAGGTGTCAACTTCTCTACATCAGTGGGACCTAGTGCTGGCTCGGCAATCGTTTCACTGAACACCTCCGCTCAGTCCATCTTAAATTCTTAATGTCCCAGTGGCTCAGCACTTCAACTCCCCCTCCCATTCCTAATCTGACATTTCTGTCCTGGGCCTCCTCCATTGTCAGAGTATGGCCCTGCGCAAATTGGAGGAACAGCACCTCATATTTTGTTTGGGTAGTTTACACTCCAGCGGTATGAACATTGACTTCTCTAAGTTCAGATAGCCCTTGCTTTCTGTTGTGTATTTGTTGCTTGGAATGGTCTTTAAATAACACTCGGACATGGGAGTAAACTAACAAGCTTCTTAATTCTAAACGCCACCTTGAGTCTCCTCCTGCGCATGCATACCATTGCGCAAGACATCAAATATGTTCATTATATTACATACATAACACTCCTCCCCCTTTAACTTGGAGGCAGGTAACACCATTTCCATTTCATACACCACACTCTCCCCCTCTAACTTGGGGGCAGGTAAAACCATTTCTATTAAATACACAGCACTCCTCCCCTTTTAACTCAATTTCACCTTCATGGTATATGCTATTTACCTAACATATAATTGATTAATACACTGTTGCAAAATTGTATTATTAAAGTCATCTTACAATACATCCTCATAACTGTAATAATCATATCTAAAATTAGCACATATTTTTTTCATTCCACCCATCTTCCTTAAACCAAGTATATTACACCTTGCTTTATGTGTTATCATTTTCTGTTCCCTTATGTGTAAATCGCAAACTCTTTCTAATCGCTCTAGCTCTGCCTGTATCTCCGCCTCTTCCTTTTTTTCCCTTTTTTTAAAATTTTCTAATCTGAGATTGAAAGTTTCTTCCTGTTCATGATATTCTGCTAAGGTTAACGTTTTATTTTCTGCTTCATATATTCGCTTTGTTATCTTCTGTTTCTGTTCATTATTTGTAGTTGGAATCTGACACCTGGCTGCAGGTTTTCGTTTTGCTAGCACCTTCCTCTGTCGCTCAATTTCCTTGTGCTGCGTATTTATCTGCTCTTGTTGTTTAATAAGATTCTGCAATGCATAACCATCTGTCCATTGCTCGGTGAAGGAGGCTCCATGCTGGACTGTAGTGAAGTGTCCTAGTTGCAATCACTCCTGCAAACTTTTATCTCGACCGGCAAGCCTCTCTTCTTTAGACTTTTCAATTAGCAACTTTTTACTAATTGTCACACATTTATTTAACCATTCTTTGTATTATTTAAGCCTTTTCTGTTGTTCATCTATTTGTCTTATTAAGTCATATTTCTGGTTCTTCATCAAGAAGTAGGATCTATATTGTCTTTGCCATACAACAGTGGCTTTGATTTGTGCTCTGCATAGTTTTCTTGCTTCATAATCAAGGTAGTGTCACTGCACTATAATTGCTGTATATTTCAGTTTGAGGAAATATTTTCTATATTGTTTAAGCCTTTTGTATCATTTAAGCCTTTTCTGTTGTTCATCTATTTTTCTTCTTAAGTCACATCTCTGGTTCTTCATCAAGAAGTAGGATCTATATTGTCTTTGAAATACAACAGTGGCTTTGATTTGTGATCTGTATAGTTTTCTTGCTTCATAAGCAAGGTGGTGCAACTGCACTGCAATTGCTGTATATTTCAGTTTGCGGAAGTCTTTCCTATACCAAATCATACGGAGTACTGACTGAACTTTTACAGCCTCCCTCTTTTGCTTAACCCACTGCCTAACCACCATACCCTTTTAGGCAGCCTGAATGGTAATGGTTACATACCTCATTGACTGATATTGCACAAACTGGGAATGCCCTATTTTGCATGCTTTGTACCAACTCTGGATCAAAATGACTGCTTGTCGCATAGCTCTGTACCATACCCTTGATGGGTACCCACAGAATGAACCTTGCAACGTGACTATAGCCACCTTTTGAATCAAGAAATGTTTTTTTGTAATGCTCATCATTAAGAATTAATTAATCTGGCGTGCTGCCTAGATTTTCTCAACCAATTCTCTGGTTTTGACCCCGCGGTAGAAGGCCTGAATACTAATCACTGCTTTTCTCAAACTATTATAATGTCTCACATGGGAATCTCTTATCTGGCAAGCTCGGTATCATTGCTGTACAGCACTGGCGGACCAGCGTAGTTTCTTGAAATATTGATGCTGTTTATGCATTTGATAATAAGTGTGTATGACCTTGGCAGATTTGTGCATTCACCGCAAAAGCTTTCGAACAACCATTCCTCGGTAGGCAGCCTGAAGCAGCACAACCCTGCTACATACCTTCATGTAAGTTTTGCGATCAATTTCCATTTTAAGGTGCACTCTATAATGGGTTTGTACTATTATAGCTGCCAATCTCATTGCCCTGTATGGACGCTATACTCTGTGCCTTCTAAATGCTGCTTGTATTACCGTTGCTACCATTTGTCCCGGATCTCTCTCTGTATCTTCATACCCCTGAATGCAGCTTGAATAGTTAGGGTTGCCCTCTGGATGGAAATCTCCCAATGCATTTGACTTCTGTCCATTTGCATTTGACTTCTGTTCCTTTGCACTTGACTTCTGTCCCTTTGCACTTGAATTCTGTCCAGTACATGTGCCCTGTACTGCTGTTGGTAAGCTCTAACAGCATCACACTGGTTTTTGGTGTGACCCGTTCCCGAGCACCTGAAACACCTACTATCTCTGACTTTACACATCGCCGTCTCATGGCTGCCTCCACATCTCCAGCACTGGAGTTGTGAATCTTGTCTCTGGATGCCCTTGGAGGTTTTGGCTGGAATTGAGCCATTAATGCCTCCTTACATTCCTCGTACATTTTACTTGTGGGCTTTGCTGGCTGCAGCAACGCACGTAAGGTGTGATAACCCTTGCTTCCTAAGCTTACAATGAACCAATCTCTCTTCTTTTCTTCTGCAGTGATATAATTGAAAATGAACCAAGCCTCCAAGACTTCGGTCAATTTTTCAGTATTATACCCAGAGTCTAACTGGGGCAGATTTCCTACAATTTGAGTAGCCATGCTACACTGTTGCTATCCAGATGTACTATGGTCTACTCTCTCTTGTGTTCTCTGCACTGGACTTAATCCTTTTACACACTAAGAAGTTATCCAGCCCACTGACTATTACTAATTCTTATATTAATAGATTTCATTTCTGAGTCACGTGAGTGACTTCGTGAAGAACCCGCCAGCATGCATGCGCGACATATCGTCGCTCGCATTTGCAGTCGACGGCTGGAGGTGGAGCGCGGCTCACCACCAGCCCTTCATAAGGACCGCTCAGGTAAGTATGGGCAACCTTGAGCTGGTTGTCCCTGGTGTTTGGACTGTGTTTTCTTCAACAGGGATATGGATAAAAGGAGTACATATCCGAAAGGAGTCGTCGGCCACTATTCCCGGAGCTCTCTACAACGGCAGCACCCGCAAGTCGGGCCGGGAAAAAGGCGCGGAAGTCGGGGAGTCCTGTGACTACAGGACCCGACCCACCGACACAGCTGTGTACGAGCGGGGAACCCGCAGAGCAGCAAGGTGGAACGGCGCCTGAGCAGGTAGACCCTGACTCCATTTCACTATCTCCAACTGGGAGAGAAACGTTGGCTGAAATGAGCAAACAGGTTACACGTGCTGCTGCACGGACCTTCTCCCCGAGCCCTCGTGGAAGAGCCAGGGATAGAGCTCAACAGCAAAGCCCTTATAGGGCAGAATATTCACCAGAGGCCGCTACACTGTGGACTGGTGGCTTATTGAGACCCGAGTCCACTGGCAGACCAGGAAGGGCCAGTGTAGACTCACCACCTAGCAGAACCAGTAGAAGTCATGCAGCTGGAGTCTCACCACGGTCACCGCACCCCCCATTAGTGGCAGGACGGGACCGTACGTTGCCTGAGTCCCAGGAGAAGGACAGGCGGCAAGTCCGCGCGGATGTCGGGTCACCACGCTGCGGCGGCAGGTACTGACTTCACTACGCATATGGCTTTTGAGGCAGTCGGACCTAGCTCATCCAAAAGGAGGCGAATGAGCAGATCCGCGCGGGAGTCGTACAGCTCCGCTGAGGCGGCTGGCAGCGACTTTTCGTCACGGCACCGAGATTACCTCGATGAGGTACGGGCCGGTGATAGGAGCCTCAGGAGTTCCTTCGGGCATGAGGGATCTGACCTCCCATTCACTCACGATGAAGGACCCATCGAACGAATGGAGAGGATGATGGAACGGATCCTGCAGCAGAGTCAACGGCAGGAAATGTCCAGTTCCAGGGGACTTTTGGACATATCCCCATCGTCAATGGGTAGCATGAGGCAGCCAGGAGAAGAAGAGGATATATTGGTACATGAACCAGTGGCACCTGAGGTTCCTCAGGAAGAACTGTTGGACGTGGCAGCCAAGTTTTCTTTACCCAAATCATCGGGGCAACCTCTTAAACCAAAACTGGCTGCTACCATTGACTTCCTCACCAATCATCAACTACAGGATCAGGTCCTTGCAGAAGCCATGAATAGGTACAAGGCACCGAGCAATTGCAACTCACTCAATGTACCTATAGTAAATATGCCTATTTGGGGCAATATAAGCCCGGGCATAAGAGCACAGGAGATAAAATTACAAAGAATCCTAAAATTGCTCACGTCTGGGATTACCGCTTTTGCGAGGTCAGTGGATGGGATGGATTTAAACACCGAACAGGAGGCCGCTCTTGCATTATTGCGTAATATGCAATATGAGATAAATGCGTTTCGGAAAAGTACCATCAAGCCCACTCTAAATCCCAAATTCGCGGGGCTATGCACAGCATCTCCAACACCACCACCCAGACAACTATTCGGGGAAGACCTACCGAAGCAGGTCAAGGATCTAGACGACCATGCCAAGAGAGTGAGGTCTTATGAGGTCTTATGCCTTATGAGGTTGCACACCTCGACCAGACAAACGGCGAGGAAAATGCCATATTCCAGGCCACGGGGTCAAACTGAAAGGCCAGCAAGGACCTACATACCGGCGCCTCCACAATACCAGCAATTTCAACAGCCGAGGCCTTTTTTAGGGCAAGGCCCGCAGCGGCCAGCATGGAAGATGCAGCAACCGCATCACCAGCACAACCCAGCACCTCCACGTCCCACCAAACATGCCAGGGACCGCCGATAACCATGGAGGGAAGGCGGTCTGGATTTCATGCACTTGCATGTCTAACCTCACATGTTGGAGGGAGATTACGGTTCTTTAAGGAGGCATGGGATACCATCACCTCAGATGAGTTTATTTTACAAAGTATTCAAGGCCATGAGATTGAGTTTATAAATGGTCAACTTCCCCGACATCAGCATATGTCGAATCGCAAATTTGCACTTTCCAATAAGGAAGTAGCAGAAGGCAATGCTGAAATCTTGAGATTACAAGAACAAGGGATGATAGAAAGAACTATCCACGAATCAATTGAATTCGTATCCAACATTTTCACAAAAACCAAGATGGTGGATGTCAGGTTATCATAGATCTAAACCATTTGAATACTTTTCTAAAATATACCCATTTTAAAATGGGCACGCTCGAGACGGCCAAATCTCTGGTTTCCAAGGGCTGCTTCATGGCATGCATTGATTTAAAAGATGCATACTATTCGGTATCCATTCAGAAACATCACAGGAAGTTCTTAAAATTTACCTGGATGGATCAACTTTGGCAATACAGAGCTTTGCCCAATGGGCTTACCACAGCCCCCAGATTGTTTACTAAATTACTCAAGCCAGTGTTAGCAACACTGAGGAGACAAAACCATACGGTTATGCCTTACTTGGATGATATCCTAATTATTGGGAATACATTGGAATCAACAAAATTGACAGTTACAGCCACTGTGACATTATTTCAAAAAATGGGATTTATTATCCACCCAGATAAATCAAAGTTCTGTCCTTCACAGATCATGGACTATCTGGGATTTACGATAGATTCCAATCGAATGATTACCACCATTCCATTTAACAAAGTTGGGGATATCATTGAAGCATGTAATAATCTGGTCTGTGCCAGTATACCATCAATCAGACAAGCTGCCAAGGTAATTGGGAAAATGGTAGCAGCTTTTCCAGCTGCTCAATTCGGACCTTTACATTATCAAAATTTGCAAAGATCCAAGATTTCAGCATTAAAATTGAATGCTGGACATTTTGATAGACCCATGCAGCTGCCATTCAAGGCAAAAATTGAGTTACAATGGTGGATTGACAATATCCGTAACTCATTCAAACCCATCATTGTGCCTCGTCCGTTGGTGTACATACAAACAGACACAAGCTCCCATGGCTGGGGAGCTACGGACAACAACACTAGTTGTGGGGGCGGATGGGACACACTTGCATCTACCCTTTTGTTATCACAAGGGATAAACTATTTGGAGATGCTAGGGCCATTCCACGGACTTAGAGCTTATTGTTCAAACATTACTGACACTCATGTCTGTCTCCAAATAGACAACACCACTGTGGTGGCATATCTAAATCATATGGGCAGTACCAGGTCAATTTCATGTGATGAATTGGCTAATACAATTTGGCTCTGGTGCATACAACGCAATATTTGGATTTCAGCTACCTACCTACTAGGTAAGCTCAATATAGTGGCGGACACCAGGTCACGGAAATTTAATGACAACATTGAGTGGATGTTAAATCCCCAAATATTCGCCAAAATTACAGCCTAATTTGGTAAACCGGATATTGACCTTTTCGCGTCACGGTTAAACGATCAGGTACCAACATATGTATCATGGGAACCAGATCCTGGGGCAATGGCGATGGACACTTTCTTGCTAGACTGGGGGAAATGGTTTTTCTACGCATTTCCTCCATTTTGCCTCATCAGTCGGGTATTGTGGAAATCCAGTCAGATGCTGCTAAAGGCATTCTTATCATACACGACTGGCCTACGCAGCCATGGTATCCGGTGGTCCTTGGAATGATAAGTGAACCATGGGCCCTCTTAGAGAATTGCCCACAATTGGTGACGAACCCTGTTACAGGGGAATATCATCCCTGCCATAGTCATTTGAAATTATTGGCTTGCAGGTTCTGAATAGACCATTACTGAGTATGGTCTCTTGTCAAGGACAATGGATACAATTGGAGAATCATGCAGGGAGTCCACAAGATGGCAATATTTAACGCAAATCAGGAAATGGGAAACCTACTGCGGCCACTTGAACATTGCATATGACTCCGTCACCATAACAGATGGGCTGGAATTTCTTGCGGGGTTGCATCATGACGAACACCTCAGCTACAGTGCCATCATTAGCACCAGGAGTGCGCTATCATTCTACCTCAATATCGAAGTAGGATCCAATAAATTGGTGTCCAAATTGATGCGGGGAATATTTAATTCAAACCCGCCCAGACCCCGTTACAATGTTACCTGGGACATTGGGAGAGTATTAACCCTACTCAGGACATGGTCGCCCATGGCTGGGCTCGATTTGGACAAACTCACCCTGAAGCTGGTGATGTTATTGGCACTTACCTCAGCACAAAGGGTACAGACGCTTCAAAAGATCAAGATTGACAGAATGGTCTCTACCCCAGAGAAAGTAATTTTCTATATTGATGAATTACTAAAGCAGCATAGACCTGGGTTCACAGGGCTGCAGCTGGTGTTTCCAGCATACCCCGCTGATGCTAGGCTATGTTTAGCCACTCATATCTGCCACTATATTAAAGTGACGCGGAATTTAAGGGGAATAGAAAAATATCTGCTAATCAGCCACAAAAAACCACACCATAGAGTGTCGGTTCAGACGATCTCCAGATGGCTCAGGATCGTCTTGGACGCAGCAGGTATTGACACTAATGTCTTTAAATCCCAATCGACCAGGTCGGCATCGACGTCGGCGGCAAAGGTCATGGAGGTGCCCATGGACCATATTCTTGCCACAGCGGGATGGGCTAGTGAAGCCACTTTTCAACGGTTTTACAACAAACCTGTTGCCGCTCCTGTAATGTTCGCGGAGGCCGTGCTGAATGCGGGTCAAGAACATACAGCTACTCCCCAGTGAGGGTTTTTTTTCTTTGTTATAATTAATAAATATTATTATTTTTCAGTACATCCAGTCTGAAAAGTTGATTACTCCTATCCATCCTTATAGTGGCGTGTGTGAGAGCATGGACGTGGTCCAGGGCATGAAATCACAGAGCTTTGAAGTCTTCATGAATTCACTCACGTGACTCCGGAATGAAATAGTAAGATTAAACGAGAACTTACCAGTTTGAAGTTTGATCTTTATTTTATGAGGAGTTGCGATGAGGGATTTCGTGCCCTCCGCTCCCAACCCTCGATCATAAAGTCAACTGGTAATTAGAGTCTCTTCAATCTTACTATAACAATTCATTTCTTTGTTTGTTGGTTCTGTGATACCACACCGCTGCTTTCAAGAATGTCGCGCATGAGTGCTGGCGGGTTCTTCACAAAATCCCTCATCGCAACTCCTCATAAAATAAAGATCAAACTTCAAACTGGTAAGTTCTCGTTTACTCTTACTATTTATACTAATAAATCAACATTTCATGTTAATAGCAAACTAGAACATTTTAACCATATATCTGCTATGGACACTGATTTACTTAAATCATTGATACAGTGACCCATATATTAAATTCATACAGTCCAGTTTTCACTGTGAGAAATTCACCGGTCCGACTTGTTTGTCTCTGGACTCTGGTGCCTCAGCGACCGCTCGGGCTGTCCTTGCTGTTGCTGTCTTCACTGGGCTGGAGCTAGCTCTTGCTGGCTCCCGCTGCTTTGTTGGCCTGCTTGCTTGCTGGTTTCATGGCTGGCCTGGCAGTTGCTGGCTTTTGTTGCTTTGCCTGTTGCTGGCCTCACGGCCTGGCTGCTGCTGCCGGGCTGACCGGGCTGGATGTCCCACTGGCTGTGTCCCACTTTCTTTGCATCACTGCCTAGCTGTTGCTGCCAGCTGACTGTGTCTTGCTAGTGGGGGGCGCTGTGTCCCGCTTTTCTAGTGGTTGGGCTGGCCCCTTCTCTCTTGGCCGGGTCCACTTCTCTCGCGACCGGACTTTCTCTGCTCCCAGCTGTCTCTTGCGGCCGGGCTGGAGACTCGGCTGTCATCGGTGATGGTTGCTGGGCCTGTCCGTGTGCTGCATGGTACTGGACCTCACCCGCCATCGGTGGTGACTACTGGGCCTGGCCGTGGGCTATACAGCCCTGGAACTCACCCGACGTTGGTGGCGGCTGCTTGTGTCTGGCCATGGGCTGCACCACCCTGGAAAGCGTTCCAGTTAAGCTGACACCATTGCTGTCCTGCTGGTTATGCTTCTAGCTTCCAGCTGCGCTCTTCGGTGACATTTACTGCCCCGCTTGTTTTCCTTGCATTCTTGCTTTGGTGCCAAATCTTTTTGCTTGGTGCCATTCCAATTTGTGTCACCAAATACAAAACTCTTTTTTAACTTTTTATTTTCTCTCTGCAGTACTCGTTCTTCTCTTCTCTGTTCTTCTATCGTCGTCGCCAATTGTTGTGTATTTTGTTGCTTGAAATGGTCTTTAAATAACACTCGGACACGGGAGTAAACTAACAAGCTCCTTTATTCTTAACGTCACCTTGAGTCTCCTCCCGCGCATGCGAACCATTGCACAAGACATCAAATATGTTAATTACATTTCGTACATAACACTTTCTTTCTCCATCTCCATCCCCTTCCCAGTTCTCCCACTAGTCTTACTGTCTCTGACTACATTCTATCTTTGTCCCGCCCCCTCCCCTGACATCAGTCTGAAGAAGGGTCTCGACCCGAAATGTTGCCCATTCCTTCTCTCCAGAGATGCTGCCTCTCCGGCTGAGTTACTCCAGCATTTTGTGTCTCTATACACACAAAAAAACACACACACATATATATATATATTAGGACTTACCCCAGCTGTCCTAACATGATATTCTCTTTCCTAGATTCATAATCGTAACATCTTCTCCAAATGGGAATGCTATTTATTGCAAAAATAATGTAATGTACATAATGTGTCTACAATGATTGTATGCTTATTTTGAACCTGGTATAGTCTGCAATTATTTTGTATAGACCACTTCTTCTCATCTCTTCTGACTGAATTATTTTGGGCATTACATTAAAAAGGCAATATTTTAATCCGCAAATTCATCCAATTTCCATGGAGATAGTTTAAACATGCATCAAAAAGTAGATTGTTTAGTTTACAAATTGTACATTATCCAGATCGATTATAGAATTATTTTCAAGACAGGAGGACTAACATTATAGATATTAAATTACAATTTGAACATGATAATGATAAAACAGTCAGCTACTCTAAATTTAAATGGAAGATAATAGTTTGGACTTTTTCCTGTACTGGAGCCATAATATGCAGTCCCTCGAATAATCATACCCGCGTGTCCCATGTGTACATCAGCATGCTCTGGCTAAATAATTAGTCCTCTATAGGACTTCAAATGGGAGTCCAAAGCCTCACCAGTGTCAGATGTATTTATGGATACATTTGAACATAAGAACTAAATAATAGAGCAGGATACTGTAGCAGCATAATGTGTAAAAATAAAGAATTGGAATGATCTTACGAAGTGTTGGGGCAGCATTCCTTGAAGCATTGCAGATATTTATGTTTCCCAGGACTAGAGAAAAGCAAAGAAGGCCTGGTGATTCATTCACATTATAGTACATTAGGAACAGTTACATTTTCCTCCCAATTGCATCCTTAGCCTTGAACACAATGGAGGTTCAAGCATACAAATGCACAAAGATATGAATTAGAAGCAGCAATAAGCAACTCAGCCCCCTCAGACTGTCCCACCATTTAATAAAATTACTGCTGATCTGATAGTAAGACCGACCCCCTTACTAAGCAGGAATTTATTTATCCGTGCCTTGAAAATATTCAAAAAACTCTGCACCATCATTTAAGCAGGAGTTCCAAAATCTCAACTCTCTGTGAAAAGATAATGTTTTACTTCATCTATATCTTAAATGGGTGACCCTTTAATTTTAATAAGTGACATTCATTTCACATTCTCCTACAAGAGAAAAAATCCTCTCCACATCAAGCCTGTCAACACCCTGTAATATGGGCAAATATTTTTAACATTGAATCTACTATAATTCACTATAATAATTCCATTATTTTAAATTGCCATTCGAAACATAAATCTAAGAGGATTTCCAACAATACTGCACTCTGATATTTTATAGACTGCTATATTATAGTACTAGGCTAAGTGGGACCCGTCAGGCCCCATGTTCACACGGGAGGGCTGGGCCCCAAACTCAATATTCCACCTCTCCACCAATTCCAATATTGGTGACCAGTGGGGGGGGCTTTCTGGGGTGCTAGTATAGGTGTTGTGGGCTGAAAGGACTGGTTTCCAGAGGGCTAGTATGGACATTGTGGGCCTAATGGATTCTTAGGCTGGCAGCTCAGTCATGCAGGCCTGGTGGGCTGGCACCTCTGTCACTCAGGCCTGGTTGGCAGCTCAATCACTAAGGCCTGGTGGGTTGGCCGAAACTGCCAGAAATGTTGCCCAAAACAGGTGACAGACTGTGAGAGAGAAGAGGGAGAGGGTGGATAATCAATTTTAGACATTTATCATCTATTTCGGCAGATCACAGCAATAAAGGAGGAATGTCTATCCTGGCCTGGATCTCACAGGGAGCCAATGAAGAGAGGGAGAAAAATACTGGGGTGAGGTTTAATACTTGCAGGGGAATAGTTGCTGATGTATCGAAGGGAGTCCTCCTGGACTAGTACAGGCGTGATGGGCTGAAGAGACTTTTAAAAAATCTCAGTGAAAGGCACTTCTTCAGGACTCGTCGTGACCTGCCACAGGCTTATTCGGCCAAAATGCTCTTCCTGGGCTAATAAGGCAATTTTTGGCAAAAGGAACTGGTTTATTGCCTAATAGGGGCCTTACGGGCCAAATTGAGTGGTTTCAGGCAGGCCAAACAACTCATTTTATTTCATTTCCATTGCCATTTCAGTTTCAAGCACAGGGCAGGCCAAAAAACTCATCTCATTTTCATTTCATTTCATTTCCATTGCCATTTCTGTTTCCAGCACAGGGCAGTCCAAACAAATTTTCTCATTTTCAGTTCATTTAATTTCCATTGCCATTTAAGTTTCAAGCACTGGGCAGGCCAAACAACTCATCTAATTTTCATTTCATTTCATTTCCTTTACCATAGGCTTATTGGGCCAAAATGCTCTTCCTGGGCTAATAAGGCCATTTTCGGCAAAAGGAACTGGTTTATTGGCTAATAGGGGTCTTGTGGGCCAAAATAAGAGTTTTCAGGCAGGCCAAACAACTCATTTCATTTAATTTCCATTGCCATTTCAGTTTCAAGCACAGGTCAGGCCAAATAAATCATCTCATTTTCATTTCATTTCATTTCCATTGCCATATCAGTTTCAAGCACAGGGCAGGCCAAATAACTCATCTCATTTTCATTTAATTTAATTTCCATTGCCATTTCAGTTTCAAGCACAGGACAGGCCAAACATCTCATTTCATTTTCATTTCATTTCATTTCCATTGCCATTTCAGTTTCAAGTACAGGGCAGACCAAACAACTCATCTCATTTTCATTTCATTTCATTTCCATTCCCATTTCAGTTTCAAGCACAGGGCAGACCGAAGAGCTCATCTCATTTTCATTAAGAGCTAACAAATCATTTATTGCATGTACATTGCAGACTCACAGTTCAGTAGAGTCACCGTTCTGTTGACTCACAGCAGAATCACAGTTGTGGACTTTCCCTCATGTTCTTCCAGAGTGACTTTTTCATGTCCAGGCATCCGGGGTTTTGTAATCCTGTCCGCCCTCCTGGAAGGGGTGTTACCTTCATCATGGTGATTGACAGGCGAGAAGACCAATCAGCTGATCTCAAGATTATTTAAACATTCATAACTTTATTATTTTTCATCGATCGGAAAAATCCTAGGTGCTGCATCAGCAGAGGAGGACTGTGAGTAAGATGGCCAAAAATCATAGCGATATATGTTAGCATTTTTTCTAAAATTAATATATAGCGCAGACAGGAAATGGTCAAGATGAGACTAGTTATATAGATGATTTGACTAGATGGCATGTAGAGTTTTCACTCTATCTCAATCTTCCCAATACTGATACTCATGCCCCACAAATTGAAACTCGCGTCTCCCACACCAATCTTGGAGCCACATGTTTAACTCTTTAATCTCATCAACCCTCTGCCAATTTGCTTGTGGCTCAAGTAACAATCTAGAGTTTATGACCGTTTTGATTCCAATTTTTAATTTTGTTGCTAACTTTTCAAATTCCTTGAACAAAACCTCATTCCTTGTTCTACATATATTGTTGATAACCACTACATATATTGGCCACAACAACTAAATCTTTCCCCTTACTATATGTAACAATAGAACTTTGTTTATCCCAGGAGGGAAATTGATCTGCAAACAGTCATAAAAACAGAAAATACAGGAAACATGAAATTAAAGTGATGAGCGGAAAGTACTAGGGATGTGCAAAGATTGGGGGGGGGGGGGGGGGGGGGGGGGATGGAAGTCTCAAAAGTCTCAATCTTCCCCATGACAGAAGGGGAGGAGTTGTACAGTTTGATAGCCACATGGAAGAAGGATCTCCCGTGGGGTTCTGTCCTCCATCTTGATGGAACCAGTCTGTTGCTGAAGGTACTCCTTAGGTTGACCAGTGTGTCATGGAGGGGTTGAGTTGTATTGGCCAGGATGCTCCTCAGTTTGAGGAGCATCCTCTCCTCCAAGATCACTTCCCAAGAATCCAACTCTGACCCCAGGATGAAGCCAGCCTTCCTGATGAGTTTGTTAATCCCATTGGCATCCACACAAAAAAGATGGCTCTGGCTACCACCGATTGGTAGAACATCTTTTTAAAAGTTTTACAGATACAGTGTGGAAACTGGCCCTTCGGCCCACCGGGTCCATGCTAACCAACGATCCCTGCATATTAACACTATCCTACACACTAAGGACAATTTTTTTACCATTGCACTTCCTTAACTCCACCCATCAGGATTCTACATCTTCTGATCTGACCTGCAAAAGAATTTGGATTACAAATAAATCAAATTGGATTACAAGAAGGGACAGAGCCAGCTATACTATTTGAGAAGGCTCCGCTTCTTCAACGTCTGCAGTAACGTACTGCAGATGTGTGCGGCACGGTGGTGCAGCGGGACAGTTGCTGCCTTACAGAGCTTGCAGCGCCTGAGACCCGGGTGTTGTCTGTATGGAGTTTGTACGTTCGCCCCGTGATCAGGTTTTCGCCGAGACCTTTGGTTTCCTCCCACACTCCAAAGACGTACTGGCATGTAGGGAAATTGGCTTGATATAAATGTAAATTGTCCCTAGTGTGGCAAGATAGTATTAATGTGCAGGGCTCGCTGGTCGGTATGGACTCGGTGCGCTGAAGGGCCTGTTTCCGCGCTGTATCTCTAAACTAAACTAGGCTAAACTAAACAGAATTTGTAGAATGCCTTTGAGATGTCTTCTTAGAGCAGTCAAGGCGATTCTGCATTTGGTGTTGTACCATTAACCAAACTTGCGAAGGGAGCTTAAGGTGAAGGAACCCCTAGGAGCCATTGATACAGTAATAATATGATGGAATTTAACCTGCAGTTTGATAGGGAGAAAATCGGATTTCTTATTTTTGAGTAAAAGCAACTATGAAGGCATGAGTGAGGAGCTAGCTAACGTTGATTGGAATGGGACCCTAACAGGAATGACAGTGGAGAAGCGATGTCAGGGATTTCTGGTTTAATTTGGAAGGCACAGGATATTTGTAACCCAAAGAGGAACTAACATACGATTGGGGAGAATGAAACAACCAGGCTGACAAAGGAAGTCAAAGACAGAAAAAAGCAAAAGAGAAGACATTTAATATGGCAATGTGGGAAGCTAAAGGATCAGGAAGATTTTAAAAAACAACCAAAGGCAACCAAAAAACAACCAAAGGCAACCAAACAACAAAAGAGCAATAAGGAGAAAAACAATTAAATATTAAAGTAAGCTAGCCAATGATATAAAGGTGGATATCAAAAGGGTTTTTTTCAGATATACAAAGGGTTCAAAAAAAGAGGCAAGACTGGACATTGGACCACTGGAAAATGACACTGGAGAAGTAGTAACAGGGAACAAGGAAATGGCGAACAAACTGAACCCATTTTTTTGTGTCAGTCTTCACGTTGAAAGACATCAGCAACATTCCAGAAATTCAAGAGAGTCAGAGGGCAGAAGTGAGCGCAGTTGCTATTTCTGAGCAGAAGGTGCTTGGGAAGTTGAAAGGTCTGAATACAATCCGGATAGACTACACTCAGGGGCTCTGAAAGAGATTGTGGAGACATTAATAGTGATCTTTCAAGAATCATAAGAGCTGGGAGAAGGTGCAGAAGAGGTTTATAAGAATGACCCAGGGATGATTTAGTGAACATACAATGAGCTTTTGATGGTTCTGGACCTATATTCGGTGTGAGTTTAGAAGGATGAGGGAGATCTCACTGAAATGTACTGAATAATGAAAGGACTAGATAGAAGGAATGTTGAGAAAATGTTTCCAGTGGTGAAAGAGTCTAGGACCAAATGGCACAGCCTCAGAATAAAAGGACGTACCTTGAGAATGAACATGAGGAAGAAATTATTTTGCCAGAGGGTGGTGAATGTGTGGAATTCATTGCTTTGTCATTGGATATTTTTAAATTGTAGATTGATAGCGTAGATTGGCTATTTCATACTAGCTATTTATAGTGCTTGTTAGTAGTGACTCCACCTATTATGTGCTTTATATTATCAAGAGTTTGCCTATGCTTGTTAGTAGTAATAGCAGCTCAGAGATGTAACGTCTGTAGATCCTTGCTATGAGTAGATTTAATAAACATTCATTGTGCCTTCATGTGTGTTCGAGTCTGCTCATTACATGGTGTCAGAGAGTGAATCTTGCCCACTACACTCATGTTTATTGGGTATTATTTCCTTTTGATTATTTTGTGTGTGTATTATCTCCATCATGGCAAATTCATCTCCATCCAAGTCCTCTGATCTTTGGCGTGTTTTTGAGCATCACTACACTCATTATGCTCGCATTGTTCAATGCAATGACCAAACCCCCCCCCCCCCCCCCCCCGATGTGTGACTCTGTATTGCTTAACTTGATGGGACCTGAAGCAATGAATCGTGCCAACAACTTCACTTTTGTACCTGCTGTTTTGGATGATAACGTTCAGGTCAGAGTGCCTGCTGAGACAATAGAAGACCCTGTGGTTTTGCTCAAAAAATTAAAAGAGCTGTGTGACATGCCCTCAAACGACATTATTGAAAGGACCAAGTTCTATGCTCGTTTACAGCAGGTAGATGAACCAATTGAACACTTTATCAGTGACTTGAAGCACATGGTTGCATGCTGTCGATTTCGTGATATACGTGATAAGCTCACCCACGACAAAGTTGTTGGAGGAATGCTTGATAGCAAGCTATGAGGTGAGCTTCATTGTAATACTGACTTAACCCTTGAACAAGCAGAGCATGCCTGTTGGATTTCTGAAATAACATCTCCCCACTGAATCTATGCCCTTTGGTCACTGTTCGCACCGTAGTGTCAATCTTGCAGACATCTCCTCCCGCAATCCCCGCACCGGGTCTTCTGTTCATTGTCAAAATTGCAACTATTTCCATGCTACGGGTTGTCAGTTCTGTGTTGCCTATGTGAAAGCCTGTAATTTCTGCAAGAAATTAAACCACTTTGCTCAGTGCTGCCATTCCCGTGTGATTCCTGCAGCCTCAAGGACGAGCCTGAACCTGCTTCAATGTGGGCTTACTGATAATGACTTCCAAGAGCCTGACTTGCCATCCCCCGCTCCATTCTCAGAGAGTACAGATACCAGTTCTGCCACCCACTCTCTCCTCCCTTTGTCGAATGAGCAACTTGACCCTGAGGTATCGTGTTTGTGAATAACAGGCTTCTGATTGCTAAGGTTGATACCGGCACCAAATACAACATCATCTCATTAAGAGAGTTTAAAAACATTCGTAATGCTGAACGTATTGATAAGGCCTCCACAATGCTTTGGGCTTACGGGGGAGGTTCTACACCCACTTGGACAAGCTGATTTAAAGTGCACCACAGACGAACAGACCCACACCTTACAGTTCTATATTGTTAAGGGAGATTCAGAGACTTTGCTCGGTATCAATGCATGCCATGGTCTAGGCCTGGTTTACTTTGGCCGCGCTGTCCATAAACTGTCTCGCTGACTGGGCCACTCAGTTGCCTATCAAATTCCACATTGCTGTTGATCCAAAGTTACTTCTGTGGTCTGTGCGCCACATCGTGTTTCGTATGCCATGTGTGATAGAATACACAATGAACTCAAGCGCATGGTCTCCATGGGTGTTATTGCTGAAGTTACTGACCCGTCTGACTAGGTTTCCACCATGGTGGTTGCAACAAAGAAAATCAAGGAGGAGATCCGTATCTGCGTCAACCCCAGAGACCTTAACACTGCCATCAAACCCCCGCATTACCCAATGTGAACAATAGAAGAAGTTGCAGCCCAGATAGGCAACGCAGTGGTATTCTCGGTTCTGGATGCCAAAATTCAAGGACTTTATCTTTGGTAAGTCAGTGATTATCGAGACTGACCGCCAGCTGCTGGTCACTATTTTGAACAAACCCCTCCACACTGCCCCAGCATGACGACAGCGAATGATGCTGCAACTGATTTGATTTCAACATTGTCTATAAGAAAGGCAAATACATAGCACATAGCATCCAGAGACCCGCGCAAAACTAACGAACAACAACTCTCTGAACAGGACCAATTCTCAGTAATGAAGGTTTCATTTGTGCCAACTGATTGTTTGGGCAGCCTTGCAGAACACATGGCTGCTGATGATACTTTACAATTGCTATCTGCAGTCATCCCACTCAAAATCCGCCCACACTTCCTGGTTTGTGATGAACTAGTATTACAGGACGGAATTATACTCAAGGGCCACAAGGCAGTGGTCCCAGTCACCCTTCGGGACAAATACTTTGACGACATCCACAGGGGCAAAGAATGTTTTACTGGGCCAGAATGAACAAATGCATAAGAGAAAAAATAAAGTTTGCACCGTCTGAAAAAGCCTGACGCCACAACAGCAAAAGCTGCCTTTACTGCCGCACCGATCCCTCCTCTCCCTTGGTCCACATTAGCCACCGACATCTTCGAGTGGCATGGGAAACACTATTTGGTTCTTGTTGACTCTTACTCGGTCTGGTTTGAAATCAATTTACTTTAAACCACTACTTCTGAAGTAGTTACTGAGAAATTGCAGCATCACCTCTCCGTGCACGGCTCCCCTGCACGTATCCAGTCCGACAACGCAGGAAGTTCACCAGCCAAGCTTTCAAACACTTTGCAAAATGATGGGACTTTCTACATATTATCAGCAGCCCTCAGTTCCCACAGTCCAACGGACTCGCCGCACGTGCTGTCCGGAGTGCAAAACAACTCATGGAGCGGTCTTACGTTGCCAAATCAGACGTGTACCTGGACTTACTCAACCTAAGGAATATTGCACGGGTTCCCATACTGGGTTCTCCAGCCCAACGACTGATGTCTCAACAAACCCGTCCTCCCCTGCTTTGTCCCGGCAGCATTTGCAGCCACATTTCGTTCCCCATCTGCAGTTAAGAAACAACTACAATTCAAACGTGACACGCAGAAACGCTTCTTCGACAAGTCCAGCAAACCACTTAAACCTCTTGCACGTGGGCAAGTTGTCCATCTCCAGACCAACAAGGGCTAGACACATCTGGGACACATCCACGGCCCTGCCAAAAAGCCATGCTCTTATCTGGTCAAAACAGGCGGAGTTGCCTACAGACGCAACCGTCAACATATCCTTCCAGTGAAGGAACCGTGTCCTGCAACTACATTTTCTGACGTCTCACATTTTGTATACCCTCCCACAGTCGATCTCGTGTCCCCACTGCCACTTGTCGTTTCCGCCTTGGTCTCCCCGCGGCGCTTGTCGTCTAGCCCATCTATCCCTTTCCCCTTCCTGCCTGTTGGGTCGCTGGTCATTTCCCCATTTCCCCCCCGGCATCTTCTCCAGTGATAAGAGGTGAGGCGGACTCGTACCTCACACGGGCCGGACGGGTTTGCAGGCCACCCAATAGATATGGTGATTTTGTGTAACTTTGCAAATCTATTATTAACATTCCACCTATATTGCTTAACCACCAATGTTTGTTTAATTTCTACACAGAAAGATGTAGATTGGCTATTTCATACTAGCCAATTATACTGCTTGTTAGTAGTGACTCCGTCTATTATGTGCTTTATATTATCAAGATCTTGCCTACGCTAGTTAGTAGTAGTAGCAGCTCGGAGATGTAACATCTGCACATCCTTGCTGTAAGTAGATTTAATAAACATGTACCTTCATGTGTGTTCGAGTCTGCTCATTACAGATAGGTTCTTGATTAGTAAGGGCATCAAAGGTTACAGGCAGAAGGCAGGAGAATGGAGTTGAGAGGGAATAAAAAAGATCAGCCATGATCATATGGTGGAGCAGACTCGAACACACAATCCACTTAGCACCTCACACATAGTTTTAATCATATTTGTTCAATTAACCAATACCTGTGTGCGAGTGTGTGTGTGATTCTCGAGAACTATCCTTCACTTTACTGTAAAAACAAGACATTTAGATATCTACATATCAATTTTCTTTAGGCTCAGAAGCTTTTAGAATATTGACACAAATTACCTAATTCCACAAGAGACTGAAGATGCTGGCATCTTGAGTAAAAAAATGTGCTGGTGCAACTGAGCAGGTCAGGCAGCTCCTGGTTGGCAAATCGACATATGAACTACCTGACGTTTTAAACATGGTCTTGTCACTGCAGATGTGCTCCTGGTCCAGATAGATCATTTTAGGGAAACATTTACCAAACTATTGCGGTAAGGTATGCCTTATTACTACTGAAACTGTATTTTGCCTATACTACCTTTGTACTTAAAAGGTATAAAAACTCGATGCATTTAGAGTGTCAAGAGGTTCTACTACTATCTTCCCTTAATGTCTTCAATGCATGAAACACCCCGTTTCATCCACAACTTTGGACTCCAAGTAGCTCTTTCAATCACAACAAAATATATGGCAAGAATCCATTATTTGAAAGGAATCATTAATCTAGTTCACAGAAGCATGTGTTTATTTTCATTTCAATGCTTATTAATTAATATTTCAGTTCAATGTAATTTTTGATTTATTAATTTACAATTCTTTATTTTTTAATATTTTTGAAATAGTATGTAAATCCATTGCACATTTTTTTTTTGGAAATAGCTGCAATGATATTTAGGGCAAGCTAAGGTTGGAGAATTCATGAGTTCAAGAGTTCAAGAGTGCAAAAGTACTTAACTGTCAAATGCACCAGGACTGGAACAATGAAATTCTTACTTGCTGCAGCTTTACGGGCACATTAAATGCAACAACACAACAAACACAACAGGCTGCTGTGCTGGAGGATTTATCACACTTGCAGATCACTTGGATCCTTGTGATAATAACAACACTGAGGCTGAGTTATTCTACTTTGGAGTCATGTGAGTGATTCCGTGAAGAACCCCGCCAGTCGGCATGCGCGTCATTATGTCTGACGCATGGCGCAGCGACCGGCTGGGAGGAGCAACGCTTCTCCAGCAGTAAGTTTAAAAAGCCTCAGGTAAGTGTTAAACTTGTGTGAGGTCTCTGCGTTTGGTAATTCTTGTCGCAGGAGGACAAGTACAAACATGAAAAAATCAGGAACAGCAAGGCGAGCCGTAGCAAAGATATCTCAAGCCCGCGGGAGTGCGGGTAGTGGGCGGCCGCCTAGCTCATCCATGCTGGTAGTGAAACCACAGACTTGGTGTCTGAAAACACTGTGGCTATGCCGGAGGGGCGTAAGGCTACCCGAAAGTCTGTCCGGCCGATAGACACAGATGGGTCCGGTCGAGAGGGTTCGTCCCTATAAATGCATACCGCGGAAAGGGTATCCAGGATGGAGGTCCTGTTGGAGAGGATGCTCCATCAAGAACGCTGGCCTCTCCAAGAGCCCGCGCCAGCAGCACCCACAGGGCTGCTAAGTATCTCCCTCCAGGACGAGGAGAGTATGCCGGGTCAGATTGAATCTGACGCCGACTCAGAGGGCTCAGCGATGGAGGCTACCCCACGGGACGAGGTGCAAGCACCAGAAGTCCCATTCCTGGTGGCCAGGTTTGCTGTCCCTACAGACAATGGCGAGCCGCTTGGAGAGGAGCTGGATGCCAGCATAAATTAGCTGGCCTCCCACCAGCTCCAGGAGGCCAAAAAATACGAGACCCCAGAGAACTGTATTCTGCTGAAGGTGCCGACAGTAAACATTTGGGGCCATATGGGGGTAAGCATCCGAGCGCAGGAGATTAAACTGCAGCTGGTGGTCAAGCTGCTGGTGTCTGGAATAACGGCTTTTGGTCGGTCGGTGGATGGTGGGCTCCTGACTGAAGTTCAGCAGGATGCCCTGGCCCTCATGTGCAATGTTCACTTTGAGATTAATGGCTCAGAAAGACCGCCATCCGCCCCACCATTAATCCCAGGTTTGCTACCCTATGCAAGCCCGGCACCGTCCAGCCGCCGAACCTATTATTTGGGGAAGACCTGGCTAAAAGAGTAAAGGAGCTGGACGACGAGGCCAAAACCGTCGGACTCATGAAGGTGCCAGTGACCAGCAATACCCCTACAAGCAGTTTGCTGAAAGGACCAAGGCAAGGACCAAGCCGACCGTTTAATGTGCGCAACTGGTGCTCCCCATCAGGAGCAAGGGGAAATGTGCCTTTACCACCCAGAACCAGGCAAACAGTACCGGTAACCATGGAGGTAGGTGGGTCTGGCTCTTGTCGAAACACATTGCGAGAGAATTGCCTACCAGTTGGAGGGAAGTTACACAGGTTTCTGGGAGAATGGTATAAAATAACCTCAAATGTGTTTATACTGCAGAGTATTCAAGGGTTATTCCCAATCTGTGTCCACCCACCCAAACACAAACCAAAACGGGCACTCATCTTCTCACAAACAGAGAATTTGATGATCCAAGCTGAAATAGCAAAACTATGCCTCAAGAGAGTAATTGAGTAAACAATTTATCAGACCCATCAATTCGTGTCTAATGTGTTCCCTAGACCAAAGAAGGATGGTGGGTGTAGGATTATCTTGGACTTAACAGGACTTAATCCATTTGTGCAGTATCAGCATTTTAAAATGGAAACATTTGCTACTGCCAAGCAACTGCTTTCCAGGGGGTGTTATATGGCATGTATAGATCTCCAAGATGTGTATTATTCATAATGCCTGTTCATAAAGGCTATCGCAGATATTTGAAATTTAACTGGATGGGACAATTGTGGCAATTTTTTGATCTACCTAATGGATTAACCTCATCCCCGCTCCTATTTACAAAGCTGCTAAAACCAGTACTTGGGTTATTATGGTCACAAGGGCATATAATCATGGCCTATTTGGATGACATTCTAATCATTGGAAACACCTTTGATGCAGCTGAGTTCAGTTTCAGCTGTTCAACTCATGGTGTCAGAGGCTAGGATTCATTGTCCACCCAGTTAAATCAAAATTGGTGTCAGTTAACCTAATTGACTATCTGGGATTCACAGTTAATTCCAATCACATGTCTGTTACTCTGCCCCAGGGCAAGAGAGTAGATTTAATTGAAGGCTGTATCAAGCTCTTATATCACCCTCAATTAAACAGGCTGCAAGCTTAATCGGTAAATTGGTAGCAGCCTTTCCAGTAGCCCATTATGGACCTTTGCATTACCAGCATTTACAGAGGGCAAAGGTACAGGCACTGAGAATACATGCAAATCATTACAATCGGCCCATGCACTTACCATCTGAAGCCATCGCAGAGGTACAGTGGTGGATTAGAAACATATTAAATTGTTATGGCACAATTTTGCCCAAAGCACCTTCACCTATTTAACAGACTGATGTCAGTGCCCTAGGTTGGGGTGCTACTGATACCAGGTTTAGCTGTGGAGGCAGATGGGATATGCATGAGGCACAGATTCTCCAATCACATGGAATAAATTATTTAGAACTTTTAGGAGCATTATATGGGCTCAAAACTTATTGTACCACTAAGCATCACTTACATGTCCAACTACAGATTGACAACACCACGGCAGTGGCGTATACCAATCACATGGGTAGAATCAAATCTAAATCATGTGATGGATTGGCTAACACTATTTGGCACTGGTGCATAAAAAAGAATATTTGGATTTCAGCTGTCTACTTACCATAACTCAATATGGTGGCAGACACCACGTCACACAAATTCAACGACAACACTGAGTTGATGTTGAATCAGGATGTATTTGATGAAATTGTCCTTCAGCGTGGGATGACAGATATCGATTTGTTTATCCAGACTTAATCACCAGGTATCGAAGTATGTTTCATGGGAACCAGACCCAGGGGCAGTGGTGGTGAATGCATTCTCACTGCACTGGGGCAGAATGTTTTTATATGCCTTTCCCCCCTTCTGCCTCATCAGCCGGTGCCTGACTAAGATCAAGCAGGACGCCGTTACGGGTGTTCTGGTGGTACCCGACTGGCCTACACAGCCATGGTTCCTGCTTATTTCGGAAATAACCACGCACCCTTTAATGGTGGTTCCAAAACAGAAACATTTGTTCGTGCACTTTGTGACTGGGGACCCACACCCATTGAATGATCGTGTAAATTTGTTGATATGCAGATTTTAAGAAGGCCGTACCTGGGTCTGGGACTATCCAATCAGACTGTGGATAATATCACGTCATCCTGGAGGGATAGCACAAAAAGGCAATACATCTCCCATATCAGGAAATGGGAGGAATTTTGCGTACATGGTAACATCACTTACCACACAGCCTCCATCCCAGATGTGCTAGAATTCCTATCCCACTTACATTCCCATGAAGGGTTGAGTTATAGTGCCATCAACAGTGCCAGGAGTGCCCTGTCAGCGTACCTGCTCCGGGGGTCAGAACTCCAACCATTAGGGTCCCACCCGTTAATATCAAGATTAATGAAGGGTGTGTTTAATACAAATCCGCCTAGACCTAGGTACTCTCAAATCTGGGATGTGAGCATGGTCCTCATGGTGCTCCATCAATGGGGAACAGCCACATAATTGGCCTTACTAAAGATCACCCTCAAGTTGGTTATGCTCATGGCACTTACATCAGCGCAAAGGGTTCAGACTCTTCACAAACTGCGTCTGGACAGGATGGTGTCATCACAAACTGATGTTACATTTCACATCTATGACTTACTCAAACAGAGCAGACCAGGGGTGTCTGGATACAAGCTTGTATTGTAAACTGATCCCACAGATTCACGGCTGTGTGTAGTGGCACATTTGTAGCATTATATTGACGTCACAAAGAGCCTCAGAGGCTCCAAGGTAGCACTACGTATTAGCCTCAAAAAGCTACATAGGCAAGTGTCATCTCAGACCATCTCACGATGGCTGAAGCAAGTCCCGGGGTGTGTAGGAGTTAATACTCAAAACTTTAAATCTCACTCCACCAGGACAGCATCAACGTCAGCAGTGAGGGCAATGGACGTCCCTCTAGACCACATCCTCCTGGCAGCAGGATGGTCAAATTAATCGACTTTTCAGAGGTTCTACAACAAGCCGCTTGTTAAATTTGGAGTGTTCGCCCACTCTGTTAAACTTTGTTTCATAGCTTCTCCCTGGGAGAAAGGAGTCGCTATTGTATATATTTTTTGTTATTTGTGGATTAAAGCATTAACTTGTTAATCAGTAACATGAATCAATGTTGTTACTAATTCAATCCTCCCGAGTCAACTGCTTGCAGTGTGATACACCTGGATTTGGATCGGCATGAAATCACAGACCTTTAAAGCCTTCACGGAATCACTCACGTAACTCCGAAGTAAAATTGTAAGATTAAACAAGAATTTACCAGTTTGTTGAGGAGTTACCAGCAGTTACAATGATCGATTATGTGCTCACCGCTCCCAACCCTCATATCACGAAGCTCATCTGGTAGTTCTAGAGTTATATTCTTGCTATAATACTTCAATTGTTGTTCTTCTGTGATTTCACACCGCTGCTTGGAAGATTGACGCGCATGCCTACTGGCAGGGTTCTTCACTTAATCGCTCATCGTAACTCCTCATAAATAAAGATCAAACTTCAAACTGGTAAGTTCTCGTTTAATCTTACTATTAATTTCTCATCCAAGGCTGCAAATGTTCAGTGTACGTTCGGAGATTTCATGGGACCAAATATAAGCGCCTGGTCAGATCAGGCTCAATCTGGACCAATACATTTTCAATTCTCAGGGGAAATTACATAAAGTGCTCTATTCTCAAAAGCAGAATATAACACAATATAAGAGCTGTATCGCCTTTCAAAATGCAGCACCGTTTGTTGCATTCTTTAGTTCTAAAATATGGTAAGTTCATTCCAGACTCGCACAGGGGATCTCAACAATATCAGTCAGTCTGTGGTCTATGATTAGGATTGTACCTTGTACCTTGTACCTTGTCCCTTCCGTAGAGTCCACCAGGGACTCTACTGGAAGTTGGACAATTTTATACTGGACAATTTTTACATTGTTATCAAGCCAATTAACCAAGCCAATTAACCTACAAACCTGTACGTCCTTGGAATGTGGGAGGAAACCGAAGATCTCGGAGAAAACCCACACAGGTCACGGGGAGAACGTACAAACTCCGTACAGACAGCGCCCATAGTCGGGATCGAACCCGGGTCTCCAGCGCTGCATTTTGCTGAAAGGCAGCAACTCTTCCGCTGCCCATCCATGACTGCCAAATATCTGAAAAGGCGAACCAACTGTCTGAAATGACACGATTCTGTGACTCCTGCTGTCTCATGCTCTATGACCATGTTCTCACCAGGACATACCTTTCCTCAACATTTGCCTGTGCCACCATCTTGTGTCACATAGATTCCAGCTCCAGCTCCAGGCCCAATCAAGATTTCAGGTGCCTATACTCCATCCACCATTTCTCATAACAGTTCTCCTTCTGTGCCCTGCATTTCACACTCTCTGCATGTGCCAGAACCTCTCTCTCACAGCTCTGGGCCTCACATCCCCAGACCAGCAATGGACCAGCAACCTTAATTTATTGTCTGCCGAATCCACACCTTTGATAAATGGTCCCTCACTCACCTAACCGCCACCAAGCATCACAAGCTTGCCAGCGTTCAGATCAGACCCTCCACCGACTCTCCTCAGCTCCGCTGCACATCAGACTGCAACAAGGCTGATACCCATCGCCGCCAGAAGACCCAGATATGGAAGACCTCCCTGGCCACCACTCCGAACTTCACCACCATGCTGGCCGCTGCCAGGCCAAGATCACTGACGTCGATGCCATTGCCGGTCTGCTCAGCTTCTTCAACCACTCTCAGACTGGGCCTACCGATGCCACCACCAACTCATACCTGCACTCCAACCTCCCACAAGCTGGGGCCACTGACTCCGCCAATGCTCATCTCTCAACCAGCTACCAGCAGGTCGGGGCTGCTGACTCAACTGGGTTTTGGGCCTAGTTCCAGGTAAAATGTGTTTCCAGAGCCTCAGCCCAGTTCATTATAGTGTGACCTCTGTATTCAACAGTGAGTGTATAGTCAGTGTTGACAATAGATGAACCTGTACAAACCCACAACGTGTTTCTTATTTTGTTCTGCAATCCACAAGCATGGATGACTGAAATGTGCTGATGATTGCAACCTGCTATGGGGCAGAGCTCTACAGACATGTCAGCTGCCCAAGAGCATGCATTTTGTTGTTAGTCGCTTGCTCACAATATAGACTTGGACTTCCAGGCTACGGTGTGAAAAGAGATAGAAACATAGAAACATAGAAATTAGGTTCAGGAGTAGGCCATTCGGCCCTTCGAGCCTGCACAGCCATTCAATATGATCATGGCTGATCATCCAACTCAGTATCCTGTACCTGCCTTCTCTCCATACCCCCTGATCCCTTTAGCCACAAGGGCCACATCTAACTCCCTCTTAAATATAGCCAATGAACTGGCCTCAACTACCCTCTGTGGCAGAGAGTTCCAGAGACCCACCACTCTCTGTGTGAAAAAGTTTCTTCTCATCTCGGTCCTAAAGGATTTCCCCCTTATCCTTAAGCTGTGACCCCTTGTCCTGGACCTCCCCAACATCGGGAACAATCTTCCTGCATCTAGCCTGTCCAACCCCTTAAGAATCTTGTAAGTTTCTATAAGATCCCCTCTCAATCTCCTAAATTCTAGAGAGTATAAACCGAGTCTATGCAGTCTTTGTTCATAAGACAGTCCTGACATCCCAGGAATCAGTCTGGTGAACCTTCGCTGCACTCCCTCTATGGCAATAATGTCCTTCCTCAGATTTGAAGACCAGAACTGTACGCAATACTCCAGGTGTGGCCTCACCAAGACCCTATACAACTGAAGTAGAACCTCCCTGCTCCTATACTCAAATCCTTTTGCTATGAAAACTAACATACCATTGGCTTTCTTCACTGCCTGCTGTACCTGCATGCCTACTTTCAATGACTGGTGTACCATGACACCCAGGTCGCGCTGCATCTCCCCTTTTCCTAATCGGCCTCCATTTAGATAATAGTCTGTTTTCCTATTTTTGCCACCAAAGTGGATAACCTCACATTTATCCACATTAAACTGCATCTGCCAAACATTTGCCCACTCACCCAGCCTATCCAAGTCACCTTCCAGTCTCCTAGCATCCTCCTCACAGCTAACACTGCCTCCCAGCTTAGTGTCATCCGCAAACTTGGAGATATTGCATTCAATTCCCTCATCCAGATCATTTATGTATATTGTAAATAGCTGGGGTCCCAGCACTGAGCCTTGCGGTACCCCACTAGTCACTGCCTGCCATTGTGAAAACGACCCGTTTACTCCTACTCTTTGCTTCCTGTTTACCAGCCAGTTCTCTATCCACATCAATACTGAACCCCCAATGCCGTATGCTTTAAGTTTATATACTAATCTCGTATGTGGGACCTTGTCGAAAGCCTTCTGGAAGTCCAGATACACCACATCCACTGGTTCTCCCCCATCCATGCTACTAGTTACATCCTCGAAAAATTCCACAAGATTCGTCAGTCATGATTTACCTTTCGTAAATCCATGCTGACTTTGTCCAATGATTTCACCACTTTCCAAATGAGCTGCTATCCCATCTTTAATAACTGACTCTAGCAGTTTCCCCACTACCGATGTTAGACTAACTGGTCTGTAATTCCCCGTTTTCTCTCTCCCCCCATTCTTAAAAAGAGGGGTTACGTTTGGTACCCGCCAATCCTCAGGAACTACTCCAGAATCTAAAGAGTTTTGAAAGATTATCACTAATGCATCCACTATATCCGGAGCTACTTCCTTAATTACTCTGGGATGCAGCCTATCTGGCCCTGGGGATTTATCGGCCTTTAATCCATTCAATTTACCCAATTCCACTTCCCGACTAACCTGGATTTCACTCAAGTACTCCTTTGACCCGCGGTCCCCTGCTATTTCCGGCAGATTATTTATGTCTTCCTTAGTGAAGACGGACCCAAAGTAGTTATTCAATTGGTCCGCCATATCCTTGTTCCAGATGTCTGATGATACCAATTTGGGCTCAAAAATCTTCCAGACAAGCAAAAGAGGTGCAGGGTTGCTAGAGCATCAGTGGATCTTGAGAATTGGGTTTCTCTTTTCCTCTTTGCTTTAAGCTAGTCTGAATGACTACTACATTTGATATAGGTACACCAGACAGGATAATCCATGCTAGTTGTTTCCATTGGTGTGTGTCAATGTTGAAACTATTCAGATATGTCCAAAAAGAGTCTTTGAAACTTTTCTCTGCCCTTCGTGTGTTCTGTCAGCTTTCCATAAAGTAGTTGCTTTGGTATTCTGTCATCATTCATTCTTCTGATATGTTCTGCCCACCTGATCTGTGCTTCTTTCAGAAATGTATAAATGCTGGAGAAGTTTGTGTTGGACAAATCTTGTCTTGCCACTTGCTGGTTCAATGGTTCAATAGTGCTTTTATTGTCACGTGTGCAAAGTGCTCACATAATGAAATTATTTTTCTTACAAACAGTCCAGTCACCCCCCCCCCCCCCCCCCCATCCTCAATGAGCAATTGTACAGAAATCCAGCCATCTTCTTCCTTGGATGCCATGTCACTCTCCTCACCCATTCAGCTTTCTTCCTTGGGGCTGCCTCCTGCAGTTGCCCATGATGGTGCGCTAGGCCAGACCCCAGCTCCCTCTCCTCTCCCACCAACCTCACTCCTCGCCTGTTATCATTGTTACCTGCTCCCTCCTTCTCCTGGTCTCCGGGACTCCTGGATGTGAAGTATTCTGTACAGACAGGTCATGCAGAAGAGGCTAAGCTGTCTGGCATGTCTGCTGCACACTGCCCATGTCTCATGAGAGTAAGGTAGGTATGTAATGCACCTCCGATTTGGTCTTTAAGGCCCTGTCTCACGGTGCGAGTCATCCCACGAGTGACCCCAAGTGAAAGAAAAAAAACAGACTCGTGGTTGTGTACGAGATTTCAAGTTTATGATCAAGTGTATAACCGAGTTCCCACGGGTATGTCATTGCTGCGATGTTCCAACTTACTCTCCTGAGTTAACAAATTCCACTCCCGTTACTCTTGAGCCAACCGTGAATGAAGGTAAGTGTGTGAGGGTGTGAGAAGTCCATGCCGGGTGCCGGCCGGCCGCAGCCGCTGTTCAGATTGCTGGGAGACGGAGCTCAGGGTTCGCCTCTTGAGCTGCTTTGGTGCCCAGGCCTAAGTTGAGGTGGAAGGTGAGGGGTGTGGGGGGGGGGGGGGGGGGTGGGGGTGGGGGTGGGGTGACAGACAAGGCTCTTGGGTGCTGGGATCATTCTCTGCGGGATGGTCTTTGTGCGGGAGACGTGTAAGAGAGGTGTGCTGACTGCAGGCAGATACTTTGGTAGTGATTGCCCACCAGTCTCAAAAGCCGCTGTGTCTCCCTTCACGTCCCCCTCCACACCAAAACACAAAGGGCAACGATCCCACTTGTCAGCATTAAACTCCAGCTTCGCACCGTCTTCATGTCGGCGACTATCCCAAGGCTTCAGACGGAAGGCAGACGCAACAAGCTGGAGTAACAACGCGGGCCAGGTAACATCTCTGGAGAACGTGGGTAGGTGAAGGTGACGTTTCGGATAAGGGTTCGTCTTCTGAAGAAGGATCTCGTCCCGCTGAATTACTCCAGCAGTGTTAAAGAAGGAACTGCAGATGCAGCAAAATCGAGCGTACACAAAATTCTGGAGAAACTCAGCGGGTGCAGCAGCATCTATAGAGCGAAGGGATGGGTGACAGAAGGGTCTCGACCTGCTGAAATTCTCCAGCATTTGGATCTAAACATCACCCATTCCTTCCCTCCAGAGATGCAGCCTGTCCTGCTGAGTTACTCCAGCTTGTTTGTGTCTATCGTTGAATGGGTGACGTTTCGGGTCGAGACCCTTCTTCGGACTGAAAATAAAACTTGCCTCGCGTGAAGCGGCTTGTAAATTAAAACATAAAAACAAGAAATGCTAGACTCATTTATGTGCTGCTATTCATTTACCTGGCCTGGTGCTGTCCTCCTTCGTCCACCGTGAGCACTGGACAACTCACCGGGTGCAAAACTCCGCTGCATCCCGGGCGGAGAGGTGGCGGGTTGGCCAAGCCCGGCTCCCCAACACCGGGATAGACACCAACTACTGGAGTAAACTCAGCGGGATCTCTGGAGAAGCCTGAAGTAGGGTCTCGACCCGAAATCTCACCCATCCCATCTCTCCAGAGATGCTGCCTGTCCCTCGGAGTTACTCCCGCATTGTGTGTGTCTATCTTCGGTGTAAACCAGCATCTGCAGTTCCTTCCCAATCCCACACTCTCGGCCCCGGGGGGGTGGATGGAGCATCACATGTGGACACAACCCACCCACCGCCCCAGACTTGCCCCTCCAGCAGGTCTTTAACCGCGTCCTAAAGCCGTTCGTGTTAAAGAAGGAACTGCAGATGCTGGAGAATCGAGGGTTACACAAAAAACTGGAGAAACTCAGCAGGTGCAGCAGCATGAAGAAGGTCAGCAGGTCTAAAGAAGGGTCTCGACCTGAAACGTCGCCTATCTCCTGCGCTCCTTAGATGCTGCTGCACCCGCTGAGTTTCTCCAGCTTTTTGTGAAATCCAACAGCCGTTCATTGAGCCGAATACAAAGCCACGGGGCAGGTGCCTCAGTAATAACGGACAAGTTGCAGATCATCGCAGAAAGGCCGAGATAGACACAAAATGCTGGAGTGGGACAGGCCGCATCTCTGGAGAGAAGGAATGGGTGGCGTTTCGGGTAAGTCTGAAGAAGGGTCTCGACTCCATTCCTTCTCTCCAGAGATTCTGCCTGGTCCGCTGAGTTTCTATCTTTGGGTCAGTCTTTACTCGAGCGAACGAACAGATTATAAAGTTCCCACGGTAGACTTACGAGTCACTAAGGAAACATTTAAACTCGTTGTAGTACTACGTTACTACAACGAGTTTAAATGTTTCCATTTTTAACATGAAGAGTTAATTTGACTCGTGGAAAAAATCAAACATGTTTGATTTTTTTCCACGAGTTAACAAGTTTCCCGAGTACCTGCCGTTAGCGCCACGAGTCGATAAGTTGCTCGTGCGAGTTCCGACGTTCCCACGACGTGATCACCACGAGTGAAAACTGTGCACCATGAGACAGGGGTTTTAGACTGATACCTCTTCATACCCGCATCACACATCTCAGTCTTCCAAAGCAGAGCTTGCTTTAGATATCATGTTTGTGATTTTGTCATTCAACATTGACTGAACTTGAGGAAGTGCTACCAAGATATATGAACTTCATTCCTGAAAGCCTCTGGTCATTGACAGGGATGTTTGGTTCTGTGTACGTGGTATTTAGTGCACGTTGGTGCATATTTTTTGTTTTCCCTGTCCTAATTGTGAGGCCACAGGCACTGGGAAATGTGTGCAAGTGTTCCTGCATATCCGCTGAATTTGCTGAATGTATAGCAAATTGGCTCCATGGAATGAAGCAGAGGGTGATGGTGGAAGGTTGCTTCTCAGAATGGAGGCCTGTGACTAGTGGTGTGCCACAGGAATCAGTGCTGGGCCCATTACTCTTTGCCATCTACATCAATGATTTGGATGAGAACATACAGGGCAAGATTAGCAAGTTTGCTGATGATACAAAAGTTAGTGGTTTTACAGATAGTGAAGAAGGTTATGAATGATTGCAGTAGGATCTGCATTGGTTGGCCAAGTGGGCGGAGGGATGGTTGATGGAATTTAATACAGAGAAGTGTGATGTGTTGCATTTTTGTGACGTCGAACAAGGGCAGGACCTACACAGTAAATGGTAGGCCCCTGGGTAGTGTTGTAGAGCAGAGGGATCTAGGAGTACAAGTGCATGGTTCCTTGAAGGTCGAGATGCAGGTAGATAAGGTGGTCAAAAAGTATTTTAGTACTGGCCTTTATCAGTCAGAGTATAGAAGATGGGAGGTCATGTTGCAGTTGTATAAGACATTGGTCAGACCACATTTAGAATGTTATGTTCAATTCTGGGCACCATGTTTTAGGAAATATATTGTCAAGCTTGAAAGGGTTCAGAAAAGATTTACGAGGATGTTGCCAGGATTAGAGGGTGTGAGCTATAGGAAGAGGTTAAGTAGGCTGGGTCTCTATTCCATGGAGCATAGGAGGATGAGGTGAGATCTTATAGAGGTATATAAAATCATGAGAGGAATAGATCGGGTATATGTACAGAATCATTTAGCCAGAGTAGTGGAATCAATGACCAGAGGATATAGGTTCAAGGTGAAGGGGAAAAGATTTAATAGGAATCCGAGGGGTAACTTTTTCACACAGAGGGTGGTAGGTGTATGGAACAAGCTGCCAGAAGAGGTAATTGTAGCTGGGACTATCCCATCATTTAGGAAATGGTTGGACAAGTGCATGGATAGGACAGGTTTGGAGGGTTATGGACCAAGCACAGGCAAGTGGGATTAGGGTAGCTGGGACATTGTTGTCCGGTGTGGGCGAGTTGGGCTGAAGGGTCTGCTTCCACACGGTATGACTTATTATCAGCTTCTGAGCTTGTATGGAGTGCACCATCATCAGCAAAGAGAGGTCCAATAAGATGGTTTTTGATACTTTGGTTTTGGCTGACAGTTTCCTTTGATTAAAACAGTACCATCAGTCCTGCATCTACAGTTGATTCCACCTTCTTTATTAAGGTAGATATCAGATAGCATTGCGGTGATTATCATACTGAACAATGTTTACAATGGGTTAAATATAATATCCTTGGGAAATTATCAAATTAAATGTGGTGCAACGTCACATAAAGAGATGCTGACAGAGATTCAGAATAGCTTCATCCAAGCGGTAAGCTTTAAGGAGTACCTGCAAGGAGGAAAGAGGGGTAGAGACATAAACAAGTCTAGGGATATAATTACAGAATTTGGGTTCTTGGCAGTTAATGTCATGGACATTAATGATGAATGATCAAAACTTTGAATTACAAGTGGACGGAATTGGAGGGCATTACCAAAGCTTGCCAATATGAAAGGTATTACTATATTATTGAAATTGTAGACTTGTATGGATTCAATTGATAACACTGACCTCATAGCTTCCTGCAAAACATCCCACCAATTATTTTCCATATGAAAGCATGGTGTTGTATGTTGGATAGCTTTACTCAGTAATGGAAACAAAATATGGAACCCATGGATGAAAAATCTTAAAATAATGAGAAACACATTTTGGTTGACAGATTCCAACAAGGTTGGAAAAAGAAAGCCACTGCTGCCTGCAGGAAGTATCTTCAATAGTAGAATACTGAAGAGAATACTACTTTAATATTCTGCTTTCTCCTGCACTCACAGTGATGTCTGACATATCTCTCAGCCAAAAGTAAACAGCAAAGGTAAAAATTGATGTTCGTCTATTAATATTGCAGTTACTATAGAAACCTTTCTGTTCACATACAGTAGATCTCAAACAGAACTTAGCTTGTAGAAATAGCCTCATTTTATTTGTCACCCCCAGCCACAGAACTCATCCATGTACCCCACCTAGACTGTACAATAAAAGAGGATGAAGAACTTAAATTTATCCAGTTGTTTATAAATTCTATTGCATGGGGCTCACCACAGGATTGAATGTTAGCAGGTCTCGAGAGCCCAGTTGTAATCTTCCTATGGGAGACTGCCTAATATTTAATTTCCATTATATAAGCATCTTAAATATCAGAATAATTATACCTGTAGCGAGAACATATTTAATTTAATGAACCAATGTCGCACAAAGAATGTTAGAATGTTAGAAAAATTGTTAGGGGAGTGACCAGGAAACTGAGATGATCGCTCCACTGACTCTTGCATGTGGCTGTTGCTTTTACTTTATATCCATCTCTTTCTTACTTGGGAAAACAAAAATCACATGTCACAAAGCAAATTTCATATTTAATTCTGGAATGTTTATTTCAGACAAGTCCAACAATTAACACATTTGAGATTAACAGCAACACCTTTGGTTTCTTTCCTGGCAGAAAACAAAATAAAGATTGATTATTATCAAGAATTGTTTTGTTTCTACCAGTAGAATGGTGAAGATGAATTCAACTTGGTTTATAACCAGCTAGGTTCTTATTCTTTTGGCAGGTTTCTATTGATGTCAACCGTAGCAAGTTATTTGTCCTCTTTTGTTACAGTTGCAGATACATTTTAAAAATAAAATGTTCTTCTGAGACCTTTTTTACATTAAAGGGTGTATATAAACATCAAAAATTTTATAAAGGCATATCTGGTGAGATTTTATAATATTATATGTTTTTGTACTCTCTTATTAAGGATTCTATAGACTATTAAATTTGCCAATCATGCCATTCTTGCAAAGATTTCCCCTGAAAAGCAGTGTAAAATCTAAAATATTTTTGGTTATCATTGATCTTACAGCAAGCTGATGATGATCTCATATGGATTTTAAGGACGTGATTTGGCCGGTGGTAAGAACTGAGAATACGGAGCTAACTTATGAAGGAAAAACTGCTGTAGATTAATTAGAAAAAGGGTATTAGAGAGCATTGGGAGCATTATACAGTATCAAGACCAGTCTAGGCCTTATGGTCTGAGATCCTCTTCAACACCATATGCTGGATTATGTATCTTCCATTATCATCTCCAATTGTTCAAAATACCACCAGACTCTCAATGCTTCCAAAACAATGCTCTCTGCCCACCCGATTGGGCTCAAGCACAAAACTCTACCATAACCTCCAGGATACGAAGGCCATTTCCTAACCACTTCAGCAACAATTCTCGGATCCAAGGGGGACCATCTTGGAGGCATCTTCCCCGTTGTTTCATCTTACTTCTCCCAACGATTCCTGATTAAGCATGCAAGTCATATTATAGACTAATATTAAATCAACAGATATTTTTAAAGTTATAAAACCCATGTTCTATTCCAGTTTTATCATATCACAAAGATCCGGGTTTGATCCTGACTTTGGGTGTTGTCTGTGTGGAGATTGCACATTGGTTGGCACATTGTGACAGAATACGTTTCCTCCAGGTACTCTGGTTTTCTTCAACATCCCAAAGGCATGCAAGTTTGTAGGTTAATTGGCCTCTGTGTAATGCCTCCAATGTGCAGAGAGTGGATACAAATGTGGGATAACAGAACAAATATGAACAACTGGTCTAAGCATTCTCTCTGAACGAATGGAACTATTTTGTATAATCTAATACGAATGTTGTTTTAAAATTTTCACCCAATTGTAAGTGATATGGCACGAGGATTTCTAGCAGAGAATGAGAACTCTCGCTGTATCAACTGAAGCAAATCAAAGTTTCATGTCTTCTAAGAATGACAAATTCTAAATCTTCAGCACAGACATAAACTGAGTTTTCTGATTTATTCCAGCACGGATAAGGAGAACGATTTTAAAGATTATTGTGATAAATTAAAGATTTATTTATTATAGAGACAATATTGCTTAATGGATTTAAAAATACCTGTAGTTTCATACTGCCATAAACAAAGGACATGATTAATATCAAGTGTAAGATATAAGAAAAATGCTGTCAAATGAAAATTTTGTCATTTCCAATTTTCTACAGTCAGCTATTGTCTAGTATCTCCCCTTTCTTACTTGGCTGGATGATGGTAATTTTCAGATTATTCATAATTAATTAGTAGCGTATAACATCTCAGCTAAAGAGCATTAATAGAGGTTGTATAATTTTATCATTCTCATGAAGAAATGACAAGAATTAAATATTACCATGGAAAATGCAGTATATTGAGAATAAATCAAAACTGTAATCTGCAGACTTTACTCTCTAAACTTTGTGGTCAAAATTATGCTGATGATGCTTTGCGAGTAGATTGCATAACTTCATTCTGTTTTTTGGTAAATTGGGGATAAAAGCATGCTTTCTTCCAGCCCACCTAATTTATGTTCTTGTATTTTGTGTTAGCTGATTTCCTCTGCATATACTCTTCCCAAATCCCCATCTATGTTAAACATGTCACTTCTGGGTTTCTGAGAAATTTCCCCACATATCCTGCCAAGTTGGATACATCTGGGAAAGACAGCAGTAAAGGTGCTGTCATCATATTTTTTTCTTATCTGCAAATGCTTAAACAATCATATATTCTAAAACCTTGCTTTCTTCACATTTCTTGCTTACTAGGAAGATTTAGATTTGTCAACCTGACATTGGATTTCAACCTTATTTGGGGTATTTGTACTCAACTTTACATCCACATAGCTGTTTAATATTTGTTGTTTTTTTAATCTTTATTTATTAGAGGTACTGTAAGTTACATCAGTGTACATCCCATATATAGTATACAATCATTGTACCCCTTAATGTTTTAAGGCTTTAGAAAAGAAAGAAAAGAGAAAGAAATATCAACATAGAAAGTAGAAGAGTGAAAAAGAGTTGTGAAAGTGAAAAAGCGTGGCAGAGGGAAAGGAACCCCTTGGACGAAGAGTTAGAGAAAGGAGATAGACCCTGAAGAGGAGGAAAAAATAAAGGGAAAGAAAGAGAAGGAAAAAAGAAAAGCCAGTTACTTTATTATAAACATCTCGCAAAAGGAGTCTACCAACTCGACAGTTTTTCTTCCCCCTTTACCAAGATGCGACACCGGTACTTTTTTGAGGTATTCTTGCACGTTATCCTTGTATTAGATTTATAAATGCAGACCATGTCTTATAGAAACAGTCTGATTTTCCTGCCAATTGGAGTCCCATATTTTCCAAATGTAGTGTTTCGAACATAGCTGAAATCCACATATTAACTGTTGGTATAGGAGTATTTTTCCAGAATTTTAAGATTAGCATTTTTCCAGTTATTAAGCCATATTCAAATAGAGTCTTTTGAAACACATTTAATTCAGGGCTATCTTCTGATGTTCCAAAGATAATCCAATCTGCTTTTGGAGTCAGTTTCATTTTAAATACTTTTGTGAAAATTTCAAAAATTTTAGTCCAAAATTTTTGAATTATTGTACAAAAGACAAACGAGTGTGCTATATTAGCTTCTTGACATTGACATTTATCACATATAGGTGAGACATTGGGAAAAAGTTTACTTATTTTAGTTTTTGAGTAGTATAATCTGTGTAAGATTTTAAATTGCATTAAGGTGTGTCTTACATTAATTGAACATTTATGCACATTTAATAAATATTCTTCCCACCTTTCTTTGGGAATTTTTATACTTAATTATTTTTCCCAGTCTCTCCTGATACCTTCTGTTGTTGGTATTTCGGCGTTTAGAATAATATTATATATATATGATATATTATATGTATTATATATATATATATGATATTATGTTTGCTGATTCTGCCTTTGTATTCATTAATTCTTCCAATAAGTAAAGAGGCATATTGTGGTAGTCTTTTTTATTAATTAAAAAAAATATATATATATTTATTTAATAGAGGTAAATACATCATTGTACATCACATATATATTGTTACAATCATTGTACCCCATAATTATATGGCTTTTAAGAAAAAAGAATAGAAGCAAAGAGAGTAGAGTAGGTGAAAAGAGTGTGAAAGTGAAAGAGTGCCAAAGGGGAAAAAAAACCTTGATTAAAGAATTAGAGGAAAGGAATTAAAAGATAGACCCTAGAAATGAAAAAGAAAAAAAGAAAAAGAAAGAGAGGAAAAAAAGCCAGTTACTGTATTATATATATCACGCAAAAGGAATCTGCCAACTCAATAGTTTTTCATCCCCCCCACCAAGACCCGAGGTATTCTTGCACCCTATGTTTGAGCAATTCTATGAATGCAGACCACGTTTGATAGAAACAATCTGATTTTCCTGCCAGGCGGAGTCTTAAATATTCCAGATGTAGTGTTTCAAACATAGTTGAAATCCACATATTTAATATTCGTATAGGGGCATTTTTCCAGAATTTTGAGATTAGCATTTTTCCTATTATTAAGCCGTAATCAAATAGAGTCTTTTGAAACACATTTAATTCAGGGCTATCTTCCGATGTTCCAAAGATAATCCAATCTGCTTTTGGAGTCAGTTTCATTTTAAATACTTTTGTGAAAATTTCAAAAATTCTATTCCAAAATTTTTGAATTATTGCACAAAAGACAAATGAGTGTGCTATATTAGCTTCTTGACATTGACATTTATCACATATAGGTGAGACATTGGGAAAAAGTTTACTTATTTTAGTTTTTGACTAGTATAATCTGTGTAAGATTTTAAATTGCATTAAGGTGCGTCTTACATTAATTGAACATTTATGCACATTTAATAAATATTCTTCCCACCTTTCTTTGGGAATTTTTATACTTAATTATTTTTCCCAGTCTCTCCTGATACCTTCTGTTGTTGGTATTTCTGCGTTTAGAATAATATTATATATATATGATATATTATATGTATTATATATATATATGATATTATGTTTGCTGATTCTGCCTTTGTATTAATTAATTCTTCCAGTAAGTAAGGAGGCATATTGTGGTAGTCTTTTTTATTAATTAAAACAAATATATATTTATTTATTTAATAGAGGTAAATACATCATTGTACATCACATATATATTGTTACAATCATTGTACCCCATAATTATTAAGAAAAAAGAATAGAAGCAAAGAGAGTAAAGTAGGTGAAAAGAGTGTGAAAGTGAAAGAGTGCCAAAGGGGAAAAAAAAACCTTGATTAAAGAATTAGAGGAAAGGAATTAAAAGATAGACCCTAGAAATGAAAAAGAAAAAAAGAGAAAGAAAGAGAGGAAAAAAAAGCCAGTTACTGTATTATATATATCACGCAAAAGGAATCTGCCAACTCGATAGTTTTTCATCCCCCCCACCAAGACCCAAAGTATTCTTGCACCCTATGTTTGAGCAATTCTATGAATGCAGACCACGTTTGATAGAAACAATCTGATTTTCCTGCCAGGCGGAGTCTTAAATATTCCAGATGTAGTGTTTCAAACATAGTTGAAATCCACATATTTAATGTTGGTATAGGGGCATTTTTCCAGAATTTTGAGATTAGCTTTTTTCCTATTATTAAGTCGTAATCAAATAGATTCTTTTGATACATATTTAATTCCAAACTACCTTACATTGTGATAGTCTTGTGCGTATTTTTTTCAGATAGTCACAGATTTGGAAATATTTAAAATACTGATTGTTTCCCAAATTGTATTTTACTTGCAATTGTTTAAATGATAATAGTTTGCCCATTTCATACAAATCTCCGAAGATTTTAATTCCGGCTCTTTCCCACTGTATAAATGCTTTATCTATAGTTGAAGGTTTAAATGAAGGGTTTTTACCAATAGGAGATAAGAGAGATAAATGTCTCTCTTATTTAAATTGTGTTTTATTTGATTCCAAATTCTAATTGTACTGTGTATAATCGGATCTTTGTTGTAATTTGTATTATTCATCATCATTAGTGAAAGAAGGGTTGTTCCAATATTGTAAGGAGAGCAGTCCTCTTTCTCCATAATAGTCCAATCCGGTTGCTGCGGAGAGTTATCCGGCAATTGGATCATGTTTCTAATATTTACAGACCAGTAGTAATACATAAAGTTGGAGAGTGCTAATCCCCCGACTACTTTGGGTTTATTCAGATGAGCTCTTTGTGTTCTGTGGGATTTATAATCCCAAATAAAATTTGTGATATCTAAGTCCAGTTTAAAAAAAAACTTTTTGGGTAAGTATATTGGAATAAATTGGAACAGATATAAGATTTGCGGTAGAAAAATCATTTTTTGTCATTTATTCAGCCTATTAAGGACATTGGAAGCGTATTCCAAAATTTAGTCAAGTTATATAGTTTCTTAAGTAGAGGGTTATAATTTGCGTCAAACATGTCTTGATATCTTTTAGTAATTTCGATACCCAAATATTAAAATTTTTGCATAGCTATTTTCAAAGGAAACTGTAAAAGATGTGTAGAGTTTTTCAGTTTTATTGACATGATTTCACTTTTATTCCAATTTATTCTATATCCTGAAAATGATCCAAAGTCCTCTATTAAGTTTAAAATATTTGGTATAGTAATATGAGGTTTTGTGATCTACAATAGTACATCATCAGTGTATAATGATATTTTATTGTTGGAATATTTTGTTTTATATCCATGGTTATTCGGATGAGTTCTAATTTTTTCCACTAGGGGTTCAATTATGAGAGCAAATAACAACGGTGATAGACAACATCCTCGTCTATTACCCCTTGACAATTGAAATTACAAAAATAAATAATTGTTAGTTAATATTCTGCCCGTTGGCTTATTATATAGTAATAGGAAATTGGCAGGGAACATAAAAACTGACTGCAAAAGTTTTTATAGATATGTGAAGAGAAAGAGACTAGTTAAAACAAATGTTGGTCCCTTGCAGTCAGAAACAGGTGAATTGATCATGGGGAACAAGGACATGGCAGACCAATTGAATAACTACTTTGGTTCTGTCTTCACTAAGGAAGACATAAATAATCTGCCGGAAATAGCAGTGAAACGGGGGTCAAATAAGATGGAGGAACTGAGTGAAATCCAGGTTAGCCGGGAGGTGGTGTTGGGTAAATTGAACGGATTGAAGGCCGATAAATCCTCAGGGCCAGATAGTCTGCATCCCAGAGTACTCAAGGAGGTAGCCACAGAAATAGTGGATGCATTAGTGATAATTTTTCAAAATTCCTTAGATTCTGGAGTAGTTCCTGAGGATTGGAGGGTAGCTAATGTAATCCCACTTTTTAAAAAAGGAGGGAGAGAGAAAGCGGGGAATTACAGACCAGTTAGTCTAACATCGGTAGTGGGGAAACTGCTAGAGTCAGTTATTAAAGATGGGATAGCAGCGCATTTGGAAAGTGGTGAAATCATTGGACAAAGTCAGCATGGATTTATGAAAGGTAAATCATGTCTGACAAATCTGATAGAATTTTTCGAGGATGTAACTAGTAGAGTGGATAAGGGAGAACCAGTGGATCTGTTATATCTAGACTTTCAGAAGGCTTTCGACAAGGTCCCGCATAAGAGATTAGCATACAAACTTAAAGCACACGGTATTGGGGGTTCAGTATTGATGTGGATAGAGAACTGGCTACTAGACAGGAGGCAAAGGGTAGGAGTAAAGGGGTCCTTTTCAGAATGGCAGGCAGTGACTAGTGGGGTACCGCAAGGCTCAGTGCTGGGACCCCAGCTATTTACAATATATATTAATAATTTGAATGAGGGAATTCAATGCAACATCTTCAAGTTTGCAGATGACACCAAGCTGGGGGGTATAGTTAGGTGTGAGGAGGATGCTTGGAGGCTGCAGGGTGATTTGGATAGGCTGAGTGAATGGGCAGATGCATGGCAGATGCAGTATAATGTGGATAAATGTGAGGTTATCCACTTTGGTGGCAAAAACATGAGGGTAGACTATTATCTGAATGGTGGCAGATTAGGAAAAGGGGAGATGCAACGAGACCTGGGTGTCATGGTACACCAGTCATTGAAAGTAGGCATGCAGGTGCAGCAGGCAGTGAAGAAAACAAATTGTATGTTAGCATTCATAGCAAAAGGATTTGAGTATAGGAGCAGGGAGGTTCTACTGCAGTTGTACAGGGTTTTGGTGAGGCCACACCTGGAGTATTGCGTACAGTTTTGGTCTCCAAATCTGAGGAAAGACATCCTTGCCATAGAGGGGGTACAGAGAAGATTCACCAGACTGATTCCTGGGATGTCAGGACTTTCATATGAGGAAAGATTGGATAGACTCGGCTTGTACTCGCTGGAATTTAGAAGAATGATGGGGGATCTTATAAAAACTTACAAAATTCTTAAGGGGTTGGAGAAGCTAGATGCTGGAAGATTGTTCCTGATGTTGGGGGAGTCCAGAACAAGTGGTCACAGTCTAAGGATAAGGGGGAATTCCTTTAGGACCGAGATGAGGAAAACATTCTTTACACAGAGAGTGGTGAGTCTCTGGAATTCTCTCCCACAGAAGGTAGTTGAGGCCAGTTCATTGGCTATATTTAAGAGGGCGTTAGATGTGGCACTTGTGGCTAAAGGGATCAGAGGGTATGGAGAGAAGGCAGGTACGGGATACTGAGTTGGATGATCAGCCATGATCACATTGAATGGCGGTGCAGGCTCGAAGGGCCGAATGGCCTATTCCTGCACCTATTTTTCTATGTTTCTTTGTTTCTAATTTAATCCATAGAATGAAATTCTCTCCCAGTTGAAATACTTGCAATACCCTGAACATATAATCCCATTTGACCTGATTGAATGCTTTCTCTGCATCCAACGATATGATTGATAGTTTTTGATCTTCCGTTTGGTGTGAATGCATTATATTGAGCAGACGTCTCAAATTACTAAATGAATGTCTCTTAGGGATAAACCCCATTTGATCCAGATGTATTAATTTACTAGCATATTTACTTAGTCTTCTAGCTAGTATTTAACAATGCAATAGCCCTATATGATCCAGGTTCTTCCACATCTTTATCTTTCTTAATTATTAATGCGATCTCAGATTCTGCGAGTGTTTCAGGTAGTATTTGTTCTTTGAAGGCATAAGTATACATTTTCTGTAGGCAAGGTGGAAATATGTAATAAAAATGTTTATAGAATTCATTACTAAATCTGTCGAGACCTGGTGTTTTTCCATATTTTAATGAGATTATTGTTTCTTCTACTTCCTTATTTGAGATTTGTGCTCCCAATTCCTCTTGTTCCTGCAACTCTAGTTTAGGAAGGTTACAATTATCCAAGAACACTAACTTTGTTGGTGTCCATGATCGTTTTAGATGTATACAGATTCTCGTAAAATTGTGCAAATCTTTTATTAATATCACTCGGCAAAGGTCGATACTTCCTCTTTGTCTCATTTAATCTTTGAAATTGTGTGATCCTTCTCGTTTTTTTAACTGACGTGCCAGAAGTTTATGGGGCTTATCCCCAAATTCAAAATGTTCTTGTCTTGTAATTTGTAATAATCTTATGACTTTCTCTGATAATAATTTATTTAATTTAAATTTCAGCATTATTATTCTATTATGTTCATCCGTAGTGGGGTCTTTAGCGTTTTTTATGTCCAGTAGTCTAATTTGTTCTTCTAACTGTCTTTGTTCGTTCTTATTTTCCTTATTTTGAAAAGCTTGGTATGAAATTATAACGCCTCGAATGAATGCTTTAAAAGATTCCCATAATAGTGTAGGTGATATGTCTGGCGTATCGTTTATTTTGAAAAAAAGGTCCATTTGCTGTTTTAAATACATGCTCCCTTGTGGGTCTTTTAAAATTTGAGGATTGTACCTCCAAAACGGTTTGTTCTTAGTCATTCCTTCCATTTTTCGAAAAAAAGTTATTGGGGAGTGATCTGAAATTGTATTTGTGTGGTATTTTGGTTTAGAAGTGTGGGGTATTAGTTTTGTATCCACCAGGAAATAATCTATACGTGAATATGTCCTGTGTACCCTTGAATAGAATGAGTAATCCCTGCCAGTCGGATTTGCAATCCTCCAGACATCTCTTATGTTTGTGTTTTTTATATATGTGTTTAGAAGTTCGCTAGTTTTGGATTTTGTAATACCTCTCTGTTTTTGGTTGGATTTATCTAAGTAAGGTTCTAAAAAAAGAGTTAAATTCTCCGCCGGTTATGACATTCTGGTAGTTACATTCTGCAATTATATTCAAGATTTTATTGGAAAAATGGGGTTGTCAAAGTTGGGCGCATATATGTTTACCAAGGTAATTGGGGTAACATAGATCTCCCTAGTAACTATCAAATATCTCCCATCCTTATCTGTTAAGGTAGTTTTGGGTTTAAATGGAATGCCTTTGCGAATAATAATAGACGTTCCTCTAGATTTCGACGTGTATGACGAGTGATAAGTTTGGCCTATCCAGTTCGCCCTCAATCTAGCTTGATCTTGAAGTTTAAGATGCTTTTCTTGTAAGAAAGCAATATCTATGTTGTATGCTTTCAGCTGAGTTAAAAGTTTACCCCTTTTAATGTAACTCGTTAACACCCCTAACGTTCCAACTACAAAATGAGATTCCTCCCAGTTTATTTTGGTTATCGTCTTGCATTTTGAATAGATGTAATACCTGTGTGTCTTGCGGTGCATCCGTACCTCTGATCTTTAGATATAGGGGGATCATTTACCCTACAATGTTCAGTTAGTAGATTCCCTTTGCGATTGTCCTTGAATTAAAAAAAACACACATGTGACTAAATGTGATTATAATTTTAAAAAACTAGTACAAGTGAAAATACAGTGTCCAAGCTTGTCGGCACTGTAACAAGTGATCCACCTGTAGGTGGGAAAAAGCATTTTATCAACTTCCGTTGTCGATATAAAACAAACAAATAATCCCGCCCCCTTGATTAATCATAACATACTGGAGCTACACCGGTTTCAAAATTAGATGTATAGTACCCATTTACAGTATATATATCAATTTCCTCAGTATTTCCGGATATAACTATCATTTTTATCTACTAAGTGCTAAGCATATATTTTAACCTCGGAAATCATCAACTGTTGGTTGAAGGGGTTAACCTATTTCTGGCTCCTGGAACTAAGCCTCTGCCCCTCATGCCCCAGTTATAAATCTACTTGAGAATTATTAAGTTAAAATATAAATGTTAATTTGTAAACCACCCTTTCTACATTTCTGATTGGCATTCAGTACTATTTCTATGTTAGTATTCTATGTTAATATTGTTAAAAATGTTAATTCCATACCATTTTGGTTGTTCATTAGATCTCATATACAAGAGTAATTGCTAAGCCCACAGTCTGTTGTTGAGCTCTTCATTTTGGTGGTTACCTTTTTCCCGCTTCACCTGGAATAATTATGTCCTTGAGTGAGCATTCCGCCGATAAGACGTCTAGACAAAGTTCCTTCTTCTGGCAGCATGCCACCATTCTGGGTGCAATAGGAAAGAGAGAGAGTATCCATAATGTCCAACCTTTCCAGCTAGTCCTTCTGTTCCACAATGGTTAGAGCATATTTGTATGTCTCCTCGGGATTTGTGAAAGATTTTTGCTGTTCCTTGTAGGAAACACACATTTTAGCTGATTAGTAAACACCATATCTAACCTCCCTATGTCCTTGGAGAGCCTGCTTTGCCTTAGAGAACTGATTTCGCTTTTTCATTATTTCATAGGGATAGTCCCTGAAAATGTTAAAAGTTGTTACACCAAACTTCCGAGGCACTCCATATTTAATATTCCACATAACCACTTCCACGTAACAAATGTCCCTGAATTTCACAATAATTTGTCGTGTACATTATGAGCCATCCTGAGATTTGTGTTTAAATCTAGGAACTCAGTGTACCACTTCAATTTTTGGGGGGTTAAGGGGTTAAAGTAGGTTAAGGTTAAAGAGCTTCTTTAATTTAGCCCGCAGCGAACTCGCGAATGTTATCTCTCTCGGCTCCCTCTGGTACACCAACTAATCTTAGGTTTTGGCATCTCGAATGAGCTACCAGGTCCAGGCATTTGTCTGAAACTTTAGCAAGCTGAGTTGCCATCCGTCGTGTAGCAAGGTCTTGTTCTGACCTCATATTCTTCATCTCCTCCACCATTCTTGTCCTCTTCCTCCACCTCGTGCATTGACGACATACAGGTAGAGACAGTGTCCAGTACAGCGCCGAACCTCTTTGTGCTGTCTTCTTCACCCTTATCAATTATCTCCGATAGTTCATCTCTCACATCGTCAATTCGTTTATTAATAGTGCCAATTGAATCCTTCACAGACTCAATAACATTCTGATTACAAGCAGACATATTTAGCATCAGCTTTTCTATCTTTTCCATCATCACTCCCATCATCTGTTCCATCTTTTTTCCATCCACCTTTACATCTTTCAGTTCACTTACCGAAAGCTTTAATTCTTCAAATTCTTTTTCCTTGGCCAATTCTGTTTTATATCTTGTAGCCATGTCGTAAAGCACCTTTTCTTCAGAAGCCACTTCAAAAATAACTTCTTCAGGCTTCGTCTGGCTTCCCCAGCAGTGTTTTGCAACAGCTCTCTGAGTGCTCTTACCAGGAGAAGAATTTTTCATGTAAAGTGCTTTAAGCCTCCGTTAAATTCACAGTGCTTACTGATGACGTCATCAGCGCGACGTCCAGAGGCTCCGGTAAGTTTTTTAAATCAGTCCCGACCAGATGACCGGATTTTAACGCGAAAAATCGCAAATTTTAGGGAGTGGAGCTATGTGCAGCATCTGTTATTGAAACATGATGCCACCGGAAGTGTGGTGTTTAATATTTGTGACAAAGGTTCACACGCACGTTCCTAACTCAACTACTGAATTCCATGCTCTTGATGTCGACTCCTTTACATTAGCAAGATTAAACAGAGTTAATATTATACTCTCTTGTTTGTTAATTCCAATGATCCCAATGCCAAGCACTGGAATGCCTTTGACAGTGATGTGCTGAAAGCAATTTGCCAGGAGAGGCACTGTTTGACAACTCCAAGAATTATGCCTTTTCTGGAGGTGCCGCCATAGCTGCCATACATGAAATTCCCATCATCTTGGCTCCAACTATAAGTTTTATGTATTAAAAGTCTAAATCTCTTTGCATAATTCAAGGCTGCGAGGGATTGTACTAAAATTCCTGTTGAAGTTGTTCCTCAGTCAATATTTTTAGGATGGAATAACATGCGTCACACAAGTGGTGTCTGCTGCCATGATAGCGGAATGTGCCAATATTTCAACGATAAAAAGTGAATTGAGTATGCATATGTTGATTTCAATCACTATAGCTTGGAAGTTGCTTTTGTAATCAATTATATTTGACTGCATTATTCTGTGAAAACAACAGCAGCAAACATAGTTGAATGTGGAAATATAGAAACTTAGTCATTGACATCCTGCTCCTTCATTGGGTTTGGCATTCCAGGCAATACGCCACTGAATCAAGGTTTTTGATGAACCTCAATTTTATGAATTATTATTGTTATAAAGCTATTGAAGATATTGTGCCATATTGAATGTGGTATAATTGAGTTTTGAATGATACACTGATCCATAGTTACTTCTCATTAATCTCTCTAGCACTGAAAAAGTAATTTTATGACTGTCAAGTTCAATTCACTTGAAATAATTACTGTAAAATTCCACAGATATTAAAATAATTGTTTCATTTCTGTTAAGATGTTTATGATTTTTCTGCTTCTACCAAAATCTGCACATATTGTAGGTCCCTATCTTTTTTTCTCAGTCTTCATTAATGCTTAAAAAGTAGTGTGAAGTGAACCTTTTAATTACTAGCTTTCAGCCTGATTGGATGCATTGTCAGCATGATAATGTCTCTTGTCACTAATTGCCACAAACTACCAACAGAAGAATGGTAACTCACAATGGAATAAAGGAAATTCATGCCACAGATTCTGTTGAATCTTTAGAAGCTGATTGTTCTTAACTCGGAGGAGCTGCTCAAAATGGTTAATAGTGGTGATGGTGGTGGTGCTAGTGGTGGAATTGGCTGGCAAGCAAACACACTGAACATTTTTTTTTTCAATAACTTGAAAGGAAAGGAAATCATTGTAGAGTGTTCTCTTGGCTTTTAATATATGCACCAAAATTAATTGATAGCAGTCACCATCAGGCCATTCAGGTCTACTCTTCCAGTCATCAAAATCATGACTAATTGTCTAACCGAGCTCTAAATGACCCACTCTTTTTCTGATATTATGATTTCTAGTTTAGGACTCCTCGAATATGAGAAATATCCAATGGCAACCATTTTCAGAATAAGGTACATTGTAATGAGGTAATCTCACATTCTTCTTAGCTCTAGATAAATCAAACCTGTCCACTCAATCTCTTTCCAGATAGCACTTCCACCATCCAAAAAAAAAGCCAAACTGATAAATCTTCTACATGTGCATTCCTTCCACATTTACATTTTAGATAAGAGCCTCTGTGATTGCAGTCATAGGCCTGGTGCAAACTCAATCATTTGCTGTCACTTTGCCAATTGTCAATAAGTATTCAATTGTAGTCTTACAACCACTTAGAATTTAAATTAAGCAGGAAAGAACTGCAGATGTTGGTTTAAATCAAAGATCAATACAAAATGCTGGAGGATCTCAGCAGGACAGGCTGAATCTCTGGAGAGAAGGAATGGGTGACGTTGTCTGTGTTCAGTTATCAAAGTTGATCTTATTACCAGTTTATCTTTGTTTTGCATAATGGGTTCTATTTATAGACAGTACTTCCTTCTCATACAAATGAATAATAGGTTGATCAAAATACTCCATGAAAGGAGTTCATTAACTGTGTGGTACTCCATAATTAGGCCAACCTCACTATGAAAAAATGGATAAGGTGTTAAGTATTATGTAGAATTGGATAACATTTTAATGCCATTGCTTTCCTACTGAATGTCTACTACACACTCATCTGCCACTATGTAACTATGTTTATTCCTGCTTCGAATAGATATCTATTTTGCAAATCAAACCAAGATTGTGAACTCATTGTAATGGAAGACAAACTCATTTCACAGAATCCTAATAACAGCCAGCAAAAATAACTTTAGCTTATTGTTTTTTTTTACCTAAAAATAGAGAGATGGCATCAAATGTGCAGAACAGTTATAGCCACACAGCTATTGTTTAAAAAATACTTATGTAAGTAGAGTTCATTTTAACATTGATATTTTACATTTCAATAATCAAGATATGTGTGTTAACTGCAACACTTTGATTTTAGCCAACATATTATTTTATTGGGATCAATTTGAAATATTCCATTGCATTATCAACAGTAGAATGATGGCAGGTCATTCTTGTGAAATATTCACTCTGATTGTCTCTTTGAAGACACTGCCTGACGCTGAATATTGTCAGCATTTTCTGTTTTCATTACTCATGCAAAACTTAATGATTTGCCTTTCATTAGCTTAAAGCTCAAAAAATCCCTTTGTTTTATTAAATGGTGCAATATTAAGAGTTTTCTTAATGCCGAGTAGCATCTCCATTAACTTTGATCTGAGTCACTGCACATTACAATTAATTTGATCATTGTTAGACTGAACAAATTGTCAATTAACCAAACTCATTGTGTGGATAGGGAAGGGAATTGAAGCACATTCTACTACAATGCAGGTAAACATCAATCACCTTTTATTTTCCTCACAGTGCACTACAAATTATACAGCCTTTAAAATTTTATAAAATGGCAGCATTTTTTGGGTTGATTTCACCATATTCCAAACCTTCTTTCAATTTCACGTTTTCCTGTATTGCTTAATAATATCCTCATATTAAACCACATATATCAGTAGACTATCAGCCAGTGTTAAATATTACGTGGAAATGGTATCATCTCTGCTGAATTCTTTGGGACGCATTAAAACATTGTTCCTTTTCAGTTTACAGATTATCACCTTTATTCACAGAGAGATGGAGAGACCCCTGACCATAGGAGATCATATTTGCCGAGGCAGTGGTTAGCATTGTGCAGTGTTCAAGAGCCCGAAAGGTTCCTGGGAAGAAGCTGTTATTGAACCTAAATGTCACAGTTTTCAGGCGCCTGTCCTTTCTTCTCGATGGTAATACAATGATACCTGTCGGAGCCATTAAGCTTAAGTCAGTATATTATAGCCATGTCTAACATTATTTATATTTTAGTTTTTATGTTTGTATTTTTGTAGGTGGGAACTACTAATGAATTAAAACTACTAATGAAAAAGATTGCTTATGATTTCTGGAGTATTACACAAATGGATATTCAAAGCAGCTTGTTGGAAGTTGGTGAAATTTGCTTGCAGAGGAGGGCTATCAAATGGCAAGAAAATAGCTTAAAGAATATTTTGATAATGAACAGAAGATTGCAAATGCATACATGAAGGAGGCCTATGCTTCGACAGCTATCAAGGCAGAATATGTGAAGGCATTGCCTGAGTTTGCAATATTTCTTATTGGTTGTAGTAGCTCGATGATAAATCTCAACCACATGCAATAAATGAATGTTGTTAGCAATATGAAAAGTATCACTCCATAACTGCCCTATACGCTTAGAGAAAAGTGGAGGGATAATGCAGGTCTGATACAGGAAGGTGAGGATCGAGAGGCCATACTTCTCGATCCATGTGGGTTTAAACTAAACAGTGAGGGGGAGGGATTGACAAATTGGGAGTATAAAGATGGAATTAAAGGGGAAGTGAGTACAGGAAAAGTTACAAAAGACTCTTGAATTAATGGGAAGGAAAGTTCCAGAAGGTATAAGAGAGTAGGGTCAGGGCCAATTATGAGCGGTGTGAGAGGGGAAGTGAATACCGAAGTCAAAGTGTTGTATATGAATAAGAAATAAAGTGGACGAGCTTGTGGCTCAGTTAGAAATTGGCAAATATGATGTTGTGGGAATTACAGACACATTGGCTGCAAGAGGGCCAGGGAACTGAATATTCAATGGTATACCTCCAATCGAAAAGGTAGACAGGCGGGCAGAGGGGGTAGGGTTGCTCTGTTGGTGAGGAATGAAATTCAGTCCCTTGCAAGGGGTGACATTGAAACAGGAGATGCGGTGTCAGTATGGATTAAACTAAGGAAGTGTAAGGGTAAAAAGACCCTAATGGGACATCCATAGCCTGAATATAGGGTGCAAGTTGAATCAATAGTTAAAATTGGCATGTCGTGAACGTAATGCTACAGTTGTTATGGGAGATTTCATCATTCAGGTAGACTGGGAAAATCAGGTTGTTACTGGACACCAAAAAAGGGAGTTTGTGGAGTGCCTCCTTGATGGATTCTTAGAGCAGCTTGTATTGGAGCCTATTAGGGAGAAGGCTATTCTGGATTTAGTGTTGCGTTTTGATAAGGGAACTTGAGGTTAAGGAGCCATTAGGAGGTTGTGACATAACATGGTAAGGTTTAATCCACAATTTGAGAGGGAGAAGGGTAAATCGGAGGTGTCAGTGTTACAGTTGAACAAATGGGACTATGGAGCCATCAGGTAGGAGCTGGCCAAAGTTGACTGGAAAGATACCCTGGCAGGGATGACAGTGGAACAACAATGGCAGGTATTTCTGGGAATAATACAGAAGGTGCAGGATCAGTTCATTCCAAAGAGGAAGAAAGATTCAAAGCGAAGTAGGGGGCGACCGTGGCTGACAAGGGACATCAGGGACAGTATAAAAATAAAAGAGAAGTACAACGTAGCAAAGATGAGCGGGAAGCAAGACGATTGGGTAATGTTTAAAGAGCAACAGAAGATAACCAAAAAGGCAAGATGGGGAGAAAAGATGAGGTACGAAGATAAGATAGCCAAGAATATAAAGCAGGATAGTAAAAGCTTCTTTAGGTATGTGAAGAGAAAATAATTAGTTAAGACCAAAGTTGGACCATTGAAGACTGAAAAAGGTGAATTTATTATGGAGGACAAATAAATGGCAATTGAGTTGAACAGGTACTTTGGATCTGTCTTCACTAAAGAGGACACAAACAATCTTCCTGATGTTCTAGTGGCCAGAGGGTCTGGGGTGACGAAGGAATTGAAGTAAATCCACCTTAGGCAGGAAATGGTGTTGGGTAGACTGATGGGACTGAAGGCTGATAAATCCCCAGGGCCTGATGGTCTGTATCCCAGGGTAATTAAGGAACTGGCTCTACAAATCGTGGATGCATTGGTGCCCATTTTCCAATGTTCTATAGATTCAGAATCAGTTCCTGTGAATTGGAGGGTAGCTAATGTTATCCCACTTTTTAAGAAAGGCAGGAGAGAGAAAACTGGAAATTATGGACCAGTTAGCCTGACATTGGTGGTGTGGAAGATGCTGGAGTCAATCATAAAAGATGAAATAGCGCCACATTTGGATAGCAGTAACAGGATCGGTCCGAGTCAGCATGGATTTACGATGGGGAAATTATGCTTGATTAATCTTCTGGAATTTTTTGACGAAGTAAGTAGGAAAATAGACAAGGGAGAACCAGTGGATGTAGTGTACCTGGACTTTCAGAAAGCAATTGATAAGGTCCCACATAGCAGATTAGTGGGAAAAATTAGGGCACATGGTATTGGGGATAGAGTGCTGACATGGTAGAAAATTGGTTGTCAGACAGTAAACAAAGGGAAAGGATGAACCAGTCCCTTTCAGAATGGCAGGCAGTAACTAGTGGGGTACCGCAAGGCTCAGTGTTGGGACCTCAGCTATTTACAACATACATCAATGATTTGGATGAAGGGATTCAAAGTAACATGTACAATGGGATCTGGGAGTCCTTGTTCTTCAGTCAATTAAAGTAAGCATACAGGTACAGCAGGCAGTGAAGAAAGCGAATGGCATGTTGGCATTCATAACAAGAGGAGTTGAGTATAGGAGCAAAGAGGTTCTTCTGCAGATGTACAGGGCCCCAGTGAGACCACACCCGGAGTATTGTGTGTAGCTTTGGTCCCATAATTTGAGGAAGGACGTTCTTGCTATTGAGGGAGTGCAGCGTAGGTTTACAAGGTTAACACTCGGGAAGGGTGGGACTGTTATATGCTGAGAGAATGGAACGGCTGGGCTTGTATACTCTGGAGTTAGAAGGATGAGAGGTGATCTCATTGAATCTTATAAGATTATTAAGGGTTTGGACACGCTAGAGGCAGGAAACATGTTCCCGATGTTGGGGGAGTCCAGAACCAGGGGCAACATTTTAAGAATAAGGTGCAAGCCATTTAGAACGGAGATGAGGAAACACTTTTTCACACAAAGAATTATGAGTCTGTGGAATTCTCTGCCTCAGAGGGCAGTGGCAGCCAGTTCTCTGGATACTTTCAAGAGAGAGTTAGATAGGGCTCTTAAAGATAGCGGAGTTAGGGGATATGGGGAGAAGGATGGAACGGGGTACTGATTGGGGATGATCAGCCATGATCACATTGAATGGTGGTGCTGGCTCGAAGGGCCGAATGGCCTACTCCTGCACCTATTGTCTATTGTCTATTTCTTCCTGATCTGGTGAATTTCATGGAAAGGGAAGTGTGGTTAATGTTAATTTTACGCTATGGGAGCATTAAAGATCCTAAACCAGCACCTGTCAAAGGTTCTACTTTTACTAAAACAACAGGAAAATCAGGACCTAAGGAAAGCAGTTTTGCTACCACTGTGATACTTGTAGAAACGAAAGGTGGAATGAAATGAGATGCATCCACTATTAAGCAAAAAGGGTTCTGTTTGTCATGTGATGAGGTTGGTCACACCGTAAGGTGGTGTTGAAAATTCAAGAAGAAAGAATGTAAAGAAAAGATGGACTTCTTGAAGGAGAAGGGAATATTTGAAGAAAGGACACATGGCTAGAGACTGCAAGAGTCATATAACTTGTAATAAGTGCAAACAAGATCATCCTACTTGTCTGCCAGCTACTAGTGATGCTTTTACCTCACCTCAGATAAGTGCACATGTTGGGGCCGGGGTGGAAACCTATATTTTTGCCATATTACTAGTAAAGGTAAGGAGCAGCAAAGCGAATACAGTGTTGCAAACATTTGCATTTTTGGATCATGGAAGTTTGGCTACCTTTTGCACAGAACGCTTGATGAGAAGGCTGGACATCACAAGAGAAAAGACTAAGATTTTACTTCGGAGTCACGTGAGTGACTACGTGAAGAACCCCGTACAGCCGTTCGTGCGTCATTGCGTCAGACGTTTTTCGTGCAGACAGCTGTGGAGCAGCGCAGCTCCTCCATGGTAAGTCTAAAAAAGTTGCAGGTAAGTGCTATTTTTCTTACCTGTTCTAGGTCTCTGCAGGAACCTCCGGGGTTTCTGCAGTGGATGTTCGCGATAGCCGACAAGGGAACCAGCCGAGGGCTTTGGGGGGGGAAACCCTGGTCCGACCGCGGAAGCGGAGAGCTGGGAAAGTCGGGTTCGCGATCGGAGTCACTGATAACGCGGTCAGTGACTCCACAGGTTGGGTTCCCGGGTAGGGGAAACCCGAGAATAGTGCGGTTTTAGACCGCAGTAGTCCCTAGGGGATGGGGCTTAACGGACCTGAACGGTCTGCCTGGGTTCCCGGTGGAGGGGAAACCCGAGGATAAGTGCGGTTTTAGACCGCAGTAGTCCCTAGGGGATGGGACTTAGCGGACCTGAACGGTCAGCCTGGGTTCCCGGGGAGGGGAAACCCAAGCATATGCGGTTCGAGACCGCAGTAGTCCCCAGCACATGGGGTTAAAACTAACCTAAACGGTTAAGCTGGGTTCCCGGTGCAGGGGAAACCCAGGTATATGTGTGGTTCCCAGACCACAGTAGTCCCTAGGTAATGGGGTTAATTCACATAAATCATTAGCCTGCGTGCCATGAGGGTACCGTGAGTATCTATTTATATATATATATTATATTTATATGGATTCCTGGTGAGGGGAAATTCACCTATGGGGTTCTCAAGCTACAGTAATCCCCAGGATATGGGGACAACTGACAAAATAGTCAGTACAATTGGGAAAGTTGGGAGATTTCACCTCTAGGAATTAATTTAGAGAGCAGCACTTTTGGGTAGGGCTGCTTCATGGGAATGTCAAGTTATGGCAGTGCCAGCCTATGGGAAAGGCTGTGTCAGCAGTACCTTTGTTTAGGACTGCTAATGGGGATGCCAAGCTATGGTAGGCTCGCCTGATGGAGAGGCTGTGCCAGCAGTACCTTTGCTCAGGACTGCTCATGGGGATGCCAAGCTATGGCAGGCTAGCCTATTGGAGAGGCTGTGCCAGCAGCACCTTTGCTCAGGGCTGCTCATGGGGATACCAAACTATGGCAGGCTAGCCTATTGCAGAGGCGGTGCCAGCAGTACCTTTGCTCAGGACTGCTCTAAGGGAATGCCAAGTTATGGTAGGCTAGCCTATTGGAGAGGTTATGCCAGCAGCACCTTTGCTCAGGGCTGCTTGATGAGAATGCCAAATCTATGGCAAATACTGGGCTATGGGAAAGTCCGGGCCAGCAGCTACTTTGTTCAGGGCTGCTTCATGGGCACTAGGGGTACCTTGTTAGGGCTGCTTTATGGGGATAGCAGTTTAGTAGGGTATTCCCATTCACAGTGATCATGGGGGATGAGGAGGCATTGTTAGGATAAGGCAATATAACAGAATGATGACAAAAGTATTCAAAGAAAACTATACACAGTTTAAACGTGCTTGTGCTAAAATCCGCTGTCTAGTCTCAAACTATATTTGAGAAATTGGGCTCCTCTATCCAGTTAGATTAAGTCCTATCAAATAGATTTGTAGGATGTTGGGATTTGCTTTTAGGTATTCAATTGGCCATGATGCCGGCCTGGGCAACAGATTGCAGTCAATAAGACTTTGGTAACAGTTGTTGGTATAAAACAGTTCTAGTCGTTGGACTAATTGTTAAGTGCATAGATGCAATTCAGGTGTGTAAGTAGTGCAACAATTATTTTGTTAAATGGTTGATTAGTAAGTGCCATCTAGGTCATTGTTAACACCAGCTGAAATTAATAATGTCACGATGATGGACAAACAGTGTTCATTACTGCTCTAGTAGTTGTTAGGTAAACCTTTTATTCTATTGCAAATTGGTGCTAATGGCCTAAATGGGAAATGGTGTCAGCAGAGCTGTGTAGCAGGCCTGCTTTATGGCTCCCTCATGTAAGAGGTGAGCATGTGGGATTGGTATAGTTTAACGCCGAGTCTGAGGGTATAGCCATAGAGCATGCCCAAGAGATCGGGGCATGTGCCAGAGGTCTATGCCTGACAAGAAAGTTACCATCCCAAACACAATATGCAGTGAACACCGCTCTCAGGGGGACATTACATTTGGCTGCCGAATCCTCTATTCAGGTAAGACTTTTCCATAGGTGTAACCTGGAGGGTGAAGCACAAGCTATTGGAACAAGCAAGGTTTCATAGTTCTGGCAGCAATGCATCCCATGTCTTTTTTGGCAGTAGCGGTTCACTGAAGTTGCTGGCAGCATGAAAGCTGGCCAGAGGTTCCACGCACTGGACTTGTGCTACTCTACAATTAAGGGACCACTTGCAGTTTGGTAAGGTGTATACTTAGTTATACAGTACAAATGATTGAGACATTATCAGCTACTTTGAACGGTAAATGTAAAATGTACAATATTGGGTTTCAAGCAGGTTAGAATTGCACAGGTTCAGTATAAGGACCAAGATTGTCTTGTTAGACTGGCTCGGAAATCGGGCCACAGTTGCTATTTAAGGTAGTTACCAAGTAGCTGAAAGATCATCTCGAGTTTGGAGATGGAACAGATTTGCATGACTTGCCCAAAAAGTTCTGTTATTAGTATCAACTATTTATAGACTCTACGGGCATTGTATGGGCTATAGAGTGATTGGACAAATAAGCATATTGTCATGCTCATGTTCAGGTTGATGCATTGTGATGATGGCATATGTTAGTCACGAGGGTGCAATCGGTTAAAGAATCACTGGAATGGTTACATAATTTTGTTGCCACAGGAGAATCATCAAGTGTGGGTAATGGCAACACAGAGTTGGTGTTGAATCGCACTGTATTATGAAATTCTGGTTCAATGGAACACCTAATATGAATATATGTGTATACATATGTATGTTGGTTTCATGTTTATTTCACTGGTTGCAAAATAGTTGGCATAGCAGTGGCAAAAGATACATTCTCGCCAAAAAGGAGCAGGTGGGTCTTTTATGGCTACCTCCATTTTGTCTCATCACTCGAGGTTTCAAATAAAGTCATTAAGAGGCTTTAAGTTCTTATTGTGTGATTATGCAAATTGATTCCCGATTTGTTGCAAATAATTATATAACCTTATTGGTTATTTTAAACTTGAATTTGCTTGTTCAGCCTGAGGCTTCGGAAATCAGATGTTTCATGATAAACTCAAATTTATGTTCTGCAGGTCTAACAAACTGTCCTAAGGTTTGGGTTGTTACATCTATCCTTCTATGTGTTCAAAGAGTTTGCATAGCACCAAACGGCTATATTTTCTTTTCCAGGAGATGAAAGAGTTTGTTATGCTAATGTTCCATGAAAAATGGTATTGATTGCTAATGTTTCGAGTTCATGCTAAATGATTGTCTGTTAATTATAGAGTAATACGGCCATTAATTGGCTCAATGAGCTTCCTCATTGAATTGGCTGTAACGAACAAGACTCGCTGTCGGGTCCACACCGGTTATCAAGGGGTAGGATAGTTTCAACATAGGTCCCAGGACCAGTATAATGCCATATGCGATGTTGATATCTGTGAACACTATTTCACCAGGAGGCAGCAACTATATCCTTAAATTTGGCTGGAGTTTATTAGGTAGTTATCCTTCTGGCACTGGTTTAGTGCAGCAGGTTGTCGCAAAATAATTGTGATGGTACAGGATGATAATGTCTGTAAATTATAATATATAATATGTTATAAATACTTGAGCAGACCAGAAGGGGGTCAGGTCTCAAAATAGTCACAGGCATACCAGGGGACCTTTGATAAGGTAAGCACACATGTATACAACAATATGTCAAGGTCATCAGGAGCCTTGGAGTTCTGAACTAGCAATGTTGTTAGTCACAAAGAATTTGGGAGAACGTATTGTTCATGGCATTCCAGATGAGGAAAACGGAGTTGTGTTATGCACTAATGGATTCTGTTTCCAGATCTCATTCCACCAGGGCTGCTACAACATCAGCAGCAAGGGTATTTATGTTCCGCTGGGTCGCATTGTTGCGGCTGGAGTATGGTCCATCGAATGAATCTCCACACATCTGTAATGACCCATTGGTGAACCAGGAGTATTGTTAACTCTATTTATGTTCTGGTTATATGTTCCATCTGGGTGAGAGATGGAAATATTATTGTTTCATTTAAACAGCATCGGCATGTTTTACATCTATGTTATGACTGTATGCATTATGAATGTTTTCCCTTCATTTGTCAATGAAGCAGCTGTGGTTGTGTATCCTCGTTTCACACGGCATGAAATCACAGAGCTTTGAAGTCTTCACGTAGTCACTCACGTGACTCCGAAGTAAAATAGTAAGATTAAACGAGAACTTACCAGTTTGAAGTTTGATCTTTATTTTATGAGGAGTCGAGTTGAGGGACTACGTGCCCTCCGCTCCCAGCCCTCATAGATTTCATCTGGTAGTTCTAGTCTTTATCTTACATTATACTTCGGTTTGCTGTGATTTCACACCGTTGCTTTGAAGATTGACGCACGAACGGCTGTACGGGGTTCTTCACGTAGTCCCTCAACTCGACTCCTCATAAAATAAAGATCAAACTTCAAACTGGTAAGTTCTCGTTTAATCTTACTATTTTACTTCGGAGTCTTTACTTCGTGAAGACCCCGCCAGCACGCATGTGCGACATATCATCACTCGCATTGCAGTTGACAAGCTCGGGTGGGGGGGGGGGGGGAGCGCAGCTCCTCTGCCGGCAGCTTAAAAGGACCTCCATGTAAGTTTTTACTAACCTTGAGTTGGTTGGTTTCTGTATTGTTCAAATCCCTTACAGAAACTTTGTGATGGAGAGAAGGAGCAAAAAGAAGGCTGCTTCCAAGCATGCCATTGAAGACCACAGGACTTCAGAGCGAGGTCAGCGGCCAACATCCCCGGAGCTGACCGTTGAGTTTCTGGCAGCACCCGTACCTCGAGCTGGGAAGACTCCGCGAAAGTCGGGGAGCCCCGCTAAGTCGGCAGGACCCGACTCTCCACCACAGCAGTCCAGGGAACTGCGAACTCGCGGTAGGACTGCACGGGAGCGGTGAAGCCAAGACCCCGACTCTCCACCGCTTCAGTCCGCACGAACACGGACTAGCGGCAAAAAAGTGCGGAAATTGGTGCCCATTTATACGGCAGAACCCGACTCTCCTACGCATCAGTTCGCTAGACTGCAGACCGGTGGTAAAACCGCACAGAAGTCGAATAGCCCCCCGGGAGCGGCAGGCACCGACTTTCCGCTGCCTCAGTCCGGAAGACCTCAGACTGGCAGCAGGCCCGCGAGGATGTTGTGTAGCCCCGCTGGAGCGGCAGGCACTGACTCCCCACCGCCTCAGTCCGGATGACCGCGGACTGGCGGTAGATCTACCTGGAAGTCGTGTATCCCTGCAGGATCGGCAGGCACCGACTCTCCACTGCTTCAGTCCAGAAGCCACGCGGCAGATCCACCGCTCGTGTAGCCCCGCTGGAGTGGCTGGCACCGACTTTCTACCGCATCAGTCCCATAGACATCACCCCAACGGGGTGCGAACTGGCGGTAATAGCCCCATTGGTTCAGCAGAATCTGGGGAAGACGACCTGCCATTTCCAGATAGTGACGGCGATCGCATTGCCCACATGGAGCGGATGATGGAGCAGCTACTCCAGAGGGATCTACTCCAGCAGGAGCATGCATCCCGTGGATCACACAGGTCCACGACAGCCCCATTTCCAGGACTGTCCAACATCTCTCCCTCCTCGGTAGGGAGTGCCAGAAGTCAGGGATTAGCTGACTTCGAAGAGGGGTTGACCAAAGACTCAAAGTTGCATGGGATGCAGGAAAAGGAACTTCTGGGGATGGTATCTAAATTCGCACAGTCATCCCAGAAAGGGCAACCTCTTCAGTCACGGCTAGCGACAAGCATCAACTACCTGACCACACACCAGCTACAGGAACAGGTAATTTTGGAGACCACAGGCAAGTACCTGGCCCCAGAGAATTGCGTGTAGCTGAACGTCCCAACCGTCAACACACCCATATGGGGGAATATAAGCCCTGGGATAAGGGCACAGGAATTGAAGATTCAAAAAATCCTAAATCTACTGACCTCAGGGATTACTGCATTTGCCAGGTCAGTCGATGGTGTGGACATGACGGAAGAGCAGCAGGATGCATTAGCCCTGTTCTGTAATGCGCAATACAAAACCAATTGCTTCAGGAAAAATTCTATCCGTCCTACTTTCATCCCCAAATTTGCAGGGTTGTGTAAGGCCAGCGCTACGCCACCACCAAAACTGTTGTTTGGTGATGACCTGCCCAAACAGGTTAAAGACATAGATGATCTGTTTATAAGACTGGTTCTAAAAATATCACCAAGCATCACAGACCTCATGTGAGTGTAATTAATGTTGATTTAATACAACTTTCTGTATTAGATAAATCTGACTATTAGGGAGATTAGCAAAATAGTAGAGCTAGAATGAATGGAGGGACCCATAGAGGGTCACCCCCTTATCTAGGAAAGGGCTCTTGATATCAAACTCAGTTACATTCGAAATGTTTAAAGAAATAAAAGACAAAGAAGGGAGGTATATCATAGTAAAGGGCAAAGTTGATAATAATATCCTGACACTGGTGAATATCTATGCTCCCCCAGATAGTGCAAAACATTTTTCAAATCCCTATTTGATATTATTGCAATGGAATCAGAAGGAATTTGTATATGTGGGGGGATCTGAATGTTGTACTGAATCATAGGCTTGATACGACAAGTAAAAAAAAAGAATAAGAACCAGTTAACAAAATTACTAAATACTACCTGTGAAGAATTTGGTTTTCTTGATGTCTGGAGGAATTTTCACCGTCTAGAAAGAGACTATACACATTACTCAATACCGCACTCAGTTTACTCCAGAATAGACTATTTCTTAATGCAGAAAGAAGACTGTTATAGGGTAACGGATTGCAGAATTGGTGTGGCAGGTAGGTTAATAGTGAGGGCATCACACATTAAAAAGGCCAGAATTAAAACATGTAATAAGTTGATAACAGACCTGAAGGATTTAGAACAGAAGTAAAAAAATAATAAGGACCATAGAACATATAAGAAGATTTGAGGGGACAAATGGATGGAATATTGGGTCAAGAGGTGGAGAAAAAAGCAAGATTTGTAAAACAGGCACATCATGAGCTTGGCCCTAAATCCACAAAAATACTTGCCCGAAGGCTACGCAAACAACAGGCTGACAACACCATACACAAAATTAAGGACCCCTGTACACAGAATTTGATGAGTGATCCAAAAGAAATAGAATATATCTTCCAGGAATATTATAAAGAATTATATACACACACTTTTACAGTAAATGGGGACACAATAAGGACTTTTTTAAGTACAATAGATCTGCCCTGTATTGGAGAGACACAAAATAAAATAATCACAGCAGAAATATCACTGGGGGAGATAGAGAAAACAATTGGTATGATGAAAGCAAACAAGGCCCCAGGCAGCGACGGTTTCCCTATAGAATGGTATAAAATATTTGGGAATGAGCTGAACCCACTTCTTCTGAGAACCTTTAACTGGAATTTCAAAGAAGGCAAGACATCCCAGTCATGGAAAGAGGCAATTATAACATTAATCCCCAAAGAGAACAAAGACAAGGAAAATTGTACCAACTACAGACCGATATCAATTCTAAATGTGGACTATAAATTATATTCTTCAATTATCTTCGAACGATTTGAAAAGTTCATGCCAGATTCAATTGATGAAGACCAGACTGGTTTTATAATAGGCAGACAAACACAGGACAGCATTAGAAGAACCCTACATATAATACACAGGATTCAAAAGGAAAGTACGCGTGCTGGCCTGATAAGTCTAGACGCGGAAAAGGCTTTAATTGGGAATTCTTATATCAAACATTAGAAAGATTTAGCTTTACCGAAGAGTCAATTCAAGTAATTAAAGCAATTTACCAGCAACCGACTGCAAGAGTAAAGGTAAATGGGTCCTTAACTGAGAGATTTGTGTTAGGAAGAGGAACGAGACAGAGATGTTGTCTTCGCCCTAGCCTGTTTGCTATATATATTGAACCATTGGCTCAAGCGATTCATCAAGATAGGGAACTGAGGGGAGTAACTATAAGAGACAGAGAATATAAAATTGGCCTTTTCGCAGATGATGTAATGATGTATCTCACAGAAGTAAACATCTCATTTCCAAGGATAATGGGGATCATAGATAAATTTAATTTTTATGCAGGATATAATGTGAATATTTCAAAAGCTCAAATCCTCCTAATTAATTGTCCTCCTCCAGAAGAAATCAAACAAAATGATAATATATTAAATGGGATTCAAAATCAATCAAATACCTAGGGGTACATATAACAAAAAATATATCAATGTTGTATGGGGCCAATTATAATCACATCAACCAAAACATAAGAAAGGATATAGAAAGATGGTCCACCTACCCAATGGATTTTAGTAGTAAAATAAATGTGGTGAAAATGAATATTTTGTTAAGGCTATTGTACTTGTTTCAATCTCTGCCAATAGATAAAACAATTCGCAGAATGGGATAAATTAATATCTAGATTTATTTGGGGAGGAAAGAAGACCAGAATTCGATACTCTACACTCCAGTTGCCAAAGGACAAAAGTGGAATGGCATTTCCCAATTTTTGGATATATTTATATGCAGCCCAACTTCGACCACTAATTAATTGGTGTGAGGACAGCTATATAGCTCGGTGGAAAGAGATTGAGACATATATCCCTGACCTCCACATCCAAACACTTTTGGGAGAAAAAGCGCTTCCTGGACATATCAGGAGTATAATCGATCTAATAACGATATGTACTTTAGAAACCTGGTTCACTCTTACCAGACAACTTAAACTGAATAAACGCCAAAAAGTTTTAATATGGATAGCTTTGGATAATGAATTTAAACCATGGATGTATGACTCAACATTTAAAGAGTGGATGAAGAAAGGAATGACTGCATTTTGTACTGTTATTGAAAATGGAGACCTAAGAAGTTTTAAAGATTTGAAGGATAGATTTGCACTTCAGAACCAAGACTTGTTTAGATACCTCCAACTGAGAGATATCTAGTGATAGAAGTGATAGTTAATGCATATCATCAAAAAACATTAAGGATTATTTCGAAACTTTATCATGGTTTAATGGAATGTCAAGCTAAAACTACATTTTATGTAAAATTTAAGTGGAAAAAGGAATTGAACATTACAATCTCAGAAGAAGAATGGCATCATATGTGTGTAACACTACAGACATCCACTAATTCACAAAATTGGAGAGAATTTAATTGGAACAATTTGATTTGTTTCATTATTATGCCTAACATAAAAAGCAAGCAAATTCTAAGGCAGCAAACATGCTGGAGGCAATGTGGTCAAACAGACGCAAATCATGCACATATCTTCTGGAGTTGCCCAAAAATTGAACCATTTTGGGACAGAGTGAATTGAGAATTAACAGAGGTATTAGGATATATAGTCTCCAAGAAGTGTTCCATTTTAAACCTGGGTAATATAAATACAGTGGTGTTGAAGGAAGACCATTACTTGGTTAAAATCCTACTCACAGCTGGCAGAAAGGGCATTACAAGAAACTGGCTTGCAGCGGACACACCCAGACTTAGACAATGGTTAGACATAGTACAGGAAATGTTTGTCATGGAGAAAATGACATATTCTCTAAGAGTGAAAGAAGACGAGTTTAACAGAAAATGGGAAAAATGGATTAGGTATAGAAATAAAGACATCAACACTGTATAATTTTATTGACAATAATGTAAGTTAATGGAAAATGTTTTAATATGAAAATAGTTCTGTATACTGCATCATTAATTGTACACTGAACACCCTGCTACACTGTTGTATGTTTCATTGTATTGTTGTATGTTTCGTTGTTATATTTGTGTTTTGTTTGTGTATACATAAAAGCAATAAAAACTAAAGTGGAAAAAAAAAATAAAGACCTAGATGAGGAAGCTAAAGCGGTCGGCATGATAAAACCGCCTTCCTCTGGCAGACCACCAGTGTATCGTTGGCAACATCCGTATGCAACACCCAACAGGCCCCGTTTTCAACCCGATAGGGTGACAGATGCAAACCCAAAGGTCGCGCCTTATCCACAAGAGGCCTTTTTTAGGCCAAGGCCCACAGTGACCTGCTTGGAAAATGCGTCAAACCCACACCACAGCACCACACTAACCCAAGAACCAAGGACGGAAGACAAAGCCCCACAGGTAACCATGGAGGTAAGGGGGTCTGGTTCCCTTGGGAATTCTGTATGCATAACCTCACAAGTGGGAGGTAGATTGTGTCTATTTGGGGATGCATGGAGTTCCATAACTTTTGATCCCTTTATATTGCACAGTATTCAAGGTTACAAAATTGAATTTATAAACAAACAACTCCCCCCAGCTCAACTTGTACCTAGCCAGAAATTTATGCTTTCTCAAAAAGAGAAAGTGGAAGGACATGCAGAACTATTCCAGTTATATACCAAAGGAGTAATAGAGAACACTGTACATGAACCTCTTGAGTTTGTATCGAACATCTTTATCAAAACGAAAAAAGATGGTGGATGTTGTGTTATAATTGATTTAACTCAACTGGATATCTTTGTGCAATATAACCATTTCAAGATGGAAATATTTGAAACTGCCAAGCAACTGATTTCCAGAGGGTACGGCATGGCCTGCATCAATCTAAAAGATGCATACTGTAAATAAGCAATTTACAAACTCTAAAAGTGTTCAACACATTTTAATGATAGCACAAGGTATTACATACATCCTCAAATACTGGCTACGTTCTTCTAGTGAACCGTATCCAGGAAGGGGAAGGCGTTATGATTGATGTTAACTAAGCGGGGTTAATGGTACTGAGGTAACTATGTTATTGGTTGCATGCAAAACCATCTACATCCTTCCCCTTAGAAAATTTAAAAGAAACAGACCGTTGTCACTACAACAGAATTAAACAGAATTAAACAGAATCGCCATAACGAACAGGTGGCTTGCTGATCCGGCCCGAGCGCGTACGGATGCCTCCCCCTTCCCCCGGAGGAGCAGAAAAAACAGGGGGACCCGAGACAGCAGGGGAACCAGGGAAGGGCGGTGGGGTTGGAGGAACAGGAGAGGGAGAACCGCGACCGCCAACAGGTGACCCGCGCAGAGGGGAACCGGGCGCTCGATATGGGGACCGAGGCATGCAGGGAACGCTGGCTGGGACAGGAGCCGGCTGCTGGTATGAGAGCGGCGGGGCATAGGGGCCCGGGGCCTGCGGCTTCGGCTCATTAACCGCAAGCAGGTGTTGTCGGCTTCTACGGTAGATGGTTCCCTCATAGTCGACCAGATACGAACGAGGTGAGTCGGCCACCCCAACCACAGTAGCCAGACGGGAGTGACCACTGGCGGTTTGCAATCGAACAACCTGTCCAGGCAACAGAGGATCGAGTGGTCTGCACGACCGATCGTGGGAACGCCGCTGGCTGTCATGTTTCTCTTGAATGCGCCTCTGCACAGAGGCAGGCTCCAGCACCCGAGGTTTCAGCTGGCGCTGGGCAATCGGGATGGTAGATCTGGTTGTTCTGGACATCAGACGCTGAGCAGGGGACCCCATGGCCGGATCTCTGGAAACATTCCTGAGGTTCAGGAGATCCAAATACAAATCAGAGTTAGACAGTCTCGCTTGTTCCATCAGAAGCTTGGCGCTGCGGACGGCCCGTTCAGCAAGGCCGTTGCTCTGTGGGTACTCCGGGCTGCTGGTGAAATGCACAAAATTCCATTTGTCAGCAAAACTTTTGAACTCACGGCTGGTAAACTGCCTGCCATTGTCAGTCTGCAGCCTGACAGGGGACCCAAACGTGGAGAAGTGTTTCCGCAGCTTCCGGATCACCATCTCCGACGTGAGGGATGTCAGCAAATCCACCTCGAACCAGTTTGAGTACGAGTCGACCAGGACAAGGTAGTGGTTACCGCGCCACTCGAAGATGTCGGCAGCCAGCGAGGACCAGGCCAAGGCAGGAGCGGGCTGTTGCAGCAGGGGCTGTCGCTGTTGATGTGGAGCAAGACTGTTGCACGTGGAGCAGGCAGAAACACGGTCTCGAATATATTTGGCCATTCCAGGCCAGTAGAATTGGTACTGAGCGTGGGCGAGTGTTGCATCGACCCCGGGGTGTCCGCTGTGGGCTGCGCAGTAGTAAGAATCGAACAGGGAGGACGGGACCACCACTTTATGTCCCTTAACGATAACGCCATTCTGGAGCACCAGTTCGTCACGGACCAGGAAGAAGGGCTGTGTTTCAGGCGGTGCAGCGGAGCGCTTTGTTGGCCACCCTGATTTAATCACAGACGCAAGCCGTTGCAAAACTGGATCGGCAGCAGTGTGCTCGGCCAAAAGCTGCAGCTGCTTGGTGGGAATAAAATTGACGCCCAGTACGAGCAAGTCCTCTGTTTCGTAGGGGTGGCGAGCACAGGAGGCCCGTGGGGCGCGCGATAACGTGTCCGCGATGTGCATCTCGGTGCCTTTCTTGTAGACGATGTCGAAATCAAAGCGCTGGAGCTGCAGCATCATACGCTGCAGCCTGGCAGGGGCAGCATGAATCGGCTTGTTCAGGATTGTCACCAGTGGCTGGTGGTCGGTTTCGACTGTAAATCTGCTGCCAAACAGGAAGTCTCTGAACTTGGAGCAGGCAAACACCACCGCAAGCAGCTCCTTCTCGATCTGAGCGTACCGCTGCTCGGTGTCCGTCATGGTGCGGGAGGCATAGGAGACAGGATGTAACGATCCATCGACAGATTGGAGGCATGCCGCGCCCAGGCCGAACTTAGAAGCATCACATGTGACGGTGATGGGGCGACTCGCATCAAAAAATCGCAACGTCGGAGTGTTAATCAGTTTCGACTTGAGACAGTCAAACGCCTGCTGGTGCTGTGGGAGCCAGACCCAGGCAATATCCTTTTTTGTCAGCTGCCGCAGGGGAGCACTCAGCTCACTGAGATGTGGTACAAACTTCCCAAGGTAGTTCACCATGCCCAAGAAACGTTGTAGACCTGGCACGTCGGTGGGGGCTGCCATCTCAGAGATGGCCGCTGCCTTCAAAGGGTCGGGTTTTAGTCCGTTAGAGGTGAAAACGTGTCCAACATACGTGACTTCTGAGACACGAAACCGGCACTTCTTTGGGTTCAGCTTCAGGTTGGCCTTTCGCGCCCGATCCAGGACGCGGCGGAGGTTCTGGCCATGTTCGGCAATGTCCTTCCCATAGACTAAGATGTCATCCACGATGATGGCACATGGCAGGCCCGAGAATATCTGCTCCATCGTTCGCTGGAACACCTCACTAGCGGAATTGATGCCGAATGGCATTCGCAGGAATTTGAATCTGCCGAATGGTGTGGCGAAGGTTGTCAGGTCGGAAGATGCTTTGTCCAACGGGATCTGCCAGAACGAGTTCTTAGCGTCTAGGACCGAAAAGACGGTGGCTTGCCCGACCTGAGCCGCCACGTCCTCAACAGACCGCATGGGGTAGTGTGGTCGCCTGATGGCAAGGTTTAAGTCCTTGGGGTTGATACACACACGTATTTCATTCTTGTCTTTCTTTATCGTGGCAACCATGGTGGAGACCCAATCGGTGGGCTCGCTGACCGCCACTTGGAGGCGTGGGTTCGAATCCCACTTCTGACACCATGTAAATAAGCAATTTACAAACTCTAAAAGTGTTCAATACATTTTAATGATAGCACAAGGTATTACATACATCCTCAAATACTGGCTACGTTCTTCTAGTGAACCGTATCCAGGAAGGGGAAGGCGTTATGATTGATGTTAACTAGGCAGGGTTAATGGTACTGAGGTAACTATGTTATTGGTTGCATGCAAAACCATCTACACATACTATTCAGTACCTATATGTAAAGATCACCGCAGATATTTAAACTTAAATTTGTCTGGATTGGGCAGCTGTGGCAGTATAGAGCATTGCCTAATGGACTAACAACAGCCCCCAGGTTATTTACCAAAATATTAAAACCAGCATTGGCATGTCTGCGAAGACAAAACCACATAGTCATGGCCTATCTTGATGACATACTGATTGTGGGGAAAACTTTAAAGTTGGCCACCAAGTCACTATTCCAAAAGCTGGGGTTTGTCATCCATCCAGACAAATCTAAGTTAACACCTTCTGTCATTATGGACTATCTGGGATTCACGATTAACACAAATCATATGATTATCACTTTCCCAGATAATAAAGCAACAGATATAATAGAGGCATGTAATAGCCTTGCTTGCGCCAAAAGAAACGACTATTCGACATGCTGCCAAGTTAATTGGGAAACTTGCAGCTACATTTCCAGCTGCATGATTTGGACCATTACATTATCAAAATATACAAAGTGCACAAATCTCACTAAAAACTAATGCTGGGCATTTTGATAGACCTATGCAACTACCAACCAAAGCAAAAAATGAGCTAAGATGGTGGATTAGCAGCATTCGAGATTGTTTTTTGTTTAAATTTTTTTTTAAAAATATCTTTATTTATTAGAAGTACCGTAAGTTACATCAGTGTACATCCCTTATATTGTATTACAGTCATTGTACCGCTTAATTTTGTTTTAAGGCTTTAGAATAGAGAGAAAAGAGAGAGAAATACCAGCAAAGAAAGTAGAAAAGTGAAAAAGAGATGTGAAAGTGCAAAAGCATGACAGAGGGAAAGGAAACCCTGTCCCACCAGCATGCGCAACCAAACTGGCAGCGGGGGCCGCGCGGAGATCGGGTGATCCCCGTACAGGGCCCTTCCCAGCAGCATGCACCTGCATGTGGCAAGTGCAACCAAACCGGCAGAAGGGGCCGCGCGGAGGTCGGGTGAGTGGCGCGTCGCGGTGCAAAGTGGGGCGAACTTGGAGTGAAGTCTTAAAGCTAAGTTCGCCAGGACAGAGAGGGACACACTGAGAGGGGCACAAAGGCACACACAGAGAGGGTCATGGAGGCACAACGTTGAGGCGGTGCGTAATGTGTCGAGGCGACAGTGAGCTGACAAGCCGTTGCCGTGTGGAATTTTTGAACATGGTCAGTTTTTCGGAGCCCGGTGTCGGGACGAACTCCACACAATTCTGCACGGCTCCGGCGATCAAAGTGGGACCGGCTCCGCGACGCCGGATGGCTCATGCGACCATGTTAGGTCTCGCTCATCACATGGAGTCACATGCTGGTGGGACAGGCCCTTTAGAGACCGGAGATTAAGAGATAGACACTAGGGAGGTAAAAAAAAGAAAAAGGGAAAGTTAGAGAAAGAAAGAAGAAAAGCCAGTTACTTTGTTATAAACATCTCGCAAAAGGAATCTACCAACTCAACAGTTTTTCTTCCCCCTTTACCAAGACCCGACACTGGTACTTTTTTGAGGTATTCTTGCACCTTATTCTTGTAATAGATTTATAAATGCAGACCACGTCTTATAGAAACAGTATGATTTTCCTGCTAGTCGGAGTCTCATATCTTCCAAGTGTAGTGTTTCGAACATAGTTGAAATCCACATATTAACTGTTGGTATTGGAGAATTTTTCCAGAATTTTAAGATTAGCTTGTTTTCCAGTTATTAAGCCATATTCAAATAGAGTCTTTTGAAACACATTTAATTCAGGGCTGTCTTCCGATATCCCAAAGATGAACCAGTCTGCTTTTGGAGTCAGTTTTATTTTCAAAATTTCAAAAATTTCAGTCCAAAATGTTTGAATTTTTGTACAAAAGACAAATGCGTGTGCTATATTAGCTTCTTGACATTTATCACATATAGGTTAGACATTAGGAAACAGTTTACTTATTTTAGTTTTTGAATAGTATAATCTGTGTAAGATTTTAAATTGTATTAAGGTGGGTCTTACATTAATTGAACATTTATGCATATTTAATAAATATTCTTCCCGGATTGTTTTAATCCCATCATAGTTACAAGCCCTTCAGTCGTGTTGCAAACTGACGCAAGCGCCCATGGCTGGGGAGCTACCGACACCACTTCCAGTTGTGGCGGCAGATGGGATTTGCATGAATCTACACTACTCCAATCACGAGGTATAAACTATTTGGAAATGCTGGGAGCATTGCTAGGAGCATTTCACGGACTGCGGGCTTACTGCACGAATAGGCATCATACGCATGTACGTCTACAAATAGACAATATGACAGTGGTGGCATATCTGAACCATATGGGTGGTATCAAGTCGATATCTTGCGATGAATTGGCAAACATAATTTGGCACTGGTGCATTGAAAGAAACATTTGGATTTCAGCTACATACCTTCCGGGTAAGCTTAATACAGTGGCGGACTCCAGGTCACGAGTATTCAATGACCGAGTGGATGTTGAACCCCCAAATATTTTCTAACATTATAGTTCAGTATGGAACACCAGATATTGACCTCTTTGCGTCCAGATTGAACCATCAGATACCAACATATGTCTCTTGGGAATCAGACCCTGGGGCGGTAGCGATGGATGCTTTCTCGCTACATTGGGGGAAATTGTTCTTCTATGCATTTCCCCCTTTCTGCCTCATCAGTCGGGTATTGTGGAAAATCCAGTTAGGTTCTGCATCAGGAATACTGATAATACCCAACTGGCCCACACAGCCATGGTTCCCGGTGGTCCTCGACATGATGAAGGAGCCATGGGTGCAGGTTCCTAAATGCCCGAATCTCCTGACACATCCCATATCATGGAGAGTCATCCATGCCATGGTCATCTGTTGACTTGCAGGTTCAAAAGAGACCTTTGCTGGAAGTCAGGCTGTCGAACAAGACCATGGACATCATCACAGAGTCGTGCAGAGAGTTCACAAGGAAGCAATACCTTACCCATGTAAGGAAGTAGGAGGTCTTCTGTTCCAGGACTAATATCACCTATGACTCTGCCACAATCACAGATGAGCTGGAATTCCTCACAGGCCTTCACTATGATGGGGGCCTCAGCTACAGTGCCATCAATAGTGCTAGGGATGCATTATCGTCCTACCTCAGACTTGGAGTGGGATCCCATCCGTTGGTGTTGAAACTTCTGAGGGGTATTATCAATTCCAAACCTCCAAGACCACGATAGACTGTGACCTGGGATATAGGGGTAGTGTTGTCCCTACTCAGGAGTTGGTCATCAGTTTCGGAACTCCAACTGGCAAAACTCACCTTTTAAGTGGTGATGCTGATGACACTTATTACAGCTCAGCGGGTCCAGACCCCGCCGTAAACTGAAATTGGACAGGATGGTCTCGACCCCCACCAAGGAAACCTTTTTCATTGACGAGTTACTAAAACCCCATAGGCCTGGAACAACCAATCTTAAATTGGAATTCCATGCATATCCCATTTACGTACGCCTCTGTATAGCCACCCATCTCCGACATTATATTAATGTCACCCAAAATATAAGGGGAATGGAAGCAGGTCTATTTATCAGTTTTAAATGCCTACACTACAGGGTAACTGTGCAGACCATTTCCAGGTGGCTGAGGGTGGTGTTGGGTGCAGCAGGGGTAGACACTGATATTCTTAAATCCCATTCTACCAGGGCTGCGTCCACATCAGCGGCGAGGACCACGGAAGTACCCATGGACCATGTCCTCGCGACAGTGGGCTGGGCCAATGAAGGCACATTTCAACGGTTTTATAACAAACCTGTGGCCACTTCTGCGACGTTTGCAGATACTGTTTTAGGTTCTGTTCCCTGAACGTTCCCCGATGTCAGGGTTTTTTTTGTTTGTATTAATAAACTCATTGTTGTTTTTAGCTCTGTTTCAAGTCTGAAATACGTTAACATACTTCCTCCATCAGTTATTATGGCAGTGTGTGAGCATGGACGTGGTTCCAGGGCATGAAATCACAGAGCTTTGAAATATTCACGAAGTCACTCACGTGACTTCGAAGTAAAATAGTAAGATTAAATGAGAACTTACCAGTTTGAAGTTTGATCCTCATTTTATGAGGAGTTACCATGAGGGATTTTGTGCCCTCCGCTCCCAACCCTCTATCATAAGGTCAACTGGTATACTAGTTTCTCTTACTATCTACAGTCAGTACTACTATCTGTGATTTCACACCGCTGCTTTGAAGAATGTCGTGCAGGCATGCTGGCGGGGTCTTCACAAAATCCCTCATCATAACTCCTCATAAAATAAGGTTCAAACTTCAAACTAGTAAGTTCTAGTTTAATCTTATTATTTTATTGTGTACCATGAATGAGGAGAAATCCTGCGATAGCCATCATATTACAGGTAAGGAAATATCTAGTCTGGATGAAGACAATTTTATACAACTATCTGATGTGTTTACACATGAGACCATGCCTATTTTTCATCTAAATATACCCAGGCAAGAAGACTTGAAACAATGGCCTTACATGAAGGATGTCAAGATACCTAAGATAAATTCTGGTATTGACCTACTTATTGGAACAAATGCTTTGAAGTCATTGGAACCTAAACAGTTTGTCAACAGTCAAGGGGATGGACCATTTGCTGTGAGATCCATACTCGGATGGGTTATCTAAGGCTCCTTGAGAAGGGACAACAGAAGCAGGAATGAGAATAACCATCCTGCTGCTGCTGTCAATCAAATATCTAGTGTTAAATTAGAAGAGCTATTGATCAAGCAATACAATAATGACTTCAATGAAAGTACCAGTAGGGAATCAGAAGAGATGTCCAGAGAAGAGTTAATGTTCTTGGATGTTATGAACCACTCAGTAAAGATGCTAGAAGGACATTATTGTCTAGACTTACCTTTCAAACAAGAAAGTGTTAGTCTGCCGAATAACCGTCTCATTGCAGAGCAACACACCCAGAATCTGAAACATAAATTTGGCAAGAATACGAAATTTCATGATGAATATACATCTTTCTTAAAGGACATGATTGACAATGATTATGCCAAAATGATATCTGCAGACGAGCTGAATCGAAGTGATGGAGATCTTGGGTACATTCCACACCATGGGGTGTATCACTCAAAGAAAAGGAGCTTGAGGGGTCCTTTGACTGTGCTGCTGTCTTCAAAGGAACATCACATAACTGTCAACTACTGCATGGTCCAAACCTTACAAACTCAATCATTGTTCTTATTAAATTCAGACAAGAACTGTTTGCTTTTATTCCTGATATTAAATCAATGTTTCATCGTCAAAGTATCAGAAAAGCATATTGATTATTTGCGATTCTTTTGGTGGCCTGATGGTGATGCACAACAAGATCTTGTCGAATATCGGATGAAGGTACATCTCTTTGGAGCGGTGTCATCAGCAAGTCGTGCAAACTATGCATTAAGGAAGACTACCAGGGACAGTAATGGGCCTGTCCCACTTACGCGATTTTCCAGGCGACTGCCGGCAACTGTAAAGTCATAGCAAGTTGTCGAAAAACCGGCGACTGGAATGGCGACTCTCAGAGTGGAACACACATACACATATACACATCGCTTCCTTCGCCAGCCAGTTATGTAGGCGGTGGACAGGGCAAGTGGGGTCAGCACTATCTGAGTGAAATTCACACGGTGCAAAACCAATGTGATACACACACCACAATGAACATGAAGGTTCGCACTTTAATTAAGATGGTGAAAGCACAGTGTACGGTAAGGGACACTTAAGTCCTTTAAAAGGGGGGGGGGGGGGTGGTGGGGAGAAGCGGGAGATGGGGTGGGGAGAAGGAATGGAGACAAATTTTAAGAAGCCACAGATACATGACCCTCGGCAGACATTAACATTACTGGTCAGTTATCCTTTGTTGTTGTTGTTGTTGTTGTTGTTGTTTTTGTTGTTGTTGTTGTTGTTGTTGTTGTTGTTGTTGTTGTTGTTGTTGTTGTTCTTGTTCTTGTTCTTGTTCTTGTTCTTGTTCTTCTCCTCCTTCTCCTCCTTCTCCTTCTCCTTCTCCTCCTCCTCCTCTTCCTCCTCCTCCTCCTCCTCCTCCTCCTCCTCCTCCTCCTCCTCCTCCTCCTCCTCCTCCTCCTCCTCCTCCTCCTCCTCCTCCTCCTCCTCCTCCTCCTGTTGTAGGACAACTTGTTCTATTTGATCTTCCGTTTGTGCACGTCGACTTCTTTGCTTTAGTCGAAACAGGGCGGACCACATTAAGGTTGCAATCTTCCACTCCATCCTTAGTTCTGAAAACCACTGTTTACGTTTTTTCCCCAATGAGCCATGAAATTCACCGGTCAGCACTGGCTGCAACCTACGGAAAGCTAGAACCTCCTTACGACGCACTACACTACACCTACGGCACGAGAATTCTCGTTACTCTCCATGGCAGTTTCATTCTGGTCGCCGTTGAAAAATTAGCGGCAATCAGAATGAAGCCCCAGCTAGTTCCGAGAATGCGGGAACTACTCACGACCATGAAGTCGACTCCCTGGCAACCACCCGCGAACATGTGGTGACCACATAGTCTACTGTAGTCGCCCATAAAGCTCACTTTCCAGAAGAAGTGACAACCACAGTAAAGAACAACTTTATGTGAATGATTGTTTAAAATCCATGCCTACAGAACAGGAAGCAATTCAAATGGTGAAACATCTGACCTCTTTATATTGAAGGAGGATTCATGCTAGCCAAGTGGATTAGCAACAGCCTGGTTTTATTGGAGAGCATTCCACTAGATGACAGAGCCAAGAAGGCCAGGGTGTTGGATTTGGACAAAGACAATCTGCCAATGGAAAGGGCACTAGGATTACACTGGTGCATTGAAATAGATGTGTTGAAATTCAGAATCTCGATTCAAGAGCGACCTTCTATAAAAAGAGATATCTTATCCGTGATTGGTTCTGTGTACGACCCTTTGGGATTTCTTGCATCACTTACACTGCCTGCCCAGTTGATTTTGCAGGAACTTTGTAACCAAATGTTGGATGGATAAGAGTATAACGCAAACCTTCTCTCAGCGATGAACAGAGTGGTTAGCGGATCTCATCAAGCTCTCGGAATTTAAAGTGGAGAGGTGCATGAAGCCTACAAACTTTGGTCAAATCAGAAGTGCACAGCTGCATCACTTTTCAGACGCAAGTGAAAGTGGCTATGGTACTGTTTTGTATCTAAGACTGGAAAATGAAGACAATGTTGCATTCTTAATGGGAAAAGCCAGTGGCAACATGAAGCAAATGATGATTCCCAGAATGGAACATTCTGCCACAGTCTTAGCTGTTAAAGTTGACATAATGCTGCAAAAGGAACTGCAGTTTCAGCTGGAGAAATCTATCTTCTGGACTGGTAGTACTTAAGTGCTTAATACTTCAACAATGAGAACAAGTGTTTTCTAACATTTGTAGCAAACAGAATCTCTGATGTAAGGAGATCTACTAATGTATCAGAGTGAAAATATGTTAACACAAAGGAAAATCCTGCAGATGAAGCTTCTAGAGGACTAACAGCAGACCGCTTCTTAAGCAATAAGAGATGGATTAATGGATCAGAGTTTCTCTGTACGCCAGACAGAGAATGGCCAGAGCTTGAGCTGGGATTTGAAATCTCTGCTATTGATCCGGAAATCAAGCAAAACATCACAATGAATGTTATTGTCAAAGATTTGTCAAATACAACAAATTATTTAATTACCCATTTCTCATCATGGATAAGTTCATGACTGTGGTGGCTTGGTTTCTTAAAGCCAAAACAAGGTTATTGTTATTTGCTTGAAAAAGGAACGAGATTGCTGAAGGTATCTTTCAAAAGGATCCTGGTAAACCAAAGGAAAAGGTTGAATGAAGATGCAAGTCTTTACGGCATCGTACCACGTACAAGGATTACATCTTGAGGATCCTCTCAGAGCAGAAAACGCAATTATCTCTCTGTTAAAGACAAAGATACAAAGAAGAGATACTGACATTAGCAACAGGAGTACATGGTGTCAAAAGAGACGGTCATTTGTACAAGTTTGATCCGGTATTGGACGAAGGGCTTCTGAGAGTAGGTGGTCTGCTGAATAAACTAGCAATGCCTGAGGAGACTAAGCATAGTATTATTCACTCGAAGGACTTTCATATTTCAATATTATTGTTACGACATATCCATGAAAAGATCGGACATGGAGGAAGAAATTATATCTTGTCAAAGATTCGTAAAAAATATTGGATTGTCAAAGCTATCTCTGCTGCAAGAAAGATAATAAAAAATTGTGTTGAATGTAGACGACAGTGTAGAAAAATTGGTGAACAGAAAATGGCGGGCTTGCCTCTAGAGAGGATTCAACCTGATAATCCTCCATTTACAGATGTAGGAGTAGATTATTTCAGTCCTACAGAGGTTAAGAGAGGATGAAGTATGATAAAAAGGTATGGTGTAATCTTCACTTGCATGGCAAGCAGATCAGTACATCTAGAAGTTGCATCTACACTTGACACAGTCTCCTGTATTCATGTATTATGACAATTTATCTGTTGACGAGGTCAAGTTTTGTCATTAAAATCCCCTTTTTTCAGGCTCTTTCGAGGTAGTAGACAGGGCTGTCCCTTAAGTCCTTTACTATTTGATATTGCTTTGGAACCTTTGGCCACCGCTATTAGGGAATCCCCTAATATTTTTGGTATTGTCTGCAGGAATAAGACACATAACCTATCTCTTTGTGCAGATGATCTGTTATTATTCATTTCTAACCCTGAGAAATCTATTCCGGCAATAGTAGCATTACTTAATCAATTTAGTAGTTTTTCTGGTTATAAACTAAATCTTAGTAAGAGTGAGCTTTTTCCATTAAATAATGTAGTTTTGAATTATGGACAGTTTCCACTTAGATTGACTACTGAAAGTTTTACTTATCTAGGTATTAAGATCACCAAGAAACACGATTTATTTAAAGCTAATTTTATGCCTTTAATTGACCATATTAAACAACAGGTTTACTAAGTGGCACCATTTATTCGGCAGAATCAATGCTATTAAATGTTCATTTAATGTAAATTTCTGTATTTATTTCAGACAATACCAATTTTCATTGCCAAATCTTTCTTTGATATCATAGATTCCAAAATTTCTTCATATATATGGCAGCATAAAAATTCCAGACTAAGTAAAAAATACTTACAGAAATCCAAAAAAGATGGTGGTTTGACATTGCCGAACCTTAGATTCGACTACTGGCCAGCCAATGTTCATTATCTAACATTTTGGACCAAAGATTTAGAAGATACCCAGTGCCCAGGATGGATAAACCTTGAACGTGATTCCTTACAAGGGCTATCATTGGCTTCTATTCTAGGGGCCTCGTTACCTTTTACAATTACGAGATTGAATACTGATTGAAATGTTGATTGAATACGACTAACCCAATAATATGACATACGTTTCGAATATGGTTTCAATTTCGTAAGTTTTTTGAACTAAATGATTTTACCTTATCGAGTCCTATCTTATCCAATTTTTTTCTTCCAACCTTCTAGTACTGATCAAGCCTTTTTGTTATGGAAGAGGAAGGGATTAGTAGCTTTTCGTGATTTGTTCTTGGATGGTTGTTTTATGTCTTTCGAACAACTCTCCAATAAATATAATTATTTTAACCAATTCAGACTTTTTTAGATATTTACAAATTAGACATTTTTTGAGGGATACTCTACCCTTTTTTCTGCTACCACATCAAACTGAAATTTTGGAAAAAAAATTACATTTGAACCCTTATCAGAAAGGATTAATAACGACTATTTATGTGTTGATTTTGGAATTACAAATAGATGTATTTGATAAAATTAAGAATGACTGGGAAGAAAACTCCCAACTTCTCTATATATACAGAAATAGGAGAGGATTCTTCAATTAGTTAATATCTCTTCAATGTGTGCAAGATACGCTCTGATACAATTCAAGGTGGCTCACAGAGTTCATATGTCAAAAAATAAGTTAGCTCATTTATATGGTCATATAAATCCTACCTGTGACAGATGTAACTCTGAAGTGGCCTCACTGACCATAAGAACAATGATTGGAAAAATATCGGATATACATTTTTGATCCAATTCTATAGTCTTAGGTATTGATTTACAACCTCACCTTATTACTGCAATTTTTGGGCTACCAATGTTAGATTTTATTCTTTTGTCCCGCTCCGCCCATCGGTTGATTGCTTTTACCACACTAATCACCAGAAGATCTATTTAATTTAAATGGAAAGACTCCAAACCTCCAACCACACTCCAGTGGTACTCTGAAACGATACCATGTTTAAATTTAGAAAAAATCAGGAGTGACATTGTTGAACCCTTGGTTAAATTTGATAAGACTTGGGGAAAATGTATTCAACACTTTCACAAAAAATAAATTGCTCCCTCTCTAGCCATTATAAAAATTATTTTACCTCTATATGATGGAACGGACTTGACGACAAACAGACTTAAATTGTTGAAATGCTCAGTTTAGATTCTGTTTTGCTTTGTTTTTATTTTATTTTTTTCCTTTTTTTTAGTTTAGAGGGGTTTTGTTTCTTCCTTTTTCCTCTTTTTTTAGTCTTTTTAACTTTGTGTTTTTTTTCTACATATATAAGTTTTCTTTTAAATATTTAACTATATTTACATAGAGACCAGGAGATCTGTATTCAATGTGTATTTTGACACACGACTCATATTAGGTTATACCTGTTATTAATGTAATCCTGATCCCTATGTATCAATATCACTGTTATGTTTATCATTACTCTTTTGCTCTGTCTTTTTTCTTTTGTTTTTATTTTTTTGAAAAAAACTAATAAAAAGATTTTAAAAGAAAAACAGATAATGGTACAAATTTTGTTGGAGCGGAAAGAGAAATGAAAGAAGCACTTAAGAAGAAAATCCAGAGTGCTATGCATCAGAATGAGATAAAATAGTAAGATTAAATGAGAATTTACCGGTTTGAAGTTTGATCGTTATTTTATGTGGAGTTACATTGAGGGATTACATGAAGAGGGCGTTCCCCACGCATGCACGTCGATCTTCAAAGCAGCGGTGTGAAGTCACAAAAAACATTGTTTTTTTTAAAATATATTTTTATTAGAGGCCATACATATTACAAATATTATAGCAATTTTTTTTCAGATATTATTAATACATCTTTCCAAAATTATATAAATATTAGCAAACCATATATATAGGCCTCACTTTTTTACATAGAGTGAAAAAGAGAATAAGAAAAAAGTATAAAGAAAGAATAGTGGATAATTAAAAGAGTATGATTATATTTGATTAATATAAAAATAAAAAATAAAAAATAAAAAAATAAAAAAAAACAACAAACAAAAAACAAAAAAACAAAAAACAAAAAACAAAAAACACAAAAAAAAAGAAAACCATATAACTAGTAAACTGTTATTATACTTGTGGAAAAGAAAACAGTATACATCTTATCAATGAATGGAGCAATTTCTAAATATAATATATAGAGACGAGTATATAAATCTGAAATTTTTATTTGATCTTTCCACTGGGTACTTATTCAGTTTCAATGCCGAGCCCAGCTACCCCTTCATATAATCAGTGAATGGAGACCATATTTGTTCAAAAAGTTCAAGTTTATCCATTAGGATAAACCTAATTCTCTCCAGTTGTAATGTCTCCAACATTTCCACTGTCCACATTTTAATTGTTGGGGATAATGGTCCCTTCCAAAATTGTAATATTAATTTTTTTCCAATTATTAAACAGTAATCCAGAAAATTTATTTGATTTACTGTTAAAGTTTGGTTCGAATCTAAAACCCCAAATATAATTAATTTTAAGTCAGGGCTTAATGTGATCTTTAAAACTATGGAAATAATTCTAAAAATCTCAGTCCAATAGTTATTAAGTTTTGTACATTTTACAAAACTATGAGTTAAATCGGCTTCTACGTGCTGATATTTATCACATAATGGTGATATATTAGGAAAGATTCTATTTAATTTCTTTTTTGAGTAGTGTAATCTATGTATTACTTTGAATTGTATCAAAGTATGCCTGGCATTTAACGAACAGCGATGAATTTGTTGTAAGCTTTCTTCCCAAAAATCTTCTGATATAGGTAAACCAATTTCATTTTCCCATTTTTGTTGGAATAATTCAGTTTTTGGCATTTCCCTGTCCAAAAAAATATTGTATATATATGCTATTAATTTTTCTGTTGTTGGATGCTTGTTAAGAATCCAGTAAACCTGGATCTCTATTTCTATAATTTAGCATATTTAATTTGACATAATCTCTAATTTGTAAATATCTAAATAACAAAAAACATTGTTGAACTAACATAGTAAGATGAGAGATGACTAGAACTACCAGATGATCATTATGTGACGAGGGTAGGGAGCAGAGGGCACATAATCCCTCAACGTAACTCCTCATAAAATAATGACCAAACTTCAAACTGGTAAGTTCTCGTTTAACCTTACTATTTTACTTCGGAGTGACTACATGAAGACTTTGAAGGTCTGTGATTTCATGCCGAGGAATGAGTCACAGCTGCATCAATTGACCAGGACAAGTGAGAAAATTAATGCATTCAATACATGACATGTTTAACAATACAAATGCTTTAATAACAAGAAAGAAAACCTCTGGTACATCCTCTCATTCGACCATCCCGCAGCCGCCAGAATGAGGTTAAGAGGTACGTCCATATCCCTTGCTGCTGATGTCGATGCAGCCCTGGTGGAATGAGGTTTAAAAATGTCAGTGTCCACTCCTGCACATGCCAGAACCTGTTTAATCCATCTAGAGATGGTCTGCACGTAACCTGTTTGTGAGGTTTGGTGTAGCTGACAAAGAAGGAGAGTTCCGAGCCTCTCAGGCTCTTGGTGACCTTTATGTATTGGGTTATAGATAATACTACACACAATCGTGGATCTGAGGGGTGTGCCATAAAACTCAATTTGAGCCCCTGCACCCCTGGCCTGCTCTGCTTGACAAGATCCCGAATGAAAAAGGTGATGTTATTGCAGGAAGAACCCATACTGTCCAGTCTGAGTTTTTGTAGCACCTGGACCTGTTGTGCTGAGGCCAGGGCCATGAGCATGAATACTTTCAGTGTACGATGGTGTAGGGACAGAGATGAAACTGGTGCCCACCGACGGAGCAGCGTGAGGACCACGCTGGTATCCCATATGTATGTGTATCTAGGTCTAGGTGGAGTGGAGTTAAATACGCCCTTTATAAATTTGGTTATTAAAGGGTGGGACCTTACCATTTGGTTTGTTGACCCCAGCCATAAATAATTGGACAAAGCATTCCAGGCACTGTTAATGGCACTGTAACTAAGCTTGTTATCATGAAAAAGTGCCGAAAGAAATTCCAAAACATCAGCGATTGAAGCTGTGTGATATGAAATGTGAGAGCGGGAACAGTACATTTCCCATTTTCTTATGTGGGAGATGTACTGTTTCTGCGTGCTGTTGCTCCAGGTCACAGTGATGACATCAATGGCACGCTCTGAAAGCCCGAGCCCCAGGAACAGCCTCCACAGAATCTGCAAACCAACAAATTTATACGGTCATGAAGAGGGTGGCTCTCCCCTGTCACTGGGTGTGCCAGCAGATTTCTGTTCTTGGGCACTGCCATAAAAGGCTGTGTAATTAAGTCTAGAACCAGAGGGAACCAATGCTGAGTATGCTAGTCTGGCACTGCCAAAATGCCAGTGGCGGAATCTTGCTGAATTATTGCCACACATCGAGTTATGAGGCAGAATGGGGGGGAAACATACACAAATTTACCACCCCAGTGTAGAAAGAATGCATCTACCGCTACTGCCCCAGGGTCTGGCTCCCATGACACGTAAATTGGTAACTGATGATTAAGCCTGGAAGCAAACAGATCAGTGTCCGGTACACCATAATGAAGGACAACATAATTAAACACTTCGTGATTTAACATCCATTCTTTGTTATCATTGAACTCTCGTGATCTAGTGTCTGCCACTGTGTTATATCTACCTGGTAAATAGATAGCTGAAACCCAGATGTTTCTCGCAATAGACCAGTGACAGAGGAGATTAGACAACCTGTCATAGGATACAGACTTACTGGTTCCCATGTGATTAATGTACGCTACTGCAGTAGTTTTGTCAATCTGAAGTCAGATATGCACATGATGCCTGTTGGTACGAAAAGCTTTTAACCCATAGAGTGCTCCCAATAACTCTAAATAGTTAATACCATGTGATTGAAGCATGGATGCTTCCTGCACATCCCATCTGCCTCCGCAGCTTGAGATGGTATCGGTCGCACCCCATCCTAGTGCACTGGCATCAGTCTGCAAGACAACTGATGGTGTATTGACTAAAATGGTACTAGAGCAGCACTGAATATTGGCAATCCACCATTGTAACTCAGCCAGAGCCTCAGCTGGTAGCTGTGTGGGTCTATCGAAAAGAGCTCTCTGAAGCTTAAGTGCCTGTTCCTTTGCACGCTGTAAGTTTTGGTAGTGCAAAGGCCCAAACTGAGCAGCTGGGAATGCTGCCACTAATTTTCCAATTACCCGAGCCACATGTCTAATATAAGGGTGATTATCAACAATGTGTTTTGTGCAGGCTTCAATTAACTCTAATTTCTTGCCCCGAGGCAAAGTCACTGACATGTGTACTGAGTTAATGGTGAATCCCAAATAGTCAATTATCATTAATGGCACCAATTTAGACTTAACGTGATGGATTATGAAACCTATCATTGCGAAAACGAATTTTGTAGCTAACACAAATAATTCAGCTCATTCGAAAGTCCTCCCAATGACTAAAATGTCATCCAAATATGCCATGACAAAATGGGTCTGTGCTCTGAGTAAGCCCAGCACTGGTTTTAGCAATTCTGTGAATAGCCTGGGAGCTGAGGTTAATCCATTGGGCAATGCTTTAAACTGCCACACTGATCCATCCAGTTAAACTTCAAAAATCTTGTGTGTTTTTCATGAATGCCCACTGAATAGTAAGCATCTTTGAGGTTAATGCTTGCCATATAACATCCCTTGGAAAGCAGTTGTTTAGCAGTGACAAACGTTTTCATTTTTAAATGTTTATGCTGCACAAAGGTGTTAAGCTCTGTCAAATCTAGGATAATTCTACATCCTCCATCTTTCTTTTGTCTAGTAAAGATATTGGACACAAACTAATGAGACGCACAACTCACCCTCTCAATTACCCCTTTTCTGAACAAAGTCAAGTTCTCTTTGTGCACTAATACACTCCTGTTGTGAAAACACAAACGTATGGCCAGGTGTATGCTGAGTGGGTGGAGGCAAGTCAGAAATGAACTCAATTTGGAAACCTTGAATACTATGCAGTATAAACGGGTTAGATGTGATCCACTACCATTCATGTAAGAAAAATAGCAATCTCCCCCCAACTTGAATGTGTCCATTGCAGTCTCATTTACCTTACAGGCGGTAAGGTCGCTGCTTCTGCCCCCGAGGTCTGGGGGGTAGGGCTGCTGGAGGGCGCTACATCTTGAACATGGCCCGGGTTGGGCCCTGCCCTAAAAAAGGCCTCTGTGTTTGTTGCTCAGCACCACATCCGCCATAGCCAGTGAACCATTTGGTTTGCAGAGGAGGGTAGGGGTACAGTCTCCGGAAAGACAATACCTTTGGAGGCACCCTCATGAGGCCAACAGTCTTTGACTCCTCATCGAGCTCTTCAACCTGTTTGGTCAGGTCTTCTCCGAACAGGAGGTTTGGGGGTTGTATATTCTCCGGCTTACATAGCCCAGCAAATTTAGGATTTATAGCAGGATGGATGGCATTCTTTCTTACGCAATTGATTTCAAAATGCGCATTGCACATTAATGCCATCGCGTCCTGCTGTGTATCTGAGAGAGGCACCCCCTCCACTGACCTAGCAAAGGCCGCAATGCCCGAGGCGAGTAGCCGGTGTAGTCTTTGGAGTTTAACCTCTTGGGCTCGGACGCCCCCTCGAATATGCCCCCAAATGGATTGGTTAACAATGGGGACACTCAGTGAAGTACAATTTAGGGGCATGTTATACCTGGCAGTGGTCTCCTCCATTGTTTGTTCTTGCAGTGGATGGGAAGCCATGTAATTAATGTTCACAGCGAGCTCCTCATCCAATGGCTCACCTGTGAGGGCTGGGACCGAAAATTTAGATGCAATAGACAGCACTCCTGATGGTCCCTGTAGCCCAACTGTGTCTCCGTACTCTGGGTCAGCATAGCACTGACCTCGTACGCTCCCGTCATCTGACAGGGAGATATTATGCAGCCCTGACACAGGTGCTGCTGCCTCGGGTTCCATATACTCCCCGGGCTCCGATAGCTCCGTCCTTAGGAGCATATCGTGCTGGAGTAACCTCTCCACAAGGCTCTCCAGATGGGTTAGCCTGCCGGTAACACTGCCCTTAGAAGGAGGGTTCTTAGAAAGAGTTCTGATGATCCAAGTGACCTGGAAGCACTTACACCAAATCATATTCTTTTGTTGAAAACCAATCCAATGCTACCACCTCGGCTCTTTGTGAAGGAAGATTTATATATGAGATACAGATGGAGACAAGTTCAATATATGGCAGATATTTTTTAGAGAAGTTGGACACAAGAATATTTGCCTCTAATCCAAGCACGACAATGATTGTTGAAAGTAAGAAGTCATTTTATTCCAGGTGATATTGTTTTGGTTGTTGATTCTACTGCACCACGAGGTTCTTGGTTGATGGGAAGGATACTGTAAATCATGCCAGACGTTAAAGTTTTGGTTCGTCCAGTACGACGTCAAACTAAGAACATTGTTTGGTAAGACTGATAACCAAGATATGTTTGCTTCTAGAAGGCGAATATGAAGATGGAAGAAATGCGAAAGAAGACTGAATGCTAAAATATAATGCATGTTATTTTTGGTATTTTTTAATATATGTTAAGCTTTTATAGCTCCTTTTTAAAAATGTTTATTAGTAATTGCTTCATTATATATGTAGAACGGCGGTATGTAGGAGCCATTAAGCTTAAGTCAGTATATTGTAGCCATGTCTAACATTTTTAATATTTTAGTTTTTATCTGTTTGTATTTTTGTTGGTGGGATTTGATACATAGAAGAGACTAGAGGAGACTAGTGCAGACTCATAGATTAGGAGTTCATTGGGTCTCGGAAGGATGGTGAGTATACAGTTTTTTACCATTCATTCACACACACACACGACAATCTCGCGACACACAAGTTAACGAGACGCCATACTTTTACACAATGAAACTTCCATATGATTTATATGACATGAATCGAACAGCAATTAAGGTCAGAAATTGATGGACTATTTCTTTGCTATGTACTACTTCAATAAAATACCAATTAATCAAGAAACAATGTTTGGAAGATTTGTTTTTACTGTCTTAAGTGTGCCGTGAGTGCGTAAAATATACTTCCTAACCATCCCCGAGGAGTAATGTATATCAAAGTTGGACTTTGAGAACGTCATAACGACTGCCATTATAATACCATTGTCAGGCTGGGATGGACCTTTGATGTAACTAGCAGCCTTTATGAAGCAGTGTCTCTTGTAAATCCCTTCAATGATGGGGAGATGAGCACCCTTGGTGGATTGGGCAATGTCTATTACTTTCTCCAGACTTCTTCATTTCTGTATGCTCAAGTTACCAAACCAGGGAAAGTTACCAAAGCAAGTTACCAAACCAGGCTATTTCTTCAGTAGTGTTGATGAGCTACGTTTGTTATTGAATCATTGTGCTTGGTCCAGGGCAGATCTTCAAGACATATGCATGCCCTGAACTTGAAGTTTTTGACTTTCTCCACCATTGTACTGTACCTGGATATGATGCGGAAGGCATCAGGATATGTGGGCTGGTGTTTGCTGGCCACGGCATGCAGCTTCTTCATTGCCAGCCGAATGTCTGCCTGGGGTGGGATGTACAGTAGTTTGCAGTCATGATAATGGAGGTGAATTCCCTTGGGTGTTGGATGGGACAACACTTCACTGCTAGATGTTCTAGGTGCAGGGCGCAGGGGTTGGATAAGACCACTACATTGGAGCACCACAAAGAGTTTAAGATGAAGCAGATGCCGTCATCACTTTATTTTCCAATGCCATGCGATAGATTGAGAAACCTTCAGGCTAGAGGTCTGAGTCTGGAGAGCAGGAAGTGAGCCATGTTTCTGTGAAATAAAGTACACAGCATTCTCTCATATCCTTTTGATAATGCAACCTTCCCTTGTCCTTAATCTTATTTTCTTGGAACTGTACATTGATGAGAGGGGTGTCAAACACCCCAATTCTTTGACTTTTCGAAGTTTATAACATATTTATTTTTCCCACCTGATACATAGCCCCATTGAACACGTGTAATTCTACTTAAATTGTTTTCCCTGTTGAAATTCATTTAAAGTGGAAAGTGTAATCCTATAGTAACAATGGAATTTGTGCTTGACCATGTCATATAATTGAGAATTCTTGCTTTCTAACACTTTAAAAAATGTATCAGAAACTGAAACTGATACTAGGCAGGAGAGGGGGTATTGTGAAACATAATGTTAAATCCATGAATAAATTCTAATTAGAATTGTTTGTTATAGGCAGGGTTTACATGGATGATATGATCTCTCAGCTCTGATGGTTTGGCAGTCGAGAGGAAATATATCAATAGATTGTCAATGATAGAGCCCTGGATTGTTATGGGTTTACATGCTTGTAGAATAAAATCTTGGAGAGTAATGGAAGGGTATCCCCATGTCAGCTGTTGCATTAAGATTACCATAATCTCTCAATCACATATAAGAGGATTTTGGCAAATAATAAGGTATCCTGGTCTTTAGTCAATTACTACAAATCTCAGTCAGGATATCAGTCAGGATCACAGCCACCAGTAATGCCATTAATAGTCTGTTGTCAGCATTACTGTGCATTGGGAGACATCCAGTCCTGCAGACCCTAAGTATTTTTATTCAGAATCTAAAATAAATAGCATACATAGATCACATTTAAACTACAAAGGAATATTTTGCACATTTTACTTGGAGATCTGTTGGATTTTAAACTGTCTACTTTGGCTTGCATATTAAGTATGGTATCAGACATAATGGGCAGATCTTCCATTGCCTGATAGTCACCGGCCACTTGTCAACGTGCCACAGTGTTTGTTGTAAAGAAAAACAAACTGCTGGAGGATCGAGCAGCATCTCTGAAAGGAAATGGACAGACAATGGATTAGTATACAAACTTAAAGCATACGGCATTGGGGGTTCAGTATTGATGTGGATAGGGAACTGGCTGGCAAACAGGATACAAAGAGTAGGAGTAAACGGGTCCTTTTCACAATGGCAGGCAGTGACTAGTGGGGTACCGCAAGGCTCAGTGCTGGGACTCCAGCTATTTACAATATATATTAATGATCTGGAAGAGGGAATTGAAGGCAATATCTCCAAGTTTGTGGATGACACTAAGCTGGGGGGCAGTGTTAGCTGTGAGGAGGATGCTAGGAAACTGCAAGGTGACTTGGATATACTGGGTGAGTGGGCAAATGTTTGGCAGATGCAGTATAATGTGGATAAATGTGAGGTTATCCACTTTGGTGGCAAAAACAGGAAAGCAGACTATTATCTAAATGGTGGCCAATTAGCAAAAGGGGAAATGTCATGGTACACCAGTCATTGAAATTAGGCAAAGTGTTAAAGAAGGAACTGCAGAAACTGCTCCCAGGATGACGTGTTCCACACCAGGCCATCGCAAATGTCCTCGTTCTTCAGAGAACGGGGTTTCCCCTCCCCCACTATAGATGAGGCTCGCACCAGGGTCTCCTCCATACCCCGCAACACTGCCCTCTCTCCCCATTCCCCCACTCACAACAAGGGCCGAGTCCCCCTGGTCCTCACCTTTCACCCCACCAGCCAGCGCATACAACAGATAGTCCTCCGCCAGTTTCGCCACCTCCAACGTGACCCCTCCACTCGCCACATCTTCCCATCTCCCCCCCTGTCTGCCTTCTGCAAAGACCGCTCCCTCCGCAACTCCCTCGTCAATTCTTCCCTTCCCTCCCGCTCCACTCCTTCCCCGGGCACTTTCCCTTGCAACCGCAAGAGATGCTACACTTGTCCCTTCACCTCCCCCATCCACTCCTTTCAGGGACCCAAGCAGTCATTCCAAGTCCGACAGAGGTTCACCTGCACCTCCTCCAACCTCATCTACTGCATCCGTTGCTCCAGATGCCAGCTGATCTACATCGGTGAGACCAAGCGGAGGTTGGGCGATCATTTCGCCGAACACCTCCACTCGGTCCGCAATAACCAGCCCGACCTCCCGGTGGCTCAGCACTTCAACTCCCCCTCCCACTCCGTATCCGACCTCTCGGTCCTGGGCCTCCTCCACGGCCAGAGTGAGCAACACCACAAGTTGGAGGAACAGCACCTGATATTCCGCTTGGGGAGTCTGCATCCTCTGGGCTTAAACATTGAATTTTCTCAATTCTGTTAACCCAGACTGCCTCCTCCCCACCTCTCCCTCAGCCCTCGGGCCCTGACATTCCTTCTCCATCTCCCCCCCCCCCCCCCCAGTCGCACTAGCTTCTCATTTTCACACCACAAACAGCTTACAATGGCCTGCTTCCTTTATCACCAATACTTTTTTGCATATCTTTCACTCATTGCTCTTTATCTCTCCACATCACTGTTTATATCTCTCGTTTCCCTGATCCCTGACCAGTCTGAAGAAGGGTCTCGACCCAAAACGTCGCCTATCTCCTTCGCTCCTTAGATGCTGCTGCACCCGCTGAGTTTCTCCAGCTTTTTGTGTAACCCATTGAAATTAGGCATGCAGGTGCAGCAGGCAGTGAAGAAAGCGAATGGTATGTTAGCTTTCATAGCAAAAGGATTTGAGTATAGGAGCAGGGGGGTTCTACTTCAGTTGTACAGGGTCTTGGTGAGACCACACCTGGAGTATTGCGTACAGTTTTGGTCTTCACCTGACTGATTCCTGGGATGTCAGGACTGTCTTATGAAGAAAGATTGGATAGACTCGGTTTATACTCTCTAGAATTTAGGAGATTGAGAGGGGATCTTATAGAAACTTACAAAATTCTTAAGGCTAGATGCAGGAAGATCATTCCCGATGTTGGGGAAGTCCAGGACAAGGGGTCACAGCTTAAGGATAAGGGGGAAATCCTTTAAGACCGAGATGAGAAATACTTTTTTCACACAGAGAGTGGTGAGTCTCTGGAACTCTCTGCCACAGAGGGTAGTTGAGGCCAGTTCATTGGCTATATTGAAGAGGGAGTTAGATGTGGCCCTTGTGGCGAAGGGAATCAGAGGGTATGGAGAGAAGGCAGGTATGGGATACTGAGTTGGATGATCAGCCATGATCATATTGAATGGCGGTGCAGGCTCGAATGGCCGAATGGCCTACTCCTGCACCTAATTTCTATGTTTCTATGTTTCTATTGGATCATGCACATTTCTTTAGACTGTCGGTTACCCCGACCCAGACTTACATTGGAAGATGGCCACCAGCACTTTGGTGTGGCTAAGTGTAGGGGATATCTTAGCGCAGACAATTAGTTGGGCTCACTCAATGACTTTTAGAATTAGATCATGCCCTTCCCTGAGGTTCATTACTATTTAAAACTGACCAAGCACAATGAGGTTCTATTAAAATGAGTTTCCTGTCCCTTTTCTATTGTTCCACTCCCACTCTCATTGCACACACATTTCTTTCACCATATTCCGCTCCCCCGGTCACCCTGTTCCATTTTCCAGCTTCGTACACTCATCTCCCATCCCTGAGCACCACATTTCCTTTCCTGTCCCCCTCATTCCTCTTCCTCTTATACACTTCCACCAATATTTCTCCCTCCGGCTTTACACTCCTTTCCTTATCTGACACTCTTTTGTCTCTTTTTCATCTCAAGCCTTTGTCAGTTATTCCACTCATCTGCCAACCCCTCCACCCCCAGCCATATCCACCTGCCCCTTACCAGACTGTCCCATCTTTATTTTACAGCTTTCTCCTCTCTACTCCAATCACTCTGAAGAAGGGTCCTAGACCAACCCATTTGTCCATTTCCTTCCACAGATGTTGCCTGGCCTTCCAGGTGCTCCTCCAGCACTTTTGCCAGAGGTTCAAGCATCTGCAGTTTCATGTGTCTCCTTTCAGTTTAACATCTTTTAATTCAGTCTGGTGTCGGGACAGGCAACAAGGAAGGAAAATAAATGCTGATTTATGGATGCTGAGTGGAAAACAAGTACAAACAGCAGAGTTATTACTGGAACTCAATGCATGTGAAACAGATCATGATCTGAAATTGTTGGACTTGATATTGAGTCCAAAAGGCTGTGAAGAAATCAATCTGGTCAAGCTTCTGTTTAGTTTCATCAGAAGCTATGGAACAAAGATCACATTGAAAAAGAAGCAATGAATTAAAATGACAAGTAACCAGGTTCACTCTTGAAGAGTGAATGGAGGTGTTCAGCAAAGTGAACACAAATTGCATTTAATTTCTCGTGTAGACGAGACTGCATTAAAGGTCATGATTTTAAGCTGAATAATTTCAGTCTTTCCGAGAGAGTGCCTCAATACACATGATCTTAGTTTGCTATCTGATATGAGAGCATGAAGTGAAAGGTTATGTATCAGTTGGGCAACTGGGTGTGTTTCATGATTGCCTGGATGGGGCTGAAATAAATCTATCATATGATCATCCATATATTGTCGAATCACTCAAAGTATGTTTTTCAGCTTCATTAATCTTCTTATTGTCACTGACAGTGATTTCAGTACTGCAGAATGGTGCACCTAGTTCTTAGAGTCATCGAGTCATACAGCACGGAAACAGGCTCTTTGCCTCAACTTGCCCATGCTGACTAAGATGCTCCATCTGCACCAACCCCACTGACCCACATTTGGCCCATATCCCTCTAAACGTTTCCTATCCAAGTACCTGGCCAAATGTATTTTAATTGTTGTTCTTGACTTTGGATAATTGAGTAAAACGGGTAACAGAGCATTAACTCCTCACTTGACATCTCTTATCATCTTTATTGCATCTAAGGGCAGGGAATGTGAATTGGGAACATTCTACCAGCCCCAAAACGTGTAGTAGGTCATTAGAGACCACCTCAAAGATATATCCCAGATTAATTTAAGATTAACTTGTTGACATGTTTTTGTCCCTGGACAAATTTGCTGGATGGACACAAAAGGAAACTTTGATAGAAACCAATTCCTTCATTGAAAACACTTGCATCTCCCATCATGCCTTTATCCCAACTCCTGTTTCACCTCATTCACTTGTTTTACACTATTACACAACGTCAATTTGTCACGTTTTTTTGCATGGTGTCAATAATATTAATACATATAGGGTAAATGGTTAAATGGTAATTTACAGAGTAAAATCTGTTGCTTTAGTTTAGACAGTTTCAACTTTAGCTTTCAACCTTCCATTTCAGCCTTTTACACAAATTATAATTTAAATTGCCTATGGAACTAAAAATGCTGGAAACATTCAACAGATCAGGCAGCAACCGTGGAAAGACAAGCAGAGCTAACATTTCTGATCTGAGACCCTTTGTCAGAAGAGAGGAAACAAACTGGTTTCAAGTTGCAAAGAAGGTGGGGAAGGATGGAACGAACAAAGATAATATTTCTGATAGGGTTAAATCAAATGGGTTAATGTGGAATTAGATGCAGATTATACTTCTCCATCTGTTATGTGTTGCTAATAGTAGGTCTATAGAACATGCTGAGCAAGTGAAAGGAGAAATGAGCCAAAATTGCTGATGTCTATCTGGTGAAATTGCCAATGCAAACAGAAAGAGAGTTGAAGAATTCAATATTGAGTCTGGAAGGCTGCAACATGCTAAATTTCAGCTAGTCTGATAAAGTAACTCTCATCACAAAGTGATTTGATATTGCCAAAATATTTCAAATAACATCTTGTGTTTAGATTCAACATTGAATCTCAACTGAAAATTTTATATTTCATTATTTTATATCATTTTGAGATGGAATGTTTGAATCCTGTCTCATGAAGGTTGCACTTATTAAAGGTAAGTTTCTGGAATATGAATACCGAAATGCGCCACAGCAGAAAGTGAGGCTAAGGACCACAAAAACAATTTCCAGCAGCAGTCATGAACAAGGTCTTGTCCAGTACTTTTGCACTCAATAATGAGTGTTCCTAAAACACAGTGTGAAGTATAATTTATCAGCCCAATTATCTCAGACTTACTGGCACCTCTGTCTTAAAAGTAATCGACCAAACCATTGCACAAAGACCGAATATGCTTAACCAACTGTATACTTCAATCAGTGACACAGCTCCTTGCATTATGTGCCAGACCATTTCCCACTGTGATTTTTGACTTCGGTCCAAAATGGCATCCTGATGACAGTAATATTATTGATGTATAGAGGTAGTTTCTCCTGCAGCTGTTTTCTGAGTTTGCCATGAACCCGTCTAGATGAACACTGAAGAATGCCACTTAGAACTTCTTTAAAATGCTTACTGAAATCCAACTAAATACCATAAATAAAATAACATAAATGCAAATATTGAAAATTATATAATATACAATGTTATACAAAATTACCTAAAATATAATATTACATTTTTCTAACTGCCAGATTCTAACATAACCTTTTTATTCTGCACATTATGCCATTTTAACACTCAACTATAATTCTGTATTCAGTTTGCAGTTCCAATACAAATAATCTTTTTGATACTGAACATTATTATACTATATCTCTACATACTTTTAGATAAAACTCACCACAGCAACCACTCGGGATGTGCTAAGAATTTTGCAAGCTGCGCTCACTCTCTGAACTCAGTTTAATTATAGTATAATTTCAAATTCGCCCCATGACAATTTGTTACCACCTTGCCTGTCACCACCTACATTTTATTTGCCTGAGGTAGGAATGTTTGATGTTTAACCACTAGCTTGCATTGATAAAGATAGGTCTGAGGCATCAGTTAAATTGTTATTTACACCATCACACATATTTTAGTGTTATCATCAATAGCAGGGATTGAGAAGAAATGTCGGTGTTACATAAACCAATACAACACCATTTTCTTTGCAGCTAACAAGCAGTTTGCAACATTCAACATTGATACTAAATTCCTCACAGTACTTTGTCAAACGAACCTCTGTGGTTTAGTTATGTTAATATTAAGCTCACCGTGATTAAAGCATTCTTGCTAAAGTTATCTGTCTTTAGCTTTGAGCCTCAATCATGTGTCATTTAGTGAGCCAGAGACATCAAATAGCCTTCGCAGTTCTCTCACCACTTTCAAGGATATGTATTCAATTCAGAGTTATGCTGAGTAATTGTTGGGTCAAACCTTGGGTGGGGAATGGATATGATGAGCAGAAACTCGACATAAACCCGCTACAGATAATTTTATTTATTTACTAGACTAATGGGACCTGTTGGGTCCCAGTCACATGGGAGGCCTGGTCACCTAATGCAACCCATTCCCCAATGCATTATTCCACCACTCACCCGTCCCCCAATGCAACCCATCCCCCCAATGCAATATTCCACCACTCAGCCATAGCCCCTAACTGCGCAGGCATGGCTGATGGGTTCCTGTTGTGATGCCCATGAGCCCCCTCCCCCCCCTTACCCCCCACTAACCCCCTCACTCTGCCCCTTGCCCCTTGCCCTCCCCCCCCCACGCATTCACTCCATCCCCCCTCAACCCACCCTCCCCCCCATACACTCTTAGCGGCTTTACAGAGGCGCAGCCATTTCTGCCCATTGGGGTTGCATTGTGACGTAGAACTGTGCAGGTATTACTGCGCAGGCGCAGCTGATGGGCACGGCAAGTGGAAAAGGGATGTATTAGAGCTTAAAATGTGAATAACTCTTAAAATATAACAACAATTTAAATGTAAAAGATGAGATTAATTTAGTCCATTCTTTCTTGTTGTGTTCTGCAGCCGGGTAAGGTGGACAGCTTCAGGTTGTGTTCTGCAGCCGGGTAAGGTGGACAGCTTCAGGCGGGGGGTGTCAAGGGCTGGTGGGGGGAAGGGTCTGCAGCCAGGGAAGGGGCACGGCTTCAGGCGGGGGCTGTTGGGTGCCAGTGGGGGAGGGGGGAGTGTCCTGCAGTTGGGTGAGGGGGGACGGCTTCAGGAGGGGGCTGTTGGGTGCTGGGGTGAAGCATCCCACAGCTGGGGGAGGGGGATGGCTGCAGGCAGGAGCTGTCAGGGTGGAGCGCCCTGCAGCTGGGGAAGGAACAGCTTCAGGCAGGGGCTGGTTAGGCAGCCAGGGGAGGGGCACAGCTTCAGACCGGGGCTGTCGGGGGCCGGTGGAGGAGGGTGGAGCATCCTGCAGCCGGGAAGCCAGACTAGTATTTGAGAGCTGAAATTTCTTAATTAATTCAGTTGCTCTGCGTTGTTTTATAAAACGTTGCATGCTTAGCACAAGAGATTGAAGAGAAATGACAATCCTTCCTGCATATTTTTTCTGTTCTGGATATGCAATTAGTTTGGTCCCATAATCAACAATCTTTACCCCTTGCTGTATTTATAACAGCACAGTGATGAAACTAAAGCATCTGGAACCCAAATAAACATTGCAATTTAAAGGATATCTGTCTCTGTGAATAATGAATCTTTAATCTCATTATTCACAGAGACAGATATCCTTTAAATTGCAATGTTTATTTGGGTTCCAGATGCTTTAGTTTCATCACTGTGCTGTTATCAGCTTGGCCTCACTTTCAACAATATAGTGGGCAGTGCTATTTGAACTGAAAAGTGCAGAGGACAATTAAACAATCAGCAGATACATTCAAAGCCTGACAATAACAACGCTGGCCTGTTGTCAATAATATGAAAGCTCAGTTGCTCATCATTTGAATTGAAAAAATGATTTTATTTTCTCTCCAGAGTCTTAGTAAAACAATAATGTGCATTTGTTTCAATTATCACTCTAATTTAAAATAAATTATAAGATTATTAGCAATTTTGAAAGTGGTAATTTTGCAAACATACTAATTGGCCATGCCTGAATCTTAACTGATTAAATCGTTTTGACATATTGAGCAGAAGCAGAAGCTGTGTTACTTAACTCAATTTTCCTCATCTGATTCTATCTTTGGGATTATCCATGGGAACAAATAGGTGATGAAGAGATAGAATGCAAGCATGTATAATGAATATTCTGCCAAAATTAATTTAGTTGTTTGCATTTGTAAAGATATTTATCAAAACCCAATTTCTTTTTTATTACATAATTGATAGTAAACAATGTATAAGGAAAAATATTTTATGACTTCTTAAGAGATGTAATAGTCCAGAGTTTCCATTGCTTGTTTTTTTTTACGTTGGCTACAGTTAGCAAAACCCTGCAAATGTTAAGACAGCAATGGGTTAACTTATCTATGTGCTAGTTTCAGTCCATTAGACAGTATATCAGTGTGTTGGACAGGGTGAAAGTGATTGCACATCTTAGAAACATAGAAACATACAAAATAGGTGCAGGAGGAGGCCATTCAGCCTTTCAAGCCAGACCGCCATTCATTGTGATCATGGCTGATCATCCCCTATCATTAACCCGTGCCTGCCTTCTCCCCATATCTCTTGACTCCACTAGCCCCAAGAGCTCTATCTGACTCTCTCTTAAATGAATCCAGTGATTTGGCTTCCACTGCCTTCTGTGGCAGGGAATTCCATAAATTCACAACTCTCTGGGTGAAAAAGTTTTTTCTCACCTCAGTCTTAAATGACTTCCCCTTTATCCTAAGACTGTGGCCCCTGGTTCTGGACTCGCCCAACATTGGGAACATTTTTCCTGCATCTAGCTTGTCCAGTCCTTTTATAATTTTACATGTTTCTAAAAGACCCCCCTCATCCTTCTAAACTCCAGTTAATACAAGCTTAGTCTTTTCAATCTTTCCTCATATGACAGTCCCGCCATCTCAGTGATCAATTTCGTGAACCTACACTGCACTGTCCTTCCTCAAATTAGGAGACCAAAACTGTACACAATACTCCAGATGTGGTCTCACCAGAGCCCTGTACAACTGCAGAAGAACCTTTTTACTCCTATACTGAAATCCTCTTGTTATGAAGGCCAACATTCCATTAGCTTTCTTCACTGCCTGCTGTATCTGTAATCCAACCTTCAGTAACTGGTGTACAAGGACGCCCAGGTCTCGCTGCACCTCACCCTAACCTAACCTAATCCCATTCAGATAATATTCTGCCCCCTTGTTTTTGTCGCCAAAGTGGACAACCTCACCTTTATCTATATTATACAGCATCTGCCACGCATCTGCCCACTCACTCAACCTGTCCAGGTCACCCTGCAAACTCCTAACATCCTCTTCACAGTTCACACTGCCACCCAGCTTTGTGTCATCTGCAAACTTGCTAGTGTTGCTCCTGATACCCTCTTCCAAATTATTCATATATATGGTAAACAGTTGCGGCCCAACACCGAGCCTTGCAGCACTCCACTCGCCAATGCCTGCCATTCTGAAAAGGACCTGTTCACTTCTACTCTTTGCTTCTGGTCTGCCAACCAATTTTCTATCCACGTCAACATCCTACCCCCAATACCATGTGCTCTAATTTTAGTCACCAGTCTCCCGTGCAGGACCTTATCAAAAAGCTTTCTGAAAGTCTAGATACACTACATCCACTGGCACCCCTTCATCCATTTTACTTGTCACATCCTCAAAAAATTCCTGAAGATTAGTCACGCATGATTTCCCTTTCATAAATCCATGTTGACTTGGATTAATCCTTTTATTGCTATCCAAATGCCCCATTATTACCTCTTTAATAATTGACTCCAGCATTTTTCCCATCACCGAAGTCAGGCTAACTGGTCTGTAATTCCCCGTTTTCTCTCTCAATCCTTTTTTGAAAAGTGGGATAACATTAGCTATCCTCCAATCCACAGGAACTTATCCTGAATCTATTGAACATTGGAAAATGATCACCAATGCGTCCACTATTTCTAGAGCTACCTCCCTGAGGACCCCGGGATGCAGACCATCAGGCCCAGGGGGTTTATCATCCTTCAGTCCCATTAGCCTACCCAATACTATTTCTCGCCTAATGAAAACTTCTTTCAGTTCCTCTACCCCCTTAGATCCTCCTGTGAAATACTTCCCAGAGTTTTTTATTTTATTTTAATTTTTTTATTTAATTTATTTATTATAAGCACATTACATTTTAATGGTGCCTTTTTACAGGTTCCCAGAATTATTAAAACATTCTTTGTACAACTTCCTTTTTTTTTATAGAAAGGAATGAGAAAGAAAGTATCGAAGAGTAAAGAATAGTCTAATGTGTGTAGTGTAATGAAAGAAATAAGTGAGAAAGTGAAGCAGAAAGGAGATTCTCACACGCCACAAGTCGATATATATATATTTTTTATTCTTAATCATTTTTCACTCAAACCCAGATTTTTAATTTTACGATGTTATTACACCCCATGAATCCACAAGATCAATAAATGGAGACCAACTCGTTAAGAATTGGTCTTTTTTGTTATCAGGAGGAGTCTCATTTCTTCCAAATGTGCCGTTTCCAACATATTCCCAGAGTTTGTTAGGTGTTTTGATCCAATTCCCGAATGAGTCTACTGGGCTCCAGATATCATAATTTCCAAATTACAATTGACCAGACAGTGATATGAATTTTCAGCCTATTATTATTTGTCCCATTATACTTTGGCTGTGCCAGACAGTAATCTATGAGAACTAATTGAGGAATGAAAGATTTCCAAGCTAAGATTAGTTCAAGGCTTCTGCAGCTAAGATCTGTTTTTCTGTCTCTGGCACATTGTTTGAGATTTTAATTTTCTGAAGTGTGCTACTCTTCCTCCTAAAATGATGCAAAATGCAGGAGTAACTCATTGGGTCAGACAGCGCCTCTGGAGAACAGGTTTTGGGTCGGGATCCTTCTTCAGACTGATAGAAGGGAGGGGGAAGAAAGGTGGGAGAGGGGAGAAGTAGGATAAAGCGTGGCAGATAATGGGTGGTCACAGGCAAGCAGGGTTTTTGACTGGTTGATGGTTGGAACAAAATCAGAGATTAAAGCAGAATTGTGAAGCCAGAGGAAGGAATATAGGAGGAGAAAAAAATGGGTGGGAGTCCAGGTTGGGCACAGGGGAGGGAAGGAGGGAGTGAGGGAGAAAGGTAGGGGTGAGAGTTGGGAGCGGTTAGTTAGAATTTACCTAAAATTGGATAATTCAATATTCATACCATTGGGTTGAAAGCTTACCAAGCAAAATATGAGATGTTGTTTTTCCAGTTTGCATGTGGCCTCACTTTGGCAATGGAGGATACCCAAGACAGAAAGGTCAGTATGGAAATGGGAAGAGAAGTTAAAATGGTTAACAATTTGGATATCCAGTTGGCTTTGACCGACTGAGTGCAAGTGTTAGGCAAAATAATTCCCGACTTTACGCTTGGGCTCGACAATGTACTGGAAGCCATATCGGGGACACTGGATGCCGTAGGTGAGGTTAGAGGAGGTGCATGTGAACCTCTGTCTCTTCTGGAAGGATGGCCGGGTTCCCTGGATGGAGGCGAGGATGTTTCTGCAGTAAATTAAAAAACAGTCCATGAAGACTTGGTAGGGCATAGTTCCTGCATGCTTGATGGAATTTTCAGCTTTGTATTACCAAAATCCTGCAATTATTTCCACTTCGATCACTTCCCTGTTACTATTTGGGCCATTAGAGGCACCATTTTAATCAGTTACATCATTCAGTATTTTAACAGAGATGTGATACAACAAAATACTGTTGCTACCTTAACTAATTGTCCATAAGGCTATCACTAAAATGCCAAATAGAATTGCTTCTGAAAGAATTCACAAGATGAAAGTAAAATGCTTAGGTTCTTATGTTCATTTTCTGCAAGTTTTACACTGCTGTCACCAATTTATGTGCATTTGAGGAGCTACAGGAAATGTGCTGGCACAGGTCTCCACTGGTTACTGAACGAATCTTCAGAGCAACAAAATCTTAGATAATTCAATCTTAGATAATGTCACAAAGTTTCACTCACTACAGTTAGAAAAAAGGAACACATTTAGTGATTGTTGTTCAAACAGAGATCTGTAAAGCAAATAACATTTAACAGTCTCTTTGATTGGTTAATAGGAAGGAATCTCTGAAATAATGATGGAATGGAAGGATACTTTTTGAGTGACTACACTCTTCCATTTGGCAATGATGGCTGTTGTATGACACAAGGTTAATTCCCGGGATGGCTGGACTGTCATATGTTGAAAGAATGGAGCGACTGGTCGGTGGGGGCGCTGCAAGCCGGCAGCCCTGCCAGCAGTGTGTTAGTATTTTCAAATGTTATTATTTTTTTAATGTGTTTTAATGTGTGTTTTTAGTGTCTCTCTGTGTGTCTAGTGTGGAGGGTGGTGTGGGGGAGTAAGGGGGAAGCCGCTTTGGTCGTCTCGTCCACGTAGAGACAACTTTTTCCATGTCGCCTCCCCATGGCCTAACATAGAGGATCGGGGGGCCTTTCCCAGAGAAGTGCCCGGGGCTTCAGCGGCAGGCATTGTACGGACTATCGTCACGGAGGGGAGCACTCCGTTCGCTGGCCTGCGGCAGCCTGAAGCGGCGGTCTGCGTAGCTCCAGCTAGCGCGATGTCCGCAGCCTGGGATCCCTCGTTGGGGACCCAGGAATAGAAGAAGCTTCGACCGCCGGACCGCTGGACCGCGGCCTACTTCTACCGTGAGCGCGACGGGGACTTACCATCAGGGGCGGTGTCCCTCACCGGGGACCCCTGGAGTGGAGCTCTGACCGAAGGCCCTGCGGTCTGCATTGCTTCTGGCTGCGACACGGCGGGGAATTTAAATCTTCGACCGGTGGCCTGCGGCCTGCACCAACCCGAAGCCGCGGTCTCTGGTGGGGAGGCAACGTTTCAGGACTTACCTGGACTTTAATCTGGACTTTGCCTTGTCTGAACTTCTGAATGCCCGCAGCGGCGGCTGCAGAGGGTTGAGGTCCCGACCACGGGAGAAAATGGAGGAGGACTGGCCAAATTTTGTGCCTTCCACCACATGTGATGAATGCTGTGGGGGATGTTTGTGTTAAAAAATGTTATTGTGTTTTTCTGTGTTCTTTTTCATAGTACCGATGCTGGCAAATTCATTTCACATGCACTTTATGTGCAAGTGATGAATAAAACTGATATTGATATTAATATTTATATTGATTGACTGGGCTTGTATACACTGGAAGTTAGAAGGATGAGAGTAGATCTCATTGAAACATATAAGATTATTAAGGGATTGGACAGGCCAGAGGCAGGAAACATGTTCCCGATGTTGTGGGGGTCCAGAACCAGGGGCCACAGTTTAAGAATAAGGGGTAGGCCATTTAGAACAGAGCTGAGGAAAAACCTTTTCACCCAGAGAATTGTGAATCTGTGGAATTCTCTGCATCAGAAGTCAGAGGAGGCCAATTGTCTGGATGCTTTCAAGAGAGAGTTAGATAGAGATCTTAAAGATAGCGGAATGAAGGGATTTGGCGAGAATGGCAGGAATGGGGTACTGATTGTGGATGATCAGCCATGATCACATGGGTTTCTGCGGTGCCAGGATCCAGGATGTCACTGACAGAGTGCGGACAATCCTCAAGGGTGAAGGTGAACAGCCAGACGTGATTGTGCATGTTGGTACAAATGATGTTTGAAAGAAGGGGATGAATATTCTTCAGCAGGACTTCAGAGAGCTCGGAACAATGCTGAAAAGAAGAACTTCCAGGGTTGTTATCTCCGGTTTGCTTCTAGTTCCTCGTGCTAGCGAGAGCAGGAACAGGGAGATACGGGACCTGAATGTGTGGCTGAGGAACTGGTGTAGGGGGTAGGGATTTAGATTCTTAGATCACTGGGATCTGTTTTGGAGCTGTACAAAAGGGACGGATTGCATCTTAACAGGTGGGGGACCAGCATTCTGGCCGTCAGGTTTGCCACTGCTACATGGATGGTATTAAACTGAATAAGGGGGGTGGGGTGTCAAATGGGATAGTCCAAGTGGGATACAGGCCACCTAACAGTAGTATTGGAGTTGGGGATGGCATCAAACAGGAAATTGGAAATGCGTGCAACAAGGGTAACATGGTTATAATGGGTGACTTCAATCTGCATGTAGATTGGGTGAATCAAATTGGCAGGGGTGCTGAGGAAGAGGATTTCTTGGAATGTATGCAGGATAGTTTTCTCAACCAACATGTGGAGGAACCAATGAGAGAGCAGGCTATTCTAGACTGGGTATTGAGTAATGAGGAGGGGTTAGTTAGCAGTCTTGTTGTGCGTGGCCCCTTGGGCAAGAGTGACCATAATATGGTTGAGTTCTTCATTAGGACGGAGAGTGACAAAATTAAGTCATAAACAAGGGTTCTGAACTTGAACAAAGGTAACTTTGAAGGTATGAGATGTGAATTGGCCAAGATGGACTGGCAGGTGATTCTTAAAGGGTTGACAGTGGATGTGCAATGGAAGGTATTTAAAGACTGCATGGATGAAGTGCAAAAATTGTTCATACCAGTTTGGCAAAATAATAAATCAGGGAAGGTGGTGCATCCATGAATAACAAGGGAAATCAGGGATAGTATAAAAACAAAGCATGAGGCATACAAATTGGCCAGAAAAAGCAGCCTACCGGAGGACTGGGAGAAATTCAGAATCCCGCAGAGGAGGACAAAGGGCTTAATTAGGAAAGGGAAAATAGATTATGAAAGGAAACTGGCAGGGAACATAAAAACTGACTGCAAAGGTTTTTATAGATATGTGAAGAGAAAGAGACTAGTTAAAACAAATGTTGGTCCCTTGCAATCAGAAACATGTGAATTGATCATGGGGAACAAGGACATGGCAGACCAATTGAATAACTACTTTGGTTCTGCCTTCACTAAGGAAGACATAAATAATCTGTCAGAAAAAGGAGTGGAACGGGGGTCAAAAAAGATTGAGGAACTGAGTGAAATCCAGGTTAGCCGGGAGGTAGTGTTGGGTAAATTGAACGGATTGAAGGCCGATAAATCCCCAGGGCCAGATAGTCTGCATCCCAGAGTACTCAAGGAGGTAGCCACAGAAATAGTGGATGCATTAGTGATAATTTTTCAAGTTTCATTATATTCTGGAGTAGTTCCTGAGGATTGGAGGGTTGCTAATGTAATCCCACTTTTTAAAAAAGGAGGGAGAGAGAAAGCGGGGAATTACAGACCAGTTAGTCTAACATCGGTGGTGAGGAAACTGCTAGAGTCAGTTATTAAAGATGGGATAGCAGCGCATTTGGAAAGTGGTGAAATCATTGGACAAAGTCAGCATGGATTTACGAAAGGTAAATCATGTCTGACAAATCTGATAGAATTTTTTGAGGATGTAACGAGTAGAGTGGATAAGGGAGAACCAGTGGATGTGTTATATCTAGACTTTCAGAAGGCTTTTGACAAGGTCCCGCAAAGAGATTAGCATAGAAACTTAAAGCACACGGTATTGGGGGTTCAGTATTGATGTGGATAGAGAACTGGCTAGCAGACAGGAAGCAAAGGGTAGGAGTAAACAGGTCCTTTTCAGAATGGCAGACAGTGACTAGTGGTGTACCGCAAGGCTCAGTGCTGGGACCCCAGCTATTTACAATATATATTAATGATTTGGATGGGGGAATTCAATGCAACATCTCCAAATTTGCAGATGACACCAAGCTGGGAGGTATAGTTAGGTGTGAGGAGGATGCTTGGAGGCTGCAGGGTGATTTGGATAACCATGAGGGTAGACTATTATCTGAATGGTGGCAGATTAGGAAAAGGGGAGATGCAACGAGACCTGGGTGTCAGTGTACACCAGTGATTGAAAGTAGGCCTGCAGGTGCAGCAGGCAGTGAAGAAAGCAAATGGTATGTTAGCATTCATAGCAAAAGGATTTGAGTGTAGGAGCTTGGAGGTTCTACTGCAGTTGTACAGGGTTTTGGTGAGGCCACACCTGGAGTATTGTGTACAGTTTTGGTCTCCAAATCTGAGGAAAGACATTCTTGCCATAGAGGGGGTACAGAGAAGTTTCACCAGACTGATTCCTGGGATGTCAGGACTTTCATTTGAGGAAAGACTGGATAGACTCAGTTTGTACTCACTGGAATTTAGAAGATTGAGGGGGGATCTTATAGAAACTTACAAAATTCTTAAGGGGTTGGACAAGCTAGATGCTGGAAGATTGTTCCCGATGTTGGGGGAGTCCAGAACAAGGGGTCACAGTCTAAGGATAAGGGGGAATTCCTTTAGGACCGAGATGAGGAAAACATTCTTTACACAGAGAGTGGTGAGTCTCTGGAATTCTCTGCCACAGAAGGTAGTTGAGGCCAGTTTATTGGCTATATTTAAGAGGGCATTAGATGCGGCATTTGTGGCTAAAGGGATCAGGGGGTATGGAGAGAAGGCAGGTACGGGATACTGAGTTGGATGATCAGCCATGATCATATTGAATGGCGGTGCAGGCTCGAAGGGCCATATGGCCTACTCCTGCACCTATTTTTCTATGTTTCTATGTTTCTAATGGCAGTGCTGGCTCAAAGGGCCAAATGGCCTACTCCTGTGTCTATTGTCTATAAAATGCTGGAGTAATTCAGTGGGACAGGCAACATCGCAAGATGGAATGCGTGACATCATTTGAAGTTGGACACAAGGAAGAGAAGGAATGGAGAGAAAAAATGGATGATGTTTCATGTCACCCATTGCTTCTCTTCAGAGATGCGGCCGGTCCCGCTAGAGTTACTCCTGCATTTTGTGTCTATCTCCAATCGGCTTGGCCCCGCTCTGGGAGTAGGAGTGGGGGAGGATCCGGATCCGCAACGGCCGTGAGCCACTGGCCGAGTTCAGCGATTGTTTGCCTGCCTCTGCTGCTGTTGGAGGTGCGATGTTGTGCCGCGCCAGGGTCTTGGGCCTGTCCCACTTTGGCCGTTAGTTACGCGACAGGCCGGAGGCACGCAAAGATTTAGTTCAGGACAAAGTGCACACCCTCCACGCCACTCCAAACTCCTCCACACCACTCCATGCGCCCATCCCGCGCTACCCACGCATTACCCACACATTACCCACACGCTAGCAGGTTACGTAAATGGTGCATGAATGACAGCCAAGTGGGACAGGCCCTTAACTGTTGGGATTCCTGTTCTTAAACGCAGCTTAATGTTGTTCAATTGAAAAGATAACAAATTCATTTGCTTCAGTCTTTCACATCTGCATTTTACGTTTTGAAGTGTCAGTTTAATTTTGCCCATTAAACACTGTAAGAGACCATTGTGATTAAAATCCTTTGATCTAGAAAGGTCATCTGTTCTGTATAGAATGGAGGTTGTTAGCTGTCACAGCAGAATTGGCATTGATTGTATTACACAGAATTACAAAGAACCAATAATTCAATTAATGTAATAAAGTGCCAGAGATGCTCATCAAAACATGCGCAGAGACAGGCTGGTTCCCTTCATTACATTTTCATTAACTCTTAACCAATCTATACAGTGGTACACATTAACTCAAAGTATCCCATTGATTAAATCCTGGCCATGTAACCCAGATCCCAGACCCAGATTTTACCACGTAATATGCACTAACCACACATTCTATTTGGGATACTTCTGTAATTGTTTTTTGGGCTCCAATGTAATTTAAGGGTGTTTGCTATTTTGTCTATCTGAAATTACATTCTTTATCTGAATTGCAACCAAATATTAAACGGATTGGATAAATGTTTTTATAGAAAGCTGCTCAAGTTATGTGATGTCCGAAGAAAAATTCCAAACCCAATTATGATTTATTTTCTGTTTTCCAAACTCTTATTGTAATAAATGATGGATACGAAATGGATACTGAAATGGATTCCATCCACAATGGAGAAACTTAGCACAAATGAACCACATACAATTTACATCAGGAGATAAGCTGTTTGGAGCCTTCAGTTTTAAGAAAATGAAATGTAACCTATAATGAGTTTAAAAAACATCTAACTTTTTAATTTCTAAGAATGCCTAAAGCCCCTGTCCCACTTTCAGGACTAATTCGCGACCTCCAACGACCTTTAACGACCTAATACAAATCAAGGTCACAGTAACCTACGACCTTCCACAACTATGTCTACGACCTCCTACGACTGTTGAAGACCTCCCACGATTATGTTGAAGACCTACCACGACTATGAAGAAGACCTCCTCCAACCTCCTTCGACTATGTTGAAGACTGGCTTCGACCATGTACGTTTTACTGCTATTTGCAGGAGCACTTTTTCTTCAGCAGCCTTTTTAGAAAGGCAGAAGGGGAAGAGCAAGGGTGAAGAGGAAGCACAAGAAGAGGTCTCAATGGGTGAATGGAGATATGTGATGGACTGTCCCAGTACACCAGACGACTGGAAGAGAGTGGTGCTGGGCTTTGACAAAAGATGGAACTTTAAGCACACATGTAGGGCAGTGGATGGCAAACATGCCATTCTTGTCCCTGTCCCTGTACCTCTCATTTTCCTTTTCGTACAGGATGGCATTCAGCTGCAACCATTCCTCAAGGTCCCCCTCCTGCTGCCTGGTGAATGTGTATGGCATAACTTTCCTCCAGCCCGCCCTCACCACCAATGGGGCATCTGCCTCTAATGCTGTGTCAGACACAGAAGAAAGGGCTGCTTCGCTGCTTTCAAATGAGGCAATGAAGGATGGGGTGGTGGTGGGGACAAATACTACCACCCTGGTCTCCTCCTCCAGGGGTCTCTCATGCAAGGCTACCTCCTCCTGCACTATCATCTCCTATGGCATCATCTCCTGCCACTCATCCTCTTGGGTGGGCAACACCTGCATGGCCGTTTTTTTTTTTTAGGGTTGTACCCTCCCCCTGCACTGCTCCCTTTTTGGTGCCATCTCTAAAACACAAGTCTCCTTTCCAAAAAACTCTCCAGCTATGAATGAACATGCCTTGGAGTGACGGAGGTGACATTATGCTGTTTAAATAACTTTTTTTTCTACTGACCTTTTTTTCACCCCGAAGCTATTACCTTCGACTGTCTCTGACCACCTACGACTAGCATCACGACCTACTACAACTTACCTACGACCTACCTACAAGTAAAAAGTATCGCTTTTTTCCATGATGTTGTTTTTTTTACTCGTGGACAATTTTTATCAGGCTAGCAAAAATGCCGCAACCTACTTGATGCCACGACTACCTATGACTAGCATCACGACCTACTACGACCTGCCTATTACCTCCTATGACCTCGTGGTGACCATGCTGCAAGTATGAGTCAAGGGCAAACTCGGCAGAAGTCGTGAATGTGGAACAGGGGCTTTAGGTCAGTATTATGAATATTAGTACAGCTAATTGCAGAACTGCAGTAAAAACTTAAATGTTTTGTATCAGATAATAATACAGAAAATTATGAAATTACTTAGTTGGTCTGTTTCAGCAGATTTTTAAATATGACATCATGAGAAATATACAATATAGCTGTCACATTTAAAGTTGTTCAGTTTTATAAAATACGTCACATCTTGGCTTGAATTCATTCAACAAACACTTGGACATGTGTAATATATGAGAGTACAGATCCTTTGCCCATCGATTTTTTTTTAATCCTAAAAATACTCAGAAGATCAACGTACACACCTGCCTTACAGGTTACACACAAATGGACAGAAATAAAAGAGCTGCTTCATGTGGATGTAAAAGTAATCAAACTCGTGTGTGTGTATATGTATACATATATTATTATTTTTTTTAATTTCCATAATGTTCTCCTCTCTCCTTGCTTGTTGAATATATTGACTTAATTACTACTGTAATGTTCACCATTCAGCATTCCACCCTTGAATTCTGCTTAAGCAACATTGTATTTACTATGAGGCTTGAGACCAAGGAATATCTGCTGGTGAACACATTAGATAGTGCATTAAGGTAAGATTGCCAGATAGTGACCTTGTCCAGTTATTAAATTCCTGAAGCTAACTTTATCTTAGCTTGCTCGCACATGTCTCTGATTAGTTTAGTGTAGAGATACTGCATGGAACACGCCCTTTGACCCACCGAGTCTGTGCTGACCAGCGATCACCCATACCCTAGTTCTCTCCTACACACCAGGGTCAATTCACAGAAGCCGATTAACCTATAAACCTGCACTTCTTTGAAATGTGGGAAGAAACAGGAGCACCTGGAAAAAAACCCATGTGGCCACAGGGAGAACGTACAAGCTCCGTACAGACAGCACCCATGGTCAAGATCAAACCCGGGTCTCTTGCAATGTAAGGCAGCAACTCTACTGCTGTGCAAATGTGCTGCCCCTTCCTGGTGTGCATATATTTCCTATCCATTGCATCTCCTCATTAGTTATGGGTGACCATGTTGGCATTCTTAATGAGAATGGGAAACCTGCACGGAAACCTCTGGAGACTTTGCGCCCCACCCAAGGTTTCCGTGCGGTTCCCCGAGGTTTTTGTCAGTCTCCCTAATGTCGAAAGTGGTTTCCGCTTCTATGTTCCGGCGATTATTTAAAAAAATTCAAATCTGGCCGTCACTATTAATATATGTTGCCGTTTAAAAAATTGGTGATTTTTTAGTTGAAGCCGGTTGCGATGCTAGTTGAAGGTGGTTGCCGGGGGTTGCAGGTAGTGGGAGGTAAGACCTTTTTTTCACCCAGTTTTATTCCACTAGGACGGTCTGGTCCCCCAATGCAACCCGTTCTCCAACGCAATGTTCCACCACTCACCCATTCCCCCAATGCCATCCGTTCCCCAAACACAATATTCCACTACTCACGTCTATCCCACTTCCATCAAATCCACCCCTCCCTGTCCCCCTCTCCCTCTACTCCCCCCCTCTATCCCACCTTGTCCATCAACCCGGACCCCATCTACGTCCCTCCCTACCATCCTGCACTCCACCACCCCTCTACCCCATTCCCTCCCTCTCTTCCCCCTCCCTCCTCCCTGTCTCTCCCCTCTCCATCCCTCATCCCTCTCCCCTCATCCCTCTCCCCTCATCCCTCTCCCTCCATCCCCCCTCCCTCCCTCATTCCTCTCTCCCCTCTCCCCCCACCCCCCCCCCCCCCCCCCCCACTCCCCGTGCTGTAGGCCGGGCTGCGACGCTCCCTTTCTCCATGTAATGCTGCGGTGTGTTTGTAGCAATGTTACAAAATTTTGAGATTTTAAAAATCATCTGCAATTTATCCCTTAAGATAAAACATAAAAAGAAGTTTAATTTGACACCTAATTCACTTTCATATATTCAGTATTAAAAAAGTTACGGCCATTTTCTCATCCCTAGTGTGTGTAAGATAGTCTTAGTGTGCGGGGATCACTGGTCAGCGTGGACCTGGTGGGCAGATGGGCATGTTTCCATGCTGTATATCCAAACTAAACTAGAGTAACAAAGACAAGGCGTAGAAGTGTTAATAAAAGGATGAGGGGCAAGTGAAATCCTGTAAGATTTTAGCTTTGCATAGAAACTGAAGCAGGTCATTCAGTATCAAACCTGTTGCAAACTGCAAACAAAGCATGGCTAAATCTACTTCAACTCAATTTACCAGACCCAGTCGTATATATTTACCCAGCCTTATTCAAGTACAATCTATAATAGATTGTTACAAATTTTTGAGATTTAAAAAAATCAAGTCTGCAATTTATCCCATCAGATAAAGCATAAAAAGAAGTTTAATTTGACACCTAATTCACTTTCAGATCTTCAGTATTAAAATAGATATGGCCATTTTCATACTCTGAAATTAGCATCTTGTTCCCTTTTGCTTTTCCATTGACTTAAATCAAAAGCTATGATCGAGGACAGTCAAAAGCCCATAACTTTCTTAACAATTAAGAGAACTGAATGACATTTTCAGTTATTATAGATTGAAGCATTCTGAAACAAATATGAAACAATCTTACTTGGATGACCTGAAATTAAAGCATATAATTAGTTAGTTACCTAATTGTAGCTAATTAAAAAATTCAATTACTAGATCCAAACATCTATCCATTTCTTAAGAAAAGGTTAACATTTTTAAATAGCCTGTCCAAATAACATTCACACAATAATTCACAATATAACATGATTTTTAAATCTCATCGTCATGAATTTATAGGCCAAATTGGAGGAATCTAGTTTTTAATTCCCATTTTTAATGGGCATTTAACTCATCTTGCGAGTGAGATTTTGTGATCATTTGGAACGTTTGAAATTTTGATTAAAGTTATCCTAAGAAGCAAGTTTATATCTAAAATAGACGACTTACCTTATGTTTTGTCTCCTACATGAAATTCGACCCGTAGTCTGCGTTAACGGCATTAGAAGTAGCTTTTTTTATTTTACTCCAACGATTAAATTGTCCCGTGATTTTTTTTTTAAACTTCCGAGAACGCAAGTCGAATCAATTATTCTTCAGCAGCTTAACAGCCTGAGAAGGATCGACTCCGAAAGGCAGGAGAAAACGGGATTTTAATCCCAACCCCCCCCCCCCCCCCCACCTCAAAGGGGCCAAATTCGTGCACACAGCCATTGGCAGAACTGCAGTGCCACTGAAGGTAAGTATTGTAAAACATACATAGTGTTAGTGTCGTTCCGGTGTCCGGGCTCGCGGGCAGGATCCGCTGGAGTGTGGGACCTACGGTGTCCTTCACCAAGGGGAAGACACCGGGGCTCGGCTTTGCACCCCCCCATCTCCCTTTACTACACCTTCTTCCTCCTCTCCATTTCCCGCATCCTCCTCACCACCAGGTATAAAGCGAGCAGTTCCCGGTTGAACGTGCTGTATTTATGCTCCGCTGGGTTGAGTTGGTGCCTGAAAAAAGCGAGATGCTGCCAGTGACCGTCTATAAACTGTTCCAATACACCACCAACCGTGAAGTCCGAGGCAACAACAATTAGTGCTGTAGGGGCAACGACCCACGGATGTACCAGCATCGTCGCCTGAGCCAATACCTTTTTCGTCCTTTCGAAGGCCACCAAGGTGACATTGGTCCACTGCACGTCCCGCTGTTTGCCTGACAACAGTTGAAATAGCGGCTGCAGTATTCTTGCCACCGGCACTGATCAGTGGTATAACTGTATCATTCCGATAAATTCCTGCAGGCCCCGCACTGTGGATGGCCGTGGAAACCGGCGAATGGCATCCACGCTGCCTGGTAGAGGCACCGCACCATGCTGCGTCACACGATGGCCCAAGAAGTTGATAGCCCGAAGGCCAAACTGGCACTTATCCGGGTTTAATACCAACCAGAAGTCGCTCAGGCATTGGCACAACAACCGGAGGTGGGCGCAATGTTCCTGTCGCGAATGACTCACCACCAAGATGTCATCCAGATAAATGAAGAAAAAATCCAGGCCCCCGTCCCACAGTGTCCATCAGGCGATGGAATGCCTGTGCGGCATTCTTAAGGCCAAAGGGCATAGGCACAAATTCAAAAAGCCCGAAGTGGGTGATGATAGCTGTTTTGGGCACATCCTCCGGTCGCACAGGGATCGGCTTGTACTCCTGACCAGGTCTATTTTGGAGAAGAATTTAACTCCAGCCAGATGGGCAGAGAAATCCTGAATTTGTAGGATGGGGTACCGGTCTGCAATCGTAGCGTCATTCAGGCAGCGGTAGTCGCCACAAGGCCCCCAGCCACCGGAGACCTTGGGCACCATGTGCAAAGGGGAGGCCCATGTGCTGTTTGATCACCAGACAATTCCCAATGCTTCCATCTTTTGGAACTCCGCCTTCACAAGCCGGAGTTTGGCGCGGGCCAGTCTGCGGGCGCGGGCGTGAAGCGGTGGTCACAAAGTCAGAATGTGATGTTGGACCCCATGCTTCGGGTTAATCAAGTCGAACTGAGGGGTCAGGATAGCCGGGTACTCTGCCAAAATTTGTGCGTAGATATTGTCCACCACTGCCACTGGTTTGCAAATTGGCACAGCAGACGCGGCAGGGCGCAAGGAGATTGCCTCAAACGTAGAAGTGTAGACAAGGCGCTGTCCCCTCACGTCCACCAGCAGAGATTGTGCCCAGAGAAAATCTGCACTCAACAATGGCTGGGTCAGATCTGCCTCTGTAAATGGCCAAGAAAAATGGCAGGTGCCAAATATCACAGGTATGGTGCGTACCCCATACGTCCGTATCGGGTTGCCATTTGCAGTATTAAATAAGGGCCCCCGCTTACCGGCACACATGTCCGTCCTGGATAGGGGCACCGCGCTGACCTCGGCCCCTGTATCAACCAAAAATCTTCGGCCCGAACGCTGGTCCCAGGCGTAAAGGCGATGAACTTTGCCGACCGCTGTTTCCCAGAAATGCACAGGGTGGGTGGCATTTGCAGGGTGCCAAGCCCCAACGCTGGTGGTAAAAGCATCTTTCCTCTTTATGGACTTCCCCTTCAAGGACTTCCCCTTTAAGGACTTCCCGTTTAAGGAGTTCTCCTTTAAGGACAGGACCCAGATCCTCCATTGAGCCCCTGGTGGGCATGGCTCTAGGCCTCAGTGCCTTCCAGGGCACTGTGGACACCCGCTCCAGCACGCCCACTTCCTATGTCTGGACAGCCACAGCTGGTCGGCACGCTCCGCTAGAGCCCGGGGATTTTCAAAACTTACCCCTGCGAGGAGTGAGCGGATGACATCTGGAAGCTGTTGCAGGTAGGTATATTCAGAAAGCATGCAGTGGTGGTCCATCCATGAGTGAGAGCATCTCATTAGGGCCGATGATTTACAGTCGCCGATATGGTCGCCGAGCCCATCCATGTTGTAAATGGAGGCCGCTCGCTCAATCAGACTGAGCGGAAGATATGGAGCAGCAGCGCCTTCAGGCTGCCATATTTATCAGCCCCTAGTGGATCCGGCAGGAAGGGGATGATTCGCCCAGCCATTTCGTGGTCGAGCGCGCCGACCACATAATGGTAGCGGGTTTACCATTTGTTATCCTGTGGACGAAGAATTGGGATTTGGCCTGCTGGAACCATACCTGTGGCTGGGTGATTGAGAAGGTTGGCAGCTTCAGGGCGACGGCGCTGAGTTGGGCCTAGTTGGCGGTGGCGGTGAAGGGTTGGGTTAAAGAACGAGGCATACACGAAGTTAGGTCCGAAATACCGGTTCTTTATTACTACACTAATTTTCCTCATTCACCAACCCTGTGTGCACGCGATTAACCCTTAAATACTCCCCAGAGGCACCCGTGACCAAACCGTGACCCCTACCTCTCGTCACCGAAACACGTGAACCCCCCAAAGAACCAAAGGTTATGTACAGTGCGTGGCGCATCACCCAGTGCCGCCACGATAACACCCTTTCTTACCTTTTTAATTATTCAGGAAGCCAGCTATGCTTTAATGGTCCAATAAGCAGAAAGATTTCACCATGAACTGAAATTAAAATGCTTTTCTAAAATATATCTGAATGCAGTTATTAGACAGGGAATTTGAGCATGTCCTAAAGCCATCTGTACTAGATAACATGATCCATTTTTATCATTTAAAAAGGAAATAAATGTCTCTGTTCCCTTATTTTAGTGAAATATAATCCTGCAACTAAGCATTATTGCATCACAAAAACAAAGTATCAATGGATTTAAGTGCATTGCTCCAAGGCTCGGCCCTATCCACTGACTAATGAGCTAATAGCACAAAACCATACATAAAAGATTAGCACTTGAAGCATGAAAGGGTGAGATTAACTGAAAGGTTTTCATATGTGCTATTAGATATAGAAACATAGAAAATAGGTGCAGGGTGAGACCATTTGGCCCTTCGAGCCAGCACCGCCATTCATTGTGATCATGGCTGATCATCCACAATCAGTAACCTGTGCCTGCCTTCTCTCCATATCCCTTGATTCCACTAGCCCCTGGAGCTCTATCTAACTCTTTTTTTAATTCATCCAGTGAATTGGCCTCCACTGCCTTCTGTGGCAGAGAATTCCACAAATTCACAACTCTGGGTGAAAAAGCTTTTTCTCATCTCAGTTTTAAATGGCCTCCCCTTTAGTCTTACAATGTGGCCCCTGCTTCTGGACTCCTTCAACATTGGGAACATTTTTCCTGCATCTAGCTTGTCCAGTCCTTTTATAATATTATATGTTTCTATAAGATCTCCTCTCATCATTCTAAATTCCAGTGAATACAAGCCCAGTATTTCCAATCTTTCTTCATATATCAGTCCTGCCATCCCGGGGATTAACTTTGTGAACCTATGCTGCACTCCCTCAATAGCAAAGATGTCCTTACTCAAAATAGGGGACCAAAACTGCACACAATACTCCAGATGTGGTCTCACCAGGGCCCTGTACAACTGCAGAAGGACCTCTTTACTCCTATACGCAAATCCTCTCGTTATGAAATCCTCTCGATATATGAATGCTTCGTCAACATTTTCTACTGAAGCTGAGTCAATCAGAATATTTAAAAGAGGATTATAAAAAATGCTTGTTGAAGAAAATATAAAAGAAAGACGGGGAAAATAGGATTAAGCAGATTAAGATGTGTGTGTTGTGTGCTGCCATTTAAAATTGTTTGAAGGTCTATTTAAATAATGCCACACATACAAAAGTGATAATTATGTAAGACCAAATATCGTCTACCCATTTACTTGAATGGAAAAATGTTCAGCACCGCTCCGTAGAAGTGCAAAAGAAGCCTTCATTTTCTTGTCAGCATTCTTTGGTAGATGAAAATAAAAATATATTATCTAAACATTCACACATTTGATCTGTGATCTCTTAACCACAGATTGAACTTGCATTTCCCAGCATAAATGTATGAAACTGTCGATGCCGTGCAGCACCAGAAACCAGACGTGTACAATCTCCAAATAGATTAATTATGGTACAAGAAAGCAATAAATTAACCAATTAATGGCTGTGGTTTTTAACTGAACCACTCCTTAAGGCAGCACATGGTACAGCTGGTAGAGATGCTGCCTCACAATGCCAGAAACTCATGACCCGGGTTCGATCCTGACCTCAGATGCTGTCTGTGTGGAGTTCATACGTTCTCCCTATGATTGTGTGGGTTTCCTCTGAGTTCTTGGGTTTCCACCCACATGCCAAAGATTTTCAGGTTTGATGGATAATTGGCCTCTGTATATTGCCCCTAGTGAGTAGAATGTGTATAAGAAAGTGGGGTAACATGAAAACTAGTATGTATGAGTGGTCGATGGTTGGCATTGCTATGGTAGGCTGATGGAGCCTTTTCCTCTTAGCAAGTAAACCTTCTACATAAGTTCACTCATGATGAAGAGGAAACAGTCCATTCCCTACAAAATGACCAAACCTCCACCAATAGCAAACAATCTACCCGAATGGATAGTTTTTCACATTAGTCACTGTCTAAACTGACAAAACCAATTCAAAGCACACTGGAAACTGAAACCAAGATTAACTAATTCCTATGATCATCTAATTAAGCTGGTAATCTAATTTATTAGAGTGCTAATGGAGCACTCTAATATAACACTTTATGAAGTTTTACCATAACTTTTAATAAATGCAAAGCATCAATTTTGACCGGTATATATGGTTGTACAATAAAGATGATAGATCACAAATATTCCATATTTGTCAGATATGTGTTTTATATTAAATTTAAAAGATGCTAGTTTTAATGAGGTTTTGTTATGTAAATATAAGAAACATTAATTGATTGAATATTACAGCTGTGATTTGGAGAATAATGTAATAAATGCTGGTCTCACCAGCTGTAATTTATCTTGTTTTTGTCTCTTTAATAAAATATTTACAGTTTTAAACTTCTGAAACATTTCTGAAATATGAGTATGCACTTAATATGAGCACTAAGTATCAGTATATACTAAATAGAGCATGTAGTAACGGAACGAGTCTGTATAGACTTTAGGAAGAGCTTCTCATATGATCGGGCTTTTCAAAAACGTATGGCACAGCAGCAAATTGAATTCAAATTTGAAGGAAAACAATGATTTTGTAACTCAGGTTTACAAGGCTAAGGTTGGGGCTGGCATTCAGCCTTTGGGCCGAGTGCGTATCTGAAGCCAGGGTTGGGGTCTGGAATAGCAACAGAGATAGGTATTGGTCATTGCCAGAGCCTGAAGAACTTTCATATTGACGGATCACGACCCAAAATGTCACCCATTCCATCCCTCCAGAGATGCTGTCTATCCCGCCGAGTTACTCCAGCATTCTGTGTCTACCTTTGATTTAAACCAGCATCTGCAGTTCTTTCCTACAGACCTTGTATATTACTCACTCCCATAAATTCACAAGGTTTCTGGAATATTTGATAATCTTATCAAGCACATTCTCCCATTTAGCCGACAGTTATAATTTCCCTTTATCTTTTTAGTAATTGAAAAAGGCTGCCTCACCAATTTTCTTTTTGCTGCGTCATTGTTGCTAACAGGCCAGCATCAGAAGACCTGAGTGCTCAAGTAGGGGCAGAGGGAAGGAGGGACTGTAAAATATGCTGCTCTTCTGCCATTTAGGGCTTTATAGACAAGAACGATGACTTTATAGTCTATCCTGGATCTCGCAGGGAGCCAATAAAGGGAATATAATACTGGGGTGATATGTCCCCTTTTCTTGTTATTTGTTAATACATTGGCTGGTGATAAATTGTTCTGCTTGTTTAACAAGGACTCAAGAGCAGCTGGAGAAGGTGAACTTGAATTTAATGGATCATCTGGCTGTCCAATAGTCTTGAGCCAACAGATTATTAAAATAAAATTATGTGCCAAATGGAGGCATTTATGTATTGAATCCAAAAGTTATGCATGTGGTTTCAGAATTATAAATTGTTATTGTGTGTACACATGCCTATACTTTACTTTCAGTGATTTTTCTTTTTTTGAACTCCACATTTATTGACATAACAAAATACACATACAGGCAAAAAAAAAGACACACAAAAGACAATCGCAAAATGACCAAATACAAATCACCTAACCTCTATTTGCATCACATCAGATCCTCTTAACATTCTATCATAGAAGCTTCTTATTCACAGGCACCATAGCAAGCATATCCATTCATATCCTTAATCAATCTTGGCATTTGTAATAGTACTGGTTTCCATATAATATTAAAGGCATCGGTCCACAACTGGAGATTAGCAGTTATACTTTCCATCAAGTATACATTTTTTCAATCTTTCCCTCCACTGTTGAACATTTGGTGGCATTTCCTTTCTCCATAGCATTTTTATCATCTTTTTAGCAATCAACAGCATCACCCCAAGCAAATATTTCTGATTTTGAATATCTGTTGCTGCTGGAGTATCTCCAAATATAAAACAAGCTGGTTCCAAAGGTAGATCCACTTCCAGAATTAATTTAATCTCTACCTGGATGTCTCTCACTCGTTCAGTGATTTCAATATGAACAAGTGCATTCTTAATCTCTCACCCTTTGTTCACATACTTTGTGTATGAAAAATCATTAAACTTTTAGAAACATAGAAACATAGAAATTAGGTGCAGGAGTAGGCCATTCGGCCCTTCGAGCCTGCACCACCATTCAATATGATCATGGCTGATCATCCAACTCAATATCCCGTACCTGCCTTCTCTCCATACCCTCTGATCCCCTTAGCCACAAGGGCCACATCTAACTCCCTCTTAAATATAGCCAATGAACTGGCCTCAACTACCCTCTGTGGCAGAGAGTTCCAGAGACCCACCACTCTCTGTGTGAAAAAAGTCCTTCTCATCTCGGTCCTAAAGGATTTCCCCCTTATCCTCAAGCTGTGACCCCTTGTCCTGGACCTCCCCAACATTGGGAACAATCTTCCTGCATCTAGCCTGTCCAACCCCTTAAGAATTTTGTAAGTTTCTATAAGATCCCCTCTCAATCACCTAAATTCTGGAGAGTATAAACCGAGTCTATGCAGTCTTTGTTCATAAGACAGTCCTGACATCCCAGGAATCAGTCTGGTGAACCTTCGCTGCACTCCCTCTATGGCAATAATGTCCTTCCTCAGATTTGGAGACCAGAACTGTACGCAATACTCCAGGTGTGGCCTCACCAAGACCCTATACAACTGAAGTAGAACCTCCCTGCTCCTATACTCAAATCCTTTTGCTATGAAAGCTAACATATCATTCGCTTTCTTCACTGCCTGCTGTACCTGCATGCCTACTTTCAATGATTGGTATACCATGACACCCAGGTCGCGCTGCATCTCCCCTTTTCCTAATCGGCCTCCATTTAGATAATAGTCTGTTTTCCTATTTTTGCCACCAAAGTGGATAACCTCACATTTATCCACATTATACTGCATCTGCCAAACATTTGCCCACTCACCCAGCCTATCCAAGTCACCTTACAGTCTCCTAGCATCCTCCTCACAGCTAACACTGCCCCCCAGCTTAGTGTCATCCACAAACTTGGAGATATTGCTTTCACTTCCCTCATCCAGATCATTAATGTATATTGTAAATAGCTGGGGTCCCAGCACTGAGCCTTGCGGTACCCCACTAGTCACTGCCTGCCATTGTGAAAATGACCCGTTTACTCCTACTCTTTGCTTCCTGTTTGCCAGCCAGTTCTCTATCCACATCAATACTGAACCCCCAATGCCGTATGCTTTAAGTTTATATACTAATCTCTTATGTGGGACCTTGTCGAAAGCCTTCTGGAAGTCCAGATACACCACATCCACTGGTTCTCCCCTATCCACGCTACTAGTTGCATCCTCGAAAAATTCCACAAGATTCGTCAGACATGATTTACCTTTCGTAAATCCATGCTGACTTTGTCCAATGATTTCACCACTTTCCAAATGTGCTGCTATCCCATCTTTAATAACTGACTCTAGCAGTTTCCCTACTACCAATGTTAGACTAACTGGTCTGTAATTCCCCGTTTTCTCTCTCCCCCCCTTCTTAAAAAGAGGGGTTACGTTTGCTACCCGCCAATCCTCAGGAACTACTCCAGAATCTAAAGAGTTTTGAAAGATTATCACTAATGCATCCACTATTTCCTTAAGTACTCTGGGATGCAGCCTATCTGGCCCGGGGGATTTATCGGCCTTTAAACCATTCAATTTACCCAACACCACTTCCCGACTAACCTGGATTTCACTCAAGTACTCCTTTGACCTGCGGTCCCTTGCTATTTCCGGCAGATTATTTATGTCTTCCTTAGTGAAGATGGAACCAAAGTAGTTATTCAATTGGTCCACCATATCCTTGTTCCCCATGATCAACTCACCTGTTTCTGACTGCAAGGGACCTACATTTGTTTTAACTAATCTCTTTCTCTTCACATATCTATAAAAACTTTTGCAGTCAGTTTTTATGTTCCCTGCCAGTTTTCTTTCATAATCTATTTTTCCTTTCCTAATCAAGCCCTTTGTCCTTCTCTGCCGGTCTCTGAATTTCTCCCAGTCCTCTGGTATGCTGCTTTTTCTGGCTACTTTGTACGCATCATCCTTTGCTTTGATACTATCCCTGATTTCCCTTGTTATCCACGGATGCACTACCTTCCATGATCTATTCTTTTGCCAAAGTGGGATGAACAATTTTTGTAGTTCATCCATGCAGTCTTTAAATGTCTTCCATTTCGTATCCAACTGAGGATGGATATGGTTTTTGAGGATTTTATGGTTATAAAACTTCAATTTGGAGATCATTGTAGATATATGAACAATAAACTGGAGTGCTTGGCCTATAAATCGCTAAAACATAAATAAAGCAGAACATTAATTTGGTTAAAATGGTTTTAGAACAAACTTCTTTGTTTCATAAACATGCTTTATCGCACTATTACATTATATTAATATGTGTTCAAACACTTCACTGCCAATTAATTACTTCTGAAATGTTCTCAGTGCTGTTTTTCACAAAATATAGCAATTTAATTGTGAAAAACAAGATGTCACAAAGAAAATTGACAGAATAATTTCATTTATGATAGCTTTCAGGGTAAAATAGCTTGGGAGCCAGATCTTCCATAACTGGTGAGCAATCCAATGTTGATAATCATCTGTCCTCAAAGCCTCTATTTGCTTGGAACAGATCTTCCATTGAGAAGATTGCTCGCCGCTGACAAGCAAGGCTAACATGTTTATGAAGGAACTGCATATGCTGGAAAATGGAAGGTAGACAAAAATCCTGGAGAAACTCAGTGCATGAGGCAGCATCTATGGAGCGAAGGAAATAGGCGACGTTTGGGGTTGAGACCCTTCTTCAGACTGATGTGAGGGTGGGGGGGGGGGGAAGAAGAAAGGAAGAGGCTGAGACATTAGTCTGAGGGAGAGCTGGGAAGGGGAGGAGAAAGCAGGGACTACCTGAAATTTGAGGAGGAGTTGATGTGCTGAGCCACCAGGAGATCAGGTTGGTTATTGCAAACCAAGCAGAGGTGTTGGGCGAAGCGATTGCCAATCCCACGCTTGGTCTCACCGACGTAGAGCAGAAGACACCTAGAGCAGCGGATGCAATAGATGAGGTTGGAAGAAGTCAGGCGAACCTCTGCCGCACCTGGAAAGACTGCTTGGGTCCTTGAATGGAGTCAAGGGGGGAGGTAATGTGACAAGTGTAGCATTTCCTGCGGTTGCAAGAACTATTTCCTTTTCTTATCCCTTTATTTAATTTACATTTCAACAAATGTTGAATGATTCCATAGTATATTGATTGATTGAAAGATACAGCATGGAATCTGGCCCTTTGGTCCATTGAGTCCACGGCAATCAATGATCACCCTTGATACATGTTATATGTTATCTCATTTTTCATCCATTCACTACACACCTGGGGTAAATTATAGCGACCAGTTAACTTCTAAACCTACGTGTCTTAGGTATATTGTCGGAAACCAGATCACCTGGAGGAAGCCCATACAGTCACAGGGAGAAGGTGCAAACTTCACAAGGGCATCACCCCGAGGTTAGGATTGAACTTGGGTCTCTGATGCTGTGAGGCAGCAGCTCGACCAACAGCACCACTCTCCTCCCACCACGTTTCAGTCATTCAAAAACTATAGAAGAACATTCCTCTAGCTTAGAAATCTAGGTGATACAGGCATCAAATAAAGTTTGTTTTATTTATTTTCTCTTTTCACCATTTGTATTTCCCTATTGTGTTTTGATCTACATTTTACTAATTGTAGTTATTAATTCAATAATATATATATTAGCGTGTACATTGCAGAAAATGCCCTCTTCTTTGAAAAGGTCATTCAAGACCTCAGTTCAACTTTGTCCCACAAGTATTTTTACAATAATTGAAATCCAAACCGTGGATGCTAAATAACCGCAACAAAAGCCAAAATACAGGAAACACCCATCCTTTTCCCTATACTTTCCTCTCATCACTTAAAATCATAATTTTAGAAAAAAAACTTTTTTCCGTTTCCCATGAACAGTCTCTGAGTTCAAACTTTAACACAGTTTCTCTTTCCACAGGTGTCTGTTTTGCAGCGCGTTTCCAACATTTAATGTTTTTTTATTAAATGTTTTTACATTCCCATTATACATTCCCATTCCCACATTAAAATATTTTTCGGCATTGATTCCTGCAGTAAGATTTGACCCCACAGCATTCTGATCCAGAGGACACAATATGGTGACATTAATATTTAATACAACTTTGTTTGCTGATTGTACAGCGGAAGAGTTGATTTTATTTCGGAGTCACGTGAGTGATTCCGTGAAGAACCCCGCCAGTGCGCATGCACATCAGTACGTCAGCTGCATTGGCGCAAGCACCAGACTGGCAGGGCAGCGCTCCTGTTGGCGGTAAGTTAAACCTAGAAGGTAAGTTCGTTTTTTACTTACCAGGGTTTTTTTCAAGAAGGAGCCTCTCTTCACAGAGGTTTTCCTGCCAGTTTCACAGCCCGATGAGTGAGCTGGTTATGGACTATGGGGAAACCCCGGTCCGACCGCGGAAGTGGATAACCGGCAAAAGATCGGGTTGTGAGATAAGCAGCCGCTGACAAGGCAGTCAGCGGCTTCCAGCCTGCGGGGATGCCGTAGAATGGCAAGTAAGCGACGCCAGAGTCACTGACAATGCGGTCAACGGTTCACAGATGTCGGTCCCCAGGCAGGAAAGAAAGGACTTGTTCAGCATTTTTTTTTACTCGGGTGAGTTGGGCTGCAAGGGTTTTTCTCTAATAATAAAGTTTACATATATGTTATAGAGTTTTTTTTTAAGTTAAAAGTTAAAGGCAAAATTAAAAGTCAAAAAGAAGTTATTGTCATGTGTCCCTGACAATTAAATTCTTCTTGTTTAGCACAAGTTGCTGTGAAGGGTTAAAATTGCTTTAACCCTTCACAGGTAAAGCTGTACACTAAAAAATTGATTTGGTGAGCCTACAGTGTAATAGTGTGGTCCTATGGGACATGCCGCACCAGCAGCGCCTGACAGGGCTACTTCATGTATGAAAGCGCCGGGCTACGGGAGAGCCGCACCAGCAGCGCATTGTACAGGGCAGTTTCATGTCAAAAAGCACCAGCCTCTACGAGAGGCAGCGTCGGCAACGCCTGGACAGGATTGCTCAAAGTAACACATATGTCTGCTAGGCCCACGGAAATGGGGGGAAGATTCCCCGCCGGGGCTGGATGGCAAAATAATAGGCCCATGGAGTCAGGGGATGATTCCTCACCGAGGCTGGATAGTGTGTTTGAAATGACTATCCTAAATGCAACAACTATTGTATACAATGCTACAGCAGGGCACACGCCAGCAGGAGGAGTGTCAGCGCCACCCTGAACAAAAAGGCGCCGGCAGCATCTAGTAGAGAGCTGTTTGATAACACCTTCATGGATGAGGAGATGCGAGCCATGGGTCATCTTAGTTCTGACCCCGACACTAATGGTAAGGTTGAGCCAGATGTTCCTCCTCTGCAGGCTGCATCAGCAGCACCAGTGACAGAGCTGCTACAGGTCTCCCTCTTGGAGTCAGAGACCAAGATGGCTCAGTATCCTGCTGATGCTGAATCTCAGGGTATGGCCATGGGGCATACCCCAAGGGATGAAGGGCATGTGTCAGAGGTACCTTTTCCTGACAACAAAGTTGCCATCCCAGCAGAATGTTCCATTCAGGTACAGGTCCAATGGGTTCATATCAGCATAGGTATCCGGCGGCCTAGGGCAGCGCCTGTTTAGGGCTGCCTATGAATCACCCTCTCTGAGGAGGGGAGTGCAAAAGGTCAAGTTATAACTGATTCCAGGCTCTAAAGAAGTCGATGAAACATACTGAAGCACATATGTGCCAGCAGTGAACAGCGCCAACAGGGGGATGCCAGCCGCCGAATCTGTTATTCAGTTAGGCCTATTCGACAGTGGAGGAAAACCTGGCAGATGAATCAATTAAGGCCAACGGTCGGCAAAGGTCATCGTTTCAGAATGCACACCAGGCGCTCATCGGCAGTAGGCAGTTCACTGAAGCTGGGGGCAGCATGATAGCTCAGAAATTCCATGCAACTTACCAACCCTACTCAACAAAGTGGGTCTGGCACTTCCAAAACATGGGAATGTGCACCATTCACAAGTTGTAATATTTACATTTGTTTTTACAACACACAAAGGATAAAAACATCTGGTTGAGGCACAGTATTAGAATTCCAAGCAAGTTTGGATTATGGCCAGGGTTGTATTTGAAGATAACGTTTGGAAATTGTGCCAAAGTTCTCATGCAAAACATCCATGGAATAAGGCAGGAGTGGCATGTTTATTACGAAAAATGGAGGGTCGGGCATATTAACTTTCCGAATATGAAAACTTATTTTTCTGACTAACAACAGATTCATAATGGTCTCAAAGATCCATTTCATGCAGTTCCCATTACAGAGGTTATCAAAGACAATATAACTGTACTAATAACAGTAAAACATTGCGGAATGGGATAAACTGTTTGTTGGTCATTGGGATTTACCTTTAACTATTAATTAGCCTATGACTCTGCCCTGTGGCAAGAGATTGGAGTTAATAGCAACCTATTATAAAACCAACTTTTATTTCATCAAGAGTAATTGGCAATATAGTAGCTGTGTATCAGCTGAGCAAATCAAGGAACTGATATCGTGCAAAGTAGCAACCTCTCAAAGGACATGTAGACCATTGTTAACAACCTTATGTTATTATCAGCTGAAGCTACCTCAGTCACAATGATGAACAGACAGTATTCAGCATTGCTCCAGTAGTTTGGTCGGTCAAATTCAGTTATTACAAACTGATGCTAAGGACTCTAAGGTGAGAAGTTCCAAATGCCATCTCTAGTTGGAGGTAGTGGAGATTTGCATGAGTTACCAATTTTTCATTTGTTGGTATCAACTAAATATATACATTAGATGCACCCCATGGGTAAGGGGTTATTGAACGAATATACATATTCTACATGCTCAACTTCAAGTTGCTATACTACGGTGGTGATGAATGTTAGTCACATGGCAATCAAGTAAAAGTATCCTGTAATAATTTACCTAATCTCCTTTGCCACTGGTGTATCATTCAGTTCAGATCAACGACAACACAGAATAGGTATTGGATCTCAAAGTATTATAAAAGTATGGTTCAATGCTACATCGAATATCGACATGTTGGTTCATGTTTATTCACTGATTGCAAAAATATGTGGCACAACAGTGCGGTGAAATATATTCTCGCTACAAAAGGAGGAATGTTCTTTTATGTCTTCCTCCATTTTGCCTCTTCAGCTGGGTCTTAAAACAGTCAGCAAGACCTCTGCATAATAAAACAATTATTGACTTACACATTCTGAATGGATTGACTTAAGGCTCAGGTTGTCACATCAAGCCATGGATGTGCTCACTACAGAGTGCAGGGATAGCACCCAAAAAAAGCAGTACATTTCTATTGAGGGGATCGGAAGCAGTTTTGTTTAAATGTTAATGTAACATTTAATATGGTACAGATTACTGATGCCTTCCAGTTCATTCTTAAATGGTATTTGACAATAATTCAGTTATAGAGACACTACAGCTGCAACAAACGGGAACCACTCTGTCGGGTTCAACCTGGATATCAAGTTGTTAAAGAGATTTGGACACAAGTTCTCCCACTACAAGACTATGCAGTTTGGTTATTGAAAATGTGTTAACATTACTTCACCAGGGTGTTCCAGCTACATCCTTAGTCATGAGACTAATATCAGCACAACGAGGGCAAACATTGCAAACGCTGTGGCTAGATAAGATGGAATTGGCTGCAGGTGCCATTACATTTTGCATTCTGATCTGCACAAGCAGAGCAGACCAGGGGTGCAGGATTTAAGATCATTTTTCGGATACCCCTCGGTCTCATGTCTACGTGGGAGGGCAGGCTTGCTATATTATATCAAGGCCACCAGAATCCTAAGAAGTGTGAAATCAGCATTGTTTATCAATCGACAAACAACCACACAAGGGAAGGTTGGTTCAGACCATTTCAAGGTGGCTGCAGCAGGTTCTGGTTTATGCAGGTATTAACACTGACGATTGTATATCTCATTCCACCAGGTCAGCATCAATGTCAGTGGCCAGGGCAATGGACATTCCCATCGACCATATCCTCATGACCGCAGGATGGTCAACTGAATTGATTTTTTTTTTTTTTTTACCATAGGCCGGTTACTGACCTGGGGTTTTGCCCATTCTGTTTGTGTCCACTTTAGCCTCCCCTGAGATACAGGGGTTGCTATTGATTTCTTAATTAACATAAACCATTAATACATTTGAATCAATATCATGCTTAATGCATTTTTTGATTATTCATCCATCTTGAGTCAATCAATGCAGTGAGACGTCATGATTTGGATCTGCGACATGAAATCACAAGCTTCAAACCCTTCACGGAATCACTCACGTGACTCTGAAGTAAAATAGTAAGATTAAATGAGAACTTACCAGTTTGAAGTTTGATCTTGATTTTATGAGAATTTACGTTGGTGATTACGTGCCCTCCACGCCCAACCCTCCCTCATAAAGGTCATCTGGTAGTTCTTGAGTCATGCATCTTACTATGTCACTTCGGTAGTTATTATTTGTGATTTCATACCGCTGCTTTGAAGATTGACGCGCATACGCACGGGCGGGGTTCTTCACGTAATCACCAACATAACTCCTCATAAAATCAAGATCAAACATCAAACTGGTAAGTTCTCATTTAATCTTTCTATTCTCAGATAGCCACAATCTGGATATCCAACATATCCCAGCCATTCCCCTTTGACTGCACATGCGTGAATGTTTGCATAAAGAGTGCAGCTGGGATCAATGAGGAATTAGAGAAAATCAGGGCGTAATGGTGAAAACTACATGAATAAGAACACAGCAATAAGGGTAAACAAGTGGAGCTGAATATCAGGGTGTACTGATGAGTATACAAATATAATTGGAGGGCTGTTTCAACCTTTTGATCATAGGATATGTGAAGAGGTAAAGATTAGTGAAGACAAATTTAGGTCAATTCTAGTCAGAGACAGGTGAATTTATAAAAGGAAACAAGGAAATGGCAGAACAGTTAAAAGAGTACTTATGTTCCGTCTTCTCTAAGGAAAACACAAACAATCTCCCAGAAATACTATGGGACCAAGGATCTAGTGGGTGGGAGGAACTGAAGGGAATCCACATTAGTCAGGAAATGGTGTTAGGTAAACTGTTGGAACTGATGCCAGATAAATCCCCAAGACCTGATAGTCTGCATCCCAGAGTATTCAAGGAGGTGGCCCAAGAAATTGTGGATGTATTGGTGATCATTTTCCAATGTTTAATAGCCTCAGGATCACTTCATGTGGACTGGAGGGTAGCTAATGAAACCCCACTTTTTAAAAAAGAGAGGGAGAAGGAAAACAGGGAATTATAGATCAGTTAGCCTTACATCGGTAGTGGGGTTAATAAAAGATGTAATAGCAGTGCATTTGTATAGCAGTGACAGGATCGGTCAAAGTCAGCATGGATTTATGAAGGGGAAATCATGCTTGACTGATCTGGAATCTTTTGAGGATATAACAAAGAGAATGGATAAGGGAGAGCCAGTGGATGTGGTGTATCTGGACTTTCAAAAAGCCTTTGACAAAGTCCCACACAGATTAATGTGCAAAATTAGAGCACATGGTATTGGGGGCAGGGCATTGACATGGAGAGAGAACTGGTTGGCAGACGGGAAGCAAAGAGTAGGAATTAACGGGACCTTTTCAGAACGGCAGGCAGTGACTCGTTGGGTGCCAAAAGGCTGGGATCCCAGTTATTTACAATATACATTCATGATTTAGGCGGGGGAATTAAATGTAACATCTCCAAAAGTGTGGTAGACACAAAGCTGGGTGGCAGTGTGAGCTGCGAGGAGGGTGCTATGAGGCTGCAGGGTGACTTGGATAGGTTGGATGAGTGGTCAGATTCATGGCAGATGCAGTTTAATATGGATAAATGTGAAGTTATCCACTTTGGTGGCAAGAACAGGAAGGCAGTTTATTATCTGAATGCTGTCAGATTAGGAAGAGGGGAGGTGCAACGAGACTTGGGTGTCCTTGTAAATCCATCACTGAATGCAAGCATGCAGGTACAGCAGGCAGTGAAGAAAGCTAATGACATGTTTGCCTTCATTGTGAGAGGATTTTACTTTAGGAACAAGGAGGTCCTACTGCAGTTGGACAGGGCCCTGGTGAGACTGCACCTGGAGTATTTTGTGCAGTTTTAGAAGGATATAATAATATCCTTTGAAGAAGGATATTATTGCTAATGAGAGAGTGCAGCGTGGGTTTACATGGGTAATTCCAGGGTTGGTGGGCCTGATATATGATGAAAGAATGTATTCACTGGAATTTAGAAGAATGAGAGGAGATCTTATAGAAACATATACAATTCTTTATAAAGATTAGACAGGTTAGATGCAAGAAAATGTTCCCAATGTTGAGGGAGTCCATAACCAGGGGTCACAGTTTAAGAATAAGGAAGAAGTAGCCCATTCAGACTGAGATGAGGAAAAACATTTTCACCCAGAGGGTTGTGAATCTGTGGAATTCCCTGCCACAGAAGACAGTGGAGGCCAATTCACTGGATATTTTCAAGAGAAAGTTAGATTTAACTCTTAGAGCTAAAGGAATCAAGGGATATGGAGAAAAAGCAGGAAGGGGGTAGTGAGGGGGAGCACTAGGGGCACTGCACTGACAGCAGCCTCTGCCTGCAGCCGTTTGTTTTTCAATCTTTTTTTAAATTTTTAGTCAGTTTAAAGTTTGTTTTGGGGGGAAACTTTAACTTTTATATGTGGGGAGGGGGGAAGGGTAAGGGGGAAACTGTTTCCCAGTCGCTTCCTGGCGGGGACACGACTATTTCTCCGTGTCGCGTCCTTACCCCCCACCTCGCGGTCTACCAGCTGGATCAGAGCGGCCTTTCCTGTGGGGACCGGGAACCGGACCAGAGCTGCAACAGCGGCGGCGCGCCATTGGATTCACCGCGGAACGGGCGAGGCCTACCTAGGTCGCCGTTTGGAGCTCCAGAGCATTGGGCTGCTGCTCCAACATCGTGGAGCTATGGTTTGGAGAGATTCGAATGCGGGCGGCGCTGAACAACTTCATGGAGTCCTGGGGCCCTTTGCCGATGGCTGCCAGCATTGCATCTCCACCTGACGTGCCCTGCGGACCTTGGGAGCCGCAGACTCCAGTGGGAGGTGGCCGACTCGTAGGTCCAGGCCGCTGAGGACGCCCCCCCAGCACCGACTTACATCACCCCGGCGAGCAGGCCTGAACATTGGGGATGTTTTATGTTGAATTCTATCAACTCTATGTTGTGTTCTTTATTTTTACTGTATGGCTGTATGGTGATTTAATTTCAATGTGCCAATTATCACATGTGACAAATAGATCTTGTATCTTGATTTTGGGTGATCATCCATTATCATATTGAATGGCTTGAAGGGCTGAATGGCTTAATCCTGCACCTATTTGCAATGTTTCAATGTATTTTTTTTTTTTTGAAAGAGGTTTCCCTCATTTCCAGTGCCTTGGAAAAACAATCTACCATTCTACTGCAAAAATGTTGAAAATTCAGGGCTCCTAAAATCTGAGGGATGGTCTCCATTAAATACTATCATTACAAGTTTCCCCCTCCAGCACTGATTTCTGGTGACCAAGTCTTTTGCAACTAAACTGGAATTTATTTTGTTTACGGCATGCAGGTTTGCTTAATGTTCAAGTATTTACATATTTCTCTCTTAACGCGACTTTCCCCATATTTAATTTTGGATGGATTAAGTTAAAATTCACTCTTTGATTGATTCAACACAAAGACAAATTAGTCATCAATAACTGCATTGGAAAAGAATGTCACAAGGAAACCTTGGATTCATGTAGTTTTTGTAATTTGTTGCAGAACCTTTTAGTGTGAATATTGATCACTGAGGGTAAATGACATTTAAGGACAAATGGTGATAGTGAGTGGGTCATCCATTTCACAAGTCACCCTCACTTAGCTGAAGTAAAAAGTGGATATGATTTACGATCATTCATTTTTTGTCCTGCAATCAATAAAGATGAAGGGAATAGAAAGATTTGGATCATGTGCAGGCAGATATGATTTGGTCTTGGCATCATGTTCAGCAGAGACATTGTGGACCCGAAGGGTCTGTTACTTTGCTGTACTCTTCTATGGCCTATGTTCTATAACATCATTTACACTGAATTACCAGTGTGGCCACTGTTGTTAGACAGGCAATTAAACATTTTTCTTGCTTCATAACATGCACTGGCTAACATTTAAAATTAGAACTAGACAAATCAAAAGGTAGACCATTAGGTAAAAATAAAAATTTATAAAATAATTTGAAGTTAGTGTGGATGTAATATCTCATCAGTTAAAGCCAACATTCGAGGCATTCATGCTGTGTTTTCCAATTGCAAAAAGGTAGGTCCAATGTTAAGAAATAAGTTGGAAGTTTTGTCTGTGGGGAGGCTCAGATCTGTCAGCAATGAGAGGCTTTTTTTTTTAATGAATGGGCATTTCAACAAATATACCTTTGTCTGTTTTCTCAGCAGGCTTCTTTAAGATCAACCTCTCAATGCCTGTTAGAAATTTACTCCATAAAGTTGAACTTGAGCTCGTATATTTAACATTAAATTCTAAATGTACTTATTTAAGCAGTCCCTCATCCATTTACAAGCTGGCATAAACATTCCGTTAGCTTATTTACTGCCATATTATTGTGAGATCCTTAAGAGACCCAACAGACTGTGGACATAAGGAAATATATAATTGACAAAGAAGACATCTGTCCATGGGAGGGTTAGGGAGGTGGGGTGTCTACTATTCATTTATTTAACCACAGCATTTTGCAATGTATTTTTTATCAAGTAATAGCTATATGCCAATAGGTAATTCGAATATGGGAATTTGTGGCTCGGAAAGCAGTGAAGGCAAAACTTCATTATATTTAAAAAAAAGTTAGAGATCTATAATCTACAGGACTATAGGGCAAGTGGGATTAATTTAGTCTGTTTTGACTGGCATGGAATAATTGGCCAAATGACCCTTGTACCCCCAGTTCATTTGCTATATTTAAGAGGGAGTTAGATGTGGCCCTTGTGGTGAAAGGGATCAGGGGGTATGGAGAGAAGGCAGGTATAGGATACTGAGTTGGATGATCAGCCATGATCATATTGAATGTTGGTGCAGGCTCAAAGGGCTGAATGGCCTACTACTGCACTTATTTTCTATTTTTCTATGTTTGTGTCATAAATTTCTATAATTCTGAGGAACACTTGTGGTATTGCGATGAAGTCAGCTATTACTTTATGTAGATACAAAATGCTAGAGTAACTCAATGGGTCAGACAGCATCTCTAGAGAAAAAGAATAGGTGATGTTTTGGGTCAAGACCCTTCTACAGACTGAAAATAAGGGGAGAGGTCAACTAGAGGTCTGAAAAGATACAGAACAAATTAGAGCCAGCACCGATGGCCAAATAGCCCACAATGGTCCATTGTTGGTGGTAGAGAGGTGATAATGAGGGGATACGAACAGTAAAACTAGCAGGATGTCTAGGGTGGGGGAGGAATGGAGAGAGAAGGAATGCAAGTGTTACTTGAAATTAGAGAAATCACTTTCATACCATTGGGTTGTAAGCTGCCCAAGCAAAACATGAAGTGCTGTCCTCCAATTTGCTTGAGGCCTCTCACTGACAGTGGAGGAGGCCCAGGACAGAAATGTTAGTATGGGAATGGAAATGAGTTAAAATGTTTGGCAACCTAGAGATCATGTAGGCCAGGGTGGACTGAGTGTAGGTGTACAGCGAAATGATCGCCCAGTCTACAGGTACAATGACTTTAATATATACTTTAACATGTACTTTCTTAAGTTGTGCAAATGATTATATAAATCATTCAAAAATTCTGAGTCTGTTTCACTAACAATTAAATATTATTTTAATTTACTTAAAATGTACTGTGAAATAAGAAATACTTTGTGGAGATAATTTTTGAATATCCAGTGCTAACTCTTTTGATGATTAAATGTCAGCAATAATTCATTCACAGTTTGAAAATAAAATATGTTCTGATTCAGTCAGCAAAATTCGAATTCACTGAACACTGAGTAAAACTTTCAACTTTGTCAGAGACATAAAAATAGGTGCATATCAGATTGGTAATTCACAATACATCTACATGTATATATATGTCCATTGTGAATTATATTTGGCCTGCCAATAGCATTCACCATAGTCAAGAGTTTCACCCAATATATTCAAACTACTCACGGCAGGCCACTTCTTAGAGAACCCCTTGCGCGAATGTTATTAGGTTTTTATCGGTTTCAAATGTTCGCTTTGCCTAACTGTGCAAAAATGAGTGTCTGCATTATTTTTGAAGGTCAGAAGTGATATTTTGCAGTCACAAAGCAACATGAAAATAAGACGGGGGTTACACAAAAAGCTGGAGAAACTCAGCGGGTGCAGCAGCATCTAAGGAGCGAAGGAGATAGGCGACGTTTCGGGTCGAGACCCTTCTTCAGACTGGTCAGGGATCAGGGAAATGAGAAATATAAACAGTGATGTGTAGAGATAAAGAACAATGAATGAAAGATTTGCAAAAAAGTATTGATGATAAGGGAAACAGGCCATTGTAAGCTGTTTGTGGTGTGAAAATGAGAAGCTAGTGTGACTGGGGTGGGGGGGGGGGGGGGGGGGGAGATGGAGAAGGAATGTCAGGGCCCGAGGGCTGAGGGAGAGGTGGGGAGGGGAGGGGGCAGTCTGGGTTAACAGAATTGTGAAAATTCAATGTTTAAGCCCACAGGATGCAGACTCCCCAAGCGGAATATGAGGTGCTGTTCCTCCAACTTGCGGTGTTGCTCACTCTGGACGTGGAGGAGGCCCAGGACCGAGAGGTCGGATACGGAATGGGAGGGGGAGTTGAAGTGCTGAGCCACCGAGAGGTCGGGTTGGTTATTGCGGACCGAGCGGAGGTGTTCGGCGAAACGATCGCCCAGCCTCCGCTTGGTCTCACCGATGTAGATCAGCTGGCATCTGGAGCAACGGATGCAGTAGATGAGGTTGGAGGAGGTGCAGGTGAACCTCTGTCGGACTTGGAATGACTGCTTGGGTCCCTGAAAGGAGTGGATGGGGGAGGTGAAGGGACAAGTGTAGCATCTCTTGCGGTTGCAAGGGAAAGTGCCCGGGGAAGGAGTGGAGCGGGAGGGAAGGGTAGAATTGACAAGGGAGTTGCGGAGGGAGCGGTCTTTGCGGAAGGCAGACGGGGGGAGTTGGGAGATGTTGCGAGTGGAGGGGTCACGTTGGAGGTGGCGAAACTGGCGGAGGACTATCTGTTGTATGCGCTGGCTGGTGGGGTGAAAGGTGAGGACCAGGGGGACTCGGCCCTTGTTGTGAGTGGGGGAATGGGGAGAGAGGGCAGTGTTGCGGGGTATGGAGGAGAAAATATGAAAATAAGACAATAGCACAACTGGTATTCAGTTGCCTTATGTAATGCAATCTGTAATTAATTATAAATATTGAACTTCAATTGCATTACATTAGGGAAACTAAAGATAACAGTATGGTTGAAGGTCGTAACTAATAGTGTTATGTATCTGTGCAACGTTCCTTTTGTCTAAGAATCTCATAACTGGCTGGCAGGTTGGGTTGGGGGGTGGTTGGTGGTGAGGGATGGTGTGGACAAGGTTTAATGGGACGTGAATACTACTGGGAAATAAATGGAATTACACTGTGACAACATAAACTCAATAGGTTGAAGGCACTCCTTCTATGTTGTCAGGAATTATGAGAAGTTAAATGTAATATATGATATATTTCTCATTATGAATTAACCGCTGTGGTTATTTATTTGCAGAACCTCACCAATCTCGACGGTTAATATTTAATCTTCAGTTTTCCTATCTTTACTATCTTTCAGCATAAAAGCTACATACAAATTAATTCTGGATTGATTTCCTTAATTATTTGTCCAGATTTCATACAAAATAGTAAATAATGGGTTAGATTAATTCTGCAGCAAAATGGTGGCAATCCGCACTTTATGCACATTTACAATTTTGCATTGATTATTATAAAACTTTGAATCATTTCAGGCGTTTGAATTAAATCCTGTATAACTTGAATGCTAATCATACACAGATAACATTTAAGTGCATTTTTAAATGAATGTTTTTGAAAACCCTATTGGATGGCATCATCAATATTAATTTGAGGCAGGATTTTTAATATCTAAAGCGAGTGTTGACTAAATGATATTAACCATATAACAATTACAGCACGGAAACAGGCCTTCTCGGCCCTTCCAGTCCGTGCCGACCATTTACTTTCCTCTAGTCCCATCTGCCTGCACTCAGACCATACCCCTCCATTCCCTTCCCGTCCATATACCTATCCACTTTACTTTTAAATGTTAAAATCGATCCTGCCTCCAGCACTTCTACAGGAAGATCATTCCACACATCCACCACTCTCTGAGTAAAGAAGTTCCCCCTCATGTTACCCCTAAACTTCTGTCCCTTAATTCTCATGTCATGCCCTCTTGTTTGAATCTTTCCTACCCTCAATGGGAAAAGCTTATCCACGTCAACTCTGTCTATCCCTTTCATCATTTTAAAGACCTCAATCAAGTTCCCCCCTTAACCTTCTGCGCTCCAAAGAATAAAGACCTACTTGTTCAACCTTTCCAAATGATCAACCAAATGATATATTGGATATCATTTGTGCATATCTTACAATAATATTGTGTGGCCATAATTTAATAACAGCCCCTGATCTTATGAATATTGTTGAGATGAGCTAACAATAGATAAGTTACATGGAACATAGAAAAAATAGGTGCAGGAGTAGACCATTCGGCCCTTCGAGCCTGCACCGTCATTCAATGTGAACATTCAATGTTATCTAAGAATCTAAATCCCTGCCCCCTGCACCAGTTCGTCAGCCATACATTCAGGCCCCATATCTCCCTGTTCCTGCTCTCAACAGCACGAGGAACTGGAAGCAAACCGGAGATAACAACCCTGGAAGTCCTGCTTTTCAGCATTTTTCCAAGCTCTCTGAAGTCCCGCTGCAGAATATTCATCCCCTTCTTTCCAACATCATTTGTGCCAACATGCACAACCACTTCTGGCTGTTCACCTTTGCCCTTGAGGATTGTCTGCACTCTGTCTGTGACATCCTGGATCCTGGCACCAGGAAGGCAGCACACCATCCTCAAATCCCGTCTGTTGCCGCAGAAACCCATGTCCGTACCTCTCACAATGGAGTCTCCAACTACAATGGCGTTGCCCGACTTTGGCCTCTTTGGTTTTGGCTCAACAGCGCTTTTTGTTTTGCAAGCCAGTCTGCCGCTCAGTGCGATACCGTCTTCTGTCCCAGCAGCTTCCATGTGGGTGAACCTGTTCACAAGAGGTTTAACACCCAGGGACCTTTGCATTCCATGTTTTCCTCCCTTTCTCACTGTCACCCACCTTCTCTCTTCTAGTGCCTTGGGTGTAACAATCTTACTGTAGGACTTGTCGAGGACCGACTCAGTTTCTAGGATGAACCTGAGGGCATCCACTTGTTTCTCCAGTTCCCCAACACAGTCCTTCAGGAGCTGTACCTGGATGCACTTCTCACATTTGTAGCAGCCAGAGGCACCAGCAGTGTCCTTGACCTCCCACATACTGCAAGCATCACACTGCATCAGCTTGCTTGACATCTCCTTCTTTTGCCTTGGTCTCTCCCTATCCAGTGTTTTGCGCAGCCTCCTCTCTGAAGACTCTCGAGCCAAAGACTCACACTTTACTCACAGGGCACTCTCGAACCAAAGACTCACACTTTACTCACAGGGCACTTCCCTTACTGCCGCTCCCCCAAGAGCTGCCTTGCTTATATTGATTGTTAAATTGCCTAATTTACAAACCAAATTCATCAGTTTTCAACTGTTTTCCCCCTCTGACTCACTGAGAACTCTCCTCCCATTGGGCTAGATCCAATCAGTGCTTTCTCCTGCTTCTCATTGTTGCTGTTGCTTCAAAATCCACGGGAACACTGAGTAAAGTCTGCCTGTGCTGTGTCTCTCCTTTTCAACTGTTTTCACCCTCTGACTCACTGAGAACTCTCCTCCCACTTGGGCTAGAGCCAATCAGTACTTTCTCCTGCTTCTCTTTGTTGCTGTTGCTTCAAAATCCATGGGAACACTGAGTAAAGTCTGCCTGTGCTGTGTCTCTCCTTTTCAACTTTTTTCCCCCTCTGACTCACTGAGAACTCTCCTCCCACTCAGGCTAGAGCCAATCAGTGCTTTCTCCTGCTTCTCTTTGTTGCTGTTGCTTCAAAATCCATGGGAACACTGAGTTAATGGCCAAAAGGATGGAAAGAGTCATTTAGACAAATGCTCATTTGAAAGATCAGTTTTCTCCTGCTGTAAAAAGAAAATGTTAAATGATCCTCATACAGTCTGTCAAGATCTCAGTGTTTCCATGGGCTGGCTTAGTATCAAGTTTGATGCTGAGGGATATGGGACTGTTAAACCAACAACTAACTGAACAAGAGCTTGGCCAATCTTTTTCTACATTATAAAAGGGAACAAGCAAAACAAATGAACTGCAGATGCTGGAAATCTGAATTAAAAGTAGAAAATGTCAGAGGCACTCGGCAGATCAAGCAGCATGGACTCAAAATGCTGGAGTAACTCAGCAGGACAGGCTTTCGGGTCGAGACCCTTCTTCAGACTGAAGGGTCCACCATTTTGTGCCTATCTTTGGTTTAAACCAGTAAATGCAGTTCCTTCCTCCACAGATCAAGCAGCATCTCTGGTAAGAAAATAAACAAAGTTCATGCTTTAGGTCCTGGACAAAGACACTGAAGCATTAAATTTGTTTCATTTTCTACAGATGCTATCCAATCTGCTGTGCTTCCAATATTTTCCATTCTTATTTCAAGTAACCAAGCGGCATATTAAAAAAAATTAACTCTTGAGTTCTTTAAAGAATTAATTATTTCATACAATATCCAAAACCAAAGTACTGTGAATGTTGGAAACCTGAAATATGTCAAAAAGAACAAAATTGTTGGAAATACTCAGTGTCAAACAACAAGATATGGAGAGATATTAGTAACGCTGCAGGTCAATAACTTTTCAACAGAATCTGCTGTCTTATGTTAAGTGCTTTATTGGTTCTGTTAAAAGAATGTCAAACAGAGACTGTATCTCTGTTTCACTATGATTTATGCAATTTTCCACTTTCTCTGTAGACATATATTATAGATCAGTTGAAGATTATTCTTTCTTATTAAAGTAATGAAAAGGATCTCTGTATCAAGTAAAATCTTCTCAACTAAATTGTTTTGCTTTAAGTTGTTCCGTTATTCATTTAGCCTTTTTGCACACAACACGTGTCACATTTGTACAGACGGAATAGCAGTAATGTCTTTTTTAAACACTAGTGTAATTGTATCCTGTCTTCTTGTTACGGCACAGCTTTGTGAAGGAATGGAAAATTCTGCAGAAACATTCAGGTCTAAAATAGCTTTCAAAGATACAGAACACTATTAAAATGTCATCTTCTTTCACCATAACTTGACCAGAGTTATTTAATACAAGTCAAAATAGCCAGTTCATCCACTTGGTGACAATTTTTTTCATTTTCAGAAGCAGCTCGATGGTCTGGTGAGTAATTTCTCCCATCAGTAGCATAATTAAGTTCACAAAACATCTATCTATCTATCTATCTATCTATCTATCTATCTATCCATCTATCCATCTATCTGCTCTTGACCAATTCCTGTTGTTCTGTATATTGATTTTCGCAGAAAACGCTGCCACTTACGGCTGTGATTTTTGGCCATCTTACACAGAGTCCCGCTCCACTGCGCAGGACAAGAGGATTCTTCCCATCTATAAAAAATAAAAGAGCTATTAGTATTTAAAAAATGTTGAGATTCTCTCTCTTGAATGCCACATCCCTTCCGGAGGGATTATAATGCCCGGAAATGTTAAGTGCCTCAGTCAGTCTCTGCAAAATGGGGGAGCGAGAAGGTCACGTCTCCCAGTCTTAGTTGTGAGTAACACTGAACACATGTCTACTAAACTGTGAGAGGTTTTACTGACCTGTCAGTGCCCTTAATGTGGTTTGAAAATATAATTTGCAAATGCTAAAGCTGTGTTGCCTTTGGTTTAAAAATGCTGATGCTGTGTTTCCTTTAGTTTGTAAATGCTAAAGCTGTTTCCTTTAGTTTGGAAATGCTAAAGCGGCGTTGCCTTTGGTTTGGAAATGCTAAAGCTGTGTTGCCTTTGGTTTGGAAATGCTAAAGCTGTGTTGCTCAAATAAAGTTGCCTTGCTTAATTAAAGACGCCTTGACTAATTAAAGTTGCCTTGCCTAATTAAAGTTGCCTTGCCTAATTAAAGTTGCCTTGCCTAATATATAATTAAAAGTCTAATCGTGACCACTTCCTGTTTGCGCTTTATATTGATTTTAGAAAAAATGCTACCATGTACGGCTGTGATTTTTTGCCATCTTACTCAGAGTCCCCCTCTGCTGCTCAGGACAAGAGGGTTTTTCCCATCGATGATAAATAAAAGAGTTATTAGTGTTTAAAAATTGTTGAGATTCTCTCTCCTGTCAATCACACCATGAAGGCCACGCCCCTTCTGGTGGGATGGGGAGGGAATATAAACCCAGAAGTGTAGGCGTCGCTCAGTCTCTGCAAGATGGAGGAGGGAGAGGTCACGACTCGCTGTCTTTAGTGGCCTTGCACTCTGCCTGAAATGGTATGAAACTGCACTTGAATTTGGTGGCCTTGCACCTTGCTTGAAGTGGTAAGAAACTGCACTTGAATACGGTGGCCTTGCACCCAGCTTGAAATGGAATTTGAAGGAATAGCCGTGAGTCAACTGCCAGCACACCAGCCGTGAGTGAGTGAGCTGCCAGCACAACAAGCTTGAGTGACTGAGCCACCAGCCCAAGAATCCATTTGGCCCACAATGTCCATACTAGCCCACTGGAAACCAGTCCCTTCAGCCCACAACACCCATACTAGCGCTCCAGAAAGCTCCCCCCCCCCCCCCCCCCCCCACTGGCCGACAATATTGGAATTGTTGGATAGGTGGAATATTACATTGGGGGACCAGCCCTTGCATGTGATGCTGGGACCCAACGGGTCCCACTTAGACTAGTACTTAACTAAAACTCTCATCTTATCCTCTTTTGGTTTGCGTTGTTTTTTATGTTGCGCAAAAACGGTATGCACCACCTTACTCGCCATTCTCATGTGTTGCAAGTACACAAAGTTTTATTCTGATCGGTGGAATATTACAAAAGTTATAAAGGTTTAAATATTGTAAAAACTGCCCCTTTGGCACCCGTTGTCAATCACCAGCAGCAAGGAGAATAAAGCTGAAAGAGCGGAGTGAGCAGAGTGTGGAGAGCGAGTGGGGGCTGCGTCTGCCAGCACGATGAGCCGAGAGTCACTGAGTGAGTGCAGCCGGCAAGCAACCGGTTAGTGAGTGCAGCCGGCAGGCAGCCGGCGAGTGAGTGAGTGTGGCCGGCATACAGCTGGTGAGTGAGTGTGGCCAGGACTGGGAGCTGTTGAGTGATGCCAGAGCCACTGAGTGAGGCTGTACCCCCCCCCCCCATCCCTGCCAACACACATAATAATCTGCCAATATACAAAGTATAAGAAATAAAGTGGATGAGCTTGAAACTCAGTTAGAAATTGGTAAGTATGATGTTGTGGGAATTACAGAGACATGGCTGCAAGAGGACCAGTGGTGGGATCTGAATATTCAAGGGTATACATCCTATCAAAAAGACAGACAGGTGGGCAGATGGGGTGGGGTAGCTCTGTTGGTGAGGAATGAAATTCAGGCCCTTGCGAGGGGTGACATAGAATCAGGAGATTGAGAGTCAGTATGGATAGAACTGAGGAATTGTAAGGGTAAAAAGACTCTAATGGGAGTTATCTACAGGCCCCCAAACAGGAGCCTGGATATAAGGTGCAAGTTGAATCGAGAGTTAAGATTGGCATGTCGCAAAGGTAATGCTATGGTTGTTATGGGAGATTTCAACATGCAGGTAGACTGGGAAAATCAGGTTGGTACTGGACCCCAAGAAAGGGAGTTTGTGGACTGTCTCCATGATAGATTCTCAGAGCAGCTTGTACTGGAGCCTAACAGGGAGAAGGCAATTCTGGATTTAGTGTTGTGTAATGAACCTGATTTGATAAGGGAATTAGAGGTAAAGGAGCCATTAGAAGGTAGTGACCATAATGTGGTTTTAATCTACAATTTGAGAGGGAGAATGGCAATTCGGAAGTGTCAGTATTACAATTGAATAAATGGGACTATGGATCCATGAGCAAGAAGCTGGCCAAACTTGACGGGGAAGATACCCTAGCAAGGATGACAGTGGACAACAATGGCTGGTATTTCTGGAAATAATTCAGAAGGTGCAGGATAGTTCATTCCCAAGTGGAAGAAAGATTCACAGGGGAGTAAGGGGTGACCGTGGCTGACAAGGGAAGTCAGGGACAGTATAAAAATAAAAAAGAAAAAGTACAACGTAGCAAAGATGACTGCGAAGCAAGATGATTGGGTAGTGTTTAAAGATAACTAAAAAGGCAAAAAAGAAAAGATGAGGTATGAAGGTAAGCTAGCCAAGAATATAAAGGAGGATAGTAAAAGCCTCTTTAGGTATGTGAAGAGGAAAAATCTAGTGAAGACTGAAGTTGGACTGAAGAGGTTTCGGGAGTAAGATTTGGCATAGTATATCCCATGAAATTGAGAATTACTTATAACTTTGTTGAACGTGCATTCACGGATCCAGAAGAGGCATTTAAATATGCACAAAGTATCACACAGGAGGTCTACCGATCATCAGGAGTCAGTCTTCCACAATAACACAGAGGAGAAGCGGCAAAGAAAGGACTGTGTTTCTTTTTTTTTAACATACAAAAAAGACTGCTCTGGTTAAGATGGCGAACTTTCCTTTAGAAAGTTGTCTAGACATTTTATCTTTGGTATGTTAACTCAGGGTCGGATTTTATGTTTCACTTCAACAAAGGATTGGAAAAGAAGAAAAACTGTGGTGGGGAAAATAACAAAAAAAAGGGAATTTGAGAATATGTTAAAGTATTATCAATGGACTTGTATATAGAAATGTATGATTTAACAAACGCACAATTCCATACTAACATAAAATATAACTAATAAAATATTAAGACACAGCGTAATAATGGCTGATGTTTATTTCATGATGTTAATTACTTGTTGAATATAAGAATAACGAGTTAAATATGATTGATCAGTATTAATAATATACTAACAATTTTATGGAAATAGTAGATCTAGTCTAAATTGTGCGTAAAGGGGGGGGAGGGGAGACTCAGATACTTGGAAGTTATCCAAGAATCTGATAACCCCCTGGAACCTGCTGTTGTCTGATACAAAAGTTTGAGGCTTAATTGTAATAGTTCTTGGCATATCGGTAGATATGGATATATAACTAACACAATTACTGTTATATCTAAGTATATACTTAATGTTGGAAACTCTTTTTTATTCAGTTTTTTCTCTCTGAAGATACACTGCAACAGATAGATTAGAAATGCATTTTATCTTATATATATAGTTTTTAACTTTGTAGCTCTCTCTTCCAATTAATAATAATTGGTCAAGGGGGCAGAGCGAAACATATAAAAACACCTACGGAAGTCACCAAGAATTTTTCTACCACCTGTTGGTGGTTTGTTTTTAATTATAATATCTTTATTTTTGGATATTATAATATCACTTTTTGTTTGTTCATTATTTTTTCATTGCTTTACACGTTCTGGTCTTTTTCAAGGTCTATTCTGAAGGGGAGATGCCAACAAAACTTAACAGCTGGGGATGACCATCCTTCACCTAGAGTTATGAGGTTCTTGGTTGCACCATATGAAGTAAAGGTATTAACATGATCCATAATGCAAGACGATAAACAAATGAAAACTGGAGGAATCACGTTCTGTAGCTGGAATATAAGGGGCGCTAATGAACCAATTAAACGGGGTAAGATCTTTGCCCAATTAAAAGCTCTCAACAGTGACATCATTTTTTTTTTACAAGAAACCTATCTGAAAGATCAAACACAGATAAGACTGAAGGCAAATTGGATTGGGCAAACATACTACTCTTCATTTACTTCTAAATCTAAAGGCACGGGTATTATAATTCGTAAAGGTATACCATAGAAATTAAAGAATACCATCGCAGATAAAGAGGGGAGGTGCGTCATAGTCAGGCACATGCCGTCATGGTAGGCCAGGTAGGCACTGCCTACCCTAACTAAAATTATAACATAGTCATTACTAAATATAAATAGTAAAGGGATGGGAGAATTATGCCTATGTAAGAGACCGATCTCTTAGGTAGGCATATTTCTCTGTGCCTTTCATCTGCAGCGGTTGTAACACGGGAAGGTCTGTGTAGCCCACGTGCCGTCAGTGCTGCCTGAAGATGTCAATTTCAAGCGGGGCTGAAGGCAGCTGAAATTCTGCCTTTCTGTACTGCACATGCGCATCAGGTTACTGCACATGCGCAGCGCAAGTTTCTTGGCGGGGTTTTCAAATATGGTTTGTCAATATTTTAAGTGTATGTTAGGTAACAAAGAGAGAAGAATGGAGCTTGTGTACCAATGATGTGGTAAGTACATTTCTTGGTGATGTTTTTAAATACCGTATTTCCCGGGGTGTGGGGGTGGGGGGCAGAGCTCCTTTCCAAGCATTTGGCGAGTCTGGCCCTGGGTAAAGTTGCGGGGAGGGCACAAATGTTATGAATGAGGGGATTTGGATAATGCCACTTGCGATGCTCCTTGCACGGAGGCATGCAATGCCACCAAATTGAGGCCGGTGGGGGGGGGGGGGGGGGGGAGGGAAGTAGCTCGGGTGGCTGAGCGGCCGCCGGGCCAGATAGTGGAAGCAGCTGCCACCTTAGCTCCTTCTGCCGGTACCTGCTCACCTCTGGCAGCTCTCCGTCTAAAAACCTCTCTCCTGCCTAAAAACCTCACTCATGTCCTTAAAATCCGACAGCGAATTACTCGGCTGTGGGAATTTAAGGATTTGCAGGAAGCCGCTGACATGAGCATAGTCGGCGAATGGCAGGTGACAGGTGTTCCGACGGAGAGCATTGCCAAAGGTGAGCAGGCCGGCAGAAAGCACTGAAGTGGCGACCAGTTCTGCTGTGGGGTCCCAGTGGCTGCTCCCTGAGCTGCTTCTATCCCCAGCTACAGTGCGTGGCTTTGCGCCCGCAGAGCTGCAGTAGTTGTGAGTGAGTGAGTTACTAGCAGTGTCCCCGACACCCTCCTTCACAACACTCATGCCCTCCCCACAACTTTACCCCTGGCACAGACTCTTCACACGCTGTGAAAGGAACTGTTCCCCCAATTGGTCTCTTGAACAAGTGTTGTCATTCAATAAGATGACAACTGATTCAACTATTCCCTGTACTCCCGTTTTTCCCACCATCTGCGCATGTGCGGTTTAATTTTTTTTTAAATGGACTGAGTGCCTACCCAGAGTAATTACTCACGGCACGTGCCTGGTCATAGTCATGGGAGAAATTTATTCTACTCCACTTACTTTGATAAATGTTTATGATCCTAATTTTGACAACCCCCAATTCTTTAGTAAAATTCTGGATACAATTTCAGAACTTAACTATCAAAATGTGATAATAGGGGAAGATTTGAATTGTGTTTTAGATCCATATCTGGATAAATCAGCAAAACAAAAAAGTATTAACATAAAATCTAAAACTAGTGAACTCCTAAATACATATATGAAAAATACCAACATAACAGATGTATGGAGGATCGCTAACCCAGTAGGTAGGGAATATTCATTTTATTCAACATAAAACATATTCACTTGTTGATTATTTCTTAGTGGACATGAAATTAATTCCATATACATATAATTCTAAATATCATAATAGTATTATTTCTGATCATTCCCTGTTAACTTTTTCTTTAAAATTAGAAGGAATGCCTGATAAAAAATCGTTCTGGAGGTTTAACCCCCAAATCTTAAACAACTCACAAGGTTGCACATATTTAAACGAGCAGATGATATTCTTCTTTGAGACAAATGATACACCAGGTATTTCACCTTCCTTATTATGGGAAACTTTTAAGGCATTTATTAGAGGAACTATAATTTCATATCAAGCTTTCCAACATAAAAAGAATAACACTGAACTATTGCAGTTAGAACAAGAAATTAGACAATTAGATTTAGAAAATGACAAAGAACCAACTATAGATAAACATAATAACAAATCTAAAATATAAATTAAATTGCATTTTATCGGCCAGAATAATAAGTTTATTTCAAATTAGAAAACAAGAAAATTCAAATACGGCATCCAAATCACTAGGAAATATAAATCATTACTCAACGCAAACTATATGCCTTTATTAACTAAATTAAATGGGTTGATTAAATTTTTCGAAAACACTGCCAATGTCCTTAATAGGCAGAATAAATGCGATAAAAATGATCTTACCACAAATACTGTACCTATTTCAATCAATACCAATATACTTACCCAAAAAATTCTTTAAAAAACTAGATTCGGATATTATAAACTTCATATGGGATTAGAAATCACACAGAATTCAAAGAAAACACTTGTGTAAATCTAAAGAATCAGGGGGACTGACAATCCCTAACTTATTGTATTACTATTGGGCAGTGAATATTAAAAATATAATCTACTGGTTGGACAGTCCTGCCCAACAGGTAGATTGGATAAGAATGGAGAAAGAGGATTGTTTCACTTACTATATCGGAGCGATCCTTCTTTCCCCGATGAAACTGAACAATATAATATATAAGAAGAATCCAATTATTCACAGTATAATACGAATTTGGAAACAAATAAAATTAACTTTAAAATTAAGAAAATGATCGCTTCTTTCTCCAATAGCTAATAATCCCTCATTCAAACCATCTATTATTGACAAAACGTTTATCCATTGGGAAAGAATAGGAATTAAAATGATGGGTGTGTATGAAATGGGAAAACTTTTATCATTCCAACAATTACAACTAAAATATAATTTGAAAAGTAATCAATATTTCAAATATCTTCAAATTGAAGATTATTTGAAAAAATATATACAAGGATATCAAACTCTAAACCCAGATTTATTAGAGGAAGGAATTATCAGAAAGGCAGAATCAAGCAATTTAATATCATACATATAATATAATTCTAAATATAGAAACACCAACGACAGAGGCAATTAGAAGGGACTGGGAACAAGAGTTATCGATAAAAATTCCGAACGATAGATGGGAAAAAAAAATCTATTATATGTAAATAAATGTTCAATTAATATAAGACATAACCTAATTAAATTTAAATTTTTACATAGATTATATTATTCAAAAACTAGACTGAATAAAATATTTTCAAATGTTTCCCCCATCTGAGACAAATGTCTAACTCAAAATGCTACTATAGCACATTCCTTTGTCTCTTGTACAAAACTGCATAAATTTTGAAATGAAATTTTTGGAATTTTTACGAAACTATTTAACACAAAATTGAACCCCAAAACTGAACTGATTATCTTTGGATCAATGGAAGAGGGAAGTAAACTAACTATATTCCAAGAAGCTTTTCTTAATTACGGTTTAATAACAGCAAAAAAACCCCTCAAATTTTGGAAAAATGCAACCACGCCAACATTCAAAATATGGATTTCAAATATGTCGGAAACTCTACATCTTGAAGAAATGAGATTTCTCCTACTAGGCAAAGTAGACCAGTTCTTAAAGACTTGGTCTCCTTTTATCAACTTTTTACAAACATATGGTGCAACATAATATAACCTTAGAAATTAAATGGTTTAGAACCGGGTGACTGATGGGCAAAAATATGAAAATCTCTCCTAATCTCTCTTTTCTCTACTTTCTCCTTTTCTTTCAATCTTTTTAGCTGCTCATCTCTGTCCTTTATTTCTTTTGCTATCTGTTTCTACTCGCTTGTCTATCTATTCCGACACTCTTTATTTCTTTTTTCTCTCACTGTTCTTTTATTATTAAACTAAAAATACGAAGTTGTACAAGAATGGAAATACGTATGTATGTATTATGTACTCAAGTACCACACTATTGTAATTACTTCTAATAAAAATTTAAAAAATATAAAAATAAAGAAAATGGACTGGAGTTGGTCACTTGAAGACTGAAACAGATGAATTTATTATTGGGAACAAGGAAATGGCAGACGAATTGAACAGGTATTTTGGATCCGTCTTCAGTAAGAAAGACAAAATCTCCCTGATGTACTAGGGTGATGGAGGAACTGAAGGAAATTCACATTAGGCAGGAAATGGTTGGGTAAACTGATGGATCTGAGGCTGTTTAATCCCCAGGGCTTGATGGTCTGTATCCTATGGTACTTAAGGAAGTGGCTCCAGAAATTGTGGATGCATTGTTGATCTTTTTCCATTGTTCAATAGGTTCAGGATAAGTTCCTGGGGATTGGAGGGTACCTAATGTTATCCCACTTTTTAAGGAAGGCAGGAGAGAGAAAACAGGGAATTATAGACCACTTAGCCTGACATCGGTGGTGAGGATGATGCTGGAGTCAATTATAAAAGACGAAATAGCAGCACATTGGGATAGCAGTAACAGGATTGGTCCGAGTCAGCACAGATTTATGCAAGGGAAATTATGCTTGACTAATCATCTGGAATTTTTTGAGGATGTAATGAGGAGAATGGACAAGGGAGAGTAAGTGGATGTAGTGTACCTGGACTTTCAGAAAGCATTTGGTAAGGTCCCACATAGGACATTAGTAGGCAAAATTAGAGCACATGGTATTGGGGTAGGGTACTGACATGGATAGAAATTTTGGCTGGAAGTCAGGAAACAAAGCTTAGAGATTAACAGGTCCCTTTCAGAATTGCAGGCAGTGACTAGTTGGCTACTGCAAGGCTCGGTGCTGGGACCACAGCTATTTACAATATACTTCAATGATTTAGATGAAGGGATTAAATGCAATATTAGCAAATTTGCAGATGACACAAAGCCGGGTGGCAGTGTGAACTGTGAGGAGGATGCTATGATGATGCTGGGTGACTTATACAGGTTGGGTGAGTGGGCAGATGCATTGCAGATGCAGTTTAATGTAGATGAATGTGAAGTTATCCACTTTGGTGGCAAAAACAGGAAGGCATATTATTATCTGAATTGTGTCAAGTTTGGAAAAGGGGAAGTACAAAGAGATCTGGGGGTCCTTGTTCAACAGTCCCTGAAAGTAAGCATGCAGGTACAGCAGGCAGTGAAGAAAGCGAATGGCATGTTGACCTTCATAACAAGAGGAGTTGAGTTTAGGCACAAAGAGATTCTTCTGCAGTTGTACAGGGCACTAGTGAGACCACATCTGGAGTATTGTATGCAGTTTTGGTCTCCAAATCTGAGGAAGGATATTCTTGCTATTGAAGGTGCTCAGAGTAGGTATACAAGGTTAATTCCCGGGATGGCAGGACTGTCATATGTTGATAAAATGGAGCGACTGGGCTTGTATACTCTGGAATTTAGAGGAATGAGAGGGAATCTTATTGAAACATATAAGATTATTAAGGGTTTGGACACGCTAGAGGCAAGAAATATGTTCCCGATGTTGGGGGAGTCCAGAGCCAGGGGTCACAGTTTAAGAATAAGTGGTAAGCCATTTAGAACGGAGATGAGGAAAACCATTTTCACACAGAGGTTTGTGAATCTGTTGAATTCTCTGCCTCCGAAGGCAGTGGAGGCCAATTCTCTGGATGCTTTCAAGAGAGAGTTGGATAGAGCTCTTAAAGATAGCGGAGTCAAGGGATATGAAGAGAAGGCAGGAACTGAGTGCTGATTGTGGATGATCAGCCATGATCACAGTGAAAGGCGGTGCTGGCTCGAGGGGCTAAATGGCCTACTCCTGCATCTACTGTCTATTGTCTGAAAAAAGGGCCATAAGGATAGTTAATAATGTAGGATTTTGTGAACACACTAACTCTATGTTTAAAGTCAAATGCCTTGCTTTATGGATCTAGTAGAATTTAATACAGCAGAAATAATGTATAAAGCAAGAAATAATTTACTACCAGGTAATTTACAAAAAAAAGGTGGTTGGGAGGGTAAATTACTACCAGTTAATTTACAAAAAAAAGGTGGTTGGGAGGGTGGTTATAATTTGAGAGGAATGTTTAATTTAAGGAAACTTTATGTTCGTACAACTATGAAGAGTATGTGTATGTCAATCTGTGGGGTGAAATTGTGGAATGATTTATATGTGGAACCGAAGCAAAGCACAAACATTACTGAATTTAAAAGAAGTGCAGACATTTTTTTTCCAGAGGTATATGAATGGTGAAGGGCTGTCATGACGGTTAAGATTGACATATTGTGATATTCGCGTTGTACATAGAATTTAGATAATTGTGTATAACCTGTATATATGTGTGTTTGCATGCATATGTATGAATGTGGCTTATGTATGGATATATGTATTACATGTATGTATATATTTGTGTATGTGTATAAATATATATAGATATATATGTGTGTGTGTGTGTGTGTATATAGATGAGATAAAGTTTGTGAATTAATTGATGAATAGCAGAGAAGGGGTAGGAATAAATAAGTGTATACTTCCTCCTACTGCTTTTCGAACAAGTAAGATTTAATTTGTGATGTTTATGATGTTATTTAATGAGTTGTGTATATGTTTATTATTCATGTAATTTTATTGTTATTTTGCTTTGTTTTAACATTTTTTATTGTACATGTCCAAAATAAAATATGTACTACTAAAAATATATATATACTAGGTAAAACTTTACTTGAGTTGAAGCAATCACAGTAACAGTAACAGCAGACACAGGGATACCCATCTGTACTGGACTATGGAAGAAAATAATTTCACTGTGCATTTGCAAATGTAACAAATAAAAGCACCATTGAACCATTGGGATCTTTTGTGACACTGCAACCATGCCTGATGCCCATTTATGGTTTGGTTATCAAGTATTGCTAATCATTTATTGTATTATTAATGATTGTCTAGTTATTTGTTGTGCCGTCGTACTAATCCACCTGTAAATTGGCAGCAAATAAGAATGTAATTGATCTGTTCCGGGAGCATATGACAATTAAACATGCTTGACTTGCAACGTTGAGCTCAACTGCAACTCCTTGCTACTGCTATTTAATAAGGATTACAGTCCCCACTATGGCGATCTAATTTACGAATTTAGAAGAGTTTGCGCTCGCCACAAACTCGCAGCATGGTCGACACGTGGTCCAAGGAGGTCACTGTAACTCTCCTTCATGCTCGAGAGAAGTTCCCGCAGACCGCGCACCTCCGTTTGGTCGAGAACAAATTTTCAATATGCTGAAAATTTTTCCATGAGTAAAAGTGATTGGCATGGTTCTTTTGAACTCGTAGTGCAGTGGTAGTGGAGTCGCCATGTAGTTATAGGTAGTCGAGGTGTCCGTCGGCAGTCTCCTTTGCTGACCAGCCATTTTAATTGGCTCATTGGGGGAACAAAACGTAGCACGAGTTTTCAGAACCAAGGAAAACTGACCGGTAAGTTAAATACCTGCTAAACTTTATAAAAAGTTGTCTGGCTTCTTAAAAGTGTCTCCACACCTTCTCCCATATTCTCTCCCCATTCTCTCCCCATTCTCTCCCCTTTTCTCTCCCATCTCTCCCATTCTCTCCCTTTCACTTCCCTCTCCCCCCCCATCCCCACCCCCGCTCTTTTAAAGGACTTACTGTACACTGTGCCAGCCGTCTTTTACCTTCCTGTCCATCGCGGGTATCAACTTGGCTTTGCACCATGTGAATTTCAGACAGCGCTCCACTGCTTCCCCTGGCTCCCGCCTTTGCGATGTGTTTGTGTGTGCTGATGGTCAATCCAACTCACGGTTTCATCGCTCACGGTCGATCCAGCTCGAGGTTTTTCAGGCGAGTGCCCCCGAGCTTGAAGGCGAAGACAGTTGCTGAAAAGTCACGTAAGTGGGACAGGCCCTTCACCGATATATGTCCTTTCTCTTTCCATCATAGTTGTCACAGACTAATCTGAAATTCAGTGTTATTGCTGACTTGCTCCAAAATTCCTAAACCTGTCAATTGACTTTCATCACCAAAATGAAGACATTACTATACCTCCATTTTGGGGAAGCCGATAGGACATTAAAAAAATCATAATTAGTTTCAACTGATGGAAACTGCTGTTACTGTGAACCGAATCACTGAAGGTACTGAAGCTGGTAGATATCATGGTCTTTATTCATTATGACAAGCAGACATTGTCATGCAGAGACTGAGTAGAATCTCTCCAAACCCAAACTACATTAAGCTTCTATACATTTAAGAACAAAGATAACAGCAGGTGATTCAATACAATTTCAATAGCTACAGGGACATTCAGTATTTTAAGTCAGACAAATTTGTTCCATTATATTACATATTTACAGGGGGAGCATACTGTAATTGGTAAGACACCTCTGAATGTTAATACATCTTTGGTGGACAAAGTAATTCTCTAGGTTATCTGAGAGCTTCTGGGGGCCCAGGTATCAAACATTTGTGTTGTTACACCTGACTCTCTGAGTACACAAGTACTTCAATCATTGACACAGAGAACAATGTGCTTATGATGATGTTTGATGTGCTTGGTGACAAAATGTCTGGTCTGGAAGCTTCCTTGATCTCTGACACTATGGTGCAAAATAATTTAACTGAAGATGTTTGCTTCTTGGTTTCATGTTTGCCAAATAACATAGTCCCCATGTTTTATATTTGGCTGCTGCTGACTGTACGTTTCATAGAAACATAGAAAAATAGGTGCAGGAGTAGGCCATTCGGCCCTTCGAGCCTGCACGGCCATTCAATGTGATCATGGCTGATCATCATACTCAGTATCCCGTACCTGCCTTCTCTCCATACTCCCTGATCCCATTAGCCACAACTTATGCCCTCTTAAATATAGCCAATGAACTGGCCTCAACTACCTTCTGTGGCAGAGAATTCCAGAGACTCACCACTCTCTGTGTAAAGAATGTTTTCCTCATCTCGGTCCTAAAGGAATTCCCCCTTATCCTTAGACTGTGACCCCTTGTTCTGGACTCCCTCAACATCGGGAACAATCTTCCAGCATCTAGCTTGTCCAACCCCTTAAGAATTTTGTAAGTTTCTATAAGATCCCCCATCAATCTTCTAAATTCCAGCGAGTACAAGCCGAGTCTATCCAATCTTTCCTCATATGAAAGTCCTGATATCCCAGGAATCTGGTGAATCTTCTCTGTACCCCCTCTATGGCAAGGATGTCTTTCCTCAGATTTGGAGACCAGAACTGTACGCAATACTCCAGGTGTGGCCTCACCAAAACCCTGTACAACAACAATAGAACCTCCCTGCTCCTATACTCAAATCCTTTTGCTATGAATGCTAACATACCATTTGCTTTCTTCACTGCCTGCTGCACCTGCATGCCTACTTTAAATGACTGGTGTACCATGACACCCAGGTCTTGTTGCATCTCCCCTTTTCCTAATCTGCCACCATTCAGATAATAGTCTACCCTCATGTTTTTGCCACCAAAGTGGATAACCTCACATTTATCCACATTATACTGCATCTGCCATGCATCTGCCCATTCACTCAGCCTATCCAAATCACCCTGCAGCCTCCAAGCATCCTCCTCACACCTAACTATACCCCCCAGCTTGGTGTCATCTGCAAAGTTTCAAGTTCATATCACTTTACAAACCACATCTCTTGACCAACCTGTGCTCTGTAGACAGCACTGGTTGTTTACAAAGCTGTCCTTTTAATTTCAAGTGTAGGAAGGAACTGCAGATGCTGGTTTACACCGAAGATAGACACAAAATGCTTGATATGCTTCTTCAGAAGGGTCTGAACAAGGGTCTCGACCAGAAACGTCGCCCATTCCTTTTCTTCAGAGATGCTGCCTGTCCTGCTGAATTACTCCAGCATTTTGTGTTATCCTTTTAATTTCATACTGTTTACTGCTCACTATTTACATTAGAATAATTTTTACCTAAAGATGAGCATGTTTGAGTTAATGCCTACTAGATCTTTATTATTTTATAATTCCTGAATCCAAACTTAAGCCACGCACAAAACCATATCCTGTGTAGAAATGTTAACAATGCTCTTTGATATAACCATTGCTTCTGTCAACATAACAAGGTGGGAGCAATAACTTTGTATGTGCTGCACCAGATGAAAGAGATGCACATTGAGAGATGAAAGAGATTGTGTGTTGAGTCCAATACTAATGTTCCAGCACATTCTAACTTTGTCCCTTTAATTCCAACAACATGGAATGTAATTCCTTCATATAAATATTTCATAACATAATAGGATATAAATTAATTCTCTGCAGAATGTTATAATGTGTACAAGTTGAACTATGCTTGAGAAATTGGGTTAATTTTATTTCTGAATGGAGCTCAATGAAAATATTTAACTACATTGTCCATTTAGTGCACACAACTGAGGATGAATCTCTCCCTATTGGGTTTTAAAATAATAAAAGTAATAAAGAACGGTGTTGCCTATATTTTATCCGTTTTAGCTTCCACTTTAATTTTATGTTCTTGCTCTAACCTTTGTGTAGCCTTCCAGAAACCATTTTATGAGTTGGCTAAAATTGTACTCTTTTGTTCCTTGGCTGTGGGAATTTTAGAATCTGATTGGTTACTCAGGCAGTCTGAGGACACTGTAATTGCTGGATGCCAGGGATCCTCTTTGCACTGTTGCCTGACGGCAACTGAGATCCAGTAATGGTGAAGTTCGAATTTTGGTAGAGGTAATACAAAGTTCACAGTCTGCTTCACTACTGGCCAAAAAATTCCAGGCCAGTATATAACCTTAGAATTTCCGTTTGATAACTATTGAAGAATCAAAAATGAAGGTTTGATTATTATGTTTTGTCAACAGATGCAACAACCCAGTTACACATATTGAGGTTCCATAAACAGCATACAAAATAAATGATTATAAAATATATTTTGAATGATTTCATTGAGAAAGGAATGTTGGTCAGTGTATGAGGAGAATCCACACACAAGAGACTGCAGATGCTTGAAGAACTTAACAGGTCAGGCAGCATCTGTGGAGGGAATGGACCGATGATGCTTCTGTCCTTGGCCTCCTACTGTACAGTGCTAGTGTGAGGCCACATGCAAACTGGAAGAATAGCACTTCATATTCAACTTGATTAAGCTACAACCCAACAGTATGAACATGAAATTCCCATATTTAAAATAATACCCCCTACACCATGTTCTCTCATCCCATCCTCCATATTGGTGCATACATATTTCTCCCACCATCTCTGTCACCTTGCTCTATTCCCCTCCTCCTTATGCTGATCTCCCACACCCTTCCATCTCCCAGCCCTCCGTTTCATTTTTATCCCACTGGTTAACATTTCCCTCCTCCTTGTATTTCCTTATCTGACACCTTCTGTCTAATTTTCACCTCTATACTTTGTCACTCCCTCCATCTATCTGCCACTCAATCCCCATCACCTGTATCCACCTACCACTTGCCTAACATTGCTTCCTAATATCTTAATTTACTTTTATTTCAATGATTTTTAAGTTGTTAAATATTTTGAAGTACTTTGTATATTAATATGTTTTATATACTTTATTGCTGTATTGCATTAATATTAATCATCACATTTTTAAAGGCTTGATTCATTTTCATTCATATTCAGTTTCTGAATATCTCACAAGGCTGATGATAGCAATACAGTCCTGTGTATTCAAGCTGTGGAATGGAACTTGGGTTTTATGCAATCGGGTCCTGCTAAAATTGGACCCGATTGCAGCATGATTTTAAGATGCATATTATCATGAAAGAGAAGGCACTTCCATTTGTGAATTGACAAAATGCAGTTGATACTTTCTCAGTCCCAATCAAGAGTCAAAAGTGTGATTTGTCAAATACACTGGATATGAACTGGAACCATAATGTTTTTGCTTGCTGTAGATTTACTGGTAATAACAATAAATAAATATACAATAAATTATCAGTTATTCTGTAAACCTGACCATGATAGTGCAAAAACCACTATATGGAGCAACTGTAGTTATGCAAATTCCACAGTAATTTGATGTTGAGGGAGGGTTGTGCAGAGTGGTTCAAGAACCTAATGGTTGACTGGAGGAAGTTGTTCTTTAACCTGACGATAATGGTTTTCATGCATTTGACAATAATGGTTCTAATGCATTTCGTTGTCTCTGTACTGTACACTGACAATGACATTGAATCTGAATCTGAATCTCACGCTCTTGTACTTTCTTTCCGATGGTAGTAGCAAGCATGGTCAAGGTGGTGTGAATCTTTAATTATATTAGCTTCTTGTACATCCCTTTGATGGTAGAGAGGTAAATACCCATGATGGACCAGGTAATGTCCACCACTTTCTGCAACCTCATTCATCTATGCATGTTTGAAATGTCAACCAGGCTGCAAGGCATTCAGACACACACGACGGTGCACATTTAGCAAAAGTAAGGGAATCTAGGGGCATTTTACAATCTTATCAGAAATAAACAAGGAGCACTTCATGCAAGGATAAGAAACAAGCTAATAATAAGGTCTGCACTATGGTATTTAATTCTTGCAGTCAGGCTTCAACCTGAAAAGTTAGCTCTATTCCTTTCTTCCCAGAGAATCAGCCTGACCTTTTGAGTATTTCCACTATTTCCTGTTTTTATTTTAGTTTATAATAGTCAGAATTATGATACACAAATCAGTTATAGTCATGTTACAACTTTATGAAGATGCATTCTGAATCTTAGCTGCATGCAGTGATTGCTTGTGGCCCAATTATTTAAATCCAGTGATTTAGCCTGTCTACTCATTTAGATTTCCTGAATAGAAAAAAAATAGGGAAATTGGGCGAATATACCTTTAAAGTAACACTCTGGTGGGTTATGCACAGGTTCAAGTGCTAAGACTGCAATGGTGTGGAAATGTGTGAAGAGCACCCAGCTACCAAATCGGCACTACACTGACCACCAAGAAATGTGTATGTGCTTGGATAATTCTCCCCACATGCAGATGCACCGAAGAAAAAGCCATCATCATGTGACATTTTTTGGCTGAGATAGAATGCTGACTTGATATTATTCATTAGAAGCAGAATGGTTGCCAAACGATTGGCAGCCCAGCCAACAGTCTGTCTGTTTTTTCGGCTTTTTAAAACATTTTTAGTGCATTTAAAAAGTTTGTGTAAATGTTCTCTGGTTTGTTTTTTGTGGGGGGAGGGGGAGGGGAAGGGGGGGTCGGGGCTCGGGGGAAACATTTTCTCAGTTTTTTACCTTGCCGGAGATGAGATTACTTTCCAGATTGTGTCTCCGGTCGCTCTGCAGCCTACCATCGATGGAGCTGGAGGCCTCCTCAGACTGACCTTGCATGCCCCCTGCGGACTTACCATCAAGAGCGCGTAGTCTCGGGAGAGGCCAGTCGGGAGCTCCAACGAACGCAGAGGCTCGACCAGCCCCGATGCGGGGTTCGATCGCCAGCATGGGGGAGCTGACATCCCTCTGATGCAGGATCTGATCGCCCCGAAGACGAGGGCCCAAACGCCGCGGGCTATGGGAGTCAAGATCGTCCTGTCAATGGAGGCCCCCGACCGCGGGAGAGCAAACAAGGGAAGAGATTGAACTTTTGTTTTGCCTTCCATCAGTGAGGAATGTGATGGATGTTTATGTTAAAATGTGTTTTGTGTGTTCTGTTGCTTTTTATTTGTATGACTGACTTTGCAAATGAAATTTCTCGTATATTGCATAACATACTTGGCTAATAATGTATTATTGTAATTGTTTAAGAAAGAACTGCAGATGAGGGAACAATCAAAGGTAGAGAAAAAGTGCTGGAGAAACTCAGCAGGTGAGGCAGCATTTATTGAGAGAAGGAATAGGCGATGTTTCGAGCCGAGACCCTTCTTCAGTCTGAAGAAGGGTCTCGACCCAAAACGTCGCCTATTCCTTCTCTCCATTATTGTGATTGTTGTTTGGGACTGATGAGTGGACCAGCAAATCATGAAGAATTTTGCACCTAAAATGATGATCCTCTATCTCTTTCTCTGGATGCTGTCTTTGATCTGCTGAGACTTTACAGCAATTTTTGTTGTTGTTTCAGATTTTTGACATCTGTAGTTTTGTTTTATTCTGAAGCAGCCTAGACAGGCCTGGAAGCTGAGACAGAGCATCTTAGATCCAGTTTTGTGTTTTGTGTTGAAGATATATAAGAAACCACATATCTCCTTCGCCAAAATCAGACTATTCCGAGACTTGGAAGTTACAAGATGGAGCCAAAACCTGGCGACTCTCTACATGTTGTTCCAGAAGAGGATCTATTCTACATGTGTATAGTATGATTTGAGCAAGCCTTTCACTGTATCTCTGCACATGTGACAGAAAAATAAACCATTGACGCATTGATAGGTTTGTAAAAAGGCCTGGATTGTTCAGAAGTAAATTTTCAAAGAAACACTTTTTTTTCTTTTGATACCTTGGTGGCAATCTCAGTGCAGAATGGTATATAATTCGTTCAGTAAACTTGAATTCTTGTATTGGTTTGATCCAATCGACAGTGAACACTCAGGGAGTCTTCAGTGCATGCACATACTGTAATTGTACCTAAGATTAAGAATGTGCTGCCAGAGTGATCTTGCCCAACTGGTGGTTTGTTCTTCCTCTCAGCCCTCCTGTTCTGCAGCTATATTTGCTTCAATTCTCCTTTTGGTAACAATGTAACATTTCCAAGGTAATTATAGTTTCACAACCAATTGAAACTGAAGACAGGGACACAACTGAATACTTAAGTTAGCAATGTTACAAAATGTTGAGATTTTAAAAATCAAGTCTGCAATTTATCCCATCAGATAAAGCATAAAAAGTGTAATTTGACACCTAATTCACTTTCATATCTTCAGTATTAAGAAAGTTATAGCCATTTTCATACTCAGAAATTAGCATCTTGTTCCCCATTGCCTTTCAATTGACTTAACTCAAAAGCTGTGATCTGGAACAGTTAAAAGCCCATAACTTTCTTAAAAATTAAGGGAACTCAATGAAATTTTCAGTTATTATAGATTGAAGCATTCTGAAACAAATATGAACCAATCTTACTTGGATGACCTGAAATTAAAGCATATAATTAGTTAGTTATCTAATTGATGGCGGCGCTGGGTTAACAGCTGCGGCCCACCTGCAGTCTGTCTGTTATTTTATTTTTATGTCTTGTTTTTGGTTGGGTTCGTTCGTTTTGTTGGATTGTGTGTCGTTTTGTTGGATTGTGTGTGTATGTGGGTGGGGGGGGGGGGGGGGGGAGTAACATGTCCGGGTCTCTTCCTTCTGAGGGGGGGGGGGCGACTTTCTGTCGTATTCCCCGTCTCTGTCTGCGCCGAGGCCTAATGGCGGAGCTGGCGGCCTCGGGCCCGGAGCGGTTCCAGCAGCGGCGGCGGCAGCAGCGGCGGCGGCCCGACTCCCGGAGCGGTTCCGGCGGCGGCCCGACTCCCGGAGCGGTTCCAGCAGCGGCGGCGGCACGACTACCGGAGCGGTTCCAGCAGCGGCGGCGGCGGCAGCAGCGGCCCGACTCCCGGAGCGGTTCCAGTGACTACCGGAGCGGTTCCAGCAGCGGCGGCGGCCCGACTCCCGGAGCGGTTCCAGTGACTACCAGAACGGTTCCAGCAGCGGCGGCGGCGGCAGCAGCGGCCCGATTACCGGAGCGGTTCCAGCAGCAGCGGCGGCAGCAGCAGCGGCCCGACTACCGGAGCGGTTCCAGCAGCGGCGGCGACAGCGGCGGTGGAAACCCGACTCGGTCCCGGGGCGGCGACCCGACTTGGTCCCTGAGCGGTTGCAGCGGCCCGACCACGGGCCCGGTGGACCCCCCAGGCCGCGGAGTTGAACCGGCCCATTCGTGGAGCTCGGTTGAACCGCGGGACTGACTTACCATCGCCCAGTGCGGTCGCGGCATCTGAGGCCTGGATCACCTCGGCGCAGAGGGAAACAAAGAGGGAAGAGACACAGACTTTAAGACTTTGCCTTCCACCACAGTGAGGAGGTGTTTGGTGAACTCACTGTGGTGGATGTTAAATTTGTGTTTATTGTGCGTTCTGTCATTTTTTATTTATTTATTTTTAATTATATGTATGACTGCAGGGAAACAGAGTTTTGTTCGGACCGAAAGGTCTGAATGACAAATAAAGAATCTAATCGAATCTAATCTAATCTAATTGCAGCTAATTACAAAATTCAATGAGTAGATCTAAACATCTATCCATTTCTTAAGAAAATATAAACTTTTTTTAAATTGCCTAAGTGTCCAAATAACATTCACACAATAATCCACAATATAACATAATTTTTAAATCTAATTTTCATGAATTTCTGGGCCAAGTGGAAGGAATTTAGTGTTTTATGCCTGTAAATTAATGGCCATTTAAATCAACTTGCGAGTGGGTTTTAGTGGAATGCGGTGGATTAGAACGTTGCGGTTAGTGGTGAAGTCAGGAGGAAAAATACTGTTTGTTCATACATTTTTTTGGACCCCATTTCGCAACATGAAAATATTATTAAAGCCTCCCGAAAAACGAACTTTTAATATAAAAATAAACTATTTACCTTTTTTCCTCCCCTACGCAAAATCCTTCCAGTTGTCGGTGCTCACGGCTTTTGAAGGCGATTTTTAAATTATTCTAGTTAATAAATAATTTAGCATAATTTAAAAATACCTTCATTCATGAAATGTCGGAGCAATTTTTCTTCCGCAACAAAATCGCCCGACATTCATCGATTTTCCATGTCTGTTGAAAAACGGCATTTTAAGCCCCCCCCCTCTGAAAGGCGCCAAAGTCGCGCACACGGGGAGCGGCAGAACTGCAGCGCTGCTCAAGGTAAGTTTTGTAACATACCTACTTAAGTGCAAGATGTAAGCAGCAGTGGAGGCAATTCTGCAACCAACGGGACTTCATTACAATTTGATAGCATAAAACAAAATCCCCCAAAGATGTTTTTTCCAATTTGGAGCTGACAAAGCAGTTCTAACTGTAGCAGTACGTTTAATATTTTCAATTGTCTCCACAACAAACTAACCAACAAAGGGACATGATCCAGATACTAGAAGAACAAAAACAGCACAAGTGAAAAGTAAGTCTTCTGCAACTGTTGAATATAAAAAGTTTGATGAATAAGCTGAATAATGATACTCATACATTTATTTGCAAACGGTCTACTTTTGGTAATAACTTAAAAATAACATTATTTTTGACATTGTAATACATTCTTTCTTCATTCTGACATTTCAAATTAAGTGTTGGGCCTAATGTTAATCAAACAGTTATAGAGTCATAGAGAGATACAGTGCGGAAACAGGCCCTTCAACCCAACTTAACCACACCAGCCAACATGTCCTACTAGTCCCACCTGCGTGCGTTAGGTCCATAACCCTCCAAACCAGTCCTATCCATGTACCTGTCTAACTGTTTCTTAAATGTTGTTATAGAACCTGCCCCAACTACCTCCTCTGGCAGCTTGCCCCATACATTCACCACCCTTTGTGTGAAAAAGTTAGCCCTCAGATTCCTATTAAATCATTTCCCCTTCACCTTAATCCCATGTCCTCTGGTCCTCGATTCATCTACTCTGGATAAAATACTCTGTGCATCTACCCGATCTATTCGTCTCATGATTTTATACACCTCTATAAGATCATTCCTCATCCTCCCAGCCTACTCAAACTCTCCTTATAGCTCAGACCCTGTAATCCTGGCAACATCCTCGTAAAGTTGGGGGGGTCATAGAGCAAAATGGACAATCTCAAAAATACTGTAAGCCCAGGGATTTAGAGTTTTGTTCAAGCACAAATGACAGTTGTACTTAAATTAAGTACTGCAATCTGCTGTATGAAACCAAACTAACAGCAGGGCAGGAGCACAGACCAACAGCAGAAGGTCAGAAACAGGGCACCAATTGGGACAGTCCAAGATAGTTAATTAGAGGTGTGGAGGGTTGCTGCAAAAAAAAGAGGGCCAGAATTTGGAGGAGGAGAAGCTTTTCAGAGCATGGGGTCATGAATAGATAGTCAGTTGAAATTAGGGGCAGCATCCATTACATATTAAGGGATTAATAGTTACATTAAAAAAAAACATATTTTTCTTATAATATTATTGTCCAATGATAATTATACTACAGATTGCTTAGAAGTTGTAAGATCCATAACCAATCTTATCAGCAAAAATCTATGCGATCCCCTCCTCCCTTTGTTCTCATTGGTTCTTATAACCACTTAGGATACTCCAATGTCAATATTTTGTACTGGAATTATTGACAGAAATTTTATCAAACTGATTTTTGTTGTTGTTTTGACATTTGATAAATCTAATTTGTTAATTTGTTAAATGGGCTCTTATCTGTTGTGGGAAATTCTCAGTGAAGTTTAAGCAAATATCAAACACTGCACTAAAAGTTTACATATTGAATTAATGGACTTTATTTTTAAAGCCCAACATGATTCATTTAATCCAATTGCCATATTGCAAAGCAATAAGCAATGTTCAGTCTGAAGACTATAAGACCATAAGAATAAGGCCATTCAGCCCAATGAGTCTGCTCTACCATTTGTTCGTGGCTGATCTATCTTTCCTTCTAAAAATATGAAATGCTTCATGAATTTGCATGCTATTCTTGTGCATGTTATGATAAAAACTGACAACATGGCAGCTCCAGGATTATATATACATTAAAATTGTATTCCAAAAATTAATTACCTAACTTATAGCAGATGTGCAAGGATCAATGGATCTCAGTTTATGGATAATTTACTAAAGTAACTGAAAAATAAGGCTCCAACTTCATATTTAGTGCAGTGTCTAGATCAAACTAAACAGACAGAAGTGCAGCAGAAGGCACACAATTCGATTTACCATGTCATAAGTTTCCACTTTCAGTATCACCATTCGGAAAGGTCAGTTGTATTTTCTTGGAAGGTATAGAATAAGGTGGCAATATGTGGAGAGATGCCACACAACTGTTATCAACTTGCCATGAATTAGCAGGCTCAGGTCCTGGCAGCTGGTCAACAAGCTGGGATTTTAAACTACATAAATGAATAGGAAATACCATTAAAATAAACAAGTTTCCATACTCAACATAAATGCAAATTAGCTACAGATTTCAACAAAGCCCAATTTAATAACTGTTACTAACCTATTTGGGTTGGTGTTTTGGTACAATACTTAACATAATGACCCTGCATTTTGAAATATAGTTGCATTTTGACATTGTCCATTGTAAAATACAAAAAGAACAGTCATAACAAAATAGTAAAATGATATGATTGTAACTCTCAACCACATATCTAGCTTTTCAATGCTGTCTGGATAGATTTTAAACACACAAAGTTCAACTTCAGTCTTACTTGCGTTCTATTATACAATCAATACACAAGATTTGCTACTGTGTATTTCAATATCAATGTATCACAAGGGTCCTTCATTTGAAAACGTAGCTCAAAAGTACAATTCTTGCTAATAGGTTTCCATATCTTATAAAATGGGAATTCATATTTTTAATCAATTTTAAGTGGTTTAATCAAGTAGAGAGACATATGTTTTACTGACATAAACAAATTGGTGCTTACCTTTTTTCCCTTGATTAAAGATGAAAGTTTACCTTCTGTTACTTAAGAAATCAGTAAACCTTGCAGTTTCTTACATTAGGCATGCAAAGTGTCTCTCGCTATCAACAAAAACATTTAAAGAATTTACAAGCATTTTCAGTTAAAAAATAACTTGTTCAGTGATTTATGAGGACTTTTCAATGTACAATACTGTTTTGTTTTATTCAGTTGTTAATTGTGATTGGTTAATATATTATATATATCTATGACATCTGATATGTGGACAAACTAAGTTTCTCCATTCTCAGACATGATGGACTTCTCCCATCTCTTTCAGTGGCATTTCCTGCATAAGTGTGTTCAGTGCATTCTGGGCAATAGTGATTGCAGCACAGCATGCTAACCACCCAAACCCACCCTTCATTTGAAAGGTTATTAAGCATTCCATGGTTTGCTGTGCAATTGGAAAGCCAATAATAACATATTTTAAGGGTATTAAATGAATGTAATTATTGCATATATAAATGATAGAGCTATATTCTGACTGGCACACCATTAAGATAGTAATTTGAGTATGGACATGCAAGAGCAGAGAGAGCAGTCTCTTTTCCTGACTGATGAGGTCAGAAATCTTCCAAAATTGGACATCAAATCTAATTAACCTCAAACAGTACTACGGCTAATAGCATACCTGCGGAGAAATGATTGCAGATCAGCCTGTGGCCTGCAGGTAATTGAGGTCTAAACTGGGGAACAGTGCAAATTGGAAATGGTAGGTGGAGATCTGCAATCAGAGAACAGAGGAAGATTATGAACCAGGGTTACATAAATTGCATGGTGGGGGTTGCAAAATGTCCCCGAGCACGAGAGATCAGGATGTAGGTGAGAAATTCGTCTGAAGGATTCCAAATCAAACAAAAGGTATTGGACCTCACACTATTGCTGGGCTTTTGGGCTGTACATATGATGAAAAGGATCTGAATAACGGTGGTGGAAATACCTCACTTTCGTTGAGCAGAACAGATGTGCTGCTATCAGCTCCACATTTGAATAAGTTAATTACCATCTTTGTTGTAGGCAGTCCTGACAGCACATCTCAATGGTACCATCTGCTAGCTGACTGATAAGGTTGTAAACTTTGGCAATACAAAAAAAGAAGTTATGTCCGGTTTAAAAAGGTGGCATCAGAGGGGATATGAACAATATAATGTGAGTAGCAAAGATCTCAATTGGGCAATTGGAAGGACCAGCAAGGGCCGTGAAAAGTCATTGGTGAGTCAGATTTAGGAAAATCCCAAAGCTTTTCAGGCGTATGTTAAAAAATAAGAGGGTGACAAGGGGAAGTAGAAGAGATACGTTCCCATCTTTACTGCCTGAGAAAGCAATCAAGATTACTTGTGTTAAAATGTTTCTGAATGAATCATTCAGAAACAATTCTGAACCAAATAACTATTTTATGGCTTATTTGATTCGGAATTGTTTTTGAATGCTTCATTAAGAAGCATTTTGATAAATATACAAATATTCGTATGCAAATCTGTACATACAAAGATAGAGATATATCTATATCTATATCTATATCTATATCTATATCTATATATCATGAGTTATATATGGGCTTAGGCAAAGTGGTCAAGAAGTTGCAGAATGGATTGGAGTGGTGTGGAGAACAAATTAATTAGAAACATAGAAAATAGGTGCAGGAGTAGGCCATTCGGCCCTTCGAGCCAGCACCGCCATTCAATATGATCATGGCTGATCATGATCAGTATCCTGTCCCTGCTTCCTCCCCATATCCCTTGTTATGGGAGCACCAGTGACAAACAAGATGAGCGGTGGAGAAACATGTTCTGTTAGAACTGTTCCACTGAAACTATTTCACAGTTTTGTTGGGTAATCAATTCGTGATTTGGTTTAAGGTACTTGCAGACCACCAACTACTTGGCGATAATGCTGCCAACATTAACCACCCAAGAAATGCTCCATTCTAGTTCAAACAATAAGATTTAATGCCTCTTGAATGGTCTGCCTTGATGGGTCAGTTGCTCAATCCATTTGTAGTGTAGTATAGGACACCACAACAGAAACTAAAACAAAACAAGGATATATGTAATCCCAAAGCAAGTGACTTCAAATATTTGTTTTGCTGAAATAAAAGGAAAGGAATGTATTTCTTTAGGCCCTTCATGACCTCAGAATGTCAAAATATATTTTATTGCAAATTATGTACTTCTGAAATGGAGCCATTAGAATGTAATGTAATATAATGTAATACATACAGAAGGTGAAAACAAATTGTTTTTCAAAGTCATTTAACTAAACATCAGTATTTTAGGGGGGAAATAATTAAACATTTATTTTGCAAAATTAACTGTCAGTTTGTAACATGCATGCTCCATTGACTGACAGTTTACTTTCGCTTATTTCAATTCAACGTGTCATGTGACAGAAACACAACATAAAAGTTATTAATAAATCTTGAAAAATCTTCATGTCATAGCACAATGTCCTGAGGGACACTGCTTGTCATGTTCATATTCACAGATATGTGAAGAGAAAGAGAAAGAGATTAGTTAAAACAAATGTAGGTCCCTTGCAGTCAGAAACAGGTGAGTTGATCATGGGGAACAAGGATATGGCGGACCAATTGAATAACTACTTTGGTTCCGTCTTCACTAAGGAAGACATAAATAATCTGCCGGAAATAGCAGGGGACCGCAGGTCAAAGGAGTACTTGAGTGAAATCCAGGTCAGTCGGGAAGTGGTGTTGGGTAAATTGAATGGATTAAAGGCCGATAAATCCCCAGGGCCAGATAGGCTGCATCCCAGAGTACTTAAGGAAGTAGCTCCGGAAATAGTGGATGCATTAGTGATAATCTTTCAAAACTCTTTAGATTCTGGAGTAGTTCCTGAGGATTGGCGGGTAGCAAACGTAACCCCTCTTTTTAAGAAGGGGGGGAGAGAGAAAACAGGGAATTACAGACCAGTTAGTCTAACATCGGTAGTGGGGAAACTGCTAGAGTCAGTTATTAAAGATGGGATAGCAGCACATTTGGAAAGTGGTGAAATCATTGGACAAAGTCAGCATGGATTTACGAAAGGTAAATCATGTCTGATGAATCTTGTGGAATTTTTCGAGGATGTAACTAGTAGCGTGGATGGGGGAGAACCAGTGGATGTGCTGTATCTGGACTTCCAGAAGGCTTTCGACAAGGTCCCACATAAGCGATCAGTATATAAACTTAAAGCATATGGTATTGGGGGTTCAGTATTGATGTGGATAGAGAACTGGCTGGCAAACAGGAAGCAAAGAGTAGGAGTTAACGGGTCGTTTTCACAATGGCAGGCAGTGACTAGTGGGGTACCGCAAGGCTCAGTGCTGGGACCCCAGCTATTTACAATATACATAAATGATCTGGATGAGGGAATTGAAGGCAATATCTCCAAGTTTGCGGATGACACTAAGCTGGGTGGCAGTGTTAGCTGTGAGGAGGATGCTAGGAGAATGCAAGGTGACTTGGATAGGCTGGGTGAGTGGGCAAATGTTTGGCAGATGCAGTATAATGTGGATAAATGTGAGGTTATCCACTTTGGTGGCAAAAATATGAAAACCGACTACTATCTAAATGGTGGCCGATTAGGAAAAGGGGAGATGCATCGCGACCTGGGTGTCATGGTACACCAGTCATTGAAAGTAGGCATGCAGGTACAGCAGGCAGTGAAGAAAGCCAATGGTATGTTAGCTTTCATAGCAAAAGGATTTGAGTATAGGAGCAGGGAGGTTCTACTTCAGTTGTATAGGATCTTGGTGAGGCCACATCTGGAGTATTGCGTACAGTTCTGGTCTCCAAATCTGAGGAAGGACATTATTGCCATAGAGGGAGTGCAGCGAAGGTTCACCAGACTGATTCCTGGGATGTCAGGACTGTCTTATGAACAAAGACTGCATAGACTCGGTTTATACTCTCTAGAATTTAGGAGATTGAGAGGGGATCTTATAGAAACTTACAAGATTCTTAAGGGGTTGGACAGGCTAGATGCAGGAAGATTGTTCCCGATGTTGGGGAGGTCCAGGACAAGGGGTCACAGCTTAAGGATAAGGGGGAAATCCTTTAGGACCGAGATGAGAAGGAATTTTTTCACACAGAGAGTGGTGGGTCTCTGGAACTCTCTGCCACAGAGGGTAGTTGAGGCCAGTTCATTGGATATATTTAAGAGGGAGTTAGATGTGGCCCTTGTGGCTAAGGGGATTAGAGGGTATGGAGAGAAGGCAGGTACGGGATACTGAGTTGGATGATCAGCCATGATCATATTGAATGGCGGTGCAGGCTCGAAGGGCCGAATGGCCTATTCCTGCACCTAATTTCTATGTTTCTATGTTGCATCAGACAATGGATTCAACTGGCCCCAGCTCTGATTCTAACTTTTCACCAGCTGACATTACAAAGGTGTTGTTTCCACTGTGATCATGCCTTCAGCTAAACTCGTAACTCATGGTGAACCAAACTGGATCACATGTTGACAGAAATGCCTATTCCAAGATGCTGTACATCACCCGGATGTCAGTGGTAAACTTTTCAACTAGGCTGTAAGCTGGAAAGGAAACCCAGAATTACATATTTATACAAACATAAGCCCCAGCAATGTGACAATGTTAACAAAATAATAAGTTTGATCACAAAATTGTGCTGGTGTTGTTAGGTCTCTATCCTCAATAGGTATTGTCAATTGTAAAAGTTAAGGAAAAACATGTTAAAAACTTTTAGAAAGTTGATGAATTCAAATATTTTCCTCCACGAAAGCAGCTTTATGTAAAATGATTGGGCATCATGTATACCTGGTCAGTTCATGGTGTTATAAGCAAGATGAAAATTGTACAGAGTTATGTTAATCAACTAATCATGCATTTGATTTTTGGATTATAAAGTAAGAAGAGCAAAGTGAGGATTTATGAGGCTGTATCTTACCACATTCCACATTCCATCTCGCTGTCAGGTTATGTTCTCCCTAAGATCATCTAGCATTAAAGAGTAAGTAATAATTAAAGTTTTATAGCAGCTTGCAAAATAATTAACTACATGAAGAGAGGGAGAGGGGTGTATGTGTACATGCCTACCACTGGGTAACAGCTCAGAGTTAAATAACTGCAGAATGCAGTTGTCACATTAGAAAATAACAGGTTGTAGTACCTTACACCATACCATACATGGGATGTTTTATGTCTTATTATTTGTAACATTTGTATTAATTTATAATAGTTGGTTAATTTAAAAGGGTCCTGGGTGTTGCTATTTGCTAGTTTTCGTCTACTTGAAGGGTTTAGGTCAAGCAGACGATAATTGTAAACAAGTGCGCAGACTGTGCTCAGTCACTGATAATTACTTCTATAGAAAAGCCTGTGGCAATATGCATGCACTACACTAAAAAAAAAAAATCTTACCTGCACTAACAGTAACAACTTATAAAAATATTAGCGGTGTTCATCAATAAAAAAAGGGTAGAGATTTCTGCAACATCAGAAAACAGGAAACCTGATGTAGACATGAATAATGCAGGTGTCAGGGTGCTTGAGGAGGACAAAAGTAGGAGTATTGTACACCATATCTAAATCCAGAGCTGGAAGAACATTCATTATCTAAGCAGGCCAAAAATGTTATAGGTCTGCATGTAATCATCTCATTCCATGTCATCACGGTATCTTCACAAATGTGGTCTCTCACACCTCACTGAATTTGGAAAAACATCTATTTCCTACCCTTCTTCCTATTTGCAATGTTCCATCCATCTCTTCAGCCAGGAATCTAAAACAGCTTTGTATAATGTTAGTGTGATCTACTTAATATTTGAGTAATGTAGATATTGATTGAGAAACATGGCCATGATCACTTACTGTGCAAAATAGCCAGACTAGATCTTTCCCCGATCTCATCCTGAGAATTTCAAGGTATTCTAATTAATGTGAACATTTATCTCCTGTGTTCCCCTGTGTGCTTTACAGTCATGGAAAGATCAGCATGACCAAGCATGATCAGCATGACTAATGGTTGGTTTAATTCCATTACAACATTTCTGGGTTCATCTTAATTTTTTTACAACTGCCTTGTCAGTTTCCAAAGCCCCCTGCTGTGAGTCCTCAGCCAACTCTCTTCATAGGCAATGGTGTTTAGTCATATAGTTGCCCTTGTGACTTCAAAACTGATTGCTGCTTGCATTTGAAATAGTTTGAAGACTGGTTCTTGTTTGGAATAATAACTGCTACCCCATAACTTCCGATTAAAATTGTATTATCCTTACCATGAACCATAGGAAAAGTTATTATCCTGAATCATTATTCAGAACCACTGGACCCAGCAGACAGTTCATCAGTTCTTGCTTATACATTTATGTGCAGTTGACAGACAGATAGTTGACCTGCACAGAGCAAGGGAAACCATCAGAGGCAAAATGGCTTTTGTAGTAGATCGCAGATGTTTGCAGTTTTGACCTTCAGAAATCCTGGTCTCTATATGGTTGTGGAAGTGGACTGTATATACTGCGACATGGGCAGTACCTCCTGTGACTTTGACTCTCCCTCTACCTCCCTGTTTTCTCCACTCTATGATATTCCCTACACTGCTGTTGCTGCTCCCTTGTACCTCTCCAGACCTGTATGAAGCTACCATTTTGAGCAGTCAAAAGGCAGCTTTGTGTGACACTTTAACATTGCCCAATAATCTCAAATTCCATAAAGATGTGGGAAACAGAAGAAGGAGTAGGTCAGCCAGCTCCTCGATCCTACTCTGGTGTTCAATAAAATCGTGGCTGATCCAGTCTTGGCCTCAACAGCACTTTCCCTCTCTCCGAAGACACACTTGTAGATTAAATGTCTGTCAGTTTCCACCTTGAGTACATTTATAGCACATTTCCACCTTCAATAATACAGCTTCCACATGTTATGGAAAATTCCAAAAAAACTTTCTACCTTCTGAGAAGATAATATTTTTTCTCATTTCTATCAGAAATGGTTGATATATTACTCTGAAACAATGTCCTTTATTTCTACATTGCCTTACTGGTGAAATATCAGCACCCAACCTGCTCACAATCTTATATGTTTCAATAAGCTTTGAAGCTTTAAAACACTAATATAATTGAACCCAATTGCTCAATATTTTTTCCTACATCAATCCTTCATCAGAGGAATCCAGTGAACCTTCTCTACTTTCACCATAAATATTAAGACTAAAACTGTATTCAGAACTCTCCGTGCAATCTTAGCATTCCTCTGCAGTCCCTTGCATTAACACATCTCTAAAATTCCTGTCCTTTGTAATAAAGGCCAACATCCCTTAAACTTTCCTAATTACTTATTCATTCTCAAACTAACTTTTTGTAATTAATGTACTAGAATCCCCTTCATTCTGCTTCCAATCCATGTAAATAAGTGACTCCCTCATTTCTAATTTCAAAGTAGACAAGCTCACATTTTCTGTATTATATTTCACCTGGTAAATTATTGATACTCACTTAAATTATCAGCTTTACGAGAGTCATAGAGTTATAGAGTGATACACCGTGAAAGCAGGGCCTTTGGCCAACATGTCCCAGCTACATTAGTCCCACCTGCCTGTGTTTGGTCCATATCCCTCCAAACCATGTACTTATCTAACTGTTTCTTAAACATTGGGATAGTTGTTGCCTCAACTACATCCTCTGGAAGCTTATATCATACAACCATCATCCTTTGTGTCAAAAAGTTACCCCTCACCTTAAAACTATGTCCTCTAATCCTCGATCAAGGACTAATCAAGGAGAGTGTCATCTCGGCCCTCAGAGATGAGGAAAGGTTTCATCCAGAGGTAGCTTAATTCGGGTCAGTGAGGAGATATGGCTCAAGCTTAAAAATAAGAAAGGTATGATCACTCAAATGGGATTGTACTATAGGCCTCCCAGCAGCCAGTGGTTAATAGAGAAACAAATATGCAGACAAATGCAGAATGATGCAAAAGCAACAACATTGTCATAGTGGAATAGTCCAACTCAAGGAAGGAACATACTGGACCTAGTAGTGGGAAGCAAATCGATAAGATGATTATGAATATGCATATGTCTGGACCATTGGGAGTGCACTAAATTGGGGTATTGGAATACGGGAACCTTGGGTGAGCAGAGAGATTGTAAATTTGGTCAAAGAGAAAAAGGAAGTCTATGTAAGATGAAATCAACAAAGTCAGTTTGAAGAAGAACTTCCAGCAATGTCTTTAGACTTTAGAGATGCAGTGTGGAACCAGGCCCTTTGGCCCACTGAGTCCGCGCCAACCAGTGACCCCCTGTATACTGGCCCTATCCTACACACTAGGGCCAATTTATAATTTAGAGAAGCCAATTAACTTACAAACCTGTACATCTTGGAGTGTGGGAGGAAACCCGAGTACCCGTAGAAAACTCACGCCGTCACAGGGAGAAGGTACAAACTCTGCATAGATGTCACCCATAGTCAAGTTTGAACTCAGGTCACTGGCATTGTAAGGCAGCAACTCAACTGTTGCGCCACTGCAACATAGAATCAAACACCCTCAACCATTGGTGCTCACATTTTCACTGTCAAATTTGAAATGTTATCACACTACAATTATTTTCCTTCTCTATAAAATGATTAATGAATCTGCGTGGTTAAGGTATATAGCTAATTGGGATAGCAGGAACATAAATTCATGATAATTATTACAGTACATGATGAACAAGAAGCAAAATGTACGTATGATTAATAACACATGGAAAAAGCAGCAGGGCAGCTTACACTTTGTTCTTGCTGTAATGGTTTTCTTCATGTCGATCATCTCTGCAAACTGGTCTGGACCTTAAAACTAGACAAGCCAATAATTTAACCTTATATTCTCACCGAGATACTGGAGGATCTTGGTGGCATAACCGTTGTATCTGATGACTTTCTCAGTACTGGATCTGATAGATAATAATAAAAAATGATCACTGAAGGCTTTTTAAAGGGAAGCAATATGCAAAATGTCACCACTCTCTGATGCCATTTTAAACTCAACTCTCCCATCCCATTTTCAGAAGACAGGTAGCAACATAGGTTTTCCTCAGATTGGGAACATGCCCGAGAACACTTAGCTTATTGTTGAAAAATCTAAGTAATTTCTTAAGTGCGATGTCAAACAAAACAATTAAAATGACAACATCCCTTACTCTTCATCAATTCTGCTCTGCAATAGCAAGGCTTGGTTTCTACAGTATTTACCAATAGTTTCTGCAAAGAATGTCTAACTGTACCTTTCCAGGACTAGTCAAGTCAAACATGTCAAACAAACTTTATTGTCATTTAGAAATACATTGATATATGCAGTTCCAAACGAAATTCTGTTGCATTTGGCTCCCTGTGCAACACGATAATTAACAGAAGGATAAACATGGATAAAATGGATAAAAAGGATAAAAGGATAAATAGACAATGGTGGCAGTCCATTACATGGCATTCAGGAGTCTGATGGCTCGTGGGAAGAAGCTGTTGCAGAACCTTGATGTTCTGCTCCTTTGTCCTTGCTGCGATATAGTTTGCCCGAGGGCAGCAGAGTGAACAGTCCGTGATGGAGATGTGTGGGGTCTTTTATAATACTGCTGGCCTTAGACATGCAACGTTTGGTCGCAATATCCCCAATTGAGGGGAGAGAGGTCCCGATGATTTTTTCCGCTGTCCTCACCACTCTCTGCACGGACTTCCAGTCAGAGGCTTTACAGTCCCCAAACCAGACAGAGATACAGCTGGTCAAAATACTCTCTATGGTGCCCTTGTAGAAAGTGGTGAGGATGGGATGGGGGAGGTGAGCTCTTCTCATCCGGCGCAGAAAGTGCAACCGCTGCTGTGCTCTCTTAACTGTTGATAAGATGTTATTCGACCAGGTCAGAGTGTTTGTGATCTGCACCACCAGGAACTTTGTACTACTGACCACCTCCACATCACTGTCCTTATGCTGACCTTATAAAGATGGCTGGTCGGCATAAATGTATTGTAAAACAGTTGTGTGGATGAGCATAAAACTGAACTGCTCTCCTTACGTCATCAACTCTTAACAAGCAATTTTACTCTTATTTGATCCAATATTTTTTTTTATATTTGACATCAATCACTTTGATCTGATGTTTAAAAATGTACAAAGCACAGAGGTTAGGTTCTCTCAACCAATCCTTTCCCACTGGCAAGTAAGACTGCAGTAGGCTGCATTGAATATTTATTGGTGTCTATTTGCCTGACTTTTATACTTCACAAATGCTATTCACTCTTTTCCACCGGCAACTTCATACTACATTTGAGGAAACTGCAATGTTCAGCACATTAATTTGAATTTAATGAAAACTCCCATACAAATACATTTTATTTCTGTTTCCATTTGGTTACCTATTTCTCTGAGCCAGGACAGGCAGTTGCACATTGGAATTGATCTCTATTGAACCATACATTATAGCTGAAACCTGTGCCAAAGGGCATTGATATTTTCGATGATTTTAACAATCAACACAAATCCAAGCTAATAAACTCACGAGTATTAAAATGTTCCCATGATATTTAGCAATGTTACAAAATTGAGATTTTAAAAATCAAGTCTGCAATTTATCCCATCAAATAAAGCATAAAAAGAAGTTTAATTTGACACCTAATTCACTTTCATATCTTCAGTATTAAGAAAATTATGACCATTTTCATACTCGGAAATTAGCGTTTTGTTCCCCATTGCCTTTCAATTGACTTAACTCAAAAGCTGTGATCTAGAACCGTTAAAAGCCCATAACTTTCTTAAAAATTAAGAGAACTCAATGAATTTTTCAGTTATTATAGATTGAAACATTCTGAAACAAATATGAAACCATCTTACTTGGATGACCTGAAATTAAAGCATATAATTAGTTAGTTATCTAATTGTAGCTAATTACAAAATTCAATGAGTAGATCTAAACATCTATCCATTTCTTAAGAAAAGATAAACTTTTAAATTGCCTAAGTGTCCAAATAACATTCACACAATAATCCACAATATAACATAATTTTTAAATCTCATTTTCATGAATTTCTCAGCCAAATTGAATGAATTTAGTGTTTAATGCCTGTAAATTAATGGCCATTTAAATCAACTAGCGAGTGGGTTTTAGTGGAATGCGGTGGATTGGAACGTTGTGGTTTGCTGTGAAGTCGGTATAAAAAATACAGCCGGTTCATACATTTTTTTTGGACCCCATTTCGCAACATGAAAATATTATTAAAGGCTCCATAAAAAAACCATTTAATATAAAAATAAACTATTTACCTTTTTTTCTCCCCTACGCAAAATCCTTCCCATTGTCGACTCTCACGGCTTTTGAAGGTGATTTTTAAATTACTCTAGATAATAAATAATCTAGCGTCATTTAAAAATACCTTCAATAATGAAATGTCGGAGCGATTTTTTCTTCCGCAACAAAATCGCCCGACATTGATCGATTTGCCCAGTCTGAAGAAAAACGGCACTTTAAGCCCGCCCCCGTCTGAAAGGCGCCAAAGTCGCGCACACAGGGAGCGGCAGAACTGCAGCGCTGCTCAAGGTAAGTTTTGTATCATACGTATCATATTTCCTTTCTTTGGTCTTTTGCTTCGAGAACTGATTTGTCATTTGAGTAATCATCACTAAGATAAATGCTCTTATTCAGGATACATAATTAGACATAAATATTGGAAACTTGGACTTGCATCCCATTTAGAGCCCAATTATTTCACATCCTTTAAAATGAATAATAGTGCATGGACCTCATAACTGAACACCTGATGTACAACCCAGCTGCCAAAACTCAAAGGCAATCACAGAAAAAGAAGTATCACCCAGGGGCTTATAAAACTTAGGATAGTTCCTTTTAGCATTTCAGTGTTTGTAGAGCATCCTTAGAAGTATCTCAATATTTGTAGAATGCTGTAGATTGAAAAGCTTGAAATACTCTGACCTCAGGGGACATCAACTTGGGATCATTCTAAGCAGCCACAAGGGAAATCACAGTGGTCAGTCTGCTTGATCCCTTGACCTTTGGAAAGCTGACACTTTATTTTTCGTGCAATAAAGGAATGACAGGTTGCAAAATATATCGACTTTTTTTTTGTAAGCTGAGGAGTCTACTGAAATAAAAGAATGTCTGTGAATGTATGAATTCTGAAACAAATCATTTCACCTTGCCTTATCTATCAAATTACTTCAACTCCCCCTCCCATTCTGTATCTGACCTATCGGTCCTGGGTGTCCTCCACGGCCAGAGTGAGCAATACCACAAGTTGGAGGAACAGCTCCTCATAATCCACTTGGGGAGTCTGCATCCTCTGGGCTTAAACATTGAATTTTCTCAATTCTGTTAACCCTTGCTGTCTCCTCCCCTTCCCACCTCCCCCTCAGCCCTCGGGCCCTGGCATTCCCTCTCTCTCTCTCTCTCTCTATCTCTCCCACACCCAAGTCACACTAGCTTCTCATTTTCACACTACAAACAGCTTACAATGGCCTGTTTCCTTGATCATCTATACTTTTTTGCATATCTTTCATTCATTGTTCTTTATCTCTCCGCAGCACCGTCTATATCTCTCGTTTCCCTGATCCCTAACCAGTCTGAAGAAGGGTCTCGACCCAAAACGTCACTTATCTCCTTCGCTCCTTAGATGCTGCTGCACCCGCTGAGTTTCTCCAGCCTTTTGTGCACCAAATTACTTACATGTTTCGGAACTGTATCCTTCTATGATCACTGGAATTATTTTCCAAGGGCTACAGATTCCGGTAATAATTTGTACCAATTATATAACAATTTATTTTGAATTAATGAGATAAATCTAATTACTCCATTTAAAAACAGGCTTGAATGCTGTTTCTTTTTAAAAAAACTAATACCTAATGCAAGTTAATAAATGGGGAATTCAACATCCTTTCTTTTATATGCTTTTAAAGCAAATCTTTTTGCCTTTCCCAAAACACTTTCTCCCAGGCAATTGCCCGACCTAAAATCTCCAATTAAAAATTCATCTCCCTTACATGGTATCCTTAGTCCACTCTCACTAATTGAAAGCAATATCTTTACACGTGTTGAATTCACTGAAATAACTGCAATTGTATAGTTTGCTGGGTCACTATGGAGGGAAGTTAAGTGTCAACATTATGGAATCTGAGCAACTCAAAAGCAAGGGGTCTAAAGAGGTCAGAATGATTGAACTGTTGCAAGCAAAAATGTTAATGACAATAAGAGCAAGTTACGTTTCTACACATCGATAGATTCTTCGTTACTTACTGCTTCTTTCCAAATTTTTAATGATCCTATCGAAATGTTCATAAAAGTGGGCCAAAAGTGGAATTTGCAGTTTGCAAATTTTGTCCTGTGATTGTATCAGCATGAATAATTACAATCAAGTATTGTATCCTATCCGAAAATTGTGGATAGTTAAAGAATATATTCTTCATTATTTATCGGGGAACATTCCATGTAAACTATTTCTGAATCGAATAATTTATTTTATTTAGTTTTTTTTTAGGTTTGAGATACAGCACTAAAACATGCCCTTCGGCCCACCGTGTCCACACCGACCAGCAATCTCCGCACACTAACATCCTACACGCACTAGGGACAATTTATAATTTTACTGAGCCAATTAGCCTACAAACCTGTATGTTCTTGGAGTGTGGGAAGAAAGCGGTGCACCTGGACAAAACCCACCCAGGTCAGGGGGTGAATGTACAAACTTCGTACAGACAGCACCCAGAGTCAGGATTGAACCCGGTCTCTGCCACTGTAAAGCAGCAACTCTACCGCTGTGCTACTGTACTGCCCGGTGTTTATGTTTATAATTTTATGAGGGTCAACCCCAGAATTTACCTATGCACTGAATTTGGCAATAGAAGTTATCACATTTCTAAAACTTCTCTGTGCAACCTGCATTTCTACACACAGGTGAGAATGAAGCCAACCAGTTGATTTGAATGATGGAGAAGTAAAGATTGAACTAGCATAGAAACTTACAAAACATAGGAAAATAGGTGTAGGAGTAGGCCATTAGGCCCTTCGAGCCAACACCACCATTTAATATGAGCATGGCTGATCATCTAAAATGGTAAGATTAAACGAGAACTTACCAGTTTGAAGTTTGATATTTATTTTATGAGGAGTCGAGTTGAGGGACTACGTGAAGCACCCCGTACAGCCGTTCGTGCGTCAATCTTCAAAGCAACGGTGTGAAATCACAGCAAATAATAACTGAAGTATAATGTAAGATAAAGACTAGAACTACCAGATGAAATCTATGAGGGCTGGGAGCGGAGGGCACGTAGTCCCTCAACTCGACTCCTCATAAAATAAAGATCAAACTTCAAACTGGTAAGTTCTCGTTTAATCTTACTATTTTACTTCGGAGTCATGTGAGTGACTACGTGAAGACTTCAAAGCTCTGTGATTTCATGCCGTGTGAAACGAGTATACACAACCACAGCTGCTTCATTGACAAATGAAGGGAAAACATTCATAATGCATACAGTCATAACATAGATGTAAAACATGCTGATGCGGTTTAAATGAAACAATAATATTTCCATCTCTCACCCAGATGGAACATATAACCAGAACATAAATAGAGTTAACAATACTCCTGGTGCACCAATGGGTCATTACAGATGTTTGGAGATTCATTCGATGGACCATACTCCAGCCGCAACAATGCGACCCAGTGGAACATAAATACCCTGGCTGCTGATGTTGTAGCAGCCCTGGTGGAATGAGATCTGGAAACAGAATCCATTAGTACATAACATAACTCAGTTTTCCTCATCTGGAATGCCATGAACAATACGTTCTCCCAAATTCTTTGTGACTAACAACATTGCTAGTCCAGAACTCCAAGGCTCTTGATGACCTTGACATATTGTTGTATACATGTGTGCTTACCTTATCAAAGGTCCCCTGGTATGCCTGTGACTATTTTGAAACCTGACCCCCTTCTGGTCTGCTCAAGTATTTATAACATTATATATTATAATTTACAGACATTATCATCCTGTACCATCACAATTATTTAGCGACTGAACCTGCTGCACTAAACCAGTGCCAGAAGGATAACTACCTAATAAACTCCAGCCAAATTTAAGGATATAGTTGCTGCCTCCTGGTGAAATAGTGTTCACAAATATCAACATCGCATATGGCATTATACTGGTCCTGGGACCCATGTTGAAGATATCCTACCCCTTGATAACCGGTGTGGACCCGACAGAGTGAGTCTTGTTTGCTACAGCCAATTCAATGAGGAAGCTCATCGAGCCAATTAATGGCCGTATAACTCCATAAGTAACAGACAATCATTTAGCATGAACTTGAAACATTAGCAATCAATACCATTTTCCATGGAACATAAGCATAACAAACTCTTTCATCTCCTGGAAAAGAAATTCAGCCGTTTGGTGCTATGCAAACACTTTGAACACATAGAAGGATAGATGTAACAACCCAAACCTTAGGGCAGTTTGTTAGACCTGCAGAACATAACTTTGAGTTTATCATGCAACATCTGATTTCCGAAGCCTCAGGCTGAACAAGCAAATTCAAGTTTAAAATAACCAATAAGGTTATATAATTATTCGCAACAAATCAGGAATCAATTTGCATAATCACACAATAGGAACTTAAAGCCTCTTAATGACTTTATGTGAAACCTCGATTGATGAGACAAAATGGAGGTAGCCATAAAAGACCCACCTGCTCCTTTTGGCGAGAATGTATCTTTCACCACTGCTATGCCAAATATTTTGCAACCAGTGAAATAAACATGAAACCAACATACATATGTATACACATATACATATATTCATATGAGGTGTTCCATTGAACCAGAATTTCATAATACAGTGCAATTCAACACCAACTCTGTGTTGCCATTACCCACACTTGATGATTCTCCTGTGGCAACAAAATTATGTAACCATTCCAGTGATTCTTTAACCGATTGCACCCTCGTGACTAACATATGCCATCATCACAATGCATCAACCTGAACATGAGCATGACAATATGCTTATTTGTCCAATCACTCTATAGCCCATACAATGCCCGTAGAGGCTATAAATAGTTGATACTAATAACAGAACTTTTTGGGCAAGTCATGCAAATCTGTTCCATCTCCAAACTCGAGATGATCTTTCAGCTACTTGGTAACTACCTTAAATAGCAACTGTGGCCCGATTTCCGAGCCAGTCTAGCAAGACAATTATGGTCCTTATACTGAACCTGTCCAATTCTAATCTGCTTGAAAACCAATATTGTACATTTTACATTTACCGTTCAAAGTAGCTGATAATGTCTCCATCATTTGTACTGTATAACTAAGTATACACCTTACCAAACTGCAAGTGGTCCCTTAATTGTAGAGTAGCACAAGTCCAGTGCATGGAACCTCTGGCCAGCTTTCATGCTGCCAGCAACTTCAGTGAACCGCTACTGCCAAAAAAGACATGGGATGCATTGTTGCCAAAACTATGAAACCTTGCTTGTTCCAATAGCTTGTGCTTCGCCCTCCAGGTTACACCTATGGAAAAGTCTTACCTGAATAGAAGATTCGGCAGCCAACTGTAATGTCCCCCTGAAAGCGGTGTTCACTGCATATTGTGTTTGGGATGGTAACTTTCTTGCCAGGCCTAGACCTCTGGCACATGCCCCGATCTCTTGGGCATGCTCTATGGCTATACCCTCATACTCGGCGTTTAACTATACCAATCCCACATGCTCACCTCTTACATGAGGGAGCCATAAAGCAGGCCTGCTACAAAGCCCTGCTGACACCATTTCCCATTTAGGCCATTAGCACCAATTTGCAATAGAATAAAAGGTTTACCTAACAACTACTAGAGCAGTAATGAACACTGTTTGTCCATCATCGTGACATTATTAATTTCAGCTGGTGTTAACAATGACCCAGATGGCACTTACTAATTAACCATTTAACAAAATAACTGTTGCACTACTTACACACCTGAATTGCATCTATACAATTAACAATTAGTCCAACGACTAGAACTGTTTTATACCAACAACTGTTACCAAAGTCTTATTGACTGCAATCTGTTGCCCAGGCCGGCATCATGGCCAATTGAATACCTAAAAGTAAATCCCAACATCCTACAAATCTATTTGATAGGACTTAATCTAACTGGATAGAGGAGCCCAATTTCTCAAATAGTTTGAGACTAGACAGCAGATTTTAGAACAAGCGCTTTTAAAAACTGTGTATAGTTTACTTTGAATACTTTTGTCATCATTCTGTTATATTGCCTTATCCTAACAATGCCTCCTCATCCCCCATGATCACTGTGAATGGGAATACCCTACTAAACTGCTATTCCCATAAAGCAGCCCTAACAAGGTACCCCTGGTGCCCATGAAGCAGCCCTGAACAAAGTAGCTGCTGGCCCGGACTTTCGCATTGCCCAGTATTTGCCATAGATTTGGCATTCTCATCAAGCAGCCCTGAGCAAAGGTGCTGCTGGCATAACCTCTCCAATAGGCTAGCCTACCATAACTTGGCATTCCCTTAGAGCAGTCCTGAGCAAAGGTACTGCTGGCACCGCCTCTGCAATAGGCTAGCCTGCCATAGTTTGGTATCCCCATGAGCAGCCCTGAGCAAAGGTGCTGCTGGCACAGCCTCTCCAATAGGCTAGCCTGCCATAGCTTGGCATCCCCATGAGCAGTCCTGAGCAAAGGTACTGCTGACACAGCCTCTCCATCAGGCTAGCCTACCATAGCTTGGCATCCCCATTAGCAGTCCTAAACAAAGGTACTGCTGACACAGCCTTTCCCATAGGCTGGCACTGTCATAACTTGACATTCCCATGAAGCAGCCCTACCCAAAAGTGCTGCTCTCTAAATTAATTCCCAGAGGTGAAATCTCCCAACTTTCCCAATTGTACTGACTATTTTGTCAGTTGTCCCCATATCCTGTGGATTATTGTAGCTTGGGAAACCCATCGGTGAATTTCCCCTCACCAGGAATCCATATATATATACAACCCAGCCTAACCTTTAGGTTTGTTTTAACCCCATGCGCTGGGGACTACTGCGATGTAAACCGCATATATTTGGGTTTCCCCTGCACCGGGAACCCAGCTTAACCATTTAAGCTAGTTTTACCCAATGTCCCCGGGACTACTGCGGTCTAGAACCGCATATACTTGAGTTTCTCCTCCCCGGGAACCCAGGCAGACCGTTCAGGTCTGTTACGCCCCATCCCCTAGGGACTACTGCGGTCTAAAACCGCACTATTCTCGGGTTTCCCCTCCCCGGGAATCCAACGTGTGGAGTCACTCACCGCGTTATCAGTGACTCCGATCGCGAACCCGACTTTCCCAGCTCTCCGCTCCCGCGGTCGGACCAGGGTTTTCCCCCAAAGCCCTAGGCTGGTTCCCTCGTCGGCTATCGCGAACATCCACTGCAAAAACCCCGGAGGTTCCTGCAGAGACCTAGAACAGGTAAGAAAAATAACACTTACCTGCAACTTTTTTAGACTTACCATGGAGGAGCTGCGCTGCTCCACAGTCGTCTGCACGAAAAACGTCTGACGCAATGACGCACGAACGGCTGTACGGGGTTCTTCACGTAGTCACTCACGTGACTCCGAAGTAAAATTAGTACCCTGTTCCTGCTTATTCCCCATATCCCTTAATTCCTTTAGTCCTAAGAGCTATATCCAACGCCTTCTTGAAAACATCCAGTGAATTGGCCTCCACTGCATTTGTGGCAGAGAATTCCACAGATTCACAACTCTCTGGGTGAAAATGTTCTTCCTCATCTCAGTCCTAAATGGCCTACCCCTTATTCTTAAACTGTGACCCCTGGTTCTGGACTCTCTCAAATTCAGGAACATTTTTCCTGCATCTAGCCTGTCCAATCCTTTAAGAATTTTATATGTTTCTATAAGATCTCCTCTTATCCTTCTAAATTCCAGTGAATACAAGCCCATTCGACCCATTCTTTAATCATATGTCAGTCCTGCCATCCCGTGAATTCATCTGGTAAACCTACACCGCACTCCCACAATAGCAATAATATTCTTCCTCAAATTAGACCAAATTTGCACACAATACTCCAGGTCCTGTCTCACCAGGGCCTTGTATAACTGCAGTAGGACCTCCTTGATCCTAACCTCAAATCCTCTTGCAATGAAGGCCAACATTCAATTAGCTTTCTTAACTGTCTGCAGGAACTAATTGTAAAGAACATGCACGCACACAAGGAATTCTTTACTATAGCTTTATTAACTACACACACATTACTGCCCTAGCTGTACATGGTCTGTCACGTTCACTAGAGAGGGAGCTAGGGGATGGGAAGACACAGATATACTTCATTATACGGGAGTGGTTAGCAGAGTTATGTAACTACAATTAAAGGGACATGCAATAATCATCTACATCCTTCCTCTACAAAAGAAAGGAAAGTGACAGCCGACTATGTCTCATGCGCTAGGGCAAATGAAAAACAAAGAAACAATAAAGCAGTACCGATTCATATGTATTCGCCATAACGGTCAGGCGGCTGCACGAGACGGCCAGAGCGGGTCCGCATCCCGCTCACACCTCCCTCCCCCCACGGGAACCAGCAGAACCGGAGCGGGAGTGGAAACCCTGGCAGGAGAGGCGCGGGGCGGCGAGTGCCGCGGCGACGAGGGGGAGGAGGGGGGTGAGACAGGTGGAGAGACAGGGACAGGCACGGGACGAAGAACCGGGACGGACCGGGGGGGCTCAGGGCCAGGGAAAGCCGGAGGCGGCAGAGCAGACATGGGGGAAGCATGCGGGACAGCAGGAGGGGGTGGAGGCTCATCCACCAGGCGAAGGTGCTGACGGGACCTACGGTAGACCGTACCATCAAGGTTAACCAAGTAAGAACGAGGTGAACCGGCAGATCCGACGACAACTGCAAGCCTGGGGTGACCGGAGGTGGAACGCATGCGGACAACCTGGCCAGGAGACAGAGGAGGAGGAACGCGGCAGGACCTGTCATGGGAGCGCTTCTGGATGAACTGCTTTTCAGCAATACGCTCACGGACCATGACAGGCTTCAGTACGGAGGGGGTAAGGTTTGTTGGGCTACCGGAATGGGGGGGCGCGTGACTCGGGACATGAGGCGCTGCGCTGGGGACCCCAGGACGTGGTCGCGGGGAATGTTACGGAGGTTCAGGAGAGCAAGGTAGATATCAGATTTGGAAACGCGGCAACGTTCCAACAATCCCTTCGCACTGCGGACAGCGCGCTCAGCTAGGCCGTTGCTTTGAGGGTATTCAGGGCTGCTGGTGTAGTGCCGAAAGTTCCAACGGTCAGCAAAGTCCTTGAACTCCGCGCTGGTGAACTGGCTGCCGTTGTCTGTCTGCAGGCTTGCAGGAGACCCACAGGTGGCGAAGTGGCGGCGCAGCTTCTCAATGACAACAGAGGATGAGAGAGAGGACAGCTGGTCGACCTCAAACCAGTTCTAGTAGGAGTCGACAAGCACCAAGAAGTGCTTGCCGTGCCATTCGAAAATGTCGGTCGCCAGCGCAATGTGAATAATTTGAATCTTCTTATACATTATATCGTTCAGGCAAAAGAATAAATCGGGGAAGGTGGTGCATCCATGGATAACAAGGGAAATCAGGGATAGTATAAAAACAAAAGATGAGGCATACAAATTTGCCAGAAAAAGCAGCCTACCGGAGGACTGGGAGAAATTCAGAATCCAGCAGAGGAGGACAAAGGGCTTAATTAGGAAAGGGAAAATAGATTATGAAAGGAAACTGGCAGGGAACATAAAAACTGACTGCAAAAGTTTTTATAGATATGTAAAGAGAAAGAGACTAGTTAAAACAAATGTTGGTCCCTTGCAGTCAGAAACAGGTGAATTGATCATGGGGAACAAGGACATGGCAGACCAATTGAATAACTACTTTGGTTCTGTCTTCACTAAGGAAGACATAAATAATCTGCCGGAAATAGCAGTGGAACGGGGGTCAAATAAGATGGAGGAACTGAGTGAAATCCAGGTTAGCCGGGAGGTGGTGTTGGGTAAATTGAACGGATTGAAGGCCGATAAATCCCCAGGGCCAGATAGTCTGCATCCCAGAGTACTCAAGGAGGTAGCCACAGAAATAGTGGATGCATTAGTGATAATTTTTCAAAATTCCTTAGATTCTGGAGTAGTTCCTGAGGATTGGAGGGTAGCTAATGTCACCCCACTTTTTAAAAAAGGAGGGAGAGAGAAAGCGGGGAATTACAGACCAGTTAGTCTAACATCGGTAGTGGGGAAACTGCTAGAGTCAGTTATTAAAGATGGGATAGCAGCGCATTTGGAAAGTGGTGAAATCATTGGACAAAGTCAGCATGGATTTACGAAAGGTAAATCATGTCTGATAAATCTGATAGAATTTTTCGAGGATGTAACTAGTAGAGTGGATAAGGGAGAACCAGTGGATGTGTTATATCTAGACTTTCAGAAGGCTTTCGACAAGGTCCCGCATAAGAGATTAGCATACAAACTTAAAGCACACGGTATTGGGGGTTCAGTATTGATGTGGATAGAGAACTGGCTAGCAGACAGGAGGCAAAGGGTAGGAGTAAACGGGTCCTTTTCAGAATGGCAGGCAGTGACTAGTGGGGTGCCGCAAGGCTCAGTGCTGGGACCCCAGCTATTTACAATATATATTAATGATTTGGACGAGGGAATTCAATGCAACATCTCCAAATTTGCAGATGATACCAAGCTGGGGGGTATAGTTAGGTGTGAGGAGGATGCTTGGAGGCTGCAGGGTGATTTGGATAGGCTGAGTGAATGGGCAGATGCATGGCAGATGCAGTACAATGTGGATAAATGTGAGGTTATCCACTTTGGTGGCAAAAACATGAGGGTAGACTATTATCTGAATGGTGGCAGATTAGGTAAGGGGGAGATGCAACGAGACCTGGGTGTCATGGTACACCAGTCATTGAAAGTAGGCATGCAGGTGCAGCAGGCAGTGAAGAAAGCAAATGGTATGTTAGCATTCATAGCGAAAGGATTTGAGTATAGGAGCAGGGAGGTTCTACTGCAGTTGTACAGGGTTTTGGTGAGGCCACACCTGGAGTAATGCGTACAGTTTTGGTCTCCAAATCTGAGGAAAGACATCCTTGCCATAGAGGGGGTACAGAGAAGATTCACCAGACTGATTCCTGGGATGTCAGGACTTTCATATGAGGAAAGATTGGATAGACTCGGTTTGTACTCGATGGAATTTAGAAGATTGAGGGGGGATCTTATAGAAACCTACAAAATTCTTAAGGGGTTGGACAAGCTAGATGCTGGAAGATTGTTCCCGATGTTGGGGGAGTCCAGAACAAGGGGTCACAGTCTAAGGATAAGGGGGAATTCCTTTAGGACCGAAATGAGGAAAACATTCTTTACACAGAGAGTGGTGAGTCTCTGGAATTCTCTGCCACAGAAGGTAGTTGAGGCCAGTTCATTGGCTATATTTAAGAGGGCGTTAGATGTGGCACTTGTGGCTAAAGGGATCAGGGGGTATGGAGAGAAGGCAGGTACGGGATACTGAGTTGGATGATCAGCCATGATCACATTGAATGGCGGTGCAGGCTCGAAGGGCCGAATGGCCTACTCCTGCACCTATTTTCTATGTTTCTATGTTTCTATGTTTCATCGGGGAAAGAAGTATCACTCCTATATTATAAGGGGAACAATCCTCTTTCTCCATTCTTGTCCAATCTACTTGTTGGGCAGAACTGTCCAACCAATAAATTATATTTTTTATATTCACTGCCCAATAGTAGTACAACAAATTAGAGTGTCAGTCACCCTGATTCTTTAGATTTACACAAATGTTTTCTTTGAATTCTATGTGATTTATAGTCCCATGTGAAGTTTGTAATATCAGAGTCTAGTTTTTTAAATGATTTTTTTGGTAAATATATTGGTATTGATTGAAATAGGTACAGTATTTGTGGTAAAAATATAATTTTTATAGCATTTATTCTGCCTATTAAGGACATCGGCAGTGTTTTCCAGAATTTAATCAACCCATTTAATTTAGTTAATGATGGCATATAATTTGCGTTGAGTAATGATTTATATTTCCTAGTAATTTGGATACCCTTGAACTTGAATTTTTCTGTTGCAATTCTAAAAGGGAATTTCAACAGATGTGTCGGCTCTTGAGGTTTTATCGTCATAATTTCGCTTTTGTTCCAGTTTATTCTATATCCTGAAAAATAACCAAATTCCTTTATTAAATTTAATATATTTGGTATGCTGGTTTGCAAATTTGTAATATTTAATAGTATGTCGTCTGCATATAATGAAATTTTATTATTTGAGTGTTTGGTATTATATCCATGAATTTTCGGATGACTTCTTATACTTTCTGCTAAAGGCTCTATCACTTGTGCAAATAGCAGGGGCGATAATGCACACCCTGTCTATTGCCCCTTGATAAATTGAATTTTGGGGATAATACATCAATAGTCAATATTCTAACCGTCGGCTTATCATATAATAATTTTACCCATGAGATAAGATTATTTCCCATATTAAATTTTTGCGATACTTTGAATAAATATTGCCATACTACTTGATCAAAAGCTTTTTCTGCATCCAATGAAATAATTGCTAAGTCTTTCTCTTCAGTTTTATGTGAGTACATTATATTAAACAGCCGTCGCAAATTGTTGAATGAGTATCTCTTGGGTATAAACCCCATTCGGTCCGGGTTTATTAGTTTGCTAACATATTTACTCAATATACTCGCTAGGGTCTTTGCTAATATTTTGTGATCTGTATTTAGGAGTGCTATGGCTCTATATGAGCCTGGGCATTCTAGATCTTCATCCTTTTTTGGTATAAGTGTAATAGTTGACTCGGTTAGTGTTTCTGGTAGTATATTTTCTTTAAAAGCATGTATATATAAATTTTGTAAGCGTGGAGGAATTATCTCGTAGAATCCTTCATAGAATTCATTACTAAAGCCGTCTGGTCCTGGCGTTTTACCATTCTTCAATGAATTTATTGTTTCTTCTATTTCCTTTAGTGTAATCTGAGCTCCTAGTTCTTCTTGTTCCAACGTATTCAGTTTTGGAAGATTACAATTGTCTAAGAAGTTTGTAATTTTAGTATTATTTGCAGAAGTTTTAAATGTATATAGATTTTGATAAAATTGAGCAAATCTTTTATTAATGTCTTTAGGTAATGTTAGTAATTCACCTTTATCTGATTTAATTTTAGTGATTGTATTTTCTGTTTCCCGCTTTTTCAGTTGACGTGCCGAGAGTTTATGTGGTTTATCACCAAATTCAAAATTGTCTTGTTTTGTAATTTGAAATAATCAAGTCAAGTCAAGTCAAGTCAAGTTTATTTGTCACATACACATACGGGATGTGCAGTGAAATGAAAAGTGGCAATGCCTGTGGACTTTGTGCAAAAAACAAACAAACAAACAAACAAACAACCAACATACTACAAACAGAATCACATGTTCTTTTCCATAATAAAATATAGTGGGCGGTATTGTGGTACAGTAACTGTTTTAGAATTAGTCCTTGGTGAGATAGGAGTTTACAGTCTGAATGGCCTCTGGGAAGAAACTCCTTCTCCTCCTCTCCACTCTCACAGCATGAGAACAGAGGTGTTTGCCTGACCGTAAGAGCTGGAACAGTCCATTGCAGGGGTGGAAGGGGTCTCCCATTATCTTGTTGGCTCTGGAGTTGCACCTTCTGATGTATAGTTCCTGCAGAGGGGCAAGAGAAGTCCACATAGTGCGTTCAGCTGAACGCACTACTCTCTGCAGAGCCTTCTTGTCCTGGGCAGAGCAATTCCCAAACCAAATTGTGATGTTTCCTGACAAGATGCTTTCCACAGCCGCAGAGTAGAAGCACTTGAGGATCCTCGGAGACACTTTGAATTTTCTCAATTGCCTGAGGTGGTAAAGGCGCTGCCTTGCCTTACTCACGAGTGCTGCAGCGTGCGATGTCCATGTCAGATCCTCAGAGGTGTGGACTCCCAGGTATTTAAAACAACTCACGCTATCCACAGCATCCCCATTTATCCTCAATGGTGTGTACGTCCTCGGATGATGTGCCCTCCTAAAGTCCACGATCAGCTCCTTCATTTTTTTGATGTTCAAGAGGAGGCTGTTGTCCTGACACCAGAGTGCCAGATCAGCTACCTCCTCTCAGTAGGCTTTCTTGTCTGAGATCAGGCCCACCACCACTGTGTCATCAGCAAACTTGATTATCGAGTTGGAGCTGAACCTAGCCACACAGTCATGTGTGTACAGGGAGTACAATAGGGGGCTGAGGATGCAACCCTGGGGGGATCCTGTGCTCAGGATGAGGGACTTTGATGCATTCCCTCCCATCTTGTCTACCTGGGGCCTGGCGATGGGAAGGTTCAGGACCCAGGCACAAAGGGGGGTGTTGAGCCCTAATTCCAGCAGCTTTTCGGCCAGTCTAGTGGGGACTATTGTGTTGAAGGCTGAACTGAAGTCTATGAACAGCATCTTCACGTAGCCCCCCTTCTGGCTGTCAAGATGGGAGAGAGCGGTATGCAAAACATGGGAGACAGCATCGTCCGTGGATCTGTTCGGACGGTATGCAAATTGTAATGGGTCCATGTTGCAAGGGGGGAAGGCGCAGATGTGTTTCTTCACCAACCTCTCAAAGCATTTCATGACTACCGAGGTGAGGGCCATCGATTTTCTTGCCGATTAAATGTTATTTAATTTATATTTTAATATTGTTATCTTATTATTTTTATCTATGGTTGGTTCTTTGGCATTTTCTAAATCTAATTGTCTAATTTCTTGTTCTAACAGCAATTGTTCAGTGTTGTTCTTTTTATTTTGGAAAGCTTGATATGAAATTATAGTTCCTCTAATAAATGCCTTAAACGTTTCCCACAATAAGGAGGGTGAAATACCTGGTGTATCATTTGTCTCAAAGAAGAATATCATCTGATGTCTTAAATATGTACAACCTTGTGAGTTGTTTAAGATTTGGGGGTTAAACCTCCAGAATGATTTTTTATCAGACATTCCTTCTAATTTAAAAAAAAGTTAACGGGGAGTGATCAGAAATAATACTATTGTGATATTTAGAGTTACATGTATAGGGAATTAATTTTGTGTACACTAAAAAATAATCAATACGTGAATATGTTTTATGTACTATTGAATAAAATGAGTATTCCCTACCTACTGGATCAGCGATTCTCCATACATCTGTTATGTTTGTGTTTTTTATGTATGTATTTAGGAGTTCACTAGTTTTAGATTTTATTTTAATCCTTTTTTGATTTGCTGACTTATCCAGATATGGATCTAGAACGCAATTGAAATCTCCCCCTATTATCACATTTTGATAGTTAAATTCTGAAATTATATCCAGAATTTTACTAAAGAATTGGGGGTTATCAAAGTTGGGAGCATAAATATTTATCAAAGTAAGTGGAGTAGAGTGAATTTCTCCCGTAACTATGACGTACCTCTCCTCTTTATCTGCTATGATATTCTTTCATTTGAATGGTATACCTTTACGAATAATAATAGCCGTGGCTCTAGATTTAGAAGTAAGTGAAGAGTAGGATGTTTGCCCAATCCAATTTGCCTTCAATCTTATCTGTGTTTGATGTTTCAGATGTGTTTATTGTAAGAAGATTACAAGCACTGTTGAGTGCTTTTATTTGGGCAAAAATCTTACCCCTTTCAATTGGTTCATTTACGCCCAATATTCAAGCTACAGAACGTGATTCCTCCAGTTTTCTTGTGATTATCGTCTTGCATTGTAAATCATGTTAATACCTTAATAACATGATTAATACCTTAATATCATGTGAATAAGTGATATGGTGCAACCAAGTACCTCAGAACTCTAGGCGATGGGTGGTCATCCCCAGCTGTTAAATTTTGTTGGCGTCTCCCCTTCAAAATAGACCTTAGAAAAGACCAGAAGGTGTAAAGTGGTGAAAAGATAATTAAAGAACAAAAAGTGATATTATAATATCTAAAAATAGGGATATTATAATTTTTTTTTAAACACCTAAAGGTGGTAGAAAAATTCTTGTTGACTTCCGTAGCTGTTCTTGGTTCTTGTTTACTTGGTCCTCCAAAATATTCCAACTGGAATTTAAACTGGAGGTGGTGAAGGGAGGGGTTTAGCCAGAGAAGGTTATTGGGAAGAAAGTTGTTGTTGTACATTTTGCTCTGCTCCCTTGACCAATTATTATTAAAAGGAAGAGAGACCGGTTCAAAATTAAAAACTGTGGCGTCAGCATAAACATAGGCCACTTAAGCTCGAACCCTCGTCAGGAGAGGGCGGGCACACGACGTCATGGGCAGAGGGAGTGTCCTGGTACATAAGCTCTCTCACCACGAGACCCACCAGGAGTTTACCGGTAGCTGAGCCCGAGGGAACAACCTCGCTCAGCTACAACAACCCTACATATAGTTAGCGCACCCACTATATGTGTGACAACAGAATAAAGAACCACTTGCACCAACCTGATGTCTATTCTTTATTCGCCACGTATGGTGCCACTACATTGGTGACCCCCGACTGTCCGAATTTAAATTGGGTCTCACCTGAAGACGCAGCCTCGGGAGACCTGATGTCTGCAGCCGGCTGCCCAGCCCTGCAGAACTACGCTGCCGCCAACCAGGCCCTGCAGTGAGGTATGTCGCCCCTTCCTCACCTGCTGCTGCTCACCGGAGCTGAGAAGCCACGGCTACCGCCGCTCTCCCGCTCCCGGCAACGGGGCAGGCCCCGCTTCCAGACGGCACACCGCTCCAGGCCTTGCGTGACGGCCGCCGAGCTCCTCTGCATGACATGCCAGAAGCCGACCACCGGAGCGGAGAGGTTCTAGCAGCCGCCGCTGCCCCACCAGCTGCTGCAGGAGCTGCAAGCATTGCAGCCTCCTGCCCACGGCAGCCCCGACACACGCCCGACGGCCCTGGGAGCAGAGTGAGTACCTGCCACTCTCCCGCTCCCGACAACGGACCCCGGCTCCGGGCCTTGCACCGGAATGCAACTGACCGGGGACACTGCTCCAGCCCCTGCACCGGACCCGGCTCCAGGCCTCACTGCGTCCCCAGGCCCTGCACCAGACCCGGCTCCAGGCCTCACCGCGTCTCCAGGCCCCAGCACCGCTCCAGGCCTCACCGCGCTTCCTAGGCCCCAGCACCGCTCCAGGCCTCACTGGGTCTCCAGGCCCCAGCACCGCTCCAGGCCTCACCATGTCTCCAGGCCCCAGCACCGCTCGAGGCCTCACCACGTCTCCAGGCCCCAGCACCGCTCAAGGCCTCACCGCGTCTCCAGGCCCTGCACCACGCCTGGCCCCGCCGACCGCTGCACCTGAAAAAGTGGGCTTACCTGAGGCGGCCGCCGAAGCCGCCCTTCAGCTCCTCGCCGGCCTCCAGTCACCAGGTGATTCCTCTTCACCCGGCCGGCAAAATGGCCGCCGCGCCATCTTGAAACGGGCGGCTTACGACTACGAACATGGCCGCCGCCGGCCGGAAGTGCACTACGAACTTACCTGGCCGCCGTCTACAGCGCCACCTTCTGGCCGGATGCCATCCCTGCAGCTTCACTGCCAGCAACAGCGCCACCGTCAGTTCGGCTGCTGTCACTGCAGTCTCACCGTCATCCACAGCGCCACCTTCCGGCCGGATGCCATCCCTGCAGCTTCACTGCCAGCAACAGCGCCACCGTCAGTTCGGCTGCTGTCCCTGCAACCTCACCGTCATCCACAGCGCCACCTTCCGGCCGGATGCCGTCACTGCAGCCTTACCACTGTCCACAGCGCCACCTTCCAGCTGGACGTTGTGGCTGCACGATAGACACTGGACACTAATTATTATTATTTTTTTTTTTCTAACTGATTTTTTTTTTGTGTGCACTGCAATTAGTTTGTATATTGTATTTGGTTTTTCCCCCATCGTTTTTGGGGGCCGTGTGTCACAGGACACTCTCCCTTAGCTGGTCAAGGAGATGCAACCGTGTCTCTTCAGTCTCGTCGCACCCCTCGGTACATCGGGATCTCACACGCAGAGCGTCAACTGCGCCCGTGTAGAGCACCATCCCGACCCACGCCTGGGGTGTCCCAGACCTCTTCTGTCCGGCGGCTTCTGCATCGGTCTCCTCGCACCCCTCGGTACATCGGGATCGCCCACGCAGAGCGTCAACTGCGCCCGTGGAGCCCTCCGTCCCGACCCACGTCCGGGGTGTCCCAGACCTACATGCAGGAGCCTCCCTTGACCAAGCTATACCTTCCTCCTGTTCTGGGGGGGGGTCCTGTGGCGTCAGCATAAACATAGGCCACTTAAGCTCGAACCCTCGTCAGGAGAGGGCGGGCACACAACGTCATGGGCAGAGGGAGTGTCCTGGTACATAAGCTCTCTCACCACGAGACCCACCAGGAGTTTACCGGTAGCTGAGCCCGAGGGAACAACCTCGCTCAGCTACAACAACCCTACATATAGTTTGCGCACCCGCTATATGTGTGACAACAGAATAAAGAACCACTTGCACCAACCTGATGTCTATTCTTTATTCGCCACGTATGGTGCCGCTACAAAACTATATATAAGATAAAACGCATTTCAAATCTAACTATTGGAATGTATCTTCAAAGAAAATTCCAACATTAAGTATATACTTAAATATAACAGTAATTATGTTAGTCATATGCCCATATCTGCCGATATGGCAAGAATTATTACATTTCACTGCCCAATTAAGTCTCATTTTTTTGTATTAGACAGCAGCAGGTTCCAAGGGGTTAACCAAATTCAGAACTTTGGATAAGTTCCAAGTATCTGAATCTCCTCTCCCCCCCCCCACTCCGCCCTTTACACACACTTTAAACTAGATCTGCTATATCCATAACATTTGTTAGTATATTGTTAATACTTATCAATCAAGATAAGATTATAAAATGGATCAAATTACTATCTACAAATCCAACTGCTAAAATCTTAACCAACCAAATGATATCTACCAAATTTAATTTATTTCGAGGATGCAGACAAGGTTGTCCCCTATCACCATTATTATTTGCGTTGGCTATAGAACCATTAGCCATTCGGGTAAGATTACACCCCGAAATTTTTGGATATGAAACTAACGAAACAAGAAATAAAATTTCTCTATATGCAGATGACGTATTATTATATATTAAAAAACCTGAAATTAGCATACCTAATTTATTGAATTTAATAACTCAATTCGGCTTGTTTTCTGGATACAGAATCAATTGGAATAAAAGTGAACTTATGCCATTAACACAAGATAATTTAACTACATTAAAACAATTTCCTTTTAAGATTGTTAATGAACAGATTAAGTATTTAGGAATTCACGTTACAAAAAAATATGATTCTTTATTTAAATATAATTTTTTACCTATACTAAATAAATTATCTAAGAATATTCTATATTGGAGAACACTACCTATCTCAATGATAGGTAGAATTAATGCGATAAAAATGATTTTTCTCCCACAATTATTATATTTATTTCAAATGATCCCGATATATCTTTCTAAGAATTTTTTTAAAAAGGTTGACTCTATAGTCACTAATTTTATTTGGGACTATAAAAGCCATAGAATAAATAATAAATATTTATGTAAATCGAAAATTAATGGAGGTTTAACATTACCTAATTTTATATATTATTACTGGTCAGTTAGTATTAAGAATATGAACTTTTGGTGGGTTGAACTGGATGAAAATCCAAACTGGTTACTTATGGAAAAGGAAGACTGCTTACCGTATGAAATCAGTTCCATATTATTTTCTAAAATTAAAATATTTAAGAAAATTTATCGTGAAAACCCAATAATTAATAGTGAAATTAATATTTGGAGACAGTTAAAAAGAACGTTAAAACTAGAAGATATCCCATTAGTTCTTCCCATTGTTAATAATGTAAGTTTTAAACCATCCCTGGAAAATTTAGGATTCTTACAATGGAAAAATAAAGGGATTAATAAGATCAGTGACCTCTACAGGGACAATCTGTATCTTTCATTTAAAGAAATACAGGAAATATATGGACTACACTCTAAACACTACTTCAGATATCTACAAATAACTGACTACATTAAAACAATTGCACAGGAATATAAAAAGAGAAAGACGGGAATTCTAGATGAATGCTTAAATAAACACCCAAACACGGAAAAATTAATATCATACATTTATAATATTTTATTAGAAAATGATATACCCAATACGGAAAAGTACAGACAACTATGGGAAAATGAAATAGGTGAAACAATCGAACCCGATATCTGGGATGAAAGTTTACGATATATACATAATTGTTCATTAAATTCTAGACACTCTCTGATACAATTCAAAGTTTTACATAGATTGCATTTTTCAAAATCTAAATTACATAGAATGTTTTCTAATGTATCTCCTATATGTGACAAATGCCAATACCCAGAAGCTAATTTAACACATTCTTTTACAACTTGTATAAAAATTACGAATTTTTGGTTGGAAATATTTAAGGTAATCTCGAATGTTGTAAATAAGAATCTAGTTCCAGACTCAAAATTAATAATATTGGGAATATTAGAAAGGGATCAATTACTCACGACAGCACAAAGAACTTTCATAGATTATAGTTTAATAATTGGTAAAAAATTAATTTTACAATTTTGGAAAGGCCCCATACCCCCTACAATCAAATGGTGGATTTCAGGAATGGCTGAGACTTTACACTTGGAAAGAATAAGACTTGCACTTTTAGGCAAGTTAGACCAATTTAATCTGATTTGGTCTCCATTCCTTGAATATCTTAAGGGACCAATATGACTCGGTTTGTGGACCTGATCGAGACCTGAACGAAGGATTGAGCGAAGAATAATACATTATTGATCACGGATATATTATTATATAAATACTATTTGTATAATATACCACTGTTATTTTATTTACTTTTCTCTTTTGGTTATTTTATAACTATTTTTATGTTAACCATTTTTCACACTTTCCTACTTTTCACTAAAAAAAAACTACAATAAAATGTTTAGAAGTATATATAAGAAAATATGGTAATTATTACCTATCTCTTTATCAAGAACGTTGTTTTTATATGTACTTATATTTGTACTTACACCTGTACTTATACTTCTAATAAAAATTATTCAACACAATACTTATCAATCATATTTCTCATTATTCTTATACAGCAATTAATTAACATTGTGAGATAAAAATCAGTCATTATTACGCTGTGCTTTAATATTATACAATAGTGGATTATTGTTAATGAATTAGTTCTATTAGTTAAATGTTTTATGTTCGTATATAATTGTATGTTTCTTAAGTCATAAATTTCTGTATACAAGTCCACTGATATTGTTTTTCCGTATTCCCAAATTCCGTTTTTTTCCACCATGGTTTTCCTTGTTTTCCAAGTCCTTTGTTCAGAGTGAAACATAAAGTTCGATCTTGAGGTAACATTCCAAAGATAAGGTGTCTAGGCAGCACTTCATGGAGAAATCCGCCATCTTAACCAGAGCAGTCTTTTTAATTAAAAAAAGTCCCTTCTTCGCTGCTTCTCCTCTGTATTGTTGTGGGAGACCGACTCCTGATAATCAGTCCCCCTTTGCGATACCTTGTGCATATTTAAATGCCTCTTCTGGGTCCGTGAAGGCACATTCAACAGAGTTATAAGTGATCCTCATCTTTGCAGGATATACTATTCCATATCTTACTCCAGAAATATTTTTCAATATCATTCCTGTCTTTGTGAACTTTGTGAACAATTTCAGCTGGATAGTCACGAAAGAATCTTAGATTATCCTCTCCAAACCTCAAATTCGATCCATATGGAATCCGTTTCATAATTTTTTCCAGGGTAGAGATGTCATAAAATTTCACAATGATCTGTCTTGGGGGGGGGGGGGGGGGCAGCTAAGCTTGATTGATCTTTACATCAAACCACGTCTATTCTCGGGGATTCAGGCAGCTTGAATACTTGTTTAAGTAAGTTGGCAGCAAACTCCTGAACGTTTTGTTCACACTCCTTTCCATCTTTTACTCCAACTATTCTTAAATTCTGTATTCTCAATCTTGCTTCCAAGTCCATACATTTATCCTTCATTTTAGCAAGTTGCCCCCCAGTACTTTCGTGTTCCTTTCTTAGTCTCTTTATCTCCTTAGACATCTCAGTCATCGTATTATCCATTTCTTCCATTGCCGAATCAGTATTCTTGAACATTGTATCCAACTTCTTATTACAGTCTGTTTCAACCCGCTTGATTTTTTTGTTTAAATCCTCCTCAATCTCTTCAACACATTTATTTAAGTTATCAATTTTCACCATCAACTTCTCATTACCATGTTTAATTTTTTCAGAGATACTTTTGTCCAGCATGGCATTCCCCTCTCGTATCACTTTAGAAATGTTTTGGGTAACTGATGCTGTTACTGACTTTTCCAGTTGTTCCATCTTTTCATCCTTTGAAGTAACTTCTGTGTGAGGACTTCGAGAGTCAGCTTCTACTACCGAGCTTTTAGCTGATGTTTGAGGGATTTGAGGAGTCTTACCAAGTTTTTGCAGGTAACGTCTTGTAGCAGGTATTGCAGCAGATTTTGTAGGCCTCTGGAGAGGTTTCCCTTTTTTCATTTAAAACTGCCGTTAATCTCCGTTTTTTTGCGGCGATTTCGGATGACATCACTTACGCGATGTCAAACAGCTCTGGTGAGTATTTTTAAATCGGTCCCGTCTTCCAAACTGGCTTTTTTCAGGATTTAGTGGGAGCAGAGCTTGATGCGGCACCCTTGTAATTTCATGGCACCACCGGAAGTCCTCGTTTTCCAACATATTAAGAAACAAAGAGAACAAATCTGATCTTCATGTTTAAGAAGGAACTGCAGATGCTGGAAGATCGAAGGTAGACAAAAATGCTGGAGAAACTCAGCGGGTGAGGGAGCATCTATGGAGCGAAGGAAATAGGCAATGCTTCGGGCTGAAACCCTTCTTGAGACTGATGGGGAGGAGGGTGCTGCTCCTCCAATTTATGGTGGTCCTCACTCTAGCCATGGAGGAGGCCCAGGACAGAAAAGTCAGATTCGGAATGGGAGAGGGAGCAACCAGCAGATCAGGTTGGTTATTGCGAACTGAATGGAAGTGTTCGACCAAGCGATCGCCAAGCCTATGCTTGGTCTCACCGATGTAGAGCAGCTGACATCTAGAGCAGGGGATGCAATCTGATCTTCATGTTTGATTTCCAGAGGTGAGTTTTAGCGATTTAGCTCTCACACAATGATTCATTAATTTAACACTTAATATCCCCTATTAATTTCAGGGTTAGTAAGAACACAAGAATGTCTCATACACTGATGCCATCCTGTGTCAGAACTTTCAGATCTATCAGTCAGTCTGGGACTTCTGTATTTGACAATGCATCTGTGGATAAACAATAGTTACTCCTGTTTAAATGGCATAACACTGGAACTGTTATCCAAGAAGACCTGACTTATTTTATTGGAAAACTTGACATCAACATGGAGCAGATATTCAAACTGAGTGCATTGTGAAGAATGAATAAAAAAACAATTGATAATTGATTAAGAGATATCCCTGATTTTACTTCGGAGTCACATGAGTGACTACGTGAAGAACCCCGTCTAGCTGCACGTGCGTCGGTCAGTGACTCTCGAGATGTTGGGTTCCTGGGGAGGGGAAACCCAATAATATGCAGTTTCCAGATGCAGTAGTCCCCAGGAGATGGGGTTAAAACTGACCTAAATGGTCAGGCTGGGTTCCCAGGGAGGGGAAATCCAATAATATGCGGTTCCCAGAATGCAGTTGTCCACAGAAGATGGGGTTAAACTGACCTGAATGGTCAGCCTGGGTGCCAGGAGGATTACCGCGTGTATCTATATATATGGATTCCTGGAGAGGGGAAATCCAGCACCAACGCAGTTCCAAACAGCAGTTATCCCCAGGTGTGGGAACAACTGACAAAAATGGTCAGCCCGGATGTTGGGAGGGTCCCCTCTGGGAATGTGAATCTAGAGCTACTCCTACAGCAGGAGTTGGGCCAGCGCGGGTCAATGTGAGAGCCCACGCCAGCAGCTCCTTGTTACAGGGCTGCTTCATGGGGATGCCAAGTTATGGCAGTGCCAGCCTATTGGAGAGGTTGTGCCAGCAGTACCTTTGCTCAGGACTGCTCCAGGGGGATGCCAAGTTATGGCAGGCTAGCCTATTGGAGAGGCTGTGCCAGCAGCACCTTTGCTCAGGGCTGCTTCATGAGGACGCCAAATCTATGGCAAATACTAGCCTATGGGAAAGGCCACGCCAGCCACACCACTGTTCAGGGCTGCTTCATGGGAATAGGCTGCTTAATGGGGATGCCAAGTCTATGGCAGTGTAGCAAATGATGGCAGGCGTGGCCTGTTAATTATGAAAGATGTAAGATTAACAATTGTTTTTATAGTGTAATCCCATTTACAGTGATCATGTGGGATATTTGAGGTGGCATTGCTTGGATAAGGCAATATAACAGAATGATGACAAGAAAGCATTCAAAGAGGACTACTCGGAGTTCAAAAACACTGGTTATGTATTTGCTAAAATCTACTGTTTAAATCTCAAAATATATTTGAGAAATTGGGCTCCTTTATCCAGTTAAGATTAAGTTGTTATCAAATAGACTTGTAGGACATTGGGATTTACCTTTAGCTATTCAATTGGCCATTGATGCCGGCCTGGGCAACAGATTGCAGTCAATAGACTCCTGTAACAGCCTTGTTGTTATAAAGCAGCCTTCTATTCATTAGACTAATTGGAAATAGTATAGATGCGATTCAGCTGTGCAACAAGGAGAATGGTCATCCTGTTAAATGGTAAACTTTAAAGTGCCAAGTAGGTCATTGTTAACGCAACTTGTTATTACCAGCTTAGAAGTTACTAAAGTCACAATTATGGACAAACAGTATTCATTACTGATCCAGTAGTTGTTAGGTAAATATTTAATTATATTGCAAAATGGTGCTAATGGCCCTAAAAATTGGAAATTGCGCCAGCAGTGCCTTGTAGCAGGCCTGCTTAATGTCTCCCTCATGTAGGAGGAGAGAATGCCACGTCAGTATTAGTCTGACGCCGGGTCCATGGCAAAGTCGGCGTATTGCTGAAGCCACGCCAGCAGCGCCTTATAGCAGGGCTGCTTAATGTCTCCCTCATGTAAGATGGGAGCATGCCGGGTCAGTATAATCTAACGCTGAGTCTGCGGGTATAGCCATGGAGCATGCCCAAGGGATGAAGGGCACATGTCAGATGTACCATCTTGGTAGCAAGGTTGCCATTCAAACACATATGCAGTGAACACCGCTATCAGGGGGACAATAGAGCCGACTGCCAAATCTTCTATTCAGGTAAGACATGTTTCATAGGCGATACCTGGAGGATGAAGCACAAGCTATTGAACGAGTAAGGTTTCATAGTTTCGGCGACAACGCACCCCACGTCTTCATCAGTAGTAGCGGTTCACTGAAGCTGGTGGCAGCATGAAAGTTGGCCTGCGTTTCCACGCATATTACCTGTGTTACTCTATAACTAAGGGACCACTTACAATTTGGTAAGATGTACACTTGTTTGGACAATACAAATGATTGAGACATTATCATCTACTTTGAGGGGTCTAACCATGTAAAATTGAACAATACTAGCATTCTAAGCAGGTTATAATTGGGCAGGCTCTGTATAGAGGCGGGATTGTCTTGCAAGACTAGCTCGGAAATCGGGCCACAGTTGCCATTCACGGCAGACACTATATTGTGAATATCATCTCGAGTTTGGAGGTGGAGCAGATTTGCATGACTTACCAATTCTTCACTTATTGGTATCAACTATCTATAGACCCTATGGGCATTTTATGGGCTAAAGAGTGATTCAGCAAATATGCATATCTGCATGCTCAACTTCATGTTGATACGTTATGATGGTGGCATATGTTAGTCACATGGGTGCAATCAATTAAAGATTCCTGTAATGGTTACATAATCTCGTTTGCCACAGGAGAATCATCAAGTAAAAGGTCAATGGCAACACAGAATTGGTGTCGAATCACACAGTATTATGAAACTCTGGTTCCATGGAACACCAAATATAGATATGTTTGTTTTTCATGCTTATTCACAGGTTGCAAGATATGTGGCATAACAGCCGCGAGACATACATTCTTGCTACAAGGAGAAGGAAGGTATTTTATGTCTTTCTCCATTTGTTTCATCAATCAGGGCTTCAAATAAAGTCATTAAAAGCCCGTTTAGGTCCTATTGTGTGATTGGTTTATGCAACATTGATGCCCGATTTGTTGATAATAATAATTAACCTTATATGGTTATTTTAAACGTAATTTTGCTGGTTCAGCCTGAGGCTTGGGAAATCAGCCGTTGCATAATAAATCAAATTATGTTCTGCAGATTCAATAAACTACACTAAGGCTTGGGTTGTTACATCTATCCTTCTATGTGTTCAGAGTGCTTGAATAGCACCAAAAAGCAGGATTTTATTTTCCAGGAGATGAAAAGAGTTTGTTTAATGCTCATGTTACATTGAAAACAGTATAGATTACTGACATTTGGAGTTCATGTTAAATGATCTTTTGTCAATAATTAAGTTGTATGGCCATTAACTGTGCCAACGTGCCTTCTCATTGAATTGGCTGTAGCTAACAAGACCCGCTCTGTCGGGTTCACCCCGGATATCAAGTTTAAAAGGATATCTTAACACAAGGTCTTCCAGGAATAGTACAATGCCTTATGGGATGTTGACATTTGTGAAAGCTATTTCACCAGGGGGCTCCAGCTACATCCTTGACTTTGACCAGAGCTCATTAGGTAGTTATCCTTCTGGCGCTGGTTAACGCAGCAGGTTCAGTCGCCACATAATTGCGATGGTACAGGATGATTACAACTGTAAATAATAATATATAATAATTTATGTTCATAAATACTTGAGCAGAGCAGAAGGGGTGTCAGGTCTCAAAATAGTTACAGGCACGCCAGGGGATCTTTGGTAATGTAAGCACACATATATACAACAATACGTCAAGGTCACCAAGAGCCTTCGAGGTTCTGAACTAGCAATGTTTGTTAGTCACAAAAAACTGAGAAGAACGTATCTGTTCAGGCCACTCCAGAGGATAAAACAGAGTTTGCGTTATGTAGGAATGAATCCTGATTCCAGATCTCATTCCACCAGGGCTGCTACAACATCAGCAGCAATGGTATTTACGTTCCGCTAGACCACATCCTTACGGCTGCAGCATGGTCCAACAAACGTATCTCCAAACATTTATAATAACTGATTGCTAGACCAAGGGTATTTGTAAACTCTATTTTATGTTCTATTTATACTTTCCATCTAGGTGAGAGATGTGAATATTATTACTTCATTTAAACAGCATCAGCATGTTTTAAATCTATGTCATGACTGTATGCATTATGAATGTTTTCCTTCATTTGTCAATGAAGCAGTTGTGGTTGTGTAGGCTCATTTCTCACAGCATTAAATCACAGAGCTTTGAAGTCGTCACATAGTCACTCACGTGACTCCGAAGTGAAATAGTAAGATTAAATGGGAACTTACCAGTTTGAAGTTTGATCTTTATTTTATGAGTTGTTACGATGAGGGACTACTTGCCCTCCGCTCCCAACCCTCATAAATGTAATCTGGTAGTTCTAGTCTTCAGTTATCTTTTATATCTTTCAGTACTATTATACTGCAGTCACTATTACCTGTGATTTCACACCTCTGCTTTGAAGATTGACGCACGTGTGCCTGGACAGGGTTCTTCACATAGTCCCTCATCAAATAAAGATCAAACTTCAAACTGGTATGTTCTCGTTTAATCTTAGTATTTTACTTGAGTGTTTTGGAACATTGAACTTTGTTCACCTGGAGTGTATACTAATTTCATCCAGTAAGGTTTCTGACCCGGAGGAGAGATTATTAACAAATATATGCTTAGAGTTTCTTTTAGATCCTATGATAAAATATATATAAAGCATTTTCCATTGTCAACACTAGAGTAAATTATTGGTGATTACGTAAAAAGATCATTATGTAATTGATCATTAAAAATAATTTATAGTCCTTTGTTCCCATATTTTTGGAACTTCATTAAATAGAAAAGTTTGTCATCAATCATGGGCTGTGAAGACTGATGTAAAATATGTGATGTTTGATTGACCCACAAATGCTGACTGACCCATGTAGCCCACTTAAAACAGATTGTTTCTTGCTCCAGATTCCACCATTTGCAGTCTCTTGTGTCCCCATCTGATTCATTTGTCTCCCTTCTCCTGGTTTTCCACGATTAAATTCCTGGATTTATATTCTATGGGACTAATGCTCACTCTCAAATTGAAAGTTAAAAACCATGTTGAATATTGCATTAATGCCTTACATGGCAACTAACCAGACCCATTTAATCAATGTTTAACACAAATGTAAGTTCAGTGGTGTAGAAAACAACATGCAGGAAAGCAACAAATGGGAGGAAGATGCTTTGCCTTAAAATTCTGGGTAAAGAGATCCTAACAGGAGAGGTTCTTTGTGTGTGTGTGTGTATATATACAAGTGTGTGTGTGTGTGTGCGCATGGAAAGGGATATAGTGTCTAAAGACCAAATGCAGTCACCACATGTAACTGACAGCAGGTAGAGTGGACATTTACAGTGGCTTGCAAAAGTTTTCATACCCCTTGAACTTTTCCACATTTTGTCACGTTACAACCACAAACGTGAATGTATTTTATTGAGATTTTATGTGATAGACCAACACAAAGTGGCGCATAATTGTGAAGTGGAAGGAAAATGATACATGGTTTCCAAATTTTATTACAAATAAAAAACAGAAAAGTGTTGTGCCATACTCTTTCCATTTTTGGATGATGGATTGAACTGCGCTCCGTGAGATGTTCAAAGCTTGGGATCTTTTTTATAGCCTAACCCTGCTTTAAACGTCTCCACAACTTTATCCCTGACCTGTGTGGTGTGTTCCTTGGGCTTCATAATGCTGTTTGTTCACTAATGTTCTCTAACATACCTTTGAGGCCTTGACAGAACAGCTGTATTTATACTGAGATTAGATTACACACAAGTGGACTCTATTTACTAATTAGGTGACTTCTGAAGGCAATTGGTCGCACTGGATTTTATTTAGGGGTATCAGAGTAAAGGGGGCTGAATATTTTTGCACGCCACACTTTTCAGTTTTTTTATTTGTAAAACATTTGAAAATCATGTTTTATTTTCCTTTCACTTCACAATTGTGTGCCACTTTGTGTTGGTCTATCACATAAAATCCCAATAAAATACATTTAAGTTTGTGGTTGTAACGTGACAAAATGTGGAAAAGTTCAAGGGGTATGAAAACTTTTGCAAGCCATTGTATATTGAAGAACAATTTGCCGTGGAATAAGAACAAGTGCAAGGAGAAGTATCAGTCTCATCGTTCCTGAATTCCAGGCTCCCCAATCACCTTCATCCTAACCTACATTCCTTGTGGCCCCCTCTCACCAAACCACATAATTTGGTAAATGGTTCTTCACAAGCCTGTGATCCTATCTGACTTTACAACTACTGATCCCTCATTCCCATGGCATTGTTCACAATAAAAGGAAGCCCACGCATCTGATCTGGGGATTTCTGACTATTTGCAAATAAGAATGCTGCAGAGGAGGGCACCATCAATACAACCTACTTAATTTTTAGACATACAAGTAAACATTATCAGTTGCAGATTTCAAAGCTGGAATATTGTTCTCATTGTAGCTTAGTTATAAGTGGCTAGTGACAGATATTAAACTGATTACTTGTGTGTTCAAGCCTGTTTAAAGCAGCTTCTTCTCCAGTCCAGATTTCCACAAGAGAATTAACTATACTTGGGGTGAGCTCAAAATATTGCATGTTAGTGTAATTTAAACAGAAGGTTACATACAAACGGAGTGTTCAAACGAAGTTCCAAAACCGATGAAGGATATTTTAGAAGTTTGTAATAAATATCAATCCATTTGTAGTCTATTTCTAAACATGTTAGTGGACAGGATTAAAAATGAGACAGAAAATCATTACTGAAGAATCCAAGGAAGCATCTTTCCCTTAACTAGGAGACAATGAGACAATTTTGCACTGATTTAAATTTCAATTGATACAGAGTGCTTGTTTCCCGTCATTGCAATGCAATATTGTAAAATTGGTTGTAAACAATGCTAGCCCCTTGGAGGTTATCACTTCTTTGAAGATAATGTGGTTTAACCACAATTTTATCTCTGCTTCTTTTGACACAGATGCTGCCTGACCATTTGCTGGCATAAGTGCTGTCTCACATTTGAGCATATAACATTGCCTTCCCACTCCCACCAATCATGCGTTATATGAGGATCATTATAAACTTAGGGCTGAGGGATTTTATATCACAATGATGCATGGGTTAGTTCAGCCCATTTGTATAAAAGCCAACACTTATTTAAATTTTTTTTTGTGATGTCAAGGCTGTAAATAGCTGAGCTATTATACTGTGTACTTCAATGTACTATTAATTGTTCACAATTGATCTGTGAGAATGGTTTGAATGAAAGAAGTTGCAACAATGACCTGGGTTATAAATATCCTGAGTGGGTAGTATTCTTCATACAGTGTTGTTTTATCTGTGATTTTAATGAGTGATCCCAAGATGTCTACAAGGATGGTTCCTTAACAGTGATAACTAATTACATTATGAACACTAATTTTATGTGACAAGTAATTCTGGTCTTAAAATACCAAAATATTATACCTTTTAAAATCTACAGGACTCAAATGCATCATGTTATTCAAATTAATGAGCAATTGAGTTTTTAACCATGGAAATTAACAAACTATATCAAGACTGTGGGGGTGTGTGACATTGTGACCCATTTTTGGGACAATCCAAATGTCATAGCAGAAATAATTTAAAACTGCGCAATTACACCCTGCCACAAAACTCAACTATCTAATTTACTGCTAAAATTGTATGTTACTAATATAACTGAGATTACAATAAACATGATTAAAATAACTGGTATATGGATATCTTATGGAATACATGCTGAATATTTGTGCTGAGAGATGACCAACAGATCCAGACAAATACAAATCTTCTGATAACAGTTAAATGAGTGAATTGATTTGGGGACCATAATGAGCTCCACCAGGAGGTTTGGTTATGGCTATGGGAAGTAAAGGTTACCCATTACAAACATCAAATACAACAATTGAACTTGAATATGACTAAATCAGATAAAGGCGAAGAAGTTATTAAGGGCTCCAAGCATAAACATATTGAAATTGAACTAAATCTACTCGGTGACTAGAATTTTGTCTTTATTAGAAGGAAATCTAGATAGGTTGGTTACTTGATTGCAATACCCATTCTTAGATTCTCATTTCTGTTTTATGTCCCAGCTAGTTTATGCTTAATCTTCAAGTGTTTATACAAACATCTACCTATTTTTATCCATAGGTCTGTTGCCTGCCAAGACAACTAGATTAATATTACCTTGATGTGAGACCTGGAAGGTTGAGTAACATAATATTTCTTCACAGAAAAAACGGAACTAAAACTCATGAAAACCACGTGCCTGAATTAGGTCACAAACACAGCTCCTGTTGCTGGGAGGAGCGCTGAGTAACTGGCTAAAAGCCTGCAAATGAACCCCAGCGGTCATGTGACAGTGCCGACCAATGATGGGGGTTCTGACTTTCCCATCTCACCACTATATGCCACTACAGGACCCCTCCCCCCCCCCCCCCCCCCCCAGAACCAGAGGAAAGGAAATGAGCAGGAGTCTGAGACTGAGTGGAGACAGGGGAACAGGCATAATGGGTGCAACAGGCACAACAAGCGGAACAGGTACAACAGGTGCAACCGGCGAAAGCGGACCGGCCAGAATATGGCCTCTATGCCGGGGTTGGGCCACCACCTTTGGGCTGTGACATCCAGATAGGCGGGCTTAAGGTGGGCCACCAAAACTATCTTCTCACAACCCCCGATATCCAAAACAAAAGTCCCGACGCCGGGACGCAAAACCCGGAAAGGAACCTCATAAGGCCATTGCAGCGGAATCCGTTGTGAGTCCCTGCGGATGAAAACAAAAAGGCAGTCCCAGCGTGCAGGCGGAATATAAGGTGGTGGAACACTGGCGAGAGGTCGGAACAGGAGCCAGTCCACCCACCTTCTCCCGAAGGTGCGCCAGCACAGACGAAGTGGGTTCCTGCGGCCCCCGAGTAGCAGGAAGGAAATCACCAGGCACCCGCATCAGGGCGCCGTACACCAGTTCCGCAGAAGACATGTCCTAATCAGCCTTGGGGGCTGTGCAGATCCCCAGCAACATCCATGGCAACTCGTCCACCCAATCCGGGTCCATGAGCCACGCTTTCAACACAGACCAGATGCCGGTTTAACCTCGCAACCAAACTGTTGGCCTGAGGATGGTACGCAGTTGTGTAATGCAGCTGAGCGCCGTACAGCTGAACCATGGCTGACCACAGGGCAGAGGTGAATTAAGCACCATGGTCTGTAGAGATGTCAGCAGGAACACCAAAAGGTGCCACCCAGTAGGCCACAAGGGCCTGAGCACAAGTCCTGGCAGAGGTGTTAGGCAGCGGAATGGCCTCGGGCCAACTCGTGAAATGGTCCACAATCGTGAGTAGGTGGGTGGCACCCTGGGACATCGGCAACGGGCCCACCAGGTCGACATGAATATGCTCGAATTGGTGTTGACGGACAACAAAATCCTGGAGTGGCGCACATACATGCCACTGGATCTTGGACATCTGGCCCTGGCCCAGGTCCCAACCTGCTTGCAAAGGCCATGTCAGACGAACTTGACCGTTACCTACGCAGCAATCACCCAGATAGAAGGGTGGGCCAGCCCATGAATGGAGTCGAACACAGTCGAGCCGCTGCCAACCAGCAGGGACAATGGGCCGCGGCTGCCCGGTGGAGACATCACACAGGACCGTGACACCCACGGGTCCAAGCGGGACATCGGCCAACACCAACCCCGACACAGCAGTACAATAGGCCATCATCTTATCCCCATCTCGTTGAGCCGCAGCCAGGCCAGAATCGTTAATTCCCGGGGCCACGGACAGCACGGCATGGACCGCAGGATGAGATAAGGCATCAGCGACCTGATTAAGTTTGTGCTGGACATCGGTGGTATACTTAGAGACAAACGGCAGGTGACGCTGTTGGTGAGCAGACCAAGGGTCGGACACCTTCGTGAAAGCAAATGTTAGCGGCTTGTGATCGGTAAACGCCATGAAGGGCTTGCCCTCCAGGAAATACCGGAAATGCTGGATTTCCATATAAAAAGCCAGGAGCTCATGGTCAAACACACTGCAGTTCCGCACAAAGGGGCGTAGGTGCCGGCTGAAAAAGGCAAGCGGCTGCCAGCGACCGTCAATAAACTGCTCAAGGATCCCCCCCCAACGGCAGTATCCGAAGCGTTGACAGTGTGGGCGGTTGGGGCAGCAGCCCCTGGGTGCACAAGCATGGTGGCTTTGGCCAGCGCCTCCTTGGCACCGTCGAACGTGACCGCAGTCTCGGCGTCCCACACTAAGTCAGGCAGCTTGCCGGCCAGGCACTGGAACAAAGGCCGCATGACCCAAGTCGCCGCTGGCACAAAACGATGGTAAAAGTTGATCATCCCCACAAACTCCTGTAGCCCTTTAATGATAAGCGGCCGAGGAAACTGCCGAATCGCCTCCACCTTGCCAGGGAGGGGTGTAGTGCCCTGTGGGGTAACATGGTGTCCAATGAATGAAATGGAGCTGATACCAAACTGGCACTTGGCGGCATTAATAATGAACCCGTGGTCGCAGTGCCGCTGAAATAACACCTGGAGGTGCGTACAATGTTCCTGGCGGCAGTGGTTGGCAACCAGAATTTCATTCACGTAAACAAAAACAAAGTCCAACCCCCAGCCAACCATGTCCATAACCCGCTGAAAAGCCTGCACACTGTTCTTAAGGCCGAACGGCATCCGCAGCCACTCAAACAGGCCGAACAGGGTAATGATGGCGGTCTTGGACACATCATCGGGGTGGATGGGAATCTGGTGGTATCCGTGCACCAGATCCATCTTGGAGAAAATGGTAGCCCTGTCCAAATGGGCCGTGAAGTCCTGGATGTGCAGGACTGGGTAGCGGTAAGCAGACGTGACGGGTTTAAGGCAGCTGTAGTCCCCACAAGACCTCCACCTGCCAGACGACTTGGGAACTATATGGAGTGGGGAAGCCATGGGCTGTCGGAGCGCTGCACAGTCCCCATGTCCTCCATCCTCTGAAACTCCTCCTTAGTCAAATGCAGCTTGTCGGGCGAAAACTGGCGCGCCCGTACATGAAGCACAGGGCCGATGGTAAGGATGTGATGGACAATCCCATGCTAGGGGGCAGCTGAGTGAAACTGAGGGGTCAGCATCTCCGGGAACTCGGTCAGGAGAGGGGCATATGCCCACCCGCATCTGACACCGATCAGAGATGCGGGCCTGGAGGAAACCACAGGCCGCGGTGACACAGGCTTGGGGGACTCCGGAGGAATGAATTCGCTGGCCCCAGCCACCAACCAGGAGGGAAAAGGCCTGTAAAACATTTGAGCCCAGCAGTGGCTGGGAAATATCCACAACCGTGAACGACCACAAGTAACGGCGAGAGTCCAAGACGAGGGAAACGGTGCGAGTTCCGTAGGTGCAAATGGGGTTGCCATTGGCGGCGGTCAGAGTGGGGCCACGCTTACCAGCACGAGTATTGACCCCAGACGGAGGTAAGATGCTGAGCTCAGCCCCAGTGTCCATGAGAAATCATGAAAATGGCGGTCCCGGACGCAGAAGCGATGTTTCTGGCCGACCGTGATGGTCTCTATGGGCAATCAACTGAGGCATTTCCCGGATACGAGCAGGGGGCACAGCATTGGAGGGCTGCCGCACCCCAGCGTTGGTGGTATTGACACCACTGGCGCTTACTGCGATCGACAGCGGGCGGCTGAAGCACGGTGCTGTCAGCTGAGGACGGAATGGACCGTCGAGGCTACTGCGGAGGCGTGGACCTGGCTGACAGAACCACCATCCTGCTGCTCGTCCGCCCGTTCAGTGAGCTGGAGGGGATCCGCGAAGTCCTTAAAGAGACACAAAATAAGAACATCTAAGGGAAGACAAAAAGCTGGAGAAACTCAGCGGGTGAGGCAGCATCGATGGAGCGAAGGAAATAGGCAATGTTTTGGGTTGAAACCCTTCTTCAGATTCAGGAAGGGTTTCAACCCAAAACGTTGCCTATTTCTTCACTCCATAGATGCTGCCTCGCCTGCGGAGTTGCTCCAGCTTTTTGTCTACCTTCGATTTTCCAGCATCCGCAGTTCCTTCTTAAACATCTAAGGGAAGAATTGAATAAGAGTCAGCTCTTTGAGTCATCCAGTTCCTTCCACCATTTATGCCAATCATGATTGTTTGATCCCACCACCTATCATTTCTTCACATCCTACATAGATGGATAACATTATCAATGCTGTAGGTAGACACAAAATGTTAGTAACTCAGCGGGACATGCAGCACCTCTGGAGAGAAGGAATGGGTGATGTTTCGGGTTGAGACCCTTCTTCTGACTGAATACTGATTTTGGAAGCTTCAGTGATCCCAAAATCTATAGATATTTAAGGATTCAGTGATTCCTGACTGCCATGCTCAGTGACAAATCACTAATTTTAGAATAAAGATATTCTTTTTCTAGATTTCCCCATCAAAGGAAATTATTTCTATGTATTTATCCCATTATCATCTTGAACATAATAATTATATTGCCCACTTTATCTTTAGTCGTCAAAGGACTACAAGATTATGTATTATTTCCCTCTCTTCCTCCTTAAGTGTAATGCTCACAATTGAACAGAGTACTCCATTTAGTAACATCCTCCTCTTTGTTTTCCAGCTTAATTACACTTTATTTTAACCTCACGATGCAGAAGAAGCCACTCAGCCCATCAGGTCTTTGCTGCCTCACAAAACAATTATGCTTTGAACTATAATTTCCCTCGTAACCTGTTCTTCCCATTTCCTCATTAATATCTGCACCCCAAAATTCTAATACCCACGTACACACCAGGGACAATTTACAGTGGACAATTATCCTACCAATCCACATTTCTCTGATGTGGGAGGAAACCAGAGCATCTGGAGGCATACCATAAAAGAGACATGCATATTCCGCAGAGAGAGTAGCAGAGATCAGGATTAATCTCATGGAGCTGTGAGGCAACAGCTCCACTAGTTGTACTGTTATATCACCAACAATGGTGAGATAAAATCTAACATTCCACTTGTCCTTAGATTGTTTTTTTCTTCCTATTTGCTTATTCGATACACCTGATTACCATCCATATACATGAAAATGGCTTACAAAATTATTGATATAAAAAGGATTCCAACTCATTTTTCATGTACTCATAGAAACATAGAAAATAGGCGCAGGAGTAGGCCATTCGGCCCTTCGAGCCTGCACCACCATTCAATATGATCATGGCTGATCATTTAACTCAGTATCCTGTATCTGCCTTCTCTCCATACCCCCTGATCCATTTAGCCACAAGGGCCACAACAAACGTCCTCTTAAATATAGCCAATGAACTGGCCTCAACTACCTTCTGCGGCAGATAATTCCAGAGACTCACCACTGTGTGAAAAATGTTTTCCTCATCTCGGTCCTAACGAAATTCCACCTTATCCTTAGACTGTGACCCCTTGTTCTGGACTTCCCCAACGTCGAGACCAATCTTCCTGCATCTAACCTGTCCAACCCCTTAAGAATTTTGTAAGTTTTTATAAGATCCCCCCTCAATCTTCTAAATTCTAGCAAGTACAAGCCAAGTCTATCCAGTCTTTCTTCATATGAAAGTCCTGACATCCCAGGAATCAGTCTGGTGAACCTTATCTGTACTCCCTCTAATGCAAGAATGTCTTTCCTCAGATTAGAAGACCAAAAGTGTACGCAATACTCCAGGTGTGATCTCACCAAGACCCTGTACAACTTAGGGAGTGGCAGTGAGGGAGCGGCCTTGTGAGGGAAATGTGAGTCTTTGGCTCGAGAGTCTTTGGCGAGGAGGCTTAGGAGGGGAGGCTATGCATAAAGCTCGAGAGGACGGAACGTGGTGAACACATGTTTGGACAGATGAGACAGTGTGAGGCTTGCAGTATGTGGGAGCCCAGGGACACAGATGGAGCCTCTGGCTGCTACAATGGTGGCAAGTGCGTCCAGCTTCAGCTCCCAAAGGATTGTGTTGGGGCACTGGAAAAGCAGCTGGATGACCTCAGGACCATCCGGGAAACGAGAGTTTCCTGGACAGGACCTACAGTGAGGTAGTGACGCCGAGGATACGGGAAGAACCAAGGTGTGTGACGGAGAGAAAGGGTGGAAATCGTGGAGTGCAGAAGACCCAGGCGGCTGTGCCTAATGAAAACAGGTACGTCTTCTTGGGAACTGTCCGGGGAGATGATGTTTCCAGTCCGAACGGCGGACACATCGGTGGCTCCAATCCTAGACATGGGACTCGACTGGCAAGACCGACGTCGGGCAGAGCCCCAGTGGTGGGTGACGCCATTGTCCGAGGAGCGGACAGGAGATTCTGTGGCAGCAGAGGAGATGCGAGGATGGTCTGTTGCCTCCCTGGTTCCAGGGTTCAATATGTCACAAGCCAAATTCAGAACATCCTCAAGAGAGAGGGAAGGTGAACAGCCGGCAGTAGTTGTGCACGTAGGCACAAACGACATCGGGAAGAAGAGGAAGGAGGTTCTCCAACATGAGTTCAGAGAGTTGGGATGTAGACTGAAATGCCGGACTTCTAGGGTGGTTACCTCTGGATTGCTTTCAATACCTCGTGCTAGTGAGGACAGGAACAGGGAGATAGGGGATCTGAATGTCTGGCAGAAGTGCTGAAGCAAGGAGCAAGGATTTAGATTTATAGACCACTGGGATCTCTTCTGGGGTAGGGGTGACCTGTACAAAAGGGACGGGTTACACCTTAACTGGAGGGTGACCAACATTCTGGCTTGCAGGTAGGGCTACACGTGTGGGATTAAACTAAATAGTGGGGGGGGGGGGAGAGGTTGACAAATTAGGAGTATAAAGATGGAGTTGAAGGGGAAGTGACTACAGGAAAAATTACAAAAGATTCTCGAATTAACGGGAAGGAAAGTTCGAGAAGGGACAACAGAGTAAGGTCAGGGCCAATTGCGAGTGGTGCGAGGGGGGAAGTGAATACGGAGATCAAAGTGCTGTATATGAATGCGCGATGTATAAGGAATAAAGTGGACGAGCTTGAGGCTCAGTTAGAAACTGGCAAGTATGATGTTGTGGGAATTACGGAGACATGGCTGCAAGAGGGCCAGGGCTGGGACCTGAATATTCAAGGTTATACCTTCTATCAAAAAGACAGACAGATGGGCATAGGGGGTGGGGTTGCCCTGTTGGTGAGGAATGAAATTCAGTCGCTTGCAAGGGGTGACATTGAAACAGGAGATGTGGAGTCAGTGTGGATAGAACTAAGGAATTGTAAGGGTAGAAAGACCCTAATGGGACTAATCTACAGGCCCCTAAACAGTAGCCTGGACTTAGGGCACAAGTTAAATCAGGAGTTAGAATTGGCATGTAGCAAAAGTAATGCTGTGGTTGTTATAGGATATTTCAACATGCAGGTAGACTGGGAAAATCAGGTTGGTACAGGACCCCAAGAAAGGGACTTTGTAGAGTGCCTTCGTGATGGATTCTTAGAACAGCTTGTATTGGAGACTACCAGGGAGAAGACAATTCTGGATTTAGTGTTATGTAATGAACCGGATCTGATAAAGGACCTCCAGGTTAATGAGCCATTAGGAGGCAGTGACCATAACATAGTCAGGTTTAATCTACAATTGGAGAGGGAGAAGGGTAGATCGGAGGTGTCAGTGTTGCAGTTGAATAAATGGGACTATGGGGCCATGAGGGAGGAGCTGGCCAAAGTTGACTGGAAAGATACACTAGCAGGGAAGACACTGGAACAAAAATGGCAGAGGTTTCTAGGAATGATAGAGAAGGTGCAGGATCAGTTCATTCCTAGGAAGAAGAAATATTCCAAGGGGAGAAAGGGACAACCATGGCTGACAAGGAACATCAGGGACAATATAAAAATTAAAACGAAGAAGTACAACATAGCAAAGATGAGCGGGTAGCAAGAGGATTGGGTAATGTTTAAACAACAACAGAAGATAACCAAAAAGACAATATGTGGAGAAAAGATGAGGTACGAAGATAAGCTGGAAAAAAATAGTTAAGACCAAAGTTGGACCTTAGAAGACAGGTGAATTTATTATGGGGAACAAGGAAATGGCAGATGAGTTGCACAGGTACTTTGGATCTGTCTTCACTAAGGAGGACAAAAACAACTTCCTGATATAGTAATGGCCAGAGGTTCTGGGGTGACGGAGGAACTGAAGGAAATCCACATTAGGCAGGAAATGGTGTTGGATAGACTGATGGGACTGAAGGCTGATAAATCCCCAGGGCCTGATGGTCTGCATCCCAGGGAACTTAAGGAAGTGGCTCTAGAAATTGTGGATGCATTGGTGATAATTTTCCGATGTTCCATAGACTTAGGATCAGTTCCTGTGGATTGGAGGGTAGCTAATGTTATCCCACTTCTTAAGAAAGGCGGGAGAGAGAAAACAAGGATTTATAGACCAGTTCGCCTGACATCGGTGTTGGGGAAGATGCTGGAGTCAATTATAAAAGATGAGATAGCCGAACATTGGGGTAGCAGTAACAGGATCGGTCCGAGTCAGCATGGATTTACGAAGGGGAAATCATGCTTGACTAATCTTCTGGAATTTTTTGAAGATGTAACTAGGAAAATGGATAAGGGAGAGCCAGTGGATGTAGTGTACCTGGACTTTCAAAAAGCATTTGATAAGGTCCCACATATGAGTTTAGTGGGCAAAATTGGGGCACATGGCATTGGGGGTAGAGTGCCATCATGGATAGAGAAGTGGTTGGCAGACAGGAAACAATGAGTAGGGATTAACGGGTCCCTTTCAGAATGGCAGGCAGTGACTAGTGGGGTGCCACAAGGCTCGGTGCTGGGACCACAGCTATTTACAATATACATCAATGATCTGGATTAAAGGATTCAAAGTAACATTAGCAAATTTGCAGATGACACAAAGCTGGGTGGCAGTGTGAACTGTGAGGAGGATGCTATGAGAATGCAGGGTGACTTGGACAGGTTGGGGGAGGTGGCAGATGCATGGCAGATGAAGTTTAATGCAGATAAATGTGAGGTTATCCACTTTGGTAGCAAAAACAGGAAGGCAGATTACTATCTAAATGGTGTCAAGTTGGGAAAAGGGGAAGTACAACGGGATCTGGGGGTCCTTCTACATCAGTCTATGAAAGTAGGCATGCAGGTACAGCAGGCAGTAAAGAAAGCGGATGGCCTTTATAACAAGAGAAATGGTTGGCCTTTAAAACAAGATAAATCGAAACTAGGAGCAAAGAGGTCCTTCTGCAGTTGTACAGAGCCTAGTGAGACCACACCTGGAGTATTGTGTGCAGTTGTTCCCCAAATTTGAGGAAGGACATTCTTCCTATTGAGGGAGTGCAGCATATGTTTACAAGGTTAATTCCCGGGATGGAGGGGCTGTGATATGCTGAGAGAGTGGAGCAGCTGGGCTTGTACACTCTGGAGTTTTGAAGGATGAGAGGGAATCTCATTGAAACATAAAAGATTGTTAAGGGTTCGGACACGCTAGAGGCAGGAAACATGTTCCCGATGTTGGGTGAGTCCAGAACTAGGGGCCACAGTTTAAGAATAAGGAGTAAGCCATTTAGAACGGAGATGAGGAAACACTTTTTCTCACAGAGAGTGGTGAGTCTGTGGAATTCTCTGCCTCAGAGAGCGGTGGAGGCGGGTTCTCTGGATGCTTTCAAGAGAGAGCCAGATAGAGCTCTTAAAAATAGCGGAGTCAGGGGATATAGGGAGAAGGCAGGAACGGGGTACTGATTGGGGATGATCAGGCATGATCACATTGAATGGCGGTGCTTGCTCGAAGGGCCGAATGGCCTACTCCTGCATCTATTATCTATTGTCTATTGTCTATTGACTGCGAGATGAAGAGGTGAAAGGGAGTAGTGAGACATGGTGCTGCCAGGTGATATCTTGAAGTCATTGAGTAGGGGAATGATGGGCAGATGGAGCCAATTGGTGGAGTGGGGATGGGGAGTTTGGAGGCTGGTTTGATAGGTAGAAAAAGATAAGGAAGAAAAGGTAATGGAGCTAGCTGGGGAGGGGGTAGGTAAAGGGCCTGTCCCAGTTAGGTTATTTTTCTGGCGACCACAGGAGACTATGCGGTCGCCTCATGGTCACCACAAGTTTGCCGGTGGTTGCCATGGTGTTGCTTGCATGGTTGCGAGTAGTTTCCTCAGCGTCGCGACAAGTTGTAATGTCATTCTGGTCGCCGCGAGTTTTCAACAAGTCAACAACAAGCTACGACAACCTACAACTTAGTTTTCAACACGTTGAAATATTAGCGTTGAAATATTAGCGGTGACTTTTTTTTACCCCATGGGTCGTAACTCGTTTCCCCTTCATGTAGGTGTGGTGGTAGTAGGTGCTTGTAGGTCATCAGGATGATGTAGGTGGTTCCCAACTGTCGTTGGTTATCGATGGTGCTGAATGGTGGATTTGATTGGCCCGCCGGTGTCTTCATCTCCTGAAACAGGTCAGGGGTGATTCTAGTGAAGTTTCTAAAAGAATAGTAAGATTAAACAAGAACTTACCAGTTTGAAGTTTGATCTTTATTTTATGAGGAGTCGAGTTGAGGGACTACGTGAAGAACCCCGCACAGCCGTTGGTGCGTCAATCTTCAAAGCAGCGGAGTGAACTCACAGATAACAACAACTGAAGTATAAATGTAAGATAACGAAGACTAGAACTACCAGATGAAATCTATGAGGGCTGGGAGCGGAGGGCACGTAGTCCCTCAACTCGACTCCTCATAAAATAAAGATCAAACTTCAAACTGGTAAGTTCTTGTTTAATCTTACTATTTTACTTCGGAGTCACGTGAGTGACTACGTGAAGACTTCAAAGCTCTGTGATTTCACGCCGCAGACCCAAATCCGGCGTTCACACTGCATTGATTGACTGAAAGTCGTTAACAATCAATAATACATCAATAATGACACTTCTTAAATGAATAACAGTTTATTTACAAACAAAACCACAACAAACCCCACTAACTCAGGGGGAAACTATAACAGAACTCAAAACAGAATCAGCAAACACCCCCAGCCTTGAAATCGGCTTGTGGTAAAACTTTTCAAAAGTCAGCTCACTGGACCATCCTGCGGCCGCGAGAATATGGTCTATAGGCACGTCCATCGCCCTTGTCGCGGAAGTTGATGCCGCCCTGGTGGAATGAGATTTGAATTTATCAGTATCAATTCCAGCACTTCCCAGAACCTGCTTCAACCACCTTGAAATTGTTTGCACCGACACCTTACTGTATGGTTTTTTGTGGCTAATAAATAATGCAGACTCTGTTCCTCGTAGGGCTTTAGTAACCTCAATGTAACGAGATAAATGTGAGACTACACACAAGCGATCATCTGTAGGGTATGCTGAAAACACAACCTTACATCCTGTCATGCCGATTCTACTACGTTTAAGCAAATCATAGACATAAAATATAATGGCATCTGCCGACACATGCATTCTGTCTATCCGTAGCTTTTGCAAAGTTTGTACACGTTGGGCTGAAACCAACGCCATAAGCATGACCAGCTTCAAACTTAATTTGGCTAAAGATAAGCTTGCAACAGGAGCCCACTGGCGAAGAAGCATAAAAACTTCACTCACATTCCAAATACCGGCATACCTGGGTTCAGGAGGATTAGAATTAAAAACTCCCTTCATAAATCGTGAAACTAACGGATGTGTCCCTACTGAACGCAATTCTGAATTCATGGCCAAATAAGAAGACAGAGCACTTCTGGCTGTATTGATCGCACTGTAACTTAATTTTTGATCAAAATAAAGACTGGACAAAAACTCCAATACATCTGTAATGCCTGCCGTTTGATATGAAATGTTCTGGTGTAGACAGAATTGCTCCCACTTCCTTATCGAGGTGACATACTGCTTCTGTGTACTATCCCTGCAGGCCGACGTGAGAACATCCACAGTACGATCAGACAGTCCTCTCCCCAGGTATGGCCTCCTCAAAATCTGCAAATCAACAGATCAATATGATCATGTAAAGGATGTTGATCCCCAGTTACTGGATTTACCAGTAGATTTTCATTCTTGGGAATAATCATGTGAGGGCTCCCTAGCCATTTGTAATACCAGAGGAAACCATGCTTGTGTAGGCCAATCTGGCACTACCAATATCCCTGAAGCAGAATCCTGCGTGACCTTTTGCAAGCATCTACTGATGAGACAGAATGGAGGAAATACATACACAAACATTCCTCCCCAATGCAGCGAGAAAGCGTCTACCGCTGCTGCACCAGGATCTGGTTCCCATAAACATATCTGGGCAACTGATGATTTAACCAAGATGCAAACAAATCAATGTCTGGCATTCCATACCGAACAACCACTTGATTAAATACATCCTGATTTAACATCCATTCTATGTTGTCATTAAACTGACGTGATCTAGTGTCAGCTACCGTGTTAAATCTACCTGGCAAATAAATTGCCGAAATCCAGATATTTCTGTCAATGCACCAGCTCCAAACCTGGTTAGCCAGTCTATCACAAGCCTGTGACTTGACTCCACCCATGTGGTTTACATATGCCACTGCTGTGGTGTTGTCAATCTGAACCTGCACATGCAAGTCCCTACAGGTAGAACAATAAGCCTTAAGGCCATACCAGGTTCCCAATAACTCTAAATAATTGATCCCTCTCAATTGAAGCAAGGATGTCTCTCTTCCGCATTCCATCTACCTCCACAGCTGGAAGACAAATCTGTTGCACCCCAACCCAGTGCACTTACATCAGTCTGTAATACCATTGAAGGCGGTTCCACCGAAACCTTCCGAAAACTTTTTGGAGCATTTACTATCCACCATTGTATGTCGGAAATTGCCCCAGCTGACAACTGCATGGACCTGTCAAAATGTCCCATTTGTATTCTCAGTGCCTGTTCCTTCAATCGTTGTAATTGTTGATAATGCAGAGGACCATACTGCACAGCTGGAAAAGCAGCTACCAGTTTACCAATCAGCTGAGCTACTTGTCTAATTGAAGGTCGTTGTTCTCCAAGGAGATTAACACAATCCTCAATCAACTGTTGCAATTTGTCCCTGGGCAAAAATACCAACATGTGATTTGAATTAATGGTAAATCCCAAATAATCAATGATTTGAACTGGTGATAATTTGGATTTATCTGGATGAACAATGAACCCTAATTGTTGAAAAGTGGACTTAACAACTGAAACTGACAACAGAGCTTCAGCATGAGTCTTACCAACAATCAGAATATCATCTAAATAGGCCATTACCACATGCCCCTGAGCTCTGAGTAATGCTAACACAGGTTTTACCAATTTAGTAAATAATCTAGGGGCTGAAGTTAATCCATTAGGCAGTGCCTTAAATTGCCACAGCTGACTCTCCAAATGAATTTCAAATATCTTCTATCATCACCATGAATAGACACTGAGTAATATGCATCTTTCAAATCAATGCTAGCCATATAACACCCTTTGGAAATTAGATGTTTGGCCGTGGAAAATGTTTCCATTTTGAAATGCCTATAACAGACAAACTTGTTCAAACTTGTTAAATCCAGGATAATTCTACATCCCCCAGTCTTTTTAGCCCTAGGAAAAATACTTGACACAAATTGACAACTTTGATAGACTGATGTCTCAATTACCCCATTCTTGTGTAATGAACTAATTTCTGTTTGTATAAGGACATTTTCTTCATCTGAAAATATAAGTTTCCGACTTGGAGCATGTTGAGTGGGTGGTCTCTCATTAGAGTAAAATTCAATTTTTACCCCTTCAATACTGTTCAATATAAACACATCTGACATTAACTCCTGCCATTGTTTGAGAAACAATTTTAACCTTCCCCCAACTTCAACAATACTTAATTCATTCTCTCTCGAAGGCTCATCCCTTACCTGCATATGTGCTTGTAGACCTTGTTGTCCACGGTCCCTTGAGAAAGGCGCCTTGCCCTTCATACCGGTGGCAGCCTGCCAATTCCGATATTGGAGACCTGTATGGCTGGTTCCTTCACCTGCCACCAAACTGGTACCTCTTTGATAAGGATAAAACCTTTTTCCTGGTTTACCAGCTGTCTTAATGAGGCCCATAGTTTTTACATCCTCATGACATTCTTTCACTCTTTTAACCAGATCCCCTCCGAACAGCAGGTTTCTTGGCAGTACACTGGGTGGTTTGCACAAAGCCGCCAAATTAGGATTAATTACCGGCCTTATAGCGGCTCTTCTGATATTATTAATTTCAAAAAATGCACTGCAGAACAGTCCTAGTGCATCTTGATGGGCCTCAGACATATTCCCGGTATCAATAATTTTCACCAAAGCCGTAAGCCCTGCCGAGAACAATCTGAGCACTTTTTGAAATTTCATCTCCTGAGCCCTAGCTGACACCCCCAACTGTGTCCAAATCTGATGATTCACCACCGGTACTTTCAGAAGGTCACAATTAATAGGAGCCTCGTACTTCTTGGCGGTCTCATCCATGGCTAACTCCTGCAGCTGGTGGGAGAGCATATACTGAATTGCTGCAGCCAATTCTTCACCAACCGGCTCTCCTGCCTCTCTGGGCATAGCAAATTTCCCAGCAATATTCGGAATTACTTCCAACTGAACTCCCTTACTGCTCTCCCCCACCACAGACTCGGTGTCAGCGAACTGCACCATTGGAACATCCTCCTCACAGGCAGGATATTCCTGTAGCCCTGTAAAAGGTACTGCTGGCTCAGGCTCTCCAACAGCCTGGCTTGGGCACCACTCCTCCTCACGGAGCTGGTCCCTGTCGAGCATTCTTTGCAATAGAATCTCGACCTGGGAGAGCCGTGAGCAAACGGACTCTCCTATAGAGGGTAGAACCTCCAGGCCCGACTCTGGGTCAATGGGCCTATCTGACTTACCAGTGGCCTTCCGCCCTACTGGCAAGCCTACACTGCTCGAAGGCAGTGGGTCCGCAACCACTGGCTGTATAGCCAGCACCGGACCAGGTGCACAAGACGGGCCTCCACCAACAACACTCTCCTGGTCGTCAACCTTCTTCCCTCCGGAGCGCCTCGCCGCCACCTTTTTCACTTTCTGCAACATTCTCCAAAACGTTCTCCAACCGTCGCAGAAAATGAACTCTGAAAAATTTTAAAACTTACCTCGAGTTTTAAACTTACCGCTTGCAGGAGCGCTGCTGCTCCAACCGGCCGACTGCACCAATGCGTCTGACGTCATGACGCACCAACGGCTGTGCGGGGTTCTTCACGTAGTCACTCACGTGACTCCGAAGTAAAATCATGATCTTCTTGCTGGAGCATAGTCATCAGGTTTTCATACAGGCCCAACATGGGTCGACTCTGGAACAAGAGCCTCCCCCCACACAGACCTCTTCTTTGGCTTTTTCTTCACCATTCTTTTTGTCCTTCTGCCTTGCGGATCTATAAGCATGAGGGCTGCTGCAAACAGCAGAGATTCTTCTTCTTGTGAGAGCAATGCCCTCCAATGTTCTTCATGGCTAACATGACTCAGAATGATCGGAAACCCCACCCTACAAACCCTTTAAAAGTAAAATAGGATGATGTCATTGTTTTGGAGGTCAAAATAAGGTTCATTGGCCTACAGTTGTCTCCTACAGGGTCGTAGCATATCGTAGCGTGACCTCGGTTATCGTAGGTGCAGTAGTAGGTGTGTCGAAGGTGGATGTCTTAACTCGCCACTATTGGGTCGTCGGTTGTCGGGAGCTAGGTTGTAGGTTGTCATAGCCTGTTGTCAACTAGGTTGTAGGTTGTCATTACTTATAGACATAGTCGTAGGATGAGGTCCACTCACCATTTTTTTTTTGGCGACCTGACAAGAATAAGATAGTCGCTGGCAGTCGCCTAATAAATCACCTAAGTGGGACAGGCCCATAAAGTATAGATGGTGGTCGCAAGGTTATGTGGAATGGTGATCGAGGCTGGTACGTGGAACCAGGTAATGGAATGATAATGGGGGAATAGAATCAGCTGGAGAATGTGATAGGGAGGGTAGGCAGGCCAAGGGAGAATAAACCTAGGATGATAACTGTGTGGGCAACGTATGTGTGGATAACAGTGATAAGGAAATGGAAACGATTAACAAAGATAGAACCAAGATAAACCAGTAGAAGTGGAAAGGAATAACAGGGGCATGGACTACCTGAAATATAGGAGGTTCTAGGTTATACCCAACATGCCAAACAATGTAGAAAAAAGGGAAGTCTGATGCAAAATGATGGCATGCAATAATGGCCAGTTCTTCCACAAAAAGAAAGAAAAGGTTATCCAAAGTTTGAGACATCCTGAGGCTGCAAGATGAGAAGATACAATTGCTCTGCAACTTGCATTAGGCCTCATTATAATAGTACAAGAGGCCACAGGCAAATTGGTAGTAGAATGGTGGAATGGTGAATTAAAGGGGCAGACAAACAGAAGAGGACTGAGCACAGGTGCTCCACAATGAGATCACCCAATGTTCTTTTGGCTTTTTCCAATCCACATTGTGAGCATCAAATGCAATACATAAGATTGGAAGAAGTGTAAATGAATTGTTGATTCGGTCCCTGGATATTGTGAAGAGAAGCGGAAGACAGGTGTGTCTCCTGAGGTTGTGTGGAATGTGTGATACAATGAAGAGAGATAGGCAGAGATGGAATAGCTGATGAATCATGAAGGAAGTGGTCCATTTGATAAGTGAGGGGAATATGTGTCTGGTGGTTGAATCTTGTTGGAATCATTTAATATGTCATCATTAAAGCCTTTGACAAGATCCAATATGGGAGACTGATCCAAAAGATTGGAGCCCATGGGATCCAAGGCAAGTTGGAAAAATTGGATGCACAAAGTAGCTTGGTAATCGAGACTGAATGTGATTTTGTAAGATTACTTGTGTTATTAGAAGTTTGTGACCAGTAGTTTACCATAGGGATTAGTGTTGGCACCTTTGGAGTTTATAAAAACATTATCACATTGGATGTGGATGTATGAAGTCCAATTACTAAGTTCAGTTGACATGTAAATTGGTGATATTTTTGATAGTGGATATAGTCATATGCTACAGGTGATATGGATGATCTGAAATGATGGGTAAAGCAATGATAGATGGAATTTATTCCTGATAACTGCGATGTAATTCATTTTGGAGGACATACAATTTATGATGGAAGGAAGATCAATGTGGGAAAAGCTGAGGATAATGCTGTAGCAGCAGTGTCCTAAGACGGCTTCCATTAATGATAGACCTATCACAAAACTAGTCAGAATTTTCCATCAATTTTATCAGAGCTTCTTAATTCTACATTTGGTCAAATGCAGCCTTGATATAAGGACAGTCACTTTTACCTGATCTCATGAATTTTTCATGTTCAGCCCAACATTTAAATGTCTGGAGCTAACTGTTTCTGGATATCAATGAGCAGTTTGTTATTGAATGGCTGCTGTTTGATAAAACTGTTGATGAAGCTTCCATAACTATACTGATGATTAGAAGTAGATTGACTGGCTATACTGGATTTATTCTCCTATTTATGTGCATGACAAACTGAGTAATATCTGCACTCGGTGGAGTGGATGCCAATGTTGTAGCTATGTCAGATCATCTGGCTAGATGCCATCAGGTGAGAGAGAGCACATCCTTAGCACTGCTGCTGAGTTATTGCCTAAACCCCATAATTTTGGCTCTTTCCATTGCATATAACCTTTTATCAATATCATGTAGGGTGAATACATTTGGCTAGGAACTTACTTCTGTGAAAATGGGAACGTCACAAGGAATCTGACATAAATGATCTACTTTGATTGAAACTGATCATCCACATTCACCTGAGAGGGTAGATGTGCTTTAGTTTCTAACCTCTGAGTTCTAGCAGAGTTGTGAATATAGCATGTTGTTTCCATTGCACAACATACATTTAATTTTATTGCATAGTAACTTTCTCAGCAAAGACTCTCATTTTAGGCATCACAATCTCCCGTGTTTAGCGCATTACTGCAACTGATTGAACTAGGTTTGGCTTCCTGGCTCAAGAATTATTGCAGAATGTTGTTGTTGCATGAATTTGACAATGAGAATTGAATGCCATCCTGATGTTACTGATGGCCCACGGCATTGTTAGATTGCCTATTTGGAAGTGTTCAATCTGTTCTGAATCTTACACAGTGGTGGCAATACACAACTGTATGGATATGGCTCCAGTAATTAATACTTCTGCAGTTTCCTCATCTGCATTTTAATATTCTCGGCTGAAAAACAGTCAGCACATTTGTCAGCAATCTTTTGAAGGACCTTTCTCAAATGTCTTCTTGCAGTCTATAGAACTGATAAACATAGGCACTAACTTGCATCATCACCATATTAAAAAAACAATTATCCAACATGATTTATTCTTCACAAATCCATGCTAATTATTTTTGATCAGCTAAAAAAATATGCAAGTGCTCAATCTTTCTGCATCAAATGACAAATTCTATTGACATATCTTAAAATGAGGTTTGACATGTCTTCAGTTACTTGGTTTATCCCTCCACTCTTCTGAAATAATGAATTGACATTAGCAATTTTCTAATCCTGAGTATACCACTCAAAACAAGTGCTTTAAAAGATTATGACTGACATAACTACAATTATCTCAACTTTTTTTTTAATATCCTGGGACAGAGATGATAAGGTTTTGGAAATCTGTCTAATTTAGACCATTTATATATTTTATTATTTTTTACCTAATATACGAAGCCGAATAGGATTCTCTCCTGGTTTATATTTAGTTTCATCTATATGACTAGTACGCTGTCCTACCTGTCATGAACATAGATACAATCCACTTACTTAACAAGACTGTCATTTGTTTATTGTTGATTAGAATAGTAACTGCATCTCATCTTGGTGAATCTATATTTCCCCAATCTGCTATTTTTTCAGCTTTCCCTATGTTTTTGCATTGGAGCAAACTTCTGTTTTTGTTAAGTTCTGGATAGCTATCCTCATTTGCTGATCTTCAAATGGCAACATCTTTATTTATATAAATCCATACATTGCATGTACAATGTTTATCATAGATAACATTGCATTGTAGCATTTACTGTAATACATTACATCATAAAAATAAACATATTTACAACCATTTAATATTGATTTTTTTTCAGAATTCCAGATGCCACATTTAAAGCCCATATAGTACTTCTTTTAAAATGTAGTCTATATTGTATTGTAGGAAGTGCAAAAGCTAACATCTGCCAACTTTACATCTACATCCCACAAACAACAATATGTACATATTCCTTTTAGGCATGCTGATTGAGGAATATATGCTGTCCAAAGGAAACTGCCTAAAGTAGTGCCCTAAGATATTTCAAATCCACCTTAATATGAGACATTTTGAAGTTTCATTTGAGGATGCCATTTGTATCTAGTCTTCCCTCAGCCGAGTGTGTGGTGAAAGCTTTGAGGTGATACTCAAACCTACTACTCCCAATTTGTGAGTGATACCAATGGAGATGCAGCTGTTATTTCACCCAACTGTGGTCCATATTCCAGTATATAATGTACTTCTTGTTTCGTATACAGCAAGGCCTATCAGCTTGCATAACTTTGTGACAAGCTGTAGGCTCCTTGACCTGTAGAAAATTGGCCAGTGTGGAAAGAGAATCACCAACATAACACAGTGTCAGAGTTAACTATAATTGGTAAACCGTTAATCTGAAAAATGAAATAAAATCACAGATATGTGACCTGGATGGGTTGATGAGCACAGACAACAACATGTCAATATCATTTAATGGCTGTTCTAGAAGCATATTTGCAGGTTGACCACGAGTGCGATATTCCAGGATATAAAATGTATCAAAACCCAGGCTAAAGGAGAAAGGAGGTGAGCTGGCATTGCCAATCACAGAAGGTAGCAAGCAGTGCTGAATCATGTTATAAAAGCAGTGGATAGTGATGTGGGATTGGTGTCGGTTCCCCACATGGCAGGGGAAGGAGATAGGGATAGAAATGACATACACTCTCAATGTGACCTCTCAATAAGTCAGAGCATAAATGGCGATATATAATTTAAAATGAAAGAATGTAGACATTTATTTTCACAGAGACATTTATAACAACACTTAAAATACATTTGGACAGGTACATGATAGGAAAGGTTTAGAATGATGTGCGCCAAATGTGTGCAGCTGGGGGTAGTGTAGATGGGGTACCTTTTGTTGGTATGGGCAAGTTGGGCTGAAGGGCTTGTTTCCATGCTCTAGGACCATGACTATGAGAGCATGGTGAATCGCTCTGCACCAGTTGGTCATGGAAGTTGAAAATTGGAAGTGTTTAATGTGGACGTGGATGAATAATTAATAGATCACAAAATAAAAGGGTATGGAGAAATGACACAGTAGTGGAGTTGACAACAGTGATGATTGTATTAAATGGCAGATAGGCTTGAAGGATCTAATGGCCTCCTCCTGCTCCTATTTTCTTGTCTTCTTGGATACCAATAACAACTTTCGCCAACTTCAACCTCTCATTACTGAGGTCTGAGGTTCCCTCCTGCTTTAAAAGGGCATCAATAATATCTCTGCCTAGGAAGTTTAAGGTGATATGCCTCAATGACGACTGACCAGTGGCACTAACGTCCGTGGTGATGAAGTGCTTCGAGAGGTTGCTTATGATGCATACCAACTCGTAATTCAGCAAATCCTGGAACTACAACAAATTGTCTACCATTGCAAGAGATCAACAGATGATGCAATCTAATTGGCTCTCCACTCTGCACTTGATCACGTGGATAAGAAAAACACATACATCAGGCTGTTGTTCACAGACTTCAGCTTTGCATTCAAAACTATTATTCCCCCAAACGTATCACCAAGCTCAGGGATCTGCAACTAGATCCTCGACTTCTTCATCAGCAGAACATAATCAGTATGAATTGACAACAACACTTCCTCCTTAGTAACCATCAGCTCACTATCGTTTCAAGGCTGTGTGCTCAGACCCCTGCTCTACGTATCCTATACCCATAATTTTGTAGCTGGACTCAGTTCTAAATCCTTCTTTAAATTCACCAACAACTCCATCATTGTTGCATGAGTTGCAGATAATGATGAGTCAAAGTATTGGAGGGAAATTGACCATTGGACTGAATGGTGCCAGAACAACTCTGCTCTCAAAGTCAGTTAAATCAAGAACTCTAGAAAAGAAGAAGGCCAAGGATCCACAAACTTGTCTCAATCAGCAGGTGGTGGAGAGAGTCAAAAACTTCAACTTCCTGGGTGTGCATATTTCTGAAGAGCTGTCCTGGATATGGCACATTGATGCAGTCATAAAGGAAACCCATCAACACCTCTACCTCTTTAGAAGATTGAGGAGATTTGGTATGTCAATGCATACTCTCTTGAATTTTTACAAGTGTACAAGTAGAGAGTTGTATATCAATGGCTTGGTTCAGCATGTCATACGCCCAGGAACGAAAGAAATTACTGGTGTCTTAATTACTGGGAAATTAAGTGGTTACTACCCAGCCCATATTGGAAACTGACCTCCCCACCAACGAAGGGATGTACAAGAGGTTTTGCCTCAACAAGGCAGCCAGCATCATCAAGGACCCACACCACCATGTTGACATTTCTCTCCTGCCATCAGGAAGGGGGAATAGCAGCCTAAAAACTGTATCATCCAGGTTTAGGAACAGCTTCTTACCAGCCACCATCAGGCTATTGAACGCTGCAAACTCCATCTAAACACTGAACTACGAACTGCCTTGAATGCACATGGGATTTAGGGCTTCATTTTTCTTTTTTTGCACAATATTGTTTACTTATTTATTTAAGTTTTTTGTTTGTTCATTCTACTATTTATTGAGTACTGTGTTTACAAACATGTTGGGGCACTGCAAGTAAGAATTGCATTGTTTCGTTTTGGTACATATGACAGATGAGGCAATCCTGATTTTGAGCATGCTCAAAACTAAATACAGTCTGAAATTAAGAAGACCTACTGTATGCTGAGGAAAGAAATGTTTGAACACTGCAAAACAATAAAAACAGTACAATTAAGAAGCAGTAAAATCACATTGAATATGGTGTCTTGGGAAATATTGGAGGTGATTTGCCTATTTTTGTTTTATTTCCAAGTCTATACTGCATATTTTGTAATCACAAGGTGCATGTGAACAATGGGTGTTCTGCCCCAGTAGTATTAAACTAACAGCTCAGATCCATCACACAGCTTGGCTGACCATCCAAGCAGCAATTTGGTAGTTACTAGCATGACTGCTACATTGACATTTACCTTATTTTCCTGCTAAATTGGCAGAGTTATTCATGAATTGTCAAGACAACATACTTCCAACCTGCCATCCTCTGATCTCTCATCAGCTCACGAGTTTCTCAACATATTTCTGGAAGTGAGGAATTTCCTGGCCTTTGCTTCAATCCAAAGACAAATAAGACTTGACAGTGCATTTGGAAGCTTCAGACTGAAAGAAACATGGGGAAGGGAAGGGAATATAGGAGGAAATGGTAGCATCCAGAGGAAACCCACGCAGTCACAGGGAGAACATGCAAACTCCACACAGGCAGCGCCCAAGGTCGGTAGTGAATACAGATCACTGGTGCTTTGAGGCAGTGAGTCTATACACTATGGCAACAGGCCCTTTGACCTAACATGTGCCAACCAAGATGCCTTAAGTAGGCTAGTCCCAATTGCCTATGTTTGGCCCATAGCCCTCTATACCTGTACAAGTCCATATGTCTTTTAAATCCTGTTATAATATCTGCCTCGGCTACCTCCTCTGGCAACCTAATACTTCTCATGGGAAATGTTGGCTCCAAACTGGATACATAATTATCCTAAGCAAAAGTTATTTGCCTCCAAAGATTCTCAGTATGTCTGTGACATCTTTTCGTAGGGAGACAATGGGCAATGGGAAGCCAGGAACATATTTATATATTTTTTACTGTATTTAACGCAGCTTTGCTTCGGTAATAGACAGCTTTCCCCAAAGTTAGGTCTACTTAAATGGAAATAAAATTGGATGGGACAATTGAATGGGTCTTCTCAAGTGATCCAGTACTAAAAGTGTGAGAAAATTAGAGTGCAATCAGTGTTTCCCCTTTGAAAGAAATTACCGGAAATTCGGGTAATTCTGGTTCGGGCCTACGGGATGATTTGGGGAAAATTTGGTGCCATTCCGGCTGGGCCCACCCCTCGCCCCCCCCCCCTTGCCATCCCCTCGCCTCCCTCCCCCCACGCCAGCCCCTCGCCTCCCTCCCCCCCCGCCTCACCTCTCATCCCCCCCCCGGCCCCTCGCCTCGCCCCCCCCCTGACAGGCCCACTCCTCACCCCCCCCTGCCGTTCTCTCGCCTCATCCCCTCCTCCCCCCATGCCAGCCCTTCACCTCCCCCTCCCTTCCCCCCCGGCCCCTTGCCTCGCCCCCCCCCCCCTGACAGGCCCACGCCTCTCTCACCCCCCCCCCCCCCCGCCGGGCCCATGCTTCTCCCCCCTCCACCACGGGCCCTTGCCTCCCCCCCCCCCCCCGCCATGGGCCCTAGCCTCCCCCCCTCCACCGCAGGCCCTCCAACGCTGCGTGGGAGAGAGAGGGAGAGGGGGGAAGGGAAGGAGGGAGCGGAGAGAGAGATGAGGGGGGGAGATAGAGCGGAGGAGGGAGAGGAGAGGGAGGGAGAGAGAGGGAAAGGGGATTATCTTTAGTGGGATTGCAAAATTAAGGTAGGTTTTAGAGCTATTATTTTCTCTTCCATTTGCATGATATCAATAAATTGGAACTGCTTTCTTTTCCTTGATAACAATACTGAAAAATATGAATTCCATAGTTTGCGACTTTCTTTTTGCATCATGTTTTTTAATATAATTTGAATATTATAAACATCTGCATGTTTTCATGGTCATCATGGATCTGTCTGCAGTAATGCAGCAGTCCGTTGATGATGTTGCTGCTGAGGAAGCTAGGCAGAAGATGGAGTTGGAAGATCTCCTTTATGCTGTGAAAGCCAAAGGTTATCACCTCCGATGCCCAGTGCCATATTATGGCATGGCCGTGCAATGGGTGCAGTTGCACCCCCTTTATTTCCCAGAGTAAAAATAAATTGGGGGGCAATATTTTTTTAATTCTACACCAGGACAGAGGAAGCCTTGCCTTTGGACTCCTTGGCCCTCTTGCAGCCGTACAGCCACTGGATGACCCTGGCATTGTGCTCGATGACCGAGAGGGCAGAGGGTGGGGGCTTCTTCTTCCCCTGGAGCGGCTCGTTGCCACTATCGCTGCAGCTGTGCCGGGACAGCTCACTCTCCGAATCTGGGCAACTCAAAGGCTTGTCCCACTTTGCAATTTTTTTCGGCGACTGCGAACGTCAATGACTGACGTCCGTAAAGCCGTCAAATTCTACGACATACACGCTGACGACATTGTACGACATACACGCAGTATGCTGCCCTGCGGGTGATGCCTGGTTTGAGTTAGGGTTAGTGTTATGGCGAGGGTTAGGGTTAGGGACCACAGATGGGCTATAAAATAATCTTCCTTTAATGCGTAGATTTTAAACATTAATATATTAAAAATAATTCCGCCTTTTCCTCCATTCTCCCCGCTCCACTCTTCTCCCCCTCACCCTCGCATCCCCTCTCCCTTCTCCCATTCCCCAACCCCTCCCCCCCACACTCTCCCCGATGCCCCCCATTTGTGGACCCAGCCTGCGACCTGCGATCCCCCTCACACTATCCCACACACGCTAGGGATAATTCATACAAACCTGTGCACCTTTGGAGAGCGGGGGGAAACCCTAACACTAACCCTAGCTCTAGGTTGATAGGCTTGGTATAAGTATAAATTGTCCCTAGCATGTGTGGGATAGTGTGCAGGGGATCGCTGTTCAGTGAGGACTCAGTGGGCTGAGGGCACTGTACCTCTGAACTAAATGTGACACAGGGGCCCCAGGGGTTGGACTCAAACCCCCAATGTTCTGCCTGCTCCTCATGGGAACTAAAATGTTGGCCATGAGTTGTCCCAGAGGCAGATCTCTCTTCCAATGCTCTCTCCAAACCCCCAGAGGCAGTGAGCTTTTCAACTGAGTACAGGCAATGTTGTCAATGTACAAGTGCCACCCACCTTCTCCAGCCACTGTCTAAATACCCACAACCCATTTTGAAGCAAGGCGAGGGGGTGGAGGGAGGGGTGTTGTTCCCAAAGTCTGCATTTATCCCATAGTCAATGTTACTAAAACAGATGATGAGGCCTTTGTGCGGAAGAATATTTTACAGCCCATCTGTGGCCCCCAACCCTAATTCTAACTGGGCATCATCTGCAGGACAGCATACATCAGCGTGTGACAGGGCGCATGACACGATAAGACACCCAGCTATTACCCCTGAATTTTGAACATTCCAAAATCCAGCGGCGACAGGAAGATACCACACATCACTATGCATCACTTATCATGTCGGGTCGCGACCCGACCACGACATTGTCGCCGAAAACGTCACCCAAGTGAGACAGGCCTTTCATGCTGCAAAACCTGAGGGCAAGGCTTTCGAAGGCGGCATCAGCGGCAACCTTCTCCCTGGCCAGGTTCTCGATCACCTTGGGCTCGAGTCCGCAGTGCTCGAAGAAACAGCCCAAGCCCGAACAGGCTTGGCGGAAGTGGCAGCTGAGGTCGGAGTGTGAGCGCCATTACCCGCCGCTTGAGTGGCTCCTTGGGACAAACTGCTGCTACTTCTCAGGGAGCTGTTGCCGTAGTTATTTGTGCACTGTAGGATGTTGCTGGCGTGACGACTGGTGCTTCATGGGGTGCTGCTGGAATGGTTACTTGTGTACCCTTTGGTGCTGCTGGTGTAGTTATTGTGCACCCTGTGGTGTTGCTGGCGAGGCTGCTGTTTCTCCCCGGACTGCTGCTGGTGTGGTTACTCGTGCACCCTGGGGTGCTGCAGCCTCTGTACCCTCTGCTAATTCTCCTCTGTACCCTCTGCTAAGTGGTAGAAGTAGGCCCCCCAACATCAGTGTACTGTTGAACGACACATGCTTTGGCAGCATTAACAAACTGAGGACTGCTGTGCTTGATAAACTGGTCTGAGGACCTATATTCGTGGAACCAGGGATGGCATGTAGGCTAAGGCTAATGAGTGTCCTTGCATTAGTAGAAGTAGTGGTAAATGGCAATATACATTCAGGAGCACCTGAATGATTTTGCAGCATTATGCCAGCGTGCTGGGTGACAGTGGACTATGAACTCATTCCAGTCATGCTAGTCAGCATGGCTCAACAAAAGTAACACTGAGTGATTTTTTAAAATTGCACTTCCATGCTACTCACCTTTATGTGACATTTACCAGGAGCACCTGAATGATTATGCAGCATCATGCCGGCATGTTTGGTAAGCTATATGATGAATTGTGAATGTTATGTTATGTTATTATATATTTTTATATGTTACTAGACCAAGAGGGACCCGTTAGGTGTTAGGTCCCTTCCCCTCAACGCGCGTTCTGTGTAGTATGCTCTTCTGTGTAGTATGCTCTATTGCATTTATGTGAGAAATACTGATTTCCCCAATTCTCTGTGTGGTATACTCTATTGCATTTATGTGAGAAATACTGATTTCCCCAACAAAATACTGATTTTCAGCTATCAAAATGCAGAAATGCTCGGTGAAACTTGGCAGCTCTGCAATTATTCAGAATTATGTTTGAAAATTCACAATGTGATTTGTGATCTTGTTTATGAGTTATCATGGAACTAGAATGTGTTATAATAGTATGACAGTAAAATATGTTAGTTTGAAACCGATCGTAGTAATGTAAATGCACCATTTAGTTTGACTTCCATTTTCATGATGGAAATTGAAGTTGAACTAAATGTTGTATTCGCATCACTATTGCATGTTGAAATTGATTTTATGTGAAGTTGTTAAGTCAGGAGGGCCATTAAAGGTGCACTACACACACTAACACAGTCTAACAGTAATAGGCAATCAAATCAACACACAAAACATTTTCTAAAAAAAGGTTTTCTTCATTACAAAAACTTACAGTATTTTATTAGCAGTTTTTGCATGCTCCTTTATAACATTTGACAACTGTCCAACTTGATTATTAAAATGACAACTTCAATTCTTTGATTTAACAAAAAAAACCAAACAACAATGACCCCAATCATCCCATTCCACCCACTCATTACTCTTGACTCAACCAAAATTTGTTCTGAAATATCTGTCATACATTTGGTGCACAAATGCTCCAAAATAAGGCTCAGAATGCACAAGAGAGCATGTAAAACACCAGAGCTTCCAGGGCCCGCTTAAGGGCCCTGGACCCCGACCACAAGGGGATTCATGCTCGTGATGTGCATTGCGCGCACATTATTTCAAATAATTTTTTGTAATCCTGTCATGCCACCCCCCTTTTTTCAAAAGCTTTGTACGGGCCTGCATAGTCCCCAGGTGATGTAAATGTTATGCTCACAACTCTCTTACAAGGGAATACATTTTTAGGGTTAAAAAGTGGATTGCAGAGACATGGGCAGTAAAGCAAGGGGTTCATGAGACATGGCTGGACAGAAGATCTTTGTCAATAATAGTTGGGCAGATGATGGTAGATCAGAGTTAAGAGGCCACAGGCTGAATTAGACTCTCTGAATGAATGGGATCTCTAGCTCATTCTTGGACTTCAAGGAAAGAAGGTGTGGTGGTTTGCAGAGATCGGTGGGTGCAGAAGTTATTTGTTTATGGTCAATTATGAGAAGGGAGTATTTGAAACTAGCAACATTTGCTTGCTTACTTAATTAATGAAAAAAAGGGTGACGTAGACTTAGTTTCAGCCTGATTACCAATTCATCCTGACTACCACTGTGCAGCTGATGTGCCAAATATTCTGAGTGAAGTGATGGTAGAGTTTCTTCACCATAGGTTTTATTTTTTTATTTTTAGATATACAGCATGGAAACAGGCCCTTCGGCCCACAGGATTTGCAACAACCAGCGATCCCCGCACATTAAAACCATCCTACACACTTTAGGGACAATTTTTACACTTATACCAAGCCAATTAACCTACAAACCTGTACGTCTTTGAAGTGTAGGAGGAAACCGCTCTCGGAGAAAACCCACGCGGACACAGGGAGAATGTACCAACTCTATACAGATAAGCACCCGTAGTTGGGAACAAACCCGAGTCTGCAAGTGCTGTAAGCCAGCAACTCTACCACTGTGCTTCCCTCTAGATGCGCTACATGACCAGTGTCATCACAGGCCTTTACAACACTCACCTCACCTCTCACACAATACTCACTAGCAGAATGGCACAACTGGAAGAGCTGCTGCCTAATGGTACCAGAGATCCAGGTTCAATCCTGAGCTTGAGTGCTGTATGTGACATTGTGTGTTTCATCCAGATCCGAAAGATATGCAGGTTGGGTATGCTAATTGGAGATGGTAAATTGTCCCCAGGATGTTGTTGGGTGGCAACATCTGGTGGGAGTTGAAGAGAATATTGTGTGCATAAAAAATGGGATTAATCAAGTCAACAAGTTTTTTTGTCGTATGCACAAGCACGGTGAGGTATGGGCACAATGAAAGTCTTATGTGCAGCAGCATTATAAGCACATAAACTCAAACAACACACTAAAGCATTACATACTATACATATATTACACATAAATTATACATGGATTCTACAAAAATGACTGGGCAAAAATAAAAAATTAGGATTAGTGTAACATGATGGGTCATTGGGCCAAATGCCTTGTTTCCATGCTCTATCCCTTTGCAACTCTGAATCTGAGAGTGCACTAAAGTCTATGTCCCAACCATCACATGCCAAAGATATCAAGTATAGATGGAGTTCAAGATATTTTTGCTCTCTTTCTGGCGACAACATCGACTTTTGTTTGTAAGATTAATTGTATAGTAATATCCTTTGGGGATCTTAATTCTGCAGAACTATTGCTGCCATACACAGAAATATATATTTGGCATGTTCTAAGGGGCAAAGAAGGTAGGACTGTCAATTACCATGAAATATTGAACAGATTAACATTATGAAAAACACAAGTAATCACTGTAAACTTTGCTGAAACTAAGCTGTATTGAAACCCATTAAAGGGGATTTGATTAAACAAAAGACATTAGGGTATGATCAAACTAAGTTATTGAATTTAATGAAGCACCATTCTATACTTTAAAAAGGATAATGTAGTTTATGAAACTTTTAATACGATTGCAAAATGTGCAAAGCTAGAACTTAAAAGGAGGAAAATCTTATTTCCACGTTCAATAATACTGAAATATATTCAAATGCCTGTCAGTTTGAAAAATGACATGTTATCAGGGCACAAGGACAGGATAAGAAATCCCTGTTGTGCAACAATGAGACCATAAAACTTTGCTTTCAGTGGAGGTAGTGGCTGCCAAACTCTGTCAGAGGTTCAGCAGAATCAGCAAAGCTTCGATGAGCAGCATGCACAGGTGAGCATTGTACATGTTATGGGTATGCAGCCAGCAAGCAGCAGGTCAAATGCAGTGCTCGAAATTAACGGTTGCTCGGGTGCCAATGGCCATCTAAAGTCCCACCAGGCCACCTAAACGCCACCCATTTTGCCTGGCTTAGCAAGCACCCGGGACACCTGCCGTTCAATTGAGCAGGTCCCCCTCTCTATCTCTCTCTGTCACTCTCCGTCTCCGCCTGCCATCCATGTCTGGGCCGCCGGGTCTCCGCTCTCCACTCTCCGGCCACTCATCCGCCGGCACGGGCGGCGCCCTGCACATGCACAAACCCACGGCCAGCACATCATCGGCCGCCCTGCACATGCGCACTGCCATGGCAACTGGTCGGCGCTGGGCACTTTTTCCCTCCCTTTGCATTGTGGGAGATCTGGCCGCCATTGCTGTCCGGTCACTGCCTCGCCGCGAGTGCTGAAAACCAATGCAGAATCACTTGCTGCAGCTGGAGTAACTCCCTGTAGTAACTCTTGCTTCTTGGTTTCTTGGTCCTCCAAAAATATTCCAAATGGAATTTAAACTGGAGGTGTTGGAGGGTCCACCACCAAACTCCAAACTCTGAACAATAACAGGCTATTGCACTTAATCTGTTTATTTATTGTGTATATATATGGTCTATGGTATATAGACACACTGATATTTTACCTCCTGTTCTGTATTATCTTTACATATTCTGTTGTGCTGCAGAAAGCAAGAATTTCATTGTCCTATCTGGGAGACATGACAATAAAACTCTCTTGACTCTTGACTTGTCCTTAAGCAAAAAAGGGTTCTTGGGGGAAAAAAGAGCTACCTTAAATTTCATTGCGTCTGGTTGGGTAACTATGGTAGGGTGAAGACTCTTCCATGCTTTAATTGTGCGGGGGAACTCCATGGAGCAGCCAGCATCTCTGGATAGAAGAAATTGAGTGACGTTTTGGGTAGAGTTCCTTCTTTAAAACCCTTCTTTGGTTTTAGTTTTTTTAGTTAAATTGAAAGATACAGCGTGGAAACAGGCCCTTCGGCCCAACGAGTCCACACTGACCACCGATCACCCGTACACTAGTTCTATCCCACACATTGGCGAGTCAAGTCAAGAGTGTTTTATTTTCTCACGTCCCAGTTAGAACAATGAAATTCTTACTTGCAGCAGTACAACAAAATATGTAAACCTTGTACTCTGTAAACAATGTTATAAACTAGAAAAGAAAACAGTGTATATTTATATATGGAATTATATAATAAAGTTCTATCGGATAGTATCGTGAGTGTAGGAAGGAACTGCAGATGCTGGTTTAAACTGAAGATAGACACAAAAAGCTGGAGTAACTCAATAGGTCAGCAGAATCTCTGGACAAAAGGAAAATATTATGTTTTGCGTTTGGTCTGAAAGAGGTTCCTGCACACCTTTAGAATGTGAAATGTGGAATGAAACAAGAGTACCAGGAGAAAACCCATGCGATCAAAGGGAAACGGAGCAAACTCCATACAGACAGCACCCATAATCAGGATCAATTCCGGGTCTCTGGCACTTTTAGGCAGCAAATTTATGACCAATGGACTGCCCCATAGTCTTGAACTGAATTAAAACATACAGTAGCTGTAAAGGGGAACATAGCGTCACAAAGATTTAAGACTGAAAATGAATAGTTTCTTATTTTTAGTAACCAAATTAATCAACATATCATTTTTTGTGTGTTGGAAAACAAAATACAGTGGCGCAGCTGGTAGACTTGTTGCCTCACACACCAGAGATTTGTGTTCGATACTGTCCACGGGCACTGCCTGTGTTGAATTTGCACGTTCTCCCTGCAAGCATGTGGGTTTCCTCCCACTTCCCTTAGACACATTGGCTTTGTAGGTTAACTTGTATCTGTAAAATTGCTTCTAATGTGTAGGGAGTGGGTGAGGAAAGTGGGATAACGGAACTTGTGTGAATGGGTAGACAAAAATGCTGGAGAAACTCAGCAGGTGAGGTAGCATCTATGGACCGAAGGAAATAGGCGACGTTTCGGTCGAGATCCTTCGTCAGACTGATGTGAGGGTGGGGGGCGGGAAGAAGAAAGGAAGAGGCGGGGACAGTGAGCTCAGGGAGAGCTGGGAAGGGGTGGAAAAAGCAGGGACTACCTGAAATTGGAGAAGTCAATGTTCATACCGCTAGGGGTGTAAACTGCCCAAGCGAAATATAAGGTGCTGCTCCTCCGATTTACGGTGGACCTCACTCTGGCCATGGAGGAGGCCCAGGACAGAAAGGTTGGATTCAGAATGGGAGGGGGAGTTGAAGTGCTGAGCCATCGGGAGATCAAGTTGGTTATTGCGAACCGAGCGGAGGTGTTGGACGAAGCGATCGGCAAGTCTATGCTTGGTCTCACCGATGTAGAGCAGCTGACACCTAGAGCAGCGGATGCAATAGATGAGGTTGCAGGTAAACCTCATCCACACCTGGAAAGACTGCTTGGGTCCTTGAATGGAGTCAAGGGGGGAGGTAAAGCGACAAATGTAGCATTTCCTGTGGTTGCAAGGTAAAGTGCCAAGAGAGGGGTGGTTTGGGTGGGAAGGGATGAATTGACAAGGGAGTTACGGAGGGAGAGGTCTCTGCAGAAAGGGGAGGAGATGGGAAGATGTGGCCAGTGGTGGGATCCCGTTGGTAGACAAAACCCTGGAGAAAATCAGCGGGTGAGGCAGCATCTATGGAGCGAAGGAATAGGCGACGTTTCGGGTCAAGACCCTTCTTCAGACTGATGTCGGTGTGGGGGGGGGGGGGGGAAAGAAAGAAAGAGGTGGAGACAGTAGGCTGTGGGAGGGCTGGGAATGGGAGGGGAAGGAGGGAGAAAGCAAGGACTACCTGAAGTTGGAGAAGCCAATGTTCATACCGCTGGGGTGTAAACTACCCAGGCGAAATATGAGGCGCTGTTCCTACAATTGGAGGTGGGCTTTACTCTGGCCGTGGAGGAGGCCCAGGACAGAAAGGTTGGATTCGGAATCGCCAAGGTTGCTCATACGCTGAAAAATCCAACCACATTTTTGTTTGGAAGTGGAAAGAAATAATAGAAATTCCATTCATTGCAATGTGTAAAAAGAGTTGAGATGCTGTATTATAATTTTGCTACATGTCATTGTGGTATATATCATATCTTGATTGGTGAATATGTTTAGTTTGTGACTCTATTTGAAGCAGAAATAATATGTGAATGCTTCATTGAGCATAATTCCGACTGGTAACTATGCACTTCGTCCGAGCATATTATCGCACACGTAATGCAAGCTGTCTTAAATCACCACCTAAACTGTCATTTGGCAACATAAAAAGCTGCCTAGGTTGCCCGGCTAGCAACAGAGAAAAAAAGTTAAGTGAGAGCCCTGAAATGTTTTAGTCTCTTCTATATAGACTTTTGAGAATGCGTCAATGATTCTGAAGTTTTAATATGGTTAAAATTCCATGTCTGGAATATTGGAATTTCACGCAGTGAGTGAACATCTCAAGAATGATCTTAAGAGTCCCCTCATTTTTTACGATACGATACGATGCGATACGATACAATAGAACTTTATTTATCCCAAGAAGGAAATTGATAAATAAAGTTATTTTTTATCGTATTGTATTGTATCATATTGTTTTCTTGATGCCCTAGATTTATTGGAAGATGTTTAGATCCAAAGAAAATGTGCGCCTTAGTCAAGCAACCACTATGCTGAAAATGTGGTTGCCTAATATTCTTATCCTAAAGGTATCTCCTGAGGTCCAAGGTGAGACAAGGTGTCAGCTGCATGATAAATGTGGAAAGGATAGTATCATACATAATTATTGAACTATTCCTTGTAGGTGAAAGAAAATTTCCCCTTAGAATTATCCAATATTTGATAATTAATTGCTTTGGGTTGCAATACCTTTTTACAAACATAAGTTAAAGTTTTCAGTGATTTATCTCTAACCTACAACACAATTAAGTTTTACTATAGATTTATTTTTCAGGTTTATCCTAAAACATATTGGTATATCTAAAATTTACAGGCTGCTGTCTAATCAGGCAGTGCTAAAACCAAACTTCCACAGAAATAAATATTCTGATATCTCCTGAAAAGTGATGACACGTGCAGTTTGATTAGGATAATAAAATGAATTTTTATCTAAAAGCCGAGGCATTGTTATTGGGCCTAGCCCAGCATATCTGGATAACTGAATTATGTATAACTGGGAAAAAAAGGTTTAAAAATTTACAGAACCATTACTGGTTATTTTGGAGTACAGAAGTCAATTTCTGAATAAATTAAAAAGTGCCAATTAGTATCCTTGCTCCGAAAAGAATCAGCTTACTTTTAAGAGACTTTTCAAAGACATTAATGGACAACTGGACAAATGCACAAGTATAATTGATTTGACCTAATGGGTAGGATGGTGTCGGGAAATGATCTGGCCAGGTGCCAATTTGTGACAGACTAGTGGATATCAGAAATTTGGGTACTTGGGAAAATAACCATATAACAATTACAGCACGGAAACAGGCCTTCTCGGCCCTTCCAGTCCGTGCCGACCATTTATTTTCCCCTAGTCCCATCTACCTGCACTCAGACCACCACCCCCCCCATTCCCTTCCCGTCCATATACCTATCCACTTTACTTTTAAATGTTAAAATCGATCCTGCCTCCACTACTTCTGCTGGAAGCTCATTCCACACAGCCACCACTCTCTGAGTAAAGAAGTTCCCCCTCATGTCACCCCTAAACTTCTGACCCTTAATTCTCATGTCATGCCCTCTTGTTTGAATCTTCCCTACCCTCAATGGGAAAAGCTTATCCACGTCAACTCTGACTATCCCTTTCATCATTTTAAAGACCTCAATCAAGTCCCCCCTTAACCTTCTGCGCTCCAAAGAATAAATACCTAACTTGTTCAACCTTTCTCTGTAACTTAGTTGCTGGAACCCAGGCAACATTCTAGTACATCTCCTCTGTACTGTCTATTTTGTTGACATCCTTCCTATAATTAGGTGACCAAAATTGTACACCATACTCCAGAATTGGTCTTACCAATGCCTTGTACAATTTTAACATTACTTCCCTACTCTTATATTCAATGATCTGATTTATAAAGGCCAGCACACCAAAAGCTTTCTTTACCACCCTATCTACATGTGATTCCACCTTCAGGGAATTATGCACAGTTATTCCTAGATCCCTCTGTTCCACAGCATTCCTCAATTCCCTACCAGATGTCTGTGAAGATGTCTTCCCTACCAAATGGCAGATGTCTGTGAAGATGTCTGTGAAACATGCTTCACAAAGAGTGATGTCATTTGCAGGGAGCTGGAGACCTATGCGACATAGGTCCACGTAGTCTGAAGCCTGTGAAGGGGTTGCAGAAGGTTTCTGTCCAGATGGCCTGCAAATTGCCAATATACGTGGGATTCTGTGCCAGCCTTTTTGAGGCAGCGACTGTGATAAATCCCCTCGATGGAAGGAAGGTCAGAGCCGATGATGGACTGGGCAGTGTTTACTACTTTTTGTAGTCTTTTCCTCTCCAGGGCGCTCAAGTTGCCGAACCAAGCCACAATGCAACCAGTCAGCAAGCTCTCTACTGTACACCTGTAGAAGTTAGAGAGAGTCCTCCTTGACAGACCAACTCTCCGTAATCTTCTCAGGAAGTAGAGGCACTGATGAGCTTTCTTAATAATTACATCTGTGTTCTCGGACCAGGAAAGATCTTCACAGATGTGTACGCCCAGGAATTTGAAGCTCTTGACCCTTTCAACCATCAACCCGTTGATATAAACAGGACTGTGGGTCCCCATCCTACTCCTTCCAAAGTCCACAATCAGTTCCTTGGTTTTGCTGGTGTTGAGGGCCAGGTTGTTGTGCTGGCACCACATGGACAGTTGCTCGATATCTCTTTTATACTCAGACTCATCCCCATCAGTGATACGTCCCACAACAGTGGTGTCGTCAGCGAACTTGATGATGGAGTTCGCGCTATGACCGGCTACGTAGTCATGAGTATAGAGTGAGTACAGCAGGGGGCTGAGCATGCAGCCCTGAGGTGCTCCCGTGCTCCCGTTTCAGTACCTTCCTGCTGGTAAATATGATTGGTCCAAAAGAGTGGCCTCACCAAAGATGTTTCTCTAATGATAATGTTTCTTTACTTAATGGAAGTGTTTCACTCTAGGTGTTATGTGTTGAAACGATGTTATGTACTGTTATATGATTGGGCCAAAGCGTTGTCATTCGGTGCATTTTGCATCCGGTATCGGTAATTGACTTGTACGGGTTGCCTCCCCCAAAGTACTTCCGTGCCCTTAGTTTGGAAGGGTATAAAGGAGTGGGGAGCACATTGGGCTGTGCCAATTGTCTTTAGTCTGTTCTATTTGTGCGAGGCTGTATTGGGCTTGTGTAGGTGGTACCGAGGATCGGTCCCGTGGTATTGTCTATATAAAACCTTTTTGCCACCTTACTCGCCATTCTCCTGTGCTGCAAGTGCATCAAGTTTTGTTCCAATCGGTGAAATATTACAAAAGTTATTGGTCTTCTCTCCTGTCATTCGCCGAAACGGCGACGCCCCTTCCTGTCAATGGCTGGCGGCGAGAATAAAGCTGAAGGAGCGGAATGAGCAGAGTGTGGGCGGGGCTGTGCCCACGGGCAGTGGCTGTATCTGCAGGCTAGGAATGTGTCCGTTGGCCGGGGTTGTAACTGCGTCTGGAGGCAGGAAGGGGCCATGTCTGCGGACAGATGGGCAGGGACTGTGTCCATGGGCAGGGGGTGCTGCGTCCATGGGCTGACGGGGGCTGTGTTCGCAGACGGGGCTGTGTCCGTGATCAGCGGCGGTGACCACCACGACGAGCCAGGAGCCGCTGAGTGCGACATGAGCCGGGGACAGGAGCCACTGAGTTAGTCCAGAGTCGGGTCCTGGAGCTGGTGAGTGCGGACGGAGCCGGGGCTGCGAGCAGCTGAGCCCACACACCCCCATCCCACCCCTCCCCCCTACCACACACACCCCTCCCACATACACCCCCTCCTCTACCTCCACAAACCCCCCTCCCCCACATGCCTCCCCCCACACCACTGCCCCATACCCTGTCCCCATAACACCCTCACCATATCACACACCCCCTCCTCCCACATCCACACACACCCCTTCCCCCCTACGACGCCCACTCCCCCCCCCACACCCCCTCTCCCACACACAACCCCTCCCCCCCACACAATTCCCACACCCCCATCAATCCACACACCCTCCTTGCCCCAGACCCCTTTCCCCCAACACCCCCCTTCCCCCACACCAGCCCCACTCACACACCCCTACCCCCCACAACCCTCCCACCCCACACACCACTGCCACAACCCTCCCACCACACACCCACCCCGGCGCACAGCGGTGGGCCACGCCAGTGGTAGGCCACGCCAACGGCAGCGGTGGGCCACAGCAGGTGTAGGCAGGAGCAGGGGTAGGCCATATTTTAAGAGATACACATTTTATGCTTTAATAAATCACTTTTCCACTGGATATGCCCATCAGCTGCGTAATACCTGCGTGTTCTATTTCACAATGAGAACCCAATGGGCGGGAATGGCTTCATCACCGGAGAGCCGCTAAGAATGGATGGGGGTGTGTGGTTGAGGGGGTATGGAGTGAGTGTGCAGGGGGAGGGGAGGAGGAGGGGGGGGAGGAAGGGCAAGGGGCGGAAGGGAGGCTGGCGAGGAGAGGAGGGGGCTGAGAAGCCGTCTGCCGCGCCTGAGCAGTTGGGGGCCGTGTGTGAGTGGTGGAATATTGCGTTGGGGGATCCAGGCCTCCCATGTGAGTGTGGGACCCACCGGGTCCCACGTAGTCTGGTATACAATAAATAGTTGGAATTCCAGTGCTCGTATTCGGTGTTTGACTGAACCAGACTGGGTGGGTAAGTTTAGATCCGGAATTAACAGATGATGTTAGATCTGGAAAAAATTAATGTATGTGGTGAATACAATGTGAGTTTGCCATTCTTGATCCTTTTCCCACACTTGATTGATAATACTGCAAATTAAACACAGCCTGTCAGGATCAAAATTATTTTGTACAAAACAGTTTCAACAATAACCATTGAATGGATGATTTGATTTTGGTTCAAAGTTTGGTCAGGAAATTTTTTCACTCTAGTAAAATAGGTGATAGAATATTTGGAACTTTATGATATACAAGTCCTCGCTAGCTTATGAATACCTGAATTATGTACAGCCCGTATAAACAAACAAGCTTTTGAGAGACTGGTGGGATAGATTTGCTGGGTGCTCTGGGACTACAAGCAACTGTTCTTGACACGTTGAAATGTTGCCACATTGAATTCCACAAGAAGAAAACATTCTCGCTTACATGTTGAGCAAAACACAAAATGCTGGAGTAACTTAGTAGGTCAGGCAGCACAGAATGGTACCGACCTGAAACTTTGCTTATCCATTCCCTTCACAGATGCTAAGTTTCAACAGCACTTTGTGCTTTGGTCAAGATTTGAGAATTGCAGTTTGAGTGTCATCTAGTTAACATGTTAAAGCCCATTTTGTGAATCGTATCCAGAGACAGCCTATGTGGACTGTTTTAAACTATCAATAGCATTAAAAACCTTGTCTGCAGTAAAATAATGTCATTATTGGATTGAAATAGGCTCAAGATAAATTTGGTCATGCCAGTTTTATTAATAAAAATGACAAAACAAGATATAGAATACTTCTCCAGTCAATCTATTCCGCTGGGACAACTACACCTGCAGGCATCTTCTGCTGTGTAGAAATTAATTTTGTAGCCAATGTTTCAATTGTTTCCGTTACTAAAGGGCCTGTCCCACGAGCATGCAAATCTATGCGACCTAACGTGGTCGCTTGAGCCGTCCGGCGTCGCGGGGCCGGTCCCACTTCGATCGCCGAAGCCGTGTGGAATTGTGCAAGAGTGCGTCCCGACATTGCGCGGGGCTCCGAAAAACTGACTATATTCAAAAATTCCGCGTGGCAACGGCTTGTCGGCTCGCAGTTGCCTCGACGCATTACACACCGCCTCGACGTCGTACCTCCGTGACCCTCTCTGTAGGTGCCTCTGTGACCCTCTGTGTGTGTGTGGGGCTCCGTGGCCATCTCTGTGTGTGCCTCTGTGCCCATCTCTGTGTGTCCCTCTCTGTCCTGGTGAACTTACCTTTAGACTTCGCTCCAAGTTCGCCTCACTTTGCGCCACGTTGCGCCACTCACCCGACCTCCGCACGGCCCTTACTGCAGGTTTGGTTGCGCTTGCCACATGCAGGTGCATGCTGGTGGGAACAGTCCTGTACAGGGGATCACCCGACCTCCGCGCGGCCCCACTACTGGTTTATTCTGAGTTTCTGTTTTATTGAAAAATAACTAACTGCACCACTGTAGTCAGATCCTTTTTTTTTGGTATGTCATGCTCTTCCGTTAATCAAGTCAAGGGGGCTGAATTTCAGATGTCCAACCTACAGCTGTTATGTGTAAAAATACTCTTCAACATGCAAATGAGTTACACTCCTGAAACTGCTATTGAGTAGAATTGATTATGAGTCAGAAACATGCTTGTAATGTCAAATCATGGTGTGAAACTCTCAGACTCAATACCCAAGAACACAGATTTGTCCTCAGTGCTTGGCATCACCAAACTCGTATTCTCATTGACCCATCCATAACGCACAGAATACGTCATCTATATCCTTTGTATACTTACCTGTGTCCTCAGTTAAATATTTGAACCAAACACAATCTGTTGCAGCTGGGTTCTCACTAGACGGGCATAATCTGATAGCAGTTTTTAAAACTGCAAATTTGCACCTCAAGGTGAATGCCCACATTTGCTTACAAATGGCTGAGTCAAAAAAGACCATATCACTTTTTTTTAAAAGACCCATGGTATTGAAATAACTCACCAGGTCAGGCAGCTTCCCAAGAGAATATAGATAGTTCATGTTTTAGGTCGGGACTAATTGTAGGAGGAGGAAGACTTCACTTCTAACTTTCACCCCCTCCCACCATATAATCATAAGGGAAAGTGGGTAACTAGAGGGAGAATGGGGTCCCCGAAAAATAAAAGTGGACATCTCTATTTGGAGCTGAAGGGGATGGGCAATATCCTCAATGAGTATTTCTGCTCTGTGTTTACTGTAAAGAAAGATGTGAAGACTGCAGATCTTGGGGCAGTGAATAGAAGTATCTTGTGGACAGTCAGTATTACAGTCAATGAGGTGCTGAACATCTTAAGGCATATGAAGGTGGATAAATCTCCCAGGCCAGATCAGATATATCCGAGGACACTGAGGAAAGTTAGAGAAAACATTGTACGTGCCTTGGCTGAGATATATTAATTATCTTGTGGTACGGGTGAGGTGCCTGATGACTGGAGGTGGCTAATGTTGTGTCTCTATTTAAGAAGGGCTGCAAAGAAAAGCCTGGGAACTGTAGACTAGTGAGCTTAATGTCTGTGGTTAGCAAGTTACTGGCGAGTATCCTGACAGATAAGATACATTATATAAGCATTTGGCTAGACAGGGGCTGATTAGTTGGAGATTGTGTCTCACAAATCTGAGTTTTTTTGAGGAGATAATTAAAAATGTTGATGAGGACAAAGCCATAGACATTGTAAATCAGTTGGACTATTGAGCAGAGAAGTTGGGATGTTCAATAGTACAAGACATTGGTGAGGCCACGTTTGGATTGTGTTCAGTTTTTATCACCCGGTCATACAAAAAATGTTATTAAGCTGGAAAAGGTACAGCGAAGATTTACAAGAATGCTGCCAGGACTCAAGGGCCTCAGCTATTGGGAGAGAATGAGCGGGCTAGGACTTTATTCCTTGAAGTGCAGGGGATTAGATAGAGAAAATGCACAGACTTTTATCCAGTGTACAGGAATCGACAACCAGAGGGCATAGATTTAAGATGAGGGAGGACAAATTTAACAGGAACATGAGGTGTAACTTTTTTACACAAAAGGTGGTAGTTGTATGGAACAAGTTTCCAGAGGAGGTAGTTGAGGCAGGTACTATCCCAATGTTTAAAATACATTTGGACAGGTACGTGGATAGGATAGGTTTAGAGGGCCTAAGACAGGCAGGTAGCAAGAGTGTAGAAAGAGCATGTTGATCAGTATGCGTAGTTTTGGGCTGAAGGTCCTGTTTCCACTCTTTGTGACTATGTTGGACGTTGGATGCTATGGGGTGGGGAGGTGTGTTATCTGTATATGTGTAATATAAGATAAATTCCTACCCACTGATGCCCTTCGATGATTCATTTCAAGAGTTAGTTTAGATTGGATGTACCATATATCTTATTTGAGGACTAGCAAGCAACACAACACACAGGGACTGAAACAAAAACACTGAAAATCAAACAGCAGCACAAGCTTAGCGAGTCAGGCAGCATCCGTGGAGGGAAATGGACAGATGGCATTTTGTGTTGGGATCTTTTTCAGACAAACTCCTCTAGCAGCTTTCATTTATTTAAGATTTCAGCATCTGAATTTTCTTGTGTGACCAAAATGATAAGCTAGGAAGAACAGACTACCATCACAAGATTATATATTTTTTGTTTCTTATATATTTAATGATAATTCCATTGCATTAACTTATGGAATACTATTTCAGTTCCTTCCATCATGCAATATCTTAATACTAAGCTTTCTGTGGCTCGTGCTCAGATTGTGAATGCAGAGGTATAAATTGTTTTATTCTGAGGAAGTAAAGAAAACCATAATAATGTCACATTAACTTGATTACAAAGTATTTGACAACAATGTGAATACTTGGTGCATTATTTAATGTATTTAAGAATCAAATTTGAGTCGGCTATGGGATTTTTCATCAGAGTGTTTTAGAAACACTGCCCAATGTAATAATCATATACAAAATGAAAATCCAAATGTAGCATTGAGATTATTTCATGACACAATATATATTTCATGGTTCAGTGAATCCATATTTCATGAATCCATATATTTCATGGTTCAGTGTCAAATTATGTACTATAGTACTCCACTAAAATTGTTGTTGTACAAACCAAACTCACAAAATAAATGGATGCAAAATAGACAATAGACAATCAGTACCCCGTTCCTGCCTTCTCCCCATATCCCCTGACTCCGCTATTTTTAAGAGCCCTATCTGGCTCTCTCATGGAAGCAACCAGAGAACCTCCCTCCACCGCCCTCTGAGGTAGATAATTCCACAGACTCACCACTCTCTGTGAGAATATAGACTTTGTCTTGTGCAAAATATATGGTAATGGTTAATTATGAATAAAGCCAGCATGTTGCACAAATTAAAATACAAAATGCTGAATCCAAAGTTAATTGGCTAAAACTTCACTCATGAGAATTGAATGTATAATCTAACCTGATATCGCAATGCAGTATTAGAGGAGTTTTACTTTTATTCAACTGTTAAATTAAGATGCCATTTGCTCTCTCAATAGATATGAGGATCACATGTCTCAAATTGATACCAATAATTGAGAAATTCTGCACTTCCTCTAATCTTCCTGTGATGACATTATGAACGCAGGTTAACTGTTTATGGGATCATTCTCTTTGCAAAATCTTCTGCCATATTCATCCACTATATCAACTGGCCTCATTTCTGAAATATTTATTGAGCTGTAAATTAATTTGCAAAATATTGCATCAAGTAATTGGAGAATTGCAGAATGACAATATATTTGAATGATTTAAATGAAACTGCATTGCCTTTTCAATTTTAAATTACAAAGGGATTTTATTTTTGCTTCACAACCACTATTAGTATAATTTTAAAATGTAATTGTCTGAAAATACTTTTCTGGGCTTGTTTGTTTTAACGCTATAACTATGTAAAGTCTTTTCACCCTTAGATATTTGTATGCTTCTGCTACTTGTTTCTTGTAATCTGTACACAACAATTGAAAATCAGCAGGAGAGGAGAGAGGGAATGTGAGAGAGAGAGAGAGAGAGAGAGAGAGAGAGAGAGAGAGAGAGAGGGGGGGAAAGAGATATCTAGCAGTTCATGCAAGATTTGTCAATGTTGAGGGAAAAACAGGTAGAGAGGAGAGAGAAAGAAATAAAGAAAGAGAGAGACTAAAACTGAAACACAGGGAGCAAGAAAGACAGCAAGTCAGAGAGAGACAGTGAGAGACAAAGCAGCAGAGAGAACATAAGTGAGATGCAGACACAGAGAGAGCAATACAGAGAGGCAAGGAGAAAGAGCAAGAGAGATTGAATGAGCAAGATAGCAACAGGTACAGAAAGAGAGAGAGAGAGAGAGGGGGGGAGAGGTCTAACAGTCCATACGATAGTTGACAACCTCCAGCTATAACTAAGTCAGAGACTATTGTGATTCCTTGTTCAAAGGAATAACCTTAAGGTTCTGACCCCTTCAATATTTCCTTATAAAATATCCACAGAAGGGCATATGCCATGGGAAGATTAGACATCAAAAAGTGCTATCAAGGTTCTATGCATTTTTTTAAATTTGGTTCAGAAATTTTCTTTAAAAGAAAGTGTGGTGTGGAGGATGATTCAAATATAGAATGGCTTATAAATTACAGAAGTTCACAGCATAAGAGGGTTTATGAAAACTAATTTAAACCATAAATTTGCATTAATATTCAAATGCTATTCTGTTAAGCACACGGTCGGTGGAGGAATTTTTACTAATAATTTTCATAATTACTCAATATATATTGACCTGTCATTATTTACAAAGCAGTACATTGTTACATTGTGAATGCAAATAGATAAGCATTATAGACAATTAAATTGTTGGAACCCAGGCATGACCACATTAATACTAACTAACTGCCAATTATCATGCAAAAAGATTATGGACAGAACTCGGTAATGTAAGTATGCTTTATCTGTAAACCCCAATTAATGCAATATGAATTAGTCTTATCTCTGTCACTCAGAGCTTCTTTAATAATGAAATGCAGTTTTACAAATTTCAAATATTGAAGTCCTAATTCTCTTCTGATACAATTGACAAACACTTAAGAGTTTGTTGACAGAAGCAGTTAACACCATTTCTAATTAATGAGTGAAGATGGGTACGTGACCTGACATAGTAATGATATTGGAATTGAAGTCGTTATGGAAGTCTTTGGACTACGCAAAGGTAAGGATTATGCTGTGAATTAGAAAAGAGAATACAGAATTATACATGCCATGACACTGCCTAAATAAATCAGACTATCAGCTCGGTGATATATTTAATGCCATATGTCAATTCTAACAATAAATTGAAAAGTGCGTTTAAGAGTATTAAGGAAATAGTTCAAGGAGGGTTGACAAAGATTTTGTTGAATGACTCACCACTGGAATATTGAGTAATACATGATGCCCAAGATATCTATATAACTAAAAGTCTCATCTTGACCACTTCCTGTCTATGCTGTATATTGATTTTAGGAAAAAAGGGTACCCTATGTTGCTATGATTTTAGGCCTTCTTACTCACAGTCCTCGTCCGCTGAGGCTGCCCCAAGTATTTTTTCGATCGATGAAAAGTTATGAGTGTTAAAAAAATCTTGAGGTCAGCTAATTGGTCTTGTGAGGATGCTATGAGAATGCAGGGTGACTTGGACAGGTTGGGTGAATGGGCAGATGCATGGCAGATTAAGTTTAATGTAGATAAATGTGAGGTTATCCACTATGGAAGCAAAAACAGGAAGGCAGATTACTATCTAAATGACTTCAAGTTGGGAAAAGGGGAAGTACAATGGGATCTGGGGGGGGGCTTGTTCATCAGTCTATGCAAGTAAGCATGCAGGTACAGCAGGCAGTGAAGAAAGCAAATGGCATGTTGGCCTTTATAACAAGAGGAATCGAGTATAGGAGCAAAGAGGTCCTTCTGCAGTTGTACAGATCAGATTACCTTTATTGTCATTCAGACCTTTTGGTCTGAACGAAATTTCATGCCTGCAGTCATACATATATTAAAAGCAACAAAAACACACAATAAACACAAATTTAACATCCACCACAGTGAGTTCACCAAACACCTCCTCACTGTGATGGAAGGCAAAAGTCTTAGTCTTTGTCTCTTCCCTCCTTGTTCTCCCTCTGCGCTGAGGTGATCCAGGCCTCCGATGTTGTGACCACGCCGGGTGTTTGTAAGTGAGTCAGTCCCGCGGCTGAATCCAGCTCTGCGAACAGGCCGGTTCAACTCCGCAGCCCGGGGCGGTCAAAGCTGCCGCCCTCCAGTCCAGCGGACACAGCTGTTGTTGCGGAAGCTCCAGAAAACAGGTCACCAACCTGTGACCTGCGTGCTCCCGATGATGTCGTCCACTGGGCCCGCGGCCAGGCCTCGAAAGTCACGCCGCCACCGCCGCCGAAATGCTAGAACACCGCCACAGCTCCAAAGTCAGGTCACAGCTCCAAGTAGGGCCGCTGCCGCTACCAGAACGCCAGAGTGCCGCCACAGCTCCAAGACGGGCCACAGCTCCAAATCGGGCCGCTGCCGCTACCAGAACGCTGGAGTGCCGCCACAGCTCCAATTCGGAACGCTGCTGCAGCCAGGTCAGGCCAGTCGGGCCGCTGCTGCGAACGTCGCTCGAGGCTGTCAGCTGCGAGGCCTTGAGGCCGTCAGCTCCGCCATTAGGCCTCAGCGCAGACGGAGACGGGACACGACAAGAAAAGGTTGTATCCCCCACAAAGGAAGAGACTAAACCATGTTTCTCCCACCAACCCCCCACACTTACACAATGTAATAAACTAACTGAACTAAACTAAACTAAAATAGACATAAGTAAAACAATAACAAAAAGAAAAAAACAGACGGACTGCAGGCGAGCCACAGCTGACAGGCAGCGCCTCCACTTCCGGTTGTTGGTACAGAGTCCTAGTGAGACCACACCTGGAGTATTGTGAGCAGTTTTGTGCCCCTAATTTGAGGAAGGACATTCTTGTTATTGAGGGAGTGCAGCGTAGGTTTACAAAGTTAATTCCCAGGATGGCGGGATGGCATATGCTGAGAGAATGGAGCGGCTGGGCTTGTACACTCTGGAGTTTAGAAGGATGAGAGGAGATCTTATACTAACATATAAGATTGTTAAGGGTTTGGACACGCTAGAGGCAGGAAACGTGTTCCTGGTGGTGGGGGAGTCCAGAACCCACAGTTTAAGAATAAGGGCTAAGCTGTTTAGAACGGAGACAAGGAAGCACTTTTTCTCACAGAGAGCTGTGGGTGTGGAATTCTCTGCCTGTGGAGGCCAGTTCTCTGGATACTTTCAAGAGAGAGCTAGATAGGGCTCTTAAAGATAGCGGAGTCAGAGGATATGGGGAGACGGCAGGAACGGTGTACTGATTGGGGATGATCAGCCATGATCACATTGAATGGTGGTGCTGGCTCGAAGAGCTGAATGGCCTACTCCTGCACCTATTGTCTGTTGTCCTCTTGCCTGTCATTCACCACAATGAAGGTAATGCTGGACTATATAACCCTGGATGCCTGGACATGAGTCAGTCAATCTGGAAGATCATGAGGTAGCGGCCACAACTACGATTCTAAGCTGTGATTCACCTGAATTGTGAGTCTGCAATGTACTTGCAATAAATGATTTGTTAGCCCCTAATGACAATGCATGAGTAGTTTGGCCTGCCCTGCCTGTGCTTGAAACAACCATGCAAATTTGGAAATGAAATGACAATGGCATTAGTTGTTTGGCCTGCTCTGCCTGTGCTTGAAACTGTAATGCAAAATTGGAAATGAAATGACAATGCCATGAGTTGTTTGGCCTGGCCTGCCTGTGCTTGTAACTGCAATGCAAAATTGGAAATGAAATGACAATACCATGAATTGTTTGGCCTGCCCTGCCTGTGCTTGAAACTGTAATGCAAAATTGGAAATGAAATGACAATGCCATGAATCGTTTGGCCTGCCCTGCCTGTGCTTGAAACTGCAATGCAAAATTGGAAATTAAATGACAATGCCATGAGTTGTTTGGCCTGCCCTGCCCATGCTTGAAACTGCAATGCAAAATTGAAAATTTTACTTTGGAGTCAAGTGAGTGACTACGTGAAGAATGCCGTCAGTCCACTTGCACATCATTAAGTCTGAAGCATGCGCCAAGGACTGACTGGCAGGCACATCGCGTCCTTCCAGTGGTAAGTTTAAAAATCCCAGGTAAATGTTTCAAAAAACTACTCTGAGGTCGTGTTGGCGGGTTTGTTATTTCTTGTTTTTCTAGCAAGTAGAACTCTACCATGTCGAAGGTGAGGAGACAGTCTGCGGGGAAGGTAGGAGAACCTAGTTCCTTGTGGAACACCTTACACACCACCCACTCACAAGTTGGGGGGAGATTGCAACATTTTTTGAATTAATTAAATTAAATCACAGCTGACCCGTTCATACTGCACAGTATACAAGGTTTCAAAATTGAGTTCCTTCTTGATTCATCACCACCCACACAAAATGTACCAAACCGCACATATGTGTTCTCACAACAGGAAAGATTCGAGGTACAAGCTGAAACTCAGGCTTTACATACAAAAGGGGTATTTCAGAGGTCACAACAGGAATCACAGCAATTTGTATCCAACATATTCACGAAGCGGAAAAGGGATGGAGGATGTCGTATCATCCTAGACATGATGGAACTCTATACCTATGTGCAGTATAAACATTTAAAAATGGATAACTTTGGCACAGCCATCCAATTGGTTTCAAAAGGGTGCTATATGGCATGCATTGATCTTAAGGATGCATACTACTCCGTATCCATTCACAGGAAGCACAGGAGATATTTGAAATTTAACTGGATGGGGCAATTGTGGCAATTCAAAGCATTGCCTAATGGGCTGACTTCAGCTCCCAGACTATTTACAAAATTACTAAACCCAGTTCTGGGGCTACTACAAGCTCAGAATCACATGGTTATGGCTTATTTGGATGGCATTTTAATCATTGGGGACACCAAGGAATCAGCTGAATCATCTGTTTCAGCTACCAAACTCATGTTTGAGAGATTGGGGTTTCTAATCCATCCAGTTAAGTCAAAATTGACCCCAACCTGGGTAATTGATTATCTGGGGGTCACAATGAACTCAATTCAAATGTTGGTGACACTGCCAAGTGGCAAACAATCAGAGTTAATGGAAGCCTGCAATAAGCTAATTGTTAAACAGCAGCCAACAATCAGACAAGCAGCAAGTGTAATTGGCAAGCATGTGGCAGCTTTTCCAGCTGTACGCTTCGGAACTTTGTACTATGAAAATTTACAACGTGCAAAGGAATGGGCACTCAAATCCCATGCAGGCCAGTTCGGAAGACCCATGCAATTGCTACCAGAGGCTATTGCTGAATTACACTGGTGGGCAATGAATAAACATCACTGCTCTAGGAAAATTCTAATTGATACACCATCGGTAATCTTACAAACCGATGCAAGTGGCCTGGGCTGGGGAGGAACATATATCCACCTCCAGAGGTAGATAGAATGTGCAGGAGTGCTTAATTTTTCAGCAACATTGTATTAACTACTTAGAGTTGTTGGGAGTACTCTATGGACTAACAGCTTATTGCAACAATATGCATCATGTGCATGTTCAACTACAGATTGACAACACCACGGCGGTGGCGTATGTCAATCACATGGGTGGAATAAAGTTTGTATCTTGTGACAAATTGGTAAACCTTCTTTGGCATTGGTGTATTGCAGGGAACATTTGGGTCACAGCAATCTACCTACCAGGTAGATACAACATAGTGGTGCACATTAGATCACGGAAATTCAATGATAACACAGAATGGATGTTGAATCATGACGTGTTTAACGACATTGTCACCCGATATGGCATGCCGGATATTGACTTGTTTGCATCCGGATTGAATCAGCAGTTACCCAAATATGTGTCATGGGAGCCAGATCCCGGGGCAGTGGCAGTATATGCATTCACACTGCATTGGGGAGGAATTTTCTTGTACGCTTTTCCTCCATTTTGCCTTATCAGCCGATGCTTGGTAAAAATAAAGCAAGACAATGCCACAGGCATTTTGGTAGTGCCAGACAGGCCTATGAAATCCTGGTTCCCACTAGTCCTGGGAATAATGACACAGCCTCTCATGGCTGTCCCAAAAAGCAGGGATCTACTGGTTCACCCAGTAACGGGGGCAACCACCCAGTAGGGTGGGGTAGGGAAAAGCGGTAGGGAATTGAAGAATACAGTTGAACAGAGGGATCTGGGAATAACCGTGCATAGTTCCTTGAAGGTAGAATCTCATATAGATAGGGTGGTAAAGAAAGCTTTTGGTATGCTAGCCTTTATAAATCAGAGCATTGAGTATAGAAGCTGGGATGTAATGTTAAAATTGTACAAGACGTTGGTGAGACCAAATCTGGAGTATGGTGTACAATTTTGGTCGCCCAATTATAGGAAGGATGTCAACAAAATAGAGAGGGTACAGAGGAGATTTACTAGAATGTTGCCTGGGTTTCAACAGCTAAGTTACAGAGATAGGTTGAATAAGTTAGGTCTTTATTCTCTGGAGCGCAGAAGGTTAAGGGATGACTTGATAGAGGTCTTTAAAATGATGAGAGGGATAGACAGAGTTAATGTGGACAAGCTTTTCCCTTTGAGAATAGGGAAGATTCAAACAAGAGGACATGACTTTAGAATTAAGGGACAGAGGTTTAGGGGTAACATGAGGGGGAACTTCTTTACTCAGAGAGTGGTAGCGGTGTGGAATGAGCTTCCAGTGGAAGTGGTGGCGGCAGGTTCGTTGGTATCATTTAAAAATAAATTGGATAGGCATATGGATGAGAAGGGTATGGAGGGTTATGGTATGAGTGCAGGCAGGTGGGACTAAGGGAAAAAAGTTGTTCGGCACGGACTTGAAGGGCCGAGATGGCCTGTTTCTGTGCTGTAATTGTTATATGGTTATATGGTTATATGGTTACATGACTGAATCAATTTATTGATTTGCAGATTCTGAGGAGACCATACCTGGGACTCAGACTGGCTGACTGGACAGTGGATGTCAGAACAGCGGCCTGGGGAGATAGTACACAAAGGCAGTACGTCTCTCACATCAAGAAGTGGGAGATGTACTGTCATGTCTCCAACATATCATATGATACAGTGTGCATCATGGATGTTCTGGAGTTCCTATCTACTTTATACTATGACCATACATTAGGCTACAGTGCCATCAACCATGCCAGGAGTGCACTATCTTCATATTTAGTGCTGGGAATGGGGCACCATCCGGTAGGAACACACCCCTTAATTACCAGGGTCATGAAGGGAATATACAACTCAATACCACCCAGGCCATGGTATATGGGCATTCGGGATGTGAGCATGGTGCTAACACTGCTTCACCAGTGGGCACCAGCCATCTCCTTATCCTTAGCCAAGCTCACCCTCAAGCTAAGACTTGCACAAGCTACGACTGGACAACATGATCACCAATGGAAACACCATACCCTTCATCATCAATGACTCAATCAAACAGAGCAGGCTGGGGTACCAGGGCCCAAGATTGAATTCCTGGCATACCCCATAGGATCCATGATTATGCGTAGTATCTCACTTGCACGAGTACATAAAAGTCATGAGGAACCTCAGAGGCTTTGAGTTAGCTGTCCTAATCAGCCACAAGAATCCACACCACAAGGTATCAGCACAAACCATCTCCAGATGGTTAAATGAGGTACTGGAGGGTGCAGTAGCGAATACTGACACTTACAAATCTCACTACAGCAGGGCTACATCTACGTCGGCAGCGAAGGTTATGGACATTCCCCTCGACAACATCCTAGTGGCTGCAGGATGGGCCAATGAACGGATGTTCCACAGGTTTTATAATAAACCTATTGCCGGACCAGGGGTGTTTGCACGTACCATTTTAGATTCTGTTTTATAGTCTCCCCAGGTTGGGCGGGGTCACTATTATTTTGTTTTTCACATTAAAGCATGAGTATTGTTACCTAACTACGTTATATCTGAATGCATTAATTTTTTTCTCACTCATCCATGGTCAATCCATTCAGTGTGTGACGCCTGGATTCGAACCGGCATGAAATCACAGAGCTTTGAAATCTGCACATAGTTACTCACATGACTCCGAAGTAAAATAGCAAGATTAAACGAGGACTTACTAGTTTGAAGTTTGATCTTGATTTTATGAGGAGTTGCGATGAGCGATTACGTGCCCACTGCTCCCAACCCTCATATTGTCAGGTCATCTGGTAGTTTTGTTCTCAAAATCTTCCTATCTACAGGTCAACCTTTCTTATCCGTGATTTCACACCGCTGCTTTAAAGATTGACGCGCAAGCGGACTGATGGCCTTCTTCACGTAATCGCTCATCGTAACTCCTCATGAAATCAAGATCAAACTTCAAACTGGTAAGTTCTCATTTAATCTTACTATTAAATGACAATACAATGAGTAGTTTGGCTTGCTCTGTGCTTGAAATGGATTGACTTGACTTGAATGGATGAACTTGACTTGAATGGATGAACTTGACTTAACTTGAAATGGATTGACTTGACTTGAAATGGATTGACATCACTTGAAATAGATTGACTTGAATAGACTTGAAATGGATCGACTTGACTTAAAATTGTTTGACTTGGCTTGAAATGGATTGACTTGACTTGAAATTGATTGACTTGACTTGAAATGGATTGACGACTTGACTTGAGATCGATTGACTTGAATTGACTTGACTTGAAATGGATTGACTTGACTTGAAATGGATTGGCTTGACTTGAAGTGGATTAACGTGACTCGAAGTGGATTGACTTTAATTGAAATGGATTGACTTGAGTTGAACTGGAATGACTTGACTTGAAATGGATTGACTTGACTTGAAATGGATTGACTTGAGTTGACTTGACTTGACTTGAAGTGGATTGACTTGACTTGACTTGAAGTGGATTGACTTGACTTGACTTTAAATGGATTGTTGGCCCTGCACTCACTGTGCTTACTTGAATTCACCCACAACACCCAAGTGGTTTTAATAGGGATCGCCAGGTGAGGACCACTCTCATTAAGCAGTGTGGGAGATCATTAATACGGAGTGAAATTTGCATGTGCCTTAATTTTAGTTTAGAGATGCAGCCCAGAAACTGACCCTTCAGCCTGCTGAGGCTGCAACAACCAGGGATCCCCAGACATTAACACAAGCCTACACACACTAGCAGCAATTTGCACTTATATCAAATATATAAACCCAAGCCAATTAACCTACAAACCTGTACGTCTTTGGAGTGTGGGAGGAAACCAAAGATCTCCGAGAAAACCCACACGGGTCAGGGAATTGAACCCGGGTCTCTGGCGTTGAAAGCGCCATAAGGCAGCAACTATACCGCTGCGCTACAGTGCCGTCCTTAATAGGTTGATGAACCCATTGGTGAAATAGGTTGATTCGAGCTGTCCAATAGAAAGAGATTTTTGATTCTTTTTGGTTTGTTTATTTCTCAGAATTTGAATATTGTTGGCCTGCTTTTTTTGCCCAAGATTAAACAAGTTTAATGCTTTATCCTTTCATAGAATTGTCCTAGGAGAGGAGCTTTTGAGCCAGTTGAATGAATGGCTGCAATTCATATGATAACAGTGACCCCAAAGTTGCTGGGGAAGGAGTTCCAGGATTTATATCCAGTAACAATGAAGAAATGGTAAAATATGTTCAAATCAGGTTGGCGTAATTTGGAGGATATACACCTGAAGCCCTTGTTCTTCTTTGTGGCAAAGATTGAGGATTTTCGAAAAAAGAAAACAGCTAATGTATTCATAGGCTGGTAACTACAAGGCATTTTGCAGATGTCACATAAAATAATCACAATGTGCCAATTATGGAGGGAATGAATGTTCAATGTGAAGTATAGGGTGCCAATCAAGCAAGCAAGCTGATTTGTTCTGGATGCTGTTAAGTTCCAGGGAAGGTTTGCTGCACTAATAGGTGGAATGGTCAGGTTGTCTAGTAACTCATTTTTAGAAAATTGAGAAGTAACTTCATTGAAACATATGAGATGCTGTGGAGTCTTGGCAGGGTGGATGTGGAGAGGATTTATCCTCATCTAGTACTAAAAGTCACTGTTTTTTTCAAAAAATAGAACATTTAAGGCAGGTCATAGGTCTTCAAAAGGCATTGAAAGCAGAGTCTTGAATATGAATATATATAAACATTTTTAAGGCAGATGTAGATACTGTAGGTAATCAAAAGGATATCAGATTACTCAAGGTTGATAGGGATGCATAAATTAGGTGACGATCTAATCAGTGATGAGTATGCTACTGCTGGTCCTAATCCACATGTTCAAATGTTGTGGAGCTACATTTATCTAGCCAAGTGGAAAATATTTCATCATAATCCCAATTTATTGCCTATGGTGGTGGAATGATTTGCGAACATCAAGATGCAAGTCACTTGTCATGGAAAACCCAGCTTCTGAGCTACTTGTAGCCACAATATTTATGTGTGTCTGGTTAAATTTCAGTGATGACCCTCACCTTTGTCCCTTTCCCAAATGGTGATGGTGGGAGATCAGTGCTTTTGGTGCCATCGATGCCCTCGCATGATCAGGGCTGCCTTGATCTCAAGTACAGTTGCTCTCACCTCACCACTGGATTTCAGCTCCCTGCTTCATGTTTGGCCCACAATGTGATGAGCTTTAAAGTTGAGCATGCTAATAATGTCCAATGTGGGCTTTGTCAAGCAGATTAAGGTTGAAATGGCCCTGTTGAAACCTATTGGTACATGTACATAAGAGGGTACAAATTGCAGGACTCCTTTGCACCTACTGTAAATAAAGTGATTTATAAATCTATATAACTAAAAGTCTCATCTTGACCACTTCCTGTCTGCGCTGTATATTGATTTTAGAAAAACCGCTACCATATATCGCTATGATTTTTGGCCATCTTACTCACAGTCCTGCTCCGCTGAGGCAACCCTGAGGATTTTTCCGATCGATCGTGGCCTTCACTATGCCTGGAATGCTGTGAAATTGAGTTTGGTGTCCTGCACTACCTGGAATGCTGCGAAATTGAGTTTGGTGGCCTGTACTCTGCCAGAAATGCTGCAAAATTGAGTTTGGTGGCCTGCACTGCCTAACATTCTGCAAAATTGAGTTTGGTGGCCTGCACTCTGGCCAAAATGCTGCGAAATTGAGTTTGATGGCCTGCACTCTGGCCGAAATGCTGCAAAATTGAGTTTGGTGGCCTGCACTATGCTATTGCAGAACCATTGCAGAATCTTAAGAACATTTTAAAGCATTAATTTATTCCAAAAGTACTTTTGCATATTGCTTAAGAGACTGAGAGAGCAACACAATGAATTAAAATAAATGAAAATTCCACTGAGAAGTTGCCATGTCAGTTAATGTTCAGATTCATAATTTCACATAAAATAAATTGGCCTTATTACGGCAGTTTATTTATAATTCTTAAACTTAATTGAAGGGTTAAGATGATTGAGAAAACTATGCTTAATAGCTTTAATACATTCCCTTGACAAGTCTTCATCAGGTTGGTAATGAGAAAAATAGAATGTATTGCCTGTGGTTCAATTAAAGTTAGTGTAAAAGTAACATAAAACAGTTCCAGGTTAATGCTTTAATACTAAACTGATAATCATCCATTCATTATAGTACAGCCTTCATCACACTCTAAATTAATGCTATCTCTTCGATTGTTTAGTCCAATTCAATTCACATTTTATTAGTTACTTTGCTGACAAAGTAATATTTGTTCCTTTGTTGTCTCTAGTAACGTAGAAGCCAATAAACAGAGATTTTCAGGTCAGTTAAAAATCTATTTCTAGATTATCTGAAACTATTAAAAATTGATTTTGAATGGAATAAATGGAACTGCATATTGTTTCCCATGTCAAGTTAAATCAAGCTTATTGCCAGATGCACAAGTACATTGAGGTACAGATGCAATGAAAATCTTGTTTGAAACAGTATTTCAGGTACATAGACCAATGAACACAAAAAATATAAGTAATTCATAAATTATACAAGACATTGAAAAGACAAGGCTGTGCAAAACAAGAAATTAGTGCAAAATTGCAATTAGAAAACAAATCCACGGTAGTGCAAGATGTGGTCTGCAATGTTCTGTTGCTGTGGCAGGATTAGGGCTGAGTAGGTATATTCAAGAAACTGATACTTGCAGTAAATAAGTTGTTCCTTAACCTAGTGGTGTGTGACTTTGGGCTTCAGTAACTCCTGCTTTATGGTAGCAGTAAGAAGTAGGCAAGTCTTTACTAAATGGCCAATTATGCCATCTGGGGTGAACACTTTGTCTGGATTCACCCTCTTGAAAAATGGAGTTGGCCTCAGAGATTGTGATCACATGGGGGTCTTGTGGAAGTGACATTGTTCTCCCTTTTTGTGTGTACATAAGGCACAAGCTCATCTGAAAGTGGCATGTCATTGCAACTCATGCTACCTAGCTACACCCAGTAGAAACTGATAAAGGAAAGTTGTCATACAGCTGTTAAGAAGATCAGAAGATCATAATCATAAGTCACTAAGGCAGAAATAGGCCATTTGGCCAATCGGGTCTGCACCACCATTCGAACATGCCTGATCTCAATCCCATTCTCCTGCCTTACCATTGGTTTATTTTACTAATCAAGAACATATATATCCCTTACTAGACTAGGAGGGACCCGTTGGGTCCCAGCATCACACGGGAGGGCTGGTCCCCCAACGCAATATTCCATCTCTCCTCCAAATTCAATAATGGTGGCCAGTGGGGGGGGGGGAAACTTATTTCTACTGGGTGAAGCTGGGTAACACTTTCAAAACCAAAGGCAAGGCTGCTTGCTTTAGCACTTTCAAAACCAAAGGTAACACAGCTTGCTTTAGTACTTTCAAAACCAAAGGCTACACAGCTTTAGCACTTTCAAACCAAAACACACTTTTGCATTTTCAAACTACATTTTAAAACCACATTAAGGGCACTGACAGGTCAGTAAAACCACTCTCAATTTAGTAGACATGTGTTCAGTGTTATTCACAGCTCATACTGAGAATTGCGAACTCACACTCCCCCATCTTGCAGAAATCTGAGGCACACTTCCGGGTTTTATAGTCCCTCCAGAAGGGAAGTGGCCTTCAGGAGAGAGAATCTCAACATTTTTTAAAACACTAATAACTGTTTTATTTTTAATTGATGGTAAAATCCTCTTGTCCTGCGCTGCGGAGGGGGACTCTGAGTAAGATGGCCAAAAATCGCAGTCGTGAGTGGCAGCGTTGTTTCTAAAATCAATATACAGAACAACAGGAAGTGGTCAAGATCAGACTTTTAGTAATATAGATAAGATCATGAGAGCAGAATTAGGCTAATCAGCCCAACTGTGTGTTTGTCTGTGACTTCAACCTAGTCTGAAATTCTCTCATTGCACTAGTGATGGTCTTCAGGAGGTTGTTCCTGGAATTAAGTGTGGATCACTGTAATGGATCAGTGTGCAACCAGTGTGAAAGTCCAGTTCTTCATTCTGCCGTCCGAAATATAACACAGTTGGCGACGAGGTAGGAATAGAGTTTGTGAACTCATCTTTTAAATACAGTGCAGGACTGTTTTGCAACCTGCAGTATTGGTTAACATTTTAAATAGCAAATATGGAGCTGTGTTGCAGTTGTTTGCGAACTGGACACAATAGGCCACAGATCCTTCTTTGCATGGGACTGGAGTTTAAAACAGCAGCTGTACAAATCAGCGAGAGTTTGTCAGACTATCTCTATGTTGTGCTACGTGGCAAGATGGCGTCCATTGGACTGAGTTTTTTTGTCGAGTTCCTCAAGCGGTATAATCTTTCTACAAGGTGAATTGCTGCACCAGAACAGACAGGAAATCAGGGTTTTTGAATGGACTTTATAAAAAAAGAGAATTACATGATGGCGGCATCCACGGGCTACATCGAAAACATTGGCACTTTCGACAAGAGTAGAGAGCCGTTCAGCTCCTATATAGAGAGAGCGAACATGTTTTTCATGGCATAACATAATGGGGATTAGCGGCGAAGGAGAGGTAGTGACTGAAACAAATAAGGCCGTTTGCAAACGCATGAAAGCGATTCTGCTCACGGAGATCGGTCCTGAAGTGTCTGGGAGTAAGGTCAAGCTGAGAACCGACTCGGGCAACGTTTTGGAGACATGCGGACAAATGAACTGTAAAGTTCAGCTTAATGGTCAGTCAGTAACACTGCCCATCATTGTGGCCAGCTACAGAAATAAACCAAACCTCCATGGGAAGGATTGGCTGAGTAGAATAGAGATAGACTGGAAGAAAACCTGAAGAAATATTTGCCGACAGTTACACGGGAATAACAGGGTACACTGCACACATTCAACTTAAGCAAGTTGTGAGACCTGTGTATTGTCGGCCAAGGGTACACAAAATGCTGGAGAAACTCAGCGGGTGCAGCAGCATCTATGGAGCGAAGGAGATAGGCAACATTTCGGGCCATAACGTTGCCTATCTCCTTTGCTACATAGATGCTGCTGCACCTGCTGAGTTTCTCCAGCATTTTGGGTACCCTCGATTTTCCAGCATTTGCAGTTCCTTCTTTAACATATTGTCGGCCAAGACCTGTACCATATGCACTAAAGCAGAAGTGAAGGAAGAACTCGACAGGTTAGAGCGTAATGGAGTACTCATGAAGACAGACTAGAGTAACTGGGTAACGCCAATTGTGGCCATACCCAAGTCCGACAAAACTGTTCGATTCTGCGGTGACTACAAAGTCACAATCAACCAAGCTGTTGACAACGAACAATATCCGTTACCATCCTCGCAAGATCTGTACGCAGAACTTAGCGGAGTAAGAATCATCACTAAACTGGATAGGTCTCATGCTTGCAGCTTAACTCAATGTATGTAGATCAGTGTCACTCATGTTATGAGTCATGCTTTTGTAGTTATGCCCACTAGCTTTACAGTAACCCTCCCTGCCTGCTTCCTGCATTATTAGAAAAGCATGCTAGCATGAAGTTACCTATGCTGTGTCATTAATAAAGTCTTTGGACCTTTATCATGGTGTAAGGCTTCAGTTATTTGGACAGCTGCAACACAACATGGTGTCAGAAGTGGAATAGCGGGGTCGTTTAATTGCTTTGTTTAAGTCCTAGGGGTTGATACAAATCTGTATCTCGTCTTTGTTCTTCTTGGTAGCCACGACCATGGTGGAGACCCAGTCCGAGGGGTCAGCAGTAGGGTGGGCTGCATCAATGTAGATTGAGAAATCTTCTTCAAATACACACCATCGTTCTGCGAGATACTCATCAAATACCAAGATCTCTGGTTTTCTGAGAGCAGAAGCCATTGCAAAACAGTTGAAAAACAATAAACTAAAATAAAAGCAATAGAATTAAGGAAGGAGTGTGTTTGTATACTCTGACAATGGCTCGTGCCATTGACCAAGGGGCAGGTGGTCCGTTTTACAGACTGACAAAGGCCATGACCATATTGGTTTGATTTCTGGAATTGCTTCTGAGCCATGCTCGTATATTGTCAGTGCCGATGGCGGCACCTACAGGTATAATAGACAGCATATTCTGCCTGTGAACGAGTTAGTTCCTCCTCGGTATTATCCAGACCGTACTAGTGCACTTCCGTCTGTGTGCAGCGGTACACTCCCCTCTCTACCAGCACAACAACCCGTGTCTGCAATGGTTCCTCTGCCAGTAACGACTTTGCCTGTGCCACAGTCTCATGCTTCGTCTACAGGAATGCTGGTTCAGTCTCCTTCACCTGTGCAGCCACCCGCTCTGTCCCCGGGGAGAACCAACGGAGTTGGTCACTCTCGTACATGTGCTGGTCAAGTTTGTAAGCCGGTTGTGAAGTACCCTGACTATGTTTGACTTTCCTGCAGTTTATTATCAATTGCTATGCATGCCTTACTTAGTTAATGGGTTTGTGCTGTTGTTGATTCTTTAAGATGGAGGATGTAGATCAGTGTCACTCATGTTATGAGTCATGCATTTAGAAAAAAGGTGCTAGCATGAAGTTACCCATGCTTTGTAGTTAATAAAGTCTTTGGACCATTATCATGGTGTAAGGTTTCAGTTATTTTGGCAGCCGCAACACAACAATGTCAACAAGGAACGTCAGCAGTACTTGACTATCAACACACATAAGGGCTTGCATTACTATCCAAAGCTGCCCTATGGTGTGAAATCCTCCCTGAAGATCTTCCAGTCTGTCATGGACAAAATGTTACAGGGCATTCCGCACTGTGTGTGCAACCAGGATCTTCTTCTTGCATATGGTGTACACAGCCTAAATTAGTAGGACAACTTAGTAGAAGGTTGCAATCTTCCACCCATGCAACCAGGATGACCTACTGATATTCACAGGGGGCATAGTAGAACATTTGGAAATCCTCGAGCAAGTTCTCACACGACTGAACTGCTACAATGTCAAACTGAGACAAAGTAAATGTGCATTTACACAGTCAAAGGTGGTCTACCTTGGACTCAAAGTAGACGCCAATGGATTTCACACTGTGAAGGCGAAACTTGAAGCAATAATGAATTTCTCCAAAACCCAACATTGTGTCAGATCTATGATCATTCCTTGGGATTGTGCAGTTCTATGCACGATTCCTTCCAGATTTAACAACTGTGCTAAAGCCACTACATCATCTGCTACAAAAAGACGTGAAATGGATGTGGGGAAAGGAACAGCAATTTGCATGTGACATCTGCAACGAAAACTTAACAAGTGTCAAACTTCTTGTTCACCATGACACGCGAGATGAAACTTGGTTGTGATGCTTCAAGTTATGGTGTAGGTGCAATGACGGACAGGAAAAGCCTATTGCTTTTGAGTGAGCCCAATTATGCACAGATAGAAAAGGAAGCCCTCAGCATCATGTTTTTAATCAAGAAATTCCATCAGTTTCTTCTCGGCAGACCATTCACCCTAGTGACAGATCACAATCCACTACTGGTGATACTTGGTCCCAAGTCAGCTATACCTTCCATGGTGGCATCAAGGAAGCAGCGCTGGGCATTTTTATTGTCCCAGTATGACTACAAGGTTGAGTACAGAACTCTGACGTGGGAACTCAATCTACACACTACAAGTTGTAGATAAAGACTTCCCAGTGACTACAACAGAAATTGCAGCAGAAACAAAGAAAGACACTGAGCTGAAAAGGGTCCATGAACAGACATTGAACGGTTGGACTGAAATCGATAGTGGATTGAACTCAGTTCTGAACAGAGCTGAAGCCTTTCCATAATCGATGCCATGAATTATCATGTGAGCAGGGATGCATTAAGTGGGGTTACAGAGTGGTTGTACCAGAGTCTTTGAGAAACAAAATTATGAATGAATTTCATGCCGAACATCGTGGCATAGTAAGCATGAAATCAATTGCCAGAAGTTTTGTGTATTGGCCTGGTATTGACAGTAACATTGAGTCACTGGTGACTAAATGTATTGTCTGCCAAAATTGCTGGAGTAAACCACAAAAACATCACTGCAACCCTGGTCATGGTCAAGTAGACCTTTTCAGAGAGTTCATGTAGATTTTTGTGAAAATGGTAATGATCACTTTCTGGTACTAGTAGATAGTCATTCCAAATGGAATGAGGTTAAGCATATGGGGTCAAGCACTACTACTGAGTGTACCATAGACGAGTTGAAATCAATTTTTGCATGCCATGGTTTACCGGAAGAACTTGTTTCTGATAACGGGCCTCAATTTCGTTCAGAACGGTTCAAAGAGTTCATGCAGTAGAATGGTGTAAAACATACACTCCAACAGGGTGGCAGAAAGGTCTGTTAGAGTTGTCAAAGATGCTCTTAAGAAACAGGATCTGCAGGGTAATTCAAAGCTCAGCATGAAATATCTTTTGGCTATTTTCTGCTGAACTGTTGATGAGGAGAAGGCTAATAATAAGCCTAAGTCGAGTTCAACCCAATTTGGCCTTGAGATTTGAACAAAAACACTTAATTCAAAACAACATTTCGACTCCCACAAAAAGGAGAGGAACTTCAAGCCAGATGAGCAAGTTTGTGTTCTCAGTCCTCGCAACAAGTCCAGTCGAGACAAATGGGATGTTGCGAAAATAGTGGAGGTGTGTGAAACAAAAAGATACTTAGTTGAAGTTGGAGATAGGATCAAAATTTTCTATGTTGATCAAATGATTCCAGCCAAAGATGAACCAAAAACTGAGCATGAAGTCCTAATCCCTGAGTTTTTATCTGTAAGTGAGTTGGAAGAGATGACTGTGATTGAAACACAAAGTTCAGTTAGTACAGACAAAGAAGCAGATTCCTCGGGTACTAAAACAGAGCCAAAGAAGCCTACAGTTGAGTCAACACCTAAACCTGTTACACCTGTTACTGTTTGACGATCAGGCAGGATCCATAAACCAGTAGTCAGGTAAGGTTTGTAAGTTAAATAACTTACTGCACAAGTAAAACGAAAATGTGTAGATACGTAAAATAAATATTATGTTTATCATTTAAAATTTCATAAATATTGGTGTAAATCAAGTATCACAACAACAAAATTGTAACCGAGTACTTAGATTTAATACTTTAAAAAAGGAGAGCAGTGCAATGTGTTCATACATATTCATGTGTATGTTAATGGGTTGGTGTTCAATATAAGCAGGGATTGCTGGGTGATAAATCTCCCCCTCGTGATCCAGGCAACCAGTGTGTAAGTCTAGTTCTTAATTCTGCTGCCCGGAATTCCAAATAGCATAGACCAAGCCTTCAACAGATTATGAATTTAGTGGTTCATCTAAGGTTTCTCATTGGGGAAGACTTGGAATGATTTTGTTATGAAGTCAGTGAAAACTCTAGCATATTAATTCAGGTCCACTGACGAATCCTTGAATGTAACCTGGTCCATCGATTCAAAGCATTCTCATAACTTCTTTTCAGCCTCCCATGACCCGTTTTTTTAATGTTCACTTGTTCCTGTGAAGAGGACAACGAGGGGCTGGGCATGGGATGCTGAGAGGAGTTAGCAGATAATGGTGTTGATGGTAGTTAGTAGATGCTTCTCCCAGCTAGCCTGGTTGAAGTCACTGCGATTATGAGGAAGACATCCGGGAACACTGTTTCATGTTTGCTCAATTCCGCATATGTTAGCTTGGTGTCTGGCTGAGACGAGATGCAGACTACAGTCAGGATGACAGCGGATAACTCTATTGGTGGGTAGAACAGTTGGTGCTTAATTGCAAAAGGATTGAATATTAAGTTGACAATCCCCCTCAGTGAACAAGTGATGGAAGATTACTTCCGTAGGATTGATTTCAATATTGCCAAGTGGATTGGCACTAGCTTAAATACTGCCTGTAAAGTGACGTTAGATTGCAAGTTATTAATTGCATGTGCAGTGCCAATAGTTATCAATAACTTCATTTATTTTTCCTCTGTAAAATATGATAAAGTTAATTCAGCAGTCACTTTATAACATCATCAATTTACTTCCTATTTTAAAATCCCAATCTCAAAATTCCTCAGACTTTTTTTCAGCCTCCCATGACCCGTTTTTTTAATGTTCACTTGTTCCTGAGATGGAAGAGCTGGACCCAGATTGAAATCAGCAATAGAAAATATGATCCGTGGTCATTACATGCAGGCCAACACATATTTTGTGCTGCAATACACAAGGAGTGGTACTGAATCAGCATTAATCCTGATAAAGCCTTTCCTTTGCAAACTTTATCAGTGTCAAGCACTTGTAGGAAAGCAGTTAAGTCAGGGCTGAGCCCAAGTCTGGTCCACAAGTGGACGAGTCAGTTTAAGAATGGTGAAGAGAAGGGATTGGTGGCCAGGACAGAAAGCAGAGTCCAGATGATAAGATTGGGATTGGGATTACTGGATAGTGATTCAGGCAATGGTTACATTTTTCTATGAATATCAAGTTCCATGGGAGTCACTGATAGATGGAAAAATAACTATCTTAAAGCAATATTATGTCTACTGAACATAGCAGTTAGTTTGTGACTGGTATAACAGTTATACGCTCATTGCAGTTATTGGTGTGCCTGGTAAGATCTTCAGCAAATGGATGTTTTCATTTTTCTGTGATATATTTGGATTTGTCCACACCTTGTGGTATGGTAATGTAACTTTATTAATGGCAGTATGTAGGACATCGGCAGTAAGTGTATGATCATTCAGGTTGCTTTGTGTTTTATTTTTAAAATCAGCTGAAAATAAACAAACTATTGAAACACTCTCGCTCACGCTACTGCCGTGGCAGTTGCAAACCTTGTGGGCCCATCATTTACACGCCACTGGAAATTAAATCTCGCCCCACACTCCTCCACTCTCTCTCTCACATTCGTTACGATAAGCCACCCGTTACAATAGGCGGAATGGTCCTTTCTTTCATTAATCCTGCCCACAGTCTCTGATGGGGCCAGTTTCACAGACTTACCGACCGTGGATAACCAGGGCTCTTGGCACTCGGCATCTGATAGGGACAAGGAGGGTTATAGAGGGAAGGCAGGGACAACTTAGAATCTGGCAGAGGAGTGGTTCTGTTAATGGATTCATTGCACAGTGCGTTCAGTTCGGAAAGAACACATGCCGGTTGATCCGCGGCCACTGGTTCAGGAGATCAATCCAATTATTAACCAACAGGTGGTGGAATCCATCTGTGAAAGACTCCACAGTGAGATGTGTTCAAAGGAGCAGATGTTCACTCTGATCAATAACTCAGGCACAGTGAACTTCACAATATAAAACCATCCCAGTCAAAATCTTCCCAGAGAGCTGCTTTGCCCGAGCACAGGAACAACTCTGGGCAAGGTCCCACTGAAGGCAAGAACAACATTCTAGTCACCAAAAACATAAGCCTGGGGGCTGGATGATTTTGGGTTATGGGCCGGATCCGGCACGTGAGCCATAGGTTGCCAACACCTGCCTTAACGGTACATTCACAGCATCAGCCCACATCACACTGATATAGTCATTGCCTGCCTCAGATTAAATATATTTTTATACAAAAACTATGAATAAAGATAAGAAAATGTTTCAAACATAAGTAATATTTTTTATTTGGGTAGCAAACACATTAAGAACTGAATGAAAATAATAAATTCTTTAACTTTTTGAATATCTTATAATTGCAGATTAATGAGCTGAATTAGAACTGGGACTGTGTAAGCATTGTGTGAACAGTATCCAAGTGCCTTTTAAATGTTTTTATTTTACCTGCCTCAACTATATTGGTTGGCAACACATTCTATATACCCACCACCTTCAATGAAAGAAATTGCCCCTGAGGTTCCTATTAAATCTTTCCCCTCTCACCTTAAAACTATATCATCTGGTTCTTGATTTCCCTGCCCTGGCTAAAAGACTCTGCATTCACATTAACAATTTCCCTCATGATATTATAACCTCCACAAGATCATGCCTTAGTCTTCTGCGCTACAAGGGCAAAAGTCCTAGCTAGCCCTTTGCTCTTTTGCTCAGGCCCTCTAGTTGTGGTAACATCCGCATAAATCTTTCCAGCTAAATGATATCCTTCCTATAGCAGGGTTACCGAAACTGAACAAATAGTTTGTCTAATCTCTCTTTATAGCTAATATGCAGTATCATAGCTAAAATTCTAGCTAATACCCTCTAATCCAAGAAGCATTCTGTTAAATCTTTTCTGCACCCACTCCAAAATTTCCACATCCTTCCCGTAATGGACTGACCAGAACTGCGTACAATACTCAAAATACGGCCTCACCAACATCTTGTATAATGTGCAAACTTCTATAATCAGTTACCAGATTGATGAAGGCCAATGTCCAAAAGTATTCTTTACCATCCTATCTACATGTGACACTATTTTCGGGGAAATTACATATCTGTACTCCTCTATCATTATGTTTTATATAACTCTGCAGGGCACTAGTATACACAGTGAAGGCCCTGCTTTGGTTTGACTTCCCAACGTGCATCCCCTTATTCTTATCAGGATTAAGTTCCATTAACCATTCTTCTGTCCACTTGCCCAACTGATCAAAATTACAGTTGTAATTTTTGATAACCATCTTTGCTATTTACAGCACCACCCGCCTTACTTTAAAAAATATATATTTTTGTTAGCAGCAATGCATATTGTCTAAAGTATAACAATTCTTCAAATACAAATTAATTACAAAAATTGTACAGATGTTACGAAATAATTTATGTATGCTTCTGTTTTTTTTGGAAAGTAAAGGAGTGGTAAAAGTATAGATCAATAATCAAGAGATGGTGATTAAATAATAATAATTATAATGATTATATAAGAAAAATTTAAAAAAAGAATAAAATACAAAAATGTAAAAATATATAAAAATAAACATATAAGAAAAAACAAAAACAATTATTATATAATTAAAAAATAAACAATACATCTTAACAATTAATGGAGCAATTTCACAAAACAATATCTATAGAGACCTGCATACAAATCCCAGAATACATCTTTTCATTAATGCTACACCAGGGTACTTATTGAGTTACAATGCTGAGCTCAGCTACCCCTTTAAATAATCAATGAATGGAGACCATATTTGTTCAAAAAGTTCATATTTGTCCATTAGGACAAACCTAATTCTCTCCAAAACAACATCTCCGAAATTTCCACAGTCCAGATTTTGATTGTGGGGGATAATGTTCCGTTCCAGAATTATAATATTATTTTTTTTTCCAATATTAAGCTTGAATCAGGAACTCCTAATATTATTAGCTTTAGATCGGGATCCAATTTAGTTTTAAGAACTTCAGAAATGATTCTAAAAATATCTATTACGTTTTATGCATGTTACAAAACTATGCGTTAAGTTAGCTTCTAAATTCTTACATTTATCGCAAATAGAAGAAATATTGGGAAAAATTATATTTAATTTTGTTTTTGACTAGTGTAATCCATGTAATGCTTTAAATTGTATCAAGGTATGTCTGGCATTTAATGAGCATCGGTGTATACGTTGTAAACTTTCTTCCCAAGTGTCTTTCATTATGGATAGACCTATTTCATTTTCCCATATCTGTCGGTATGATTCTGTTGTTGGGTCTTCCCTATCCAAAAGAGTATTATATATGTACACTATTAGTTTTGCTGTATTTGGATGCTTGTTAAGCCATTGATCCAATAATCCTGGTTCTCTATTCTTATAGTCTTGCATATTTGACTTGATATAGTCTCTAATTTGTAAATACCTAAACAAGTTATTTGGGTGCAATCCAAAGATATCTTTTAACTCTCGAAATGAGAGAAATTTTCCTTTCCTGTAAAGGTGTTCTATCCTTACATTTCCTAAATGTTTCCATTATAATTCCTAAATGTCTAAACCCCTTATCCAGTATAGAAGATTTAAATAAAGGAACCACACGCCTTACTGTCATCTGCAAATTTACTTACCATACTTTGCACAGTCTCATCGAAATCATTGATATACAGTAAATTACAAACAGCAATTGGGCAGGACCAATTCCTGAGGCACACCACTAATCACAGGCCTGCAGTCCAAAGAACAACCTTCCATCACCACCCCCCGCTTCCTTTAATGAACCCAATTCTGCATCCAAACAGCAAGCTGTCCCTGGATGCCCTGTCCGTGGCACCTGTGTGACATGGTCACACAGATGCCACGGAAAATGATAGAAGTGGCATTTAGATGTTGACTGCTATTACATATAACTGATATCCCCCTTAAGTTAATGAAGCAGGCCGACAAGGATTTAGAATAAAAAATTGCAAACTTCACAATCCACTTGTTAATCTTTTTAATGCCAATAGTTCAGATTCCCTAAGTCAATTGAGTGTGTGTTCATAACTGTGTTGCAAGATCGGGGTCAGCATTCATGACAAATTGCTCAGTTTTTCATAGCAACAATGGATTCACATAACTTACAGTCCAAAGAACTGCCAAATCAGTCACCATGCTCCCTGGAGCATGATACATTTGAATACTTCAATTTTAATTTATGCATGATGATTCTGAAAACTGATGGCAGTAGTGCTTTCAATGTGCAAACAATGACATGGATTTGTTGGCAGAAATGCAAGTGTATGTGGCATCGTAATGAAAAATTAATAACTCATTGGTGGAACAATTGCAGAAACTGTCCTGGAGTCAATAAACTGGTTTTGCCTCCTGACATGCTTGTATGACATGAGCTTCAATGTTTTATGTATAATTTTGTTGGCAGTTTTGGCATTGATGCAGAACCTTGTGGCTAAATTGGGATTTTTTTTCCTTTATGCGATGCTGTTAAGCACAAAAATTGTGCAATCCACAGCTGGAATAGCAGATTGTTCCTTTTCTATGTCAGTTGAGTAAAAGTATAACTCTTTTGGATGGAATATAAAACAAAAAATATTTCACTTAGATTTTGAGGTATAAATCCTAAGTTTAAAATTAATCTTCAAATTTCCGCAGTCTCCATCAAACTAAAATCAGAAAAAAAGAGCAGGGATAGGTCATAATATTTGTTAAACTGATTCTGCCTTTACATAAAATCATGAAATATCTGATCTTGGTATCAATTCTATTTCAGCCTGTCACCTAAATCCACAGATTTCCCCTGTCCAAGAATCACCTTTGATTGTTATAAACATAATAATGATTCAACATCCACAGCAATTAGAGACAAAGTATTAATTTGTAAGAAAACATTTTTCATCACCTCTTCTTAAATGAACAAAACGTTATAATGTCAACATTTCTGGTATATATTCCACCATGAGGGAAATGCTTTTTCACCCTTTTATTCTTTTATTAAGATCACTGTTCATTCTTCTGAAAAATCCAGCGAGTATAATCCCAACTAGCTTCGATGTTGTACATAAAACAGTCCCATCATCCCAGGAATCAATCTGGTAAATCTTCTCTGAATTGGCCACAATTCACATATATCCCTCCCTAAATACAGGAAGCAAAATGGTGTGCAGTATAAGCCTAACCTCCCTTTATACTCTATTCCATTGCAAATGAGATCAACAATGTTTTGAATTCTTGCTACATTTACAGAAATTAGATGTTTCTATTCTTCCTACACACATTTCCACACATTATTCTTTGTAAATGTTTGCCTACTCATTTAATCTATTTGAAAACTCTTAATGTCATCCTCACATCCTGCTTTTCTGACTGCCCTGTAAAAAGAATTTGGCATTGACACACTATAATAGTAAGATTAAATGAGAACTTACCAGTTCAAAGTTTGATCCTTATTTTATGAGGCGTTATGATGAGGGATTACGTGAAGAAGCCCCGCCAGAGCGCATGCTTGTCATACTTCAAAGCCGCGGCATGAAAACACAGAAACCTAATAGCCGAAGTAACATAGTAAGGCTTTTAGAAGACTAGAACTACAAGATGATCCTTTAGATTATGAGGGTGGGAGCAGAGGGCACGTAATCCCTCATCATAACTCCTTATAAAATAAGGATATCAAACTTCGAACTGGTAAGTTCTCGTTTAATCTTACTATTTTACTTCGGAGTCACGTGAGTGACTACGTGAAGATTTCAAAGCTCTGTGATTTCATGCCATAGATACAGTTCCATACGACACACTGCCTTGGTTGACACAGGATAACCAAATAATGTATCAAACATTGTTTAATTTGTACAATAAATGTCTTAAACACTAAACATTTTCACAGCGGTAATAACCCCTCTTTCCCAGGGGAAATGACAAAGGAGAACTCAAACAGAACCCAAAACTGCTTGCCCAATCTTTGCATTGCGAGGACAGGTTTGTCATAAACCCTAAAAGGTTTCTTAACTGGACTATCCTGCGGTGAGGATTTGGTCTAAAGGCACGTCCTGCGCCTTTGCTGCGCACGTTGATGCTGCCCTGGTGGAGTGATTTAAACACATCAGCGTCTACTCCAGCAAAATGCAAACCTGTTTCGGTCATCTAGCAGTAGCTTGCACTGACACTTTTGTATGAGGTTTTATGTGGCCGATGACCATCGCTATTTCAGAGCTTCTGAGACTCTTGATGACCTTGATATTGTTAGCTCAGATGCATAATTACATATAGTCTTAGATCAAAGGGTATATTTTAAGCTTATTTTGGTTCCAGCCATCCCTGGCCTGCTCTGTTTGATTAGATTATATGCATAAAACACAATATCATCTACAGAATAATGCATGCTGTCCAGTTATAACTTTTGCAATATTTGGACCCATAATGCTGCCACTAGCAGCATGAACATGATCACTTTGAGCGTTAACTTCCAGAAAGGCAGAGATGTAATTGGAGCCCATTGCCAAAGCAGTGTGAGAACTATGCTCACATCCCAGATTTCTGAATATGTACATCTGGGAGGGTTTTTGTTAAAATACCTCCTATGAATTGGCCACCAATAGATGAGATCCGACAGAGTGTTGTCCAGACCCTTGCCCTAAGTAGGAGGACAAAGTACTTCTAGCACTATAAATGGCACTATAGCTTAACTGCTCGTCAAAATGCAATGTAGCCAGGAACTGCAATACATCCAGTATGCCTGCAACTTATGATAAGATATATTTAACTGTCAACAGGACATCTCCCATTTCTTAATATGAGATACATATTGTTTTTTAGTATTATCTCTCCAGACCATCGTCATCACATCGACAGTTCTACTCAATAGTTTGAGTCCCTGGAACAGTCTGGTCAGAAGATACAAATCAATAAATTAATATGCCCATGTAAAGGGGAACATTACTCCTGTCCCAGTGTGAACCAACAAATTACTGCAATTGGATGATCATGAATGCTGTGACATCCGTCTCAAACCAATAGGACCATGCTATGTGGACCTGTTTAGAACCCACTAAATACCTAAGCGTAGTCATACTATTTCGATGAGACCTTAATTGAATGAGGAAGAAATGGGGAAAGTGTAAGAACGTACATCGCCAATATAGCGAGAATGTATCCTCCGCTACTGCCCCTAGATTTGGTTCCCATGCCGAATACAGGTACTGGTAACTGGTACCCAGATGCAACAGATGTCTGGCAATCCATGCCGGCTAACAATGATTTTGAATTTTTTTGATTCTTAATTAACTTTTTTTTTCTTTTTTTTCCTTCTTTTGTTTGTCATGGAATTTACATGACCTGGTGTCTGCAACTTTCGCATTATCTCTACCTGATAGGTAGATACCTGAGACCCAGATATTTTTTGTAACGCACCAGTGCCAGATCAGGCTAGGCAGACTGTTACAGAATAATTACCTCATTCTACCCATGTGATTGATATGGGTACCAGCTGTGGTATTATCAATCTGAAGCTGCACATGCAAATCATGCATTGTTGAGCAAAATTCTTTAGGCCATAGAATGCATGCAGCAATTCTACACAGTTTACCCCAGCCTCTGCAGGGTTAATGCTTCTTTCACATTTTATCTGCCGCCCCAGCCAGACTTGATATCAGTGGCTCCACATCCTGAAGCTCACATCACTTTGTAAACTAAAGGTTATTGAGTCAGAATGTCTCTAGTACATTGCGAAACATTAGTTGCACTTTTGGCCATAGGTAAAGTACTGTCATGTTAATTAACCAATGATGACCTCAAATAGCCAATCATTCTAAATGGTACTAATCTAAGTTTAATTAGATGGGTGAGGACCTAACCTCTCAACAGGTGTGTGGTAGCTGAATATTTATCTTTCAGATCTATGGCTGCCGTATAACACCTTTTTTTAAAATCCCAGTTACAATACTGGTTTTTTTAATTTAAATCTTTTATACTGGCCCTTAAGGGTTAAGTACGTTCCGGCCCAGAATGACTCGACACCCATGATTGTCCTTTTGGCTAGGGAATTGGACACAATTGTTAAGGGTGATATGCATCATCCACCTGTAGAGTTAGTGGTATTCAACCCCAATACCGAACTATGTGTATTTTGTACGGGTGGATGTACTTCCGAGATACCTATTGAAGATCCCTGGATACAGTCCAATATTCACTGACTGTTTCTTAATCTGAAACGATGTGGTGTTTGATGTGGCATCCTGGCCTCAGTTTTCGTCTCATCGTCCAGGTGTTCCCCTGGGTACTAGAGGATCTGTGCAAGGCTCTGACCATGGGTTGAGCGTAGGCTGGACATTTATTCATAAATATTAAACTCACGAATGGTCATTACACAGCAGGGTCCTTATCCTGCTGTGTTTAAATAGTGGCCTTGCCATTTGTCCAAACGCCATAATTCCTGCTTCAACCAGATTTTTATTTATTATTATTATTACTTTTTTTTTAGGACTTTTGCAGTCTTAATTCATGAGCCCTCATGGTGTGCTCCTTTAGAGCGGTGCACAGTAAACAGGTGTTTGATATGTGAATTTATTCCCATTATGAAGTCCTGGAACTGGTGAGGACCATTAATTTGCTGGCCAGATTGTCATCCCTGACTTCACTGGTATGGTAAATTGCTAACCACATCCGGTACACCTGGAGTGTGGCTCTTGTGCTTTGGTGTATGCACATAAGCAGTGACACCACTTCAAGGTCAGCATCCTACTGCCCTGGTTCTCCGGGCTGATGCTCACAGGAGGTCACACACAGCCCTAACAAGGTGCTGCTGTGCTGGGTCCCCATGTCGTGGCTCTCCCGGCTGATGCTCATGGGAGGTCACCACTTCAGGGTCAGATTTATACTGCCCTGCTCCTGCTTACAGGAGGTCATACACATAGCCCTGGCAACAGGTGCTTGTGACGCGGCTTCCCCTAGGCCTGCATAGTGAAACGTTCGGTGTCAGCAACCCATTGACCCGAACTGGTCTGCCCTTTACCACCGGTAGATCTTGAGCAGCCCTCTCCTAGGCGCTGCTGGCATGTTTCTCCCGTAGGCCGGCATTTTCACACATGAAGCAGCCCTATCCCAGGCGCTGCTAGCGCGGCTCTCCATAGGCCAGCCCTGTGACAGATATGGCGTCAGTAGAACACTGACCCGTCCTGGTCTCCCACTCAGCAGGGAGACCTTGAGCAACCCTGTCCCAGGCGTTGCCGGCTCCACCTCTCGTAGAGGTCGGTGCTTTTTTACATGAAGCAGCCCTATCCCAGGCGCTGCTGGTGCGGCTCTCCCGTAGGCCAGCGCTGTGATAGATTTGGCGTCAGTAGCACACTTACCCATCCTGGTCTCCCCCTCCAGCAGGGAGACCTTGAGCAACCCTGTTCTAGGCCTTGCTGGTGCCACCTCTCATAGAGGCCGGCGCTTTCACACATGAAACAGCCCTATCCTAGGCGCTGCTGGCGCAGCTCTCCCGTAGGCCGGCGCTTTCACACATGAAGCAGCCCTGCCCCAGGCGCTGCTGGTGCGGCCTGTCTCAAGGCCCGCGCTTTTGTAGTGGAGTCTCACTAATTTGACAGTGTGAATTTGTAAAGGGTGAAAATACGCTTATTATTGAAGAGGAACCCTTGCAGCCCGACTCACCCGAGTTCTAATAGGGCTGCACAAGTTCTCTCTCCCTCCAATTTTAGTCCATGCCTGGGGCAACGTGTCTGTGTGTCGCTGACTGTCAGCGACTCTAGAATTATTTAAACGGCAACCCCACAGGCTGGAAGCCACTGACTGCTTTGTCAGCGGCTGTTATCAGGAAACCCGATCTATTGCCGGCTATCCGCTTCAGCGGTCGGACAGGGGCTCCCCCGCAGCCCATAGCTGGCTTAGGCATCGGACCTCCGATAAATCCATCAGGAAACCTCTGTAAAGAGAGGCTCCGGCTTGAACACACAATGCTGGTAAGTAAAAACACTTACCTTCTAGGTTGAAACTTACCGCTGGCAGGACCATTGCCCCGCCAGTTCGGTGCTTGCCTACGCGTGGGACATAATGATAAGCATGCGCTCTGGCGGGGCTTCTTCACGTAGTCACTCACGTGACTCCGAAGTAAAATCCATCATCTAAATGTTTAATATTAATATAGATTGTAAATAGATTAGTACTTTTCTTGTGTTCATAATCAATGAAACGCTTAATATAACCAAGAATAAAGGATGCATTAATATCTAAGATTTCAGGAAAAAGGGGGTTGATTTTGAAGATAAAATCTAATCGGAAAATTATTTATCTAATAATAACATTTAGTTATTGAATAAGTCTGTGTGCATTTAATTTCATGAGGCTCTGGTAAGCAGTATTGAGGAAGACCTAATTATTCAGTGTCTTTATCAAGTTAACCTTGTCAATCTTATTAGCAATTTATTGAATCTATTCAAAAATTATGCTATTTTAATCTGAAGATATTGTATATAATTAGTAATTGAATCAAACTATGGTATTAATACACTGACATAATTTCTTCAAATCTTTTCTAACTTTACTTCTAAAATATCAAGAAATGTGTTGTTGAAGTTTTATAATAAGCAATTTTTTTGTAAAACCTTTTCTGATAAATGTTCCTTTGGCAAAAGCTGAAAAAAATAATTGTCACAATTTATTTGTATCTGCTCTGTGAAGATAAAGTTTTAATTGCAATGACATTTTAATACATGGCATCAAAATAGATATAAACATGTATAATAAAACAAATTAAGTTTCAATCTTTTTATGTTTGTCTGCAGTTGTCTAATTTATGGAAGTGTGCAGTGGCTCTGAATGTGCTGAATTTTGGATTGGCTGCACATAACTGTTGGATAAAGATTAATTTATATTTTTGGTTAAACATTGGACATGATGTAAATTATTGAAGTTAAATTATAGAAGCATAGAGTGCTGCATGATAGAATTAGGTCAACTTCCACTAATGAGTATCCTCATTGTCAAAACTATCCTTAATATTCCACTTTTCAACCATTTTATGGATCAACAGTCAAGTCAAGTCAAGTTTATTCGTCACATACACATACGGGACGTGCAATGAAATGAAAAGTGGCAATGCCTGCGGACTTTGTGCAAAAAACAAACAAACAACAAACTACAAACAGAATCACATGTTCTTTTTCATATTAAATATTGTGGGCGGTATTGTGGTACAGTAAGTTAGTAGAGTTAGTCCCTGATGAGATAGGAGTTTACAGTCCGAATGGCCTCTGGGAAGAAACTCCTTCTCATCTTCTCCGTTCTCACAGCATGGCAACGGAGGCGTTTGCCTGACCGTAAGAGCTGGAACAGTCCGTTGCAGGGGTGGAAGGGTCTCCCATTATCTTATTGGCTATGGAGTTGCACCTTCTGATGTATAGTTCCTGCAGAGGGGCGAGAGAAGTTCCCATAGTGCGTTCGGCCAAACGCACTACTCTCTACAGAGCCTTCTTGTCCTGGGCTGAGCAATTCCTAAACCACATTGTAATGTTTCCGGAAAAAGATGCTTTCCACAGCTGCAGAGTAGAAGCACTGGAGGATCCTCGGAGACACTCTGAATTTCCTCAATTGCCTGAGATGGTAAAGGCGCTGCCTTGCCTTACTCATGAGTGCTGCAGCGTGCGATGTCCATGCCATATCCTCAGAGATGTGGACTCCCAGGTATTTGAAACAGCTCACCCAATCCACAGTATCCCCATTTATCCTCAATGGTGTGTACGTCCTCGAATGATGTGCCCTCCTAAAGTCCACGATCAGCTCCTTTGTTTTTTTGATGTTCAAGAGGACGCTGTTGTCCTGACGCCAGAGTGCCAGATCAGCTACCTCCTCCTGGTAGGCTTTCTCATCGTTGTCTGAGATCAGGCCCACAGAGTAGTTATTCCAAGTTTAGTTTAAATATGAAAGGCTCAAAAATATGATGATATCTTAACATGTTCCCAAAAGTAGCACCTAATAACTGTTTGAGCTTTTGTTTTGTCTTTCATATTTTCTTCAGTTTTGTTCTTAACTGAAATTGTGCTCTTTGATTACCACCTCACTGATTAGTGGAAACAATTCATCACAACTTTTTTTTCAATTCAAATGTCACAAATTTTAATTATAAAATCCTTATTCTCTGAAACCGCTCATCCTAAAGGGCCTGCCCCATTGCAGGGGCCTAATTTGCGAGTTTAGAAGAGTTTAGGTGAGTTTTAAAAGGGTCATGGTCTTGTTGTATTGCCGAAGTAGAACACCTCCTACGACCTCCTTTTGCTATGTAGAGAACCTCCTATGAATATGTGGAAGACCTCCTTTAACTATGGAGAAGACCTCCTTTTATCTTCTTCGACCTCCTTCGACTATGTTGAAGATTAGCTTCGTCTAGCTTGGGGAAGATTGGACACCAAATAGTGGAGAGTGAAGACGACCTATTTCCACTACCTTCGACTATACTAACACGATCTATGACTACCTTTGACTACCTTTGATTACCTTTGACTACCTTCGATTACCTTTGATTACCTACGAATAACATGCCAACCTACTATGACCTACTTCGACTAAACCTATGAGTAAAAAACATATCGATTTTTTTCCATGCCGACCAATTTTTATTCGCAGACAATTTTCAGCATGCTATAAAATACTCCTCGACCAAACTGAGGCCTTGAGTATGCGGGAACTTCGTTCGAGCATGAAGGTGAGTTACATGGACCCCCGAGGACCAAGTGTCGACCATTCTGTGAGTTTGAGTCAAGCGCAAACTCGTCTAAACTCACAAATTAGGTCCCCGCAGTGGGACAGGCCCTTAACTGTAATTCATGTTTTATAACAGCCATTATTCTACTTTACACATTTTTGTATATTCAGTGGTGTCCAAAATTGCATACACAGAGTAATTGTTATATTGTTGCAGCAAAACAATCAGCTGTGGTCTCGGAAGTTATTCCTTGTTTATACAGTGCATTCAGAAAGTATTCAGACCCCTTCACTTTTTCCACATTTTGTTACGTTACAGCCTTATTCTAAAATGGATTAAATTATTATTTTTTAAATCATCAATCTACACACAATACCCCAAAATAAAATAGTGAAAACAGGTGTTTAGATATTTTTGCAAAGTAATTAAAAAGAAATAACTGAAATGTCACATTTCCATAAGTATTCAGACCCTTTACTCAATACTTTGTTGAGGCACCTTTGGCAGTGATTACAACCTCAAGTTTTCTTGGGTATGATGCTACAAGCTTGGCACACCAGTGTTTGGATAATTTATCCCATTCTTCTCTGCAGATCCTTTCAAGCTCTGTCAGGTTGGATCGGGAGCGCCATTGCACAGCTATTTTCAGGCCCCTCCAGAGATATTTGATCGGGTTCAAGTCTGGGCTCTGGCTGGGCCACACAAGGACATTCACAGACTTGTCACAAAGCCACTCCTGCATTGTATTGGCTGTGTGCTTCAGGTCATTATCCTGTTGGAAGGTGAACCTCTGCCAGAGTCTGAGGTCCCGAATGCTCCGGAGCAGGTTTTCATCAAGGATCTATCTGTACTTTGCTTCGTTCATCTTTCCCTTGATCCTGACTAGTCTCCCAGTTCCTGCCGCTGAAAAACATCCCTACAGCATGATGCTGCCACCACCATGCTTCACCGTGTTGAGCATTGCCTGGTTACCTCCAGACATGACGCTTGATATTCGGGCAAGAATTCAATCTTGGTTTCATCAGACCAGAGAATGTTGTGTCTCATGGTCTGAGATTCCTTTAGGTGCCTTTTGGCAAACTCCAAGCAGGCTGTCATGTGCCTTTTACTGAGGAGTGCCTCCATCTGGCCATTCTACCATAAAAACCCAATTGTTGGAGTGCTGCAGATATAATTGTCCTTCTGCAAGATTCTCCCATCTCCACAGACGTACTCTGGAGCTCTGTTAGAGTGACCATTGAGTTCTTGGTCACCTTCCTGACTAAGGCCCTTCTCCCACAATTGCTCAGTTTGGCCGGCCGGCCAGTTCGATGAAGTCCTGGTGGTTCCAAAATTCTTCCATTTAAGAATGACAGGGGCCACTGTGCTCTTTGGGATCTGCAATGCTGCAGAAATTGTTTTATACCCTTCCCCAGACCTGTGTCTCGACACAATCCTGTCTCGGAAGTCTACGGACAATTCCTTCTTCTTCATAGCTTGGTTTTTGCTCTAACATGTGGTACCCGAAGCGAAGAAGTGGAAGCCAAATAACCAAATGGAAACGATGCCAAAAAGCCAAGTAACTGAAAGCGTGCGATGCCGAAAAGCCAAACAACCGAAATCAACCTGTGTGCGTGGCGGGAGGTGAATCATCCCGTGTGTGGGTTGGGATCCGGGGGTCAGGGGGTTGAATCACCATGGTGTGAGGGGTCAGTGTCTGCTGGCGGTGCATCGCGGTCAGAGACTCTGGGTGGGCGGAGGGCCCAAACAGTCCCCAACTCTGCTGCAGCTGACGGGGATGTTGCCAGATTTTCATCCCAGTGTGTCTGCGACCCCGCTCCACCCGGCCCCATGTGTGCGCTGCCAACCCACAGAACGTCACAGTGTGGCCGCACTGGGGACATGAGGCAGAGGGCAGCCATGCCTGGACAGCGCTGACCCTGATGGGAGAATGGGGGCTGTCCCAAGGGATGCACTTCATCGACCCCGGCCAGTGATGTGATGGATGCGGGATCTGGACCAATCGCTGACAAGTCCCGCCCCCCGACGATGACATTTCCATTATTTGGCTTTTCGGCATTGCATCCATTTGGTGAGTTGGCTTTTCGCTCTTTGTCCTTTCGATTAGTTTGCTTTTAAGCGTCCCACCCTTTCGGTTATTTGGCTTTTCGGCATTGTATCCGTTCGGTTATTTGGCTTTTCGGCGTTGCATCCGTTCAGTTAGTTGGCTTTTCTGCATTGCGCCCTTTTGATTATTTGGCTTTTCGGCATCGCATGCTTTCAATTATTTGGGTTTTTGGCGTTGTTTCCGTTTAGTTATTTGGCTTCCAGTTATTCACTTTGGCTTCTCGTCCCAGAAGCAGAGCAGCCCTCATGAAATCCACAGTGGGTCTTGATAAACAAGTTGTAGGTAAGTAAGTGCTCCTTGATAACATTGACACCTCCCATCATATTGCTGATAATTAATGATCAAATGATATGACAGTTATTGGCTAGATTGGGTTTATCCTTCATTTACTGAACAGAAAATGTCTGGGTAATTTTTCACATTGTTAAGTAGACACATCAGTTTTATCAAGATTGGAAGAACCTGGCTATAGTAATTCATTTCTGAAATATGACACATAATCACAGATTGGTTACAGCACCAAGGATGCTATTTGTTCTGGAAAATCTATGTCAGGCTTGCTTAAAAACATTTCACTCTGCTTTCCTCATGTCTTGTAAATTATTTCCTTTCATATACTTTTCCATTTTGACAGCTATGTCTGATTTTATGTCCACTACTGTCCCCTTCAATGCATTCCAGATCATAACCACTCTCTGAGCAGAAGAAAATCCTCTTAATATTTGGTTCTTTTGCTAATCCCTTTAAATGTATGTCCTTTAGTTCTTGACCCACTTACCAGCTAGAACAGTTTGTGTCTATCTGCTCTATTTATACCCTTTTTTACATTTAGTTTAGTTTAGAGCTACTGCATGGAAATAGCCCCTTTGGTCCACTGAGTCCACGTTGACTCATTTTCACCCGTACACTTGTTCTGGCCTAAACGCTAGGGATAATTTACATAGGGACAATTAACCTACAAACATGCATGACTTTGGAATGCGGGAGCACCTGGAGGAAACCCATGTAGTCACTGGGAGTAGGTACAAACTCCACACAGATAACGTCCATAATCAAGAACAAACCCAGGTCTCTGGCCCTGTCAGGCAGTAACACTATTGTTGCACCTGTGCTGCCCTGTATTGAATTATCTAGTGCAGGCACTGTCTAGCAGATGAGCCTCTCACTATTACGTAAAAGGATTATTTTTATGTCGGAATTGATGTCATGAGAAATCATGGGATTCACCATCAGTGTTAAGCACCCACCCATCCACTGGAGAATAGTTTAGACCCGAAAAGTCACTTATTCCTTTTCTCCAGAGATACTGACTAACTCGCTGAGTTACTCCAGATTTTTGTGTCTATCACCCATCCACTGGTCTCATTTTTTGAGTAAAATTGTTTCTTGATTACTTATGGAATGGTGTTCCCAATCAGGGCAATAATCCTTAGATTCTTTGAAGGATGGAATCTGCAGGTTTAACTGGAAGCAATACTACATCAAAATCCATTGTTTGGTTCTATGTCAGGTGTTTCATCTTGTTGATTTTGTCTTTTTCTTTAACATAGTAGTTTGACAGTAGTCTGGCATTGAGTATGAGTCAGAGAATCATGATGCTGCTTCATTGGACTTTGACTTGTCCATGTATAATTCAAGGTTCAAGGTGCAAGGTTTGTTTATTGTCACATGTACCAATTAAGGTACAGTGAAATCCAGATTACCAAACCATAGTGTATCTAGACTTTCAGAAAGCCTTTGATAAGGTCCCACATGGGAGAATGGTGACTAAAATTAGAGCACGTGGTATTGGGGGTAGGGTGTTGATGTGGATAGAAAATTGGTTGGCAGACAGGAAGAAAAGAGTAGGAGTGAACGGGTCCTTTTCAGAATGGCAGGCAGTGGCGAGTGGAGTGCCGCAAGGCTCGGTGTTGGGGCAGCAACTGTTTACTATATATATTAATGATTTGGAAGAGGGAATTAGGAGCAACACTAGCAAGTTTGTGGATGACACAAAGTTGGGTGGCAGTGTGAACTGTGAAGAGGATGTTAGGAGGTTGCAGGGTGACCTGGACAGGTTGAGTGAGTGGGCAGATGCATGGCAGATGCAGGATAATAGTAAGATTAAATGATAACTTTGATCATTGATCTTTGAAGTTTGATCTTTATTTTATGAGGAGTTACGATGAGTGATTACGTGAAGAATCCCGCCAGTCCGCATGCGCGCCAATCTTCAAAGCAGCGGTGTGAAATCACAGAAGAACAACAATTGAAGTAATATAGTAAGACTACAAACCTAGAACTACCAGATGAGCTTCATGATATGAGTGTTGGGAGCGGTGGGCACGTAATCGCTCATCGTAACTCCTCATAAAATAAAGATCAAACTTCAAACTGCTAAGTTCTCATGTAATCTTACTTCTTTACTTCAGAGTCCCATGAGTGATTCCGTGAAGATTTGAAAGATCTGAGATTTCGCGCCGATCCAAATCCAGGCGTCTCACACTGCAATCAGTTGACTCAGGAGGAGTGAATAATGAACAATACATTAATTGTTTTAATTCACATGCTTTAATTCACAAAATAAACAAAAAAACACAATAGTGACTCCTCTCTCCCAGGGAAAAGCTATGAAACAGAACATAAAACAGAATGGGCGAATGCCCCAGATTCAATAAATGGTTTGTTATAAAACCTCTGAAAAGTAAATTCATTTGACCATCCTGCGACTGCGAGAATATGGTCATGAGGGACGTATATTGCCCTTGCTGCTGACGTTGATGCCGTCCTGGTGGAGTGAGATGTGAAATTGTCAGTATTAACTCCTGCACAACCCAGCACTTGTTTCAGCCATCATGAAATAGTCTGAACTGATACTTTTATATGGGGCTTTTTGTGGCTAATAAACAATGCTACCTCGGAGCCTCTGAGGCTCTTCGTGACCTCGATATATCTCCGCAAGTGCGCCACTTCACACAGCCGTAAATCAGTGGGATAAGCTGACAGTACAACCTTGAATCTGGACACCCCTGGTCTGTTTTGTTTAATTCGGTCATAGGTGTAAAAATTAACGTCATTCCCTGATGACACCATCCTGTCCAGCCGTAGTTTGTGCAAGGTCTGAACCCTTTGCGCTGATACGAGCACCATGAGCATACCCAACTTTAGGATAATCTTTGGCAAGGACAAGGATGTGGCTGTACCCCACTGACGAAGCAGCGTCAGTACCATACTCACATCGCAGATTTCAGAATACCTAGGCCTGAGAGGATTAGAATTAAAAACACCCTTCATAAATCTGAATGTTAACAGATGAGATCCTACAGACTGAAGTTCCGACCCCCAGCATAGGTATGATGACAGGGCACTCCTGGCACTGTTAATGGCACTATAGCTCAGCCCTTCATCGAAATGTAATTTGGACAGAAATTCAAGGACATCTGGGATGGAGGCTGTGTGGTATGAAATTTTCGCATGTAATCAAAATTCCTCCCACTTCCTGACATGAGAGATGTTCTGCTTTTTCATACTACCCTCCAGGATGATGTGATGACATCCACAGTCCGATTGGATAGTCCCAGACCGAGGTATGGCCTTCTAAAAATCTGCAAATTAACACGATCATACAACGGGTGTTGACCTCCAGTCACAGGGTGCAGCACTAGATTATGACGTTTTGGAACCACTATTATAGGTTGTGTAATAATGTCCAAAATAAGAGGGAACCATGGCTGTGTAGGCCAGTCGCGTACCACCAAAACTCCTGAAGCGGAGTCCTGCTTGATCTTAGTCAAGCACCGACTGATGAGGCAGAAGGGGTGAAATGCATATAAAAACATTCCGCCCCAGTGTAGCAAGAACGCATCCACCGCGACTGCCCCTGGATCTGGTTCCCATGAAACAGCCTGGTGATTGACGCTGGATGCAAACAAATCGATATCTGGCATCCCATACCGAAGAACGATTTCATTAAATACATCATGATTCAACATCCACTCTGTGTTGTCGGTAAATTTGCATGACCTGGTGTCTGCCACCATATTGAATCTGTCTGCCTAGTAGACAGCTGAAATCCAAATGTTCCTAATGCACCAGTGCCAAATAAGGTTAGCCAATCCGTCACAAGATTTCGACTTGATTTCACCCATGTGATTAACATACGCCACTGCTGTGGTGTTGTCAATCTGAAGCTGAACATGTAAGTGATGCTTAGTGGAACTAAGCCTTGAGCCCATAAAATACTCCTAAAAGCTCTAAATAATTAATTCCATGTGATTGGAGAATAAATGCCTCATGCATATTCCATCTGCCTCCACAGCTAGACCTGGTGTCTGTAGCACCCCAACCCAGGGCACTAACATCAGTCTGCAAAACTGATGCGTGTTTCCACCAGGATTTTGCTAGAACAATTTGAAATGTGTCTAATCCACCACTGTATTTCTGCAATGGCTTCAGATGGCAATTGCATGGGTCGATTGAAATAACCTGCATTTATTCTGAGTGCCTGTACCTTTGCCCTCTGTAAATGTTGGTCAAGCAATGGTCCATATTGGACAGCTGGAAAGGCAGCTATCAATTTGCCAATTAAGCTTGCCACCTGTTGAAGAAAATTGCTCCCCCAAGAGCTTGATACAGCCTTCAATTAAATCTAATCTCTTGCCCTTGGGCAGTCACAGACATGTGAGTTGAATTAACTGTGAATCCCAAATAGTCAATTATGTTAACCGACACCAATTTTGATTTAGCTGGGTGGATAATGAACCCCAACCTTTCAACCATGAGTTTAACAGCTGAAACTGATAACTCAGCTGCCACAAGCGTTTTTCCATTTATTAAGATATCATCCAAATATAGGCCATTACAATATGGCCCTGTGACCGGATTAATCCGAGTACTGGTTTTACCAGCTTTGTAAATAATCTAGGGGCTGAGGTTAACCCATTAGGCAGTGCTCTAAATTGCCATAATTGTCCCATCCAGCTAAATTTCAAATATCTCTGATGCTCTTTATGATCAGGCACTGAATAATATGCATCCTAAAGATCTATACATGCCATAATACACCCTCTGGAAATCAATTGCTTGGCAGTAGCAAATGTTTCCATTTTAAAATGATTATACTGCACAAACGGATTAAGTCCTATCAGGCCCAAAATAATCCGACAGCAACCATCTTTCTTTGGTCTAGGAAAAATATTAGATAGGAATTGACGAGTTTGATACACTGTCTTCTCAATTACGCCTTTAAAATATAATTTTGCTATTTCAGCTTGAATCTCCAAGTTCTCTTTTTGTGAGAAAATGAGTGCACGCTCTGGCTTGTGCTGGGTGGGTGGACACAGATTGGGAATAAATTCAATTTTAAACCTTTGTATACTCTGCAGTATAAACATGTTTGATGTTATTTTATACCATTCTTCCAGAAACCTGTATAACCTTGGTAGGTAATTCTCACTCAATATGTTTCGACAAGAACCAGACCCACCTACCTCCATGGTTACCAGTGGTGTTCTTTGTCCCCTGGTTCTGGAAGGAAATGGCATGTTTGCTCGTGTTCCTGCTGGAGTGCGCCAACTGCTCACATTGAATGGCCGGCTTCGTCCTTGCCCGGACCCGGTTTCAGAAAACCGCTTGTAGGGATACTGCCTCCGAAGGGTTCTGCTGGTCACTGGCACCTTAATGAGCCCAGCAGGTTTTGCCTCGTTGTCTAGCTCCTTTTTCCCCGAACAATAGGTTCGGTGGCTGGATATTGCTAGGCTTACACAGGGCAGCGAACCTCGGCTTAATGGTAGGGCGAATGGTGCACTTTCTAAGGCAGTATATGTCAAAGTGCACATTGCACATGTGAGCCAGGGCATCCCGCTGAACTTCAGTCAGGTGCCCCCAATCCACCGACCTCCCAAAAGCCGTGATGCCGGATGCGAGCAGCTTCAGCACCCTTTGCAGTTTTATCTCCTGTGCCCGGATGCCTACTATCATATGGCCCTAAATGGCATGGTTTATGGCCGGTTCTTTAAGCAGGATACAATTCATTGGGGCGTCATATTCTTTGGCCATTGTATCCATGGCCAGCTCCTGAAGCTGGTGCGAGGCCAAGTAATTAATACTGGCAGCCAGCTCTTCCCCCAGCAGCTCGCCAGAGTCTATTGGGATGGCAAACCTCGCTGCCAAGAATGGGACCTCTGGCTCATGCCCTTCGTCCCGTGGGGAAGCCTCCAATGTGAAGCCCAGAGATTCGGCGTCAGAATCGTACTGACCCAGTATGCTCTCTTCCTCCAAGAGGGAGACACTAGGCAGCCCTCTCAGTGCGGACTCTTGGAGAGGCCGGCGCTCTTGATGGAGCATCCTTTCCAATAGGAGCTCCATTCTGGATATCCGTTCTACGGTATCCATTCTTAAGGGAGAATACTCCCGACTGGACTCGTCGAGTCTATCGGCCGGACAGAATTTCTGGTGGCCTTACGCCCCTCCGGCGCAGCCACGGTGCCCTCAGATACCAAGTCTGTAGTCGCTGGTCCCAATACGGGCGACTCAGTAGATGAGCTAGGCGGCCGCCCGCTACCCGCACTACTGTGGTCTTTAGATACTTTTGCTATGGTTCGCCTTGCTGTTAATGATTTCCTCATGCTTGGATTTGCCCTCCTGTAACAAGGTTTAACAAGGGCAGAAACGACCTCCAACAAGTTTGACACTTACCTGATGCTTTTTAAACTGACCGTTGGAGGAGCGCTGCTCCTCCCAGCCAGTCGCTGTGCCATGCGTCAGACGTAATGACGCACATGCGGACTGGTGGGGTTCTTCACGCAGTGGAGGCCAAATCACTGAATGGATTTAAGTGAGAGTTAGATAGAGCTCTCGGGGTTAGTGGAATCAAAGGATATGGGGAGAAGGCAGGCACAGGTTATTGATTGGGGACGATCAGCCATGATCACAATGAATGGCGGTGCTGTTCTGGTGCAAATGTCCTCCTCCTGCACCTATTTTCTATGTTTCTATGTTTCATACGGTCATACCAATAATGATCAACAAGACAATCAAATAAATTTTGAACATGAACATCCCCCACAGCGACTCCCCCACATTCCTCTCTGTGATGGAAGGCAACAAAATGTTCAATCTTCTACCGTTCTTTGTTCTCCGCAGTCGAAGCACTTGAACCTTCCGGTGTCAGGGTCATCTTGGCTCCCGCAACCGGGGTTGAGCCCTCTGCATAGGGGCGATCAAGCTCCAGCATCGGGGTGATCTCAGCTTTGTGTGTTGGGCGATCGGACTCCCGAATCTGGGCTGGTCGAACGTCCTGCGGCTTGGACCTTCCCGACATCAGTCTCTACCCAAGACTGCGAGCTCCACGATGTTGAAATCTGCAGGCCGCAGTTGGAGTGTCAATCCCAAGCAAGGGGTTGCAGGCTCTGATGGTAAGTCCACAGCCCTGGGGTGGGGCTCAAAGTCAGTTTCAAGCAAGGCCGCCATTTCTATTATGTTAGACCGCAGAGCAATCAGAGATATGATCCAGAAAAAAACTGCATATCCGGCAAGGTAAGAGATTGAAAAAATGTTTCCCCCAACCCCCACACTCCACATGAAACAAACCAGAGAACACTAAAACATACTCTTTAACAGGTACTTAAAAATACTTTTTATCACATACTTTAAAATGTACACGTTCAAAACAGAAGAAAGGACAGACAGATTGTTGGCGAGGCAGCCATTACCAGTACCACCCGGTAATTTGCGGTGTTGCATGCATTTCTGATCACTGTGATCAGAGGAATGATGAGGAGCCTTTGGACATGGTGTAGAGGAGTTGTACCAGAATAATGCCTGGATTAGAGGTATTTACCACAGGAAGAAGTTGTTCTTGGCATCATTTTCAGCACAGATATTGTTGGCTGGATGGTCTGTTCTTATTGTCTATGTTCTATGATGTAATAGAATCTATCTATCTATCTATCTATCTATCTATCTATCTATCTATCTATCTATCTATCTATCTATCTATCTATCTATCTATCTATCTATCTATCTATCTATCTATCTATCTATCTATCTATCTATCTATCTATCTATCTATCTATAAAACTCTGATCTTGTTATCGTCCGGTTCGGTGGTCTTTCTATTTGCGTAAAAACGGTTCACGATAGTGCTACGATTTTTCACCAGTTCACTCACCGTTCTCGAATGCAGCGAGTGTAGCAAGTTTTGTTCCGATCGGTTGAATGTCGTAAAAGTTAGCGAGGTTTAAAAATCTTTAAAAACGTGCATGCGCAGATTGATCTCTTCACCTGCCAGTCATCACCGTGCTGATTAGTCTCTTCCCTTTTACTGGAGCTGAGGATGGCCGGCGGAGGTTTCCAACCGGACTTTCAGAGTGATCCGAAGCAGCCCAGCCCCGAGCAGCCCAGCCCAGTCCAACCCTAAGCAGCCTAGACCAGCCCCGCCCCAAGCAGCAGCCCCGACACAAGCAGCAATTTTGCCCCAAGCAGCAGCCCAGCCCAGCCCCCACACGTTCTGCCGCCCCCACAACCCCCCCCACAATGCCCCCTCCCCACACCCTCCCCCCACACACCCCCCACCACACACAGCACCCATCCCTATACACACATTCACCCACCCCACACACACCCAACCCCCCCCCACACACACATCCCTGCCAAACACACTCCCACCACACCCCCCACACACACACCACCACACCCCCTAACACACCCCCCCCACACAACCCCCACAACCCCTCACACAACCATCCCATGCACCCACCGCCCACACACCCCCCCACTCCCACAAGCCCACCCTCCCCACAATCCTTTCCCCCAACCCCCCCTCCCCCACAACCCCCACTCCACATAAACCCCTGCCCCCACAAACTCCCCCATGATAACCCTCCCTCCACAATAACACCCCCAACAACACCCCCTGCCCCCACAACTTATCCGCGCAAATGCTCCACCCCCACATCCCCCCCACACACTCCTCCTCCCACACCCCTCGCCCCCACATACACACCTCCCCCCACCCCACACCCCCCGCCACATACCCCCCTTCCCCACACCACTCTCTCCCACCCTCCTACACCTCCCCATCCACACACCCCTCCAACCCCACACCACACACCCCATTTCCCTTCCCCCCCTCCCCTCCTCCCTTCCCACACATGAAGACGAGAGGGAGGGAGTGCTCAGGGATGAGGGGAAATGAGCCACGCCTGTTCAGTTAGGGGCTATGGGTAAGTGGTGGAATATTGCATTTGGGGAGCGGGTTGCATTGGGGGAACGGGTAAGTGGTGGAATATTACCTTAGGGAATGGGTTGCATTGGGGGACCAGGGCTCCCGTGTGACTGGGACCCAATGGGTCCCACTTTGTGTACTGGCTTATTAAACCCCCGATGTGGCAGTGGACCCATGTCGCAGAGCAGAACCCACTCGGTAGGCCCAGCCAGCTTGCCACAGATAGAGTCCCCACACCACGGATTAGAACCTCCCCGGTAGGCACAGCCCTTTTGCCAGACACCAGGCACTTGCCCACCATAGACGGAAGACCCACAACACGGACGGGAACCCACCCTAAAGGTCCAGCCCACCCGCTGCACCCACCAATGGAACCCACCTGGAGGATTAGTAAGCAGTCGAAGTGTGTAGGTAGGAATTGCAAATGCTGGTTTAAACTAAAGATAGACACAATAAGTGGAGTAACTCAGCAGGCCAGACAGCATATCTGGAGAAAAGGTATAGGCGATGTTTCGAGTCCCGCTGAGTTATTCCAGCTTTTTGTGTCAATCTTGGGCCGGCAAGCAGACTGACTGTGGGAGGGAGTTTTGTGCATCGACGAGGAGGTGGGCTGCTGGAGGCCCTGCAACAACCTGTGGCTCATTTGGACCGGGCACCGCTCCAAGAGGCCGATCACATTGCCCAGACATGGCCTACAGTGGTGGAGCAGAGGTGGAGGACACCAATGGCTACGCTTGGCCATGCCAACCCTGCAACACCGCCAGGACGAATGGCCTTCATGGTCAGGTCAAGACTTCTGCACTTACAACAATTGGCACCTGAAACTGGCGAGTCTGTGGACTGTCTCACTGTGTACTACTGCTATACACTTGAACTGTATCTGAGATGCTTATCTAATATGTTATGTATAGTGAATCTTGTATTGAACAGTATACAAAAGTGAATTTCACTGTACCTTGGTAGATTTGACAAATATAGTACCATACTCCAAATATTACCATTCTCTTTTCAGAACAGCCAACCTGATTGCTGGAGCCACATTTAGGCCATATTGGGTTAGGACAGCGGATTCCCACCCTGAAAGATATTAGTGAATAAAATGGGTTTAATAGAGATGGGTTTAAGATCATATAATTTGATACTTACACAAGGTTAAAGTGAAAAGAAAACCTATACACACCACATAATTTTTGATTATCCACCATTGATTTAGAATAATCACATTTGACCCTTTCATCCCCATTTACTAATCCACCCTATAATCTCTTGCTACCCACTTACACAAGTGAAAATGTATAATAGCCATTTAACCCATCAATCAGCACATCTTTGGAATGTGGAAGGAAGCTGGAGCTCCCAGAAGAAACAATCAGCGAGAAAACATGCTCCACACAGTCAACACAAGTGGTCAGAATCGACCACACAACCAGTTTGTTGGAGGTGTGAGACAGTAGCGTTAACTGCTGTGCAACCCCACCACTGGGCCTTACTCTGCTCCGAGGTTGCAAGCATGGGAGCTGTCATTCATTGCCAATAGTTTTAAATCATAGCAAACTGTGGAAAATCTATTAGAGACTGTAAATAAGCAATTTACAAACTCTTAAAGCGTGCAACATCTTTTAATGATAGCACAGGGCATTACATACATCCTCAAGCACTGGCTATATTCTTCTACTGAACTGTACCCAGGAAGGGGAAGGCGTTATAATTGATGTTAACTAGGTGGGGTTAATGGTACTGAGGTAACTATGTTATTGGTTGCATATAAAAACCATGTACATCCTTCCCCTTAGAAAATCAAAACAGACTGTTGTCACAACAACAGAATTAAACAGCAGAATTAAACAAAATCGCCATAACGAACAGGTGGCTTACTAATCCGGCCCGAGATGTCTCCCCCTTCCCCCGGAGCAGCAGAAGAAACAGGAGGACATGCAGCAGCTGGGGAACCAGGGAAGGGCGGTGGGGTGGGAGGAACAAGAGAGTGAGAACCGCGACCGGCAACAGGTGACCCGCACGGAGGGGAACCGGGTGCTCGATATGGGGATCAAGGCATGCAGGGAACACTGGCTGGTACAGCAGCCGGCTGCTGGTATTAGAGTGGTGGGGCATAGGGTCCCTGGGGCTGCGGCTTCGGCTCATTAACCGCAAGCAGGTGTTGTCGGCTTCTACGGTAGATGGTTCCCTCATAGTCGACCAGATACGAACGAGGTGAGTCGGCCACCCCAACCATGGTAGCCAGACGCGAGTGACCACCGGCGGTCTGCAACCGAAGAACCTGTCCAGGCAACAGACGATCGAGTGGTCTGCATGACCGATCTTGGGAACGCCGATGGCTGTCATGTTTCTCTTGAATGCTCCTCTGCACGGAGGCGGGCTCCAGCACCCGAGGTTGCAGCTGGTGCTGGGCAATCGGGATGGTAGATCTGGTTGTTCTGGACATCAGACGCTGAGCAGGGGACCCTGTGGCCGGATCTCTGGAAACATTCCTGAGGTTCAGGAGATCCAAATACAAATCAGAGTTGGACAGTCTCGCCTGCTCCATCAGAAGCTTGGCGCTGCGGATGGCCCGTTCAGCAAGGCTGCTGCTCTGTGGGTACTCTGGGCTGCTGGTGAAATGCATGAAATTCCATTTGTCGGCGAAACTTTTGAAATCTCGGCTGGTAAACTGCCTGCCATTGTCAGTCTGCAGCCTGACAGGGGACCCAAAAGTGGAGAAGTGTTTCCACAGCTTTCGGATCACCATTTCCGACGTGAGGGATGTCAGTAAATCCACTTCAAACCAGTTTGAGTACGAGTCGACCAGGACAAGGTAGTGGTTACCACGCCACTCGAAGATGCCGGCAGCCAACGAGGACCAGGCCAAGGCAGGGGCGGGCTGTTGCAGCAGGGGCTGTCGCTGCTGGTAAGGAGCAAGACTGTTGCACGTGGAGCAGGCAGAAACTCGGTCTCGGGTATATTTGGCCATTACTGGCCAGTAGAATTGCCACTGAGCGTGGGCGAGTGTTGCGTCGAACCCAGGGTGTCCGCTATGGGCTGCGCAATAGTAAAAATCGAACAGGGAGGACGGGACTACCACTTTATGTCCCTTGACGATAACGCCATTCTGGAGCACTAGTTCGTCGCAGACCAGGAAGAAAGGCTGTGTTTCAGACGGCGCAGCGGAGCGCTTTGTTGGCCACCCTGATTTAATCACAGAGGCCGCTGCAAAACTGGATTGGCAGTGGTGTGCTCGGCCAAAAGCTGCAGCTGCTTGGTGGGAATAAAATTAACGCCCAGTACGAGCAAGTCCTCTGTTTCGTAGAGGTGGCGAGCACAGGAGGTCCGCGGGGCGCGGGATAGGGTGTCCGCAATGTGCATCTCGGTGCCTTTCTTGTAGATGATGTCGAAATCAAAGGGCTGGAGTTGCAGCATCATACGCTGCAGCCTGGCAGGGGCAGCATGAATCGGTTTGTTCAGGATTGTCACCAGTGGCTGGTGTTCGGTTTCGACCGTAAATCTGCTGCCATACAGGAAGTCTCTGAACTTGGAGCAGGCGAACACCACCGCGAGCAGCTCCTTCTCGATCTGAGCGTACCGTTGCTCGGTGTCCGCCATGGTGCGGGAGGCATAAGAGACAGGATGCAACGATCCATCAACAGACTGAAGGCAAGTCACACCCAGACCGAACTTGGAAGCGTCACAGGTGACGGTGATGGGGCGACTCGCATCGAAGAACTGCAACGTCGGAGTGTTAATCAGTTTCGACTTGAGGCAGTCAAAAGCCTGCTGGTGATGTGGGAGCCAGACCCAGACCCTCCTTTTTTGTCAGCTGCCGCAGGGGAGCACTCAGCTCACTGATGTTTGGTACAAACTTCCCAAGGTAGTTCACCATGCCCAAGAATCATTGTAGACCTGGCACGTTGGTGGGGGCTGCCATCTCAGAGATGGCAGCTGCCTTCAAAGGGTCGGGTTTTAGTCCGTTGGAGGTGAAAACGTGTCTAACATACGTGACTTCTGAGACACGAAACCAGCACTTCTTTGGATTCAGCTTCAAGTTGGCCTTTCGCGCCCGATCCAGGACGCGGTGGAGGTTTAAGTCGTGCTCGGCAATGTCCTTCCCATAAACTAGGATATCATCCACGATGATGGCACATGGCAAGTCTGAGAATATCTGCTCCATCGTTCGCTGGAACACCTCGCTAGCGGAATTGATGCCGAATGGCATTCGCAGGAACTTGAATCTGCCAAACGGTGTGGCGAAAGTCGTCAGGTCAGAAGACGCTTTGTCCAATGGGATCTGCCAAAACGAGTTCTTAATGCCTTGGACCGAAAAGATGGTGGCTTGCCCGACCTGAGCCGCCACATCCTCAACAGACCATATGCGATAATGTGGTCGCCTGCTGGCAAGGTTTAAGTCCTTAGGGTTGATACACACATGTATTTCGTTCTTGTCTTTCTTTATCGTGGCAGCCATGGTGGAGCCCCAATCGGTGGGCTCGCTAACCGCTTCTAGCACCCCGTTTTCGACCATGTTGTTAAGCATCGCCTCGACCCTGTCTTTCATGGCGTGAGACACCATGTGAGGTGCGTGGACCACGGGTTGTATATTTGGGTCAATGGAAATATGGTATGTCAGTGGTAACTTTCCCAGGTCATCGTTGAACAGGTCCTGGTATTCTGCAACCGGGTTAAACGACAGTTGGACTTTGTGGACCGTGCGGTCGAAGAACACCAGGCCAAGATCTTGGCATGCACGGTTGCCCAGCAGGGTAATACAGTCAGAGTTCAAAACATAGAAAACCAGGTTTCTTGTAGCCTTTTGCAGCACACAAGTTAAAGTGGCCCGCAGGCCTTAGAATTTCTCCACCATAGGCAAGAAGAGTAGCATTGCCAACGACCAGGGGCTCGTTATTCCTTATCTTGTTGAAAAGATTTATTGACAAAACATTGACCTTCGCACCAGTGTCTAACTTTGAAGGAAGGTTACATTATTGACAGTCACAGATATGGAGGGATCAGAACGTTGGCCAGGTGCCTGGTGGAGGGTAAACACATTCGAATCCTCGGGAGAATTAATTGGATCTGCATCATAGGATTCAGCTATGTCGGGCTGTGCGTCATAACAGCTGTCAGATTGTCTCAGTATGTTTAGACTGGGTCTGGAAATCTGTACCTGTCTCCCACGGGAACGGCGGCAGAGAAGTGATTCAGTTTTTTACAAAAGTTACAGGCCTTGCCATAGGCGGGGCACGTCGACAGTCTGTGGTGCATGTAGTTACAGTTTGGGCACCTTTTTGGGGGCACTTCACCGGGACCTGGGTTGGCACGCGGCAGAAAAGCATTGTTTTCCATCCGAGGCTGTGGTCTCCTAAACCCAGCCAGGTTGACAGATTTATTGCCCGAGTCCCGGTGGTCATCTGGCAATACAACGACCTCAGACAATCTGCAGGCATGCATGGCTTTTTCCAACGTTAGATCCGGATCCCTTAGAAGCTCACATCGCAGCTTCTGGTCATGCAAACCAGTTACTAAAATGTCTCTAGTGAGCTGGTCTGACATGTCTCCAAAACGGCACCGCTGGGCGAGATAACGCAAATCGGAAATAAAACATTCAACAGGTTAATCTGGCAACTGTCTCCTTGTAAAGAACTGTGCCCTCTCTAGAATGCGGTTCGAGGGCAGGTCACAAATCTCCCTGAACTTTCATAGCAGGTAAGCGGGGTCACTGGCAGATTCTGCAGGAGTAGTCACCACGTTGTTGTCATCTAGGACCGCTGGAGCATAGGTGAAAGTTCTTGCTCTCTTCATGGCATCAGGTCTGACAAGGTTGAGTAGGAGGGAGGCTTTAAGGGAATCAGGATCAGTGCGGTGTGCGACGTTGACAAAGTGGGTGAAATCAAATTCAAACGTGGCCCAGCGCTCAGAGATATCAGCATCAAAGACAAGCTGTGCAGGCTTTCTGCAAGAGGACGCCATGGTCAGAGAGATTAAGCACAAAAGGCACAAATCAAAAAAAAGAAATAAAATCCGATAGACAGGAGACGCAAGTGTCTTTCAGCTTCGACACCATGTAAATAAGCAATTCACAAACTCTTAAAGCGTGCAACATCTTTTAAAGATAGCACAGGGCATTACATACATCCTCAAGCACTGGCTACATTCTTCTACTGAACTGTACCCAGGAAGGGGAAGGCGTTATGATTGATGTTAACTAGGCGGGGTTAATGGTACTGAGGTAACTATGTTATTGGTTGCATATAAAAACCATCTACAGAGACCATTTATGCATGATCATCATTAAAGAGCTAGCCAGCCTAATGCCACATTCCAGCACTCAGTCCTTAGTCATACAGGTCATGATTCATCAAGAATATGTCCAAGTAGAGTTTAAATGTGATGAGGCTTCTACCCCACTCCCAGATACTCCAGATGTGCTACAACCTTGGTCAAAAAGCAAAATTTCCATCTCAGCCCTGATCGATTGATCAATTTAAAATCCTGTTCCTTGGCTCTTGACCTAGGAAATAGGTCGCTCCTATTTGCATTTTCGATGTAAATTCTGAGTAATTTTATACAGTTCAATCTGCCTTCATCTCCACACTTCCAAAGAAACCAACTCCAGCTTACACTTTCTTTTCTCATTGTTAATGCTTTCCAGTCCCAGCAACCTACTCCTAAATTTCCTCTGTGTCATCTACAATTCAAGAACACCTCTCTTGTCATACACTGACCAGAAATGTACACCCTATTCGTGCTGTCACAAGATACGTCTTGTGCATAGCAGTAGCAAAGCCTCTCTATTCTTCCATTCTATTCCTTTGTTCAGAAAAGAAAACAGCTGCAGTGTTCATTTGCACCTTAGCTTTCCACATGACCCATCCATTAATTTTCTCCTACTGCACCATAAAGTCCACGTTGCCACGCACATGGACAATAATTGTATCTCCAGTAAACATCTTAATTACGCTCTCTATTTTTAAAATCAAATTCATCAATATGCTATAAATAGTAAAGGAACTTTGATGTATACATAAAGAACCAACTTGTCCAACTGACCAATATTGCTTGTTTCCTTGAAAGGACTTTCCCAGGCTATCCATGTTTATAAATGACTTATGTGGACACAGAAGAAGCTTCCATGACTTTTCTAATCTATCTCTTCTATTACTTTCATGGATCTATGGATTTGCACTTTAAGAATCCACTGCATTTCTAGGCATCCTTTGTATTGTACATTCATTGGCCCAATATTTATTGGTATATATATTTATTAGTTCACTATTAACTGTAATTTCCCCCTCGTGACCAAAAAGCTATCTAAATTATCCGAGCTGATTAAAAATAATACGCAACCAACATCAGGGAATTGTTTCTATATATATACTTGCATACATCTTTATAACCAGAGAAAAATATTTCATGAAATCCTTTCCTTGATTGCATTCATCCCATAAAATTTCAGTCTGACAAGTTCAGCTAGAGTGGGAATGTTGTAGAATATTGATAATTTAGCAGAATAAAGTAAATCACTGCCAAAGTCTCAGAGAACTAATCGTAGAAAATTAAAGATTTTTCTTATTAACCTTCAAAATCCTTATTGCATATGTTCAGTGAGACTTCCTGAGGTAGTATCTATGGAAAGTGAAATAGAATAGTAAGATTAAATGAGAACTTACCAGTTTGAAGTTTGATCTTTATTTTATGAGGAGTTACGATGAGGGATTACGTGAAGACCCCGCCAGCACGCATGCGCGACATTTCTTCAAAGCAGTGGTGTGAAATCACAGAAATACAGTCACAATGACTAATATAGTAAGATAAACAAGAGAACTTCCATACCAGGTGATCTTTATAATAGAGGGTTGGGAGCGGAGGGCACGTAATCCCTCATCGTAACTCCTCATAAAATAAAGATCAAACTTCAAACTGGTAAGTTCTCGTTTAATCTTACTATTTTACTTCGGAGTCACGTGAGTGACTACGTGAAGATTTCAAAGCTCTGTGATTTCATGCCCTGGAAGCTCCATGCTCACACACCGCTAAAGTTGGGATAAGAGGATGAACGTAATTCAGACAAGACACTGGCTGAAAAACAAAGAAGGTATTTAGTCATACCTAAAATGATATGCCCCACATTGGGTAAATCATGTAACAGAAACCCAACATATTCCCCTGCAACGTCTCAGGAGCGGCCACGGGTTATAAAAGAAGTGCTGAAAATCCGTTCACTCTCCAACCCGCTGTAGCAAAGGATGTGGTCCATAGGAACTCCCATCATCCTAGCCGCTGACGTGGATGCAGCCTTAGCTATAAGACTGGACCCGTTGTGCTGTTACAAGTGCCATAAACATAACCATATAATATGTAGTTATCCAGAGAGCGCCCCAATATTGGTGTCCATCCTCGAAGCATAGTAAATTTTATGCCTAGGTCCCATGTATGGGTGGATCTGGTCTAGGGGAAAATATTAATACCCCTCATCAGATTGATACCAGAGGGTGTGATCCTATACGCAGGTAATCACCCCCTCGGTCCAGGTTGGTAGGTAGGGCACTCCTGCAAATTTAATGGCACTATAGCTCAAACCTTCATGGAAAGAAGGGTGGCCAGAACTCCTGCAATCCAGTGATGGTGGCCGAGTCATATGAAGTGTTTGTTCTGAAGAAGAAACACTCCCATCTGCTGACATATGTCAGTGCTGTCCCTGGTGGACTCCCTCACGACGAGTGATGACATTGATCGTCCTGTCGGAGTATCCGAAGTCCAGAAATGGCCTGTTCAGAAACAGCATCAATAGGTTAATGCGATCATGGCACGGATAACTTACCCGTCACAGGGTGTGCCAACAGGCCCGGCCGTTTGAGGATCCGAAAGCAGTGTTCTGCGGCCATCTTTGTACTGCTGGGGACCATGGTTGGGTAGGCCAATCGGGAACCCGAAATACCCGTTGCGGAGTCTATTAAATTTTTGTAAGACCCGACTGATGAGGCAGAAGGGGGGAAATGCATAGCAAACAATCCCCCCAATGCAGCGAGAAACATCCATCGCTGCTGGCCCCGGTCCTGATCCAACATCCATTCATTGTTGTCGTTGAATTGCGTGACCTGGTGTTCGCCACCATATTTAGTTTACCTGAAAGGTAAGTGGCTGAGATCCAAATCTCTCTATCCAGACACCAGTGCTAGTTGTAAAAAAGGCAATTCATCACATGATATCGATTTTATTCCACACAAAAGATTAATATAGGCCACCACTGTGGTATTATAATTTGTAACCATACATGCAACTGGTGCATATCTAAGCAGTAGGCCCCCGGGTTCCACGAATGCTTCCAGTATTTCTAGATAATTAATCCCTAGTGCTCCCAACAGGGTTAAATCTTGTGCATTCCATCTGCCACCACAACAGTGGTGGTATTAGCTGCTCCCCACTTTTAACACTGGCATCAGTCTGTAATGTAACCGAGGGATTTATGATAGTGATGGATTTGGAACAGAATTGAGCATTTCCCATCCACCAATTTAATTCAACTCTTGCCTTTTCTAATAACTTCATAGGCCTGTTGAAATGGTATGACTTTTGAGAGCTATAATTTTAGCTCTTTGTAGGTTTTGATAATGTAGTGGTCCGAATTGCACTGCGGGAAAAGCAGCCACTATCTTCCCAATACCATGGCCACCTACCGTATGGATGGATCCCTGATGCCAGTAAGGCTTCTGCAAGCTTCTACCAAGTCCACCACCTTGTTCGGTGGTAAGGTGGTAGACATTTGCACCGAGTCAATGGTGAACCCCAAGTAATCCATGGTAGTAGAGGGTTCCAACTTTGATTTATCTGGATGTATGATGAACCCCAGCTTTTGAAAGAGATGTTTTATGGCTAGAAACTGCCAATGTAGCCGTTTCCAATTATCCCCGACAATGAGGATATCATCAAGATAGGCCATAACAGTATGATTTTGTTTCCTTAAATAGGCCAAAGCTGGTTCCAATAATTTGTTGAACAGCCTGGGTGCTGATGATAACCCATTGGGTAAGGCTATATATTGTCATAATTGTCCCATCCAGATAAATTTAAGGTATTCCCTATGATCCTTGTGTATTAGTACTGAATAGTATGCATCTTGAGGTTAATGCATGCCATGTAGTACCCATAGCTATAAGCTGGCTACTGTGTCCATTTTGAAATGAACATACTGAACAGAAGTATTCAGTTCGGTCAGGTCTATGATTATGCGGCATCCGCCATCTTTTATTTTTGGTAAATATATTAGATACGAACTCCTGTGATTCTCTCAATAACCCCTCTAATAGTTCAGCATGGCCCGCCGTTCTTTCTTTGTGAAAGTATAACTTAGGCGAATGCTGGACCGGGGCAGGGAGTTCGTAAATGAATTAATTTTATAGCCCTGAATACTTCCGAATATGTAAGGATCAGAGTTAAAAGTGCAACCGGTCTCCCCCATAAGATGAATTTTAGACATATGATGTTCCTGGGGGAGGCAGACCCACCTACCTCCAAGGTATTGCCGGCGTAGTGGTCCAATACCACCGTTATTTCTTCTGTTTGAGTTGATGCGTTGTAGGGGTGGCACATTTTCCAAGAAGGCCGGGCTGGGCCATGGCCTAAAAAGGCTGTTGTGCAGGTGGGCCGGCCTTCGAGCTTTGGGTGTGTAGGGGTGCTGTAGCTGTTGGTAGTGCGCTTGGAGGTACTGGGTACCTTATCAGCCCTATGGCCTCTTTGTCCAGGTCTTTCACCTGTTTGGGGAGCTCCGCACAGCAGATATGGTGGTTGAGCGTACCTGGTTTGCATAACCCCGCAATTTGGGGTGAATTGCTCTTCCTGTAGTTATTTTCAAACTGTGTTCACAGTAAGGCCAGAGCATCCTTTTCCTACCGGTAGCTCTATACCCACCGCAGTACTGGCACTGCCGAAATACCAGCGGTCAAAAGCTTCAGGATCCTCTGAAGTTTGACTCCTTGCCCTCTAATTGTAGGGCTCATGATCCCCCAAATAGGGTATTTACCGCGGGAACAATAGCGAGTACAATTATCAGGAGCAAAGTACTTATCAGCTATAGCATAGATGGCTGCTCCTGAAGCTGTAGTCATATAATTAAACTAGCTGCCAGCTTAGGGTGGATAGGTAACCTTTTTAGAAGGAACTGCATGTTACTTACCATATCCAGAACTCTTCACTGCACCCCTGACACTGTTGGTTTGTTCAGCCAACTCCCCCTCTTCGGGTCAGCCCAGTTCTGACCCCCAATGCTCCCCTCCGAAGAGGGTGAGACATTTAGGCAGTCCATAATAGGATCCTGCCGTGGGCCTGTGAAGAGGCCCACTGTGACCCTGCCCCTGCTAAAGCAGGTCACGCTGGAGCAATTGCTCCACCATCCGCTCCATGCGGGTAAGACGACCTCCGTTGCTGCAGCGAACGGGGTGTCCTCGGGACTGGACCCAGCTGAGTCGGCAGTCCCGATCGGCTTCCGGGTGGATTTACCGCCTGTCCGTGGCGAACCAGTCCCGGTGGATTTACCGCCTGTCCGTGGCGAACCAACCGCCCTCCCGGGCGGAAGTCAGGAGCTGCAGGTATCACCTGCAGCTCGGGGAAAAATTCGGGTGGATTTACCGCCTGTCCATGGCGAACCAGCAGCCCTCCCGGGCGGAATTCGGGAGCTGCAGGTAGCAGGTAGCACCTGCAGCTCGGAGAAAAATCGGGTGGATTTATCGCCTGTCCATGGCGAACCAGCAGCCCTCCCGGGCGGAATTCGGGAGCTGCAGGTAGCACCTGTAGCTCAAGAAACGAACGGGTGGTTTTACCGCCTGTCCGTGGCGAACCAGCAGTCCTCCCGGGCTGAATTCGGGAGCTGCAGGTAGCACCTGCAGCTCGGGGAAAAAACGGCACGCTGCTGGCTGCGCTCTATAGCAGCAGCTCTTGCCGCTACTCTCGCCGCGCTCACCACTCTGGTGAGTCTTACCGTTCCATCGCTGGAGGAGCCCCGCTCCTCCCGACTGTCGCTTCCGCATGCGAACGACGATATGTCGCGCATGCGTGCTGGCGGGGTCTTCACGTAGTCACTCACGTGACTCCGAAGTAAAATTACATTTTAGGTCTAAGACCCTCATCAGAATTTGGAGAGAGAGGAAACAATTTTGTTTTAAGCAACAAAGAAAGGTGGGGGATGGATGAATATCTTTTATACAGTGAGAATAAGATTTAAAATGGCAACTAAAATCAGATTACTGATTTTAATAACACAGCATCAATCCCTGAGATACACCATTAATCACTGGCCACCAGCCCAAAACCAACCTTACCCCAACACCCTCTGCTTCCTACCATGAAGCCTGTTCTATATCAATTAGCTGACATTCCCAGAATCCCATGCAATCTACAGTAACTTTGCAGAGCAGCCTACCACACGGAAATGTTTCAAAGGTCTTGCTGGCTGCCTATGACATTTCCCTCCTTTATCTTCTTGGTTACTTAAACAATCTCAACCAAATTCGTGAGACACGATCACCCATGCACAAAACCATGCTGACTATCCCTAATCAATCTCTTTCTTTCCATATGCGCGTATATAGTATCCCTCAGAGTCCCCTTCAGTTTAACTTTCCTACTACAGATGTTAGGCTCACTAGTCTACAGTTCCCAGGTTTGTCTCTTAAATAGATACACAACATTAGCCACCCTCCAGTATTCCAATCCCTAACTCGTGTCTAACGATGATTCAATACTCCTATAATTTCTTCTCTTTCTTCCAACAGTGTCATTGGATATATCAATCATACCAAGGAGATTTATCTCACTTATGTCTTCGGACAGCCAGCACTTCCTCAACTGTAATATGGACTGTCCGCAAAACAGTGCCATTAACGTTTCCATGTTCTCTTGTCTTCATTTCTTTGTCAACAGTAAAAACAGACGTGAAATGTCCATTGAGAAGCCGCCTTTGTTTGGCAGCACTAGATGCTTTCAATTGTGGGGAGGACTGTGCCTTTTATAGAGCAGGTTAAGCCCAGCACTTTCTGCAGCCTCCTGTGGTTCTGTGTCTTGCATTTGCTACGATGCAACCAGCCAGGATCCTCTGTACAGTGCTTCTGTGAAATTGTATTAGAATATTCAATAACACGCTAAATCTCTTTAAATTTCTAAGAAAGTTCAATAGTTTCCTTATTAGCATGTGTACCAAGGCACAGTGAAATATTTTTTTGGCATACAGCTCAGCAAGACTATCACCGTACAAAAGCACAACCCCCCAGTTAGTACAGAACGTACAGAACAATACACTATATGTAAAAGGTGTATTCTTGGCGCAATTTTACAGTCCCTGCTGCAGGTGGCCACAAAGACCCATTGAAACCATGTCCTCCATTTCACTCATCCTGCGAACCCTCATCCTTCTACTTGCATGGCCCTCTTCAGCCTTTGTTCCCTGGCATGTCCCTCCCACAGCTGACCTTGATGGTGCAGAAGGTAAAACTCCCCAGTTCTGCTTACCGGGCACTTTGTGAAGCGATTGCCACCATCTCCCTCCAACCTCCTCTCCATGGCTTCCCTCTGCAAGTGGATTCCTGGTTCCGTGGTGGGTGAGGCAAGCCTGCCATTGGGATGGGCCACAGATAACCAGATTAATTTTGCCACGCAAAAAAAGAGAGCTGGTAGTGGTCTATCTTCATGATTACATCGATGTGCTTGGCTGAGAAGATGTTAACTCCCAGGAAATTGAAGCCACTAATGCTCTCCACTACCGACCCATCAATGAACATTGGTACACAGTCTCATGACTTCCTATTTCTGAAGTTAATAACAAGTTCCTTGGTTCACCTGCAACTGAACTAAAAGTTGTTGGTGCAGCATGACTCAACCAGGTGTTTAATCTCTCTCCTCTGTGCTGAATCATCACACTTGCAATTTGGCCAACAACAGAGATGTGTCTGACAAATTTGTCAATTATATTGGAGCTGTGTTTTATTACACAGTCATGGATGTGAAGAGAGTTAAGCAGGGGGCTAAGAAAGCACCACTGAGGTATTACTGTATCGGTAGTCAGTGAGGAGCAGATGTTGTTAGTAACCCACACTAATTGAGGTTTTTCAATGAGGCAGTCAATGACCCAGTTGTAATGGGATCTACAGAAGCCCAGGTCTTGGAGCTTGATGATGTTTGGAGGTTGTAAATAAGCAATTTACAAACTCTAAAAGTGTTCAACACATTTTAATGATAGCACAAGGTATTACATACATCCTCAAATACTGGCTACATTCTTCTAGTGAACCGTATCCAGGAAGGGGAAGGCGTTATGATTGATGTTAACTAGGCGGGGTTAATGGTACTGAGGTAACTATGTTATTGGTTGCATGCAAAACCATCTACATCCTTCCCCTTAGAAAATTTAAAAGAAACAGACCGTTGTCACTACAACAGAATTAAACAGAATTAAACAGAATCGCCATAACGAACAGGTGGCTTGCTGATCCGGCCCGAGCGCGTACGGATGCCTCCCCCTTCCCCCGGAGGAGCAGAAAAAACAGGGGGACCCGAGACAGCAGGGGAACCAGGGAAGGGCGGTGGGGTTGGAGGAACAGGAGAGGGAGAACCGCGACCGCCAACAGGTGACCCGCGCAGAGGGGAACCGGGCGCTCGATATGGGGACCGAGGCATGCAGGGAACGCTGGCTGGGACAGGAGCCGGCTGCTGGTATGAGAGCGGCGGGGCATAGGGGCCCGGGGCCTGCGGCTTCGGCTCATTAACCGCAAGCAGGTGTTGTCGGCTTCTACGGTAGATGGTTCCCTCATAGTCGACCAGATACGAACGAGGTGAGTCGGCCACCCCAACCACAGTAGCCAGACGGGAGTGACCACTGGCGGTTTGCAATCGAACAACCTGTCCAGGCAACAGAGGATCGAGCGGTCTGCACGACCGATCGTGGGAACGCCGCTGGCTGTCATGTTTCTCTTGAATGCGCCTCTGCACAGAGGCAGACTCCAGCACCCGAGGTTTCAGCTGGCGCTGGGCAATCGGGATGGTAGATCTGGTTGTTCTGGACATCAGACGCTGAGCAGGGGACCCCATGGCCGGATCTCTGGAAACATTCCTGAGGTTCAGGAGATCCAAATACAAATCAGAGTTAGACAGTCTCGCTTGTTCCATCAGAAGCTTGGCGCTGCGGACGGCCTGTTCAGCAAGGCCGTTGCTCTGTGGGTACTCCGGGCTGCTGGTGAAATGCACAAAATTCCATTTGTCAGCAAAACTTTTGAACTCACGGCTGGTAAACTGCCTGCCATTGTCAGTCTGCAGCCTGACAGGGGACCCAAACGTGGAGAAGTGTTTCCGCAGCTTCCGGATCACCATCTCCGACGTGAGGGATGTCAGCAAATCCACCTCGAACCAGTTTGAGTACGAGTCGACCAGGACAAGGTAGTGGTTACCACGCCACTCGAAGATGTCGGCAGCCAGCGAGGACCAGGCCAAGGCAGGAGCGGGCTGTTGCAGCAGGGGCTGTCGCTGCTGATGTGGAGCAAGACTGTTGCACGTGGAGCAGGCAGAAACACGGTCTCGAATATATTTGGCCATCCCAGGCCAGTAGAATTGGCACTGAGCGTGGGCGAGTGTTGCATCGACCCCGGGGTGTCCGCTGTGGGCTGCGCAGTAGTAAGAATCGAACAGGGAGGACGGGACCACCACTTTATGTCCCTTAACGATAACGCCATTCTGGAGCACCAGTTCGTCACGGACCAGGAAGAAGGGCTGTGTTTCAGGCGGTGCAGCGGAGCGCTTTGTTGGCCACCCTGATTTAATCACAGACGCAAGCCGTTGCAAAACTGGATCGGCAGCGGTGTGCTCGGCCAAAAGCTGCAGCTGCTTGGTGGGAATAAAATTGACGCCCAGTACGAGCAAGTCCTCTGTTTCGTAGGGGTGGCGAGCACAGGAGGCCCGCGGGGCGCGCGATAACGTGTCCGCGATGTGCATCTCGGTGCCTTTCATGTAGACGATGTCGAAATCAAAGCGCTGGAGCTGCAGCATCATACGCTGCAGCCTGGCAGGGGCAGCATGAATCGGCTTGTTCAGGATTGTCACCAGTGGCTGGTGGTCGGTTTCGACTGTAAATCTGCTGCCAAACAGGAAGTCTCTGAACTTGGAGCAGGCAAACACCACCGCCAGCAGCTCCTTCTCGATCTGAGCGTACCGCTGCTCGGTGTCCGTCATGGTGCGGGAGGCATAGGAGACAGGATGTAACGATCCATCGACAGATTGGAGGCATGCCGCGCCCAGGCCGAACTTAGAAGCGTCACATGTGACGGTGATGGGGCGACTCGCATCAAAAAATCGCAACGTCGGAGTGTTAATCAGTTTCGACTTGAGACAGTCAAACGCCTGCTGGTGCTGTGGGAGCCAGACCCAGGCGATATCCTTTTTTGTCAGCTGCCGCAGGGGAGCACTCAGCTCACTGAGATGTGGTACAAACTTCCCAAGAACTCACAAGAGAATTATGATTGATGTTAACTAGGCGGGGTTAATGGTACTGAGGTAACTATGTTATTGGTTGCATGCAAAACCATCTACAGAGGTGATGATTGTGTTGAACACCTAGCTTAATCGATATACAGGAGCCAGACTAATGTGTTCCTGTTAATCAGATGGTCCAGAGCAGAGTGGAGAGCAAGTGAGAGAGAGAGAGAATGGGACCTCTCAGCAATCAAAGCAGTCACCTCTGTGTGGAGACACAAGAGATGGGTAAGGCACTAAATGAGTATTTCTCCTTGGTAAATACAAACAAGAAAGACTGGGATGGAGGAATTTGGAGCAGTCACTGGAAGTGCCTTGAGAGCAGTCAGGTTTACCATCGAAGAAGTACTGAAGGTATGGTCATGTTTGAACATAGACAAATCTCCAGGGCCTGAACAGATACAGTGCATTCAGAAGGTATTCAGCCCCCTTCACTTTTTCCACATTTTGTTACATTACACACTTATTTTAAAATGGATTAAATTCATTTTTTTATCATCAATCTACACACAATACCCCAGAATGAAGAAGCAAAAAATGGAAATGTTTGCAGTAATTGAAAAGAAATAACTGAAATATCACATCTACATAAGTATTAAGACCGTTTGCTATAACACTCAAAATTGAGCTTAGGTTCATCCTGTTTCCATTGTTTATCCTTGAGACATTTCTACAACCTGTTTGGAGTCCACCAGTGGTAAATTAAATTGACTGGACATGATTTGGAAAGGCACACACCTGTCTATATAAGGTTCCACAGTTGACAGTGCATGTCAGAGTTAAAACCAAGCCACGAAGACAAAGGAGTTGTCCGTAGACCTCCGAGACAGGATTGTGTCGAGACACTGATCTGGGAAAGGGTATAAAACATTTTCTGCAGCATTGCAGGTCCCAAAGAGCACAATGGCCTCCATCATTCTTAAATGGAAGAACTTTGGAACCACCAGGAGTCTTCATGGAGCTGGCCGCCCGGCCAAACTGAACAGTCAGGGGAGAAGGGGCTTGGCCAGGGAGGTGACCAAGAACCCCATGATCACTCGGACAGAGCTCCAGAGTTCCTCTGTGGAGATGGGACAACCTTCCAGAATGACAACTATATCTGCGGCACTCCACCAATCAGGCCTTTATGGCGGAGTGACCAGACGGTACCCACTAGTCAGTAAAAGGCACATGACAGCCCGCTTGGAGTTTGCCAAAAGGGTTGATTTCTCTGGTTCTCTGGTCTGATGAAACCAAGATTGAACTCTGTAGCCAGGATGTCAAGCATCATGTCTGGAGGAAACCAGGCACTGCTCATCACCTGGCCAATACCATACCTACGGTGAAGCATGGTGGTGGCAGCATCATGCTGTTGGGATGTTTTTCATCGTCAGAAACTTGGAGACTAGTCAGGATCGAGGGAAGAATGAACAGAGCAAAGTACAGAGAGATCCTTGATGGAAACCTGCCTCAGAGCGGTCTGGTCCTCAGACTAAAGCGGAGGTTCACCTTCCAACAGGACAACGACCCCAAGCACACAGCCAAGACAATGCAGAAGTGGCTTTGTGACAAGTCTGTGAATGTCATTGAGTGGCCAGCCAGAGCCTGGACTTGAACCTGATTGAACATCTCTGGAGGGACCTGAAAATAGCTGTCCATCGACGCACCCCATTAAACCTGACACTTTGCTATGATTTCTGAACACCTGTTTTCGCTTCTTCATTCTGGGGTATTGTGAGTAGATTTATGATTAAAGAAATGAATTTAATCCATTTTAAAATAAGGCTGTAATGTAACAAAATGTGGAAAAGGTGAAGGGGTCTGAATACTTTCTGAATGCACTGAATATCCGAGGACATTGTGGAAAACTAGAGAGGAAATAGCGGGAGCCCTGGTTGAAATTTAAGAGTCATCCTTAAATACAGGAGAGGTGCCGGAAGATTGGAGGGTCGCAGATGTTGTGTCTCTTTTGAAGAAGTGCTGCAGGAAAAATGTTGGGAACTATATACCGGTGAGCTTAACATCTGTAGTTGGTAAGTTACTGGAGAGTATTCAGAGGGACAGGTTATACAGGCATTTAGATAAGCAAGGGCTGATTAAGAATAGTCAACATGGCTTTGTACGTGGAAGATCGTAACTCACAAAACGGATTGATTTTTGTGAAGAAGTGAACAAAAAGGTTGATGAGGGCAGAGCTGTAGATGTTGTGTACATGGACTTCAGTAAGGCGTTCAACAAGGTTCTGCATGGTAGGCTGCTCTGGAAGGTTAGATTGCATAGGATCCAAGGAGAGAATGGAGAAGCAGAGGGTGATGATGGAAGGTTGCTTCGTGGACTGGAGGTGTGTGACTAGTGGTGTGCCTCAGGGATTGGGCAGGGTCCATTACTGTTTGTCATCTACGTCAATGATTTGGATAAGACCATGCAGGGTAAGATTAGCAAGTTTGCTGATGATACAAGAGTTAGTGGTTTTGTAGTGAGTGGAGATGGTTGTGAAAGATTGCCGCAGGATCTGGATCGATTGGTCAGGTGGGCAAAGGAATGTTTGATGGAACTTAATACAGAAAAGTGTGAAGTGTTGCATTTTGGGACGTCGACCAAGGGCAGGACGTACACAATAAATGGTAGGCTTCTGGGTAGTGTTGTAGAGCAGAGGGATCTAGGAGTACAGGAGCATGGTTCCTTGAAGGTTGAGTCGCATGTAGATAAGATGGTCAAAAAGACCTTGGGCACTTTGGCCTTCATCAGTCAGAGTATTGAGTATATACTTTGGGAGGTCACGTTGCAGTTGTATAATCATAATTATAAAAATAATCATAATCATACTTTATTAGCCAAATATGTTTTGCAACTTATGAGTAATTTGATTTGCCATTCAGTTATACTAATAAAAAGCAGCAGAACCCACAAAATACATTTTAACATAAACATCCACCACAGTGACCCCTCCATATTCCTCACTGTGATGGAAGGGGAAAAAAAGATCAATCTCTTCCCTTCTTTGTCCTCCAGCAGTCGGGGGCCTCTAACCTTTCCTTTGACAGAACAATCTTACTCCCATAGCTGGCGGCGGGCCTCCTTGTTGGGGCGATCAAGCTCCTGCATCGGGTGGAGGGGGTGGGGGGGGGATCTCAACTACCCCACACCGGGTGATCTACCTCGGGTCGGGGCTAGTCGAACGTCGTGTGGTTTTGGTCTCGGTCTCAACCCTAGGCTGCGACCCCTTAATGTTAAAGTCTGCAGGCTGCGGTTGGAGCGTTGATCCCAGGCAAGGAATCAGCTCTGATGGTGAGTCCACGCCCCGCGGTGGGGCTCACAATCAGACCTGAGCAAAGCCTCCAGCTCCACGATGTTAGGCCACAGAGCGACCAGAGATATGACCTGGAAAACAATCGCATCTCCGGCAAGGGAAGAGATTGAAAAAAAGTTTCCCCGGATCCCCGCCCCCTCCGCCCACCCTCCACATAAAACCAACTGGGGAACTTTAACACAAACTTTTTAAAAACACTAAAAATAACGACAAAAAATGAAAATGACAGGCAAACTGTAGGCGAGGCTGCCATCGAAGTGCCACTCAGTGGTAAGAAGTTGGTGAGACCGCATTTAGAATATTGTGTTCAGTTCAGGGCACCATATAGGAGAGATATTGTCAAACTTGAAAGGGTTCAGAAAAGATTTACAAGAATGTTGCCAAGAATAGGGTGTGAGCTATAGGGAGAGGATGAGTAGGCTGGGTCTCAATTCTATGGAGCGCAGGAGGATGAGGGGAGATCTTATATATAAAATCATGAGAGGAATAGATTGGGTAGATCTTTTAGCCCAGAGTAGAGGAACTTGCCTCTCAAGTTCTTATATAATCTTTCCCCCTCAATGTAAACCTAGTTCCTCTGGTTCCTGATTCCCCTATTCTGGGCAAATACTCTGTACATTTACCCTATCTATTTCTCTCATGAGATTATACCCCTCCATAACTGCATCCCTCATCCTTCTGCACTCCACAAAATAAAGACCTAATCTGCTCAGATTCATGAGATACAATGCCCATATCTTTATACTGGTTTATACTATGTGACGGTTAGTGGGGGGAGCTGCAAGCCGGCAGCCCTGCCAGCAGCATGTTTGTTTTTTCTACTTTTTTTGTTTTTTTAGTATGTCTTAATAGTAAGATTAAATTTACCAGTTTGAAGTTTGATCTTTATTTTGAGGAATTACGATGAGCAATTACATGCCCACCACTCCCAACCCTCGTATCATAAAGGTCATCGGGTCATTCTCAAGTTCTCTCCAATCTTACTATATTTTGGTCAACCACTGTTATCGCTGTTTGGAAGATTGACGTGCTTGGAAGATTGATGCGCATGCGGGCTGTGGCTTCTTCACGTGATCGCTCATCGTAACTCATTTCAGAATCACGTGATTCTGTGCTTTCATGCCAGATACGAGTACAGGTATCACACACTGCATCAATTGACCATGGATGAGTGAAAACGATTAATGCATTCAGCCATGACATAGTCTGTTAAAAATGCTGATGCTTTAATCATCAAAGGAGAATAATAGTGACCCCCTTCCATCCTGGGAGAAACTATGAAACAAATTATAAATTGAATTTGGCAAATACCCCCGGTCTGGCAATGGGTTATTATAAAATATTGGAAAGTTCATTCGTTTGACCATCCTGCAGTCACTAGGGTGTGGTCCAGTGGAACATACATGACCCTTGCTGCTAATGTAGTAGCAGCCCTAGTGGAGTGAGATAGAAGATATAGTATCTACTTTTGCATAAGCCAAAACCCTGTTTAACCACCTAGAGATGGTCTGGAGAGATACCTTTTATGAGGTTTTAAGTAACTAACAACCATTGCTAGTGCAGATCCTCCAAGGCTCTTGGTGACCTTGACGTATTGCTGTAAATGAGTGACTACAAACAACCAAAGGTCCATGGGGTATGCCATGATAAATAGTTTGGGATCTGACACGCCTGGTCTGCTCTGCTTAACTACATCATAAACATAAAATATTATATTATTAGCAGATGTAACCATCCTGTCCAGTCGCAATATAAGTAGTGGCTGGACCAGTTGCGCTGAGACTAGCACCATGAGCATAAACACTTTGTAAGTGAGTTTGACCAGGGATAGAGATGTAGCTGGGCCCTACTGACAAAGAAGTTTAAGAACAAAGCTAACAACCCATATCTCCGAGTACCTGGGCCTGGGAGAATTATGTTAAAGATATCCTTACAAATCTGGATATCAGAGAGTGAGACCCGACAGAGTGGGTCCTGATCGCTGCAGCAACTATGATGAAAAAGCACGTTGGCACAGTTAATGCTACTATAACTTAATTGATTGTCAAAGAGCCATCTGAAATTAACTCCGAGATGTTAGTTATCCGTTCCGTACTATATGGAACATTGGCATTAAAACCAAAACACTTCCCATCTCCTGCCGAGGGACAATGTGCTGCTTTCTCGGTGCTATCCTTGCATTCTGCAGTGGGCACGTACATGGACCGGTCTGGCAACCCGCCGAATGGTCTTCTCAGAGACTCCAAGTCTATAAATTGATTTTATCATGCAGAGGATGGTTTCCTCAGTCACGGGGTGAACCACCAAATCTTTGTGTTTAGGCCAACCATGTAAGGTCCTATAATCATTCCCAACATTTAGCAGGAACCATGGCTGCATAGGCCAGTCGGGCAGTACAAAGTGCCTGAGGCAAGATCTTGCTGGTTTTTGTGCAAGACCCGACTGATGAGGCAAAATGGAGGAAAGACATAAAGAACATTCCTCCTCAGTGTAGCGAGAATACATCTATTGCCACTGTGCCACATATTTTTGCAATGGTGATAGAGCCTGGATGCAAACATATTGATATTCGGTGTTTCATCGAACCACAATGTCATTAAATACGTTGTGATACAACATCCATACCATGTTGTCATAGATTTTTAGGTGATGATACACCAGCATCAAAGCCCCCACCATAGTGTATCAACTTGGAGTTTGAGCATGCAAAGCCCTTCCGCCTCCGTAACTAGCGATGGTATTCGTAATTTTTCATATTTGAGTACTTAGTATCAGTTTGTAATATACCTGAAGAGTTACAGGAGCAATGTAGAATACCATTGTGACGTTGATAGCTTCAGCTGGTTATAGGAATAGGTCTGTTAATAACGACCTACATGGCACTGAAAATGCAAAGGTCCAAATGCACAGCTGAAAACACAGCCACCATATTGCCAATACTCTGGATTAATAGAGGCTGCTTCATAACAACAAGGTTGTTTACAGGTTTTTACAAGTGTTTCCAACTTGTAAATGGTCCACATATCCCATGTTTCGGAAAAGAACCAGACCCACCCACCTTCATGGTTACCGGTAGTCTTATGGTAAGCCCAAAGGCCCCTCATGCGGGTTCTATTTCCGTCCTTGATTGGAGAGGACTGGTAGGGTATGTGGATTCCATATTTTTCCTGAGACCGGCTTGGAGCTTGGCCTAAAGCCCTCTGCCCAGCTTGCTGGCTACCACCAGCTTCAGTGAACCGCTCGCTTCCGAAGGAGGTGTGGGGTGTAGTGTCGCCGAAACGATGAGGCTGTACTTGTAGTTCGACAGCTTTAGCTTCCTCATGCAGGTCTCACCTGTTGAATAGGTTTTACCTGAATAGCAGATACGGCGGCTGGTTTTCTGGGGTACCATGCCCCTCCAACGTCACCCCTGATGGCGCTGTTCACTGCCAGCACTTTCAAGAACTCCAGTATGTGCCAATGACATAATTCCAAGTTTGGAGTCAGTTACACACTGACCCCGACAGCTTCCCTGCTCAGAGAGGGAGACAATGTGCAGCCCTGTACACTGGTGCTGTTGCCGCGGGCCCCGACGAGACCTGCGCTGATGTTGCCTCTCCACAGACCGTATCCTTCGTGCTTCGTGGTATGCTCCAAGTTATACCTCCGAACTCCAAGTCAGACAGAACTGATCCCGACTGCTCCCCTCTTCAGAGAGGGAGACAGTGTGCAGCCCTGTACACAGGTGCTGTTGCCACGCGCCCCACAGAGACCCGCGGTGATATAACTCCCTTCTTGGAGCATACCATTGTGGAGCACCTCTCCATTAGGTGCTCCATGTGGGTTTGACATTCGAAGAACGTTACCCATTGAAGGAAGGGATCCTCTCCATGAGGAATCCTCCTGGCCCGACTAGGTTGAGTCCACCGCCAGCGACTCTGAAGGCGAATTTGACGGCCGCTGTTACCCACATTTCCGCTGTCTCCATAGCGCGTTCCCTGGGGTCCATGGCTGGGATTCCCCGAGGTCGTGTCCGGGATTCCACACGGTCCGTGACTGCGACGTGGTCCATAAAGGTTTCCCCATGGCCCGTCCCTACTTCACCCCGAAATCCAGCAGGAAACTCTGTAAGAAGAGATTCCTGCAATGGAAGCCTAACCTGAAAAGTTTATAAACTTACCTTCAGGTTTAAACTTACCGCTGGCAGGAGCAGCGTGCCTGCCAGTCAGCATTGCGCCATGCATCGACGTATTGACGCGCATGCGGGCTGGCGGCTTCTTCACGGACTCATTCACGTGACTCCGAAATGAAATGTATGTTTTTAATGTCTCTTGGTGTGTCTTGTGTGGGGGGTGGTGTGGGGGGTAGTGTGGGGGAGTAAGGGGGAAACCGTTCCGGTCGTCTCCTCCACGGAGAGGCAACTTTTTCCATGTCGCCTCCCCCGTGGCCTAACATCGAGGATCAGTGCGGCCTTTCCCGGAGACGTGCCCGGGGCTTCAGCTGCGTGCAAAGTGCGGACTCCCGTCGCGGAGCGGGTGAGCCCTTGCCGGGTGTCGCCAGAGGGCCTTCGGCAGCCTGAAGCTGGAGCTCCAGCTGCCGGCGTCCGGATCCTGGAATCCCTCGTTGGGGACCCCGGAGGAGAAGAGCTCCGACCGCCGGCCCACGGCCTATTTCTACAGCAGGAGCGGCGGGGAGTTACCTTCCGGAGCTCCGACCGCCGGCCCGCGGCCTATTTCTACAGTGGGCACAGTGGGGACTTAGCTTCTGGAGCGGGATCCCTCGCCAGGGATCCCTGGAGAGGAGCTCCAATCACCTGTACAAAAACAAAAATGAGGGGTACAGGGACAAGGACAAGAATGGCATGCTTGCAATCCACTGCCCCACATGTGTGCTTAAAGTTCCATCTTTTGTCAAAGCCCAGCGCCACTCTCTTCCAGTCATCTGGTGTACTGGGACAGTCCATCACATCATCTCCATTCATCCATTGAGACCTTTTCTTCTGCTTCCTCTTCACCCTTGCTCTTCCCCTTCTGCCTTTCTTAAAAGGCTGCTGAAGCAAAAGGGCTACTGCAAACAGCAGTAGTTGTATTTTTACTAACATCATCCATACTAGTTCCTTCCTTGCTTGCATGGTTCAGAATGATTTAAAAAAAATCCTGGGAGGCATTTTTTAGCGAGAAAAAATGCAGACATGACATCATTTTATCAGGTGATCATTTGAGCTGTAGAAACTCGCCATTTGTCTTTGTTGGTTTTCGGTGTGGTCCTCTGAGGTGGAAGGGGGTCGTGCTCATTTTGCCAGAGATCATCCTCGAGTAAAACGTACATGGTGGAAGCCAGTCTTCAACATAGTCGAAGGAAATCGAAGGAGGTCTTCTTCATTGTCGAGGGAGGTCTTCAACATAGTCATAGGAGGTCGTACACATAGTCGAGGAAGGTCAAAGGAAGTCATAGGTCACCGCGACCTTGATTTTTGTTTTGTCGCTTAAGGTCGCCAGAGGTCGCGGTGGAGGTCTCCCAAGTTGGCCAGGCCTTTAACTGAAACATAGACCTGCGGCACATGCAGGTGTTCCTCACAGGCAGCGTTTATGCCAACATAAGGCACTACAAGTTGATGCAGCAGGAGGGGCTCCTAGAGGAATGGTTATAGAGGACTTTTATAAAATTAAGTGTCCAGAATGTTGATCTGGAAGGAACAGGGTAAAAATGAAAATTGCAGGTTGTTGCCAGTCACTTCTCAGCTCATTTTTGTCTACCTTCAATTTTTCAGCATCTGCAGTTCCTTCTTAAATAGTTTAATAGTACGATTAAATGAGAACTTACCAGTTTGAAGTTTGATCTTTATTTCATGAGGAGTTACGATGAGGGATTATGTGAAGAACCCACCAGCCTGCATGCGCGTCAACCTTCAAAGGAGCGGTGTGAAATCACAGATAACAGTTGTTGAACTGAAGATAGGAAGATTCGAGAACTAGAACTACCAGCTGATTCTTATGAGGAGGGGTTGGGAGCAGAGGGCACGTAATCCCTCATGGTAACTCCTCATAAAATAAAGATCAAACTTCAAACTGGTAAGTTCGCCTTTAATCTTACTATTTTACTTCTGAGTCATGTGAGTGACTACATGAAGATTTCAAAGCTCTGTGACTTCAAGCCGTGGAAACGAGTCCGTGTGTCACTCACTGTATTAGTTGACCAAGGAACAGTGGAGAAGTAAACTATTCAGACATTACAAATTTTAAACATGCTGATGATTTAATGGACAAAATCCCGAGAGGAGACTATAAAACTGAACTTAAAATGGAGTTTGCAAACACACTCGGTCTGGCTAAGGGTTTGTTATAGAACGTCTGAACGTGCATTTTGAGGACCATCCTGCGGCCACTCGGGATATGGTCCAACACGACATCCATGAAGTGATCATCCTATCCAGATGTAGCTTCTGGAATGACTGGAGTCTTTGAGCTGACACTAGTGCCATGAGCATCGCTACCTTGTACATGAATCAAGGATGTTATTGGAGCCCATTGGCGAAGCAGTATGAGAACCACACCTACATCCCATATTTCCGTGTACCTGGGCCTGGGAGGGTTCAAGTTGAAGAACTTGATATCTCATGAATTTGGATATTAACGGGTGAGACCCAACAGAGTGGTGTCCCGAGGTCGGCAATAAGTACGACGACAACGCACTTCTGGCACAATTTAGAGCACTATAGCTCAATCTCTCGACAAAATGAAGTTTCGAGAGGAATTCCAAAATAATGGTTATGTGTCATACGAGGTATCAGATTGCAAACAGAACACTTCCCATTCCTTTTTGTAGGAGATGTATTGTTTTTTAGTGCTGCCTCTCCAGGCTGCAGTGAGCACATCCACCATATGATTAGATAGTCCAAGCCCGAAGAAAGGTCTTGTTAGAATCTGCAAACCAATAAGTTTAGGCGATCATGTAGAGGATGTTCCTCCCCAGTGATGGGGCGAATTAGCAGATTCCAGCATTTGGGAACCGCCATGAAGGGTTCTATGACCATATATAGAATGAGTGGATACCATGGCTGTGTGGGCCAGTCAGGGACTAGTAGAATGCCCGAGATAGAACCTTGCTTAATTTTAAGCGGGCATTGACTGACAAGGCAGAATGGGGAAATGCATAGAAAAACATTCCTCCCCAATGTAGCGAGAATGCATCTACCGCTACTGCCCCTGGGTCTGGTTCCCATGCAACATACATCGGTAACTGATGATTTAGTCTGGATGCAAACAAATCTATATCCGGTGTTCCATACTTAGAGATAATATCATTAAACACTCTATGATTCAACATCCATTCTGTGTTGTCATTGAATTTGCGTGACCTGGCGTCCGCCACCATATTGAACCTACCTGGCAGGTAGATAGCTGAAACCCAAATATTTCTTGTAATGCATCAGTGCCAAATGAGGTTAGCCAATTTATCACAGGATACTGACTTGATTCCACCCATGTGATTTATGTATGTCATCGCTGTGGTGTTATCAATCAGCAATTGGACATGCAGATGATGCATATTCCCGCAATAAGCCCTCAATCCATGGAGTGCTGCCAGCAACTCCAAATAATTAACACCATATAACTGAAGAAATGATAGCTCATGCATATTCCATCTGCCACCGCAATGGGATGGTGTCGGTAGCACCCCATTCCAGAGCACTGGCATCAGTTTATAAAATAACTGATGGACTTTCAACCGAAATATTGCTAGAGCAATGCCGAATATTGGACCTCCACCATTGTAACTCGGCAATGGCTTCGCCAGCAATTGCATAGGCCTATCAAAGTGACCTAAATGGTGTTTAAGTGCCTGAACCTTTGCTTGTTGTAATTGTTGATAATGCAAAGGCCCAAAGTTTGCAGCTGGGAAAGCAGCCACTAATTTGCCAATTAAACTGGCCACTTGTTGAATTTCAGGCTGCTGCTTCGTTATGAGGTAATTACAGGCTTCTATTAACTCCATTCTCTTGCCGCAAGGTAGAGTTACAGACATGTGAACAGAGTTAATGGTGAATCCCAAATAATCCATAACTTGGGATCGTGTCAACTTGGATTTAACTGGATGGATGAGAAACCCCAACAGCTCAAACAAGAGCTCGGTGGCTGAGACCGCTGAAATAGCCAATTCTAGGGTCTTGCCTATAATAAGGATATCATCCAAGTATGCCATTGCTATGTATTTTTGAGCTTGTAAAAGCACTAGTGCTGGTTTCAATAATTTGGTGAATAATCTGGGGGCTGAAGTCAACCCATTAGGCAATGCTTTAAACTGCCATAGCTGCCCCATCAGTTGAATTTTAAGTATTTTCAGTGATCCTTGAGAATGGGCACTGAATAGTATGCATCTTTAAGATCGATGCATGCCATATAACAACCCTTGGAAATCAATTGTTTGGCTATAAATAATTTGGTGGCTGCACATTGGTGGACCAGCATAATCCCACAAATTTGGGATTCAGGACAGTATGAATGGCGTTTTTACAGAAGCAATTTATCTTAAAATGTGCATTGCACATCAATGCCAATGCATCCTGTTGTGCCTCCGACAGGGAGCTTCTGTCTACAGACCTGGTGAATGCCATGACCCTGGACGCCAGTAGGTTCAGGATCTTTTGGAGTTTAACCTCCTGAGTCCTGATGCCTCCACCTATGTAACTCCAGATGGAGCTGTTTATAGCCGGGACTCTGAGCGAGGTGCAGTTGCTGTGCGTGTGGTATTTCATGGCCGTTTCCATCATCACCTGCTCCTGTAGCTGGTGGGAAGCTAGGTAATTGATGTTGGCCGCCAATTCTTCATCCTGTGGCTTGCCGATTTGCGATGGCATCGCAAATTTTGACACCATAGTGGGTACCTCTGCTTAACGCAGGTCTCGTGTCATGGAATGTTCCCCCAACACACCACTGAAGTGGGAGTCACCCCAGGATTGAGGACCTACGCTCCCTTCCTCAGATAGGGAGATATAATGCAGCCCTGCACCAGGCGCTGCCGTGGGCCTCCGAGGCCTGCGCTGATATGACTCCTGTCCATGGAGTATATCATAGTGGAGCATCTTCTCCATGAGATGCTCCATCCAGGAAAGACATCCGAAGAGGCTCCCCTCTGGAGGAGGCAAACCCTCTCAGCCGGACTCATCCGAGTGAACTGGCCTGTCGGACTTCTGTTTGGCCTTCCCGACTCTCGGGGTAGCCAAGGTGCTATCCATGGGCACCAAGTCCGAAGTCGCTGGCTGTGCCATTAGTGACCGTGATGGTGAAACCGACAGCTGCCCACTAACTGCATTCCCGCGGTCTTCCGTAGCGGTTCTCCCCATGGCCTGTCTTCACCCTCGCCTTGTCCATTGGTATTCGTTCTTGAAATGCTGCAACAAGAAACGAAGAAACGACTGCAGACTAAGTTTGAAAACTTACCTGAGGATCTTTAAACTTACCGCTGGAGGAGCGACGTGCCTACCAGTCAGTCGCGGCGCAATGCGCTAGACGTAATGACGTGCATGCGGGCTGGCGGGTTCTTCACATAGTCACTCACGTGACTCCAAAGTAAAATGTGTTGGTAGGTTTTGCTTCAGTTTTGATCTTTACTATCTCACTGGTAACAGTGTTGCCAAACTTTCAGCTTTGAATATAGTTTTGAACTATCATGGATTGACTAGCCACTAGCTCTGCCCCATTCACAACATTATGCTTGCTGAGTGTCTATCATTTCTGCTCCTCTACAAAAGCAAGGATCAATCTATTGCAAACTGCACGGATTTGCACAACACACTACATTTCACTGTGATTCGTAAAAGTGTAGCTTTGTGGACAGCTGATTCCTCCTCAAAATCTCAATGAAATTTCAGAATTTCTGCTCAATTATTATTCCTTTGGCAGGGCGTGCCTCTTGGTAGGACAAAGGGCAAAGGAAAACGGACATTTATTGTCACATACACCAATTGGTGCAGTGAAATTTGAGTTACCATGCAGCACACAAATAAGATAAACACAACACTTTAGAATTTAACATAGAACATAAAAAAAAACATCCCCCCACAACGGAATCACTCACAGTTTCCCACTGTGAGTGAAGGCAACAAAGTTCAGTCCTCTTCCTCTGTTCACCTGTGGTCGGGGAATATTGAGGCCTCCGCAGTCACCGCATGGCGGCTCGATGTTTCAGGCCCTCGAACAGAAGAACACTGCCGGAGCCTCCGAATCGGCCTCTTCCTATCAGCGACCATGGCTCCCAAAGTCCACAGGTGGAGCTGGATGGAGATTCAACGCTGGCGACCTTGGCGAGAGATCCCAGGCTCCGCGATGTCAAAGTCAGTGCCGCCCGTGGCTAGAAGCACTGCCGCCCGCGGCTGGAAGCTCCGCAGCCCACAGCTCCGCGGTTTTAAAGTCAGCAGTCCCAGCACTCCGGAGCTCTAACATGGTGATTCCCGGTAAGGCATCACTCGCTCCGCAATGGAATCCAGCGCTGCGCCACTGCTGAAGCTGAAGCTCTTGCTAGTCTCCGGCAGGAAGGCCGTGCCAATCCAGATGGTAGGTCGCGAGGAGGGGACAAAGGCACGGCTAGGAGGAAGGACGCCTCTCAACCAGGCAAAAACGGTTTCTCCCCCTCCCCCCCTCCCCCAGCCTCCACATAAAAAAGACTAATCTCCAAATACAAACTTTAAAACGGACTAAAAATAACAAAAAATATGAAAGGACAGCCACACTCGATGGCGCCACCACTCGGTATCTAATCTCTTTTGCTGTTCCCAGATGACACAACCATCAATCTTTGTCATTGGGCGACCATTCACTCATGCTCCTGGTTGATTAATTCCTATCTAGTGGAATGGCGGAACACAGAAACTTTATAGCAGCTTCACTGGCCACATAAAGTCACATGAAGAATGGGAACCAGGGTGACATCGCCTATCAACTGCACACTGAGAAAGCAGAGCCCTGACTTGTTGCTTTATCTCGGTGCCTAATCCAGTGGAATTTCGATTGTATTTTTCATCCTCTGTGGCACCGGTGAAGTGCAATGATTTTATAAAATCTGCTGCCTATTCTGTTTTGTTGGGCCTTCAGGGAAGAAAACCTAACTGCGATATCTACTTAAACTGGTGGATAAACAGTTGTGTAACATAGATTGGCACTGGAGATCTCGTTTATGTCCCAAGAAGAACAGAAAAAGATATAGCGTCATAAAATGTCAGAGCAGTTCAGAGCTTTAATGGTGACCACAAATATATATCCTTGTTCAAATAGGCTGTAATTCAAGGATCACAAGCTGGAAAAAAAAATTCAAAGGTTATTTAGAAACATAGAAACATAGAAATTAGGTGCACGAGTAGGCCATTCGGCCCTTCGAGCCTGCACCGCCATTCAATATGATCATGGCTGATCATCCAACTCAGTATCCCGTACCTGCCTTCTCTCAATACCCTCTGATCCCCTTAGCCACAAGGGCCACATCTAACTCCCTCTTAAATATAGCCAATGAACTGGCCTCAACTACCCTCTGTGGCAGAGAGTTCCAGAGACCCACCACTCTCTGTGTGAAAAAATTCCTTCTCATCTCGGTCCTAAAGGATTTCCCCCTTATCCTTAAGCTGTGACCCCTTGTCCTGGACCTCCCCAACATTGGGAACAATCTTCCTGCATCTAGCCTGTCCAACCCCTTAAGAATTTTGTAAGTTTCTATAAGATCCCTCTCAATCTCCTAAATTCTAGAGAGTATAAACCGAGTCTATGCAGTCTTTGTTCATAAGACAGTCCTGACATCCCAGGAATCAGTCTGGTGAACCTTCTCTGCACTCCCTCTATGGCAATAATGTCCTTCCTCAGACTTGGAGACCAGAACTGTATGCAATACTCCAGGTGTGGCCTCACCAAGACCCTATACAACTGAAGTAGAACCTCCCTGCTCCTATACTCAAATCCTTTTGCTGTGAAAGCTAACATACCATTTGCTTCTTCACTGCCTGCTGTACCTGCATGCCTACTTTCAATGACTGGTGTACCATGACACCCAGGTCGCGCTGCATCTCCCCTTTTCCTAATCGGCCTCCATTTAGATAATAGTCTGTTTTCCTATTTTTGCCACCAAAGTGGATAACCTCACATTTATCCACATTATACTGCATCTGCCAAACATTTGCCCACTCACCCAACCTATCCAAGTCACCTTGCAGTCTCCTAGCATCCTCCTAACACTGCCCCCCAGCTTAGTGTCATCCACAAACTTGGAGATATTGCCTTCAATTCCCTCATCCAGATCATTTATGTATATTGTAAATAGTTGGGGTCCCAGCACTGAGCCTTGCGGTACTCCACTAGTCACTGCCTGCCATTGTGAAAACGACCCGTTTACTCCTACTCTTTGCTTCCTGTTTGCCGGCCAGTTCTCTATCCACATCAATACTGAAACCCCAATGCCGTATGCTTTAAGTTTATATACTAATCTCTTATGTGGGACCTTGTCGAAAGCCTTCTGGAAGTCCATATACACCACATCCACTGGTTCTCCCCTATCCACACTACTAGTTACATCCTCGAAAAATTCCACAAGATTCGTCAGACCTTTCGTAAATCCATGCTGACTTTGTCCAATGATTTCACCACTTTCCAAATGTGATCACAGATTACTCACCAACCGAAGACCAAAAGAGCTGCACTATGCAGACTAGATTATCAACATTTAAAGTGGTTTCATAATACTGAGTCAATAATGATGAGTGACTTTAGACGGGATGGAAGATTGCAACCTTCGTGTGGTCCTCCCTGTTTCGACTAATGCAATCAACTCGACGTGCACAAACACAAGATCAAATAGAACAAGTTGTCCTACAGCTTTAGGCTGTGCACGCCACACGAAAGAAGAAGTGACTTCAATTTAGATTTTAAAGATCCAGCGTGGAAACAGGCGTTTTGGCCCAACGAGTCTGCACCAACCAGTGATCACTAGCATTATCCAACACACTGGGAACAATTTACAGAAGCCAATTATTGATGGACAATCAAATATGTTTATGACCATGCTTTACAGAGCATGTGCCAAGTGATAAACTAAGCCTGGTCTAAAGTTTCCTTCACCTCTATTACAATGGTGTGAAATAACTGAAGATGAAGATTTCTGCTTTGATGTAGGCCAATTACTATTATCTTACATTCGACTGATGCGTACAAGAACAAAGAGGCACAGTGGCACAACGGTAGAGTTGCTGCTTTACAGTGTCAGAGACTCGGGTTCGATCCTGACCAAGGATGCTGTCTGTGGAGTTTGTACTTTCTTGCTTTGACCTCGTAGGTTTTCTCTGGGTGCTCCAATTTCCTCCCACATTCCAAAGATTTGTAGGTTAGTTGGCTTTTGTAAATTGTCCCTATTGTGTAGGATGGAAATAATGTACAAATGGACTCAGTGGGTGAAAGGGCCTGTTTCCTCTCTGTATCTATGGAAACTGAATCATCCTACCACAACCATAGAGCAGTGCTGAAATACTATGTACCTCTTTGGTAACCCATGGACTTTCCTTGATCAAACTTTGCTGGCTTTACCTTGCACTAAATGTTATTCGCTTATCATGTATCCATACACTGCAAATGGCTCAATTGTAATCATGTATTGTCTTTCTGCTGACTGGATGGTTATGGTCTGAGTGCAGGTAGATGGGACTAGGTGAGAGTAAGTGTTCGACACGGACTAGATGTGCTGCTATCCCATCTTTAATAACGGACTCTAGTAGTTTCCCCACTACCGATGTTAGACTAACTGGTCTATAATTCCCCGTTTTTTCTCTCCCCTCCTTCTTAAAAAGAGGGGTTACGTTTGCTACCTGCCAATCCTCAGGAACTACTCCAGAATCTAAAGAGTTTTGAAAGATTATCACTAATGCATCCACTATTTCCGGAGATGCTTCCTTAAGTACTCTGGGATGCAGCCTATCTGGCCCTGGGGATTTATCGGCCTTTAATCCATTCAATTTACCCAACACCACTTCCCGACTAACCTGGATTTCACTCAAGTACTCCTTTGACCCGCGGTCCCCTGCTATTTCCGGCAGATTATTTATGTCTTCCTTAGTGAAGACGGAACCAAAGTAGTTATTCAATTGGTCCGCCATATCCTTGTTCCCCATGATCAACTCACCTGTTTCTGACTGCAAGGGACCTACATTTGTTTTAACTAATCTCTTTCTCTTCACATATCTATAAAAACTTTTGCAGTCAGTTTTTATGTTCCCTGCCAGTTTTCTTTCATAATCTATTTTTCCTTTCCTAATCAAACCCTTTGTCCTTCTCTGCTGGTCTCTGAATTTCTCCCAGTCCTCTGGTATGCTGCTTTTCCTGGCTACTTTGTACGCATCATCCTTTGCTTTGATACTATCCCTGACTTCATGAAAACTGGAGCCTTTTGAGCACTGTGTTGCAGGGAAACAATTGAAACAAAGTAAATATATTTTTCCACACCTGGTGCTGTTAAATAGTGTTTATGTTACAGGATAAGACCAGCACCCAAGCAATCCACATTATATATTTCCCCAAACAAAGGGATGAGGGAATATCAAGTAGAAACACCAATTAAAAAAAAACTAATTGGCCAGTGGAATAAGACAAATGCCTCTAAACTTCATTGCCCATTGCAGATCCTCAAAAGTTTTAGTTCTACATTGAAATTAGCAGAACAAGAGCAGGAATGTTTACAGCCCACAAAGAAGCCACTTGGACACCGTATTTGTGCTGATTTTCTGCTTTATAAGAGTAATTCAATATTAAAACATGCTCTGTGTTCTCTCATCTATCTATATTACTAAAAGTCTGATCTTGACCACTTCCTGTTGTTCTGTATATTAATTTTAGAAAAAGCTCTCCCACTTACGGCTGTGATTTTTGGCCATCTTACTCAGAGTCCCCCTCCGCTGTGCAGGACAAGAAGATTTTTCCCATCCGTGAAAAATAAAAGCGGTATTAGTGTTTAAAAAATGTTGAGGTTCTCTCTCCTGAAGGCCATGCCTCTACCGGAAAGGCTATATAACCAAGAAGTGTTGAGTGCCTCAGTCAGTCTCTGTAAAATGGGGGAGCGAGAGGGTCACGTCTCTCAGTCTGAGCTGTGAATAACACTGAACATGCCTTTACTAAACTGTAAGTGGTTTTACTGGCCTGTCAGTGCCCTTAATGTGGTTTGAAAATATAGTTTGGAAATGCTAAAGATCTGTTGCCTTTGGTTTGGAAATGCTAAAACTGTGTTGCCTTTGGTTTGAAAATGCTAAAGCTGTGTTGCCTTTGGTTTGGAAATGCTAAATCTGTGTTGCCTTTGGTTTGGAAATGTTAAAGCTGTGTTGCCTTTGGTTTGGAAATGCTAAAGCTGTGTTGCCTATGCTTTGGAAATGCTAAAGCTGTGTTGCCTAATTAAAGTTGCCTAATTAAAGTTGCCTTGCCTAATTAAAGTTGCCTTGCCTATTATATAATTAAAAGTCTAATGTGGACCACATCCTGTTTGCGCTTTATATTGATTTTGTAGAACACGCTACCACGTATGGCTGTGATTTTTGGCAACTTACTCAGGGTCCCTCTCCGCTCATCAGGTGCCAATTATTCTTCCCATCGATGAAAAATAAAAGAGTTATTCATGTTTAAAAAATGTTGAGATTGTCTCTCTTGTCAATCACGCCATGAAGGCCATGCCCCTTCTGGTGGGACTGTAAAGCATGGAAGTGTGGGTGTGTCTTGGTTTCTGCAAGATGGGGGAGGCAGAGGTCATGGCTTGCTGTCTTTAGTGGTCTTGCACCCCGCTTGAAATGGTATGAAACTGCACTTGAATTTGGTGGCCTTGCACCCTGCTTGAAATGTAATTTCAAGGAATAGCCATGAGTCAACTGACAGCCCACCAGCCATGAGTGAGTGAGCTGCCAGCACAACAAGCTTGAGTGACTGAGCTGCCAGCCCAATAATCCATTCGGCCCACAATGTCCATATTAGCCCTCTGGAAAAAAGTCCTTTCAGCCCACAACACCCATACTAGCGCTACAGAAAGCCTCCCCCCCACCCCACCCCTCAATAGGCCCCGACCACAGGTAAACAGAGGAAGAGGACTGAACTTTGTTGCCTTCACTCACAGTGGGAAACGTTGATTCCATTGTGGGGGGATGTTTTTTTTATGTTTCATGTTAAATTCTAAAGTTTTGTGTTTATTTTATTTGTGTGCTGCATGGTAACTCAAATTTCACTGCACCAATTGGTGTATGTGACAATAAATGTCCGTTGTCCTTTGTCCTTTGTCCTACCAAGAGGCACACCCTGCCAAAGGAATCATAATTGAGCAGATCATCGGAATTCTTAAATTTAACTGAGATTTTGAGGAGGAATCAGCTGTCCACGATGCTACACTTTTACGAATCACAGTGGAATGTAGTGTGTTGTGCAAATCTGTGCACCTCCCACCCCCCTCCCCCTCCCCCCACTGGCCACCAATATTGGAATTGGTGGAGATGTGGAATATTGCGTTGGGGAACCAGCCGTCCCGTGTGATGCTGGGACCCAACGGGTCCCATGTAGTCTAGTTAACTATATATCTTCCGTTACAAATACATATGCAGAGAAGCAATGATCTCTTCCTTTCTCACTTTCCCATGGTAGTTATGTACATCAGGCTCTTCAAACCGGATGAGCCTTTTTATTCCAATTGTTTTCCAGAATATGGGCATGTCTGGAAAGGCCAACATTTACTGCCTATCAATAATTGTCCTTGGGGAGATACTCGTGAGACATCTTCTCCTGGCAACCCTTGTGAAAGTTCTACCACAGCATTGTCAGGGAGGGAATTTAGACCCAGCGATATTGAAAGAATAGTGATTATACCTTCAAGTCGGCAGGCTGCATGACTTGGATAGGAACCAGGTAATATTTTCTGTATATGCTGGAAGATCTTTGTCCTCGTAATATATTTTTAATTCTCTTAAATTGATATTCAATCAGTCACTGATTTCCCAGGCTGGGGTCCACCAAGGCCCTTCAGAGCTTTCAAAAGATCTGTTATATATCTCTTGGCCTTTGTTGCTCTCATAGAAATAGACCAAGTATAAGCTAAGGACAAACTAAGGTTTTAATATACTCTCAAAAATGGTGTTTCAAATTTACACACAATTATCCCAAATGAGAACAAACTGATCAATGCATCTTTACCCATCTGTGACTCTTTAAAAAAAAAGCAAAATGCTGTTTCTAACTTGCTTAAAAAATGCGACCAAATTAATGCCGCACCGATTACTTCATTAGTGTGATAATCTATTGATCATCTTGCATGCATGATATGTGTGCAGGAGGATGGAGTTAGGAGGGAGAAATAGATCAACCGTGATCTATTTCTGGTGGAGTAGGCTTGATGGGCCAAATGGCCTAATTCTGCTCCTTCTGACCTTATGTGTGAGACATTACATGCAAGCAATACAACTGATGGCCTTTAAGGCTGTTATGCATGCAAATTGCTTGTAATTATGGGAATTAGTTTAAAGTACAATTCTTACCTCTTGTGAAGTACAACTCTGGAATTCTTTGAAATGACTCTCTGTTGGAACTGTGGGGAACCTGATAGAAAATAGTAAGATTAAATGAGAACTTACCAGTTGAAGTTTGATCTTTATTTTATGAGGAGTTACGATGAGGGATTACGTGAAGAAGTCCCGCCAGCTGCATGCGCGTCATACTTCAAAGCAGCGGCGTGAAAACACAGAAACTAGTCAAAGTGATATGGTAAGACTCAGAAGACTAGAACTACCAGATGATCTTTGAGATTATGAGGGCCGGGAGCGGAGGGCATGTAATCCTTCATCGTAACTCCCCATAAAATAAAGATCAAACTTCAAACTGGTAAGTTCTCCTTTAATCTTACTATTTTACTTCGGAATCACGTGAATGACTACATGAAGATTTCAAAGCTTTGTGATTTCATGCCGTAGATCCAATCCATATGACACACTGCTTCAGTTGACACAGTAGTGAATAAATAATGTATTGAACATTGCTTCGAATTATCCAATAAACAATTTTTAATAATAATAAACAAAACAGTAATAACCCCTCTGTCCCAGGGGGAAATTACAAATGAAATTTAGAAAGAAAAGAAAATCAAACCAAACCCAAAACAGCATGCCCAAAACCTTGCACTGTCAGGAAGGTCGCCTCCCTGGACCATCCTGCGGCCCCGAGGATTTGGTTTAGAGGCACGTCCTGTGCCTTCGCTGCAGATGTTGATGCCGTGCTGATGGAGTGAGATTTAAACACATGAGTGTCTCTCCCAGCACAATCCTGTTTTAACCATTTAGAAATAGTTTGTACTGACACCTTTTTATTAGTTTTTTTGTGGGTAATGAGCATTGCTGTCTCAGAGCCTCTAAGACTCTTAGTTTCCTCGATATATTGATTAGGTGCTTGGCTACACATAGCGTTTGGTCAACGGGGTATGTTTTAAAGCTTACTTTGGTTCCGGCCATTCCTGGCCTGCTTTGTTTGATTAAATCATACACATAAGACATAATGTTATCTACAGAAGAATACATGCTATCTAGCCATAGCTTTTGCAATGTTTGAACTCATTGCGCTGATACTAGCGCCATGAGCATAACCACTTTAAGTGTTAACTTAAAACTCTGTTTCTCTTTCTACAGATGATGCTTGGCCTGCTTAGTACTTCCAGCTTTTTTTCAGTTTGTATCCTACATGTAACCCCTTTCACTTTTTTAATATTGAGGCAATTTGGATACATTAAGTTCCCAGAGTGTTCTACAAGTTACGAATAAAATAATCCATGATGACCAGCAATGCGACGTGCGGGTGTGAACTGCCAGGATACAGTGATGCTCAAATGTCTGCAAAGCTTGATTTTTTTTCAGGGAGGTGAGGTTACCTTATGAGTGTATTATCAGTGTGTGACTAATAGTAATGTAGCTGGATAAATCTGCTCTGACTTACCTTGACCCCCTTTGTAGAGTCACTCTACCTCTCTTTGTACTTTGTGGTGCATTTTCAGACAGCATTGATAGGATTGACTGGCAATGCCACTTCCAATAGCAAGGCTGTACTGTCTGCCTGTGAGCTTACTTATCCTCACTGGCATAGTAATTCTCCTCCTGCTCTCGCATTAGCCAAAAATACCTCCTAAAACTCTGATAGCTCTTTGCAGCTGTAAACGCTGGAGTGCTGATTCTCCATCCTTGATTTGACAACTTGCGTTCTAAATAATTTATATTTAGCTCATTACTAAAATGCTGACCAAGAATTTTGAGAGTAAGAGGATTGAGGGTGATAGTGTTTCTCATCGCCTAACATAATTGTGCACCAGAGGTGATTGTGAATATGAAAAACTGTGAAAAGCTATACAGATTTTTTTGAAGAAGTGGACAATTGATCAGACAAAGGTAAACTCCAGATTTACATTCTTTCCCAACTGACTTCAAAATAAATCAATGCCTGCCTAAGCAGCTCCTGCACTAATCAAGTCTCATTATATGTGGTAAATGGACTCTCTGCCAAATGAGGCTTGGCAGAAAGGCCGTTCTCCAGATATAATGAGACTACGATGTATTACAGCATGACAAAAGCTAAAAAGACATTTTAAGGTGCTCAATTATAAACCAATTTCTTCAGGGATTATCGATTGTATGATGGAAATTCATGGTATAAAATGCTTAAGAACAATGTTCTTAGACAATTGTGTGTGTTAGTATATTGAAAGATGAATAAAATGGAAGAGTTAAGAAAATAATAGCTCAATTGAGCCTCAATTTTCTATGCATTGGTGTTTGAGACAAATTTAACGTTAGCAAGATATATTTTCATATGCCGTTACTTTGCATTTGAAATACCATTTGACATTAATGATAACAAGGCAATTAAAAATATACTGTACGTAAAAGAATATTAATTACATCAGCCTTGATTGAAAAGTAAAATATAACCTTCCTTATTTTAATGTGTTTCTTTTGCTAGCTCTTATACAACTAATAAACTCAGTTGATGGAAGTTGCTTCTTACATTGTGAATGATAAAGAGGATTCCTGATTAAACCTGACGATCTTCTAAGTTTTAAATTAAACAATGACACCCAAGGAAATTACATCAGTAAAATCGATTCAGCAATCTTACACAAAATTTGAAAGATAGCAAAATAATCTACTGATATAGTGGAGAATGCCATTAGACTGAACAGTGGTGTTAGCATAATTTTAGATTTGGCCCAAGCCTATGGCAAACAGGTAATAACTGGGAATTATAATGATGTACATGTAAATTAAAAGGATGAAGGAAATATTAGAATTATAGAACTGGATTCTGCTGGCATTCTCTAGAATGTTATTGTGCTGATCGCAATTTATAATTTGGTGAACATTTTGTTGTTTGATTTACTTTGTATTTTCTGTTGGCTGTTTCCTTTACACAATCTGCTAAAAACAGTGACATTGCAAACATAGAAACATAGAAACATTGAAAATAGGTGCAGGAGGAGGCCATTCGGCCCATCGAACCAGCACCGCCATTCATTGTGATCATGGCTGATCGTCCACAATCAATAAACCGTGCCTGCCATCTCCCCATATCCCTTCATTCCACTAGAGCTCCACCAAACTCTCTCTTAAATCCATCCAGTGATTTGGCCTCCACTGCCCTCTGTGGCAGGGAATTCCACAAATTCACAACTCTCTGGGTGAAAACGTTTTTTCTCACCTCAGTCTTAAATGGCCTCCCCTTTATTCTAATACTGTGGCCACTGGTTCTGGACTCGCCCAACATTGGGAACATTTTTCCTACATCTGGCTTGTCCAGTCCTTTTATAATTGTATATGTTTCTATAACCATATAACCATATACCATATAACAATTACAGCACGGAAACAGGCCTTCTCAGCCCTTCCAGTCCGTGCCGACCATTTATTTTCCCCTAGTCCCATCTACCTGCACTCAGACCATACCCCTCCATTCCCTTCCCGTCCATATACCTATCCACTTTACTTTTAAATGTTAAAATCGATCCTGCCTCCACCATTTCTGCAGGAAGATCATTCCACACAGCCACCACTCTCTGAGTAAAGAAATTCCCCCTCATGTTACCCCTAAACTTCTGACCCTTAATTCTCATGTCATGCCCTCTTGTTTGAATCTTTCCTACCCTCAATGGGAAAAGCTTATCCACGCCAACTCTGTCTATCCCTTTCATCATTTTAAAGACCTCAATCAAGTCCCCCCTTATCCTTCTGCGCTCCAAAGAATAAAGACCTAACTTGTTCAACCTTTCTCTGTAACTTAGTTGCTGGAACCCAGGCAACCTTCTAGTAAATCTCCTCTGTACTCTCTCTATTTTGTTGACATCCTTCCTATAAGATCCCGCTCATCCTTCTAAACTCCAGTGAATACAAGCCTACTTTTCAATCTTTCCTCATATGACAGTCCCGCCATCCCAGGTATCAATCTCGTGAATCTATGCCGCACTGCCTCAATCACAAGGATGCCCTTCCTCAAATTATGAGACCAAAATTGTACACAATACTCCAGATGTGGCCTTGCCAGAGCCTTATCCAACTGCAGAAGAACCTCTTTACTCCTATACTGAAATTCTCTTGTATGATTGCCAACATTCCATTAGCTTTCTTCACTGCCTGCTATACCTGCACGCCAACTTTCAGTGATTGGTGTACAAGGACACCCAGGTCTCGCTGCACCTCCCTCTTACCTAACCTAACCCCATTGAGATAATAACCTGCCCCCTTGATTTTGCTGCCAAAGTGGATAACCTCACATTTATCTGTATTATACTGCATCTGCCACGCATCTGCCCACTCACTCAACCTGTCCAGGTTGCCCTGCAACCTCCTAACATCCTGTTCACAGTTCACACTGCCACCAATTGCACAAACCTCATCAGATGTTAGCTTTATTGTTTCTGAAGTCACCAGTATTCATTGCCCTTGTGCTCTATAACTTGTTGTAGAACACAACCTTGTTGCATAACTAGATGGTATAGAACTCATTTTCAGAATTCACAAATTTATTACGAAACAATATTGTAATGCTCCCTTTGAATGACCCACATATCTACAAAGTTATTTCAGTATTATAAATGTAATGGTTATAGATTGGTTGAATGCTATGTTTCTGTCAATTTCCACTGGCTAACATTATCTAGGGTTGCAGAGGCTTTCTAAGTAATTAACATACCTTTATTTTTCCTTGCGTAATTGAGTTACTGGCATAACTCAGGTTACAACATCCAGCTCTGCCATACTTGCTGCTTGGATGCCACAAATGTCAACTCGCCACAAATAATGGTACAAGATGTGCTTGTCCTTTTGGAAGGTCAGGACATGTACTATGCTCATCTAGGTTACAATGGTTGAAGAGTAGACCGATTGTGACGTCAGTCAACATGCCGCGCAAATTTGAATCCAGAGTTGCCAAAGTGGATTTCAACAATTTGCCTAACGCCAATCAATCAATGTACAGAGCGAACCTAAAGTTAACAGCAGAAAGAGCACCAGACCCCAACTCTACCATTATTGGGGATCATTATATTGTAAACTGGAGTAGTTTACAGATTATTTATTTGCTTGTTACAATAATAATGATCTCTGTTAAAGAATTTTGGCAAAGGAAGTACTAGCACCTTGTCCTAAACACATATCACAATGAAATTCACATCCATTGTGACTGGTGATAATTCCTTAAGTAGAGTTCAATGATGTGGAGAATGAGTAGTACAGCCGGATAGAGTGATACAGTATGGAAACAGGCCCTTCGACCCAACTTACCCACACCGGCCAACATATCCCAGCTACACTAATCCCACCTGCCCGCGTTTGGTCCATATCCCTCTAAACCTGTCCTATCATGTATCTGTCTAACAATTTCTTAAATGTTGGGATACCCGCTGCCTCAACTACCACTTCTGGAAAGTGCAGGCCCAGGGCCATGAGGCGCTCTTCATATCTTAATCCAATCACCCCTGGGATCATTCTCGTAACTTCCTCTGGACCCAGACTGAGATCAGCACATCTTGCCTTAGATAGGGAGCCCAAAACTGCTCAGAATATTCCAAATGTGACCTCACCAGATGCTTATAAAGTCTCAGCATTACAGTTTTGCTTTTACAATCTAGTGCCCAAGAAATGAACATTAGCACTGCATTTGCCTTCCTTACAGCTGCCTCAAACTGCAAAGTAACTTTTTGGGAATTTACACCAGCACTCTAAAATCCCTTTGCACCACTAATTTCCGAACCCTTTCCCCTTTATTTTCATTCTACCAAAGTGCATCACTGTACACATTGCTATGCTGTATTCCACTTGCCACTTCTTTGCCCAGTCTCCCAACCTGTCCAAGTCCTTCTGAAGCCTCTCTGCTTCCACTACCTGCCCCTCCACCAATCTTTGCATGATCCGCAAACTTGGCCATAAAGCCATCAATTCAATCATCCAGATCATTAACATATAACGTGAAAAGAAATGGACCCGACATCGATCCCTGCGGAACCACATTAGGCACCACCAATCAACAAGAAAAGGCCCCCTTTATTCTGAGACTGACTTCTGCCAGTCAGCTAATCTTCTATCCATGCTCGTACACTGCCTCTAATACTACGGACTCCTATTTTGTTTAGCAGCCTCATGGGTGACACTTTATCCAAGGTCTTCTCAAAATCCAAATAAACACCATTCACTGGCTCCGCTTCTTGTTTTTTCAAAAATCTCCAAACCGTTTGTCATGGAGTCATAAAGTCATACAGCGTGGAAACAAGCCATTCGACCCAACTTGCCCATGCCGACCAAAATGCTCCAACTACATTAGTCCCACCTGCCTGTGTTTAAACCTAACCTATCTATGTTCCTGTCTAAATGTTTCTTAAATGTTGCAATTGTACCGGCCTTTACCACCTCCTCTGGCAGCTTGTTCCATACACCCACCACCCTTTATGTAAAAAGTTACCCTTCCGGTTCCTATTAAATATTTCCCTCCCTCACCTTTAACCTATGTCCTCTGGTTCACGATTCCCCTACTCTGGGCAAAAGACTATGCATTTACATAATCTATTGCTCTCATGATTTTGTACACATCCTGTGCTTTAAGAAATGAAGATTTAGCCTGCTCAACCTCCCCCTAGCCCTTGAGTCCTGGCAAGATCTCCATATATCTTCTCTGCATCCATTCCAGCTTAACAACATATTTTGTATAACATGGTGACTAGAACTGAACCCAAGATTGTAAAATAACCTTCCAACTTTTACCTGACAAAGACCAATGTGCCTATTTAACCACCTTATCTACCTGTGATGCCAGTTTCAAGGAACTATGTACCTGCTCTCCGAGGTCTCTCAGCTCTACAAAACTCATCAGAGCACTTCCATTCGCTGTGTTGGCCCTGTCCTTGTTAGACTTTCCAAATACAACACCTCACATTTGTCTGTATTAAATTCCAGCAACCATTCCTCAGCTCATCTGCCCAACCGATCAAGATCCGGCTTTCAATTTTTGATAACCTTCTTTGCTATCTACAATACCACCCAATTTAGTGTAATCTGCAAATTTACTAATCATGCCTTGTATGTTCTCATCCAAATCATTGATACATGTGACAAACAGCAATTGGCCCAGCACTGAACCTTGAGACATAACATTGGTTGCAGGCCCCCAGTCCAAAAAACAGTCTTCCACCATCATCACCCTCTGCTTCCTTCCATGTAGCCAATTTTCTATCCATTCAGCTATCCCTCTTTGGCTCTCTCTTTAATCTGGCAAGATCTCCCCTTAACAAAACCATGCTGATTTCGGCCCATTTTATCATGTGTGTCCAAGTACCCGGAAACCACTTCCTTAATAATGGACTGTAAAATGTTACCAACAGTAGGTCAGACTATCAGGGCGGCACGGTGGCGCAGTGGTAGAGTTGTTGCCCTACAGCGAATGCAGCACCGGAGACCCGGGTTTGATACTGACTACGGGTGCTGTCTGTACGGAGTTTGTACTTTCTGCCCGTGATCTGCGTGGGTTTTCTCTGAGATCTTCGGTTTCCTCTCACACTCCAAAGACATACAGGTTTGTAGGTAAATTGGCTTGGTAAATGTAAAAAATGTAAAAAATGTCCCATGCATGTAGGATAGTGTTAATGTGCGGGAATTGTTTGTCGGCGCAGACCCGGTGGGCCGAAGGGCCTGTTTCTAAAAACTTTTAGAGTATCTTTAAAACTAACAAAAAAAAGAAAAACTAAAACTAACTGGCCTATAATTTATTTTCTTTTGCCTTGATCCTTCCTTAAACAATATAGTTATGGGCTTGTCCCACATATGCGACTTTTTCGGTGACTGCCGGCACCTGTCATAGGTCGTTGCAGGTCGCCGAAAATTTTCAACATGTTGAAAATACAGCGGCGATGAGAACAAGGTATGACTCTTTGGGCTACTACTTGCAACCATACAGGCTTCACCCCGCGACATGCTGCCGGGGTGTCGCTTGTATGGTCGTGAGTAGTCTCCTCAGTCGCCCAAAGAGTCATAGCGTCTTTCTGGCCGCCACAGGATTTTCAACATGTTGAACATTTTTGCCATCCTGCAATAACCTATGGCGGGTGCCGACAGTCACCATAAAAGTCGTGTAAGCGGGATAGGCCCATTACATTTGTGATTTTCTGGTCTTCTGAAACCATTCTTGAAAGACTACGAATGTCTCCACAATCTAGTGGGCTAGTGAGCTTGACCACAAGCTGCTCTAAGAAGCTATCTCGTAAAGAGAAGGACACAGAGCAAATGTCTGTTATCACCAAAGATGTTTAGGGATCACTTGACCTCTGTGCAGTAACTGAGGAACAATCCCTTGGGAAATTCTGCTGTCATGGAGTATAGAAACATAGAAACATAGAAAATAGGTGCAGGAGTAGGCCATTCGGTCCTTCGAGCCTGCACCGCCATTCAATATGATCATGGCTGATCATCCAACTCAGTATCCTGGACCTGCCTTCTCTCCATACCCCCTGATCCCTTTAGCCACAAGGGCCACATCTAACTCCCTCTTAAATATAGCCAATGAACTGGCCTCAACTACCTTCTGTGGCAAAGAATTTCAGAATTCTCACTCTCTGTGTGAAAAATGTTTTCCTGATCTCGGTCCTAAAGGAATTCCCCTTTATCCTTGGACCCCTTGTTCTGGACCTCCCCAACATTGGGAACAATCTTCCTGCATCTAACCTATCCAACCCCTTAAGAAAATTTGTACGTTTCTATAAGATCCCCCCTCAGTCTTCTAAATTCGAGCAAGTCTATCCAGCCTTTCCTCATATGAAAGTACTGACATACCAGGAATCAGTCTGGCAAACCTTCTCTGTACCCCCTCTACGGCAAGAATGTCTTTTCTCAGATTTGGAGACCAAAACTGTACACAATACTCCAGGTGTGGTCTCAGCAAAACCCTGTACAATAATAGTCTACCCCCCTGTTTTTGCCATCAAAGTGGATAACCTCACATTTATCCACATTATACTGCATCTGCCATGCATTTGCCCACTCACCCAGCCTATCCAAGTCACCTTGCTGCCTCCTAGCATCCTCCTCACACCTAACACTACCCCCCAGCTTAGTGTCATCCGCAAACTTGGAGATGTTGCATTCAATTCCCTCGTCCAAATCATTAATATATATTGTAAATAGCTGGGGTCCCAGCACTGAGCCTTGCGGTACCGCACTAGTCTCTGCCTGCCAATCTGAAAAGGACCTGAAAAGGCTCCTACCCTTCCCTTCCTGTCTGCCAGCCAGTTCTCTATCCACATCAATACTGAACCCCCAATACCGTGAGCTTTAAGATTGTATACTAATCTCTTAAGTGGGACCTTGTCGAAAGCCTTCTGAAAGTCTAGATATAACACCTCCACTGGTTCTCCTTTATCCACTCTGCTAGTTACATCCTCGAAAAATTCTATAAGTTTCGTCAGACATGATTTACCTTTCGTAAATCCATGCTGACTTTGTCTAATAATTTCACCACTTTCCAAATGTACTGCTATGCCATCTTTAACAACTGACTCTAGCAGTTTCCCCACTACGGAAGTAAGACTAACTGGTCTGTAATTCGCCATTTTCTCTCTCCCTCCCTTTTTAAAAAGTGGGGTTACATTAGCTACCCTTCAATCCTCAGGAACTACTCCAGAATCTAAGGAGTTATGAAAAATTATCACTAATGCATCCACTATTTCTGTGTCTACTTCCTTGAGTACTCTGGGATGCAGACTATCTGGCCCTGGGGATTTATCGGCCTTTAATTCATTCAATTTACCCAACACCATTTCCCGGCTAACCTGGATTTCATTCATTTCCTCCACCTCATTTGACCCCCGGTCCCTGCTATTTCCGGCAGATTATTTATGTCTTCCTTAGTGAAGACAGAACCAAAGTAGTTATTCAATTGGTCTGCCATGTCCTTGTTCCCCATGATCAATTCACCTGTTTCTGACTGCAAGGGACCTACATTTATTTTAACTTATCTCTTTCTCTGCACATATCTATAAAAACTTTTGCAGTCAGTTTTTATGTTCCTTGCCAGTTTTCTTTCATAATCTATTTTCCCTTTCCTAATTAAGCCCTTTGTCCTCCTCTGCTGGACTCTGAATTTCTCACAGTCCTCTGGTAGGTTGTTTTTTTTCTGGCTAATTTGGATGCTTCATCTTTTGTTTTTATACTATCCCTGATTTCCCTTGTTATCCATGGATGCACTACTTTCCCTGATTAATTCTTTTGGCAAACTCTGATGAAGAATTGTTGTAGTCCATCCATGCAGTCTTTAAATTCCTTCCATCGCATATCCACCGTCAACCCTTTAAGAATCACTGGCCAGTCTATCTTGGCCAATTCACGTCTCATACCCTCAAAGTTACCTTTCTTTAAGTTCAGAACCCTTGTTTCTGACTTAATTATGTCACTCTTCATCCTAATGAAGAACTCAAATATATTATGGCCACACTTGCCCAACAGGCCATGCACAACAAAACTGCTAACTAACCCTTCCTCATTACTCAATACCCCATCTAGAATAGCCTCCTCTCTCGTTGGTTCCTCTACATGTTGGTTTAGAAAACTATACCGCATACATTCCAAGAAACCCTCTTGCTCAGCACCCCTGCCCATTTGATTCACCCAATCTATATGTAGATTGAAGTCACCCATCATTACTGTTTTACCCTTGTTGGACACATTTCTAATTTCCTGTTTGATGCCATCCCCTACTCCACTGATACTGTTAGGTGGCCTGTACACAACTCCCACTAGCGTTTTCTGCCCCTTAGAGTTTTGCAGCTGTACCCATATCGATTCCACATCCTCCAAGCTAATGTCCTTCCTTTCTATTGCATTAATCTCCTTTCTCACCAGCAATCCTACCCCAACTCCCTTTCCTTTCTGTCTATCCCTCCTGAATATTGAATATCCCTGGATGTTCAGCTCCCAGCCTGGAACCCTTCCTCATTACTCAATACCCCATCTAGAATAGCCTCCTCTCTCGTTGGTTCCTCTACATGTTGGTTTAGAAAACTATCCCGCATACATTTCAAGAAACCCTCTTGCTCAGCACCCACATCTCCATGATCCCAACTGTAGTTTAGTCATTAACAGCTATCTGCACATTCAACTCGTTCACCTTATTATGAATGTTCCTTGCATTGAGACTCAATGCCTTCAGGCTTATTTTTATGACACCCTTACTCCTTATACAACTATGTTAACAAGTGGCCCCTTTTGATTTTTGCCCTGGAAACCCACCACCTCTTATTTTCTGTTTATTATTTTTTTTCTTCTTTCCCCCCTATATGTTGGTTCTGAGTGCTTCCCTTCTCCGCCTCCTGCCTCAGACCCTGTCTACTAGCTTTCTCTATTTGAGTCCCCCCCCCCCCCCCCAACTGTTCTAGTTTAAAGCCCCCCCCGGTAGTTTAAACTGGAACGGTTTAAATATGATCATATTTATGCTGTCTGCGGCAATTTGAATTGGTGATTGAATCAGATTGGTGCAGGGAACATCATTGGTACAGTCATACTGTACAGTACAGATACTGACCCTTATGCCCAACTGTGCCCACGCCAACCATCAAGATCCCATCCTACATTAATTCCATATTATTCTCCCTAAATTCCCCACAACTCTTCCTAGATTCTACCACCCATTTATAGAATGAGCTTCATGTTTCTAAGAGTAAATATCACTAGCAACTTATCCTAGTTTAGCCATATTGGAGCAATGGGCAAGAAAGCACAAACACATTTACTTCCTTCGAATTATTTAGACATGTGCCCAACAACTCTCACCAACCTCTACAGATATACGGTAGAAATAATTTTATCGGGATGCATACAGCATGGTTTGGGATCAGCACCATCCATGACTAGAAAAAATTGCAAAGAATAGTAAGATTAAATGAGAACTTACCAGTTTGAAGTTTGATCCTTATTTTATGAGGAGTTACGTTGAGGGATTACGTGAAGAAGCCCCACCAGGCGCATGCGTGTCATACTTCAAAGCAGCGGCGTGAAAGCACAGAAAACATATAGCCGAAGTAACATAGTAAGGCTTTAAGAAGACTAGAACTACCAGATGATCTCTTAGATTATGAGGGTGGGAGCGGAGGGCACGTGATCCCTCAATTTAACTCCTCATAATATAAGGATCAAACTTTGAACTGGTAAGTTCTCATTTAATCTTACAATTTTACTTTGGAGTCACGTGAGTGACTACGTGAAGATTTCAAAGCTCTGTGTTTTCATGCCGTAGATGCACTCCAAACGACAATCTGCTTCGGTTGACACAATAGTGAATAAATAATATATTGCACATTGCTTCAAATTATTCAATAACTATATTTAATAATAATAACAATAATATTGTTATTGGGGTTATTGTTAGAGGGGTTATTGTTATAACCCCTCTGTCCCAGGGGGAAATTACAAACAATGATATAAAACAAAGCAAATTAATTAAATGGACCCCAAAACAGCATGCCCAAACCATGGCACTGTCTGTACAGGTTTGTCATAGAATTGTGAGAATGTTGATTCCCTGGACCATTCTGCGGCCATGAGGATTTGATCTAGCGGCACGTCCTGAGCCTTCACCGTGGACGTTGATGCCGCCCTGGTGGAGTGAGATTTAAATACATGAGTGTCAACTCCAGCATAATTGAGAACCTGTTTCAACCATCTAGAAATAGTTTGTGCTGACACTCTTTAATATGGCTTTTTGTGACTAATGAGCAGTCCTGTCTCGAACCTCTGAGACTCCTTGTTAACGCAAGATATTGGCTTAAGTGTTTAACAACACATAGCATTTGATCAACAGGATATGCTTTAAATGTCACCTTGGTTCCTGCCATACCTGGCCTGCTTTGTTTGATTAAATCATAGACATAAAATGTAATGTTATCTACAGACAAATGCATACAATCTATTCGTAACAATTGTAATGTTTGTACTCATTGTGCTGAAACCAGCGCCATTAGCATAACCACTTTAAGAATTAATCTCTGCATGGATAATGACGTAGCCCATTGCCGAAGCAGTGTGAGAACTATACTGATATCCCAGATTTCTGTATATCTAGGTTTAGGCGTGTTTTTGTTCAAAATTCCTCTCCTAAATCGGGATATGAATGGATGAGACCCGATAGGTTGTTGTTCTGAAGACTGCTCTAAATAGGAGGCCAAAGCACTCCGAGCACTGTTAATAGCACTATAACTCAAGTGCTCATCAAAATGCAACCTAGCAAGGAACTCCAACACATCACATATGCTTGCAGTATGATAAGATATATTTAATGGTACACAGAACATCTCCCATTTCTTTATGTGAACCACATATTGTTTTTAAGTTCTATTCCTCCAGGCTATAGTGATAACCTCTATGGTCCTGTTTGACAATCCAAGGCCTTGGAATGGTCTGTTCAGAACCTGCAGACCAACAATTTGATACGATCATGTAACGGGTGACTTTCTCCTGTAACTGGACACACCAACAAATTACTGCAGCTGGGAATCATCATGAATGGCTGAGCCATCATTCTGAGTACTAATGAGAACCATGGTTGAGTTGGCCAATCTGGGACAACCAAAACACCTGTGACATTTTGTGATCAGACAAAATGGAGGAAATGCATAAAAGAATGAGTGCCCCCAATGTAGTGATAATGCATCCACAGCTACTGCTCCTGGATCTGGCTCCCGTGAAACATATTTAGGCAACTGGTGATTCACTCTGGATGCAAATAGATCAATACCTGGCAACCCAAATCGAGTGACAATTGTTTGAAAAATTTTAGAATTCAACATCCATTCTATATTGTCATTAAACATTCGTGACCTATGGTCTGCCACCACATTGTCTATACCTGGTAGATAGATGGCTGAAATCCAGATGTTCCTTGAAATACACCAATGCCACATGAGGTTAGCCAAGTTATCACATGATATTGATCTTGCTCCTCCCATATGATTAATATATGCCACTGCTGTGGTGTTATCAATCTGGAGTGAACGTGTAAATTATTAATTGTGGAGTAATGTAGATGATATATATGTACACCTTTAACAGTAGTGACGCAGCCCTTGCTAACCACTCCCCATCATCAAGTATAACTGTGACCTTCCCACCCTCAGCTCTCTCTCTAGTGTCCGTGACAGACCACGTACAGCTAGGGCAGTGATGTGTGTGTTAAATTAATAAAGTAGTAGTAAATATTTCTCTGTGTACACGCCTATTCTTTACATGGGCGTCAGAAGTTTTTTGTCTCCAGTCTATCGGTTTTTGTTTCTTTAGTCCCAGTACCCCGTCCCTGTGTCCCGATGGCTTCTGCTTGCCGTAAACCTGACCTCCAGATCTTTGATGCTGACATCGCTCACCGCTGGAGCGTTTTCAGACGTGATTTTGAACACTATGTTACCATCGCTCACCCTATGGTTGTCCCTGCGGTCAAAGCCTCTCTCCTGCTCAACTTGGCCGGTCCCGAAGCTCTGGAACAATCGGAGTCGTTCTTCTATGGGGTCAACGAGAACGCTCAGGACCCAGTATGTCTACTTGTAAAGTTTACTGAGTTGTGTGACATCCCTACTAACTGTATCCTGGAGCGTTTCAAACTTTTCGGCCGCCACCAAAACCCTGGGGAATTGGTTGACAATTTTGTCGCCACGTTGTAGCACCTGGCTCGCCGCTGCAGCCTGGATGCTTTAATGACTGAAACTTTAACCTGGGACATTTTATGGTCTCCAGGATGAGAAGCTGCGATCTGAGCTCCTTCGCAAGCCTGGTCTGACTTTTTTTTTTTTTTAATTAATAGTTTTTTATTGGAGGGAAAAAAAAAAAAATTCACAGTACATCTGATGTATGGCATTACATTTTCCTCCATTTTGTTTTTTATAAATAATAATAAGAAGAATATAAACAAAATAACTAACCCACCCTCCCTAAACCCCCTTGGCAGCTTATTTTTTCACAATCCAAATATATCACAAAATCAAATGCACTTTTTAACAATAATAAAGTAACAAAACAGAATAAAGGCAGATCCCCACTTAATGTCAAGTGCCCTCAGTCAATAGGTAGTTCCTTTAGGCCCTAAAAGTATGATAAAAAGGGTTCCCATTTCCAATAAAACTTTTTCACAGACCCCCTCAATGTGAATTTAATCTTTTCTAACCTTAAAAAAGACATGGCGTCTTCCAGCCAAGCAGCGGCAGATTTCCAGACCAGCAAGATTCTCCTACGGGCTAAAAGTGATGTAAATGTAATGATATCAGACTGGGTTGTATTTAAACCCAAGGTTTTATCTGTTATACCAAATACAGCTACAAGCGGGCAAAGTCTCACTGTCATCCCAAGGACTTCACTGATGGTTTTAAAAACCACTGCCCAGTAGTTAACAAGTTTGGGGCAAGACCAGAATGCATGAGCTAGATTGGCTGGAGAGAACGAGCACCTGTCACAGCCAGCGTCCGTCTCTGGATATATGTTAGCAAGCCTGGCTTTGCTTAAATGAACCCTTTAAATTGAATGAGCCCCAATCTAGCACATAATGATGAGGAGTGGACTTTTTTCAGCGCTTCTGTCCAGCATTCCTCAGACAGATCCATACCAAGGTCATCCTCCCACCTAGCTTTAACTTTGTTCAGGTTTTGATCTCCTAAATACATCAATCGAGAATATACTGCAGAGATCAGTCCTTTATTTGCAAAGGTAAGAGTGAGTTTATCCAACACTGTGACAGGAGGGAGATCAGGAAAAGAAGGAAATTGTTTCATGACAAAGTGGCGAACCTGAAGATATTTAAAGAAATGATTATGTGGGAGGCCATGATTTTTGTGTAAATAGTCGAAACTATCAAATATGTTGTTAGTGTATAAATCCTTAATGGACATAAGACCATTCAAACCCCACTGTCGAAAGGTTGAGTCAAGTGTAGAGGGGGGGAATAAATGGTGACTGTAAATGGGACCCAGAACTGAAGCTGATGTAAGCTTATAATGGCAACAATATTGGTTAAAAATGTTGATGGTTGATAGTGCGACAGGGTTGGATGTAAATCTAGAGGGTTTCAATGGCAGGGAGGAATATACTAAAGCTGGGAGAGACGAGGAGTAACAGGATTGTGATTAAAGCAGACACCAGTCTGTATCTGGTCAGTGGAGTCAGAATAATATCTTTTGGATATTGGATGCCCAGAAATAATTAATAAAGCTAGGAAGGCCCAGTCCACCTACTTCACGACCTCTTTGGAGAGTGCACTTATTGACCCTTGGAACCTTGTTACCCCATATGAAGGAGGTTATAGATTGGTTAACTGAATTAAAAAATGACTTGAGTAGGAAAACCGGCAAACATTGGAACAAATAAAGAAATCTGGGAAGTACAGTCATCTTCACTGGCTGCACTCTCCCAGCCATATTGAGTGGCAGACTACGCCATCTCTCAAAGTCAGCCTTCATTTGGTTAACTTGTGGCATGTAGTTAGCTGCGAACAGGGATGTGAAAAAGCAGGTGATGTGTATTCCTAAATATTCAAACCCTTCTTGAGATATGGGAAAGGGCAAGGTTTCCTGTTGGATTTGTAGGGCTAAGTTGATGGGAAAGCATTTGCTTTTTTGGAGGTTTAGTTTATAGCCGGAAAAAGTCCCAAACTGATCCAACAAGGACACAATTGCAGGGCTACTGGCTATAGGGTCACTCACATAAAGAAGGAGGTCATCAGCATATAGAGACACACGATGTTCCCTGTTTCCTCTCCTAATGCCCTGGAATAATGTAGTTGACCTAAGTTTAATAGAGAGAGGCTCAATTGCAATTGCAAAAAGAAGCAGAGACAATGGGCAGCCTTGACGAGCGCCATGTGTTAATTAAAATAATCAGATCGCAAATAATTGTGGCATGTACACATGCTAAGGGTGAATAATATAATAGCTTAACCCAGGCTACAAACATTTTGCCAAATCCAAATCTCTCCAAGACTCTGAACAAATATGGCCACTCCACTCAATCAAATGCCTTCTCCGCGTCCAAGGAGATAACAGCCTCTGGGCGCGGAGAAGCACTGGGTGAATAGACCACGCTGGCCAATCGGCGGATATTAGAAAAGGAATGACGATTTTTAATGAAACCGGTTTGATCTTCTGAGATTATTTTGTGAAGTTGGCATTCTAAACGGCAAGCCAGCGCCTTCGCCAAAATTTATTACATCTACATTCAAAAGTGAGATGGGGCGATATGATCCACATTGAGTCGGATCCTTGTCTTTTTTAAGAAGAAGTGAAATAGAAGCCTGTGAAAGAGTGGGGGGTAATGAACCTTTTTCCAAAGATTCTTCAAACATTTCTAAAAGAACAGGTGTGAGGTTAAATTTCTTATAAAATTCTAATGGGTAGCCGTCAGGGCCATGGGTTTTACCACTCTGCATCGTCATAATGGCATTATTAATCTCTTCCTGCCCAAGGGGTTGGTCTAGATTTTCTGCATCTTCTAATTCCAGAGTGGGTATTTCCAAATCGTCTAAGAAAGTTTCCATATTCATAGTATCCAAGGGGAATTCTGAGGTGTAAAGAGAAGAATAAAAGGCTGTGAAAGTATTGTTTATTTCTTTTGGATTGCTTGTTATGTCTTGGTGTATGTCTCTTATCTGAGGAATAAGCCGTGACGCGAATTGATGTTTCAGCTGGTGAGCCATAAGCCGGCTCGCCTTATCACCATATTCATAATAAAGACCACGAGTCCGGAGAATTAGTTGTTCTGTTTGATTAGTAGATAAAAGATTGAATTTCATTTGTAATTCAGCCCGGCTTTTGTATAATTGGGTGGTGGGTGCTTCAGAATATTGCCTATCCAGGGTCAAGATGGATTTTAACAGGGTTTCCATTTCCTTCTTACGTTCTTTATTGTCGTATGAAGTATAAGATATGATTTGACCTCTTAAGTAGGCTTTTAAAGTTTCCCAAATTAAAGAGCAGGATACGGACTCAGCTTTATTAATTTCAAGGAGAGTGTCTATGTTAGCCGACACGAAACTGCAACATTTTCATTGGAAAGCAAAAGGGGGTTGAGTTTCCAAAGAGGTCGTTCTTTAATATTTAAAGGGAAGCCTAGGTCCAGTATCACAAGTGAGTGATCTGATATTACTATAGCAGTATATTCAATTTTCTTAACCCTAGGAATGAAGGGGCTGTCTATAAAAAAATAGTCTATTCTGGAAAAAGAATGGTGAACATGAGAAAAAAAAGAGAATTGTCTAGCAGTTGGGTTCAGAAATCTCCAGGGGTCCACATAACCCCTGGAAATTGCTATATTTAAGAGGGAGTTAGATGTGGCCCTTGTGGCTAAGGGGATCAGAGGGTATGGAGAGAAGGCAGGTACGGGATACTGAGTTGGATGATCAGCCATGATCATATTGAATGGCGGTGCAGGCTCGAAGGGCCGAATGGCCTACTCCTGCACCTAATTTCTATGTTTCTATGTTTCTATAACCATTTTGTTGCATAAACAGTGAGAAGGTCTTTGCCATACCAGAAGGTGTCCCCTTAGAACTAGACCTATCAAGCAGTGGATTAATAGCACAGTTCAGGTCTCCCGAAAAAATTAGCTGGTGCGTGTTCAGATCGGGTATTAATGACAGAACCTTATTTGCAAAGTGAACATCATCCCAATTAGGGGCATAAACATTCACTAAAACGACAAGTTTTTGAAAAAGACACCCGGAAAATATAATAAACTGACCATTAGGGTCACTGACTACGTCAGACGGTGTACACTGTATTCTTTTGTTGATTAATATTGCCACACCCCTGGACCTACTATTAAATCTGGAGTGAAAAATCTGACTAACCCACGTTTTATGCAGTCTGTTATGATCTTGCAGTCTTAAGTGAATCTCTTGTAAAAGTAGTATATCTGTTTTTAGTTGTTTTAGGTGAGAAAAAAACTTTAGCTCTTTTAACTGGACCATTAAGCCCCTTTACATTCCAAGATATAAACCTCACAGGATTGCCTCCATCAATATCACCATTAGCCATATTTCAAAATATGATTCAGAAAATACATACAGCGTCTGCCATCCAGAACCATGCGAAGGCTGCATGTGAGAGCCCACAATGGGGGTGAGAGAAAAACAAAAAGAGAAGAGAAAAAAAGCAACAAAAAAAAAGAAAGTCGAGTGCATTTTTAACAATCAAAGAATGAGCTGCCATTACCCCAATACCTTTCCCTCATCCCCTTATAATAACAACAACAACAAAAAAAAAACCCCCAAAAACCTAGATCTTCTTCCCCGACTGAGGATGATCGCAGGCATTACAAAACAAAAAACTTGCGAAGTGTACCCTAACTAAAATTTTTGATCCAATTGAGGGTGGCTCCCTTCTTTAAAAGTTGTACAGTCATTTATTCTACTTTTAAGATATATAGGCTAAAGATAACCCCAGACCAGCAAAGCATTACGAGAAAGAAGGAAGTGAAAATTGTATCCCAAAGAGTAATCATAGATATTTACATTTTGCTGGCTAAAAGTCCTCGACTCACTACCCCAAATATGCCACATTGCAGTTCAGCTCAGTCAAATTCACAAATTAAACTGAAGAATAAACAAATCTTCCAAAGATCTCCGCCGCAGGAGGCTGTGCCAATACCGCATGGATATCCTTAAAGGTCATTGTTCTTCACGGCTGTCACCTCCCCAGCGCAAGTAGTAAAACCTTTTGGCAGTTTCTGGTGTATTGAAATAGTAATTTTTACCTTCATGAGTGACCTGGAGCCGGGCAGGATACTGGAGACCAAACCGAACCCCTTTATTGTAAAGCAGGGATTTTATTTCCCTAAAAGTTGCATGTTTTCTCCCCAGCTCCACGCTGAAGTCCTCATAGAAAAACACCCGGTGCCCTCGGAAGAACAGCTCCTGCCTGCGTTTGGTGATGATACAATATTTATCCTGGAAGTAATGAAAGAGAACCAGGAACATTCTTGGCTTAGATGGCTTGATATTCGGGATGTCTGTTGGTGTAAGTCCAATTCGGTGGACACCCGAAAGCATAAGAGGTCTTGGGAAGAAATCCGCCCCCAGCACTTCTTCAAAAAACTCAGTTATAGATTTAACAGGGTCCGAGCCTTCCATCTTTTCAGGAATCCCGACCACCCTTGGGTTGGATCTCCACGACCGGTTCTCGAGGTCATCTAACTTCATTTTCAGGAGTGTGTATTCACTCTGTAATGCAGCTATAGCAGTTTCTGTGCTTGCCAGTCTGTCACTGTGGTCACTCAGGCCATCTTCAACCTCGCGAATGCATTCATCATGCAATTCAAAATAGGATTTAACTTGCTCCAGACTGGTGTACACCGGCGACAAAGCCACTTCAAGTTCTCTTTTTAGGACAGAGTTAATTGCTTGTGTCATGTCAGCAAGGAGTGCTGAACGAAGCCTCTCCAAATCCTCTGGTAGTTTAGGGCCAGCTTCTGGGAGCGGTGCCAAAGCTGCAGCTCTCTTGCTTGAGATTTCACAATCTTTTCCCCCGGTTTTTGTTCGACGGCTCATTTTACTTACAATTTCAGATGCTTAATACTGCCTTGAGTCCTTCATAGCATTTAATAGTTGGCTATCTCAAAAATATAGCAAAGATAAACAAGTAGACTTGAGCAGTAATCGGGAGCCATGCTCACACACAGCTGTTCAACCCATGTTCAACCCGGAAGATCTGATCTGACTTTTAACGAGGCATTGCATGCCTCTCGCCTGGCAGAAGCTGTCTCCTCCGCCGTGTCGCCACCTGATCATGAGGTCTACGCGGCCAGTTTCGCTGGTCGCCAGTACTCTGCTCCACAGCGACAGAGGGTAAGCCCTGCGCCTGGGTCGAGACCCCGTCAACGCTGCCCAAATTGCAACTTTGCTTTGCATCGTTTTAATGTTTATCCTGCGCTGGGCAAGACTTGTAATTTCTGCCACAAGCAAAACCATTTCTCGGCGGCATGTCGTTCCCGTGGGAAGCCTGCACAGCCACAGCAGAAGCACTCCAACTACCTGACACGTGCTGATACAGCATCTGGTTCCCATCACCAGCAAGAAGAACTCCCTCTGTCTGATTCAAGCTCTTCCCAGAGCGAGCTGAGTGTGTTTTCGCTGCGAAATGCACCTGCATTGATAACGGACCCAACCGTGCAAGTCACTGTGAATGGCACCACTTTCTCTGCTAAAATTGACACGGGGGCTATTGCCAACGTTATGTCAACAAGCTTGTTCAAGAAGATAAGGAATAATGAGCTTGTTACCACTGACCGCTCTGTTCTGCGTGCCTATGGGGGAGGCATGCTCGTTCCTGTGGGGAAGGCCACTCTCCACTGCAAGGTACTGAACGCCTCTCGGCCCCTCTCTTTCTTTCTGCTGGACAGTAAATGTGACCCCCTGCTAGGCATTCAGGCCTGCCAAGATCTCGGATTGGTGAACTTCCACCGTGACATTCGCTTAGTGCAGTCACCCTTGGACCCGCTGGCCAAATACACAGAACATTTTGATGCCAAGCTGGAAAAGCTTCCCTGCAGCTACAAAATCGCCCTCAATCCAGATATTAAACCCGTCATCCGCCCACCGCACCGGGTGTCCTTTGTGATGAAAGACAAAGTCGAGTCTACAATCCGTGAAATGGTGACCATGGGCATCCTGAAGGAGGTGAGTGAGCCCACCTGGTGGGTCTCTACCATGATCGTTGCTGCAAAGAAGGATAAGAGTGAACTACAAATCTGTATCAACCCCAAGGATCTGAACTTGGCCATCAAGCGCCCGCATTACCCCATGCAAACTCGTTCTGGCAGATACCACTTGACGGACGGTCTACATACCTGACAACATTCAGCAAACCCTTTGGCAGGTTTAGTTTTCTCCGCATGCCGTTCGGGATCAACTCTGCCAGTGAGGTGTTCCAAAGGACGATGGAACAACTGTTTGCCGGGCTCCCGTGTACCATCATTGTCAACGACATCCTAGTCTATGGGAAGGATGTTGCGGAGCACGACTATAACCTCCACCGGGTCCTGGAATGAGCTCGGAAAGTCAACCAGAAGCTTAACCCAAAAAAATGCCGGTTTCGTGTCCCTGAGGTCACCTACGTGGGTCACATCTTCACAGCATCGAGGTGAAGCCCGACCCGCAGAAGACGGCACTATATCCGAGATGCCTGCGCCTGCTGACGTGCAGGGCCTCCAGCGTTTCCTGGGCATGGTCAACTACCTGGGGAAATTCATCCCTGACCTAAGCGAGCTGAGCGCACCTCTGAGAGACCTGGTAAAAAAGGACACTGACTGGGCCTGGTCCCCGCAACACCAGAAGGCTTTTGACATTCTCAAATCCAGGTTGGTCAGCACCCCAATGTTGAAGTACTTCGACCTCCAGCGCCCCATCGTTCTCACATGCAATGCGTCCAAGTTTGACCTTGGGGCCGCCTGTCTGCAGCTCCACGACGGAGTACAACTGCCCATGTCCTACGCATCCCGTAAGATGACTCCCGCCGAACAGTGCTATGCCCAAATCGAAAAAGAATTGCTGGCTGCGTCTTTGCCTGCTCAAAGTTCAAGGACTATATTCTGGGCACCTGCTTTTCTATTGAGATGGACCACCAACCTCTGGTTACCATTCTCAACAAGCCGATACACTTGGCCTCTTCTCGGCTTCAGCGCATGATGCTTCAGCTACAACGGTTCACTTTTACTGTGGTTTATCGCAAAGGCAAGGACATGTTTGATGCCGACACGCTGTCTCGGGTGCCTCTCGCATCCACCACACATCACCCCTACGAGGCGTCCGATTTGACAGTTCTCAACGTTAATTTCGTGCCCTCTAATCAGATGGTCTTTGGTCCAGCACACGGCGGCTGACACTTCGCTACAACAGCTGGCCACGGTTATCAAGCAGGGCTGGCCAGACCGCCGTTCTTCCCTGCCGGCTGCAGCGGTGCCTTATTTCCTGGTTCGTGATGAGCTGGTGCTGCGTGATGGTGTGATTGTGAAGGGGAACAAGGTGGTGGTGCCCACAGCACTTCGAGAACAATACTTTGAAACTGCTCATCGTGGCCATCCCAGGGCCGAAGCCACTCTTTCCATCGTTCAGAGCCAGTTCTACTGCCCTGATATGGCTCGTTATTTCCGGGATAGGGTCTCCTCGTGCCCTACTTGCAACAGCCTCGCCCCGCAACAGCAACGGCACCCACTCTTGCAGCAGCCTGCTCCCGACCTCCTCTGGTCTACGCTGGCAACTGATATTTTCGAGTGGCACGGAAAGCATATTCTGGTGCTTGTCGACTCTTACTCCAGCTGGTTTGAGGCTGACCAGCTTCACTCTCTATCTTCATCTGCTGTCAACGAAAAGCTGCGCCGCCACTTCGCTACGTTTGGGTCCCCGGCCTGCCTGCAGTCGGACAACGGCAGTCAATTCACCAGTGCTGAGTTCCGTGCTTTTGCTGATTGCTGGAATTTCCGTCACTACACCAGCAGCCCAGAGTACCCGCAAAGCAACGGCGTGGCTGAGCGCACGGTTCACAGTGCTAAAGGATTGCTGGAACATTGTCGCTTGTCCTGCTCCGACATTTACCTGGCCCTCCTGAACTTCCGCAACATCTCCCGCGACCATACCCTGGGTTCCCCGTCTCAGCGCCTCATGTCCCGCGTTACACGGCCTCCGATCCCAGTTACACAGCAGTCGCTTGCTCCCTCCATCCTTAAACCTGCCACGATCCGGAAGCGTATCGCCCACAAACACCGTATCCACAAGCGCTCCCATGACTAGTCTTGCCGTGTGCTCCATCCTCTCTTTCCAGGCCAAGTCGTCCGCATGCGGTCTGCCTCCGGCCACTCCAGGCACGCCGTTGTTGTCGGTTCTGCTGGTTCCCCTCGTTCATACCTGGTCAACCACGATGGTACGATCTACCGGAGGTCTCGTCAACACCTCCGGCTTGTGAACGAGCCTCGTCCCCCTCCGGCTGCCCCGTATGCCCCCCCTGTGCCGACCTTGCCGCCTTGTCCCGTGCCCACCTTGCCCAGTCCTCCTCCCTCTCAGCCCTCCCCGGTGCATCTTCCTGCCGTCCTCCCTGGTTCTCTGGCCTTCTTGTCTCCCCCTCTCCATCCTCTCCACTGCCTCCGTCACCCCGGGGTTCTCCTGCCAGGGGCTCCCCTCCTGCCCGTGCGCCAGTCCCTCTCGTTCCCATTGGGGGAGGATGTGATGGCGAGGTTCGGACCCGGTCTGGTTGCCTTGTCAAGCCGCCAGATCGTTATGGTGATTACGTATGATTTTAAGTTCGTGGATTACTGCTGTTTACTCTCCCTTAGCACATGAGACGTGGTCGCCCTGTCACTGTTCATTGTTTTGTTTTTATAGAGGAAGGATGTAGATGATATGTGTGTACACCTTTAACAGTAGTGATGCAGCCCTTGCTAACCACTCCCCCATCATCTAGTATAATCATCGAGTATAACTGTGAACTTCCCACCCTTAGCTCTCTCTCTACTGTCCGTGACAGACCACATACAGCTAGGGCAGTGATATGTGTGTTTAATTAATATAGTAGTAAAGATTTCTCTGTGTACGTGCCTATTCTTCACAAGTAATATGCCTTTAACCCATAAAATGTCCCCAATAATTCCAAATAATTAATCCCTTGTGTGTGGAGAATCAAACCTTCTTGTTCATTCCATCTACCCCCACAGCTAGACTCAGTGTCCGTAGCCCCCCATCTGAGAGCGCTTACATCAGTCTGTAAGATCACTGAAGGTTCTTGCACCAAAATGTCATTGGTAGCTTGACTAACATTAATAATCCACCACTGCAATTCAGCTAGAGCTGTGGTTGGTAACTGCATAACCCGATTAAAATGGCCTGAATGCTCTTTTAGTGCTTGTTCTCTTGCTCTTTGCAATTGTTGATAATGCAAAGGTCCGAACTGTACTGCAGGGAAAGCTGCTACCAATTTCCCAATGACCTTAGTGACTTCTCGGATGGAGGGATAAAGTTTTTGTGTGAGGCAAATACAGACATTAGCAATAGCCACAACCTTGGCTGTTGGTAATGTTACTGTCATATCAACTGAATTAATAAGAAATCCCAAATACTCAATATTTTGGGTTGGCTGTAACTTGGACTTAGTTGGATGGACCAAAAACCCGAATGTTTCAAACACATTTTTGGTTACTGCAAACGACTCACGTGACTCCGAAGTAAAATTATGGACACAGCCCAGATCATCATCCAAATCATCTGCCTTCCATTGATTCCATCTAAACTTCATGCTGCCTCAGCAAGGCCAAATGCATAATAAAGAATGTCTCACTTCGTCATCACCCCTCTCCCATCAGGCAAGAGGTATAGAAGTGTGAATATGCACACCTCCAGATTCAGGGACAGTTTCTTCCCAGCTGAACCAGGCAACTGAAGCATCCTATCACCAACTAAAGAGCGGTTCAGATCTACCATCTAACTCACTGGAGACCCTCGGATTACCTTTAATTATTATTTACTGGACTTTATCGTGCACTAAACATTATTCCCTTTATCCTGTATTTGAACACAGTGGATGGCTTGATTGTTATCCTGTATATTCTTTCCACTAACTGGATAGCACGCAATAAAAAACTTTTCATTGTACCTCAGTACATATGACCATAAACTAAACTGAACAAAACAAATAAACTAAACTAAACTCAACTAAATTAAACTGGCATATCTCTGGAATGTGGTAGAAAACTGAAGCACTCAGATGAATCTCATGCTGTCACAGGGAGAACAAATAAACTCCTCACTTCTCCCATTTACAACCCGTCCAGCCCTTGGTTTCATCCAATACAATCCATACACAACACACACAAGCACATGCACACACTCACACACACACACACTCGCACACATACTTGCACATGCACGCACACAAACTCACAAACGCACACACACACACACCAAACCATTTCTGATTCCATCTGCCATTCACCTCTTCCCTAATGGTTCCCATTATCGCCTTACTTATTTATCAGATTTCAGCATGGGTAGCTTTCGGGTTCGTGTTCATCATCTTCCTAGCTGTATCTACTTTTCCCCTTCCCTTGCTCACACCTGGCCCTATCTGTATCTCCCATTTTGTCTGCATCCATCTATGATCTATCTGTTTCTATCCACCCTTTCTTGGCTTGACAGGCAAATCATTTTTTATTCTCAACCTGAAACGTCACCCATTCCTTCTCTCCAGAGATGCTGCATGTCCTGCTGAATTACTACAGCATTTTGTGTCTATCTTCGGTTTAAACTAGCTTCTGCAATTCTTTCCTACACACTCCCCTCTTTATGCTGGCTATCTCCCCTCTCTACTATTAGTCCTGATACAGAGCTTTGACCCAACACATTAGCCACTTATTTTCCCCAGCAGATGCTGCTCAACCCACTGAGTTCCTCTAGCAAATTGTTTATTGCTGCACACAGATAGTGTTGGAAGTCCACATTGAACAGTTCACTGGAGTTGTGAAACAGCAGGTCTACTAGCTGCGATAGCCAAATCTGATATAGTGACATCTTCAATCATTCAGCTTTATGCACACCACTGAATTGGGGAGTGCACAAGCATGTTCTCCAATGGTAGAGTTGACACCGTCTGCTTCTTCCTTGGCAAACAGCAGCAATACACATAGAAGTACATGGAGTTGGCCATCCTGCAAGTTTTGCAGCAAAGTAGGCTACTATTGACTGCACTTGAATTATATTCAGGGCACACAAGCTCTGCAACAAGGACTTTCATGTCAAGATTGTGCAGATATTCAGTGTCCATAAAATGATCAAAATGATCTTTGGGAGTACCCAAGTTGCAGTTGTACCTTATGTATCCAGTTGTCTCCTTTCTCTTCCATCTATGTTTTCCCATAGTATAGTTAGCAATGTTACAAAATTTTGAGATAAAAAAAAATCAAGTCTGCAATTTATCCCATCAGATAAAGCATAAAAAGAAGTTTAATTTGACACCTAATTCACTTTCATATCTTCGGTATTAACTGTTATCACCATTTTCATATTCGGAAATTAACATCTTGTTCCCTATTGCTTTTCCATTGACTTAACTCAAAAGCTGTGATCAAGGACAGTCAAAAGCCCATAACTTTCTTAAAAATTAAGAGAACTGAATGACATTTTCAGTTATTATGGATTGAAGCATACTGAAACAAATATGAAACAATCTTACTTGGATGACCTGAAATTAAAGCATATAATTAGTTTACCTAATTGTAGCATTTTACACACGCTTTGATAGAGAGAACACCGATGTGCCTTCCCGAGTCCCTATTTGCTGTGATGGTATTTCAGTCTCAGTCACAGAGGCCGACGTCAGGAAATCCTTCAGAGGGGTGAATCCTCGAAAAGCGTCTGGACCTGATGGCATACCTGGTCGTGTCCTAAAAACCTGTGCGGACCAACTGGCTGGAGTTTTTACGGACATTTTCAACCTGTCACTTCTGAGGTCTGAGGTTCCCACCTGCTTCAAAAGGGCATCAATAATACCGGTGCCCAAGAAGAGCAAGGTGACGTGCCTCAATGACTATCGACCTGTGGCACTAACGCCTGTGGTGACGAAGTGCTTCGAGAGATTGATCATGGCGCAAATCAACTCCTACCTCGACAAAAACGTGGACCCACTGCAGTTCGCTTACCGCCACAACAGATCAATGGTGGACGTGATCTCGCTGGCCCTGGACCAGTGGCTCTAGACCACTTGGACAACAAAAACTCATATGTCAGGCTGCTATTTATTGACTACAGCTCGGCATTTAACACAATCATCCCCTCCAAGCTGGTTACCAAACTCGCAGAACTGGGTCTTTGCGCATCCCTCTGCAATTGGATCCTCGACTTCCTCATCCACAGACCACAGTCTGTTCGTATTGGTGGAAATGTGTCAGACTCGATAACAATCAGCATGGGAGCACCTCAGGGCTGCGTGCTCAGCCCCCTGCTGTACTCACTCTATACTCATGACTGCATAGCCAGTCATAGCGCAAAATCCATCATCAAGTTCACTGACGACACCATTGTTGTGGGACGTATCACTGATGGGGATGAGTCCGAGTATAGAAGAGAGATCGAGCGCTGTCCATATGGTGCCAGCACAACAACCTGGCCATTAACACCAGCAAAACCAAGGAACTGATTGTGGACTTTGGAAGGAGTAGCATGGGGACCCACAGCCCTGTTTATATCAACGGGTCAATGGTTGAAAGGGTCAAGAGCTTCAAATTCCTGGGTGTGCACATCTGTGGATCTTTCCTGGTCCGGATCTGTGGATCTTTGGATCCACAGATCCGCACATCTGTGGATCTTTCTCGGATCTTTCCTGGTCCGAGAACACAGATGCAATTATTAAGAAAGCTCATCAGTGCCTCTACTTCCTGAGAAGATTACGGAGAGTTGGTCTGTCAAGGAGGACTCTCTCTAACTTCTACAGGTGTATAGTAGTGAGCTTGCTGACTGGTTGCATCGTGGCCTGATTCGGCAACTTGAGCGCCCTGGAGAGGAAAAGACTCCCAAAAGTAGTAAACATTGCCCAGTCCATCATCGGCTCTGAACTTCCTTCCATCGAGGGGATTTATCACAGTCGCTGCCTCAAAAAGGCTGGCAGCATCATCAAGGACCCACACCACCCTAGCCACACACTCATCTCCCTGCTACCTTCGGGTAGAAGGTACAGGAGCCTGAAGACTGCAACAACCCGGTTTAGAAATAGCTACTTCCCCACAGCCATCAGGCTATTAAACCTGGCTCGGAACTCTGAACATTAACATCCCTCGATCTGTTATTTGCACTTTATTAATTTATTAAGTCATGTGTATATTTATGTATAGAATTGTAGTCAATGCCTTCTACGTTCTGTTGTGCTATGCAAAGAAAGATTTTCATTGTCCTGTCAGGGACACATGACAATAAACTCTTTTGACTTGACTTTGAGCTAATTACAAAATTCAATTAATAGATCTAAACATCTATCAATTTCTTAAGAAAAGGTTCACATTTTTAAATAGCCTAAGTGTCCAAATAACATTCACACAAGGATTCACAATATAACATGATTTTTAAATCCCATTGTCATGAATTTATAAGCCAAATGGCAGGAATTTAATGTTTAATTCCCGTAAATTAATGGGCTTCTAAATCATCTTGCGAGTGGGTTTTTGTGGTTCGCGATCGATTGGAACGTTGTGGTTGCAATGAATTTGAACCCCATGTCGGCAGGAAAAACACTGCCAGTTCATATGGGGCCGAAATCACATTTTCACCAAGGAAATTTTGATTAAAGTCATCCGAAGAACCAAGTTGATATGTAAAATATACGACTTACCCCGTGTTTTGTCCCCTACATGAGATCCTTCTCATTGTAGGCATTGCGGGCATTAGAAGTCACATTTTTATTTTACTCCAGCGATTGAATTGACCTGCGATTTAAAAAAAAAACTTCAGTGAATGGAAGTCGGAACGATTTTTCTGCATCAGCTTAGCAGCCCGAGAAAATCCATCTCAGACACTGACCACCTATTCACCAGTTCTATCCTACACATTAGGGACTATTTACAGAAGCAAATTAACTACAAACCCGCATGTCTTTGGAATGTGGGAGGCAACCGAAGGTAACCCATGCGGTCACAGGGAGAGCGTGCAAACTCCATACAGTCAGCACCCATAGTCAGGATCAAACCCAGGTCTCTCATGCTGTAAGGCAGCAATTCTACTGTTGTGCCACTGTGCTGCCCGAGTTGGTATTCATCAACAATGGAACTAAACTAATGTGGTCTGTGCAAGCAAATCTCCCCAGTCATGTTAATAAATTGAGCAATGCATAATTGTATGGCTAACACTAGGTCAGACCATGCAAGGCCATACATCACTGTCCCAGCACACTTATTACAACCCTGAATTACCTTACAAAATGCCCTTCATCTCTGAAAAATACATTGCTTAACATGCATGATCTTCTGCTGGAGTCGGCAGACTTTCATTATTTGGCTGATTCAAACCCTCTCCTGCAAATAATTGTAGACCGATGAATAAATTGCAAAGGTGACAAAAAAGAACAGATTCCCTTCTGCTCTTTCACAAGCTGCTGAAGGTCTGCTCTACACTGATAACAGCAGAGCTTTGTCAGAATTACTGCCAGGTCCAATAAACCCTTTTCTCACCTTGGTGCAGTCTAAGGTTGCATTCCCACTCAAAACCACTCAGTGACAAGGTTCTAGATTTGTCATTTCAGAAACAATACAAGTTTGCTCCAAAATTTTAACACTTTGCTTTTATCATCTCGTTTTAAATATGAGGTTGCATAGAACTGGGATGTACAGAGTATAAGCTCATCTGACATTTATTGGTGAATGAACAAGCTCAGTTTAAGCAACCATAGTTTCTGTAATATATAGGCACAGAAAATTCTTGCTATACATGTAAAAGGTACAAAGATAATAAGAAATTATTCACAGCAAATCGCTTCTACTTTAATTGTCTTACCTCTGTTATTAAAACAGATCAATTCATGAACTAATGTGCAATAAGAATAATGTAGACGACCCAAGAATGAAGGTGAAAGCACGTAATGTTCAAACTTACAGTATAACAATTTACCAGGTCCTTCTGGTCATCTCAAAGCACTTAGTTCAACATCTCAAAGCACTCAGTTCAAGGTTAATTTTTGTCCTCTCAACTGAGTAATATAATTGGATAATTTAATAAATCGATGTCCATTCAAGTTGCACACCAAGAAGATAATTATAGTAAACGCTGTTAAAATTCAGAGATTCAACAGTTCATGGGTTGGATTTGTTGTGATTGTCTGGGGTGGATTGTCTAGTACAGTTGTTGATTATTGGATGCTAGTAGAGGAATAGTGGCTTGGACAATATTCAAGCATGATTCGTAATTGTATGTTCACTGAAATTGTGAAAAAAATAATAAAACATCATCTTTGGAAATGTTTATTCACAGGAAATGATCTAGAAACAAAATTGGCTTGCCATGCATGGTTACATCATTTAAATATGATATAATTGAAATGAAAACAAGGTTACAAATGAAAAGAATTGTGATTAAGCACAATAAACAAAGAGTTGTTCTTTAAACCTTTTCCTTTTGGGGGAAAATAAGCACCAGTTTTATTGGTTGTGGTTTCATGTTGGATTAGATAATGCTTCATTAAAAAATAACTGGACAAATGTCAAGCACTAAGGAATGGAATTTTTCAAACCATGTTTTTTTCTGCTTATGAATGTGCATATTATGCCTGCTATTTTATAATACAGTTTAAACTGGATGCAATAACATGAATTGTGACCTTTCCTTGTGTCATATCTTCTCATAATATTAACAATGGACTTTGTCTCTATCATCCGATCCATCACTGTTAATCCATAAATAATTGTACTTTAGTAGGAAATATGTGTTCAAAAGTTTTTTTTTCACTTTGTATGATAAGATCCATAGGTTAATGATTCATTTTTCTTTAGGAAGGGGACAGTTGATTTCAGGTATTCAAAATACTTTCCTAAAAACAGTATTCACGAGCTGCTTGATTTTGGGGAAACATTTTATAAGTATTGCTTCTGTTTCGACTGGTTGCTGTTGTTTCATTAGCCAAAATAATGGATTATGCAGAACTACCTCTTGCAATGAGCTGTGCAAAGAACTACACAAATTGGCTTTTAAAAGAGATTTTATAATTAACTTTCTGAAATGTTAACGGTTCTTCTACATGTTATCTTGCTGCAGTAATATGAATTTCATATTGTAAAGCCCCAAATCAAATCTGAATATTAATTTCAATATCTTCAGACTATCTTTGACTGCATCATACTCTGGTTACTGATCCAGATGACTGATTATTACTTAGCATTTGTCATATTCCACAACAATAATCTCTATTTTTGGCTTGTACTAGCATTATTTCATGAGTTTTTATTTTCTCTAGGCATGGGAAAAAGAAACAGAACTAGATTTTTTTTGTAAAATATAGAACACTTGTCTTTATATCTTGGTGAATTTGGGTTTGCTGCTTAAAATGAAGATATTAAAGTTAAAACATTAATTAGTTGTGGCGAATTGAGCCCCTTGTTTAATAAACTACTAAATGTTCATGGTTTTCTTGTGAACTTCACTGGATAAAAAATGGTTGCTTCATATGCTGACTTTAAGTTATTTTATAGTAATAATCTCTATCTGGATGTGCAAGGGCTGATTAAGGATAGTCAGCATGGTTTTGTATGTGGGAGGTCTTGTCTCACAAATCTGATTGACTTTTTGGAAGACGTGACCAAAAAGGTTGAAGAAGGCAGAGCTGTAGATAATGTGTACATGGACTTCAGTAAGGCGTTCAACAAGGTTCCGCTTGGTAGGCTGCTCTGGAAGGTTAGATCGCATGGGATCCAAGAAGAGATAGCTGAATGGATAGCAAATTGGCTCCATGGAAGGAAGCCAAGGGTAATGGTGGACGGTTACTTCTCAGGCTGGAAGCCTGTGACTAGTGATGTGCCACAGGGTTCGGTGCTGGGCCCGTTACTGTTTGTCATCTACATCATTGATTTGGATGAGAACATACAGGGCAAGATTAGCAAGTTTGCTGATAATACAAAAGTTTGTGTTTGCAGATAATGAAGATAGTTGTGAACGATTGCAGCAAGATCTGGGTCAATTGGCCAGGTGGGTGGAGAAATGGTTGATGGAATTTAATAGAGTGAAGTGTGGGGTGTCGCATTTTGGGACATCAACCAAGAGCAGGACGTACACAGTAAATGGTAGGCTTCTGGGTAGTGTTGTAGAGCAGAGGGATTTAGGTGTACAGTTGCATGGTTCCTTGAAAGTCGAGTCGCAGGTAGTTAATGTGGTCGAAAAGATTTTTGGCACTTCAGCCTTCATTAGTCAGAGTGTTGTGTATCGAAGTTGGGAGGTCATGTTGCAGTTATATAAGACATAGGTGAGACAGTATTTTGAATATTGTGTTCAGTTCTGCGCAACATGTTTTTGGAAAGATATTGTCAAGCTTGAAAGGGTTCAGAAAATATTTATCAAGTTGCCAGGACTGACTAGAGGATGTGAGCTATAGGGAGAGGTTGAGTAGGCTGGGTCTCTATTCCATGTAGCGCAGGAGGATGAGGGGAGATCTTACAGAGGTATACATCATCATGAGAGGAATAGATTGGGTAGAGCACAGAGTCTTTTGCCCAGAGTAGGGGAATCGAGGACCAGAGGACATAGGTTCAAGGTGAAGGGGAAAAGATTTAATAGGAATCCAAGGTAACCGTTTCATACAAAGGGTGGTGGGTGTATGGAACAAGCTGCCAGAGAAAGTAGTTGAGACAGGGACTATCCCATCATTTAAGAAACAGTTAGACAGGTACATAGATAGAACAGGTTTGGAGAAATATGGACCAAGCGCAGGCAAGTGGGACTAGTGTAGCTGGGACATTGTTGACCAGTGTGGGCGAGTTGGGAAGAAGGGCCTGTTTACACATTGTATCACTCTATGACTTTATGACTCTAATAATATGATAGGATTAAAGGGAGGTCAAATTTCAGGAGAATTAACTATGAACACAATGGAAAGGATAATGCCTCTTGCACCATTTCCTGTCTGGATGATGATGACAGCTCTAAGAATGGCCAACTGTCTGTCCTCCAGTGTAGCCAAGCCATTGAATTTGTACATTTTTCACGCCAGATGCTTTGCAAGAATAAATTGTATGCCATCTCCGAAGAGAAAAGAAAGTATGACATTATGGTTGTGCTTTGCCTTTGGATGATGTACAGTGGTTGCAAAGGTTTTCATACCCCTTGAACTTTTCCACATTTTGTCACGTTACAACCACAAACATAAATGTATTTTATTGGGATTTTATGTGATAGATCAACACAAAGTGGCGCATAATTGAGAAGTGGAAGGAAAATGATACATGGTTTTCAATTTTTTTTTACAAATAAAAAACTGAAAAGTGTGACATGCAAAAGTGTTCAGCCCCCTTTACTCTGATACCCCTAAATAAAATCCAGTGCAACCAATTGCCTTCAGAAGTCACCTAATTAGTAAATAGAGTCCACTTGTGTGTAATCTAATCTCAGTATAAATACAGCTATTCTGTGAAGGCCTCAGAGGTTTGTTAGAGAACATTAGTGAACAAACAGCATCATGAAGCCCAAGGTCAGGGATAAAGTTGTGGAGAAGTTTAAAGCAGGGTTAGGTTATAAAAAAATATCCCAAGCTTTGAACATCTCACAGAGCACTGTTCAAACCATCATTCAAAAATGGAAAGAGCATGGCACAACTGCAAACCTACCAAGACATGGCTGCCACCTAAACTGACAGACCGGGCAAGGAGAGCATTCGTCAGAGAAGCAGCCAAGAGGCCCATGGTAACTCTGGAGGAACTGCAGAGATCCACAGCTCAGGTGGGAGAATCTGTCCACAGGACAACTATTAGTCGTGCACTCCACAAATCAGGCCTTTATGGAAGAGTGGCAAGAAGAAAGCCATTGTTGAAACAAAGCGATAAGAAGTCCCGTTTGCAGTTTGCCACAAGCCATGTTGGGAACACAGCAAATATATGAGGAAGGTGCTCTGGTCTGATGAGACCAAAATGGAAGTTTTTGGCCTAAATGCAAAACGCTATGCGTGGCGGAAAACTAACACTGCACATCACCCTGACCACACCATCCCCACTGTGAAACATGGTGATGGCAGCATCATACTGTGGGGATGCTTTTCTTCAGCAGGGACAGGGAAGCTGGTCAGAGTTGATGGGAAGATGGATGGAGCCAAATACAGGGCAATCTTGGAAGAAAACCTGTTAGAGTCTGCAAAAGACTTGAGACTGGGGCGGAGGTTCACCTTCCAGCAGGACAACAACCCTGAGCATACAGCATGAGCTACAATGGAATGGTTTAAATCAAAGCATATTCATGTGTTAGAATGGCCCAGTCAAAGTCCAGACCTAAATCCAATTGAGACTCTCTGGCAAGACTTGAAAATTGCTGTTCACAGACGCTCTCCATCCAATCTGACTGAGCCCGAGCTATTTTGCAAAGAAGAATGGGCAAAAAAGTCAGTCTCTAGATGTGCAAAGCTGGTAGAGACATACCCCAAAAGACTTGCAGTTGTAATTGCAGCGAAAGGTGGTTCTACAAAGTATTGACTCAGGGGGGCAGAATACTTTTGCACACCACACCTTTCAGTTTTTTATTTGTAATCACATTTGGAAACCATGTATCATTTCCCTTTCACTTCACAATTATGCACCACTTTGTGTTGGTTGATCACATAAAATCCCAATAAAAAACATTTACGTTGTGGTTGTAACGTGTCAAAATGTGGAAAAGTTCAAGGGGTATGAAAACTTTTGCAAGCCACTGTACCTGTCTTGGTTGACTTACTGGTAGATGTGCGTGTGAGTTTTGCAATAGTAGAGTGAGAGTCTGGGAGACATATTAGGTTCAAATTGATTGAGTTTATTAGTAAGCGTGTGAAATAACTCTATTACTTTGTGAAGTGAGAAACTAGTGAGGCCATTAGTGTAATATGGCCTTTTGAAGTTATAATCACTGATCATGACAAAATCATTAAAACACTTCCTCCCCTCCAACATTTTGGTTTGGCTTTTTTTTAAGTTGACCATTTGCTATTTTCTCTCACCTCTGCTTTCACATTTGATGGAAGGTTTCCTAGCACTTTGTATCTCCTCCCTCCTCCTAATGTTGATCGTCTCCATTAAAGATCGGTAAAAGTTCATAGAAGGTAGGAACAGAATTAGGTCATTTGGCCCATCGTCTGTTCCTTGCACTTGGATGGCAACTGCCAGTCATAATCAATCTAACCAACTAAGCTTCAAAGATCCATAGAGCTTCTATAGGGTCGGTCCTAGTTGCAAAGGAGAGCAAAGGACGAGCCAGCGGGGGTACTTTGTAACTTTGTCAGCGCCATATATGGTGACTATTTGCATACCTTGGGAATACAAGCAAAGAATTTCACTGTGCCTTGTCACATGTGACAATGAAGTATTCCATTCCATTCCATTTCATTCCATCCCTTCAAGAAACATACAAATGGTTACAAAAGTTAATGTAACTAATTACACAAGCCTTATCCACTCAAGTAGTTGGACCCTGTGAAGATACAATAAGGCTAACAAGCAGTACTGTTAGGTTTGGATGCTTGTTGAAATTGTGATATGTGATGTGATGACAACACAGGCTTTGTGTGGGACCTGTTTTCTCCCAATGCATGCCCTTGAGGTTCTAAATGCCCTCTTGATTACCCCTTCTCCATGATGGATAAGCCTGAGTGTGATGTTGTATGTCCAGGAAGCTTTGGGCACATCCTTGAATTTTGCACACTCATAGACATTCTATCAGTCAGGTGAACGCATGGAGCTCATAACTCAAATGATTATAGTAGGTACATGCCTGGAGAGTCAAAGAGGCACAGCTTGGAAATTGACTTTTTAGCCGAATGAGTCCATGCTCGTCATCAGTCATCCATTTTTGCACTAATCATAACCTAACCCGTTTTGTCCTCAAGACCCCCACTGGATTCTGCCACTCATCCACAAACAAGCGGTTATTTATAGTGGACAATAATGTACTAATCACCATGATTTTGAGATGTGGGAGGAAAGCAGAAAACCCAGAGATAACCCATGCTTAAACATGGAAAAGAGCCCAACTCCACACAGACAGCAGAGGAGATCAGCATGCTCGTGTTTCTCCTGTCTCCAGGTAAATCTTTAAAACTGTGTTGTCCATTAAATTACCTGCTGAAGATGTAGGGAGGTGGGGAGTTGGGAGAAAAATGGGACAGGAACTGAGTGGTGAAAAGATCTACAGGCAGCAAATTGGTTGCTTTCATCCATCCAGTATATTTCTGATAGGATAGAGCCAGCAAATTAGGGCACTATTTTATTGAGAAGTAAAATACTTTGCGATCTGAAGAGACATACTGCATGACACTTATGATACTTAAAGTCACAATTCCAATGGAATACTCCAGTGATGACAAAGTATAACTACCAGCAGGAAACAATAAAGAATTAACTTCAGTGTACCGTTATTAAAGATGGCTGGTATTGCTTACAACAAAGGTGAATAATTGGAATAACTAAATTTAAATATATTTACTTTTACCATGCTTTCCCACAACTATCACATTTTCCAGGCAGATTTTACAAAGGTAAAATACTAATAGAATATTGATCTTTCCCTCAAGCAGGTTGGAGGAAGGTATTATGATTCAGCTGTAAAGAGCTTTGAACAGAGCATGCCTGGAGTATAGCATTTTGTCCTGAGAGGATAGATTGGCCTCAATGCAGATGCACCAGAATCATTTGATTGCTCATGCATTATGTATCGATGACTGGTTGCATCCATTTGGCTTGTTCCCTTACATATTGAAGGCTACAGGAGGATCTAATCAATATATTGTAAAGTATCAAATTATTTTATGGGATTATAGCTATGTTTATACATAATGTCAGATGGGAAAATCCAGATGTCGTGTGCGTAAATGCAATTATAAAGAAGTCCATTTGAAAGTAAAATAAGGGAGTGGTTCATCACAAAATAATTTGTAGGTTTCTTTCTCCACACAAGGCAAAAGGTCATTGGAGCTTGTTGGGTAAGTGTACCTAGGGATAAAGTGCAGACCAGATAAATAAATGGGTGCTGATTTAAATCAATAGTAAAACAGGTTTGAGTTGCAGAATGACAACTTTTTCCTGATCCTTCATTCCTAACAAGGTTGCTCTCAAGTTGGCTGCAATCTAAACTTATATAATAGTAATCATTCAGGTCTTCTTGGAGAGGGGCATCATGCAGTACATCAATGTTTAGATGTTCATGAACTAATTATGCTGCAGGATGATCTAATCATAATTTAAAATTACAGCGTAACATCATGCAGTAATAGCTACTTTAATAAAATAAAGCGTAGGAAATTAAAAACATCAAAGTAAGAGAAGCAAGATAAATTAGAGTGGATGAAATCAGTAATATCAAGTACAGAAAAAGATTGGTCATGAACAAATATTGAATTGTTACACTACTTTGTTAATGACTTTACTTACTTTCAAGTGTTTATTTTCATGGCCAATTGATGTGCAAATACCAAGAGATTAAAGGAAAGTAGTTTTTTTCAATCGTGCAACTCTTCAGTAATTTGCAATTCACCAGTTATCACTTCTCATCATAGTTTGTCAATTTGCATAGAAATCTGTGAGCAATAAACACTTAATATTATTGTAAAATTATGGGTTGTATATACTTATCGAGGTTACTAGGATTGTCGGAAAATGATGCAACTGGTATCACTTCATCTATAACTATAATGTTCTATTGGAGTTCAAAGTTTCTGATTGTGCTGCAGACAGCACATTAAATTTCTGTTAGGTTCTGCTGGATCTAATATAAACAGGGGGCCCAATATATTGAATAGACAAACTTAATTTCTTACTGGAAAAATATATTGTGGCAGCAGGATTAATCAAAGTCATTTGAAAACCATATCTATACTTTATGGTCTGTTCAATACACATGTAAATGAGCAAGCACAAAAGTATTCATACACTTTAATTGACATTGTGGCGGAAGAAGACCAAAACTTGAGTCTTTAAAAGAAGTAGCTGATGAGAAAGTTGATATATTGGTTTAAATTTTCCATCATTGCTTCAATTCAGGGAAGGTTCCACTTGTCTTTATTTTATTTGAGTTTGACTTGACTATAAATATATTACATTTCTGATCTGATTGGATAACATGCAAAATAAACCTGGAACAATAATATGACTAAACCTATTTTAATGAGGAAGTGGGGGAAGGAAAATGAGAATATTTGGGGAATGTTAATGCCAGTGGTTCAGAAAGCTGATGAGCAAGCCAGGGATGACAAAGAATGGAAATATCCGGCATATGAGGAATATGAGCTCAGCCCACCAGGAGATTTCAGGCTTATGAATAGCTGTGGTATCCGCGCGTTAAGAAGAGTGTCTTTGACCTTTAAGCTCGAGGGCACTTGCCTGGAAAACCTCAAGCTGGATCGACTGTCCTCGTTGAAACTGCGAGCGGGATCGATCGACCGTGCACACACACAAACACATCGCAAAGGCGGGGGCCAGAGAAAGCGGAGGAGCGTTGTCTGAAATTCACACCCGCGATGAAGAGGAAGGTAAAAGACCGGATGTTAAGTCCTTTAGAGAGCACAGAGAGAGGGGGGGGAGGAGAGAGGGGGAGGGGGAGAGGAGGGGAGGAGAGGGGGGAGGGGGGAGGGGGGAGGGGGGAGGGGGGAGGGGGGAGGGGGGAGGGGGGAGGGGGGAGGGGGGAGGGGGGAGGGGAGAGGAGGATTGGAGACAATTTTAAGAAGTATAATAAACTTTAGCGGGCATTTAACCTACCGATCGGTTTTCCTTGGTCCTGAAAACTCCAATGAGCCAATGAAAATGCCCGGTCAGTGAAGGAGATTGCCTACGGCTGCCCTCGACTGCCTGTAACTAAACAGCGACCCCACTCCACTGCACTACGAGTTAAAAATAACCATGCCGACCAAATTTTACTCACGGAAAATTTTTGAACATGCTGAAAAATCATCCGCGACCTAGCTGAGGCCGCGAGTATGAGGGAACTTCCCTTAAACATGAAGGAGAGTTCCAGTGACCTCATAGGACCTCCTATTTGAGTTGAGAGCAAATTCTTCTAAACTCGCAGATTAGGTCGCCGCAGTGGGACAGCCCCTTTAGCGGGGCAAAGGAGATAAAGTTTTGCAGCCATGGCCTCCTGGGCAATGGTTGGAGGTGGTGTCCTAATAACAGAAACCGTAGCTGTGCCCTCTCTGTCCACTCTGGCTGATGACCAGAACAACCAGGTCATAAAACAAGTGAGGATAGCAAACAGGTCTGACAAAAAGCAGGCAGCTAATCACCCGCAGATCTACACATGGTCTTTATTAAAGAGTTTGGTAATGTAACATATTAGTAAATCTAGGCCCATCAGAGTTGATAACTGACTGGAGACGCTATCTATATTATCGTCGCAGGGACCAAAATAGTGAAGTGAGTTATCAATACTTGAAATAGGGGGAATGCGAGTATTATTGGGACAGACCAAATACACTGGGAATAGATATACTAAAGGAGGCAGGAGTAGATATAGACTTGGAAAATAAAGAAATAACATAGATAAGTCAGGGATAGTGAGCATGCACCACTAATAGAGTACAGACCATCAATAGATAGCCGCAATATCCTCAGTCATCAGGGACTGATGCCAGGACATAGTGTATGAGTTACTTTGTGAGCAGCTCCCAAGAATGTGGGCTGGACACTAGCAATAATATTTGGAGGCAGGTCAGTTGCCTGCAGAGATGCAGCAAGTAAAGGCCCATTTGACAAGGAAAAGGTATGAGCATAAAGGAAATGAGTGAGCAGATCTCCAGGCAAAAAAAGAGAAGCAGAAGATCAGAACATGACATATTGCTGGTGTAGAAAAATAAAATTACCGGAAATAAATGAGTAAAATTATATGGGGATGTGCAGAAAAGAGGGAGCAATGGAGGAATCAATGGTAGCTGGACTCACAGAGGCAGGTGTAGTTGTAACTATCCAATATGTGAAAGACCTCTGTAACCAACTTAAAATGTTGAGGGACCAAGCAACATTGCTGATCAGAAATAGCCAGAGGGAGAGAAGTTAAGTCTCCCACAGCTGGGAGATTAAGTCATGGTATGGCAGCTGCCTGAAAAGACAGGGTTTGCTGCCAGATGGAGAGGGCCACAAGTGGTGCGACTGACAAATGAAACCTGTGTCTGTGTGTAGACCCAGCGAGATAGCCAGTGGAAACACCGGACTCAGGTTAAATGTTATGACTCACCTTCTTCTCCCTACACAGGCAGACAGACCGAAGGACCAAGTCCACCCACTGACAATCTTATTTGAGAGAATAAACTGATGAACAACAGACTTCTGCTTCACATCCGGCCACTCCTGATGAAAGCAGGCTTACGAATGTGAAGCTACAGGAAAACAAACAATAAAGGGCCGGTCCCACCAGCATGCAACTCTATGCGATGAGCGTAACCTAACGTGGTCGCTTGAGCCGTCCGGCGTCGCGGGGCTGGTCCCACTTCGATCGCCGGAGTCGTGCGGAATTGTGCGGAGTTCGTCCCGACATCGCGCGGGGCTCCGAAAAACTGACCATGTTCAAACATTCGGCCCGGCAACGGCTTGTCGGCTCGCAGTCGCCTCGACGTCGTGCCTCCGTGACCCTCTCTGTAGGTGCCTCCATGACCCTCTCTGTGTGTGGCTCCGTGGCCCTCTCTGTGTGTGCCTCTGTGCACCCCTCTCTGTACTGGCGAACTTACCTTTAAGACTTCGCTTTAAGTTCGCCTCACTTTGCGCCGCGTTGCTCCACTCACCCGACCTCCGCGCAGCCCTCGCTGCCGGTTTGGTCGCGCTTGCCACATGCAGGCGCATGCTGTGGAGAACGGCCCTGTACAGGGATCACCCGACCTCCGCGCGGCCCCCGCTTCTAGTTTGACCACGCTCATTGCATGGAGTCGGATGCTGGTTGGACAGGCCCTTAAAGGTTTGGAGAGAGGGAGTATGTCAACAAACCAAAGGTGTAACATTATTTGTACTTTGTTGGGATGGAGGTGGGGTATGAGGATTAAATGCTTAGTGAGATAGATCAGAAAATACAAGTAAGAAAATAGATGGAGAGAGAACGTTATGACAAAGACACAGCCTTGCAGACCAGACACTGTGTGCGTATGTGTGTGTTTGAGAGAGAGAAGGAGGGAGAGGGAGAGACGAAGAGAGAGAAAAAGAGATAAAGAGAGAAGAACAGGGAATGAGAGTGAAGAAATGTGCAGAGAATATCAGCAGACAGTCACTCCCTGGACGGGTTTAAACAATAAATAGCAGAAGGACATACCAGGTGGGGATGTCATAGTGGTGAGGAGCTTAAAACATTTTGCATATCAACCACCAATACCCCCACTGTGATTGCATCAAAAGGACTTACTGAGAGATATTACTGGTTATTCAGAACTAGACTATCTTCTGTCATAGCAAAGAACTTGAATTGCTGCCTGAGAACTTGAGACTCAATTAATTTACCCAGATGGTGTCCCTTGCCCACACAACAACAACTGACAGTCTATGTCTGTCCAAAAGTGTAGGAAGGAACTGCAGATGCTGAATTGAGTAATTTATTTGATTGTAGCACCTTACTCTGAAAAGCTTTTGCAAGATGGAATGGAAATGAATGCTGCTTGCTGTGAACTGCGTTTCCAAAGCAGTAGAGATAGTTTTCATTCAACGGTCATTAACTAAAGATGAAGTTGGTAATAACATGTTGTAAACATCCTTCTGATGTATCTCATGAAGATGAATCCTTTGGTGTAATTTATTTGATTGTAACACCTTGTCCTGAAAGGTTATCTCGAGATGAATGGTAATAAATGCTGCTTGCTACAAACAGTGTTTCTAAAGCAGCAGAGATAGTTTTTATCCAACGGCCATTAACTAAAGAGAAGTTGTTAACAATGTGTGTTGGAAGGAACTGCAGATGCTGGCCTACACCTCTCTCTGAAGCTAACACGCTCTAATTCAGACGTCATTTTGGTAAACCTCCTCAGTACTCTTTCCAAAACTTCTGCATCCTTCCTGTAATGGTGTGACTAGAACTGCACACAATACTTCAAATGCGCCCTGACCAAAGTTCTATAAAGCTGCATCATGACTTCCTGATTCTTATATTCAATGCCACAACCTATGAATGCAAACATACCATATGGCTTCTTCTCCCAAATAGAGCAAGAATAGAGTTTCTCTGGTCTTACTTTCCACACCACTGACTTCCACTTTCAGTGAATCATCCTTAGATTTTGGCCAGCTCCAACAAAACATTACCATCAGGAACATTCCACATCCCTCCCCTTTTAACATTTTGCAAGGATCGCTCCTTTTGCACTTCCTTAGTTCGCTTATCTATTCCTGCCTGTCGCCGAAGCCACCCCCCCCCCCCCGATGTGAATCTACAACTTCAAATTCTTGGGCGTGGATATCTCTGAAGATATCCACTCCCTTGACCCAGCACATTGACATAATCATAAAGAAAGCCCATCAACGCTTCTACTTCCTTAGAAGATTTAGGAGATTCAGTATGTCAATACCTGTAAATACTCAAGGTTCAAGGTCTTTTATTGTCACGTGTACCAATTAAGGTTTGATTTACCATACAGCCTTACTAAAAAAACGTAACAAGAACACATAACTACATAAAGGTTAACATAAACATCCACCACAGCGGATTCCACACATTCCTCACTGTGATGGAAGGTAATAAAGTCCAAATTTCTTCCCTCTTTACCCTCCTGAACTATTGCAGATGTACAGTAGAGAGCATTTAAATGGGTTGCATCACGGCCTGACTCAGCAACTTGAATGCCCAGGAATGAAGGAGATTACAACAAAATGGTGTACACTGCCTGTTCCATCATGGGTACTGACCTCCCCACCATTGAAGGGATCTATTGGAGACACTGCCTCTGAAAAACAGCCAGCTTCATCAAGGACTCACACTACTCAGGCCACACTCTTATTTTGCTTTTGCCTTCAGGTGAAAGGTGTAGGTGTCCGAAAACTGTGACATCCAGTTTCAGGAGCAATTTCTTCCCAACAAACATTAGGCTATTGAACTGTACAAATTCGTACTAAACTTCGAACTATGAACTGTTTTGGTTGCACTAGGGACTTTAGGCTTTGTTTGGTTTTGCATTTTATTAGGTTTTTTATTTTATTGAACTTTTTATTTGTTTATTATGTTACCTATTGGGTACTGTGTTTCCCAACCTGTCGTGCTGTTGCAAGTAAGAATGTCATTGTTTTGGTATGTATGACAATTAAAAATTCTTGACTTGACTCTGTTATTTCTGTAATTGTGAAAAAAATGCCTACGATTGGAAGTCCATCGTGTATTCCCGGATTGACCATTTTTGATTTCTTAGTTCAATTCAAACATTCAAATTTGTCAATACCTTTTCCAATTTTTTCCTTCACACAGATGTAATTCTTTCTTTAATCAATATTGCCACAATCATGTCTCCTTTTCAATATTATTTGAAATTCTTCTTACAAGGAAAGTGAAACTGCTACTTCTTCTTCTCTTGAACCTGTATTTCAGTACTAGCTAAAATATACCCCAATGTCCATTAGTACTCTGAGCACATAGGCTTTATTCGCCATTCATATATACGGATGATACTATTAAGATCAATCAAGTTTCTTTGTTACTTATTTTCTCATCTCCATGTGCTCTGTCTTTCAAGTCAATAGACAATGGACAATAGGTGCAAGAGTAGGCTATTCAGCCCTTCAATCCAGCACCGCCATTCAATGTGATCATGGCTGATCATCCACAATCAGTACCCCATTCCTGCCTTCTCCCCATATCCCTTGACTCTGCTATCTTCAAGAGCCTCGAGGTTTTTCAGCCGAGTGCCCTCGAGCTTGAAGGTCGAAGACAATCGCTGAAAAGTCGCGTTAGTGGGACCGGCCCTTCATGAGAGAATTTGTCATCAATTATCAAGGAGAGATTGAATGTACGATGAGACAGAAGATCATTGAGGCCACAATTCCACTTTGGTATCAAGGCAAGAAATCCTCAGTAACTGTAAGAATCCTGTTGATTCCATGCCAAATGACTAGATTAATAACTATGGTGGGCACATAATGCACTTAAGACATAATGGTGCAATGATAATTAATAATATTTAGCCCTGCAACATGTATATTGAATTGTTATATATGAGTGTATGCTTGATTCAATTAATTAGCACATGTAGAACATAGAACAGTACAGCACAGAACAGGCATTTTGGCCCATAATGTCTGTGCTAAACATTATGCCAAGACAACTAAATTCATGTGCCCATTTAAAACTTGCTTAAAAGCCACCAGTGTATCTGCCTCCAACATCAACCATTTCAGCATTTTCAGGAATCCACCACCATCTGTGTAAAAAAAAAACCTGCCTAGCACATCTTAAATGTGCTCCTCTCACATTAAAGCTATGCAATCTAGTTTTTGACATTACCATACCAGGAAAATGGTTCTGTGGTTCTACCCCATTTTTGCCTCTGATAATTTAATATACTCCGAAAAGGTTTTCTCTTAATTATGTACATTCCAAGAAAAACAATCCAAATTTGTCTGACCTCTCTTTGCAGCTAATACTCCTGAATCCAGGCAGCATTCCAGTAAATCTCTTGTACATTCTCTCCAAAGCTTCTATATCTTTCCAGTACTGTGGTGAGCAACATTACACGCAATACTTCAAATGTGGCCTAATCAAAGTCTTATAGAGCTGTATATGACTTCCTGACCTTTATGCTCTAGGCTACGACTAATTAAGGCAAGCATACATTATGAACCTTCTTTACCACTCTGTCCACTCGTGTTGGGCCTTTCAGGGAGCTATGGATCAGCACAAGGTTGTAGGAGGTCTTCATAACTCTCTTTCATGCTCGAGAGTGGTCTCCGCGTACTGGAGGCCTCTGCTAGGTCGCGGCGCTTTTTTCAATATGTTAAAAAATGGCCGTGATTAAAAAAAGGTCACCGTGGAAAAAATTGATACTTTTTTACTCATAGGTTTAGTCGTAGTAGGTCGTAGTAGGTCGGCATGTTAGTCATAGGTAATCAAGGGCAGTCGAAGGTAGTAGTAGATAGTCTTCATCATAGTCGAAGGGAGATCGAAGGGAGGTCGAAGGAGGTCGTCTTCACTCTCCACTATTCAGTATCCAATTTTGTCGAAGTTAGTCGTATCTAGTCGCAGCTAGTTGACGCTGGTCTTCAACATCTCCTTTGCTGTCATGTTTTCAAACTCTCCTAAACTCTTCTAAACACGCCAATTAGGTCGCCCAAGTGGGACAGCCCCTAATCCGCGAGTCGAGAAGAGTGCCTTCGACCTTCAGGCTCAAGGGCACTCGCCTGGAGAGCTTCGAGCTGGATCGACCGGCTGCGTTGAAACCGTGAGCTGGATTGACCGAACCGCGAGCTGCATCGACCGACCACATAGACACACACACCACGAAGTTGGGGGCCAGGGACAGCGGTGGAGTGCTGTCTGCACGCTGAAGAGGAAGGTAAATGACTGCCACAGAGTACCATAAGTCCTATAGGGAGCACCAGGGGGAGAGAAGGAGAGAGTAGGGAGACAGAAGGGGGGGAGGAGGGGGGAGGAGGGGGGAGGAGGGGGGAGGAGAAGGGGGGGAGAAGGGGGGGGGAGAAGGGGGGGGGAGAAGGGGGGGGGAGAAGGGGGGGGGAGAAGGGGGGGGGAGAAGGGGGGGGGAGAAGGGGGGGGGAGAAGGGGGGGGGAGAAGGGGGGGGGAGAAGGGCGGGGGAGAAGGGGGGGGGGAGAAGGGGGGGGGAGAAGGGGGGGGGGAGAAGGGGGGGGGAGAAGGGGGGGGGAGAAGGGGGGGGGGGAGAAGGGGGGGGGAGAAGGGGGGGGGAGAAGGGGGGGGGGAGAAGGGGGGGGGAGAAGGGGGGGGGGAGAAGGGGGGGGGGAGAAGGGGGGGGGAGAAGGGGGGGGGAGAAGGGGGGGGGAGAAGGGGGGGGGGAGAAGGGGGGGGGGAGAAGGGGGGGGGGAGAAGGGGGGGAGAAGGGGGGGGAGAAGGGGGGGGAGAAGGGGGGGGAGAAGGGGGGGGGGAGAAGGGGGGGAGAGAAGGGGGGGGGAGAAGGGGGGGGGGAGAAGGAGGTTCAAAGAGGAGGAAGTACTGACACTTTTGAAAAATATAAAAGTGGATAAGTCTCCAGGTCCTGACAGGATATTCCTTAGGACATTGAGTGAAGTTAGTGTAGAAATAGCAGGGGCTATGACAGAAATATTTCAAATGTCATTAGAAATGGGAATAGTGCCAGAGGATTGGCGTACTGCGCATGGTGTTCCATTGTTTAAAAAAGGTTCAAAGAATAAACCTAGCAATTATAGACCTGTTAGTTTGACGTCAGTGGTGGGCAAATTAATGGAAAGGATACTTAGAGATAATATATATAAGCATCTGGATAAACAGGGTCTGATCAAGAACAGTCAACATGGATTTGTGCCTAGAAGGTCATGTTTGACAAACCTTCTTGAATTTTTTGAAGAGGTTACTAGGGAAATTGATGAGGGTAAAGCAGTGGATGTTGTCTATATGGATTTCAGTAAGGCCTTTGACAAGGTTCCCCATGGAAGGTTGGTTAAGAAGGTTCAATCTTTGGGTGTTAATGGCGGAGTAGCAAGATGGATTCAACAGTGGCTGAATGGGAGATGCCAGAGAATAATGGTGGATGGCTGTCAGTTTGGAAGCCGGTGAACAGTGGGGTGCCTCAGGGATCTGTGTTGGGTCCACTGTTGTTTGTCATGTACATCAATGATCTAGATGATGGGGTGGAAAATTGGATAAGTAAGTATGCAGATGATACTAAGATATGTGATGCTGTGGATAATGAAGTAGATTTTCAAAGTCTACAAAGAGATTTTGGACATTTGGAAGAGTGGGCTGAAAGATGGCAGATGGAGTTTAATGCTGATAAGTGTGAGGTGCTACATCTTGGCAGGACAAATCAAAATAGGATGTACATGGTAAATGGTAGGGAATTGAGGAATGCTGTGGAACGGAGGGATCTAGGAATAACTGTGCATAGTTCCCTGAAGGTGGAATCGCATGTAGATAGGGTGGTAAAGAAAGCTTTTTGTGGGCTGGCCTTTATAAATCAGAGCATTGAATTTAGGAGTAGGGAATTAATGTTAATATTGTACAAGGCATTGGTGAGACCAATTCTGGAGTATGGTGTACAATTCTGTTCGCCTAATTATAGGAAGAATGTCAACAAAATAGAAAGAGTACAGAGGAGATTTACTAGAATGTTGCCTGGGTTCCAGCAACTAAGTTACAGAGAAAGGTTGAACAAGTTGGGTCTTTATTCTTTGGAGCGCAGAAGGTTAAGGGGGGACTTGATTGAGGTATTTAAAATGATGAAAGGGATAGATAGAGTTGACGTGGATAAGCTTTTCCCATTGAGGGTAGGGAAGAATCAAACAAGAGGGCATGACTTGAGAATTAAGGGACAGACGTTTAGGGGTAACATGAGGGGAAACTTCTTTACTCAGAGAGTGGTGGTTGTGTGGAATGATCTTCCAGCAGAAATGGTGGAGCCAGGATCGATTTTAACATTTAAAAGTAAAGTGGATAGGTATATGGACGGGAAGGGAATGGAGGGGTATGGTCTGAGTGCAGGGAGGTGGAACTAGGGGAAAATAAATGGTCGGCACGGACTGGAAGGGTCGAGAAGGCCTGTTTCCATGCTGTAATTGTTATATGGTTATTTATATGGTTATTATAATCTAAAATATCCTGGATTTTGGTGATAATTAGAAAATCCACAAATTAACTGTTAATGAAAGAAAGAAAATACAGGCCAAGAAACTATAGGTTAGTTTGTAATAGCTGCAGCATTAGTAAATCAACCTGAGTCAATATGGTTTCTTGATGAGAAATTGTGTTTGACTAATTTGCCAAAGGTCTTTCAGGATGCATAAATGAAATGGACAAGGGGAGATTATTGATGTAGTACTGCATTTGGATCTACAAAAAGTGCATTAAGGCACTACATGAAAGATTATTGCATAAGACAGTGGCAGTAATCTGTGGAATAATTGACATGGATAGGAGAATGGACAATTAACACAAAACAAGCTCAGTGTGTACTGGTCATTTTCATAGTGTTGGGGCCTCAGTGCAATCTATATGAATGAGTTATTTCCCTTTCTCATCTCATTTCCCTTTATTATATGCCATCTGACAAGTTATGTTAACTAATTTAACCTCTTTGTGATCCTTTGCAACCTAATTCATCTATCGTGTGTATCATCATGAGTTAGTTAAAACTCTCTTAATCACAACATTTAACTCATTCATATATATTTTAACATTACTTCCCTACTCCTAAATTCAATGTTCTGATTTATAAAGGCCAGCCCACAAAAAGCTTTCTTTACCACCCTATCTACATGCGATTCCACCTTCAGGGAACTATGCACAGTTATTCCTAGATCCCTCCATTCCACAGCATTCCTCAATTCCCTACCATTTACCATGTACATCCTATTTTGATTTGTCCTGCCAAGATGTAGCACCTCACACTTATCAGCATTAAACTCCATCTGCCATCTTTCAGCCCACTCACTCTTCCAAATGTCCCAAATCTCTCTGTAGACTTTGAAAATCTACTTCATTATCCACAGCATTACCTATCTTAGTATCATCTGCATACTTACTTATCCAATTTTCCACCCCATCATCTAGATCATTGATGTACATGACAAACAACAGTGGACCCAAAACAGATCCCTGAGGCACCCCACTGTTCACCGGCTTCCAACCTGACAAACAGCCATCCACCATTATTCTCTGGCATCTCCCATTCAGCCACTGTTGAATCCATCTTGCTACTCCGCCATTAACACCCAAAGATTGAACCTTCTTAGCCAACCTTCCATGGGGAACCTTGTCAAAGGCCTTAGTGAAATCCATATAGACAACATCCACTGCTTTACCCTCATCAATTTCCCTAGTAACCTCTTCAAAAAATTCAAGAAGGTTTGTTAAACATGACCTTCCAGGCACAAATCCATGTTGACTGTTCTTGATCAGACCCTGTTTATCCAGATGCTTATATATATTATCTCTAAGTATCCTTTCCATTAATTTGCCCACCACTGACGTCAAACTAACAGGTCTATAATTGCTAGGTTTATTCTTTGAACCTTTTTTAAACAATGGAACAACATGCGCAGTACGCCAATCCTCTGGCACTATTCCCGTTTCTAATGACATTTGAAATATTTCTGTCATAGCCCCTGCTATTTCAGCACTAACTTCCATCAATGTCCTAAGGAATATCCTGTCAGGACCTGGAGACTTATCCACTTTTATATTTTTCAAAAGTGTCAGTACTTCCCCCTCTTTGAATCTCATAGTTTCCATAGCTACTCTACTTTTTTCCCTTACCTCACAGAGTTCAATATCCTTCTCCTTGGTGAATACGAAAGAAAATAAATTGTTCAATATATCCCCCATCTATTTTGGCTCTGCAGATAGCTGTCCATTCTGGCTCTCTAATGGTCCAATTTTATCCCTTGTTATCCTTTTGCTATTAATATAGCTGTAGAAACCCTTTGGTTTACTTTCACCTTTCTTGCCAAAGCAACCTCATATCTTCTTTTAGCTTTTCTTATTTCTTTCTTAAGATTCGTTTTACACTCTTTATACTCATCTAGCACCTCATTTACTCCATGCCTCCTATAATTATTGTAGATATCTCTCTTTTTACGAACCGTGTCCAATTTCCTTTGAAAACCATGGCTCTTTCCGATTTTTACTATTTCCTTTCAACCGAACACGGACATAAAGATTCTATACTCTTACAATTTCCCCTTTAAATGTCCTCCATTTCTCTTCTACATCCTTCCCAGAAACCAAAATGTCCCAATTCACTCCTTTTAAATCATTACGCATTCCCTCAAAGTTAGCCTTTCTCCAATCAAAAATCTCAACCCTAGGTCCAGTTCTGACTCCATAATTATATTGAAACTAATGGTATTGTGATCACTGGTCCGGAAGTGCTCATCAACGCATACCTCCGTCACCTGACCTGCCTCATTTCCTAACAGGAGTCCAGCACTGCCCCTTCTCTGGTCGATACCTCTATGTATTGCTGCAAAAAACTATCCTGCACACATTTAACAAACTCCAAACCATCCAGCCCATTTACAGAATGTGTTTCCCAGTCTATTTTTCGAAAAGTGAAATCTCCCACAATCACTACCTTGTGCTTACTACTAATATCTGCTATCTCCTTACATATTAGCTCTTCCAATTCTCACTCCCCATTTGGCAGTCTATAATACACCCCTAAAAGTGTTGCTACACCGTTCCCACTTCTCAGTTCCACCCAAATAGCCTCCCTAGACAAGCCCTCTAATCTATCCTGCCAAAGCACTGCTGTAATATCTTCTCTGACAAGCAATGCAACACCTTCACCTCTGGTCCCTCCAATTCTATCACACCTGAAGCAACAAAATCCTGGAATATTTAGTTTCCAATCACAACCCTCCTGCAACCATATTTCATTGATTGCCGCAACATCATATTTTCAGGTGTCAATCCAGGTTCTAAGTTCATCCACATTTCTTACAATGCTCCTAGCATTAAAATATACACATTTTAGAAACCCACCATCCCTTATTCTCTGTTTATTATCTTTTTCCTGTTTCTTGCCTACATTTTGGGTCCGAGTGCTTCCCTTCTCTGCCTCTTGCCCCACACTCTGTCCCCAAGCCCCTACCCGAGTCCCTCCCCCCAGCCTTTCTGGTTTAAAGTCTCCTTTGCAAATCTCCCCGCCAGGATATTGGTTCCCCTCGGGTTCAAGTGCAACCCGTCCTTTTTATACAGATCATGCCTTCCCCAAAAGATGTCCCAGTGATCAAGAAACTTGAATCCATGCCCACTGCACCAGTCCCGCAGCCACTTATTTATCCTCCTACTCATTCCATTCCTACTCTCACTGTCACGTGGTACAGGCAGTAATCCTGAAATTGTTACTCTTTTGGTCCTTCTCCTTAACTTTCCCCCCCAACTCCCTAAATTCTCCTTTCAGGACCTCTTCTTTTTTTCTGCCTGTCATTGGTACCAATGTGTACCACAACATCAGGCTCCTCTCCCTCCCTTTTCAGAATCTTTTCGACACATTCCAACACATCCGAGACCCTGGCACCAGGGAGACAAACTACCATCTGGGTCTCCCGACTGCGTCCACAGAATCGCCAATCTGACCCCCTAACTATGGAGTCCCCTATTACAATTGCCCTCCTCTTTTTGCTACCCTTCTGAGCATCAGGGCTGTTCTCTGTGCCGGAGGCCCGGCCGCTGTTGCTGCCCCCAGGTAGGCTGTCCGCTCCAATCGTACTCAAACATGAGTACCTATTTTCCAGGTGTACAGCCACTGAGGTACTCTCTCGTTCCTGCCTCTGCCCCTTGCCCTTCCTAACAGTGACCCACTTGTCTGCCTCCCATGGTCTGGGAGTGACCGCCTCCCTGTAACTCCCGTCAATGACCTCCTCACTCTCCCTGACCAGACGGAGGTCCTCGAGCTGTTGCTCCAGGTTCCTAACACAGTCCTTTAGGAGCCCCATCTCGACTCACCTGGCGCAGTTGTGGACGTCTGGAGGGCTATCAATACATACGCAATCTCTGGGGCAACATTCTTGAAAATCCTAGCATGTAGATCAAGTTCTAGGGACCTCGTTGGGTGTTGAACCAAATAGTTTACCAATATAGAGTTTTTCCATTGATCTAGGTTATTTTAATTTCCTTCTCCCCTATAACCCAATGACTATCTATTATTTATGCAGATATTTTTGTTTATGCACCTTCTATTATGAAGACTGGTCCAATATAATTAAAATATCTGCCATTTCTCTATTTCCCATTATTAATTCCCACTCCCATCCACTAAGGGACAAATGTTTACTCTTGATATCCATTTTTTATAATTATAAAAGCTCTTCCTGTAGCTTTCTTCATATTTCTGGTTTATCTCATACTCTTTCTTCTCTGACTTTATTGATTTTTACTAATGTTTTGCTAGTTTCCAAAAAAATCCCTATTCACTGACCAACCACTAATCTTCTGAATGCTTTTTTTCCCCCTTAACAAGGAGCTTTTCTTACAAATTCACAGTTTACAAATTACTGCATTAATCAAAACTGCTATTCATGCAGTTTGCAAACATCGACCATCAGATTACAATATTGTCAGCCATATCCACAGTGCACTCTAGATCCCACGGTAACCAGCATTCATGGAATCTTCACAATGCTATGTTTTTTTTCAGTGTGGTCTAATTCATAATACCTTGGTTAATAATGGATGACATATCTTGAAGAATCTTTCTATCTCATCAGAATACAACTTTACTGAGATTTATCAAAACCTCAAATATTTGCCACTGCTGGTTTAATTTGCCAGCTCTGCCTCATGCTGTTGAAGTCAGCATTATTTAGGTTTAATAATGTGATTTCATGTCCAGGTATCACCCCCTCAAAGGAATTTGATTTTTACCCTGCTATGATATATTTTTCCCAGTGGAGGCTTTGCTATGAGATACTGTAATTCATTAATCCTGCCATTACACAATACCAAATCTAAAATCTCCTCCCTCCTCGTTTGTACCTCAAAACATGGCTCTAGCAAACCATCCTGTATACATTTTATTAATTTACTCTGAAACATACCCTGACCAATTTAAAGTGTCCAATCTATATGATGATTAAAATTATTCATGACCATTACTGTACATTTTTCACAAGCCATCATTATATCTTGATCTGTCCTGCAGTGTAGACATTGTTAAGGAACTGTTAGTGATTTCTGCCCTTACTAGTTCATATCTTTCAAACTGATTTGACATTGTGTACTTCTGAGCCAATGTCATTCATCATCTGTACAATGACTCATCTCTAAAAATAAGGCTATCCCATCTCCATTTTCTTTCTGCCCGCTCTTCCAAAATGCCAAATACCCATGACATTCACTTTTCATCCTTGATCAATTTGCAACTCTGACTCTGAAATGGCTATCGGATCATTTTATTTCTATTTGTGCCATTGTCTATCTAGCTATGATTTTGACATGCATTCAGATTAATTTTCATTATTATTTATCCTTACTCTGGTTTTAAACACTGGAGTATTTTATCTGCACCTTCCTAATACATTCTGATTATCATTGACCCTGTCATTGCTGTGCACTATTCTCTTTTCTATTCTCTTGTCTTTTTTAAATATCCCCTCACCTGAACCTCTGTATCCAATTTAACATTTCTCCATCTTGATTCTACCCTTGAGTTTCTGTCCCCTTTTCAAAATAATTTAAACCCTATCCAATAGCACTAGCAATAAAGCCCTTGCAATGAAAATGGTGTTGTTCCCATTGAGATGTAACTCACTTGGATAGTAAAGATTTCAATTTCTGTCTCATAAATTGTCCCAATAACACAGGAATCTAAAGGCTGCCCTCCTACACAATAACTCCAATTGCACATTCATCTGTTCTGTCTTTCTATTTCCCACCAGTGATAATCTTTTTACTGACTCCTTAAACTCTGTCTTCTCTTTCCACCAATGTTGTGAGTATCAATGTGGCTATTCACCTTCCTCCATCACAATGCTCTACATGCTCACGTTCCTCCATCACAATGGTCTTGACCTGAAATGTCACACATTCCTTCCCTCCAGAGATGCTGCCTGTCCCGCTGAGTTATGGCCCTGTCCCATGGTACTAGTTCATTCCAAGAGCTCTCCCGAGTTTTTAAAAAATCAAACTCGTGTTAAACACAGAGAATGAATGTAGCGGGTTCATCGGAACTCGATGACGTCCTTTAGGGGCTAGTAACGCAAACGACAGGTACTCAGGAAGATGTGCTAATGGCAGGAAGCTTGGGAAGACTTGTGAAGATTTTTCAACATGTTGAAAAATGACATTTTCGTGGACATTTTTTTCAACATGTTGAAAAATGTCCACGAGAGCCCCGAGTACCAACGAGCGGCCATTACCGTAAATCCCCGAGTTTGAATCAGGAGAAGCTCCGGAGAGCTCTTGCAATGAACTCGTACCGTGGGACAGAGCCATAACTCCAGTTTTTTGTGTCTATCTCCCATTCACTGACATCTTTGATCCTGTCATCAAGAAGACAATTTAACATACTGAAGTCATATTCATGACCACAAAGATTCCTAACTAATGAATCTCCTGTCACAATTATACTCTCTCGCTTCCCCATTTTTTTAGTTTTTAGTTTAGTTTTGAGGTACAGTGCAGAAACAGGCCCTTGCATTCACCGAGTCCGCACCAGCCAGCGATCCCCGCACATTAACACTATCCTACACACACATTTTGGGGCAGTTTTTAAATTTATTCCAAGCCATTAACCTGCAAACCTGTATATCTTAGGTGGAAACCGAAGATCTTGGAGAAAATCCATGCGGTCACGGGGAGAATATAAAACTAGGCCCCAGGCAGCATATGTAGGGAGGATCGAACCCAGGTCTCTGGAGCTGCAAATGCTGTAAGGCAGCAACTCTACTGCTGTACCACCATGCTGCCCTTCTATGCAATTGAAGCACTCATGTTGTCACCTTCAACTTAGAGGAACTATCAACAAATGAGAGACTTTCATTGTGTCAGGGAAACTCGTGAACTACCTGCCTACTCTTCCTTGTCTGCCTGAAATACATGTTTTTATTGTCCAAATGGCCCAGTGCAGCGTGGAGAGCCAGCAAAATTGCATCCCTTGTTGATCTATTGTGGCAATAGTGGGCCTGGGCCCTTAAACAAGCAGGAGTGGATATGTACCATAACCAACCTTTCAAAGTATTTCATTACCACAGACATATTAATACCACCAGTTGGTAGTCAATGAAGCAAGTCACCTTGCTCTTCTTTGGCAGTGGTATTATTAATGTACTTTTACAGCAGGTGGGAATCTCAGACCTAAATAATGGGACCTGTTGCAGATTTTGCACAGTTTTTAAACAATGTTGCTGTTCTTTTAAATGTTTTTCTTGTCATCCTTGATTCCATAACCTATGTAATATCTGGTTAATATTTTCAGACAGCACGGTTCATAAGAAGGAAGTATTATAAGAAAATGGAAAGGAAAGAGAGGTCATATACTAAAGAAAATGGAATGTTACAAAATTAAAAATGAATGTATTTAATACTCAACTTAAGAGTTAACTTCAAGAAAAAAGCTAACAAATGTACAAAAATAATTATATCAGTTAAAATGACAATCAAAAATATTGATAGGACAATTGCCGAAGTGATTCACACTTTTTGCTGTTTTTTTTTTGACCAACTTATTGATTTGTAATGTTTCCTGGTTAAGCAAGATTTTGACATTAAACCTCTCACCCTTGCTTTCAAACCTCTGATCTTCTTCGTCACCCATTCCCTGTTAATATTCTTAAGTAGCAGTATGACCTCCTCACCAAATGTGAAATACACAAAATGTGCAGCCCTACAGGTAGGTCGCAGGCTTTCACCCTCATCCTTGCCTGTATCTTCCTCAGTCTTAAGACCTTTCAAATGATCCCCTTGCCTATAATGTTAACGTCTTGATCAATTATGAATTTACTCGGAGTAACTCCCTCACTTGTGAAAGCCATGAACTCTCAACCTTCCCATCTTTTTCCTGTCTTTAAAAGTACAATTTTGACCACAGCTTTGGCTGTGTGAGTTTATGTTTCTTGGCACACATGTTTATAATAAGCCTCTGTTTGAGCTCTTAGAATCAGTTGCTACATTAAAGGTGTTATCATGGTGCTTTCAATTGAGTGAGGTGTCAGAAATCTGGGTCATGGTGGGATATTGAAGGACAGGTCACAAAGACAGTGGATCAACAGAAATATCAAATGAGTGCTTTGCATTTATCTTCACTATTGAAAGTGACAGTCAGTTTCCTGCATTGAAAGATGATGTAAATAATAAAACTAGAAGCATTAAAAGAGCTGAACATGTTATTTCAGCTAGAATTAAGTACCTGATACAGATAAATCTTTTGGGCAGGATGATACTTGACTCAGAGAAGTCAGAAAGCTGAACACTTGCTTTATAAGACCCGATCTTGCACTTTCAGTAGCTCACCAGTCTCTGGGATGGCTCCAAAAGCTGCAAGGATGCTCGTGTCATTTTCATAATGAAACAGAAAATTTAATTTAGTTTTTTTTGTACTTACCTCACTGCTACATCAGGAAAGCCCAGAAATTGTGTGCTTTGATTTTCAATAAGTATTTAACAAAGTATTGTATAGTTCATTCAGAAAGTATTCAGACCCCTTCACTGTTCCCACACTTTGTTACGTACAACCTTATTTTAAAATGGATTTTTAAAAATGTTGTAATCATCAATCTACGCACAATAACCCAGGATGAAGAAGCAAAAACAGGTGTTTAGAAATTTTTGCAAAGTAATTAAAAAACAAAACTGAAATGTAACATTTACACAAGTATTCAGACCCTTTGAGCTCAAAATTCATAGAATCATAGAAAATAGGTGCAGGAGTAGGCCATTCGGCCCTTCGAGCCTGCACCGACATTCAATATGAAACTGGCTGATCATTCAAATCAGTATCCTGTACCTGCCTTTTCTCCATACCCCCTGATCCCTTTAGCCACAAGGGCCACATCTAACTCCCTCTTAAATATAGCCAAATAACTGGCCTCAACTACCTTCTGTGGCAGACAATTCCACAGACTCACCACTCTCTGTGTGAAAAATGATCTTCTCATCTCGGTCCTAAAAGACTTCCCCCTTATCCTTAAACTGTGACCCCTTGTTCTGGAGTTCCCCAACATCGCGAACAATCTTCCTGCATCTAGCCTGTCCAACCCCTAAAGAATTTTGTAAGTCTCTATAAGATCCCCCCTCAATCTCCTTAATTCCAGCGAATATAAGCCGAGTCTATCCAGTCTTTCTTCATATGGAAGTCCTGCCATCCCAGGAATCAGTCTGGTATTGAGCTTAGGTTCATCCTGTTTCCATTAATTACCCTTGAGATATTTCTACAACTTGATTGGATTCCACCAGTGGTAAATTAAATTGATTGGACATGATTTGGAAAGGCACACACCTGTTTATATAAGGTCCGCAGCTCCAATAGTTACCCCCAACTTAGCCAACCATGCTCCCCAACCTCCTAACATATTTTCTAGCCAATCAAAGAATGTATGTCCACAACCCACATGCTGCTCAAGCTTTTTTCTTAGATTCTTCAACTTATCCATTGCTTTAGTGAAAGACCCCTCTGGGCTAGAGTTGTTAGGTATAAAAGTACAGCAGTGTTCCCCAAACAGGACACACACACTTTTTCTGACCTCATTTACACCAGCCTCAGAGTCACTAGTGTCTCCAAAAACCTCACTTACTATCTGGCTAAAGCTCTGCTCTCCCCTTACGTCTTTGTCCTCCTGTTCACTTACCTCAGTGTTATTATCGAGCCATAAGCATGGGATAGCCCTCATGCAATAATTGAGATGGTACCATGTGGATTGACCTGCTACCCAAACAGCAATGGGCTAGACCCTAGCCACCATGAATGGTCCTTCCCTTCGTTGCGCATTCCACTTCCTTCGGAAGGCTCATATACAAACCTTGTCTCCGGGTTTAATGGGTCCTTCCTTCGTGTTCGTTTGCTTTTCCTGAGCATGAATGGACCAGTGTATCATAGTTAACTGTTGCATATACTGCTTACATTCTACCTCTAACTGCTCCAAACTTGGTCCCTTGTAGGGACCTTTCCATTTTGGCGCCGGCATGGGTCTGCCAGTGAGCATCTCATGTGGTGTCAAATGAGTTGATAAATTAGTTTACATACGACAGCTCATCAGTGCCAATGGCACGGCATCAATCCAATTCAACTTTGTAGTTGCACAAATGTTATTTAGCTTAGCCTTCAATGTCCCATTAATTATTTCCACCATGCACTGTGACTGAGGTTGGTTCACACACCTTTGTTTCACTCTCAGGGCCTGGAGCACCAGCTTGTCTACTCTCTGACTAAAAGCCGATCCATTGTTGGAGCTAATTTCTTTAGGTATACGAAACCTTGCGATTACTTCATTCATCAGAAACTTTAATCTTTCGAAGGTACTGCCTCCACAACATGCGAAATATATCGATCACTACTAGCATGTACCTTTTCCCTCTTACCGTCTTTATCATATCCACATAGACGATCACCAGGTGCCTAAATGGCCCTTCGGGCACAGGAATGTGACCTATAGGTGTTGTTATTCCATTTCAAATATTGTTTTGAGCACATACCTCACTCTGTGACAAAATGTGCTCTACCAAATCCTGTAAATAGTGTGACCAAAACCCAACCTTTTATACCTTTCTTATTACTTCCGTCATTGCGCAATGGTCTAACCCATGCACTTCTGAAATAAGAATGGTCAGTAATGGTGTTGGTGCTACCAACAATCCTTCAGTAGTCCACATGCCCTCCAAGTTCTGCTTAGCTCCCCTTTGTCTCCACATTGGTTAGTCTGCTAAGGTTGCCTTACCTTGCATTTCAATTATGTCCTCTGAGAGTTCCAGATCCAACCTTACCTGAGGTGCAATAACACCCAGATGCTGTTCTGACTGCTTAGTCTGCAGCGTGATTTCCCATCATAATCATTTCATTTCCCTTCTTATGTATCTGGCATTTAATGACAGCTATTCCCCTAGGCTTCATTTTTGCCCTTCCAGGTCTGTACTTTACTGATAATGTTGTATGGTGTCTCCGTTGCTTTTCTTAAAGCCTCTCTGTTTCCATACTGCCCCAAACAAGTGACAGACCCCATGTGCATATGCTGAGTCTGTATAAATATCAACTTTCTCACCTTCCGTCATGTCACATGCTGCTATTAAAGCCTTAATTTCTGCCAACTGAGCTGAGCAAGGTTGCGAGCAAGCTTCCAATTTAATTATCTTAAACCCTGATTGGTCCTGTTGCACCACTGCAAACTGGGCATGATTGCCATTATGATCCCTATAACAAGAACCATCCACAAACAAGACCTTTTTCTCTTCATCATTCAATGCCTCTGACTGTAAAACATTTCTCAGGCTTGTGTGTCTTGATTCAATATTTTCCTTGAGTCCTATTAATCATCCTAAATATTCTACCTGCTGCTTACAAAACTGCAGCTTCTTTCTGGATTCTTTATGACATTCACACGCCAGCCTTTCCAAGAGAGTTAAAGTGTCTCGTTCACATTGCTCCTCACTTGCGGATCAAACCAACAAATCATCCACATATAGTATTAATGTACTTTCTAAGGGTATGCTTTCCAAAAATGCCTTTAAAATCTGATTGAAAACATGGGGCAAGTGTTTAAATCCATGGGGGATCCTGGCATAGGTATATTGAGTACCCCCCTTATAGGTAAAATTAAACAAATACTAACCATGCTCTGCTAGGGGCACACTGAAAAACAGCAAACAAAGATCTACCACTGAAAAGTAAGCTGCCTCTGTTGGAGCATTAGTCAACAGTGTATGTGGATTTGGGAACGTCCGCTGGCCAATCTCTCACCACCTCTTTTACCGTCGCAGATCATATACTCATCTCTACTTTTTCAGCTGGTTCTCCAGATAGGCTGCTGGATTCTCTGTCTCCCCCAGTGGATCTCCCCTTTAATGCCTTGGGGTCCACCTTGAGCAGCTAACAGTGTCTGAGGGCCTGCCATACCCTCTGCCTGACTGAGTCAAATAGCTTGCCATTGACCATTGCGTTATCCACCGCATTTTTTATGCCAGCCATCTTCAAGAGTTCTGTCAGTTTAGTGGTTCCTATCACTTTCAACAACAGTGCCTTCAAATCTCCCATAGCCAATAACCATCCCGCGTTTCCTCCTCAAAGGCCCTAATCCATTTTCCTGCCCCATCATGAATATTGGGCAAGGTATTTTTAGCCATTCCAGGTCCTCAGTCCCCCAAGGGAAATACTGTGTCTGCCCATTCTTTTTAAAAGCAACGGCATCATTTTATTCCTCCGTTCCTGTTCCTCCTCTTCTACCTGTATGTCTTCCCATTCCAATCCCTCTGGGAGTGCCTTCTTTCTCATTATAAACTATATTTCTTGCTTCTCAGACATTCTAGCCTTCCTTTACGATTCTTTCACCTTTCTTTTAAAATCTTCCACTAAATCCTCATCCTTTATTTCCCTTGCACTTCCCTATCAATTCCCGATTCTGTTTCCTCCTCACTGCCTCGCCTCCTTCCATTGACCACTTGTCGATCAGTTTCCAGTCCTGTCTATCACTTTCCTTGCTTCCCCCTTCTGCTGAATAGGATGCCTCAAAATCCCTCTGGTTCCTCAGGTCCTGCAGCCTCCTGATATCCACTTCTAATTCCCTTATTTCCATCTCATCATCCCAACTTGCAACCTCTCGTTCTATCTCCACTATTCCCTTTACCAAGGAACACTGCTTTGTACCGTCCAGGCCTGGATAGGGAGGGGGATGCCCAGGGTCTCTCAAGCTTAGATATAAGATCAACTTTTTCCTTGGAGTTTCTTTCATGCTGCATTTCAGTTATCTCACCCTCTTCCTTTGTCATATTTACCACCTGGTATACTTTCCTTAACCTCTCTCTTTCTGTTCTAAAAAGCTTAAGTACATCTAACTCCTTTTCTTACTTCTTTTTTTAAATGTTTCTAACATATTTGAACCTATAATTCTTAATTAACACATCCATCTCATCACACATATTTATATCGAAAGTGCCTTCCTTGGGCCACTTCATCTCAATTTTTCCATTCTCTTTTCACATTTCTCAGAGTACTTTATAATGCCCTCTTTAGATACAGGGAACTTTTTACTGAGTAGTTTAGCTGCAGTTACCTCACTCATTGTATTAACTTGGTCAGTGCACTTTATCAATCAGTCCAGTTGAAGTCCTTATTCTTATTCCGTCCCATTCCTGTAGTTACTATACTATCCTCTACACTGCCTGTTTCTAAGAATTTCAGCAGGGAACCAGATCAACCTACTACAAAGGACCTCAGTGCCCTCAGGAGCTTCTTCAGGGGGTCAGTCTCAAAGGGTCTGACTAGTGCACTTTTCGCTCCCTATCTGATCTCGGTGAACCTGTGGCCATTGAAATCCTAGCTGGCTTGCCAAATGATAACGTTTGCATCTTAAAAAACAGACAAAATACAACAAATTAAAGTAAACCATATAAGCTTTCACTTTTTCCATCAAAACAGGAGTGGTCAGAGATGCTACAATCCAGAAAAATCCAGTGATACTTCTGGTTCCCAAAAATACCACTTTAATGAATAAAAAATCCTGGGGTCTTTTATACAAAAATAGTCACATATGCAGAATATCAGAGACAGTAGGTAATGTTCCATATTGTTGTTCTATGCCAGATCATGGCTATCCCATTGTCAGTTAGTTCCCCTTCCAGGTCTCTGATTGACCTTTTTCAAGCAGAAAGCATGTCTGAAAAAGTCATAAAATCTGGTCGTGTTCCAGCTAACAATGCAATAGTAATTAAATTATTTTCAGTTGTTCCAATCCATCTCCCCAATATTCACAATTTCAAATTCCTAGTATAAACATATACTAATAACAATTTCCCAAATTCACACTTTTTTAATATATTAGCTTATCCAATCTCATCTAACACATGGCCAGTGTGGCATTCAAGTCTCTTTTTGAACAATTCAAAAGATAAGAAATAGAAAGAAAACAAACTCAAAACAACAATAAGACAAAGCAAGCTCCATTTTTTCATCTCTCCTCTGTTGAAAGTTGAGAGAAAATAAAGAATGAACAGTTAATTTTCATTACCAACACATTTGCAAAGAACAAAGGAGCAGAGGATAGCTGTGTATGGCTCTCCCCCCCATACAATTGCAATTTCTTAAAGAGACACACACACTTCCTCTTAAAATACATGAGGCTCTACAAAGATTTATCACGTAAAAGAGCAAGCTCATTCAATGATATCCTATTTCATCTGGTGTAGGGTTAAATCATCACTCATCCAAAACTGGTTCCACAAACAAATAACAGTCTTCTCATTCTTACTGCAAAGAAATCATGATTCTCTTAATACTTTGATGTACCGTAATACCTTCATACATTATTCATAAATTCAGCAGATACTGAAGAACAGTCGCGATCCAAAATACATATTTAGACATTCTTATATCCCTCTCGACCCTCTCTCTCCCTCTTAGACGCTGCTCATAGCTTCAAAGTGTAAGCTACATTCCCTTTCTCCTTTTCCACATACACAATTTTTCTATCCAAGAGCAGTGCTGCCAGAGGCCCGTCAAAGAGTCAATGGCGCCGACCTCTCGGTTTCATTTTTTTCCATATTCAAAGGCGTCCCTTTGTAATTTCGAAACCTTCCCTTGTCTGACAAGCCCATTCTGTTTACTAGAATCTTTGGTTCTGTGGGGACTAGTATAAAGAATTTATGAGTTGCCATGTGTGCAGTACTATTAACTCAGGCATTCCCTTGGGGGACTGCTTTGTTGAGCCACTCATATAGATATTGCTCTGGGAGGACTGAGGCCTGCAGTGTGGGTATCATTTGTCTTAAGGTTGTGAAAGTCTTCTTGGTGAAGCGAGAGAGTTAAGTTAAAAAGGATTAATCTGCTAGGAATGGGTGGGCGGGTATAACTCACAGTCCAATTCACTGGTAGTCAGGATCCTGGGCGCAATGATTGGACATTGATCTAGATCATGATTAGTCAGACTCACTGTCATTCAAAGTCTTGTCACACCCAACACCCATCAATCTCCAAATACAAAGACACGCTCTGTCTTTTTCAGCAGAAACGAGCTCGCTGCTCTCTGTGCCAAAAGTTATTCAAAGTTCGAAGTCAAGTTTCTTCTCTGGGGCTCTGCGTTGTTTAACTCTCTCACTGCTAAATTCAATACCGCTTTGTCTTCCTCTGCTGCCCCAGCCCTTTCCCTTCTTCCCTTCCCTTCTCATCTGCCTTTTCAGTCTCCAAGTCGCTATCATTCAGTCTCCAAGTCCCCTTCCCCCCTCCCCCCCCCCCCACCCTTATGGGATCTTATATGGTCTACACTATTCCCAACTTTGTTCCTCATTCCCCACCGGATTTGTTCCTTCATCCCCCTCTTCTATAAACAGGGCTGCTATGTCAGACAAGGGGTCTCCTCCCGAGAATTTACCAGTACTGGGTTTGTTCTTAACCGCTATGTGCTTGTTTTCTGAACTCTTCTTATCAGTGCTTTCTTTTTCTGCCTTGGCCCTTACCATTTTGCAATTGTATGTCACCCAAAGTCCCTATTCTCTCTGACTTTACTTGTTCTGTCCATACAGACCCCTTATTCTTCCAGGGCGGTAGCCACAGAATTATTATCCTGCCTGTTCAGACCCCTTCTTCTAAGGGGGGTAGCCACAGGATGCTTTGTCCATTCAGACCCCTTTCTTCTCTAAGGGTGGTAGCCACAAGGTTCTATTCCTATCACACAAAATCTACTTTCTCAGATTAATTATTTTCTACTTACCCTACTACGCAGTCTTCTTGAATAATCCTCCATAGAATTATTTAGTGGCAGATTATTTGGGTTGGAGAGGCCCTCAGACCACCAAGACGCTTCTGTGTCCCCAGTTGCTTCCTGTTTACAACAGGTTATTAGTCCAAATGAAGCGGAAAACCGCCTATGTTTTTGCGGGACGCCACCCTTGTTCCGTTGTCCCTGGGAGCCACTGAGGGGCTGGGAAATGCAGGGGCTGGATGTCTTTATTGAATGAGCCTCTTTCTGACCCTGCTTGCTGCATCCATTTTGTTGTGGTTGCTGATACTTAAAATTTTCGGGTGACGAGGAGAATTCTTTAAGATGTTTAAACCTTTATTTGTAAATTAAGGCTGAAACACTCAAAGAACAAATTACTTGAGAGTTCACTTTCAAACAAAGTTGCCTCTTTTTATGGCATGTTTAACACTGTATATCCCACCCCCGGTGCATTTCCATACCCAATCACTTGCAGACATTCCGTTATCAATAACCAATCACTTGCAGACATTACGTTATTGATAACCAATCACTTCCTTTTATTTTTCTCCTCCGTCCCAGTTATTTTCCATTCCGAGTTTTAAATCACATGACTCCCCTTTCTTGCGCCCCTTATTTCTTGTAGCTCGGGCTTGATACAGAGTTACAACGGTCATATACTTGTCACATTTGATTTATGCTAAGTGCTAAGCTGGCAAAATCCAATGTTTACTTTCCTATCTTGGGCCTCCTTTATTGCTCTTAGTCATCTCAGCTAATGGTGTTACAAATGTACAAAGCTAGCTTCGCAGGGAGAAACCAAACACCTCACCCCTCCATTTATATACACAAAACACACAAAGGTGAGCACAAGCACAACTATCTTGCACAAATGTCTTATCTCAACATAAACATGCTAATCCAAACATGCAGAGCAAAGCTAAATCCAAACATGCAGAGCAAAGCTAATACAAATTATAATACATAAAGGATAATATTTAAGTATCTCAAGTATTACAAACACCAAGAATATAAAATATAAAGTTAATATATTATAAGCACAATGCAGGAGTGGCTTCATGACAAGTCTGTGAATGTCCTTGAGTGGTCCAGCAAGAGCCCGGACTTGAACCCGATCGAACATATCTGGAGGGACCTGTAAATAGCTGTGCATCAATGCTCCCCATCCAATCTGACAGAGCTTGAGAGGATCTGCAGAGAATAATGGGAGAAATTACCCAAATACAGATGTGCCAAGCTTGTAGCATCATACCCAAGAGGACTTGAGGCTGTAATCGTTGCCAAAGGTGCTTCAACAAAGTACTGAGTAAATGGTCTGAATACTAATGTAAATGTAATATTTCAGTTATTTCTTTTCAATTACTTTGCAAAAATTCTAAACACCTGTTTCAGTTGTTAATTATGGGGTACTGTGTGTAGATTTATGATTAAAAAATGAATTGATTCAATTTTAGAATAAGGCTGTATCGTAAAAAATGTGGAATAAGTGAAGGGGTCTGAATACTTTCTCAATGCACTGTATGTACGTATAAAATCATTAAAAATGGAAGCCTTTAATATTGGAAATATGTGAAGCTGTATTCAGAAATTGATTGCTTGTTATAAACAGATAGTTATTTCTGGATTTAGATGGTATGGGTAATGGCATTCTGCCAGCACTCCGAGCTAGGGTTGATAGTTTTTCTCAATTTTACTAAAGATCTGAGTGTGTTGCAAACATTTAGAATGAAAAAATAGAATCATAGAGCTGTCATAAATTTGGAAGGCCTTCCAGCCCATCAACCTTGAGCTGGTTTTTTGTGAAGCAATCCAGTCAGGCTGCAAATTATTTTTCTCTAATGTCTGTCCAAATACTTTTTCGAAAGTCCTGAGTGATTCTATTTGGACACACTTACAGGCAGTGAAATTTAAATCACAGCAATTCCCATCATGAAACATTTCTCAGTATTTCCCCAGCATCCTTTCAACTGGAGCTTCCTTGCACTTACAGTAACACTGTGTAATAATGGGGACAGTTCTCATATATATGATTTAAATCCTTCATGATCTTGTACATCTCCATGAACTATCTTCTTAACCTTATTTGGAGCAGCTTGATATTTCTACAGGAAATTTGTCAAATGGTGTTTCATGCTAAAGGGGGAACAATTAATGTATTCCTTTAAAATATTAAAAAATGAACTTTGACTATTCTGACATACAATTCAATTAATACAATTCACGCTGAATAGTAAGGAGATATTATTGTAAATTTGACACAATTTCTTCTTACAATTGCCACAAGCAAATTTGTGACCCATTCTCTGATCTGGGTGTCATGGTACACCAGTCATTGAAAGTAGGCTTGCAGGTTAAGTACAACCACATCATGAAGTACGCAGATGACACAACAGTGGTGGGCCTCATCAGGGACGACAATGAGCTGGCCTTCAGAGATGAGGTGAAACAACTGGTGGACTGGTGCAATACGAACAACCTGATCCTGAATGTCAAAAAAACAAAGGAGGTCATCGTCGACTTCAGGAAAAACCGGCACAGTCCCATACCACTTCACATCAGTGACATTGATGTGGAGGTGGTCAGTAACACTAAGTTCCTGGGGGTGCAGATCACTAACAGTCTGAACTGGTCGAATAACATCTCATCAACAGTTAAGAGAGCGCAGCAGCGGTTGCACTTTCTGCGCCGGATTAGAAGAACTCACCTCCCCCATCCCATCCTCACCACTTTCTACGGGGGCACCATAGAGAGTATTTTGACCAGCTGTATCTCTGTCTGGTTTGGGGACTGTAAAGCCTCTGACTGGAAGTCCGTGTGAGGACAGCGGAAAAAATCATCGGGACCTCTCTCCCCTCAATCGGGGATATCGCGACCAAACGTTGCGTGCCTAAGGCCAGCAGTATTATAAAAGACTCCACACATCTCCATCACGGACTGTTCACTCTGCTGCCCTTGGGCAAAAGATATCGCAGCATAAGGAGCAGAACATCAAGGTTCTGCAACAGCTTCTTCCCACGAGCCATCAGACTCCTGAATGCCATGTAATGGGCTGCCACCATTGTCTATTTATCCTTTTATCCTTTTTATCCATTTTATCCATGTTTATCCTTCTGTTAATTATCGTGTTGCACGGGGAGCCAAATGCAACGGAATTTCGTTTGGAACTGCATATATCAATGTAGTTCTAAATGACAATAAAGTTTGTTTGACTTTTGATTTTGGCTTGACTTGCAGGTGCAGCAGGCAGTGAAGAAAGTGAATGGTATGTTAGGATTCATAGCAAAAGGATTTGAGTACAGGAGCAGGGAGGTTCTACTGCAGTTGTACAGGGTCTTGGTGAGACCACACCTGGAGTTTTGCATACAGTTTCTCCAAATCTGAAGAAAGACATTCTTGCCATAGAGGGAGTTCACCAGACTGATTCCTGGGATGTCAGGACTTTCATATGAAGTCAGGCTGGATAGACTAGGCTTGGACTCGCTAGAATTTAGAAGATTGAGGGGGGATCTTATAGAAACTTACAAAATTCTTAAGGGGTTGGACAGGCTAGATGCAGGAAGACTGTTCCTAATGTTTGGGAAGTCCAGGACAAGGTGTCACAGTTTAAGGATAAGGGGGAAATCTTTTAGGACCGAGATGAGAAAAACATTTTTCACACAGAGAGTGATGAATCTCTGGAATTCTCTACCACAGAGGGTAGTTGAGGCCAGTTCATTGGCTATATTTAAGAGGGAGTTAGATGTGGCCCTTGTGGCTAAAGGGATCAGGGGGTATGGAGAGAAGGCAGGTACGGGATACTGAGTTGGATGATCAGCCATGATCATATTGAATGGCGGTGCAGACTTGATGGGCCGAATGGCCTACTCCTGCACCTATTTTCTATGTTTCTACATTTCTATGTTCAGAACTGTGAACCGTTCCCGTTATGTAACCCTCCTGTACAAATTATAGAAACATATACCATTATAAAAGGACTTGACAAGCTAGATGCAGGAAAATATTCCCATTGTTGGGGGAGTCCAGAACCAAGGGCCACAGTCCAAGAATAAATGTGAGGCCATTTAAAACTGAGATGAGAAAAACACTTTTTCACCCAGAGAGTTGTAAATTTGTGGAATTCTCTGCCACAGAGGCAGTAGAGGCCAATTCACTGGATGAATTTAAAGAGAGTTAGATAAATCTCTAGGGGCTAGCAGATTCAAGGGAATACGGGGAGAAGGCAGGCACGGGTTACTCATTGTGGATGATCAGCCATGATCACATTGAATGGCGGTGCTGGCTCGAAAGGCCAAATGGCCTCCTCCTGCATTTTTATTTCTTTGTTTCTATGTTTCTATGAATGCCATGTGCATCTAGGTCAATAGATTGTTATTAGAGCGTTAGGCGTTGCAATATTTATGTTCCATTTTAACCACAATTGATTGGATGACAATTTATTTTGGTGAAAATAACATGGTCTTAGGTCTTCATCTGTACACTTCTAACTTCCTGATCAGCCTTTGTGCTCTGAGGATTTTCTAAGTGTGCTCTGCCACTTCCAAAGCCGTCACCGAAGAATTATCGCCTACTTGAGTTAGGGTATAAATATTGCTTTTCACATTCCCTATTTAAATTCTCATCAGCCAACACATCAGTGATTGTGTTTCAGGTCTTATATTCATTCTTTTAATCTAACTGTGAAAGAGGAATTGCCCACCTTTGCACAATATGCTGCCTTTGGTAATATAGCTGATTTTGAGCTAAAACATTTTTTTTACCAATGTGAAAAACCTTCAATTAATGATTTGGTGGAACATTTTGATACCGAATACAATATAAAGACTATACATTTCTATGTTGGCTTAATTTTGTTTCTTTTTGTTGAAAGATAGGATAGAGGGGGAAAAAAAGATTTTCCTAGCTGTCATCCATCACATGGCTAATGACTGCTTCAAGGCCATAGCCTGAAGCATTGCACACTAATCTTTATTCCCAGGTGGTGTTGTAATGGACAAGAAGTACTTTAATGCTTAACTATATATCTTACACTTATCATGATGCTCTTGCCCTTTGGCCCATATCCAAGGAAAAAACTTCCCAAATAAACGATGAAAGTGGAAAACTTGTTGTCAAGACCTGCATTAATAAGAATTACTAGTTCAGGTACATTCTTTGGTTTCAGATAATTTACAAGTGTTTATATGTTTTCTCGTGTAAGCTACAGACCGTGTACATCCACCCATGCCACAATACATAACCAACAACGATCTGCCATCAGGAAGTCCAGAAGCCAGTTGCAGATGGAGGTTCCAAACCCAAGGTCCAGGGGTTTAGAGATGAGTTAATACCGTATTATTGTTCAGTTTAGTTTAGTTTAGTTTAGAGATACAGTGTGGAAACAGGCCCTTTGGTCCATTTAGTTCGCTCCGACCAATGATCACCCATTCACAATAATTCTATCCTACGAGGAAACCGGAGCACTTGGAGAAAATCCATGTGGTCACAGAGAGAACATACAATAGACAGCACCCATAGTCAGGATCGAACCAGGTTCTCTGGCGCTGTGAGGCGCCAACTCTACCACTGCGCTAATATTTTGAAGACTCAGCTGCAGCTAGTGATTAGCATTCTTATATAAATGTTCTTATTGTTAAGGTGATCTAACACTGAATGCAGTTGAAGAGAAATAGCATTCATAGCAAAATAATAAAGTGCATTATTTTTTTAAAGCTGTTTTAATACTCAGGATTATACACTGAAAAATTGCAGTATCTGAGACTATAAAAAGGACTAAAAGAAAAAGAAAAAAATAGACATGTTACAAATTTACCAGATATATAATCAGCAAGTAATGGTTCCTTCTGTATTTGAATATTTATTATAAACATCATTTAGGTTGCAGTTTGGGGGAAGTTTCATTGACAAAGAAATGCTGTTTGAAACTTCCCCACAAAGACTGCATGGATTTGCACAAAACATTTGACGCTTGTCTTCATTCTAAGCCATTCTGTTGGTAATACTTCCGTGATTATTTTATAGACGACCTAACAACCCAGTCACATTGCACTGACTGCTCAATCAACGATGAACACAAGACAATGTGAACGTCTACATCAAATACAATTCACGTTTTCATCAATTTCAGTGAAAGTGCAGAATGTAAACTAAATCTCTTCAAGAAAGATCTGTGGAAGACTTATACATGAATAGAGATAGGTTTGTCAGCGTTTTATTGTCAATTGTAATACCATTTCCTTTCTGCTGACATGGTTTCTTACAACTTCCTAGAATTATCTGAAGGAATAGTTGATTTCAGACTGACATAAGTCCTGCCAGAACAATACTTCAATAGTTATGCTGACAAGCTAACTTAAAAATAATATTTTGCCAAACATTTCACAGCCCTGTAAACTGAGCATTTAGAGGTTAACTGGAGAGTGGTTGGAGTCAAACAACATTTGAATTTCTTTTGAACATTGTTGAACTCATCATGCACAGGGCATATACTGTAAGTCTAGTTTCCGTACACCTCCCTTTCATATCACCATTGAAGCCACACAACATTGCTGTATACCACAGCTTTGTTCAATCACTTGGTTTTGAGGGGCAAATACTGATCTATGAATTGAGTAATCTATTACCCACAATTAAAAAGTTTAAAGAAACTGGGACTCTTTTGATTTAAACATTGAAGCAAAATTAGTTGGTGTTGCTTATTGTCAAATTTTGTTTACAAATTCTAAGGTTTTACTGTGGGATTCTTGCCAAGAAATTGGATCATGTTTTTTTGCATTTTGCATAATTCAATTTCAATGGAAAATCTAACATAAAAGAAAATTAGGGACTTTCTGAAAACAGCTTGAACCATTAATTTTTCTCCATTTGTTTTGTGCATCTATTCCATCAAAGCATGAAATAATCTAGACGTAAATAGGTTTCCAATGTCAGTGCCGTGCAGGATATACCCAAAAACCACGTCAGTGATTATGATCCAAGTGTTCTACGCAATTGTTCATAGTTTTGCACAAGCGTAGTTTCATTTCTCTCAATACATTGGTTCAATGTTGCAGATATGAGAACAGTGAAATACCTTTAAATAGTCCATTAATCTCTCTTAGCCATATATGGCATTGCTGTTGAGTGATCATCCAATGCACTCCTCCAAACACCAATGCACTCCTCCAATACCCCTTTCTGACTTCCTTCACAACTAATACGTCCCTGGCACCACTTCTCTTTGAGTCCCCAGCCATTTCCACATAAAGCAAGAAATACTGCAAACACTCAGCAAATCAGGCATTGTTTGTGGTGAATGAACCAGAATAAGCGAGTTTGGTATTCTGACTGCGCATGTCCAGGTCATAGGTCACTCGCGATAAACATTCTCAGCAGCTGTGCTGCTGCATGTATACAGACCAGCGTTTCATCCATAGTCAGGATCGAACCCGGGCCTCTGGTGCTGCAAGCGCTGTTGAATTGCAACTGGACCATCCCTGTCCCCCCCCCCCCCCCCCCGAGTGTCCCATCCCTGCCTGGGGACGGCCGGAGATGTCCGGGGTGACCCAGGACTGACGGGACACCGGCTTACAGCCAGCGAGGAGAAGAAGCACTAACTCCAGCTCATATCTGCCTGTCCCGCCTGGTTACCCGACAACCCTGGACTGACGGGACACCGGCCAGGAGCAGTGGAGGCCCAGGCTTGCAGTCAGTGCAGAGAAGTAGTGCTAACTCCACTGCTCCGTACCGGTGTCCCGTCAGTCCAGGGCTGTCGGTCAACCCAGCAGGGCAGGCAGAGTTGAGCTGGAGTAAGCGCTTCTTCTCCGCTGTAAGCCTGGACCACCACTGGCGGAGAGTGGTGAATCTGTGGAATTTTTGCCACAGAAGGCTGTTTGGATATTTTTAAGGTGGATATAGATAGATTCTTGATTAGTACAGGTGTCAGGGTTTATGTGGAGAAGGCAGGAGAATGGGGTTAGGAGGGAGAGATAGATCAGCCATGAATGGGCCAAATAGCCTAATTCAGCTCCTATCACTTATGACCTTAGATTAATATACCGGGTGGCGCCAGCAATGGCTGCCTCGCCAACTGTCTGTCTGTCCTTTCCTTCTTTGCGTTTTAATTGTATATGTTAAATCTATGTTTTTCGTGTTTAGCTTGTTTTATGGGGGGGTGGTGGGGTAGTTGGATGAAACTTTTTCTAATTTCTCAACTCGACGGAGATGCGATTTTCTTTAGTGTATTGTAGCTCCGTCCGCACTGCGGCCTAACATCGAGGAGTTGGCAGCCTTTGCCGGACACCGATTTTGAGAGCTCCACCACGGCCGCCTGTGGACTTACCATCGCGGAGCTCACGATCCCTTTGCTGGGGGTCGATCCCGAAGCTCCAACCGTGGGTGGAGCTTACAGACTTAACATCACGGAGCCAGCAGTCTCTGGTCAGAGACCGACTTCGGGAACTCCAAGCCATGGGAGTATCGACCACCCTGATGCAGGAGTGTTGATCGCCCTGATGCAGGAGTTTCGATCGCCCCGACACAGGGGCTTCGACTGCTGTCTGCGGGAGCTTCGATCGACCTGACAGATAGTTCAACTGCCCCGACCGTGGGTGAATAAAGAGGATATGACTTTTTGCCTTCCATCACAGTGAGGAATGAGGGGGAATCTGCTGTGATAGATGTTTATGTTAACTTTTATGTAGTTGTGCGTCGTGTTGTTTTTTTTTGGATAGCTGTATGATAATTCACATATTACTGTACCTTAATTGGTAACGTGACAATAAAAGACCTTTGAAACATTAGAGACCGTTGAATGTGTTCTAGGGTAAGAAGCATCAAAACAGTCAACAACATAAAGGGTAGATTAAGGGATGAAATAAGCATTGTTCCAAGTAATTCAAAAGATTAATGCATAGCTTGGACCCTTGCAGTTTCCTGAAGCTACTTTCTGAAATAAGACTTTGGACTTTAGACATACAGTGTCTAAGTGCCCTTTGGCCCACTGTGTCTGTTTCAGTCAGCGATCAAGCAGCACATTAATCTACGCACACTAGGGATAATTTTACAACTTGCTGAAGCCAATTAACCAAATAAAACAATTAAACTGCAACCTGAACGTCTCTGGAGTGTGGGAGGCAAACTAAAGCATATGGAGAAAACCTACAGGGCACAGGGAGAAGGTACAAACTCTGTACAGACAGCACTCATAGTCAGGATTGAAGCCGGGTCTCTGGTGCTGTAACTCTACCATTGCGCCATTCTTCTGCCCTGATATGGGGAAAGTCAATGGAAAGGTAGTTTTGCCCTGGTAACAGTGAGCCAGTTTGGGACCAGGAAATGGAAAATAGTAATTGTGGCACAGAGGATCATACATGTCAGGAATTAATTGAGGAGGGAGAGGGAGGGTGTTAACTTTCTCCTAGTTTTCCATCAAGCCAAAATTCTAACTCCATATACACTACCAGACCTGCTGACTATTTCCATCAGTTTAGGTTTTAATTCATATCAGCTTCTGACCATATTCAAAACCACCCCCATCACCCCAACCCCGCTGCTGCCATTGGACCTCTATTACTGATAACCAACTATCTGCATCATCACCATTTCCATCCTGCAAGCATACTTCTCTACTTTCATCTTACCCCAAATTTATTCAATGATGTCTTGTTTTTCAAGTGCTGCTGGTGAATGTTGCATTAGAGCATGGTGCAAAACAAATACTGGTTGACAGAAAACCAATAATTTATCATGTCTTTATTTCCGATTTTATATTTCATCATGACAGAGAAGGCTACTTAGCCCATTGAATTTTAGGTGGTTCTTGGAGCTACCCCATCAATTTAATTTATCTAGTTACTAATCAACTCCTCCCTAGATTTCAATAGACAATCGACAATAGATGCAGGAGTAGGCCATTCAGCTCTTCGAGCCAGCACCCACCATTCACTGTGATCATGGCTGATCATCCACAATCAGTACCCCGTTCCAGCCTTCTCCCCATATCCCTTGACTCTGCTATCTTTAAGAGCTCTATCTAAATCTCTCTTGAAAGCATCCAGAGAATCGGCCTCCACTGCCTTCTGAGGCAGAGAATTCCACAGATTCCTCCCTCCATCTATGCTACCGGTAAATTACAGTCACTAATTAACCTATTAATCTGCATGTCTTTGGAGCACCCAGACAAACACATTTGGTCACATGAACACTCCACACATGTGATATCAATTTCTGGTGGCCCTCTGAGGCAGCTGCACTACCTGCCGCCAGCTGCATCACCCTTCAAATTTTCAATTTATAGACATTTGCTGACAAGATGTGTGTTTTTAAACAGTGCTACAACAGTTTACATTTTTTTCTTGAGTTAAGGCATTCAACAGAACTCAAAATTAATGAAACGTTTCTAAGAAAAAGAAAACACTTGCACATGAAGGCTCAATCCACCAAATAAGAAGCATATGATTAAAATTAATTTGTTCTTTATTCTTTACTTTCATGTTTTTTTCTGTGGTTTTAATTTGTTTTCAGTATTAAAGATAACTCATGCCAAATCCCTTTGCTTTTTTTAGGTTGGAAGAGTTTGAAAATTGGCATGGAGCATTTATGCAAAATTAGTTGCTTGTTGGTAGTGAATTCTCTGAAAATATGAAGCCATTCAGGGAATGTGAATAAACATTCTTCAGAGTCTCTATTATCTATTCTATTGTTATACTCTTTCAGATGATATCAGCATTCTCTCATTTACTAAAGTGTTTCATGGAGAGGGACAACGTTTATTTTTTTAACTGGTTGGTTGAAGCGATAAGAGATTTTCCATAACTCACTCACTCCGTGTCAGGTGAAATGGCGACACTAGACTGTGGTCTAGACTGTGGTCTAGGCTGTAGACATATACTGTACTGAAATTGAGTAATCTTCTTGTCGAAGAAATATGATGTGTGTATGTGAACAGAATAAAGAGGAATTTGTCCAGAATCACCTTTATTAGCTATTTCTTACATTATCAGACCTACAGAAGAAAATGGGACCATTGTTTTCCCCTTCATAGTGTCTGGCAGCTGTTTTAAGGATCTGTACAATTGGCCTCATGGCCTTTCAAGAGTCCTGAAAATTGTTTTTCCCCCCCAAGTCATTTCACCAAATTCTCAGAACATGTGCAATTTTCTTTCTCAAAGTTATAGTTCCAATCATTGTAACATTGTTATATTTTGTAGGTTCTATGTAGAGAAGGCCAATTCACACACGCATATGGTGCTTCACATATAAAATAATGATTGACAATTTGATTGGTGGGACACTGGAAATTAAAGTCCTCAAGAAAACTTAAGTTGTAAATATTATGGGCCTGTACCACTTAGGCAACTTTTTAGGCCATGCAGGAGACTCTACGCTTGCCACATGGTTGCCACATGTTCGCTGGTGGTCTCTGGTGAGTCTCCTTCATGGTCGCAAGGAGTTCCTGCATTCTGGGAACTAGTTGCAGCCTCAGTATGGTCGCCGCAAATTCTTCAACATGTTGAAACATTTTCTGCAAACAGAAATTGGTCGCCTTGGAGATAATCGATAATCCTGTAGTCGTAGGTGCAGTCAGTTGTAGTGGGGTTGCCATGTAGTTGTAGGTAGTCGAGGTAGTCATAGGTAGTTTTAGTTAATCGCCTTTGCTGACTGGTAATTTTCATTGGCCCATTGGGGAAAAAAAAAGTAAGCAGTAGTTTTCAGCACCAAGGATAGCCAACTGGTAATGTTAAATATCCCCCGAACTTCACAGCTGTGTATCTCTGGCTTATTAAAAGTTGTCTCCTCTCCTTCTCCCCCGTTCTCCCCCCCCCCACCCCCCCCCCGCCCCCCTCCCTCCCTCTTTTAAAGGAATTACCGTACACTGTGCTAGCCATCTTAATTACAGTGCCAACCTTAATGTGTGTGTCTATATCACCTTAGCTTTGCACCGTATGAATTTCAAACAGTGCTCCCTCGGCTTGCCCTGGCCCCTGACTTTGCAATGTGTTTGTGTGTGTGTGTGTTCCACTCTGACACTCGCCGTTTCAGTTCCCGGTTTTTCAGGCGACTGCCGGCAACTTGACAGTCGCTGGCAGTCCGCTGAAAAATTGCCTAACTGGGACAGGCCCACTAGGGAAATTAATTTGAAAGGAAATGATGTGTTAAAAAGTGAGACTTTGAAAAATAAATATTTCAACACTTACCCTGATAAGAAATTTAGATCAAAATTTACTATGATAATATTAAAAAAATCTTACAAATTTGTTGTATTAGAGTTATGCTTTTGGTTATCCGGCACAATTTTGTAAGGATGTCTCTGTAAGCATATCCTTTTATGTTAATTTAATTTGAAAGACTGTATTGAGTTATTATATTTATATTCATATCATGAGTTTATATTTACCAACTGCAGCTGGTATAAAGCTAAAGGGCTGGGGTGTCAAAGGATTTGAAATAAGCACAAGATAGTGGTTCTGAGGTAAAAGACCAAGTCATTATTGAATGGTGTAGCGGGCATGACGGGCTTAACAGCCTAATCAGGCTTCCATTTCTTATGTTTTTAAACAAACCTCTGCCCCCCCTCCCACAACTCCCTACCTCCCCACCCCCTCCCCCCACCCTCTCAGCTCCTATGACTATTGTGGATAGGAAGGTGTTCAGAGAGATATGGGCCATATGCACACAAATGGGACTACCCAAGAATGTCAGCTTGGTCAACATAGACAATTTTGGCCAAAGGGACTGGATCCATGTTGTACAGCTCTATGACCCTATAACCAAACATTTATGCCATCTGGGAGTGGACCAGGAATACAGATGCACAGGCACCTGACTTTTGACGCATTGCTGATTTCCACATTGCAATATGCAATGCAGGTTAGGATCAAACTAACCAGTTTTGCTCTATTGTGAGTAATATTCTGTAACCTGGTACATTAGTTTGGCCAACATTGAAGTGATTCTACTGGCTTTCTGCCTTCTAAAATGAATAGACCTTTCTCTTTATCTGTCATCCAAGTTCTCTTGTAGCTAATTTAAATACATTTGAATAAAAGCCACTCACAATTCATAGTTTACTCATAAGCCAGCACATAGTTGGAGTTAAAGCCAAATTGAGAATATATAGGCAAATGTTGCAGATGCAAGAAATATGTTATAAAATGTCAAGTAGTCTTCATGAAGAGAGCTAATACTCGAGTCAATGACCTCACACCCAAGTTTGGTCCCAATCCAGCTCTTTCGCAGAATAGTTTTTAAAATGGTTAGGATAATGAATGAAGCACTGTATAAATTATGCGTACTTAAAGTTACAGTTACAATTATATACACTGCAAAAATGGAATGGAATGTTTATTGTATTTAATCATTTGTATATTTTCCCCTTACATTTGACTTCCCAGTGCAGCACCTCACACTTGCTCAGATTAAACTCCATTTGCCATTTCTCCACCCATTTCTGTAGCTGATCTATATTTTACTTTGGAGTCACGTGAGTGACTTCGTGAAGACCCCGCCAGGCACGCATGCGCGACATATCGTCGACCGCATGCGAGCAACAGGCAGGGAGGAGCGTTGCTCCTCTACTGCAGGGACCTGCAGGTAAGGAAAAAACTAACCTGCAGTCTTTTTCTTTCATGTGACCCTGTCGCAGGGTCTCGAGGTGGCCTCGCATCTGACTGCCGCGGCAGTCAGCGGCGGTACCAACAGTCTGGAGTCGGGCAGCCCATTGGCCAGGAAGGTCCGGGCTCACACACTCGCCGGCGGAGGATGGCAGAGGCAGCCCGACTCTACACCACAGCCTGCAGGGGACGCCACTTCCTGGCGGCATGCATAAAGGAGTGCAGCTTGCAGGCTCGCCGTAAGAAGTTAGCAACGGCAGAGCGGCAGCCCCGACTCTACACCGCAGCCCGCAGGGGACACCGCGGGCTGGCAGCGTGCATGTGGGAGTGGGGCTTGCAGGCTCGCCGTGCGCAGCAAACGGCGGCAGAGCAGCAGCCCAACTGTACACCACAGCTCACAGGGGACACCGCGGGCTGGTGGCGTGCATGAAGGAGTGGGGCTTGCAGGCTCGCCGTATGAAGCAAGCGAAGGCAGAGCAGCAGCCCGACTCTACACCGCAGTCTGCAGGGGACACTGCGGGCTGCTGGCATTCAAGAAGGAGGGGGCTTGCAAACAAAGGCAGAGTGGCAGCCCGACTCTACACCGCAGCCGCAGGGATACTGTGGCCTGTCTGCATTAAAGGGAATGGTGTTCTCCAATCAGTTTAAGTGAGTGGCTAGAGGCAACCCAGAAATGCCAGTGCCTCTCCTGCATGGATTGAGGGACTGTGCCCACACTCAGGCAAAGACAGCTGCCATGCTACTCCAGGGAATGTGTTGTCTTCAAGAAGTTGAGACTGCCAGCACATAAAGTTATTAAGTACTGAGAGGCTGGTCATCATTGGAGCTGGGGGAGAGTGTGCTCCTCCACTGGACACTTCTTAAAGACGCTCAGGTAAGATACTAACCTTGAACAGCTAAGCTTCTGTACTAGAGTTTGCTTACAGATGGATGGAGACCAGAATGAAGGCAGTGAAGCATGCCTCCAAGGGCCATGCCACTTCAGATGGGAGTCAGCGGCCACCATTCCAGGAGCTGCTCATAACACCGGCAGTACCCGCTTTGTGGACCGGGATAAGAACACGGAGATCGGGGAGCCCTGAGCAGCCAGGACCCGTCTCTCCACCACGGCTGACCATGGGGCCGCAAAGTGGTGGAGCACCACACGGGAGCAGGGTAGGCAAGACCCTGACTCCCTACCACTATCACCTAAGCATAGCGACAGTGGAGCAAAGGTGCGTAAACATGTGACCCGCTCGGCAGCTCGTTCTGTCTCCCCTACTATGCAGGTCACCAGCGCAGGGGGAGAGCTGCGCACAGGTCATGCCCCGCTGCAGCGGGAGGCATTGACATACCACTGGGGGTAACCTGCTAGATTGCGGGCCGGTGATGGATCTGTTGGAAGTCGGGGAGCCCTGCAGGAGCAGAAGGTATCGGCGTTCCACCGGAACAGGCTGCCGGAGCGCAGACTGGTGGCAGCAGTTTTCGGTCAGGCACCCCCGTTGCGACGGGTACAGCCAACTATGCGCCGTCACAGACCCGTGTGGTCAAGGGTAATGGCAAGCCTGCACGGACAGTGGAGCCGGGCATGGGAATCGGTACCGATTCCTTCCCTCTGCCTTCCCACCAGGCAGAGGTGCCGCTTATGTCCAAACGACGGCGGACTAGCAGTATGTCCGTGCGAGAGTCGTACAGCCCCGCCAGAAGACCATCAAGAACATATCCGCCACCAGCTCCCCAACAGCAGAAGCCTTGCTTAGGGCAGGGCCAGCATAGACTACCTCACCACACACCAGCTGCAGGAACAGGGATTTACCGAGGCGATCGAGCAGCACCCAGCAACGACGGAACACCAGAAACCAGAACGTCAGTCCCGCCGGTAACCATGGAGGTAAAGGGGTCTGGTTCTCTTGGAAGTACTGCATGCATAACCTCACAAGTAGGAGGGAGGTTACATACATTCTGGGGCTCTGTTTGTCACTATTCCAGGGAACAGAGCAATAGACAGAATAGATGCATGTAACAGCCTTACTTGCGCCAGGGAACTGACTTTAGACATGCTGCTAAGGTAACTGGTAAACTTGTAGCTACATTCCAGCCACATAATTTGGGCCGTTACGCTATAAAAGCTTGGGGAAAAGCAAAAATGTCGGCATTAAAAGCGAATGCTAGACATTTACGAGCCTATGCAGCTGTCAATCGAAGCATAAATTGAGCTACAATGGTAGATTAGCAGTGGTTGTGATTATTAAATCCCATCATTACATCAAGCCCATTAGTCGCATTACAAACCGACGCAAGTGCCAAGGGCTGGGGAACTACCAACACCATTCCAGTTGGGGCAGTAAGGGGATTTGCATGAATCTACTTCTCTTCAATCACAAGGAATAAACTGTTTAGAAATGCTGACAGCATGTCAAGGGCTGCGGGCTTAATGCACGAATCTGCAGCATACGTATGTTCGTTTTCAAAATGATATCACTGAGGTGGCATATTTAAACCTTATGGGTAGTGTCAAGTCAATATCTAGTGATGAATTGGAAACATTAATTTTGCTCTGGTGGATTGAAATAAATATTTGGGTTCAGCTATGTACCTTCTGGTTAAGTTCAATATAGTGGCGGACACCAGGTCACAAGTATTTAATGATGACATCAAGTGGATTTGAACCTCCAAATATCTGCTAAAATTATAACCTAATATGGAACATCAGTTATCGACCTCCGTGTGTCCAGGTTGAGCCATTGGATACCAACATATGTCTCTTGAGAACCAGATCCGGGGCAGTGGCGATGGACGCGTTCAAACTACATTGGGGGAGGGGGGGGGAAATGCGTTTTTCTATGCTTTCCCATTCTGCTTCATCAGACAGGTGCTGCAGGAAATGCAACCAGGCTCTGCAACATAAAGGACCATGGATGTCAAACATTGTGCAGAGAGAATACACTAGGAAGCAGTACCTCACCTACATAAGGATATGGGAGGTTTCTGTAGTCGGACCTAGACCATTTACATATCTGCTACGATCTCCAAGGTGCTGGAATCCTCATGGGTCATCATTATGATGAGTTCCTCATTTTCAGTGCTGTATACAGTGCCAGGAGTGCACTGTCATCCTATCTCGAGATTGGAGTGGGATCTCACCAGCTGCTATCCAAACTATGAGGGGTATGGTCTATCCCTCCCCAAACATGATATTATATTACCTGAGATTGGAGGTAGTATTGACCCTACTCAGGAGCTGGTCGCCTATGAAGGATTTTACAACTGGACTTACTCACCTTCAAAGTGCTTATGGTAATGGCACTGAACACAGCACAATGGGTCAAGACTATATGGGAATTAAACCTGGATAGAATGACCAGCCCATAATAAAGTAACTTCTTTATAGAAGAGTTGCTTAAACGACACAGACCTGGGACTACAGGTCTGCAAATGGACATCGGGTATATGGAGACTGGTCTCTTTCAGCCATGGAAACGCACATCACAGGGTGATCGTGCAGACTATCTCCAGATTACTCAAGGTAGTATTTGGTGCAGCAGGTAAGACACTAACATTTTAAATGTCATTTTACCAGGGCTGCATCCACATCAATGGCAAGGACCATGGTGTAGCGGCACCATACGTGGCGAATAAAGAATAGACATCAAGTTGGTGCAAGTGGTTCTTTATTCTGTTGTCACACATATAGTGGGTGCGCTAACTATATGTAGGGTTGTTGTAGCTGAGCGAGGTTGTTCCCTCGGGCTCAGCTACCGGTAGAAACTCCTGGTGGGTCTCGTGGTGAGAGAGCTTATGTACCAGGACACTCCCTCTGCCCATGACGTCGTGTGCCCGCCCTCTCCTGACGAGGGTTCGAGCTTATGTGGCCTATGTTTATGCTGACGCCACAGGACCCCCCCCCAGAACAGGAGGAAGGAATAGCTTGGTCAAGGGAGGCTCCTGCATGTAGGTCTGGGACACCCCGGACGTGGGTCGGGACGGAGGGCTCCACGGGCGCAGTTGACGCTCTGCGTGGGCGATCCCGATGTACCGAGGGGTGCGAGGAGACCGATGCAGAAGCCGCCGGACAGAAGAGGTCTGGGACACCCCGGGCGTGGGTCGGGACGGTGCTCTACACGGGCGCAGTTGACGCTCTGCGTGTGAGATCCCGATGTACCGAGGGGTGCGACGAGACTGAAGAGACACGGTTGCATCTCCTTGACCAGCTAAGGGAGAGTGTCCTGTGACACACGGCCCCCAAAAACGATGGGGGGAAAACCAGATTAGATTAGATTAGATTAGATTACCTTTATTGTCATTCAGACCTTCCGGTCTGAACGAAATTTCGTTGCCTGCAGTCATACAAAAATTCAAAATAACTTAAAAATAACAAAAACACACAAATTTAACATCCATCACAGTGAGTTCAGCAAACACCTCCTCACTGTGGTGAAAGGCAAAAGTCTTAGTCTTTGTCTCCTTCCCTCCTTGTACTCCCTCTGCGCTGAGGCGATCCAGGCCTCTGGTGTATTGTCCCTGCCGGGTGTTGGTACCGCTGACGCCGCCGGAACGCCGGAAAACCAAATACAATATACAAACTAATTGCAGTGCACACAAAAAAAATCAGTTAGAAAAAAAAAAATAATAATAATTAGTGTTCAGTGTCTAAAATTCAAATTGTCCAGTGTTCATCGTGCAGCCACAACGTCCAGCTGGAAGGTGGCGCTGTGGACAGTGGTGAGGCTGCAGTGACGGCATCCGGCCGGAAGGTGGCGCTGTGGATGACGGTGAGGTTGCAGTGACAGCAGCCGAACTGACGGTGGCGCTGTTGCTGGCAGTGAAGCTCAGGGACGGCATCCGGCCGGAAGGTGGCGCTGTGGATGACGGTGAGACTGCAGTGACAGCAGCCGAACTGACGGTGGCGCTGTTGCTGGCAGTGAAGCTGCAGGGACGGCATCCGGCCAGAAGGTGGCGCTGTAGACGGCGGCCAGGTAAGTTCGTAGTGCAGTTCCGGCCGGCGGCGGCCATGTTTGTAGTCGGAAGCCGCCCGTTTCAAGATGGCGCGGCGGCCATTTTGCCGGCCGGGTGAAGAGGAATCACCTGGTGACTGGAGGCCGGCGAGGAGCTGAAGGGCGGCTTCGGCGGCCGCCTCAGGTAAGCCCACTTTTTCAGGTGCAGCGGTCGGCGGGGCCAGGCGTGGTGCAGGGCCTGGAGACGTGGTGAGGCCTGGAGCCGGGTCCGGTGCAGGGCCTGGGGACGCGGTGAGGCCTGGAGCCGGATCCGGTGCAGGGGCTGGAGCCGCGGTGAGGCCTGGAGCGGTGCTGGGGCCTGGAGACGCGGTGAGGCCTGGCGCGGTGCTGGGCCTGGAGACGCGGTGAGGCCTGGCGCAGTGCTGGGGCCTGGAGACGCGGTGAGGCCTGGAGCGGTGCTGGGGCCTGGAGATGTGGTGAGGCCTGGAGCGGTGCTGGAGCCTGGAGACCCAGTGAGGCCTGGAGCGGTGCTGGGGCCTGGAGACGCGGTGAGGCCTGGAGCAGTGTCCCCGGTTAGTTGCATTCCGGTGCCAGGCCCGGAGCCGAGGTCCGTTGTCGGGAGCGGGAGAGTGGCAGGTACTCACTCTGGGCAGAGGGCCGTCGGGCGTGTGTCGGGGCTGCCGTGGGCAGGAGGCTGCAATGCTCGCAGCTCCTGCAGCAGCTGGTGGGGCAGCGGCGACATACCTCACTGCAGGGCCTGGTTGACGGCAGCGTAGTTCTGCAGGGCTGGGCAGCCGGCTGCAGACATCAGGTCTCCCGAGGCTGCGTCTTCAGGTGAGTCCAAATTTAAATTCGGACAGTCGGGGGTCACCAATGTAGCGGTACCATACGTGGCGAATAAAGAATAGACATCAAGTTGGTGCAAGTGGTTCTTTATTCTGTTGTCACACATATAGTGGGTGCGCTAACTATATGTAGGGTTGTTGTAGCTGAGCGAGGTTGTTCCCTCGGGCTCAGCTACCGGTAGAAACTCCTGGTGGGTCTCGTGGTGAGAGAGCTTATGTACCAGGACACTCCCTCTGCCCATGACGTCGTGTGCCCGCCCTCTCCTGACGAGGGTTCGAGCTTATGTGGCCTATGTTTATGCTGACGCCACAATGGCGGTGTTCATGGATTATGGCCTCGCAATAGCGAGCTGGGCCAGAGAATCTACATTTCAGCGGTTTTATAACTGACTTATAACTGCTCCCGCAACGTTGGCGGATTCAGTTTTAAGTGCTGTTCCCTAAACGTTTGTCCCCGAGTTCAGGGGGTTATTGTTATATTAACAAATGTTATTATTTTTCAGCTTGTTCAAGTCTGAAATATGTTAACATACTTCCTCCATCAAAATTACGGCAGTGTGTGAGCATGGGCGTGGTCCAGGGCATGTAATCACAGAGCTTTGAAATCTTCACAAAGTCACTCATGTGACTCCGAAGTAAAATAGTAAGATTAAACAAGAACTTACCAGTTAGAAGTTTGATCTTTATTTTATGAGGAGTTATGATGAGGGATTTCGTGCCCTCCGCTCCCAACCCTCTATCATAATTTCAACTGGTATGTTAGTTCTCTTAAATCTTACTATCTTCAGTCATTGTTGTTATCTGTGATTCCACACCGCTGCTTTGAAGAATGTCGCGCATGCGTGCTTGGCGGGGTCTTCACGAAATCCCTCATCGTAACTCCTCATAAAATAAAGATCAAACTTCAAACTGGTAAGTTCTTGTTTAATCTTACTATTTTTCTGTATACTATGACACCATTCCTCACAGTCTGTAACCCTAGCAATCTTAGTGACATCTGCAAACGTACTAGCCAACCTGGCTACATTTACATCCAAGTCATTTAAATATACATTACAAACAGTAGCAATCCCAGCACAGATCCCTGCAGAACCCCACTCATTGCAAACCGGTACTGGCTCGAAGGGCAGAATAGCCTACTCCTGCACCTATTGTCTGTTCTCTATAAATCTCCAGCCTGAATGTTGTCCTTCCCAACAACCCTCTGTCTTATATCAGGAGGCCAATTCTGAAGCCATATCACCAAGTCACTAATGATCCCATGCATTTTATGGATCGACCTAACATAGGTGACTTTATTAAATGCCTTACTAAGATGCAACGGGTTTGCACTTGGTCTAGTACTTATTAAATGTCTGATCTTGTACGTGTGTATATGTGTGTGTATATGTGTGTGTATATGTGGTTGTCTTTTCATCTTCGCAAAAACACTACGCGGTAATGATCACATTTTTACATATTCTGATTGACTTTTTTCCCCTCTAAGCAGAGAGCACCTTCACTGATCATTTTATGCCTTATATCTCAACTTATTACTGATTATAGTTTTAAAAAATCAAAATACTTTGAATTTAAAATGACCAGCTTCAACTGATGACGTTGCAATGACTCGGCTAGCAGTGATCAGCTTCACTGAAGTTTTCATCCTATATTGCATGTTATTCATGATTGATGCTTTAAAAATGCCAACTTTCACAAGATTTTTACTGTTAAAATCATTCTTGCCAGCTTCCAACACACTTCGATCCAATGTTACGACACAGGAGCACTCTTGGAGAGGAGAGGGAGGGAGTGACTGAGGGTAGGGATAAGGAGAGGGAGGGAGGGGTCAGCAGCTTCAAGGGTAGAAAGAGTGAGATTTTTGCTTCCCTTCCCCGACGTGGGAAGGATTGATTGGCTCAAGGGAGCCCCGACGCCGACCCAAAACTCGAGTCCATTTATTGGCTCCGGGAATTGCCAACTGCCCCGCCTCCCTATGTGGGAAGGATTAATTGCCTTCAGGGAGCACTGACACTGACCCGAAGGTCGAGTCTATTCATTGGCTCCAGAAAGTGCCCACTGCCACCTCCCCCCCTGCCCCCCATGAGCCCTTCTCTCGACCATGGGCTAGGGTTCGAGCCGTTGAGGGTTCTGAGGGCTGCTGCTCCAGAGCTGCTGGAGGAGGGGAGGGAGGAGGGGAGGGAGGGAGGGGGGGGTGGGGGGGGGGGGGGGAGAGAGAGAGAGAGAGAGAGAGAGAGAGAGAGAGAGAGAGAGAGAGAGAGAGAGAGAGAGAGGTCGTGTTTTCTTCTCAGCTCTGCAGTTGAGAAGGATTGGAGCAGCCTTTCCAGGATTTTGCCGTTGGAGAGGGCACAGACCCAGGGGGGCTTCATAGTTCAACTTATTGTTGGGCTGTTGAAGCTTTTCTCTGGTCTGGGGAGCCTCCATCTGTGTGAAGATTCCTGAGTTTCTCCACATTGTCGAGGGTGCGGTTGGCGTTGGCGGATTGCCAAGAGTGCCTGTGATCTCAGTGGGCTGAAGTTGTGCGGTGTCTTTGTCGTTTTTGGCTCCGCTTCTCTGCCCTAAAGTCATTTTGTCAGTGCGGCTGCCTGGCTTAATGTGAAGAAGGTACTTTTGCGTCCAGCGCGACTGGGATCGAGTTTCCCGTAAGCTGCTCTTGGCTGTGGACGAACCTGGGGACTTTCCTGCTTCAGCTGGAGGTTTCTGTTTTCTGCTGCCTGTCTTTGACTGTGACTGTCTCTGGGACTTAACTTGGAGCTGTGCTGCTGAGGGGCTTGGAGCTGGTTTGTGCCTCTGTGAGGATGGCGATGGAAGGGGCGCGGCCGAAGGTCCGGACCTACGCAGCGACGGCATCAGTGGCGGGTGCGAGGCCATCTGAGCTTGAGCCTCATGTTGACTTGGATGGGGACAGTTTTGGTATTTCTGTTCAAACTGGGCCTATGATGTCTAGGGGGGTAATTACGAAGGCCATGAATGAACTTCTTGGGAGGGGGGCTATTGTCTCTTCTGAGCTCGAAAGGGGAAAGGTGGAGATGATACTTAAGACCCGGGAGTGTGTGGCCCGAGCGTTGGAGGAGGGGATCTCAGTGGGGGGGGTCCACGTACAGGTGGATCCGTGGGTATCCAGGGTGAGACCGGTTCTCCTACGGAGCTGCCCCACTTATTTTTCGGATGCAGTGCTTATTCCACACCTGTCCAAGTTCGGGGAGGTGCGGTCTAAGTGCTTTAGGCTCTTGCATCCTGGGGGGGACCCGGAGGAAAAAGGGGTCTTCAGTTTCAAGAGGAGGGTGTTCATGAAGGTGGGTGAGGGGGATGGTGCCGAGGGGAGTTTTGAGGTGGTGCATAAGGGGGTACCCAGAACCGTGCGTTGGAGTTGGGGAAAGGCACGGTGTCATGCGTGCGGCGAATTTGGACATCTCCGTAGGGAGTGTCTTTTTCGCGGGGGCACTGCTAGAGGTTCTAGTGCAGTGGCCCAGGAAAGCGCTGCTGGCCCATCTGGGGTGGCTGGTCAAACCTCAGCGGCGCGGGGTGGTACTGCTGACCCGGCTGAGGTTGCCAGTTCTGCCTTGGTGACCCGGGGCGGCAGTGCTAAGCCTTCTGGGTCCAGAGGTTCCGCTTTGGGGACCCTGGGCAGTGAGAGCCCAAGCCCCCCACGTCCCCTACGTCTTGCGCCTGTGGCGGTGGATGGAGGTGGGGCGCAGGAGGAGGGGAGTGTTGAGGGGGGGTTTTGGGAGAAGCAGGGGAAGCATAATAAGAAGAAGGAGAGGGATAGGGCTGCCCGAGCGAAGAAAGTGCAATCGGGTGAGTTTGGCTCCAGTGTGGTGCAGACTGCACCTGCTGGGGCCCAGGGGGGAGTTGTGGTGGCTCGGAAGGGGGGAAAGAAGTCTAAACGTGTGGGTGGCAAAGTGGTTGGGGGTAATGTGGAGGCGGATGACCCTTCCCTTATGGAGGTTACCGCACCTCCGCATGCGAGTGGGACTAAAAGGAGGCATTTGCCTGGTGAAGAGGAGGAAGGGCGTGGGTCCAGAGCAAAGGGGATGTCTTTCTCTGAGCTTTCCACCACTGAGGTGGCTGAAAGTGGTCTTGACCCGGTGTCTTCTGGGTCGGTGGTTGGGCCTTCTCTTCATGGATCTACAGCGGGTGTCACCGGACTGGGTGCTGAAGTTGATTCCGGTGGAGTTGTGTCCACTGGGCGGGAGTCTGTCCCTTCATCTCAGGGGCCCTCTGAGGGAGTTATCTCGGCGGATGCTGTGGTTAGCTCCCTTGGGTGTGTACCCTCTGGGTCGGATGAGGTCCCCTCGTTTCAGAGGCCTACTGAGGGTGCTAGCACGGTAGATGACGTGGTTGGCTCCTCTGGTAGTGTGCCCTCTGTGACGGGGGATGGGCAGAGTCAGGCTGAGGGGGGAGTTTCGGGGGTGTTGTCGTTCAAGTCTGTGCTCCATATCAGTGCCAGTGGAGGTGCTGGGGGGCGGGATGCCTCACCGGATGAGTTGTCTGGGGTGAGGTTAATGGCAGGTGGTGATTCTCTGGGTGATGCCTGTGGAGAAGGCACTCTGGATGATGTGGAGGTCAGGGCTGTTATGGGACGTGATCCTCTTTCAGACTCCGAGGGTGCCAGTGTTCCACAGGCCCTGGGGATGCCTCTTGTTGTTGCTTCCCCAGGCCCAGAGGAGGAGGGTGATGGTAGCGTGCAGGAGCCCAGCCATTCAGAGGGCTGCGAGTCTCAGGTAGGGGTGTTGGGACCCACCCCCAGCATTGATCCGGGTGGTCGTGTCATGGCTGTGGAGGAGGATAGCGATGCGGCCAGTGGGGGGGGCTCAGAGAGTGTTGTGTCAGACAGTTCTGTTCTTTCTGAGGTTGTTGATTCAGGTGCGAGCGGGTTGGCTGAGAGCCCAGACTCCAAGGCCGTGTCTGAGGCGAAGCTTATTGTTGAGGTGCGAGAGTTCTTAAAAATAAGTCGTGCTCCCAAAACATTATGGTGGGCCATTACAAGGAGATGGGAGGATTGGCCAGAAGTGCGGGAGAGTCTCGAGGCTATCCTTAGTAACAAGGATAGTGGTCTTTCTGACTCGGATTTGGGGCAGTTTTGGGGTTTGTTGAAGGTCCTCAGAAAAGGACCTCCTGTGACTACAGGGAGTGTGAGGGTCACAATCTAATGTGTCTACACATTCACAGTAGCTACATTAAATTTAAATGGGAGTAGAGCGAGTTTTCGAAGATTTCAGCTCTTATCAGCCCTAAGGGAGGGGAGATTTGCAGTTTGTTATCTGCAAGAGACACATACCGTTGCTAGTGATGAACCTACCTGGCAACTGGAGTGGGAAGGGAGGGTTTATATGAGCCATCTCAGCTCAAATTCGAGTGGGGTGGCTTTTTTGTTGGCCCCAAATTTTCTGCCAAGCATTTTAAAAGTGCAGGAAGTGGTGCCAGGACGTTTGCTCCATCTGGCCGTGAGCCTGGATGGCATGCCGTTGCATTTCATTAACGTGTATGCCCCTAGCTCCGGCACGATGCAGGCCGGCCTGCTTCGGGAGGTGAATGCTCTGTTGGGCACTATTGATAGGGGAGAGTGTGTCTTCCTTGGTGGGGACTTTAATTGCACACTTGAGGTGCGGGACCGTTCTGGTACTCAGTGTGCGCCTGCTGTAGCGAAGAAGCTGAGAGGCTTGATTGACTCCTTTGAGTTGGTTGATGTTTGGAGGGACCTTCACCCTGATTCCACTGCTTTTTCGCGGAGGTCTGAGGGCGGTGGTTCCCGCATTGATCGGTTTTATATTTCCCGAGCGTTTGTTTCCCGTGTCTCAGCGGCCTCAATGCGGCTGGTGCCGTGCTCGGACCATTGTCTGGTGCGTGTGGATTTCAATCCAGCGTGCGCTCGGGCTGGGTCCGCGTACTGGCACTTTAACAACAGGCTGCTGGAGGATCGGTGTTTCCGGGAGTCATTCACTCGGTTTTGGGTGAAGTGGAGAGAGAGGCAGAGGTGCTTCTCTTCCCTTAGGCAGTGGTGGGATGTGGGTAAAGCTCACATCCGTCTCTTTTGTAAGGAATATACATGGGGGTCGACTGGGAGGCGGGACTCAGCGGTCGCGAAGCTGGAGAGGGAGATACAGGACGCTGAGTCTCGCCTGGGTCAGTTTGGTGAAGACTCCAGCGAATGGGGAGAGTTTCAGAGGAAGAAGGAGGTTTTGAGGAGTCTGCTGCTTGAGCGATCTCGAGGCGCTTATGTGAGGTCTCGGGTCCAGATGCTGCACGAGCTGGACCGAGCGTCGCCTTTCTTTTTCTCTTTGGAGAAGGGGCGGGGAGCTCGAAAACAGCTCGTGGAGTTGCTTGCAGATGACGGCTCCTCTGTCACTGATCCAGAGAGGATTAATGCCTTGGTTAGGTCCTTTTATGGGACCCTGTTCTCTGCGGAAGGATTCAGTGTGGAGGCTCAGCAAGATCTGTGGGAGGGTCTACCGGCCGTAGATAGGGGGGAGGCTGATCTTCTTGATGGCCCCTTATCTTTGGAGGAGTTGACTTGCGCCTTGCATCAGCTCAGGAGGGGTAAGTCCCCCGGGCTGGATGGGCTGACGGTGGAGTTTGTTAGAGCATTCTGGGACGTCCTAGGGGGTGACTATATGTTGGTTTTGGGGGAGAGCCTGGCGACTGGAGTGATGCCTCTCTCGTGGCGTAGGACGGTTGTTGTCTTGCTGCCTAAGAAGGGCGAACTCCGTTTGTTGAAGAACTGGCGTCCAGTCTCTCTCCTTTGCACAGAATATAAAATTTTTGCACGGGCAATGGCAAATCGCCTGGGCTCCGTGCTGCATCAAGTGATTCATCCTGATCAATCTTATACAGTCCCTGGCCGGTCCATCCAGGATAACATCCACCTGGTTAGGGACCTGATTCATTTAGTCCAGGGTACTGGTGAGTCAGCTGCTTTTCTGTCTCTTGATCAGGAGAAGGCTTTTGATAGGGTAGAGCATGAATACCTATTTGGGACGTTGCAAGCGTTTGGGTTTGGACCACACTTCGTGGCCCGGGTCCGGCTTTTGTACGCTGCGGCGGAGTGTCTTGTAAAGGTTAATGGCGCAGTGCTATCTCCTTTTCATTTTGGGAGGGGGGTCCGCCAGGGGTGCCCTATGTCGGGCCAGTTGTATTCGGTCTGTGTGGAGCCGTTCCTGTGTCTTCTTCGGAGGAGGTTGACAGGCCTGGCCCTACCTGGCCCGCGGGTTGAGGTGATTCTATCGGCGTATGCCGATGACGTACTTCTTATGTTCACTGATCCTGGTGACCTGCGGAGGATGCGTGACTGCCAGGAGATATTCTCGGCTGCATCTTCTGCTAGGATTAACTGGAGTAAGTGCTCTGGACTTTTGGTGGGTCAGTGGCGGGTAGACTCCCTGCCGGAGGAGATGGCATTGTATGCGTGGAGTACCACGCACCTCCTCTATCTGGGGGTGTACCTGAGTCCCACTGAGGATGTTTGGCCGGCAAACTGGCAAGAGTTGGAGACGAAGGTGGTTGCTCGGCTGGGGCGCTGGTCAGGCCTGCTTGGAGTTCTCTCCTTTCGGGGGAGGGTGCTGGTCATAAACCAGCTGGTGGCCTCTATGTTATGGTACCGGCTGGCTACTCTTGTCCCGCCCTCTATATTTGTAACTGCTATACAGAAGAAGCTGGTGGATTTCTTTTGGGGAAATAGGAAGCATTGGATTTCCGCGGCGGTCCTGAGTCTTCCGTTAGAGGAGGGCGGCCAGTCCTTGGTGTGCGTGCGCACCCAGGTGGCGGCTCTCCGTCTCAGGACTCTGCGGAGATACATGTATGTAGAGAACCCTCCCAGATGGCACGCTCTGGCCACGTATTTTTTTCGTCAGGGTCGTTGCCTAAGGGGGGTCTCGCGGCTCCCGGTGGCGGGTGTCAGTCGACCCGCTCTAAGGGGCTTGCCTGTTTTCTATAGGGATGTGTTAAGAGTGGGGAATTTGGTGGTGTTCAGCCAGAGTGTTGTTCCACGAGGAGAGGGGGATGTTGTGGCTGCGGGTGTGGCTGGTCCTCATCCTGTCATGGTGGTTGTCGAGGAGAGGCGCGAGCCTAGAGTGGTTCAGATAGAGCTTACCCCTGCTCCGTCAGATCTGCTCATCGGGCCTAGGCTTCGGGATATTTCTCGGCCTCCGGCTCCGCATAATCTGAGCTGCCTTTCTGAGATGACCAGCATGCCATTTTGTGATGCAAGGAGACGCGCACTGTACAGGATGCTCCTGCACATTCTGAACCACCGTGCCTTCGTCTCCCGTCCTGACTCACCATGGAGGACGGTGTTACCATCCGAAGGCGGCGGGGGGCCCCAGTGGGGGTCCTTCTATAAGGGAGTTGTACCCCTTTATATTGGGGACCTGGGGTGGAGAGTGCTGCATGGAGCGGTGGTTTGTAATAAACTTTTGAGTCGGTTCACGGGCTCGTCTGCCGCATGTATTTTCTGCGGAGAGGAGGAGACCGTATTCCATGTGTATATGGAGTGTGTGAGGTTACTGCCCCTGTACCAATATCTGAAGGGGCTGTTCCTCAAGTTCTGGCTGCATTTTAGCCCCACAATCCTGGTGTTTGGACACAAGGCGGGGAGTGGGGAGAGCCGAGTGTGGGGGGGGGACTTACCTGTCGGTTTGCTCCTTGGCCTGGCCAAGATGGCCATTCGTGGGTCCAGGCAGCGGGCGGTCGACGGTCTGGCGAGAGTCGGCTGCCTGCCCCTCTTTCGGGCCTACGTCCGTGCACGTGTGTCCCTGGAGAGGGAACACGCGGTGTTCACGGGGACTCTGGAGGCCTTCCGTCAGCGCTGGTCGCCGCGTGGGGTTGAGGCGATTATAAATGAATGTACTGCTGTACTACAATGATCTGTTCATTATAGTGTGATTTTTGATTGTGTTTTGATGTGTTGTATTTTATGATTTGTGTTGAATAAAGTTTTTGAAATGAAAAAAAAAAAAAAAAAAAGAGAGAGAGAGAGAGAGAGGTCGTGTGTTCTTCTCAGCTCCGCAAAGAGAAGGATTGAAGCAGCCTTTCAAGGATTTTGTCGTTGAAGAGGCCACAGACACAGGGGGGCTTCATAGTTTAACTTATCGTTGGGCTGTTGAAGCTTTCCTCTGGTCTGGGAAGCCTCCAACAGTGTGAGAATTCCTGAGTTTCTCCACATTGTCGAGGGTGCGGTTGTCGTTGGCGGACTGCCAAGAGTGCCTGTGATCGTGGGTATGGAGTATTTGCGGTGTCTTTGTTGTTTTAGCGCCATTTCTCTGCCCTAAAGTCATTTTGCTCAGTGCGGCTGCCTGGCTTAATGTGAAGAAGGTACTTTTGCTTCCGGCGAGACTGGGATAGAGCTTCCCAAAAGCTGCTCTTGGCTGTGGACGAACCTGGGGACTTTCCTGCTTCAGCTGGAGGTTTCTGTTTTCTGCTGCTTGCCTGTCTTTGACTGTGACTGTCTCTGGAACTTAACTTGGAGCTGTGCTGCTGGGGTGTCTGGAGCTGGACTGTGCCTCTGCTAGGATGGCGATGGAAGGGGCGCGGCCGAAGGTCCGGACCTACGCAGCGATGGCATCAGTGGCGGGTACGAGGCCATTTGAGCGTGAGCCTCATGTTGACTTGGATGGGGACAGTTTTGGTATCTCTGTTCAAACTGGGCCTATGATGTCTAGGGGAGCAATTACCAAGGCCATGAATGAACTTCTTGGGAGGGGGGCTATTGTCTCTTCCGAGCTTGAGAGAGGAAAGGTTGAGATGATACTTAAGACCCGGGAGTGTGTGGCCCAAGCGTTGGAGATGGGGATCTCAGTGGGGGTGTCCACGTACAGGTGGATCCGTGGGTATCTAGGGTGAGACCGGTTCTCCTGCGGAGCTGCCCCACATATATTTCGGATGCATTACTTATTCCACATCTGTCCAAGTTTGGGAAGGTGCGGTCTAAATGCTTTAGGCTCTTGCATCCCGGGGGGGACCCGGAGGAGAAAGGGGTCTTCAGTTTCAAGAGGAGGGTGTTCATGAAGGTGGGTGAGGGGGATGGTGCTGAGGGGAGTTTTGAGGTGGTGTATAAGGGTATCCCCAGAACCGTGCGTTGGAGTTGGGGAAAGGCACGGTGTCATGCGTGCGGCGAATTTGGACATCTCCGTAGGGAGTGTCTTATTCGCGGGGTCACTGCTAGAAGTTCTAGCGCAGTGGCCCAGGATTGCACTGCTGGCCCATCTGGGGTGGCTTGTCAAACCTCAGTGGCGCGGGGAGGTACTGCCGACGCGGCTAGGGCTGCCAGCTCTGCCTTGGGGATCCGGGCGGCAGTGATAATCCTTCTGGGTCCGCAGGTTCCGCTTTGGGGACCCTGGGCAGCGAAAGCCCACGCCCCCCGCGTCCTGCGCCTGTGGCGGCGGATGAGGGTGGGGCTCAGGAGGAGGGAAGTGAAGAGGGGGGGATTTGGGAGAAGCAGGGGAAGCACATCAGGAAGAGGGAGAGGCAAAGGGCCACCCGAGCGAAGAAAGTGCAATCGGGTGTGCACCTGCCGAGTGTGACCACCCGAGGGGCGCCTGGAAGCTCCAGTGTGGTGCAGACTGCACCTGCTGGGGCCCAGGGGGGAGTTGTGGTGGCTCGGAAGGGGGTCAAGAAGCCTAAACGTGTGGGTGGCAAAGTGGTTGGGGGTAATGTGGAGGCGGATGACCCTTCCCTTATGGAGGTTACCGCACCTCCGCATGCGAGTGGGACTAAAAGGAGGCATCTGCCTGGTGAAGAGGAGGAAGGGCGTGGGTCCAGAGCGAAGGGGATGTCTTTCTCCGGGCTTTCCACCACTGAGGTGGCTGAAAGTGGTCTTGACCCGGTGTCTTCTGGGTCGGTGGTTGGGCCTTCTCTTCATGGATCTACAGCGGGTGTCACCGGACTGGGTGCTGAAGTTGATTCCGGTGGAGGTAGGTCCACTGGGCGGGAGTCTGTCCCTTCATTTCAGGGGCCCTCTGAGGGAGTTATCTCGGCGGGTGCTGTGGTTAGCTCCCTTGGGGGTGTACCCTCTGGGTCGGATGAGGTCCCCTCGTTTCAGAGGCCTACTGAGGGTGCTAGCACGTTAGGTGACGTGGTTGGCTCCTCTGGTAGTGTGCCCTCTGTGACGGGGGATGCGCAGAGTCAGGCTGAGGGGGGAGTTTCGGGGGTGTTGTCGTTCAAGTCTGTGCTCCATATCAGTGCCAGTGGAGGTGCTGGGGGGCGGGATGCCTAACCGGATGAGTTGTCTGGGGTGAGGTTAATGGCAGGTGGTGATTCTCTGGGTGATGCCTGTGGAGAGGGCACTCTGGATGATGTGGAGGTCAGGGCTGTTATGGGACGTGATCCTCTTTCAGACTCCGAGGGTGCCAGTGTTCCACAGGCCCTGGGGATGCCTCTTGTTGTTGCTTCCCCAGGCCCAGAGGAGGAGGGTGATGGTAGCGTGCAGGAGCCCAGCCATTCAGAGGGCTGCGAGTCTCAGGCAGGGGTGTTGGGACCCACCCCCAGCATTGATCCGGGTGGTCGTGTCATGGCTGTGGAGGAGGACAGCGATGCGGCCAGTGGGGGGGGCACAGAGAGTGATTTGTCAGACAGTTCTGGTCTTTCTGAGGTTGTTGATTCAGGTGCGAGCGGGTTGGCTGAGAGCCCAGACTCCAAGGCCGTGTCTGAGGCGAAGCTTATTGTTGAGGTGCGAGAGTTCTTAAAAATAAGTCGTGCTCCCAAAACATTATGGTTTGCCGCTACAAGGCGGTGGGAGGATGTTCTAGATGTGCAGGAGAGTCTCGAGGCTATCCTTAGTAACAAGGATAGTGGTCTTTCTGACTCGGATTTGGGGCAGTTTTGGGGTTTGTTGAAGGTCCTCAGAAAAGGACCTCCTGTGACTACAGGGAGTGTGAGGGTCACAATCTAATGTGTCTACACATTCACAGTAGCTACATTAAATTTAAATGGGAGTAGAGCGAGTTTTCGAAGATTTCAGCTCTTATCAGCCCTAAGGGAGGGGAGATTTGCAGTTTGTTATCTGCAAGAGACACATACCGTTGCTAGTGATGAACCTACCTGGCAACTGGAGTGGGAAGGGAGGGTTTATATGAGCCATCTCAGCTCAAATTCGAGTGGGGTGGCTTTTCTGTTGGCCCCAAATTTTCTGCCAAGCATTTTAAAAGTGCAGGAAGTGGTGCCAGGACGTTTGCTCCATCTGGCCGTGAGCCTGGATGGCATGCCGTTGCATTTCATTAACGTGTATGCCCCTAGCTCCGGCACGATGCAGGCCGGCCTGCTTCGGGAGGTGAATGCTCTGTTGGGCACTATTGATAGGGGAGAGTGTGTCTTCCTTGGTGGGGACTTTAATTGCACACTTGAGGTGCGGGACCGTTCTGGTACTCAGTGTGCGCCTGCTGTAGCGAAGAAGCTGAGAGGCTTGATTGACTCCTTTGAGTTGGTTGATGTTTGGAGGGACCTTCACCCTGATTCCACTGCTTTTTCGCGGAGGTCTGAGGGCGGTGGTTCCCGCATTGATCGGTTTTATATTTCCCGAGCGTTTGTTTCCCGTGTCTCAGCGGCCTCAATGCGGCTGGTGCCGTGCTCGGACCATTGTCTGGTGCGTGTGGATTTCAATCCAGCGTGCGCTCGGGCTGGGTCCGCGTACTGGCACTTTAACAACAGGCTGCTGGAGGATCGGTGTTTCCGGGAGTCATTCACTCGGTTTTGGGTGAAGTGGAGAGAGAGGCAGAGGTGCTTCTCTTCCCTTAGGCAGTGGTGGGATGTGGGTAAAGCTCACATCCGTCTCTTTTGTAAGGAATATACATGGGGGTCGACTGGGAGGCGGGACTCAGCGGTTGAGAAGCTGGAGAGGGAGATACAGGACGCTGAGTCTCGCCTGGGTCAGTTTGGTGAAGACTCCAGCGAATGGGGAGAGTTTCAGAGGAAGAAGGAGGTTTTGAGGAGTCTGCTGCTTGAGCGATCTCGAGGCGCTTATGTGAGGTCTCGGGTCCAGATGCTGCACGAGCTGGACCGAGCGTCGCCTTTCTTTTTCTCTTTGGAGAAGGGGCGGGGAGCTCGAAAACAGCTCGTGGAGTTGCTTGCAGATGACGGCTCCTCTGTCACTGATCCAGAGAGGATTAATGCCTTGGTTAGGTCCTTTTATGGGACCCTGTTCTCTGCGGAAGGATTCAGTGTGGAGGCTCAGCAAGATCTGTGGGAGGGTCTACCGACCGTAGATAGGGGGGAGGCTGATCTTCTTGATGGCCCCTTATCTTTGGAGGAGTTGACTCGCGCCTTGCATCAGCTCAGGAGGGGTAAGTCCCCCGGGCTGGATGGGTTGACGGTGGAGTTTGTTAGAGCATTCTGGGACGTCCTAGGGGGTGACTATATGTTGGTTTTGGGGGAGAGCCTGGCGACTGGAGTGATGCCTCTCTCGTGGCGTAGGACGGTTGTTGTCTTGCTGCCTAAGAAGGGCGAACTCCGTTTGTTGAAGAACTGGCGTCCAGTCTCTCTCCTTTGCACAGAATATAAAATTTTTGCACGGGCAATGGCAAATCGCCTGGGCTCCGTGCTGCATCAAGTGATTCATCCTGATCAATCTTATACAGTCCCTGGCCGGTCCATCCAGGATAACATCCACCTGGTTAGGGACCTGATTCATTTAGTCCAGGGTACTGGTGAGTCAGCTGCTTTTCTGTCTCTTGATCAGGAGAAGGCTTTTGATAGGGTAGAGCATGAATACCTATTTGGGACGTTGCAAGCGTTTGGGTTTGGACCACACTTCGTGGCCCGGGTCCGGCTTTTGTACGCTGCTGCGGAGTGTCTTGTAAAGGTTAATGGCGCGGTGCTATCTCCTTTTCATTTTGGGAGGGGGGTCCGCCAGGGGTGCCCTATGTCGGGCCAGTTGTATTCGGTCTGTGTGGAGCCGTTCCTGTGTCTTCTTCGGAGGAGGTTGACAGGCCTGGCCCTACCTGGCCCGCGGGTTGAGGTGATTCTATCGGCGTATGCCGATGACGTACTTCTTATGTTCACTGATCCTGGTGACCTGCGGAGGATGCGTGACTGCCAGGAGATATTCTCGGCTGCATCTTCTGCTAGGATTAACTGGAGTAAGTGCTCTGGACTTTTGGTGGGTCAGTGGCGGGTAGACTCCCTGCCGGAGGAGATGGCATTGTATGCGTGGAGTACCACGCACCTCCTCTATCTGGGGGTGTACCTGAGTCCCACTGAGGATGTTTGGCCGGCAAACTGGCAAGAGTTGGAGACGAAGGTGGTTGCTCGGCTGGGGCGCTGGTCAGGCCTGCTTGGAGTTCTCTCCTTTCGGGGGAGGGTGCTGGTCATAAACCAGCTGGTGGCCTCTATGTTATGGTACCGGCTGGCTACTCTTGTCCCGCCCTCTATATTTGTAACTGCTATACAGAAGAAGCTGGTGGATTTCTTTTGGGGAAATAGGAAGCATTGGATTTCCGCGGCGGTCCTGAGTCTTCCGTTAGAGGAGGGCGGCCAGTCCTTGGTGTGCGTGCGCACCCAGGTGGCGGCTCTCCGTCTCAGGACTCTGCGGAGATACATGTATGTAGAGAACCCTCCCAGATGGCACGCTCTGGCCACGTATTTTTTTCGTCAGGGTCGTTGCCTAAGGGGGGTCTCGCGGCTCCCGGTGGCGGGTGTCAGTCGACCCGCTCTAAGGGGCTTGCCTGTTTTCTATAGGGATGTGTTAAGAGTGAGGAATTTGGTGGTGTTCAGCCAGAGTGTTGTTCCACGAGGAGAGGGGGATGTTGTGGCTGCGGGTGTGGCTGGTCCTCATCCTGTCATGGTGGTTGTCGAGGAGAGGCGCGAGCCTAGAGTGGTTCAGATAGAGCTTACCCCTGCTCCGTCAGATCTGCTCATCGGGCCTAGGCTTCGGGATATTTCTCGGCCTCCGGCTCCGCATAATCTGAGCTGCCTTTCTGAGATGACCAGCATGCCATTTTGTGATGCAAGGAGACGCGCACTGTACAGGATGCTCCTGCACATTCTGAACCACCGTGCCTTCGTCTCCCGTCCTGACTCACCATGGAGGACGGTGTTACCATCCGAAGGCGGCGGGGGGCCCCAGTGGGGGTCCTTCTATAAGGGAGTTGTACCCCTTTATATTGGGGACCTGGGGTGGAGAGTGCTGCATGGAGCGGTGGTTTGTAATAAACTTTTGAGTCGGTTCACGGGCTCGTCTGCCGCATGTATTTTCTGCGGAGAGGAGGAGACCGTATTCCATGTGTATATGGAGTGTGTGAGGTTACTGCCCCTGTACCAATATCTGAAGGGGCTGTTCCTCAAGTTCTGGCTGCATTTTAGCCCCACAATCCTGGTGTTTGGACACAAGGCGGGGAGTGGGGAGAGCCGAGTGTGGGGGGGGGACTTACCAGTCGGTTTGCTCCTTGGCCTGGCCAAGATGGCCATTCGTGGGTCCAGGCAGCGGGCGGTCGACGGTCTGGCGAGAGTCGGCTGCCTGCCCCTCTTTCGGGCCTATGTCCGTGCACGTGTGTCCCTGGAGAGGGAACACGCGGTGTTCACGGGGACTCTGGAGGCCTTCCGTCAGCGCTGGTCGCCGCGTGGGGTTGAGGCGATTATAAATGAATGTACTGCTGTACTACAATGATCTGTTCATTATAGTGCGATTTTTGATTGTGTTTTGATGTGTTGTATTTTATGATTTGTGTTGAATAAAGTTTTTGAAATGAAAAAAAAAAAAAAAAAAAAAAAAAAAAGAGGTCGTGTGTTCTTCTCAGCTCCGCAAAGAGAAGGATTGAAGCAGCCTTTCAAGGATTTTGTCGTTGAAGAGGCGACAGACACAGGGGGGCTTCATAGTTTAACTTATCGTTGGGCTGTTGAAGCTTTCCTCTGGTCTGGGAAGCCTCCAACAGTGTGAGAATTCCTGAGTTTCTCCACATTGTCGAGGGTGCGGTTGTCGTTGGCGGACTGCCAAGAGTGCCTGTGATCGTGGGTATGGAGTATTTGCGGTGTCTTTGTTGTTTTAGCGCCATTTCTCTGCCCTAAAGTCATTTTGCTCAGTGCGGCTGCCTGGCTTAATGTGAAGAAGGTGCTTTTGCTTCCGGCGAGACTGGGATAGAGCTTCCCAAAAGCTGCTCTTGGCTGTGGACGAACCTGGGGACTTTCCTGCTTCAGCTGGAGGTTTCTGTTTTCTGCTGCTTGCCTGTCTTTGACTGTGACTGTCTCTGGGACTTAACTTGGAGCTGTGCTGCTGGGGTGTCTGGAGCTGGACTGTGCCTCTGCTAGGATGGCGATGGAAGGGGCGCGGCCGAAGGTCCGGACCTACGCAGCGATGGCATCAGTGGCGGGTACGAGGCCATTTGAGCGTGAGCCTCATGTTGACTTGGATGGGGACAGTTTTGGTATCTCTGTTCAAACTGGGCCTATGATGTCTAGGGGAGCAATTACCAAGGCCATGAATGAACTTCTTGGGAGGGGGGCTATTGTCTCTTCCGAGCTTGAGAGAGGAAAGGTTGAGATGATACTTAAGACCCGGGAGTGTGTGGCCCAAGCGTTGGAGATGGGGATCTCAGTGGGGGGGGTCCACGTACAGGTGGATCCGTGGGTATCTAGGGTGAGACCGGTTCTCCTGCGGAGCTGCCCCACATATATTTCAGATGCATTACTTATTCCACATCTGTCCAAGTTTGGGAAGGTGCGGTCTAAATGCTTTAGGCTCTTGCATCCCGGGGGGGACCCGGAGGAGAAAGGGGTCTTCAGTTTCAAGAGGAGGGTGTTCATGAAGGTGGGTGAGGGGGATGGTGCTGAGGGGAGTTTTGAGGTGGTGTATAAGGGTATCCCCAGAACCGTGCGTTGGAGTTGGGGAAAGGCACGGTGTCATGCGTGCGGCGAATTTGGACATCTCCGTAGGGAGTGTCTTATTCGCGGGGTCACTGCTAGAAGTTCTAGCGCAGTGGCCCAGGATTGCACTGCTGGCCCATCTGGGGTGGCTTGTCAAACCTCAGTGGCGCGGGGTGGTACTGCCGACGCGGCTAGGGCTGCCAGCTCTGCCTTGGGGATCCGGGCGGCAGTGATAATCCTTCTGGGTCCGCAGGTTCCGCTTTGGGGACCCTGGGCAGCGAAAGCCCACGCCCCCCGCGTCCTGCGCCTGTGGCGGCGGATGAGGGTGGGGCTCAGGAGGAGGGAAGTGAAGAGGGGGGGATTTGGGAGAAGCAGGGGAAGCACATCAGGAAGAGGGAGAGGCAAAAGGCCACCCGAGCGAAGAAAGTGCAATCGGGTGTGCACCTGCCGAGTGTGACCACCCGAGGGGCGCCTGGAAGCTCCAGTGAGGTGCAGACTGCACCTGCTGGGGCCCAGGGAGGAGTTGAGGTGGTTCGGAAGGGGGCAAGGAAGCCTAAACGTGTGGGTGGCAAAGTGGATGGGGGTAATGTGGAGGCGGATGACCCTTCCCTTATGGAGGTTACCGTACCTCCGCATGCGAGTGGGACAAAAAGGAGGCATCTGCCTGGTGAAGATGAGGAAGAGCGTGGGTCCAGAGCTAAGGGGATGTCTTTCTCCGGGCTTTCCACCACTGATGTGGCTGAAAGTGGTCTTGACCTGGTGTCTTCTGGGTCGGTGGTTGGGCCTTCTCTTCATGGATCTACAGCGGGTGTCACAGGACCAGGTGCTGAGGTTGATTCCGGTGGAGTTGTGTCCTCTGGGCGGGAGTTTGTCCCTTCATCTCAGGGGCCCTCTGAGGGAGTTATCTCATTGGGTGTTGAGGTTAGCTCCCTTGGGTGCGTACCCTCTGGGTCGGACGAGGTCCCCTCGTTTCAGAGGCCTACTGAGGGTGCTAGCACGCTAGGTGACGTGGTTGGCTCCCCTGGTAGTGTGCCCTCTGTGACGGGGGATGTGCAGAGTCAGCCCGAGGGGGGAGTTTCGGGGGTGTTGTCGTTCAAGTCTGTGCTCCATATCAGTGCCAGTGGAGGTGCTGGGGGGCGGGATGCCTCACCGGATGAGTTGTCTGGGGAGAGTTTAATAGCAGGTGGTGATTCTCTGGGTGATGCCTGTGGAGAGGGCACTCTGGATGATGTGGAGGTCAGTGCTGTTTTGGGTCGTGATCCTCTTTCAGACTCCGAGGGTGCCAGTGCTCCACAGGCCCTGGGGATGCCTCTTGTTGTTGCTTCCCCAGGCCCAGACGTGGAGGGTGATGGTAGCGTGCAGGAGCCCAGCCATTCAGTGGGCTGCGAGTGTCAGGCAGGGGTGTCGGGACCCACTCCCAGCATTGATCCTGGGGGTGGTGTCATGGCTGAGGAGGGGGAAAGCGATGCGGCCAGTGGGTGTAGCACAGAGAGTGATTTGTCAGAGAGTTCTGGTCTTTCTGAGCTTGTTGATTCAGGTGCGAGCGGGTTGGCTGCGAGCCCAGACTCCAAGGCCGTGTCTGAGGCAAATCTTATTGTTGAGGTGCGAGAGTTTCTAAAAACAAGCCGCTCCTCCAAAACACTTTGGGATGCTGCTACAAGGCGGTGGGGGGACTGTCTAGATTTGATTGCGAGTCTCGAGGCTATCCTTGGCAACAAGGATAGTGGTCTTCCTGACTCGGATTTGGGGCAGTTTCGGGGTTTTTTGAAGGCCCTCAGAAAAGGAGTTTTTGAGTCTACGGGGAGTGTGAGGTTCTCAATCCAGTGTGCCTTCACATTCACAGTAGCTACATTAAATTTAAATGGGAGTAGAGTGAGTTTTCGTAGATTTCAGCTCTTATCAGCCCTAAGAGAGGGGAAATTTGCGGTTTGTTTTCTGCAAGAGACACATACCGTTGCTAGTGACGAACCTACCTGGTGACTGGAGTGGGAAGGGGGGGTCTATATGAGCCATCTCAGCTCGACTTCGAGTGGGGTGGCTTTTCTGTTGGCCCCAAATTTTTTGCCAAGCGTTTTAAAAGTGGAGGAAGTGGTGCCAGGCTGTTTGCTCCATCTGGCCGTGAGCCTGGATGGCATGCCGTTGCATTTCATTAACGTGTATGCCCCTAGCTCCGGCACGCTGCAGGCTGGCCTACTTCAGGAGATTAATGCTCTGTTGGGCACTATTGATAGGGGAGAGTGTGTCTTCCTTGGTGGGGACTTTAATTGCACACTTGAGGTGCGGGACCGTTCTGGTACTCAGTGTGCGCCTGCTGTAGCAAAGAAGCTGAGAGGCTTGATTGACTCCTTTGAGTTGGTTGATGCTTGGAGGGACCTTCACCTGGATTCCACTGCTTTTTCGCGGAGGTCTGAGGGTGGTGGCTCCCGCATTGATCGGTTTTATATTTCCTGAGCGTTTGTTTCCCGTGTCTCAGCGGCCTCAATGCGGCTGGTGCCGTGCTCGGACCACTGTCTGGTGCGTGTGGATTTTAATCCAGCGTGCGCTCGGGCTGGGTCCGCGTACTGGCACTTCAACAATAGGCTGCTGGAGGATCGGTGTTTCCGGGAGTCATTCACTCGGTTTTGGGTGAAGTGGAGAGAGAGGCTGAGGTGCTTCTCTTCCCTTAGGCAGTGGTGGGATGTGGGTAAAGCTCACATCCGTCTCTTTTGTAAGGAGTATACATGGGGGTCGACCGGAAGGCGGGATTCAGCGGTCGAGAAGCTTGAGAGGGAGATACTGGACGCTGAGTCTCGCCTGGGTCAGTTTGGTGAAGACTCCAGTGAATGGGGAGAGTTTCAGAGGAAGAAGGAGGTTTTGAGGAGTCTGCTGCTTGAGCGGTCCCGAGGCGCTTACGTGAGGTCTCGGGTCCAGATGCTGCATGATCTGGACTGAGCGTCGCCTTTCTTTTTCTCTCTGGAGAAGGGGCGGGGAGCTCGTAAACAGCTCGTGGAGTTGCTTGTAGATGACGGCTCCTCTGTCACTGATCCAGAGAGGATCAATGCCTTGGTTAGGTCCTTTTATGGGTCCCTGTTCTCTGTGGATGGTTTCAGCGAGGAGGCTCAGCAAGTTTTGTGGGAGGGTCTACCGACTGTAGATAGGGAGGAGGATGATCTTCTTGATGGCCCCTTCTCTTTGGAGGAGGTGACTCGCGCCTTGCATCAGCTTAGGAGGGGTAAGTCCCCCGGGCTGGATGGGTTGACGGTTTCTGGGATATCCTAGGGGTTGATTACATGTTGGTTCTGGGGGAGAGCCTGGCGACTGGAGTGATGCCTCTCTCGTGGCATAGGACGGTTGTTGTCTTGCTGCCTAAGAAGGGCGAACTCCGTTTGTTGAAGAACTGGCGTCCAGTCTCTCTCCTATGTACAGAATATAAAATTTTTGCTCGGGCAATGGCAAATTGCCTAGGCTCCGTGCTGCATCAATTGATTCATCCTGATCAATCTTATACAGTCCCTGGTCAGTCCATCCAGGATAACATCCACCTGGTTAGGGACCTGATTCATTTAGTCCAGGGTACTGGTGAGTCAGCTGCTTTTCTGTCTCTTGATCAGGAGAAGGCTTTTGATAGGGTTGAGCATGAATACCTATTTGGGACGTTGCAAGCGTTTGGGTTTGGACCGCAGTTCGTGGCCCGGGTCCGGCTTTTGTACGCTGCTGCGGAGTGCCTTGTGAAGGTTAATGGCGCGGTGCTATCTCCTTTTCATTTTGGGAGGGGGGTCCGCCAGGGGTGCCCTATGTCGGGCCAGTTGTACTCGGTCTGTGCGGAGCCGTTCCTGTGTCTTCTTCGAAGGAGGTTGACAGGCCTGGCCCTACCTGGCCCGCGGGTTGAGGTGATTTTATCGGCGTATGCCGATGACGTACTTCTTATGTTCACTGATCCTGGTGACCTGCGGAGGATGCGTGACTGCCAGGAGATTTTCTCGGCTGCATCTTCTGCTAGGATTAACTGGAGTAAGTGCTCTGGACTTTTAGTGGGTCAGTGGCAGGTAGACTCCCTGCCAGAGGAGATGGCATTGTATGCGTGGAGCACCACGCACCTCCTCTATCTGGGGGTGTACCTGAGCCCCACTGAGGATGCTTGGCCGGCAAACTGGCAGGAGTTGGAGATGAAAGTGGTTGCCCGGCTGGGGCGCTGGTCAGGCCTGCTTGGTGTTCTCTCCTTTCGGGGGAGGGTGCTGGTTATAAACCAGTTGGTGGCCTCCATGTTATGGTATCGGCTGGCTACTTTGTCCCACCCTCTATATTTGTAACTGCTTTACAGAAGAAGCTGGTAGATTTCTTTTGGGGAAATAGGAAGCATTGGATTTCCGCTGCGGTCCTGAGTCTCCCCTTAGAGGAGGGCGGCCAGTCCTAGGTATGCGTGCGTACCCAGGTGGCGGCTTTCCGTCTCAGGACTCTGCGGAGATACATGTATGTAGAGAACCCTCCCAGATGGCACGCTCTGGCGAAGTATTTTTTCCGTCAGGGTCGTTGCCTAAGGGGGGTCTCGCGGCTCCCGGAGGCGGGCATCAGTCGACCCGCTCTGAGGGGCTTGCCTGTCTTCTACAGGGATGTGCTCAGAGTGAGGAATTTGGCTGTTTTCAGCCAGAGTGTTGTTCCACGAGGAGAGGGGGATGTTGTGGCTGCGGGTGTGGCTGGTCCTCATCCTGTCATGGTGGGTTTCGAGGAGAGGCGCGAGCCTAGAGTGGTTCAGGTAGAGCTTACCCCCGCTCCGTCTGATCTGCTCATCGGGCCTAGGCTCCGGGATATTTCTCGGCCTCCGGCTCCACATAATCTGAGCTGCCTTTCTGAGATGACCAGTATGCCATTTCATGAGGCGAAGAGACGCGCACTGTATAGGATGCTCCTGCACATTCTGAACCACCGTGCCTTCGTCTCCCGTCCTGACTCACCATGGAGGACGGTGTTACCAGCCGAGGACTGGGGTCCCCAGTGGGGGTCCTTCTATAAGGGAGTTGTACCCCTTTATATTGGGGACCTGGGGTGGAGAGTGTTGCATGGAGCGGTGGTTTGTAATAAACTTTTGAGTCGGTTCACGGGCTCGTCTGCCGCTTGTGTTTTCTGCGGAGAGGAGGAGACCGTGTTCCATGTGTATATGGAGTGTGTGAGGTTACTGCCCCTATATCATTATGTGAAGGGGTTGTTCCTCAAGTTTTGGCTGCATTTTAGCCCCACAATCCTGGTGTTCGGACACAAGGCAGGGAGTGGGGAGAGCCGAGTGTGGGGGGGGGGGATTTACCTGTCGGTTTGCTCCTCGGCCTGGCTAAGATGGCAATTCGCGGGTCCAGGCAGCGGGCGGTCGACGGTCAGGCGAGAGTCGGCTGCCTGCCCCTCTTTCGGGCCTACGTCCGTGCACGTGTGTCCCTGGAGAGGGAACACGCGGTGTCCATGGGGAAGCTGGAGGCCTTCCGTCAACGCTGGTCACCGCGTGGGGTTGAGGCTTTTATAAACAATGAATGTACTGTTGTATTACAATGATCTGTTCGTTATAGTGTGATTTTGATTATGTTTTGATGTGTTGTATTTTATGATTGTGTTGAATAAAGTTTTTGAAATGGAAAAAAAAAGAGAGAGAGAGAGAGAGAGAGAGAGGTTGTGTATTCTTCTCAGCTCTGCAGTTGTGAAGGATTGAAGCTGCCTTTCAAGGACTTTGCTGTCGATGAGGGCACAGACACAGAGGGGCTTCATAGTTCAACTTATTGTTGGGCTGTTGAAGCTTTTCTCTGGTCTGGGGAGCCTCCATCTGTGTGAAGATTCCTGAGTTTCTCCACATTGTCGAGGGTGCGGTTGGCGTTGGCGGATTGCCAAGAGTGCCTGTGATCTCAGTGGGCTGAAGTTGTGCGGTGTCTTTGTCGTTTTTGGCTCCGCTTCTCTGCCCTAAAGTCATTTTGTCAGTGCGGCTGCCGGGCTTAATGTGAAGAAGGTACTTTTGCGTCCAGCGCGACTGGGATCGAGTTTCCCGTAAGCTGCTCTTGGCTGTGGACGAACCTGGGGACTTTCCTGCTTCAGCTGGAGGTTTCTGTTTTCTGCTGCCTGTCTTTGACTGTGACTGTCTCTGGGACTTAACTTGGAGCTGTGCTGCTGAGGGGCTTGGAGCTGGTTTGTGCCTCTGTGAGGATGGCGATGGAAGGGGCGCGGCCGAAGGTCCGGACCTACGCAGCGACGGCATCAGTGGCGGGTGCGAGGCCATCTGAGCTTGAGCCTCATGTTGACTTGGATGGGGACAGTTTTGGTATTTCTGTTCAAACTGGGCCTATGATGTCTAGGGGGGTAATTACGAAGGCCATGAATGAACTTCTTGGGAGGGGGGCTATTGTCTCTTCTGAGCTCGAAAGGGGAAAGGTGGAGATGATACTTAAGACCCGGGAGTGTGTGGCCCGAGCGTTGGAGGAGGGGATCTCAGTGGGGGGGGTCCACGTACAGGTGGATCCGTGGGTATCCAGGGTGAGACCGGTTCTCCTGCGGAGCTGCCCCACTTATTTTTCGGATGCAGTGCTTATTCCACACCTGTCCAAGTTCGGGGAGGTGCGGTCTAAATGTTTTCGTCTCTTGCATCCCGGGGGGGACCCGGAGGAAAAAGGGGTCTTCAGTTTCAAGAGGAGGGTGTTCATGAAGGTGGGTGAGGGGGATGGTGCCGAGGGGAGTTTTGAGGTGGTGCATAAGGGTGTACCCAGAACCGTGCGTTGGAGTTGGGGAAAGGCACGGTGTCATGCGTGCGGCGAATTTGGACATCTCCGTAGGGAGTGTCTTTTTCGCGGGGGCACTGCTAGAGGTTCTAGTGCAGTGGCCCAGGAAAGCGCTGCTGGCCCATCTGGGGTGGCTGGTCAAACCTCAGCGGCGCGGGGTGGTACTGCTGACCCGGCTGAGGTTGCCAGTTCTGCCTTGGTGACCCGGGGCGGCAGTGCTAAGCCTTCTGGGTCCAGAGGTTCCGCTTTGGGGACCCTGGGCAGTGAGAGCCCAAGCCCCCCACGTCCCCTACGTCTTGCGCCTGTGGCGGTGGATGGAGGTGGGGCGCAGGAGGAGGGGAGTGTTGAGGGGGGGTTTTGGGAGAAGCAGGGGAAGCATAATAAGAAGAAGGAGAGGGATAGGGCTGCCCGAGCGAAGAAAGTGCAATCGGGTGAGTTTGGCTCCAGTGTGGTGCAGACTGCACCTGCTGGGGCCCAGGGGGGAGTTGTGGTGGCTCGGAAGGGGGGAAAGAAGTCTAAACGTGTGGGTGGCAAAGTGGTTGGGGGTAATGTGGAGGCGGATGACCCTTCCCTTATGGAGGTTACCGCACCTCCGCATGCGAGTGGGACTAAAAGGAGGCATTTGCCTGGTGAAGAGGAGGAAGGGCGTGGGTCCAGAGCGAAGGGGATGTCTTTCTCCGGGCTTTCCACCACTGAGGTGGCTGAAAGTGGTCTTGACCCGGTGTCTTCTGGGTCGGTGGTTGGGCCTTCTCTTCATGGATCTACAGCGGGTGTCACCGGACTGGGTGCTGAAGTTGATTCCGGTGGAGTTGTGTCCACTGGGCGGGAGTCTGTCCCTTCATTTCAGGGGCCCTCTGAGGGAGTTATCTCGGCGGATGCTGTGGTTAGCTCCCTTGGGTGTGTACCCTCTGGGTCGGATGAGGTCCCCTCGTTTCAGAGGCCTACTGAGGGTGCTAGCACGGTAGGTGACGTGGTTGGCTCCTCTGGTAGTGTGCCCTCTGTGACGGGGGATGTGCAGAGTCAGGCTGAGGGGGGAGTTTCGGGGGTGTTGTCGTTCAAGTCTGTGCTCCATATCAGTGCCAGTGGAGGTGCTGGGGGGCGGGATGCCTCACCGGATGAGTTGTCTGGGGTGAGGTTAATGGCAGGTGGTGATTCTCTGGGTGATGCCTGTGGAGAGGGCACTCTGGATGATGTGGAGGTCAGGGCTGTTATGGGACGTGATCCTCTTTCAGACTCCGAGGGTGCCAGTGTTCCACAGGCCCTGGGGATGCCTCTTGTTGTTGCTTCCCCAGGCCCAGAGGAGGAGGGTGATGGTAGCATGCAGGAGCCCAGCCATTCAGAGGGCTGCGAGTCTCAGGTAGGGGTGTTGGGACCCACCCCCAGCATTGATCCGGGTGGTCGTGTCATGGCTGTGGAGGAGGATAGCGATGCGGCCAGTGGGGGGGGCTCAGAGTGTGATGTGTCAGACAGTTCTGGTCTTTCTGAGGTTGTTGATTCAGGTGCGAGCGGGTTGGCTGAGAGCCCAGACTCCAAGGCCGTGTCTGAGGCGAAGCTTATTGTTGAGGTGCGAGAGTTCTTAAAAATAAGTCGTGCTCCCAAAACATTATGGTGGGCCGTTACAAGGAGATGGGAGGTTTGGCAAGATGTGCGGGAGAGTCTCGAGGCTATCCTTAGTAACAAGGATAGTGGTCTTTCTGACTCGGATTTGGGGCAGTTTTGGGGTTTGTTGAAGGTCCTCAGAAAAGGACCTCCTGTGACTACAGGGAGTGTGAGGGTCACAATCTAATGTGTCTACACATTCACAGTAGCTACATTAAATTTAAATGGGAGTAGAGCGAGTTTTCGAAGATTTCAGCTCTTATCAGCCCTAAGGGAGGGGAGATTTGCAGTTTGTTATCTGCAAGAGACACATACCGTTGCTAGTGATGAACCTACCTGGCAACTGGAGTGGGAAGGGAGGGTTTATATGAGCCATCTCAGCTCAAATTCGAGTGGGGTGGCTTTTCTGTTGGCCCCAAATTTTCTGCCAAGCATTTTAAAAGTGCAGGAAGTGGTGCCAGGACGTTTGCTCCATCTGGCCGTGAGCCTGGATGGCATGCCGTTGCATTTCATTAACGTGTATGCCCCTAGCTCCGGCACGATGCAGGCCGGCCTGCTTCGGGAGGTGAATGCTCTGTTGGGCACTATTGATAGGGGAGAGTGTGTCTTCCTTGGTGGGGACTTTAATTGCACACTTGAGGTGCGGGACCGTTCTGGTACTCAGTGTGCGCCTGCTGTAGCGAAGAAGCTGAGAGGCTTGATTGACTCCTTTGAGTTGGTTGATGTTTGGAGGGACCTTCACCCTGATTCCACTGCTTTTTCGCGGAGGTCTGAGGGCGGTGGTTCCCGCATTGATCGGTTTTATATTTCCCGAGCGTTTGTTTCCCGTGTCTCAGCGGCCTCAATGCGGCTGGTGCCGTGCTCGGACCATTGTCTGGTGCGTGTGGATTTCAATCCAGCGTGCGCTCGGGCTGGGTCCGCGTACTGGCACTTTAACAACAGGCTGCTGGAGGACCGGTGTTTCCGGGAGTCATTCACTCGGTTTTGGGTGAAGTGGAGAGAGAGGCAGAGGTGCTTCTCTTCCCTTAGGCAGTGGTGGGATGTGGGTAAAGCTCACATCCGTCTCTTTTGTAAGGAATATACATGGGGGTCGACTGGGAGGCGGGACTCAGCGGTCGAGAAGCTGGAGAGGGAGATACAGGACGCTGAGTCTCGCCTGGGTCAGTTTGGTGAAGACTCCAGCGAATGGGGAGAGTTTCAGAGGAAGAAGGAGGTTTTGAGGAGTCTGCTGCTTGAGCGATCTCGAGGCGCTTATGTGAGGTCTCGGGTCCAGATGCTGCACGAGCTGGACCGAGCGTCGCCTTTCTTTTTCTCTTTGGAGAAGGGGCGGGGAGCTCGAAAACAGCTCGTGGAGTTGCTTGCAGATGACGGCTCCTCTGTCACTGATCCAGAGAGGATTAATGCCTTGGTTAGGTCCTTTTATGGGACCCTGTTCTCTGCGGAAGGATTCAGTGTGGAGGCTCAGCAAGATCTGTGGGAGGGTCTACCGACCGTAGATAGGGGGGAGGCTGATCTTCTTGATGGCCCCTTATCTTTGGAGGAGTTGACTCGCGCCTTGCATCAGCTCAGGAGGGGTAAGTCCCCCGGGCTGGATGGGTTGACGGTGGAGTTTGTTAGAGCATTCTGGGACGTCCTAGGGGGTGACTATATGTTGGTTTTGGGGGAGAGCCTGGCGACTGGAGTGATGCCTCTCTCGTGGCGTAGGACGGTTGTTGTCTTGCTGCCTAAGAAGGGCGAACTCCGTTTGTTGAAGAACTGGCGTCCAGTCTCTCTCCTTTGCACAGAATATAAAATTTTTGCACGGGCAATGGCAAATCGCCTGGGCTCCGTGCTGCATCAAGTGATTCATCCTGATCAATCTTATACAGTCCCTGGCCGGTCCATCCAGGATAACATCCACCTGGTTAGGGACCTGATTCATTTAGTCCAGGGTACTGGTGAGTCAGCTGCTTTTCTGTCTCTTGATCAGGAGAAGGCTTTTGATAGGGTAGAGCATGAATACCTATTTGGGACGTTGCAAGCGTTTGGGTTTGGACCACACTTCGTGGCCCGGGTCCGGCTTTTGTACGCTGCTGCGGAGTGTCTTGTAAAGGTTAATGGCGCGGTGCTATCTCCTTTTCATTTTGGGAGGGGGGTCCGCCAGGGGTGCCCTATGTCGGGCCAGTTGTATTCGGTCTGTGTGGAGCCGTTCCTGTGTCTTCTTCGGAGGAGGTTGACAGGCCTGGCCCTACCTGGCCCGCGGGTTGAGGTGATTCTATCGGCGTATGCCGATGACGTACTTCTTATGTTCACTGATCCTGGTGACCTGCGGAGGATGCGTGACTGCCAGGAGATATTCTCGGCTGCATCTTCTGCTAGGATTAACTGGAGTAAGTGCTCTGGACTTTTGGTGGGTCAGTGGCGGGTAGACTCCCTGCCGGAGGAGATGGCATTGTATGCGTGGAGTACCACGCACCTCCTCTATCTGGGGGTGTACCTGAGTCCCACTGAGGATGTTTGGCCGGCAAACTGGCAAGAGTTGGAGACGAAGGTGGTTGCTCGGCTGGGGCGCTGGTCAGGCCTGCTTGGAGTTCTCTCCTTTCGGGGGAGGGTGCTGGTCATAAACCAGCTGGTGGCCTCTATGTTATGGTACCGGCTGGCTACTCTTGTCCCGCCCTCTATATTTGTAACTGCTATACAGAAGAAGCTGGTGGATTTCTTTTGGGGAAATAGGAAGCATTGGATTTCCGCGGCGGTCCTGAGTCTTCCGTTAGAGGAGGGCGGCCAGTCCTTGGTGTGCGTGCGCACCCAGGTGGCGGCTCTCCGTCTCAGGACTCTGCGGAGATACATGTATGTAGAGAACCCTCCCAGATGGCACGCTCTGGCCACGTATTTTTTTCGTCAGGGTCGTTGCCTAAGGGGGGTCTCGCGGCTCCCGGTGGCGGGTGTCAGTCGACCCGCTCTAAGGGGCTTGCCTGTTTTCTATAGGGATGTGTTAAGAGTGGGGAATTTGGTGGTGTTCAGCCAGAGTGTTGTTCCACGAGGAGAGGGGGATGTTGTGGCTGCGGGTGTGGCTGGTCCTCATCCTGTCATGGTGGTTGTCGAGGAGAGGCGCGAGCCTAGAGTGGTTCAGATAGAGCTTACCCCTGCTCCGTCAGATCTGCTCATCGGGCCTAGGCTTCGGGATATTTCTCGGCCTCCGGCTCCGCATAATCTGAGCTGCCTTTCTGAGATGACCAGCATGCCATTTTGTGATGCAAGGAGACGCGCACTGTACAGGATGCTCCTGCACATTCTGAACCACCGTGCCTTCGTCTCCCGTCCTGACTCACCATGGAGGACGGTGTTACCATCCGAAGGCGGCGGGGGGCCCCAGTGGGGGTCCTTCTATAAGGGAGTTGTACCCCTTTATATTGGGGACCTGGGGTGGAGAGTGCTGCATGGAGCGGTGGTTTGTAATAAACTTTTGAGTCGGTTCACGGGCTCGTCTGCCGCATGTATTTTCTGCGGAGAGGAGGAGACCGTATTCCATGTGTATGTGGAGTGTGTGAGGTTACTGCCCCTGTACCAATATCTGAAGGGGTTGTTCCTCAAGTTCTGGCTGCATTTTAGCCCCACAATCCTGGTGTTTGGACACAAGGCGGGGAGTGGGGAGAGCCGAGTGTGGGGGGGGGACTTACCTGTCGGTTTGCTCCTTGGCCTGGCCAAGATGGCCATTCGTGGGTCCAGGCAGCGGGCGGTCGACGGTCTGGCGAGAGTCGGCTGCCTGCCCCTCTTTCGGGCCTACGTCCGTGCACGTGTGTCCCTGGAGAGGGAACACGCGGTGTTCACGGGGACTCTGGAGGCCTTCCGTCAGCGCTGGTCGCCGCGTGGGGTTGAGGCGATTATAAATGAATGTACTGCTGTACTACAATGATCTGTTCATTATAGTGTGATTTTTGATTGTGTTTTGATGTGTTGTATTTTATGATTTGTGTTGAATAAAGTTTTTGAAATGAAAAAAAAAAAAAAAAAAAAAAAAAAGAGAGAGAGAGAGAGAGAGAGAGAGAGAGGTCGTGTTTTCTTCTCAGCTCTGCAGTTGAGAAGGATTGAAGCAGCCTTTCAAGGATTTTGCCGTTGGAGAAAGTACAGAGGCAGGGGGGCTTCATAGTTTAACTTATCGTTGGACTGTTGAAGCTTTTCTCTGGTCTGGGAAGCCTCCACCAGTGTGAAAATTCCTGAGTTTTCTCTACATTGTCGAGGGTGCGGTTGTCGTTGGCGGACTGCCAAGGGTGCCTGGAGATTGAGGGAAGGAAGATTGCGGTGTCTTTGTCGTTTTTAGCACCGTTTCTCTGCGCTAAAGTCATTTTGCACAGTGCTGCTGCCTGGCTTAATGTGAAGAAGGTACTTTTTCTTCCAGCGAGACTGGGATAGAGCTTCCCAAAAGCTGCTCTCGGCTGTGGACGAACTTGGGAACTTTCCTGCTTCAGCTGGAGGTTTCTGTTTTCTGCTGCCTGTCTTTGACTGTGACTGTCTCTGGGACTTGGAGCTGAGTTGCTGGGGTGCCTGGAGCTGGTTTGTGCCTCTGTCAGGATGGCGATGGAAGGGGCGCGGCCGAAGGTCCGGACCTACGCAGCGATGGCATCAGTGGCGGGTACGAGGCCATCTGAGCTTGAGCCTCATGTTGACTTGGATGGGGACAGTTTTGGTATCTCGGTTCAAACTGGGCCTATGATGTCTAGGGGAGCAATTACGAAGGCCATGAATGATCTTCTTGGGAGGGGGGCTATTGTCTCTTCCGAGCTCGAAAGAGGAAAGGTTGAGATGATACTTAAGACCCGGGAGTGTGTGGCCCAAGCGTTGGAGATGGGGATCTCAGTGGGGGGCGGTCAACATCCAGGTGGATCCGTGGGTATCTAGGGTGAGACTGGTTCTCCTGCGGAGCTGCCCACATATATTTCGGATGCGTTACTTATTCCACACCTGTCCAAGTTTGGGGAGGTGCGGTCTAAGTGCTTTAGGCTCTTGCATCCCGGGGGGGACCCGGAGGAAAAAGGGGTCTTCAGTTTCAAGAGGAGGGTGTTCATGAAGGCGGGTGAGGGGGATGGTGCTGAGGGGAGTTTTGAGGTGGAGTATAAGGGTATCCCCAGAAACGTGCGTTGGAGTTGGGGAAAGGCACGGTGTCATGCGTGCGGCGAATTTGGACATCTCCGTAGGTAGTGTCTTATTCGCGGGGTCACTGCTAGAGGTTCTAGCACAGTGGCCCAGGAACGCACTGCTGGCCCATCTGGGGTGGCTCGTCAAACCTCAGTGGCGCGGGGTGGTACTGCTGACCCGGCTAGGGCTGCCAGCTCTGCCTTGGTGATACGGGACGGCAGTGATACTCCATCCAGTCCGCAGGTTACGCATTGGGGACCCTGGGCAGCGATAGAGGAAGGAGAGGAGAAAGGCCGCCCGAGCGAGTAAAATGCAATCGGGTGTGCACCTGCCGAGTTCTGTGACCACCCAAGGGGCGCCTGGCAGCTCCAGTGAGGTGCAGATTGCACCTGCCGTGGCCCAGCAAGGAGCTGAGGTGGTTCAGAAGGGGGCAGAGAAGCTAAAACGTGCGGGTGGCAAAGTGGTTGGGGGTAATGTGGAGGCGGATGACCCTTCCCTTATGGAGGTTACCGTACCTCCGCATGCTAGCGGGACAAAAAGGAGGCATTTGCCTGGTGAAGATGAGCAAGGGCGTGGGTCCAAAGCTAGGGGGATGTCTTTTTCCAGACTTTCCACCACTGATGTGGCTGAAAGTGGTCTTGAACTGGTGTCTTCTGGGTCGGTGGTTGGGCCTCCTTTTCATGGATCTTCAGCGGGTGTCACAAGACCAGGTGCTGGGGTTGATTCCAGTGGAGTTGTGTCCTCTGGGCGGGAGTTTGTCCCTTCATCTCAGGGGCCCTCCGAGGGAGTTATCTCATCGGGTGTTGGGGTTAGCTCCCTAGGGTGTGTGCCCTCTGGGTCGGATGAGGTCCCCTCATTTCAGAGGCCTACTGAGGGTGCTAGCATGCTTGTTGATGTGGTTGGCTCCCCTGGTAGTGTGCCCCCTGAGACGGGGGATGAGCAGAGTCAGCCCGAGGCGGGAGGTTCGGGGGTATTGTCATTCAAGTCTGTGCTCCATATCAGTGCCAGTGGAGGTGCTGGGGGGCATGATGCCTCACTGGATGAGTTGTCTGGGGAGAGTTTAAAAGCAGGTGGAGATTCTCTGGGTGTTGCTTGTGGAGAGGGTACTCTAGATGATGTGGAGGTCGGGGCTGTTTTGGGTCATGATCCTCTTTCAGATTCCGAGGGTGCCAGTATACCACAGGCCCTGGGGATGCCTCTTGTTTTTGCTTCGCCAGGCCCAGTCGTGGAGGGTGATGGTAGAGTGCAGGAGCCCAGCCATTCAGTGGGCTGCGTGGTTCAGTCAGGGGTTTCGGGACCCTTCCCCGGCATTGATCCTGGGGGTAGTGTCGTGGCAGAGGAGGGGGAGAGTGACGGGGCCAGTGTGTTTAGTGAGGATAGCGAATTGTCAGAGAGTTCTGGTCTTTCTGAGCTTGTTGATTCAGGTGCGAGCGGGTTGGCTGCGCGCCCAGGCTCCAAGGCCGAGTCTCAGGAGACTGAATAATAGAGTCTTTGCAGTATTTTAAATTGTATTAGCAAATGCCTAATGTTAAGAGAAAAGTTGTGTATGTATAGAAGGCTTTCCTCCCATCTGTCTTTTAAAATTGTTAGGCCGAGTTCATTTTCCCAAGCTCTTCTAATTACTTCTGATGATGGGGTTTGTATATTTAAAAGGGTATTATAAAGGTATGATATTAACTTGTTTGAATCCGAGTTACTATTCATACATTCGTCTAGTGTGTCTGGAACCATAGTCTTGGGTATATGATTTCAGATAGTCTTGTACTTGAAGATATCTAAAGTATCGGCTACCTTTCAGATGATATTTCGACTGTAATTCTTGAAATGAGAGAAGAGTTCCCATCTCATAAAGATCGCCCAGTTTTTAAATTCCTAGTCTTTCCCAGTGTGTGGAAGTCTTGTCTAAGATAGACGGCTTGAACAAGGGGTTATTGGCAATTGGTGAGAAGAGATAAATTTCTCAGTTAAAGGGTTGACCACTTGTTTCCAGATTCATAGGGTGCTATGGATAATCAGATTTTTCTCATATAGTGTTTTTTTCAAATGTATTGGAGAGAGAAGAATTGCACCTATATTAAAAGGCTAACAATCTTCTCTCTCCATTATTAACCATTTTACCTGTTGGCATTTGTTGTCCATCCAATAGATTACGTTTTTGATTTTCGTTGCCCTGTAATAGTACAATAAATTGGGGAGAGCCAATCCGCCAATTTCTTTGGGTTTACATGAATGTCGTTTATGGATTCTGTGTGATTTATAATCCCAAATAAAGTTTGTGATCAGAGAATCGAGTTTTTTAAATTTTATTTTAGGGAGATAAATCAGTATTGATTGAAATAAGTACAGGATTTGTGGAAGGACGATCATCTTTATGGCATTTATTCTGCCTATGGGAGACATTGGAAGAGTTTTCCAAAATTGAATAAGGTCATTTAGTTTGGTAATTAATGGAGGAAAGTTTGCTTGAAATAGAGAAGTGTATCTCAAAGAAGTGTTCCCAAATGTTTCCCCCATCTGTGACAAATGTCTTACTCAAAATGCCACTATAGCACATTCCTTTGTCTCGTGTATAAAACTGTATACATTTTGGAATTAAATTTTTGGAATTTTTACAAAACTATTTAACACAAAATTAAACCCCAATACAGAACTGATTATCTTTGGATCAATGGAAGAGGGAAGTAAACTAACTATATTCCAAGAAGCTTTTCTTAATTACGGTCTAATAACAGCAAAAAAAACTTATACTCAAATTTTGGAAAAACGCAATCATGCCAACATTCAAAATGTGGATTTCAAATATGTCTGAAACGCTTCATCTTGAAGAAATGAGATTTCTCCTACTAGGCAAAGTAGACCAATCTTAAAGACTTGGTCTCCTTTTATCAACTTTTTACAAGCATATGGTGCAACATAACATAACCTCAGAAATTAAATGGTTTAGAACCGGGTGACGGATGGGCAAAAATACGAAATAGGTAGATTTCTCCTAATCTCTCTTTTCTTTACTTTCTCCTTCTATTTCAATCTTTTCAGCATCTCTTCTATGCCCTTTATTTCTTTTGCTATCTGTTTCTACTCGCTTGTCTATCTATTCCGACACTCTTTATTTCTTTTTTCTTCCACTGTTCTTTTATTATTAAATCAAAAGTATGAAGTTGTACAAGAATGGAAATATGTATGTATGTATTAGGTAATCAAGTACCACACTATTGTACTTACTTCTAGCAAAACTTTAAAAAAAAAGAAAAAAAGAAATAGAGAAGTGTATTTTCTAGTTACATGAACTCCGAGATATTTAATTTTTTCTGTAGCAATTCTAAAATGGAATTTTAGAAGGTGTGTCGGATCTTGAGGCTTTATTGACATCATTTCACTTTCGTTCCAGTTTATTCTATATCCTGAAAAGGAACTGAATTCCTCTATAAGATTTAGCATGCTTGGAATGCTAACTTGGGAATTGGTGATATATAGTAATACATCATCTGCATATAATGATATTTTATCATTAGAATATTTAGTATTATAGCCGTGAATATTTGGATGTACTCTCATATTTTCTGCTAAAGGTTCAATCGCAAGGGCAAATAACAGGGGGTGATAATGCACACCCTTGTCTATTGCCCCTGGATAGCTGAAATTTAGGTGAGAGTATTTGATTAGTGGTTTTCTGACTAATGGGTCCCGCCAGGTTTAGCAAGAGCGAAACCTTGACCTCATCTGGATCTTTTCGATGGACAATGTTGATATAGTGTTCATGGTCAACCTCGAAAAGCCTCTATCTTTCTCCAATGTCCGAATCAAAGATGAGCTGAGCTGGCTTGCGGCACGAGTGAACCATGGTAACAAAGATCAAACCAATAAAAACACAATTAAAACCCAGTATAAGGACACAGTGGGTAACTTCACGCTTTCTGACAACAGACACAGGTCTGGAGTTTAAATCATCTTTAATCATAAGGTATAGCAGAGCAGTACAGTACATCGCTACCGCCAGTATAACCACGTAATTTAGGAAATAGGTGTTAATATAAAGTGTACAGTAAGGTGGAGTAAATGATGCTACATTACTCTGATTGGTTCACATGCAATAACCAATCTACAGGTCCCACTTGGGGTAGGGAGGAGAGAGGTGTCCCAGGAGACAGGAATCCAAGTTCAATGAGAGATTTGTAACATTGTTGTGAGAAGAGGGAGGGAGTGGGGGTGGGGACGAGGAGAGGATTTAATAGAGGGAGAGGATGGGGTAGGGAGGGGAGAGGGTTTATGGTGGGAGGGAGTGACTGAGGGTAGGGGAAAGGAGAGGGAGGGAGAGATTAGGAAGTTGGGGAGGGAAGGAGGCGAGGGGAAAAAAGAGGGAGGGTGAAGAGGGGGAGGGAGTTTGGAGCTATGAGTGAGTGGCAGAATATTGCGTTGGGGGAATGGGATGCGTTGGGGGAACGGGTAAGTAGTGGAATATTGCATTAGGAGAATGGGTTGCGTTGGGGGACCTGGCCACCCGTGTGACAGGGACCGAACAGGTCCCACTTACTCTAGTGTGCATTTTTAAAAATGTTCTATTTTAAATGCGTAAGGTAAGAAATGTTTATGAAGTTTTCGATATTCAATATGGAATCACATATGAAACAGTTTTAAAAAGTTGACAGCAAATGAGTTTGTAGCCAACTTATTGATAGAGGATCTGGAATAGGTTAAAGGGTGAGAGACAAAAGGCGTTCAAATATACAAAATGTCACGAGTCATGCCCCCAGGTACTCTGGCCAATTTTTCCGCCAATATTTACAAATGAATTATATGTATAGGTTTGACTTAAATGTAGTTAGAATTAGTAGTAATAGTTATAAAATATTGCAAATGAAAATAGTTAAAGTGAACGGTTAAAGTAAGCAGACAAAACTCAGGGAAAGTGAGTTCAATGCAATAAAATTTGAGGCCATTTATTTTAGACCAAGATTGATAGGACAGTTTCCTTATATTGAGGAACTAAGAAGAGTGACAGGCAGAGAAATTGAAAAATACCCACAGTGTAAAAGTTAAACACTGATAAAAGGTAACCAAAAGTCTAAATAGCATCCTTGCCTTCGGTTTAAGACCAATGAAATGTAAAATTGTGGATGTCACATTACATGAAATAATGGTCTAGTTAAACTACTTTTAGAATATGATTTGGTTTCAGGGATTGCAATGCAGAAAGGATATTTGTTGCTTGGAGAATTTGTAGCTCGGTTTGATCAGCACAAAGGTGAGATAGTTCAGACAGAGCTGATGGCAGTTTATCATATTTCTATTGTTCAGCAGTGTTAAACATGAACTCCCAAAGAGGCAGAATTATCGCACTAGAGAAAGTGGTTTATCTAAAAACCAAAGAAAGTACTCCTATTTTTTGACAAAATATTCTTAAATATATGTTACTATTTTCACTCTGATTTTTATGTTCAATCAGAATACACTTTTGTCGGAAGCACTTGTTAAGAAAACCCAAGGAGAGAACTGATATTTGCAAATCTTCGCCAATGTTACAGTTCTTTTCATTTTGATTCACCCAGTAAAAGCCTATTGATTTCATAGTGATCTGATAAGAGGTGTATAAAATCAGGAGGTAAAATACAAAGAGTGAATGAGTCTTTTTTTCAGGGTAATCAAATCAAGAACTAGAGGGCATAGGTTTAAAGAAAGAGCAGAAAGATATTATAGGGATTTGAAGCATAACTTTTTCACACTGCAGGTGGTGGGTGCATGGAATAAGCTGCTGGGAGGAAGTAGTTAAGGCACGTACGATAACAACATTTAAAATACATTTGGTCAGGTACAATGTTTAGAGGGATATGGATCTCCGCTGTAATGGAGAACATAAATGTGTCACTTTCCATCCTTTAGGTCAGATTATGGGTTGACTGCCAGAGTCACCTTTGATTGCAGAAGTGCAGACATTCCGACCACCTGCTTCTCTGTGAATGGGGCTCGAACGCTCTCTCACCACACTACTGCAAAATGAAACTCTAGGTCCTTGTGTTAGCAGATGGCTTTCTTTTCCAATGCTCCAGGGTCTGATAAGAATGCTCAGCACACCTGGACTGCTGTATGGCACGTGCTTTCTGAGTGAGTCTGGCGAGTAATGGGATCTTGACTCAGCATGAGAATCTGGATGGCGGACAAGTGGGTGGGAGTTCTTCATACTGATAGAGCTGAGAGGGATAGATTGCTATGTGGTGGGTTTGGTGGAGATGGTATAGAGCTGAAATGTCAGTTTGATATCATTTTGTTTTTACCTGTATATCCTCACTGCTCCAAAGCTGAAATCTTTGCTATACACATTTGCACATTCACATAGGACACAGAGTAGTAACGACAATTGGACGGCTGACATTTGGAGAAAAAGCTTATGGGGACCAAACGTCTCAGGCGAATAATAACCTGAGTGCAAGCATTGCAATTGGTAAAATATTTCCTCTATACTAAAAATGATTGCTATACTGCACATCTATGCATGCATTTTATTGCACCTTTCTACCTAAATGTATGCAGTGGATATAGTGCAAAGGATTCAGAGTAGACAATGGACAATGAGTGCACGAGTAGGCCATTTGGCCCTTCGAGCCAGCACAGCCATTCAATGTGATCATGGCTGATCATCTCCAATCAGTACCCCGTTCCTGCCTTCTCCCCATATCCTCTGTCTCTGCTATCTTTAAGAGGAAGAAAGTCTTTGGAAATTTTAGAGAGTTCTTCATATAATTGTAGCAAATTCAGCAATTTTGAAACTTGGGAACAGAAGAAGGCTATATATTTCCTTTAATAGTGTAATACTATTCAACAAGATTACAGGTGATTACTCATGTAACTCCTGTTCATATCATATACACGTATCCACCAGACCCTTTTGCTTCTATTGTTTAAACATGTCAAAAATAAACAACAAATCTGCATAACTTTTTTTTTCTCAGCATGTTCTTTTTAAAATATGATAAATAACTGATCTATGGGGTTCAGTTATTTATCATAACTGATAAACTATTTATCATAAGTCTCTTCCAACTAAATAGAGAATCTACCCTTTATGTCCACTTACCATTGTCTAACAAACCACTAATTTCCAAATTTTGCAATTTACGTAATTGAATACAAAGAACTGCAGATGCTGTTTTACAAAAAAAAAACTGTTTCTGACTGATAGTGATGGAGGGGAGGAGAGGTAGGGCAAAGCATAGGAGGGAATATCTGCTGAAGCAATGGGTAAAGCAGCATCGCTGAAGAAGATGGATAAGTGATGCTTTGGATCAAGACACTTCTTTGCAATGATTGTAGGGGGAGGTCAGTGGAATGAGTGTTAGAAGTTACCTACAACTGGAGAATTCAATGTTCACACCATTGGGTTGTAAGCTACCCAAAGCAGAATATGAGGTAATGTTCCTCCAATTTGCATGTAACCTCATTGGCAATGGAGCAGGCTCAAGACAGAAAGGTCAGTATGAGAATTGGAGGAATGAGAAGGAGTTAAAATTGTTAGCAGATACCTGGGAAGGGGATGGTTTCGGTGTGAAGGGATGAGTGACTAAGAAATTGTGGAGGGAGCAGTCACTGGGGTGGAATTGGGTGGAGATGGGAAGATGTGACTGGTTGTTGGAGGTGATGGAAATATTGGAGGATGATGTGTTGGATGAAGAGGCTGGTGGGATGAAGGGTGAGGACCAGGGGAACTCTATTATTCTTCCATCTGGGGAAAGAGGGAGTGAGAGCAGAACCATGGGACACAGAAGAAATGCGAGTGAAGGATCCATCTATGACAGCAAGGGGAAACCACGTTTACTCTTGGATATCCTAGAATGGAAAGTGTAAAGAACATGCATGTACACAGAGAATTCTTTATTGCAACTTTATTAATTAAACACACACATCACTGCCCTAGCTGTACATGGTCTGTCACGATCACTAGAGAGAGAGCTAGGGGTGGGAAGGACACAGTTATACTCAATTATAGGGGAGTGGTTAGCAAGGACTACGTCACTACTGTTAAAGGTGTATACACATATCATCTACAGAAAGCATCATCTTCGAAGCAGATATGGTGGAGTTTAAGAAATTGAGAGTAAGGAAGCGCACCTTTGCAAGAGGTAGATAGGAGGATAACAGTGGATGTCGGTGGGTTTCTAGTAGACATCAGTCGATAGTCTGTCCCATGTAATGGAGACCAAGAGAGCAAGAAAGGGGAGACGGGTGTCAGAGATAGTGCATAATTGAATTTGCAGGCAGGGTGGAAGTTAATGGTAAAGTTAATGAAATTAATGAATTCTGCACAAGTGCAAGAAACAGGTCCGAAGCAGTCATCAATGTAACAGAGAGTTGGGGGATGGTGCCAGTGTGCCTTTGGACCAAGGACTGTTCGCTGTAACCAACAGAACTTCATGTATACCTTTAAGCTAGAAAAAGTGCGAGGAATCAAAGGAGTTGTTGAGGGTGAGGACAAATTTCAGCAGGTGGAGGAGAATGATAGTAGAGGGAAATTGATTGGATCTCATTTCAAGAACTGGAGGGCCTTGAGACCTTCCTAGTGGGGGATGGATGTGTAAAGTGATTGGCTGTCCAAGGTAAAGATGAGGCAATGGAAGCCTGGAAACTGCAAATTATTGAAGAGTTGAAGGGCGTGTGATGTGTCTTAGATATTAGTTGGAATGAACTGGACAAGGGTCATGGGATGGAATTAAGATATTTCAATGAGAAACTATCTTTTACACACGGTAGAATTTGCTGACTTTGAGATATGAGATTGTCTGGTTATCCAAGTCAATATGGAAATTAAAACCTTCTTTGAAAACTAAACTACTTTTGTTATATGTTACCTGTTTTCGACATTTATATATTCTGTCACTACATAATATTACCTTTCTGTTTCTTAAATTTACATAAAATGCATTCACAATCCGGTTTTATCATTTTACATCCTTCCTCATCAAGAATATAATGTAATTCTAAATCACGAAAGCTATTCCTTTTCAGCATTTTTCCTATCTCTCCCAAATATATTATCTAGTATCTTTGATTCCTTTTATTGAGTATCTCAGTAATAGCCACCATGTGAAATGCTCCAAGGTACATTTCAGCAATTCCTTGAGTTTCAATCTTAAATATCAAATGTTTTTGTAAATAACCTTTATCTGGACCATACACTCTTATGTTAAATTGATTATTTTCATCTTTCTTATTTCTTTTTTTTTTAACTCAACATTTTTCTTATTTCTGATACATTATATTTTAATATTTAGCCAGTTTGCCTAAAACATCACTGGTTACTTTCCAACTTACCGACTTTGCCCGTACATAAAATAACCTTTATTAATATTAGCCTTTCCACCAAACCCCATCCCACATTATCTCTATCAAAGTCCATAAGCAAGGAATTATTTTAAAAAACACAATATTAACCTTCAGTTTGAAAGGCACAGATTAATCAAGAACAGTGAGCATGGGGGTTTGTTATGGGAATATTATACCCAACCAAAAAGTTGCCAGTGTGAGGCAACGCGTAAACTGATGAACAGCACTTCCACATAGGCATCCAATTTTAGGCAACAACAACCCCCCCCCCCCCCCCCCCCCACCACCCCCCCAACCTTTCTTTTCCCCTCTATCTCCCTTGTGTCCAACTTGGACCCATACCTATTACTCCCCTCCCTCTTCCCTGCCAACCGCATTCCTTCCTTTAACTTCGCTATTCTCAATTCTTCAATCCTTTTATTCCACCTTCTGTCTTTTCATCTCTGGTCTTTGGCCTACCATTTATCTATCATAAGCCTCCATCACCTGTATCCATCTCCCTCCCCTCCCACACCAGCACAATCAGTCTAAAAAAGGGTCCCAACGTGAAACTTCACCTATCTATGTTCTCTAGCATTTCTACCTGACCCACTGTATACCTGGAGTCTCTCCTTTTGAATACAGCACTAATTAGATTACAAATGAGTACTATTCACATTTCAGGTCAGTATATTTAGAACCAGGCCAAGGAGATTCACAAGCCATAACCAAGAGAAAAGTTTGGATAGGCATGTGTTATTTTCTTTCAGGGCTTTTGATGTACCTTGGTAAACGGTAAAAAGATTATGGAGAAAATATAACAAAAAAAATCACCCAGATGATGGTAGGAATCTGGATCTCACCAACTGGATGACTGGTGGGGACAAAAAATACGCGAACACATTTAAAAAGTATTTAGATTGATCCTGAGGCTGAATTAAATTAATCATCATCTGCATCTGAATGGAACAGAAAAATGGAGCAGGACTGGGCCATTCTGCCCTTCAGCCACCCGTTTGAAGTGGGGTCTTAAACCAAAACATCACCAATCCCTTCTCTCCAGGGATGCTGCCTGTCCCGTTGCATTACCCCAGCATTTTATGTTGACCATTCGACACATTGTGGCTAGTCATCTAATTTTCCCACCTTCTCCCCATATCCCAGAATATCTTTGCATTCAGTTCATTCATACATATATATAATGATCTAGTTTCCACTGCTTTCTGTGGTGGAGAATTCCACAAGTTCACCACCTTCAGAAGAAAATAAAGTCTTCATTTTTTTTCTTTCTAAATGGCTCACTCCATATTCTGAGGCTAGGACATATTTGTGTTGCAGGTCAGTACTGTTACAATGTATAAATTTCCATGAGACCTTCAACAAACTTCTCTATTTGTGATATAAAATATTTTCTGATCTCCACTCTTTTGGAAATATGTAAATCACCCACCGTGGATCGAGGACTCACGGCGACCCACCTGGAGGGCCGGTGAGTAGACCAGCTGCTGAAGGGAGCGCAGTGCATCTGCAGGTGGAATGGGCTGCTGGAGGCACTGCAGTTGCCTGGGGATCAGCTGGATTGAGTGCCACTCCAAGCACGTGGACTACACGTGGCCTACAGTGGTGGATGCTACGACTATACTTGGCCAGGCTGACTCTGCAAAGCCACCAGGACAACAGACCTTCATGGTCAGGTCAAGTACCCTGCACTTACAACAACTAGGACTTGAAAATGACGCCAAACTAGCGACTTTGTATACTGTCTCAGTGTACTACTGCTATACACTTGTACTGTATCTGAGATGCTTATCTAATATGTATCTAAGTGCTAATATAACGTGATACTGTAAATCCTGACTAAATTGGTGCAGCCATGGTATTAAAATTGAGTAAAGGCGTGTGCTGCTAGGCCATTTTGATCAAGTTAAATGTGCTTTTGCAGAACTGGGACAAGCTGCTGAATGGTGCCAGTTTGTCTGCGGCCTAGATAAGAGCTGCAGAGAAAGAATGGGACATCTGCATTGTCTTAGAATAAGGTGTAAAATGCATGGAACTGATTGGGTCAATGCAAACCAGATATACATAGTGTAATTAATGTTGCAAAGCCTTATTTGGATAGTTGTTGATTGGTTGTAAGATTAAGCTTTGTCTGGGTTGTCTGAATCCCAGCGCACGTTGCATAATTCATCTGAGTTAAATTCCATCTCGAAGCCTTGCCAGATACAATGTATTAGTCACTGTGTTATTGGGTTAGGGAACTGTCTATCGTGTACTGTGTTAATCGATATGTGCTATTGGACTGTATAGAGACCACCCCCATGTGGTTCGGCCCTTCAACATTCGGGGACCTATAATATAAAAGGTAGCTCCTACGAGGTCCGATGTCGATCTTCTGGAAAAACACTTGGAACTGCGTGACCTTTTGGAGTGTCTCTACTTGCAAGAGGCTAGAAGGGCTTTGACAAGCAGATACAAGGATCCCGCGGTGGTTAAGTATTGTATAGAGGAATTTGTGTTTGGTTATCCAAAATAAAGTTTAGTTGCTCAAGTGCTTGATTCAGTATTTTATTGACTGAAACTAGACTGGGGGGTGCTTAGAACAAGCTATTTACAATACTTGTACTGAACTGTATACAAAAATAACTCACACTGTACCTTGGTACGTGACAAATAAAGTACCATACAATACCATAACATATGTTCTAGTTCCTTGATTCCTATTTTAAAATGAGTGTGTTAGGCTGCTTGTGAATTTGTATTATAAGGGAGGTAGGTTGCCATTTTTAATATATTCATGGATAATTAGCAGAAGAATTAAGGTCTGTTCTCAAACTAACTGGAAATAGCCAGTGAAACCAAGGAAAGATCAACACATTGGAGGGGGTTGAAATATGAATAGGGAAACCAATTGCATACGACTGCTTTTAGGTGCAGTTCTGAGAATGTATGGTGTGGGCTCCAGAAATAACCATTCAAAAATTGGAACTATAGTTGCAAACTTTGTTATTAGATCTGCAAACTCGGCAAGTAACTAGCTTACGAGTTCATTAGCATCTATAAAATGCTCAATTTTAATGTCTGGAGATTGAGGACATTCTGCTTGAGAGTGACTAGACATTGAGGCCTGAGGGGTTCAGGCATTAGTGAACAGGCCTCACTGCTGGAGAGGTTTCTTAGTCATGCACTGCACCTGTCTGCAGAAAACAATACGCATGTCTGTGGTTACTCTGAGTCCAACAAGCCGTAGGGGACAGTGAGATGAATATTGGATCGAAAAAGAGGCCAGGGCAAGAGTTGGCTGCCTGCAGATGGCACTGGATTGGAATCAGTGATAAAAGACCAATGAATCAGGAACTTTGAAATAAAAATGGTTCAGGCTACATTTCAAGAGGACACGCACATCTAATGTTTCAGGTCCCTTTGTAGAACTGGGAAGGAGACAATCAAGCTTATTGAGATGCAAGGAAGATGGGGTGTGGGGAGGGGGGGATGTATCTGGTAGGATAAAACTGGGTTGACCATGGGGTTAAGCTATGAAAGCACCCAAAGTGCTGGAGTAGTTCAACGAGTCAGGCATAATCTCTGGAGAACATGGGTAGGTAGCGTTTCAAGTTGGGACCCATCTTCAGACTATAAACTATATACAAACAATAGACAATAGGCGCAGGAGAAGGCCATTCGGCCCATCAACCAAGCACCACTATTCAATATGATCATGGCTGATCATCCATAATCAGTACCCCGTTCCTGCCTTCTCACCATATCCTCCGACTCAGCTACTTTTGAGCTTTACCTAACTCTCTCTTGAAAGCATCCAGAGAATTTGCTACCATTCCCTTCTGAGGCAGAGAATTCCACAGATTCACAACTCTCTGCATGAAAATGTTTTTCCTCATCTCCGTTCTAAATGGCCTACCCGTTACTCTTAAACTTTGGCCCCTGGTTCTGCATTCCCCTAACCTCAGGAACATGTTTCTTGCCTCTAGCATGTCTAATCCATTAATAATCTTATATATTTCAATAAGATTCCCTCTCATCCTTCTAAATTCCAGAGTGCAGCTGCTCTATTGTATCAACATATGACAGTCCTGCCATCCCAGGAATTAACCTTCAATCCTACACTGCACTCCCTCTATAGCAAGAATGTCCTTCCTCAAATGTGGAGACCAAAACTGCACACAATACTCCAGGTGTAGTCTCACTAGGGCCCGGTACAACTGTAGAAGCACCTCTTTGCTCCTATACTCAACTCCTCTTGTTAGGAAGGCAAACATGACATTAAATTTCTTCACTGCCTGCTGTACCTGCATGCTTACTTTCAGTGACTGTTGAACAAAGACCCCAAAATCTCCTTTTCCCAACTTGATACCATTCAGATAATAATCTGCCTTCCTGTTTTACCACCTCACATTTATCCAAATTAAACTGCATCTGCCATGCATCTGCCCACTCACCAACCTGTCCAAGTCACCCTGCATCCTCATAGCATCCTCCTCACAGTTCACACCGCCACCCAGCTTTGTGTCATCTGCAAATTTGCTAATGTTACTTTTAATCCCTTCATCTAAATCATTAATATATATTGTAAACAGCTGCCGTCCTAGCACTGAGCCATGCGGTACCCCACTAGTCACTGCCTGCCATTCTGAAAGGGACCCATTAATCCATACTCTTTGTTTTCTGGCTGCCAACCAATTTTTGATCCACGTCAGTACCCTACCCCCAATAGCATGTGCTTTAATTTTGCTCACTAATCTCCTATGTGGGATCTTATCAAATGCTTTCTGAAAGTCCAGGTACACTACATCCACAGGCTCTCCCTTGTCTATTTTCCTAGTTACATTCTCAAAAAAGTCCAGAAGATTAGTCAAGCATGATTTCCCCTTGGTAAATCCATGCTGACTCGGACTGATCATGTTACTGCTATCCAAATGTGCCGCTATTTCATCTTTTATAATTGGCTCCATCATCTTCCCCAACACCGATGTCAGGCTAACTGCTCTATAATTCTCTTTTCTCTCTCCCGCCTTTCTTAAAAAGAGGGATAACATTAGCTATCCTTCAATCAACAGGAACTGATCCTGAATCTATAGAACATTGGTAAATGTTCACCAATGCGCCCACTATTTCTAGAGTCACTTCCTTAAGTATCTTGGGACACAGACCATCAGGCCCTGGAGATTTATCAGCCTTCATTCCCATCAGTCTATCCAAAATAATTTCCTGCCTATTGTGAATTTTCTTCAGTTCCTCCATCACCCTAGATCCTCTGGACACTAATACATCTGGGAGATTGTTTGTGTCTTCCTTAGTGAAGATGGTTCCAAAGTATCTGTTGAACTTATCTGCCATTTTCTTGCTCCCCATAATAAACTCACCTGTTTCACACTTCAGGGGTCCAACGTATCAGGTCAGTGAGTGAATGGGATTAATTAGAGAGTGAGAACACAGACCAAAACATATAGATATAATAATATAGGAGTTGTAAATTGCAGATTAAGGAGTCAAGCTCAGCAGATCAGGCTGGGCATGTCCTCCATTCCCAGAGGAAAGATAAGGGGAAAGAAAAAAAACAAACAAGCCGATCTAATATCATGGATGAATGACTGATACAGATAAAAATTAAGTTACTTGTAGTTGTAGAATAGTAAGATTAAACGAGAACTTACCAGTTTGAAGTTTGATCATTATTTTATGAGGAGTTACGATGAGGGAATACGTGAAGAAGGCCATCCGCACGCATGCGCGTCAATCTTCAAAGCAGCGATGTGAAATCACAGAAAAACGATATTGAACTAACATTGTAAGATTATAGATGACTAAATTACCAGATGAACGTTATGTTTCGAGGGTAGGGAGCGGATCGTAACTCCTCATAAAATAACGATCAAACTCTTGGTGACCTTAATGTATTGGGTTATGGATGATACTACACACACTCATGGATCTGAGGGGTATGCCATAAAACTCAATTTGAGCCCCTGTACCCCTGGCCTGCTCTGCTTGGTGAGATCCCGAACGAAAAAGGTAATATTATTGCTGGAAGTGCCCATACTGTCCAGTCTGAGTTTATGTAGCGTCTGGACCCGTTGCGCTGAGGCCAGGGCCATGCGCATGGCTACTTTCAATGTCAGGGGTGTAGGGACATAGATGAAACTGATGCCCACTGAGGGAGCAGTGTGAGGACCACACTGACATCCAATATGTGTGTGTACCTAGGTCTAGGTGGAGTGGAGTTAAAGACACCCTTCATAAAATTGGTTATTAACGAGTGGGACCCTTCTGTGTGGTGTGCTGACCCCAGCCATAAATAATTGGACAAAGCACTCCGGGCACTGTTAATAACACTGTAACTAAGTTTCTTATCATGAAAAAGTGATGATAGAAACTCCAAAACATCCATAATTGAAGCTGTATGATATGAAATGTGAGAGCGGGAACAGTACATCTCCCATTTTCTTATGCGAGAGATGTACTGTTTCTGTGTGCTCTTCCTCCAGGCCGCAGTGATGACATCAATGGCACGCTCTGAAAGCCTGAGCCCCAGGAACGGTCTCCTCAGAATCTGCAAACCAACAAATTTATACGGTCATGAAGAGGGTGGCTTTCCCCTGTCACTGGGTGTACCAGCAGATTTCTGCTCTTGGGCATTGCCATAAAAGGCTGTGTAATTAAGGCTATAACCAGAGGGAACCAATGCTGAGTAGGCCAGTCTGGCACTACTAGAATGCCAGTGGTGGAATCTTGATGAATGTTTGCCACACATCGAGTAATGAGGCAGAATGGGGGGAAAACATACACAAATTTACCATCCCAGCTTAGCGAGAATGCATCCACAACGCTACTGCCTCTGGGTCTGGCTCCCATGATACGTAAATTGGTAATTCATGATTAAGCCTGGAAGCAAACAGATCAATGTCCAGTACACCAAAACGAAGGACAATATCATTGAACACTTCATGATTTAACATCCATTCTTTGTTATCATTGAATTCTTGTGATCTAGTGTCTGTCACTGTGTTATACCTCCCTGGTAAATAGATAGCTGAAACCCAGATGTTTCTCGCAATACACCAGTGCCAGAGGAGATTGGACAACCTATCACAGGTTACAGACAAACTGCCACCCATGCGATTAATGTACGCTACTGCGGTAGTGTTGTCAATCTGAAGTGGGACATGCACATGATGCCTTTTGGTACAAAAAGCATTTAACCCATAGAGTGCTCCCAACAACTCTAAATAGTTAATATTGTGTGATTGAAGCATGAATGCTTCCTGCCGATCTCATCTGCCACCGCAGCTTGAGACTGTATCAGTAGCACCCCATCCTAGCGCACTGGCATCAGTCTGCAGAATAACTGATGAAGTATTGACTAAAATGGTACTAGAGCAGCACTGAATATTGGCAATCCATCATTGTAACTCAGTCAGAGCCTCAGCTTGTAGCTGCATGGATCTATCGAAACAACATCTCTGAAGCTTAAGTGCCTTAAGCACCCTGGAGGTTTTAGTAGTACAAAGGCCCGAACTGAGCAGCTAGGAATGCTGCCACTAATTTTCCAATTACCCGAGCCACATGTCTAACAGAAGGGTGATTATCAACAATAAGTTTCAGGCTTCAATTAACTTAAATTCAATTAATTGCTTGCCCTGAGGCAGAGTCACTGACATGTGTACTGAGTTACTGGTGAATCCCAAATAGTCAATTGTCATAGATGACACCAATTTAGACTTAACTGGATGGATTATGAAACCTATCTTTTCGAAAATGAGTTTTGTAGCTGACAGATAATTCAGCTCATTCAAAAGTCCTCCCAATGACTAAAATGTCATCCAAATATGCCATGATAATATGATTCTGTGCTATGAGTAACCCCAGGACTGGGTTTAGCAATTTTGTGAGTAGTCTGGGAGCTGAAGTTAATCCATTAGTCAATGCTTTAAACTGCCACAACTGATCCATCCAGTTATACTTCAAAAATCTCCTGTGTCTTTCATTAATGGCCACTGAATAGTAAGCATCTTTGAGGTCAATGCTTGCCATATAACATCCCTTGGAAATCAGTTGTTTGGCAGTAACAAATGTTTCCATTTTGAAATGTTTATACTGCACAAAGGTATTAAGCTCTATCAAATCTAGGATAATTCTACTTCCTCCATCCTTCTTTTACCTAGTAAAGATATTTGACACAAACTGATAAGACTCACACCTCGCCCTCTCAATTACCCATTTATTGAACAAAGAGTTAAGTTCTCTTTGTGCACTAATCCACTCCTGTTGTGAAAACACAAAAGTATGGCCAGGTGTATGCTGAGTGGGTGGAGGCAAGTCAGAAATGGACTCAATTTGGAAACCTTGAATACTATGCTCATGTCCAAGGGCCCGGCTACCTCCACAGTTAAATGGAGGGGGCAGGCGGGGTCGGCAGAGCGCTGTGGAGAGACTGGCTGCCGACAAGGCCGAGAACTTGAAGAGCCAGATGGCAAGGGGGAGCAAAGTGGAGCCCAATGGTTTGGGCAGCTCTGCCTCCAAGGAAGGCAGAGGCTGTGGGGCTCCCGCCTGACATTGTATGTCACTCCAGCTCCAAGAGGCGGCTCAGGCCCGACCCGCTGGTCATGTACCAGCAGAAGTGCACGTTTGTGCTAGGAGCGGCGGCTACCAGCAGCGCCCGCAGTTTCAAGACAGCTGGCAACCTGGTCCGTTGGCTGCTGCCCGGCTCTAGCGGCCGGGATGACAAGCAGCAGGGACTGGCAACAGGAGCAGCAACATCGGAAGGGGAGAATTAGCAGAGGGTACAGAGGCTGCAGTACCCCAAGGTGCACAAGTAACCACACCAGCAGCACTCCAGGGTTCACAAGTAACCACACGAGCAGCAGTCCAGGGAGAAATAGCAGCCTCGCTAGCAACACCCCAGGGTGCACAAGTAACTACACCAGCAGCACCCAAGCATGTACAAGTAACTACGCCAGCAGCACCCAAATGGTGCACAAGTAACCACTCCAGCAGCATCTCAGGAAGCACCAGTCACCACACCAGCAGCATCCCAGGGTGCTCAAGTAACCACGCCAGCAGCACCAAGAGAAGCAACAGCAGGTCGTCCCAAGGAGCCGCTCAAGCGGCAGGTTGGTGAAGACGGATTATAGCGTTTGCAGTCCGACCTCAGCTGCCGCTTCTCCCGAGCCTGCTTGGGCTTGGACAGTTTCTTCGAGCACTGTGGATTCGAGCCTGAGGTGCTCAAGAACCTGGCCAGGGCGATGTTTGCCTCCGATGCCACCTTCAAAAGCCTTGCCCTCATGTTTCGCAGCGTGAAAGGCCTGTCCCACTTGGATGACATTTTTGGTGCCAGCCTGAAAAAAGGTTGTCGAGTCGTGACGCGGCATAATGCATGGTGATGCATGTAGTGACTCACGGTGACTCCCTGTCACCTCTGGATTTTGGAATGTTCAAAATCCAGGGGCGACATCTCGGTGTCTCATCATGTCGTGCGCCCTGTCATATGCTGACATATGCTGTCCTGCGGGTGACGACCGGTTAGGGTTAGGGTTAGGGTTGGGGCTAAGGACCTCAGATGGGCTGTAAAATACTCTTCCTTCAATGCATGGATTTTAAACATTAATAACATTGGGAATTAAAACACATTTGACTGCATTCCATTATCAAACATTGTCAATGTTTGCTATGAAGACATAGATGGCAGGGGGTTGAGAAGCCAATCGGTGTGGAATGGATAGATTGAGGCAGGGGAATTAGTGCATATTGGTTGGAGTAGGTAGAATTGTGAGGGGAGAGCGTGGGAGATGTCAGTGGGGAAATATAGGATGGCTGGGGGGAATCAGTACAGGATGAATGGGGGGTATCAGTACAGGATGAATGGGGGTGGGTCAGTACAGTGTGGATCGGGGTGTCTGTGCAGGATGATTGGGATGTTCAGTACAGGATGAATGGGGGGGAGCAGTGCAGGATAGATGAGAAGGGGGTCAGTACAGGACGAATTGGGGGACGAGTGTAGGATGGATGTGGAGGTGGCAGGAGAATCAATGCGAGGTGGATAGGGAGATCAGTGCAGGATGAATAGATGGGGGGTGGTAGATGGGGAGGGGAGCATAGGGGATGTCAGTGAGGACTGAATAGAGGGGGGAATGGGGATCAGTGTGGGGTGGAGAGGAGAGGTCCGAGGATAAGAGGGGGCAGTAGAGGGGGGCATACAAGAGAGAGAGAGAGAGAGAGCAAGAGGGGGAAGGGGCAGAGGTGCAGGTGAGGAAGGAAGGTCAGCGCTCCTCGGACTCCTCGCCACCGTCTCCCCTCCTCCGCCAGCCAACAGGAAGGTGAGGGGCCAAGCGGTGCAGGTGCTTCAGACGGTGGAAGGGGGCCTCTCCCTTCTTTCTTCACTTCCACCCTCCTCCCAGCCTCGGCGTGCAGGAGGGGTTGTTTTGAAAGCGGTTATCGTTGTTGGCAGAGTGGCAAGCAGCGGCCGCTGTGATGGCTGGCAGGCGTGCGGGGAGAGGAGGTGGAGCTGCCGTTGCCACTGTTGCGCAGAGCCCGTCATTCACTCCAAAACTCCGTCACCCCGCATTGCAGCTGTCGCTGCCGCCGACCAAAAATGATGGGGGGATTGGTGCGAGGGCCCGGCGGGGAGGGGGGGAGTGGGAAAGACAAGGGTGGGGGCGAGAAAGGTGAGGGTTGGGGGCGCGGGACAGGTGGGGGCATGGATCTGGCCTCAGCAATGGCAGGTGTCGGGTCATGGCTGCTGCCAGGACTGGGTTCAGATTCCGTCCTTCCCGCTTCCCGCCCGGCGACGGGAGAATGGTCTCCCCGGACCGACTGCCAGCAGTGGACGGGACTCGCTGGCGAGGCAACGACGCCGCGGATGAAGCCGATGGACCGGGCAAGCAAACACCGCACCTCCCCCCCCCCCCGGAGACACGGGAACTCCTTTTTTCCCCAAGCCATTCCGCGGGTCGGATTGGACCCGTCACGGATAGTTTAATAACCCCGATATAAAACAAACAGATTCCCCCTCCCCGCAATGCATCACAATATTTCACGGTCCCACTCACCCAAACTAGCCCCGGAGCATCGAGGTGATGCATTGAAAATGGCGGTGATCTGATCCTGCCCACAGCGCACGCGTGGAGAGACAGCGTCATTTTGCATCGCTTCTGTGAATTGGTCACCAGCTTCCCCCCACTGTGCAGGCGCGGATGGTCGGAAAAAAAAAAAATTCCTCTGACTATTTTTTCCTCTGGAAAAAAAGGGGGGGTGCGGTCGCACCCAATGCACCCCCCCCTTCGGACTGCCATGTTAATATGGAAAGCAGTGGGGAAGTGGTAAGGTTCTACAGGAGTGGGGGCAAGTAAACAAATCAAAGTAAACCTACATGAGTTAGGTTCCTGTGCAGGGCTGGGATCTAATCATGGAGGCTATCTCTAAATTATGATGGTGCAAGGCAATGAGCCTTTTAAAACCAGATTGTTTTTTTATAGGGCCAATGACCATGCTAGAGAACAACTTAACCTAATTTCAACTGGTAATTCTCCAAAAAGCTTTGCAGTTGGAATTTTGTGATGTATGTCTATTAAACACTGAAGATGCTTGCTGTACTCAAAGGTGATTTGTGGCAGAAGATGCCCCATTGAATAATAGGTCTGGCATGACTCCACACAAAAAAAACATTGCTATCTGATTCTACTCCAACAAGAATGAACTTTCCAGTACCCTGTGTTAAATAAAGCAATATTACACAATGCAACTCTTAATGTCTACACATACACTGCTGATACATATGCTGCAATGTTTTTGAACTCAGGTGTGTTATGTGATAAATGGCAGTAGAAGTCTCAAAAACAACAGCAGACCGATCTTCACATTACTCCAACTGGGAGAGCTGAACATCAGTGAAAAGATGCAGCTGGCTGGAGATTTGCACAGATAATAGTTAGGCTTCCTTGGGATGTGTTTGTGCTGCTCAGGTTAGGTTTCCTGCAAGATCTTAGCTGGATTGGATTGACCTAGCACCTTTCAACAGTATTGGTATCAACACAGCATTGCACAACCACTGCCTTTTCTGCATACATTCAAAGTGTGCACACCTTCCAGTGATATCTAATTTGCTGCTTAACATGAGCAACACTTAAGATTTACAGTGTGAATTTTAAAATGATACCGAATGAAAATTGGTTCTTTTGACATCCCAAAACAGTACCTGGTGGTCTATCATATGCCTATCCAATATAACAGTGGGCTTTCCCAAGTAATAAGAAAATATATAATGATAAACGCATTGCAAATTATTCAAATGCTTAAGTGTCACATGAACCTTGGAATGGGAGATGAATTCACTGCAGGGTTTCAGTTGGAATGGCTGTGCAGAGATTTAATTTGGCACTAACAGCAAGTTGGTGATGTTTCTGTTTTAATCCAATTTACACATTGTTGTATATGCACTGTAATTGATTTGCTTATCACAATTGAACTACAATAATGTTTTTGTGCTCTCCAATAATAGCACATCCAAACATGCTAGCCTGTGCTTTGGCAAGAATATGCAATCAAGGTGTGGTAAAATTTCAGTGAGGAAAGATTCTTTATTAAGAATTCAATAGCAATATTTTAGTGACATTTTGATGCAATGCCAGCCTGTAATTACTGTTGATAAATGCAATGCCCAAATGCTTAATCCATTTGCCTGAATTTTCTGTACGCTATTTTACCAGGGACAAACCAATGACAATTAAATGTTCATCTCTTAATATCGCCAATGTTAGCTAATAGGCTGAGAACTGTTCTGTGATTTTTTTTCAGGAAGTGTTGGTATTAGACATGTTTACAACTAATGGTGCATTTGGTTGGAGGCCTTATATGGGTCAAGTGCTTCCCATTCAAAGATAAACAGCACATTTGTGTAGTGTTGATGGAACCTGATTTGATTGTTTAATCCTTCATCATAAACTGAATGGAATCCAGGAGGACTTTTGAGCTTAGTGTAAATTGAACACATTTAATGCAACAAAAAGTTCCTCTCCACAGAGAGGTTTAACCATTTCCTTATAAAATTGCATTTCAAAAAGACATGGAAGTAACAGAACTGCATTAGCCCTGGCAATCAAAAAAATCAATACCACAGCCTTAGTGAAAAAGAATAATTGGAGTTGGGTTCAATGCACATGGAAAGGAGCAAAAATTCATAACTTGGCAGTGGTTCTGGTCTCTAATTAGCAAACAGTTAAAGATTAAAGAATTACGGTTTCCTTCTCAGCCTCAAACTAGACAACACTGAAGGAATATGTCATGATTTTAATATTTTGAATTTAGATGGTAAATATTCAGGAATGCTTAATTTATTCTGTTTTCAATTTAAGAGTTATTACAAAGTTTATCAGGTTTAGGGGGAGAAATGTGTCAGGAAAGGGTACAGTAATCAATGACTTTTTCATAAGCTGACATTACATGTCCTGTTTTAAGCTTAGAAATTTATAACGCAAGAAAGTGTCCATTTTGAGCAGTAATGGCACAAGAGTTTCCATGAGTAAGTGCGAGAATTTCCGAGCAGCATTTTCCCTTTACTCCTCGTAATCCATACCTGCAATAGATCTTGAGTGGTTTTTATGTTTCTTGAGTCTAGTGACAAGGATGTAGATAATGTTCCACACCCTGGCAAGTTGGTTGAGCAAAATCAGTGCCTCACTGCTGCTATATGTCTGGGCGAGGATACTATAGTGGCAGATCATTATATCTTTCAAGAGATCACTCTGTTATCTCTCTAGCCACTTAGGAGACAGCATGGTATTAGGAGAATGTCGTATTATGCATGTGAGCACTTCACAAAATTTTTAAAGCTTCTCGAAAGATAAATCTTCAAAACACAGTCTTTTGATTAATAGTTTCTCTATTGTTGAAGAAAAACAGTAAGATATTCATCCAACCTTCTTAGACTCGTACACTTTAATCTTCGTCAAACTTCAGCATGTCACTTAGAAAAGTTAGAAAACTCCTCATGTCTCAGCATAGGTCCACATGGTCGAAGGATATTCCTTCTTACCATGTTGGCTCCAAAACTGAACTAACAAAAAAACAGCTACTGCACAAGCTACTGCACAAGAAACCCAGCAGCAAACACGCCTCCGACTACATAATAAATCCCACCCACATAATTACAGGCAGACTAAATTTAAAGGCAAATGCCATAATTATGGCCACCACAGAAACGAACATTGGTTTAGTTATCCTGCTAATAGACTTAAAGGATTTTACAGAGCAACATTGGTCTAGGTTGTCAGTGTCTCAAAACATTATTGAAGGATGGGGATTGTCGACACTTTTTAGACTGTGAACACTGTGCCATATATGAGACCTTCAAATACTCACTTCCTCAGATAGACAATAGACAATAGGTGCAGGAGTAGGCCATTTGGCCCTTCGAGACAGCACCGCCATTCAATGGCTGATCATCACTAATCAGTACCCCGTTCTTGCCTTCTCCCCATATCCTCTGACTCCGCTATTTTGAAGAGCCCTATCTAGCTCTCTCTTGAAAGCATCCAGAGAACCTGCCTCCACCGCCCTCTGAGGCAGAGAATTCCACAGACTCACCACTCTGTGTGAGAAAAAATTTTTTTACTCGTCTCCGTTCTAAATGGCTTACTCCTTATTCTTAAACTGTGGCCCCTGATTTTGTATTCCCCCAACATCGGGAACACGTTTCCTGCCTCTAGCGTGCCAAGCCCTTAACAATCTTATATGTTTCAATGAGATCCCCTCGCATCCTTCTAAACCCCAGAGTGTACAAGCCCAGCTGCTCCATTCTCTAAGCATACGTCAGTCCCGCCATCCCAGGAATTAACCTTGTAAACCTACGCTGCATTCCCTCAATAGCAAGAATGTCCTTCCTCAAATTAGGGGACCAAAACTGCATACAATACTTCAGATGTGGTCTCACTAGGGCTCTGTACAACTGCAGATGGATGACGATTATGCAGGCACAGTCTATGGTAAATTTAATTACTAATGTCCAAAATTGCTGAGAGGTAGCTTCTTGGATATGAGAAGTGATGCACAAGTTCTACAGTCTCACCATGAATCTTGATCGGCTGCATGGAAAATTTGGTAGGGAACATTTGCCTTTCATATTCTTTAATAAATCAACAATGATTTGGAATTTAGTCTGTAAACATGCACATGCACATGGCATGCATTTCAGCGCAGTCATTTATTAATTTGGAATATCTAGTTTCTGGATTGGAGACAGAAGATATCTGATAGTCTTCATCACTAATTCCATTCTAGAAAAGGCTTGATAAAGAGACACATAATTTCATTGAGGAAAGTTGAAAAGAAGATTGGCACAATCGCATAGTCTGATTCCAGTATATATAAAAAATGGATCTATTATTGTTGTGTATAATTCTTAGGCATAATTCATTTGGAAGGAGGCTTTAGATTATACCAGACTTAGTGGGGCGCATTGGGAGGCCTGGTCCCCCACGGCAATATTCCACCACTCGCCCATAGCTCCCAATTGCGCAGGTGCAGCTGACTGGTTCCCATTGTGATGCCCCTGATCCCCCCCTCATCCCCTCATTGCCCCCCACTCCACCTCTTGCCTTCCCACCCCTACGCTCACTCCATCCCACCTCAACCCCCCCTCCCCCATCAATTCTTTGTGGTTCTCCGGCGGTCCATTCCCGCTCATTGTGTTCCCATTGTAAATTGTCCAGAGTGTTTTATTGTTATATGTCCCAGATAGAACAATGAGATTCTTATTTGCTGCAGCACAACAGAATATATAATCATAATAAATAATATAACAAAAACTCAACAAAGAAAACAATGTGCAATATTAATAATAATAGTCTATTGTAGTTCAGAACTTATGAGGTTCTAGTGTTTAATAGCCTAATGGCTGTGGGGTAGTAGCTGTTCCTGAACCTGGGCATTACAGTTTTCAGGCATCTGTACCTTCTTCCCGATGGCCATGGTGAGATGTGTGTGTGGCCAGGATGGTGTGAGTCTTTGATGATGTTGGCTGCCTTTTTGAGGCAGCGACTAATAAATCCCTTCGATGGTGGGGAGGTCAGAGCCGGTGATGGCCTGGGCAGTGTTTAAAACACTTTGTAGTCTTTCCCGCTCCTGGACGTTCAAGTTGCTGAACCAGGCCACGATGCAACCAGTCAGTATGCTCTCTACTGTGCACCTGTAGAAGTTCAAGAGAATCCTGACATACCGAATCTCCGTAATCTTCTCAGGAAGTAGAGGCACTGATGTGCTTTCTTTATGATTGCATCAGTGTGCTAGGTCCAGGAAAGGTCATCGGAAATTTGTATGCCCAGGAATTTTACTTTTTTGACTCGCTGCACCATTGTCCCATTGATGTAAACGGGATTGTGGGTCCTCAACCTTCCTCTTCCAAAGTCCACAATCAGTTCTTTGGCTTTGCTGATATAGAGAGCCAGGTTGTTGTGCTGGCACTATATGGTCATTGTGATGTAGAACACACAAATATTACTGCTCAGGCACAGTTGACGGGCAAGTGGAAAAGGGAGTTATTAAAACTTAAAATGTGAATAACCCTGAAAATACAACAACAATTTAAACATTAAAGATGAGATTTATTCAGGTCAGTTCTTTCTTGTTGCGTCTCTTGTTGCATTCTGCTGCTCACTGTGCCTCGGTGTCTCAGCTGTTGATGAAAAAAAAGACACACAATTTAAATATAGAGACATTATTGAGTGGTCAAATTTTAACTTGAAGAAAATCTGAGAATTTACCTCAGAAGTCATCGTTCAACCAAGCATGTGTTTAATGACAACATTCTTGGTTGAAATTCCAACCTTCAGGAAAACTTTGACATTTTCCTTCACCTTTCCTCGGCTAAGAGCAACATATAGTTGTCCATGCTGAAATACCAGTTTCTCGAGGTATATCAACACTTGCTCCATGGTTTGTCCTTGCGCTTTATCGATCGTCATAGCAAAACATGGCTGAATAGAGAATTGGCTCTGCTGAAGAGGAATATCTTTGCCTTCTGTCAAATTGAGCGTTATTCTAGGAATGAGAACATGTCATCTTTGAAGGTTCCCATGTTGATTCTGGCAATCACATTATTGTGTAGCTCTTCCACAATCATCCTTGTTCCATTGCATAGATTTGGGGGTTCCACATTTCTCATTAACATGATCGCGATCCTTTTTTCAACTTGAATTTGTGTGGTGGTAATCCAGAGATGTCGAGTGAATCAAGGAATTCTGTTGGGAAGTATTAGTTCCCTCAGTGACATATTGAACAAAAAGTACTCCTTAATGATTCCAGGGAAGCGTCGGATACATGGAGAATCTTTGCTTCTCATCATATTGTTGTGCGGAACCAAGATACAATTGTCGGAGAATAATTCTGCGGGATTGTCAAATGTGGGATAGATGAAATCAATATAATCCTCCAATGTTTTTGCTGGTAGAACCATGTCTTCTGGCATTTCAATTTCATAGTCTTCATTCTTTAAAATCTCGTCTTCTCCAACATTCAACAAAAATTGAGAATAGTCGCCTTCTCACTCTCTCAATCGCATATTTGTCTGCAATTGAAACTTGGTGAAAAGTGTCCACAAGTAGGATTTCTTGATTCAACATAATTTCCCTTTTAACTACAGGAAGGAATTGTCAAATATCGGCACAACAAATGGTAAGAATGCCAGCAAAAGGCTTAGTGTTGTTGCATACATCTTGAAGTGTTCTGTCCACCGCTTCAAAGCTCTCCCTCCTAATCATTGGGAATTCATCCCAAACAATTTCACTTGCCTCATCAAACGTGCCCTGCTAGAGTTTTTCTCAATGTTACAAAATGTATCCTCGGTCACTTGGATGGGCATCTTGAATCGAGAATGTGCAGTCCTTCCACCAGGCATTCATTTTGCTGGTATCCCAGAGGATGCTACAGCAATAGCCACATCACCTCTAACTTTGGAGAAGATCAAATTGGTGATAAATGTTTTTCCCATTCCTCCTGGTGAATCAATAAACAACATTGAAGGAAGCTTCCTTTTCAAGCATTTACACATCTGGTCATAAACTGTTCTTTGCACAGCATTCAGCAGAGGCTTATTCTCCTCCACAAATTGCTGTTGTTCAATTCTATTGTATTGCAATTCCTGCAGCAATTCTGGATTGTCATCATCAAGGTGCATCCTTCCATTTCTTGGTCACGGCAAATGAAAACATTCCATTGTTTTGTTGTAATTCGCAAGCTTGTCTTGATTATACAACAGAGCCTGATCATGATGCTTCTCAACAATCATGATATTAGGATCACTCATTGGTCTCCGTTCTTTGTACTTGAGGCGGAGCTGTTGGGGGGTGTGATGTGAGTGTCCTGCAGCCGAGGGAGGGGGATGGGCTTCAGGCGGGGGCTGTCAGGAGGGGCATCCTGCAGGTGGGGGAGGTGGGTGAGCATCCTGCAACTGTCTGGGTGGTGAACATCTTCCAGGCGTGGGAGAGAGACGGCTTCAGGTGGGGGCTGTCGGGGGGGGGGGTATACCTTGGGGGAGCCGTGCCCTTTCCCCTGCAGCCGGCGAAGGAGCACGGCTTCAGGCAGGGCCTGTCGGGGGCCAGGGGGAGAGCATCCTATTGCCGGGGGAGGGGGACGTACTTCAGCGAGGGAGGGGGACGGCTACAGGATGGGGCTGTTCGTGGGGGGGAGGGGCGAGCGACCTACAGCTGGGGGAGGGGGACGGTTTCCAGCTGGGGCCAAGGGGGCTGGGGGGGGGGGAAGCGTCCTGCAGCCAAGGGAAGGGGATGGCTTCAGGCTGGGCTGTCAGGGACTGGTGGCTGTGTGTGGGGGGGTGGAAGCGCTGCCGTGTCCTACCGCTGCCATGGCCAACTGCTACTGCTGCCATGGCCTGCCGCTGGCATGGCCTACTGCTGCTGTAGCCTGCCACTGCCATGGCCTTCTGCTGACATGGACTGCCACGGCCACTCCCCACCGGCTTCAGGAGGGGGCCGGTGGGAGCATCCTGCAGCTGGGGACAGGAACGGCTTCAGGCAGGAGCCGGCGGGGTGGGGGGGGAGTGTCCTGTAGCTGGAGGAGGGGGACGGTTTCAGGTGGAGGCCTGCAGGAATGCCCTGTAGCCGGGGGGCAGGGATGGCTTCAGGCGGGAGCTGGCATGGCTTCAGGAGGGAGCTGCTGGGGGGTAGGAGTGCTTTCTGGAGGGATAGTACAGGTGTTGTGGGCCTGGTTTCTGGAGGAATAGTATGGACATTGTGCACCAAATGAACTTTTCTTGAGCGTTTCCTGCAGCTGGGGATGGGGAGGGGAACTGCTTCAGTTGGAGGCCAGCGGGCACGTTCTGTTGCCAGGGATGGGGACGGCTTTAGGCAGGGTCCGGTGTCGGGAGGGGGCGGCCTCAGGCAGCGGCCGTTGGGGGAAGGGGGAGCGCTGCCGTGGCCTACCCTGCCGTGGCTTGTCGCTGCAGTGGCCTACCACTGGGAGGGGGTGTGGGCGGAAGGTGGTGTGTGGGTGGGGGTGGTGCCACACCAGCATCTGGCCCCCAGCTCCCTCAATCCCCCCACACTCACTCCTCACTTCCCCAGAATCTCGAGTTTGTAGCGGTCAGCCTTGCTGTCAGCCAGAATCCGGGCCGCTCCGCACTCCGGGCTCCCCGACTCCGCGCCGGCTCTGGGGCACCTCGACTCTGGGCAGCTCCAGTGCTCCCCGACTCTGGCCAGCTCCGGTGCTCCCCGACTCAGGGCTGCTCCGGGGTTCACGGACTCAGGGCATCTTCGAGTCTCACGGATTCGTAACACACGGCTTCTGAAATCAGCCCAACCTCCACGGGTTTATTCTTCTCACCCCGGTGATTGACATGGGGCGCTGGAAGGGGTGTTGCTGTCCCAGTCACAGACAGGAGAGAAGACCAATCTGCTGATCTTATGATATTTAAACCTTCATAGCTTTAGTAATATTCCACCGATCGGAAGAAAACTTGGTGCACTTGGAGCACAGGTGAACGGTGATTAAGGTGGCAAAAAATCCTAGCGCTATCGGGTACCGTTTATGCGCAAATGTAAAATGAACGCAAACAAGTTGCGAATTTTAGTTAAATACAGATAGATAGTAACAGTAACACCAGTCTGTAATAATCTTATATGTATATCATATTTCTGTGGGATGATTTTATTGTAGAAGCTTCTGAGTATGTCAACTACTCAGTGCATAAGCTGTAGTTTAAAATGTATACTCTGCACATTAAATGCTGTGCATGTGACTTAGACACATGTTTGTGCATGTGACAAAACTTGTTGAACAATTTGACCAAGTTTCAATGTTTGGTGCTGGCTGCTTAAAATGTAGCAGTCAGCAGAAACATGTTCATTGTTATGATTACAACATCTCCGAAATCCCCTGGCATGAAGACTGCTTCCCAAATGAGAGGGCTTTTGAGTGGCTGTTTCAACTTATTGTTGAGCTATGATATCACTGACATTCTGGAATATATTTGGAGCAGCAGTAGGCCACCTGGGCCCTTAAGATCGTTCTACTTTTCAGTATGAACATGGATGATATGCCCTAAGCTTTACTTCCTCTTCCATCCAGTCTGCATCCAGTATCCTGTATTCCTGAAATCCCCTGTCTGAATTCCCCAATTAGTTGCCAGTTTTCTCTCATAAACAATTTTCTCCTTCACTATTAACATTTTAGTCTCCCACTGCTGGTAAAAATTCTATAAAAATTCTGTCCTCGCATCTACAACTAGTTCTTACCACCGTGTAAGTTTTAGTTTTTGATTTAATATTTTCCTTGACCTCCTTTGTTGAACAAGGATGGTTCATTTTTCTCCTGGGATCTCTTTCTAATTGGGATACATTTCTGCTGACTATTATGAGCTAACTGTTTAAATATCTGTCTCTGCTACCCTTAGGCTATTTTCCTAGTACTCTTTAGACTACTCCACCTTCGTGCCATTGTAATCACCCTTATTTCAAGTTGAGAAGCATAGATTTTGGACTGGTGTTCATCATCAGACTGTTTCCAGAGTTCAACATATTGTGTTTGTTTGTTTGTTCATTCATTCTGGTTTAGGGTCTGTGCACATGGCAGCCGGCCAACAGTCGCTTGTCTTTTTCTTTTTTTTCCTCACTTTTAATTTAATTTTAATTTCAAGTTTTTGCGTACTTTGTTGTGTGTTGTGACTGTTGGCAGACCAATTTCCCTCCAGGGATGAATGAAGTTTTATCGTATCATATTGTATCGTATCATATTGTGATCTTCCTAAGGGATCCTTAATCACTGAATCTTCCTGTCTGCCAGCCAGTTCTCTATCCACATCAATACTGAACCCCCAATACCATGTGCTTTAAGTTTGTACATGTGGGACCTTGTCGAAAGCCTTCTGAAAGTCCAGATATAACACATCCACTGGTTTTCCCTTATCCACTCTACCAGTTACAGCCTCGAAAAATTCTATAAGATTCGACAGACATGATTTACCTTTCATAAATCCATTATGACTTTGTCCAATGATTTCACCACTTTCCAAATGTGCTGCAATCCCATCTTTAATAACTGACTCTAGCAGTTTCCCCACTACCGATGTTAGACTAACTGGTCCCGAATTCCCCGTTTTCTCTCTCCCTCCCTTCTTAAAAAGAGGGGTTACATTTGCTACCCGCCAATCCTCAGGAACTACTCCAGAATTGAAAGAGTTTTGAAAGATTATCACTAATGCATCCACTATTTCCGGAGATACTTCCTTAAGTACTCTGGGATGCAGCCTATCTGGCCCTGGGGATTTATCGGCCTTTAATCCATTCAATTTACCCAACACCACTTCCCGACTAACCTGGATTTCACTCAATTCCTCCTTTGACCCGCGGTCCAATGCTATTTCCGGCAGATTATTTATGTCTTCCTTAGTGAAGACGGAACCAAAGTAGTTATTCAATTGGTCCGCCATATCCTTGTTCCACCTGATCAACTCACCTGTTTCTGACTGCAAGGGACCTACATTTGTTTTAACTAATCTCTTTCTCTTCACATATCTATAAAATCACATAAAATTTGCAGTCAGGTTTTATGGTCCCTGCCAGTTTTCTTTCATAATCTATTTTTCCTTTCCTAATTAAGCCCTTTGTCCTCCTCTGCTGGTCTCTGAATTTCTCCCAGTCCTCTGGTATGCTGCTTTTTCTGGCTACTTTGTACGCATCATCCTTTGCTTTCATGCTATCCCTAATTTCCCTTGTTATCCACGGATACACTACCTTCCCTGATTTATTCTTTTGCCAAACTGGGATGAACAATTTTTGTAGTTCATCCATGCAGTCTTTAAATGTCTTCCATTGTGTCCCACATACTTTCCAAAAAATCCTCTTCCTCAGCGCCCCTGCCAATTTGATTCACCCAATCTATATGTAGATTGAAGTCACCCATTATAACTGTTTTTGCGCGCATTTCTAATTTCCTGTTTTATACCATCCCCAACTTCACTACTACTGTTAGGTGGCCTGTACACAACACCCACCAGAGTTTTCTGCCCCTTAGTGTTTCGTAGCTCTACCCATACCGATTCCACATCCTCCATGCTAATGTCCTTCCTTTCTATTGCGTTAATCTCCTCTCTAACCAGCAACGCTACCCCACCTCATTTTCCTTTCTCTCTATCCCTCCTGAGTATTGAATATCCCTGGATGTTCAGCTCACAGCCTTGGTCACCCTGGAGCCATGTCTCCGTGATCCCAACTATATCATAATCATTAATAGCTATCTGCACGTTCAACTCATCCACCTTATTGCGAATACTCCTTGCATTGAGACACAAAGCCTTCAGGCTTGTTTTTACAATGCTCTTTCCCCTTATACAATTATGTTGAGAAGTGGCCCTTTTTGATTTTTGCCCTGGTTTTGTCTGCCTGCCACTTTTACTTTTCACCTTGGTCTCTATTGCTTCTACCCTCATTTTACACCCACCTGCCTCTCTGCTCTTGTACCCATCACTCTGCCACATTAGTTTAAATGCTCCCCAACAGCACTAGCACTCTCCCAACGACATTGGTTCCATTCCAGCCCAGGTGCAGACCGTCCTGTTTGTACTGGTCCCACCTCCCCCAGAAATGGTTCCAATGCCCTAAAAATTTGAATCCCTCCCATTTGAAATGAGGATAGAGTACATGGATCGTGTTGAGGTCAGGTTTTGATCAGCCATGATCTTTCTGAACACTGGAAAAGGCTTGAGAAACCGCATGTCCTATTCCAGCTCCTCTTTCTTATGACGTTATACAGCAAATAATGGTCTCATTTGTCTCAATAGCAGAGACCCTGGTTGAGGATACCATTGATGTAATCCTTCTTATGGGTATAGACTGTCATTCTATCTTTAATAAATATTCCTCCTTTCTTCAGTCAGAAACATCCTCACACATTAAAGGTAAGAAAAATACAAGTGCCAATCCCGCAAAACTATAAAACCAACTGACCATTGACACAAACAAAACACAAATCGTTGGAGGAACTCGGTGAGTGAGGTAGCATCTGTAGATGGTATGGGGAGATGATATTTTCTTTAGTTTGAAAGAGTAGGGTGGGGGAAAGCTGGGAATGAGAGGTGGAGATGGGGCAGTGCCTGTCACGTGACAGGATGCAAGTGAGGGGAAATCGTTGACAGATGGGTGGAGTCAGTGACAAAGGCTAGAGGTGCAAAGGAGCTGAAAGGGTGTCAGACAAGAAATAACGAGGAAAATTGAAAGGTAAAGCTGGAATGAGGGATCTGGTCAGAAGGAGACAGGAGAGAGGGGAAGGAGGGGGGATAGAGTGGAAATATGGGATCCGGCAATGGGAGATGAGCATATGGAGGAGAGGAAAGATGCTGGGTGCCCGATTGTAGGGAGTGCTGGTGCAGGACTCCGAAAAAGTTAATTTGCAAATCGAATCGGTAGTAAGGAAGGAAATTGAATGCTAGCATTAATATAAAGAAGACTGGAATACAAAACAGAGATGTAATGCTGAGGCTCTATAAGGCATTTGTTAGGCCGCATTTGGAGTACTGTGAGCAGATTTGGGCCCCATATCTGAGGAAGGATTTGCTGGTTTTGGAGTGGGTCAAAAGGAGGTTTACAAGATTTATTCCAGGAATGAGTGGGTTAGCATATGATGAGCATTTGACAGCACTGAGCCTGTACTCGCTGAGGTTTAGGTGAGAGGGACTTCATTGAAACTTACAGAATAATGAAAAGCATAGATAGAGTGGATGTGGAAAGGATGTTTCCACTGGTGGGAGAGTCTAGGACCAGAGGTCATAGCCTCAGAATTGAAGGGGATTATTTTAGAAACGAGATGAAGAGGAATTTCTTTAGTGAGTGGGTAGTTAATGTGTGGAACTCATTGCCACAGACGGCCATAGAGGCCAAGTCAGTGGATATTTTTAAGGCAGAGCTAGCCAAATTCTTGATTAAAATGGGTGTCATTGGTTACAGGGAGAAGGCAGGAGATCAGGAGGCAGAGATCAGACCAGATTGAATGGTGGAGTAGACTCGATGGGCTGAATGGCCTAATTCTACTCCTATAATGTGAACTTGTAAGTGGTGGGAAATAGTCGGCGATATGTGTGCACATCATGGTGGGGGAGCGGGCAGTGGGATGGGTGGTTTGCAGAGCAAAGTGAGGGTGATAGGGAAATATTATTTAAAATTGGAGGTCAATGTTCATAATGTGGGGTAATGGGCCTGTCCCACTTAAGAAACCTGAACGGAAACGTCTGGAGACCGTGTGCCCCCCCCCCCATGGTTTCTATGAGGTTCCCAGAGGTTCCCATGAGGTCCCAGAGGTTCCCAGGGGGTCCGGTCATTCTCCATGAGTCACCAGAGGTCTGGTCAATTGCCTGGAAAGCCTCAACCGAAGCATGAGCTGCATCTACTGACCTAGGGTCTTGGCTGCCGACCGCGCACACACACACACAAACACATCGCGAAGGTGGGGGCCAGGGACCGTGGAGAAGTGTTTTCTCCGTGTAAAGAGGAAAGTAAATGGCTGCCACACAGCACCCGAAGTCCTTTAGAAAGCGCGGGAGATAGGGAGAGAAGGACAGAGAAAGGGAGAGAGAAGGGGAGAGAAGGGAAAGAAGGGGGGAGAGAGAAGGGGGGAGAGAGAAGGGGGAGAGAGAAAGGGGGGAGAGAGAAGGGGGGGAGAGAGAAGGGGGGGAGAGAGAAGGGGGGAGAGAGAAGGGGGGGAGAGAGAAGGGGGGGAGAGAGAAGGGGGGGAGAGAGAAGGGGGAGAGAGAAGGGGGGAGAGAGAAGGGGGGGAGAGAGAAGGGTGAGAGAGAAGGGGGGAGAGAAGGGAGAGAAGCAGTGGAGACAGTTTTAGGAAGTATAATAAAGGTAGCGGGCATTTTACCTTCTGGCGGATCTTCTAGGTCCTGAAAACCAAATAAGATGTATTTGCTGAAAATTCCAATGAGCCAATCAGAATGGCTGGTCAGTGAAAGCCTTCAACTGGCTGGAAGTAAAACTGCGACCCCACCACTGGTTTCAACAAAACCGCAACCTATTTTTCGTTGCGGCCGTTTTTGTTTTTTTTTAAATAATCGCAGGAACATAGCAGAAGTCGCGATTACGCGGAAACTACTTTCCACAATTAGGGAGAGTGACAGGAACCTCGTGGAAACCTTGAGTGGGGTACAAGGTCTCCAGAGGTTTCCGTTCAGGTTTCCTAAGTGGGAAGATCCGCCGGAAGGTAAAATGACCGCTAACTTTATTAAACTTATTAAAATTGTCTCCACTCCTTCTCCCCCTCATTCTCTCCCCTTCTCCCCCCTTCTCTCCCCTTCTATGTCCTTCTCTCCCTCCCTCCCATGCTCTCTAAAGGACTTACCATGCTCTGTGGCAGCCATTTACTTTCCTCTTCAATATGCAGAAAGCGCTCCTCCGCTGTCCCTGGCCCCCACCTTCGCGATGTGTTTGTGTGTGTGTGTGCGCGGTCGGCAGCAAATGGTCAGTAGATGCAGCTCACGCTTCGGTTGAGGCTCTCCAGGCAATTGACTAGAACCTCTGGTGACTAATGGAGAATGACCGGAACCCCCGGGAACCTCACAGAAACATTGGGTGGGACACACGGTCTCCAGAGGTTTCCGTTCAGGTTTCCTAAGTGGGACAGGGGCTTTACACGCCACCCAAGTGGAATATAAGTTCTGTAATTCCAGTTTGTGTTTGCCCTCACTTTGGCAATGGAGGAGGCCAAGGATAGAAAGGTCAATATGGGAATGGGATGGGAAGTTAAAATGGTTAGCAAATGGATGCTCTCGCAGGCCTTGGTGGACAGAGCTCTAATATTCAGTCAAATGGTCACCCTTTCTTCGATTGGTCACGCTGATGTAAATCAGGATCTGCAATTGATGGGGTTGGAAGAAGTGCTTGTGAATTTCTGTCTCACCTGGCAGGGCTGCTGTGGTTCCTGGATGTGAGAGAGGATAAGTATGGACAAGTGTTAAATCTCATGTGACTGCAAGGGAAAGTGCCTGGGGAAGGGACATATTGGGTGGGAGGCGATGAGCAAACCAAGGATTTGCAAAAAGAATTATTGCTAAAGAAAGCAGAAAGGGACGGAGATGGGAAGATGTGACTGGTGGTGGGCCATTCTGACCATCAACAAGAAATTAAGGGTGGAAGGTGTTCAGAGAATGCACACTGTGATGAAAGATTATGTATCCTTTTCTGCTTGTCATTATTACTTTCTGGAGGATAGTTTGCTAATCAGAGACAAAAGTGGAACCCACTTCAATCCTTTTCCATTAATGATGCCCACATCCAGCTCTCATTATCACATAATGCCCTCTAGTGGCTACCACTTCCTACAGTGTCTGTAAGATACCAAACTAGAAGTATGTGTTTTCAAAACACAATCAGTAGCAAAGGTTGTTCATATATCCTAATCTCCAACCATCTTCACAGCTGTATGAGTGCAGTACAAATCTTATAAACCTGTAAGAAAAAAAAATCAACATTTCACTCATATTTTAACTGAATTTACTCTTTGTTTTGCATTGGAATTAACCAGTTTATTATTTTCACATGCATCAAGAGCTTTAGCCACCTACTGTTTACATGAATGGACAAAATGCCCATGGCTGAAATGTATTTCAATGGAAAAGTTATTAAAATACAAAATCCACAGATGTGCAAGTTTCCCGTCAGTTTTGTATCACAGGCCTTGCTGAACCTATTTACTAATAATATTTCTATTGTGCACTAAGAGTTGAGGCGAGTCCTTGGTTCGAAACCTAATGTATTACTATTTTGTTCTGAAAACTACAACCCTGCATCCAAAAATTAATTATTTTTTCTTGGGAATTTATCCTCTGTTGTTACATGGAACAGAAAATGGTACAGCCCAGGAAGAGACCCGTCAGCCCACTTTGTCACCAGCACAATAATGCCAATCTGACATCCCATCTGCTGCATATGAACTGTATCCCTCTAGTCCCTGCATGTTTGTGTTCTGTCTAAATGTCTCTTAAACATTACTATACTCTCTGCTTTTACCACCTCCCGATATAATGCATTCCAGACACCTAACAATCTCTGTGTTAGAAAAAATGCCCCATAAACCTACTTTACAAATCTTACCTTAAACCCATGTGCCCTAGTAATTTCTACCCATTTTTACCTTCTTTAACTATGGAAGGGACAGAAGTTTAGGGGTAACATGAGGGGGAACTTCTTTACTCTGAGAGTGGTGGCTGTGTGGGATGATATTCCAGCAGAAGTGGTGGAGTCAGGATCAATTTTAACATTTAAAAGTAAAGTGGATAGGTATATGGACAGGAAGGGAGTGGAGGGGCATGATCTGAGTGCAGGTAGATGGGACTAGGGAAAATAATGGTCGGCACGGACTGGAAGGGCCAAGAAGGCCTGTTTCCTTGCTGTAATTGTTATATGGTTATATGGTTATAAGGGAAGATTTCCTTTTGGTCTCCATATAGAGTAAAGGGCCTGTCCCACCAGCATGCAACTCGATGCGATTAGCACGACCTAACGTGGTCGCTTGAGCCGTCCGGCGTCGCGGGGCCGGTCCCACTTCGATCGCCGGAGCAGTGCAGAATTGTGTGGAGTTCGTCCCGACGCCGCGCGGGGCTCCGAAAAACCGACAATGTCCAAAAATCCCGCGCGGCAACGGCTTGTCGGCTCGCAGTCGCCGCGACATTTACACACCGCCCGGACATCGTGCCTCCGTTAAACTATTGGTAAGTGCCTCCGTGACCCTCTATGTGTGTGGCTCCGTGGCCCTGTATGTGTGTGTGTCTCGGTGCCCCTCTCTGTGTGCCCCTCTAAGTCCTGGCGAACTTACCTTGGACTTGCTTCAAGTTCGCCTCGCTTTGCGCCGCGTTGCGCCACTCACCCAACCTCCGCGTGGCCCCTGCTGCCGGTTTAGTTGTGCTTGCCGCATGCAGGCGCATGCTGGTGGGACCGGCCCTGTACAGGGGATCACCCGACCTCCGCGCGGCCCCCGCTGCCGGTTTGATCGCGTTCATCGCATATAGTTGCGTGCTGGTGGGACAGGCCCTTAACAGTGCAAATATTTATGTGAAGGTCTCCTCTGGTTTTTCAAGGGTAAAAAAAGGGACGTGTAGGCAAGGCGGGGGAGAGACAGTGGAGGTGCTGTTAAAGGTTACCTGTAATTGGAGAATTCACTTTACTTGATGGTCAACTGTGTTTCAAAATTCCATTTTGCTGCCCATTACAGCAGAAAGATAGTTAATAATCAATAAGCATTGGTACTGGGTATCCTCAATTGACCCCACATCTGCCCGATCAACTACCATCTATGCCAGTATCACCAGTTTTGACTAACCCATCCCCTCATCTCCACTACTTATCAATCTGTTCTAGTGTCCAGTGTCCATCCTATCCCACCCTATTGTCATTTACCAGTCTTTGCTGATATCATTATTTACTCCACCGCTCTTCCACCTCCTGCCAACCCCAGAATGAAGTCCAAATATATTTCCAGTGTCAGTGAATGGGCCAAATAATATACAGTTTGATTTAATATTCTTTCATTTGAAACACATCCCGATATTGTAAAAAATAGGTCACTAGCAAAAAAAAGTATTCTGACAATAGAAAATGCCTTCAGTAATGTGTGCACTGAATTAATTGAGCATGTTAATAAGGTTGACATGGAAGTCAGTCACTAAGGATGAAAAACAATCAATATTTATTTTTCGAACAATTTTGATCAAGTAGAATAGGAGGTGGGTAAGAAATTGGCAGGTGGCGGTTCTTGCCATTAAAAGGCCTCTAAATTTCCATGTTCACAGAAATGTTTACCGAGGGTGATAGGGATTATATTGAAAGGGAGGATCAGCTCAGCAGAAGGATTAGAGGATACTGAAAAAATATATATATGATCCCAAAGAGAAATAAATAAAATATCTCATCCCAAAATCCTCCATTACAGATGCTGGAACTTATTATCTTTATATTATGATAAAGGTATATACCTTTATACTGTTTCTTGTTTAATAAGAAACCAGATTTGTTAATTGCAGAGAAGTTAGAATACTTATATATTTTATTTGTTAATTCAAAATCTTTTTGCAAAATGCTTTGTTAAATTATAGCTTCGTTTTAAGCTGCAAACAGTAATAAATCAGGATACATTTAAGGGGACAATTTTTCTCACACTTGTGTCAGAAGGCTGCTGCAACTCCCAGGAAATAATAAGCAAGACTCTATTTTCCTTGGGCAGGAGTCAGAATTAAATGTATACAATAAACAAAGGGTAAAGTCCATAAGCCTGCAAAGATAAAACAAAAATGGACAACTGTAGAGAAAGAGCATGAGAGTGCAACTAATTGGACAGATCTTTCAAAGAGCCAACCCAGGCACAATGATCTTAATGGATTTCTTTGTTATAGGATTCTATTCCTTAGAAATTGAATTTTCAAAATGGAATTTTTTCCAGCACTCTGATTAAAAGTATTTTCTGGACTGAAATGCAATAAAGACAATCCATCGGTAATTTTGCATCCCTTCTGAAATTTGAATGTGATCTTCCAGATCGGGTTCATCCTTATTCCATTAATGTATTACACAGTCAGGAGTGAATGGGATAATGTTGTTGCCAATCTTAAAACTCTTCCTAGAGGAGTTAAAGTCAAACTGGCTAAGAGAGCCCAATCAGCCCATTCACAATCATCAGCAAGAATCATCAACAATCCTGTCAAGCGATATTTACTCACCACATCGATGGATTTTGCCAGGACTAAAAGATATGAATCTCTTCTCAAATTTGCTTCAAACATGAACCAAAGAGTTGAATTCTGCAGATATGATAAGAGAAATGGCTTCTAACATTAAGGCATTATTCAATTTTCCACACCATCAAGGAGTGCTAGTAAAACTTAAGTTAATGGGCATGGAAAAGACAATGCTTGAATGTTTGGAGTAATGCCTTTCACAACAGAACAGGTTGTTATTAGAGCCCAATCATCCCAGCACCGGGATATCACTTCAGTAATTCTTCAGGGCAGTGTCAAAGGCTCAATCAGTTGTATAATTTCAGTGATGATGTTCCTTCCATCACCGGGAAAGAAGTGTGCATATTTGCTGATGATTGCGCAAGGATCAGTTTCATTCATTACACCTAGAAAAATGAAACAATCCATGCCATGCATACTGATACCCACACAGCATTCAAGCATGGCTGAAAGGGGCATTAAATGTTTGCATCAGGCAATGACCATCTACACACAAGAGTTTAACCAAATACCATTGATAATCAATAGTATTACCAACATTAACATCAGGGGAAGATTAACATTGTTCAGTAACTCAATTACCTGTCACATAAATAATGTAGTGACAAGAGCAGAAACGGGTATGGATATATTATGGTGAGTGACTCCTTTTGTGATAGTCTACACACATTTCACCATGCGCCAGGCGCAAGTCAATAATATAATGGAGTGCTCACCAAGTTTAGCCACTGGATTGGCAACCTATCCACCACCTAAAACATTCATTCCCCCCACCACTGTTGTCCTGTGGCTGCAGAGTGGCAGTATGCACTACTGACAAAGTGAATACTTCCAAAAGCACTGCCCAAACCTGCTACCTCTGCCACCAAGATGGACAAGGGTAGCAGGTGCTCAGATATATGAACAATCACACATTATCCTGACTTGCCAATATATTGTCATTCCTTCATCATTGCTGGGTCAAAACCCTGAAACGCCTTCCCCAATAACATTGTGGGAGTATCCTCACCATAGGAATTGCAGTAACAGCCAAAAAATAATCTCATCATCTTCCCGAGGCTAATTTGGGATTTGATAATAAAAGTTGTCCATTGACAGCAATATCTATTTTCCCAAAATATGACCAATTGAAAAACAATGGAGAATAGAAAGGAGAATGGGTCATGTGGGATGCCAGAATGCATATAGAATGCATATAACTGAGAAAATATCATCACTGTCTACTTACATTTTTCTGATGTGCAGCACATTGGTTGTAATTTTGGTTGAGGCATAAACGCATGCACAGTTGATGAATGCTATAAGCAGACATATCAGGTGGATCATGACATCAGTAAACAACTATATAACATAGCTCTTGCTTTGGCCCACAGTTTTTGCTTTGATGTCTTCCCTGAAGGTCACACAGTTGAACACGTGTTAAGCAGCAGGAACGAGTCATCATTGGTGCTATTTGATAGGATTGTCAACTACTTGCAGTTTACTGCTGGTTGATTTCTTCTGGCTGCTGATAAAATACTACAGGAATTGCTGTGGCAGGTGCTGAAGGAACTTTGACTGATTCGTTCCAGATATAGGTGTATTTGTTAACTTTCTTCAGGCTGAGCTGCTGCAGAAATGGACAAGCTGCTGGTAGAGGATGGAGGGGGAGAGGGTATGTGACAGAAGGGCTTTCAACTGGAGGCCATGTGCACAAAAGCATTCAGGGAGCAATTTGCCTAAATGAACAGCTCCAATGAGCAACTTCAATGAAAAAATAACAACTCCAATTCGAGCAGTACAGGGTAGGGAATGTATTTGAAGGGTGTGAAACTGACCATAGCTAGAATCTTTCAGGAGCCTATCAGTTTCCAGGCATGTGCTGGAGATAAAAGTTTGTTGCACAATTTGCCATCCATTCTCTGTGGCATTGGTGGAGTCGGTGAGCTCTATTTAACGAGAGCTACATGAATTTAATTTCCTCTTGACAAAGAGTAGGCACATTAAGCATAGAGTTTGTAGGCTTCATCTGGTTAAAGGGTGCAGAAATCGTTGTACAAGTTATATCACAATTCCGTTCTAAAATAGAATCAAATGAGATTACACTTCCTCAATGTCCATGAACACTGTAAGAAGTGAAAATAAATTCAGTGTAGAGAAACATATATATAGGAGCCTATGTACAGAAATGACTAGAATCTACGGGCAGTTATAAAAGTATTAGCCTTCATTTTGACAATGTCAGACCTAAAAGAGATGAATGGTATGGTTTAAAGAAAGGAGAGTTGCTGAAGGACCTCAACTGGTCAGGCAGCATCTGTGGTGGAAAGCATTCTTCCATGGATGCTGCCTGACCCATACAGTTCCCCCAGTAGTGTTCCTTGTTTTACTCCAAATTCCAGCAGCCACAGTCTCTTGTGCCTTGAAATATAGAAACATAGAACATAGAAAATATGTGCAGGAGTAGGCCATTCAGCCCTTCGAGCCTGCACCGCCATTCAATATGATCATGGCTGATCATCCAACTCAGTATCCTGTACCTGCCTTCTCTCCATTCCCCCTAATCCCTTTAGCCACAAGGGCCGCATCTAACTCCCTCTTAAATATAGCCAATGAATTGGCCTCAACTACCTTCTGTGGCAGAGAAATCCACAGATTCACCACTCTGTGTGTGAAAAATGTTGTTCTCATCGCGGTCCTAAAAGACTTCCCCTTTATCCTTAAACTGTGTTCTGGACTTCCCCAACATCGGGAACAACCTTCCTGCATCTAGCCTATCCAACCCCTTAAGAATTGTGGCTGATCATCCAACTCAGTATCCTGTACCTGCCTTCTCTCCATTCCCCCTAATCCCTTTAGCCACAAGGGCCGCATCTAACTCCCTCTTAAATATAGCCAATGAATTGGCCTCAACTACCTTCTGTGGCAGAGAAATCCACAGATTCACCACTCTGTGTGTGAAAAATGTTGTTCTCATCGCGGTCCTAAAAGACTTCCCCTTTATCCTTAAACTGTGTTCTGGACTTCCCCAACATCGGGAACAACCTTCCTGCATCTAGCCTATCCAACCCCTTAAGAATTGTGTAAGTTTCTATAAGATCCCCCCTCAATCTTTTAAATTCTAGCTAGTACAAGCCAAGTCTATCCAGTCTTTCTTCATATGAAAGTCCTGACATCCCAAATGACATGTACAGGTAGATTGATTCAATGTTCTGATGAGTGTTTCTTGATTTAAACCATTAACCCTGTTTCTCTTTTAACAGTTGATGCCTGACCTGCTGTGTGTTTCTAACATTTTTTTTATTTTATTACAGTTTACCAGCATCTACAGTTTTTTTAATTGAGTTTCATGGCCATACCTGTTTTCATGAAAGCCAGGACATAGATGGAAGATGGAACACAGCTTCTCCAATGCTGGGTTGAATATTTTGGCTGAAAAAGTTCAGAGCACTTGGAAGTACTGTCACTACTCTTCACTAGAGTATTCATTGGAAGCCTAGTCCATTGTTCCATCTCGGCTGAATCCCTTAATGATGGATTCTCATTCATTATGAAGGGTAAGATCTAATTTGGATCCGCCTCTTCCAAAAAGCCAGTATTTTCTGATTGTAGAACAGAATGTTTCTTTGATGTCCTTGGAGTCCCAGTGTTGCAGAAATGACATCAAATCCTCGCCATATGATAATTGCCAAGATTTGGGAAAACTGTGCATAGAAGCATGCAATAATGTGCAGGGAAACATCCGGAACACACTATGTAGCATAAATGCTTTGAGGCCCAGATTCAATCATGTAGGTTCATGACACACGTGCAGGCAATCAGTATGGAAGAAATGTCTGCTGCACAGAGTGAAGAGAGTGTGTTAGTTGCTGGCTGTGATGACCAGCAACTTGTCTAGAATTTACTTGGAGAGTCATCATCGGATTCAAAACGAGAGTTTGAAAGATAAGGGGGGCAAAATAAATCTCAGATTACTGGAAGGAAATGAACTGAGCAAACAAAATAGACTGCCAGAACGTGTTGTTTGATATAGACACTACATGCTGGAGTAACTCAGCGGTACAGGCAGCATCTCTGGAGAGAAGGAATTGATGACGTTTTGGGACAAGACCCTTCTTCAGACTGATGGTTGATTGATATATTGACTCTGGATAATTCTAGTCCGTAAATGTACACTCCAGTTAATTCAACTCTCTGAATTTGAAGGGTGGATTTGTTTTGGACTGCTTATAATTGATCTTGTAAGCTTCATTTTACCTGTTCAAAATTTTGATGTAAATAATGAATTGCTAATCTGATGAATTTCTCTTGGCAATGGGTTTTGGAACATTTAGTAGGGTATGATGTATAGTTGATTGAATGGAATTGAGTTGCAAGTCAGCCACGATTGAACTGAAAGCTGAAATATCCCAGGTGAGCAGAATTATCCTTTTATATTTCTACGTCCTAATGTAGAGTTAAATACTGATTGTGCAAATTCATTTGAAACAGGCACATGAGAAATATGAGAATTTCAACTCGTCTCCTCGGTTATTTCAATGGTTATTTTCAGCAGTAATCATTTGCTACTCTAATATATCTATTTGTTTGCCACCTGGGTATTTTTTTAAATCACAGACAATGGCATGTTGAACATCAATTTCTTAAATTATTAACAGATTGCGTATTTGCATTTTGTCTTTAATGTCGCTAAAAAAGTGGACACACATTTTACAGACATTGAAGCAATTTCTGAATTGTGGTCACCGTTGAACTGTAGCATTCACTATGTGTATAGCAAGCTCCCACAAAAAAAAAAGAAAATGTCTATTTTGTTTAGTGATGTTGATTGATCTGCGTTATTGTGATCTTCTTTAGAATGGCACCTGACTCGATGATGCAATTAGGTTTTGGTTCAGGATAGAAAGCAAATCCGTTGTTAATTCTACAGTTGAATACAGGGAACATGCAATCTTTCATGTGCAAAGTATTTTTCTTCTGAACAGCTAGAAGAGTCCTAGTCTCACATTTCCAGAGACCTAGGTTCAATTCTGACCATGGGTGTTGACTGTGTGTAATTTGCATGTTTTTACTGTGGCCACAAAGGCTTCCTCCAAGTGTTCCTCCATTTGCCTTCCACAAAACACAGATGTGCAGTTAAACACTTAGTGCTGGAGTCACTCAGCAGTTAGGCAGCATATCTGGATAGGCAATGTTTTGGATCAGGACCTTTCTTCAGACTTGTGCATCTGTGGTGTCTTATGTCCCCACAGATGTGCAGGTTAGGAGGTTACTTTGCCACGGCAAATTACCCCCATTATGTAGGTAAGTGGTGGAATCTGGGGAGGGAGGGAGTTGAAGGGAATGTAGAGAGAAAAAAAGAGCTTACTGGTACTAAAATGACAAATATTACTTCTCTTTCAGCTTATAATGTTTTAATTTTAGAGATACAGCATTGAAACAAGCCCTTCGGTAGAAAATAAAATAAAATGGAGACAAAAGGGTGACAAAAGGGGACTAAAATGGGATTCAAGATGGTGGCACTGGCTTTACAGCTGCGGCCCGCTTGCTGTTCGTCTGTTCTATCTTGTTTTATGGGGGGGAGAAACATGCTTTTGGTCTCTTCCTTTGGGGGGATGTGAGTTTTCTTATCGTATTTCCCGTCTCCATCTCCGTCTCCATCTGCGCCGAGGCCTAATGGTGTAGCTGGCGGCCTCCGGGCTGTGGTGGCGTTCCGGCGGCTCGGCCTTGGAACTGTGCCGGCGTTCGCGAAGGACCCGACCTGACCTTGGAGCTGTGGTTGTGGCATTCCAGCGGCAGTAGCGACCCGACTCGGCCTCGGAGCTGTGGCAGCGTTCTGGCATTAGCGACGACCCGACCCGACCTCGGAGCTGAGGCAGCGCTGGTTGCGGCATTCCGGCGGCAGCGGCGATCTGACTAGGCTTCGGAGCTGTGGTGACATTGCGGCGGCAGCGACGACCCGACCCAACCCGTACTCGGAGCACTGATGGCGTTGCGGCGTTCCGGCGGTGGCCCAACATCGGAGGCTTGGCTGCAGGTCCGGTAGACTCGGCCGTGGGCCCAGTGGACGACATCGTCGGGAGCTCACAGGTCACAGGTTGGTGACCTGTTTTTCCGGAGCTCCCGTAACAACAGCTGCGTCTGCTGGACTGGAGGGTGGCAGCTTCAGCAGCTTCGACCTGGGCCGCTGAGTTTGAACCGGACCGTTCGCGGAGCACGGATGAGCCGCAGAACTTACTTACCATCACCCGGTGGGGTCACAATATCTGAAGCCTGGATCGCCTCGGCGCAGAGGGAAAACAAGGAGGGAAGAAACAAAAACTTTAAGACTTTGCCTTCCATCACAGTGAGGAGGTGTTTGGTGAACTCACATGGTGGATGTTAAATTTGTGCTTATTGTGTGTTTTTGTCATCTTTATTATATGTATGACTGCAAGGCAACAAAAATTCGTTCAGAAAGGTCTGAATGACAAAAATAAAATTCAATTCAATTCAATTCAATGCAATTCAATAAAGGAGACAAAAAGGAGGGAAGGAGACAAAGGGGTGTTGGTAAGGAGAGAAGACATTTGAAAGTGTAGTGCAATGTAAAGCCAGAGAGGAGGTTATAGGTGGTAGGGGATAGGGAAAGGAGGATAGTGGATCCCTGCAGGAACCTTCCTTTCAGCAAAATTGATGCAGAAACCATCCTGAAGACTCTGCAAAATTATAGGCTATTAGTCAAGTAATATATCACTTCAATCAGTCTACAGTGTTTCCATTATATTAAACTGAACATGTTTGTCTACATATCACAAACAGAACACGTTATAAATCTGAACAATGAAGCAGAAAAAAAAACACAGGAAATATTCAGCACGTCAACCACAATCAATTGAGAATTAAACAGTGTTAACATATTGGATTCTCAATTACCTTTAACTAGAACAATAAAAGATTATATCTCTAACAGATTTTCAAAGTTCTGGAGTATTGTGGGGAATGGTGGGTGCGCTGAAGTAAGGGCAAAATAGAGATGAGAAGGTAAAGTATCTGAGTGAAATAAAGGCGATGGAGATTCTTGATATTGAGGGAGTGCAGCGTAGGTTTACAAGGTTAATTCCCAGGATGGCGGGACTGTCATATGCTGAGAGAGCAGCTGTGCTTGTACACTCTGGAGTTTAGAAGGATGAGAGGGTATCTCATTGAAACATATAAGATTGTTAAGGGTTTGGACATGCTAGAAGCAGGCAACATGTTCACGATGTTGGGGGAGTCCAGACCCAGGGGCCACAGTTAAAGAATAAGGAGTAAGCCATTTCAAGTTCAAGTTCAAGTGAGTTTATTGTCATGTGTCCCTGTTAGCACAATGAAGTTCTGCAGCGCAATGAAATTCTTCAGCACAACAGAACATAGTAGGCATTGACTACAAAAACAGATCAGTGTGTTCATATACCATTATATAAATATATACATACATGAATAAATAAATTGATAAAGTGCAAAGAACAGATTATGGGTTATTAATGGTCAGAGTTTTGTCCGAGCCAGGTTTAATAGCCAGATAGCTGTGGGGAGGTAGCTATTCCTGCACCTGGTCGTTGCAGTCTTCAGGCTCCTGAAGGAAGCAGGGGGATGAGTGTATGGCCAGGATGGTGTGGATCTTTGATGATACTGCCAGCCTTTTTGAGGCAGCAATTGCGGTAAATCCCCTCGATGGAAGGGAGATCAGAGCCGATGATGGACTGGGCAGTGCACTACCCAGTGGACTGGACTACTTTTTGTAGTCTTTTCCTCTCCAGGGCGCTCAAGTTGCCGAACCAAGCCACGATGCAACCAGTCAGCAAGCTCTCTACTGTGCACCTGTAGAAGTTAGAGAGAGTCCTCCTTGACAAACCAACTCTCCGTAATCTTCTTAGGAAGTAGAGGCGCTGATGAGCTTTCTTGATAATTGCATCAGTGTTCTCGGACCAGGAAAGATCTTAAGAGATGTGCCAGCCCAGGAATTTGAAGCTCTTGACCCTTTCAACCATCGACCCGTTGATATAAATGGGACTGTGGGTCCCCATCCTACTCCTTCCAAAGTCCACAATCAGTTCCTTGATTTTGATGGTGTTGAGGGCCAGGTTATTGTGCTGGCACAATATGGACAGTTGCGCAATCTCTCTTCTGTACTCCGACTCATCCCCATCAGTGATATGTCCCACAACAGTGGTATCATCAGCGATCTTGATGATGGAGTTCGCACTGTGACCAGCTACACATTCATGCGTATAGAGAGAGTACGGCAGGGGGCTGAGCACGCGGCCTTGAGGTGCTCCCGTGCTGATTGTTATCGAGTCTGACACATTTCCACCAATTAGAACAGACTGTGGTGTGTGAATGAGGAAGTCGAGGATCCAATTGCAGAGGGATGTGCAGAGACCCAGTTCAGTGAGTTTGGTAATCAGGTTGGAGGGGATGATAGTATTAAATGCCGAGCTCTAATCGATGAATAACAGCCTGCCATATGAGTTTTTGTTGTCCAAGTGGTCCAGAGCGGAGTGGAGAGCCAACGAGATTTCATCCACCATTGATCTGTTGTGGCGGTAAGCGAACTGCAGTGGGTCCAGGTTTTTTGTTGAGTTAGGAGTCGATTTGCGCCATGATCAACCTCTTGAAGCACTTCATCACCACAGGCATTAGTGCCACTAGTCGATAGTCATTGAGGCATGTCACCTTGCTCTTCTTGGGCACCGGTATTATTGATGCCCTTTTGAAGTAGGTGGGAACCTCAGACCTCAGAAGTGACAGATTGAAAATGTCCGTAAAAGCTCCAGCCAGTTGGTCCGCACAGGTTTATAAAACACGACCAGGTATGCCATCAGGTCCAGGCACTTTTCGAGGGCTCACCCCTCTGAAGGATTTCCTGACGTCGGCCTCTGTGACTGAGACTGAAATACCATCACAGCAAATGGGGGCTCGGGAAAGCACATCGGTGCTCTCCCTATCAAAGCACGCGTAAAATGCAATGAGCTCATCAGGGAGTGATGTATCTCCGACATCCGAGCTGCCTCTTGATTTTGCCTTGTAGGAGTTGATTGCATTCAGGCCCCACCACAGCTGCCGAGCATCTGTGTCATCCTCCAGCTTGGAGTAGAAGTCCCTTTTGGCCTTTTTGATGGCCTTACCGAGGTTGTTTCTGGACTTCTTATAGACCACTGTATCATCAGACATGAATGCCCGGTGTCTGGTCTTCAGAAGAGTGCGGATCTCAAAGTTGATCCAAGGTTTCTGATTGGAAAACACCTGGAAGGTTTTTACAGGGATGCAGTCCTCCACACATTTCTAAATGAAATCTGTAATGACTGTGGCGTATTCGTTCAAGTCCGTTGCCAAGTCCTTGAACATTGCCCAGTCTGCAGAGTCCAAACATTCCTGTAGTTGTTCCTCTGCCCCCCCCCCCCCGACCATCTCTGTACTGTCCTCACCTCTGGGTGTGCGCTCTTTCATTGCAAGCCTATGGTCGGATTTACCGAAGTGAGGGTGAGGGATAGAGCGATAGGCATTCTTGATGGTGGTGTAGCAGTGGTCGAGGGTGTTTGGTCCTCTGGAGCAGCAGGAGACATGTTGGTGGAAGTTGGGGAGTGATTTCTTTAGGTTTACCATTTAGAACGGTGACGAGGAAACAGTTTTTCTCACAGAGAGCGGTGAGTCTGTGGAATTCTCTGCCTCAGAGGGCGGTGGAAGCAGGTTCTCTGGATGCTTTCAAAAGAGAGCTAGATAGGGCTCTTAAAAATAGAGGAGTCAGGGATATGGGGAGAAGGCAGGAACCGTATACTGATTGGGGATGATCAGCCATGATCACATTGAATGGCGGTGCTGGCTCAAAGGGCCGAATGGCCTACTCCTGCACCTATTGTCTATTGTCTATTAAGCGGGAAAAAAATGATTATGCAAGGTAAAATTATGTTGGTAATGACTGGCAAAAAACTGGAGAAAATCAGAATGACAAAGTAAGAATTATGGCAGCAATTCCAATCAAAGCCATCAGCGATGATGATGATCTGAGATTTTTATTCCGTTTAGAGGCTGGAAGACTGTAAAATGGTAATCAAGATTTTAATGTTCTACTTTGTAATTTTCCATTGAACATCGTTAGAACAATGGAAAATGCCAGAGCAGCACAGTGGTGCAGCTGGTAGAGCTTCTGCCTCACAGCATCAGAGACCTGGGTTTGATCCTGACCTCGGGTGCTGTCTGTGTGGAATTTGCATGTTCTCTTTGTGAGTATCCTGGTGAGCCATGCATTGGGTATCCTGGTGAGCAGGGCCAAGCCCTTCAGCAGGTCCGGATCACCCGCCACAAATCGAGAATGCTGGACACAACGAGAGGCCCGATTAACCTGCAATGGACCGAGGACTCACACATCTTGGATGGAAGAGCTGCTCGGAAGGCCCGGCTTGCCCACCACATAATCCAAAATTGGCTTTGATTCATCAGCGTTAACGGGATCCCTGCCATCGAGAACGAGGCGGGCCATCACGAGAACCATCAAGAGCGAGGTGCGCGTCCAGAGCAACGTTTGCCATCGAGAGTGAGGAGGGCCACCGAGAGCTACCTGGTTGGGGGTGGGGCACTGAGAACGAAGGGGGGACCCAGCAGGGTGCTGCCAAGAACAAAGGGGGACCGGGCCAGGAGGGGGTGGAGGGTGGGTGAGCTACTGCCAAGTGTGGCGGCAAGCAGTAGATGCGACTGTTCAATTAGCTTTTTTAACTTTGTCAGCGCAGACATGTGGCGACTATTGCGTACTGCCTAGGTGAGGTCTGCTATATGATTTTACTGGGTTGTATGCAAAACAAAGCATTTCATGTACCTAGGTACATGTGACAATAAAGAATCATTTGTTCATCATTCATTTTTTAATTCATCATTCATTCATTCATTCATTCATTCAACACTGAAAGAATCATGGTAATGCAGGAGTTAAAAGGATTCAAAAAACAAAACAAAAGCTACAGATGTTGTGAAATTTGAATTGAAACAGAAAATACTGGAAATATTCAGCAGGTCAGGAAACATCTTTCATGAGATATAGAGTTAATGTTTCATGTTCCAATGATGTTCAATGGAAGATTTCAAACCAGAATGTTTCATCGGAGGCCGTCAGAACCGTGAAAAGTATTTAGAAATCAAACATGTTTTCAGTTGCGGATAAGGCAAAAGTTTAAAGACAACAAGGGAAATGGCTGTGATAAGGTAGTGACCAAGTGAGACTGAATGAAACCAGAGGTGGTTTTGCAGGCTGAGAGAGGAGAGTGATGGCTTATTAATCGCAGCTGATCTCTCTGGAGAAGATATTAATGGAAGCAGTGAAAGGAGGACAGAGAGAGAGAGAGAAATAGCAAAGTTTGAGTGCTTGGATGGAAATTGCCATGGGAAGTGAGAGATCATTAAAGGTAATGGAATTGTTGACCTAAGTGTTTAAAGCATTATTTTGGAAAGTTTCTGTAACTCTGCAGAAGATTGAAAGCTGCCTATTTTGTATTGCATTCTTAAAATACACCAGAGGCCGCACAGAATTTGAAGGTGTTAAATGCTTATTTGCATCTCATTGTTCAGCACCATATCACAGAGATATTTTACATCTTTGGCAGTGGTCAACAGCTTTTCAGATATATTTATGCTAAAGTAGCAGATTTATTGCAGTAGTTTTTCCACATAAATTTTTAAACAACATTGACTTCAACATATTTTACATTGATTTCATGCATCTGTGATTTTAATAAATATATGCTGGATGCACTCAAGTTCTAAATTAAGGTACATGGTTTTAAAAACCTCATCCATATCTTCCACTAATTTATGTTCAGCATGCACAAACATTTGAGAAGTATTATTAAAATAACCTATTTTTGGTAATGAAGTGAATATATTTTTTGGTATTAATATGATTAGCAGTTGAATTTCAGAAAGTAGAACTTACCAATTTTGCATTCATCTGTCTATTGATCTACATCTACTGATATATATTCTTATCTAATTTAATAACATACAAAAATGTACAAATAATTAAAATTATGAAAGGAATCCAATTCTTGAATAAAAATAAATGTCCTACTGTTGGGATGATTTATGATACAGAATGAGAATGATATATTAAAATAAGGTTTCTGGTCTCTGAATTTAATTGAGGGTAGATAACTTTAAAATATTTATATTGGAACTTATTGTAGCCTATATCACGTACTATTGTAATCACTGTTTTCCTTAAACTCAGTGATAGTGTTTTACTTACTTTATATCCTTCTTCAGCAACACTCATTTTTGGTGAGATCAAACCAAATTGTTTCCGCATTTCAAGATCATTTTAAAAACACTGCAGAAATCCTCTTGTAACAAATATCACCTAGACATTTTTAAAAGCTTCATTTAAATTTTAATCTAAGGAGAGAATCAGTAATTTCAGTTACATTGCTGGCTGATGGTATATTAACAATTTAATAGACAATTTGATTAAATATTCAAATGGTTAGAATTTCCATTATGTGATTTATTTATTGGGGAATATAATATTTTTCAAATAAAAATGTTAAGAAATGCTTTAATTATCATTTAAATCTTTGCTGAGTGAAATCTTAACAATATTTAATAGCCCAACCATTTCAAATTGTACATTATTGCAACTATCATAAACATCATACTTTATCTCACAAATGCAGAATTATGTCCTGTGGATAATCCATTATGTACAGAATTTAGGCAGCTTTATGCTACAAGTGCGCTTGGGAAAGATTCTTTGTATTCTCAGTTTCAATGTATAGAATAACATGATAGAATTCAAATCCAGATATTGTTCAGCAGGGCAAGGAGAACTGCAAAGGAATACAGTATATGCAGGCTTACCAATAGACTATTTCAAGAATTTATTCTGCTCGGTTTTGAATTTCCTCATCTACATATTTGGACAAATTGTTCATGTCCAAAATGATTGTTTGAGGGTTGATCTTAACTGTTCCTATCAGGCAGGAGGATGACAACAGTTTGTTTTTTGCACTTTTTGTTTCTTGCGAAATATTGCGTCTCAGATGGTAAAAACGAGCAGTCCACCTCCAAGCACTTCCAGCTGCAAAAATGACCACTTAAAATAATGCTTTGCAGTGATCCAGCAGTAACTACTTATAGGAACATAGAAAAAAGGTGCAGGAGTAGGCCACTCGGCCCATTGAGCCTGCACCGCCATTCAATATGATCATGGCTGATCATCCAACTCAGTATCCTTTACCTGCATTCTCTCCATACCCCCTGATCCTTTTAGCCACAAGGGCCACATCTACCTCCCTCTTAAATATAGCCAATGAACTGGCCTCAACTACCTTCTGTGGCAGAGAATTCCACAGATTCACCACTTCCTACGTGAAAAATGTTTTTCCTCATCTCGGTCCTAAAAGACTTCCCCCTTATCCTTAAACTGTGACCCCTTGTTCTGGACTTCCCCAACATCGGGAACAATCTTCCTGCATCTAGCCTGTCCAACTCCTTAAGAATTTTGTAAGTTTCTATAAGATCCCCCCTCAATCGTCTAAATTCTAGCGAGTACAAGCCGAGTCTATCCAGTCTTTTTTCATATGAAAGTCCTGCCATCCCAGGAATCAGTCTGGTGAACCTTCTCTGTACTCCCTCTATGTCTTTCCTCGGATTAGGAGACCAAAACTGTATACATGGACTCCAGGTGTGGTCTCACCGAGGCCCTGTACAACTGCTGTAGAACCTCCCTGCTCCTATACTCAAATCTTTTTGTTATGAATGCTAGCATACCATTCGCTTTCTTCACTGCCTGCTGCACCTGCATGCCTACTTTCGATGACTGGTGTACCATGACACCCAGGTTTCGTTGCATCTCCCCTTTTCCTAATTGGCCACCATTCAGATAATAGTCTACTTATGGCACATTCAGAAATATGCAACCATGTAAACACATTTGCATGTTTGCAGCTGCCATTTTGCAATAAGAACAATACAATCAAGGGCAGAAGCGTGGCAGATGCAGTATAATATAGATAAATGTGAGTTTATCCACTTTGGTGGCAAAAACAAGGGAGCAGATTATTATCTCATTGGGGTTAGGTTAGGTAAGGGGGAGGTGCAGTGAGACCTGGGTGTCCTTGTACACCGGTCACTGAAAGTTGGCTTAGGTACAGCAGTGAACAAAGCTAATGGGACGTTTGCCTTCATAACAAGAAGATTTCAATGTCGGAGTAAAGAGGTTATTCTGCAGTTGTATAGGGCTCTGGTGAGACCACATCTGGATCATTGTGTACAGTTTTGGTCTCCTAATTGGAGGAAGGACATCCTTTTGATTGAGGCAGTGCAACGAGATTGATTCCTGGGATGGTGGGACTGTCATATGAGGAAAGATTGAAAAGACTAGGCTTGTATTCACTAGAGGTTAGAAGGATGAGTGGGAATCTTATAGAAACATATAAAATTATAAAAGGACTGGACAAGCTAGATGCAGGAAAAATGTTCCCAATGTTGGGCGAGTCCAGAACCAGGGGCCACAGTCTTAGAATAAAGGGGAGATCATTTAAGACTGAAGTGAGAAAACACTTTTTCACCCAGAGAGTTTTGAATTTATGGAATTCCCTGCCACAGAGGGCAGTGGAGGCCAAGTCACTGGATGGATTTAAGGGAGAGTTAGATAGAGCTCTAGGGGCTAGTGGAGTCAAGGGATATGGGGAGAAGGCAGGCATGGGTTATTGATAGGGGATGATCAGCCATGATCACAATGAATGGTGGTGCTGGCTTGAAGGGTCGAATGACCTCCTCCTACACCTATTTTCTATGTTTCTATGTTTGTAATCCTCAGGCTTTATTGTACCAAAAGGCCACCAACTTCTACAGTGAATAAATGTCACAACAAAGAGATCTATATGTCTATGACTCTATAAATAAGAAAACTAAATGTTACCAGAAAATGGTATAAGGATATTTCATTTTTACTGCCCCTCATGTGTCTCCGAGATCATTTTCAAAAGTGAAATCAGACCTGAATATTTATTTTAAATTGAAAAATTAACATTACTTTAGAAAGGTAAATAAAAGCTTCCATTCAAGTACAAATTCAGCTGGAAGTAAATGAAAAAGAAACAGACTGGAGAGCATACAGGCTTCAAATACACTGTTTCTTGTTTTGTTCAAATAGCATGTGTGCCTTTTTACATCAGATTGTTAACTGCAATTATGTGAGTAAATGCTGACTCATAAAATACATAGCAAAAACGTAGTCAAATGGGTTTATTGCTTTTGGTGATATTTATTATGGTATTAATTACATTATTTATACGGTTACATGAAAACTAATCTCATCTGAACCACAGACTAAATCCTTGGTTTAACATTTTATGGAAAGACAATGCAGAGCTCTTAACAGTGCAAAATTCTCCCAATACTATATTTGAATACCCATCTTGACTATGTGTTAGAATATAAATTAGATTTTAAACTCATCTGGCTTAATTCACAATGTCATTAAGGAAGCAAAGCTCACTCATTTGTAACCAATATATGTCTCAGCAAATAAGTAGGTTGTTTTATGCTGGAAGTTTTAATATTTACATGATTTTGGGAACCAATTAGAGGAGTCAAAATTGGAAGAATGTATGTTGTATGAGGTCATGTTTGCTTCTACTGTTTTTAAAGGTGACAGCTGTGAAAACTACAGGAATTTCTGTTAGAAAAATCCTGATGTGTTTTTATTCTCCAGTTGGCATTAGGTTTTAAATAATTTATATGAGGGTGCTTGTGGATATAGTGAGGATATAGCAGTTTGTTCTTTGACAGAGCACAAATCCAATTAGGAATACATGTCAAAACAATCATTCACTAGATCAGCAAGCAACAGCAGGGGGGGAGACCTTATTTTGTCTTAAATTAATGGTATTTTGGATACATTTGTTTTATTAGGACAAAATCAATTTGATCTCATAAATCATTTTAATAAATTCTTCGAATTGGGCAATTTGAGTCATTTTTTCCCTTTAATAGAGGTATCGATATAGGCTGTGTAAGGAAGACTCTGAGTCTACTCTAACATATTCCTGATATTTGAGTCACATGAGCAACACATCAAGATTCTGATGGCACATTGCAGTTATTACTCAATCGGAACATGGAAGCTTCTGCAGTTGTTTTGTAAATTTGTGAATGGCGAATGTGGCATTAATCATGGATGTGGAAGCTTGATTGTCTGTTGTCTATTGTCTATTGATTATTTTGATTGTCAGCAGGTCATTATAATTGCTTCATCCTGTCACAGTACTGTGACTTGTAACTGGTGGGGATGGTTAAGATGTGTGCAAATTACATGAAATAGAATATTTGGATCACTATTCATGAACCTGTGATGACACTTTGCTTATTTCCCTGTAACCTAGTCTTGTCCGGATGTGCGTCAACTCTCTGGTGATTTTCCCATCACTCACCCATGCTAGCCCATAAATTAGAGTAGCCAATTAACCTACAAACCAACAACTCTTGTGAAGGATATTTGCTGAAAAACAATGCTATACAATTGAACGTTTAAGCTATATATTTGGCATCTTACTCAATGATATCACAAGCCATTATGGAAGGAAGTTGAGTGAACAGGCCAAACCATTTGACAAGCCAAAAAAACCCCAACACAATTATCAGAAATAGGTTTATTATCTCACAGGGTTTGACAAGTTATAGATATCAGTGCTCAATCAACTTCACTTTTCTTCATCATCTGACTTACTTGTGTAATGATATTTGCATCTCTCATCTCTCATCCCAAAAGCACACCCATATGTCATTATTATACCAATCTTACTTATCCTAATTATGCCATCTTTTTATGTTTCTATCATTTCCATGTTTCTATCCCCAAACTCCACTGCACATGCATTGTGATCAAGGTATTTGCTGAGATGTTGAAACATATATCCAGTGTTGATAAAATACAATAAAAGTGTTTACATTTAATAACACTTTGCAAAGTAAACAGATGATTTCTTCTTTGCACCATCCTCAAAGAAATCGCATTCTTGCCAAAATGTGGTTACCAGAACATAGTACTCCAGCTGCGCGCTGACAAATGTTTTATAAAATTCAACTGCAACCTTCTTCTCTTATATTTTTTATAACACTAACATGCATTCCAGCACAAAATCATGAGGTTATAATACATATGAATCATTGATAGATTTATATCACTGTCAGTAGAATAAAAATATATGAATAATGCCACAGGAAAAAGACTATCAGACCTTAAAAGAATCACCAGGAGTGGCTCTTGAACTCATTTGAAGGGAAATCTAAATGTGATGCAGGAGATTATTGGAATAAAATGACAACAGATCAAATTGCTTGTAGAGCATTACACTCTTCCATTATTTCTAAACTACATTTTCTCAGACACATATGAATAGCCATCATTCTGAAAGCATTCCAAAATACTGTCTGCCTGTCTGTCTGTCTGTCTGTCTGTCTGTCTGTCTGTCTGTCTGTCTGTCTGTCTGTCTGTCTGTCTGTCTGTCTGTCTGTCTGTCAAAACCCTAATTTTGACCACTTCCGGTCTGCGTTGTATTTAAATGTCCACAAAAACGCTACCCCATATCACTTGGATTACTCGCCACCTCACTCACTGTTCTCCTCTGCTCCAAGCCATCAAGTTTTATTCAGATTGGTGGAAGATTTCAAAAGTTATGAAGGTTTAAAAAATCATGAGATCAGCAGTTTGGTCTTCTGCCCTGTCGTTCACCATAAAGGTAACGCCCCTTCCGGCACCCGCGGAGAATAAAACCCCGGATACAAACCATGCGCCCGCTGTTAATCCGCATCGCACACCCAACCCCTTCCCCTCTGATCCCCTTGCTGGCTCCTGCCCCCCTCCCCCGTTATACCGCACTCTTCCCCAAGGCTCTTCCCTGTCTTTTCTCCAAGCTCTGTCCTCCCCTGCCCACACACCCCTCCCGCCTCACACCCCAGCCACCCCCTCCAAACACACTTCTCCCTTCCACAAACCCCTCCCTTCCACACACCCCTCACAAACCACCCCCTGCCCACATACCCCCTGACCACTCTCCCCCTGCGTCTTCACTGTAGCTGCGGGAAACTCTGAATGAGCCGGCCCGGCCCGGAAGAGCCAACGCACCCCCAACCCCTTTGCCTCAGGGCCCCCTCACTGGCTCCTGCCCCCCTCCCCAGTGATACCGCATCTCCCCTATGGCTCTTCTCCGTCTTTTCTCCGACCTCTCTCCTCCCTGCCTCACACCACTCCCCTGGCGCCCGCACCCCTACCCTCTCACACCCCAACCTCCCACCAACACACCCCTTCCTCCCACTCACTCCTCTCTTCCACGCACCCCTCACAACCCTACCCCTTCCCACACACACCCCTCTCCTACACATCCCCACCCACACACCCCTCTCACCCAACCGCCCCTGCCCACACATGCCCCCCACACACCCCTCACCTGCCACAACCCCTCCCTGCTTACACACCCCTCAGCCCTCCACAACATCCCCATCCCCTCCACCCCACAACCCCTCCACCCCACAACCCCTCCTTGCCTGCACAGACCCCTCCCCCACAACCCCCTGCCCACACACATCACAATGTGCCCCCCCACAATGCCCCCCCCCACAATGCCGCTTCACAATGCCCCCCCACAATGCCACACACCCCGCCCCACAATCCCTCCCCCTACAACTCCCCCTCCCCACACAAACCCACCAAAACCCCCCTCACCCCCACAAACCCCCTCCACCCCACGGGAGTGCGGCCAGGAGCCGTTGAGTGACGCCGGAGCCAATGAGGGAGGCCATACCACCACCCCCTGCCGACAACCCCTCCCCCACACACACACACACACACACACACACACACACACACACACACACACACACACACACACACACACACACACACACACACACACACACCTCCCTCTCCACCCATCCCTCCCACCTCCCCATCTCCCACGCATACGCCCTTACCCCTCCCACACACATCCCTCACCCCCTCCCACACACACCCTTTCCCTCCTGCACACACCCCCTCATCACCCCTCCCCCCACATGCCTACCGCCCACTGCACCCCTCCCATCCCACCCTTCCCCTCCCCTCCCACCCATCCCCTCCCACCCTACACCCTCCTCCCCCACACCCCCCCACACACCCTTCCCCCACACATCTCTCCCCCCATGCCCCCCCCACTTCCCACACCCCCTTTCCCCCACGCCCACTCCTTCCCCCACACCCCATCCTCACAACCCCCTTCCCCTTCCCCCTCCCCCCACACCCCACTGTCTCATCCCCACAACCCCCTTCTCCTCACATGCCCCTGCCTCCTCCCCCCGCAACCCCCTCCATCTACACCCACCCCACCCACACACACACACACCCCTCCATAAACCAGCCACCCCGACCCCCCGCAAATCACCCACCCAGCCACACTACAGTAGGCCATGCCAGCGGTAGGCCATACCAGCTGTAGGCCATGCCAGCGGTAGGCCACAGCAGGGATAGGCAGCGGCAGGGGAAGGCCATGGAGGCAGTAGGCCACCTTTGCAATCCACCCCCCCTACCAGTCCCCGACAGGCCCCGCCTGAACCAGTCCCCCTCCTTTGACTTCAGGACATTTCCTGCCTGAAGCTGTCCCCGTCCCCTGGCTACAGAACGCCCCCGCCGCCACCCGCTTAAATCCGTCCCTCTACCCAGAAGCAGGATGCTCCCTGCCCCATTGGCCCCCACCTGAACCCGTCCCGTCCCCAGCTGCAGGACACTTTCCCCCCCCTACACCCCCCCCCTCCCCGCCACATAGTTGTAGACCATGGCATCGGCAGGGGCTGGCCAAGCCAGCGGCAGGAGTAGACCACGGCAGAACATTTCCGCTGGCCCTCGCTTAAAGCCGTCCCACTCCACACCGCCCCGCCAAACACCCACCGCGCTGCACAGTTGTAGGCCACACCAGTGGTAGGGGTAGGCCACGCCAGCAGCAGGAGTAGGCCACAGCAGATTGCTTCGGTAGGTGCAGGATTGCAGGAAGGAAATCCACATTAGGCAGGAAATGTGTTGGATAGACTGATGGGACTGAAGGGTAATAAATACCCAGTACCTGATGGTCTGTATCCCAGGATACTTAAGGAAGTGGCTCTGGAAAACGTGGATGCATTGGTGATAATTTTCCTATGTTCTCTGGACTCAGGATCAGTTCCTGTGGTTTGGAGGGTAGCTAATCTTATCCCACTTTTTAAGAAAGGCAGGAGAGAGAAAGCAGGGAATTATAGACCAATTAGCGTGACATCGGTGGTGGAGAAGATGCTGGAATCAATTATAAAAATGAAATAGCCGAACATTTGGATAGCAGTAACAGGATTGGTCTGAGTCAGCGTGGATTTACGAAGGGAAAATCATGCTTGACTAATCCTCTGGAATTTTTTGAAGATGTAACTAGCAAAATGGACAAGGGAGAGCCAGTGGATGTAGTGTACCTGGACTTTCAGAAAACATTTGATAAGGTCCCACATAGGAGATTAGTGGGCAAATTTGTCAAGGAGTCAACATTTGTCCTTGTTTGCTAGTGCTGTCAAGGAGGATTTAAACTAATATTGCAGGGGAATGGGAGCATGAGCAGAGAGACAGAGGGGTGTAAAATGAGGGTAGAAGCAATAGGTAGCAAGGTGAAAAGTAAAAGTGGCAGGCAGAAAAATCCAGGGCAAAAATCAAAAAGGGCCACTTTTCCACATAATTGTATAAAGGGTAATAGTGTTGTAAAAACAAGCCTGAAGGTTTTGTGTCTCAATGCGAGGAACATTCATAATAAGTTGGATGAGTTTAATGTGCAGATAGTTATTAATGAATATGATATAGTTGGGATCACAGAGACATGGCTGGGAGCTGAACATCTAGGGATATTCAATATTCAGGATAGACAGAAAGTAAAAGGAGGTGGAGTAATGTTTCTGGTTAGAGAGGAGATTAATGCAATAGAAAGGAAGGACATTAGCTTGGAGGATGCAGAATAATTATGGGTAGAGCTGCGAAACACTGCGAAGGGGAAGAAAAATCTAGTGGGAGTTGTGTACAGGCCACCTAACAGTTGTTGTGAAGTTGGGGATGGCATCAAACAGGAAATTAGAAATGCGTGCAACAAAGGTAAAACAGTTATAATGGGTGACTTAAATCTACATATAGATTGGGTGAATCAAATTGGCAGGGGTGAAGAGGATTTCTTGGAATGTATGCGGGATAGTTTTCTAAACCAACATGTAGAGGAACCAACGAGAGAGCAGGCTATTGTAGACTGGGTATGGAGTAATGAAGAAGGGTTAGTTAGCAGTCTTGTTGTACGTGGCCCCTTGGGCAAGAGTGACCATAATATGGTTGAGTTCCTCATTAGGATGGAGAGTGACAATGTTAATTCAGAAACAAGGGTTCTGAACTTTAAAAAAAAAGGTAACTTTGAGGGTATGAGACGTGAATTGGCCAAGATAGACTGGCCAGTGATTCTTAAAGGATTGATGGTGGATATGCAATGGAAGGCATTTAAATACTGCATGGATGAACTACAACAATTGTTCATCCTTGTTTGGCAACAGAATAAATAAGGGAATGTAGTGCATCCATGGATAACAAGGGAAATCAGGGATAGTATCAAAACAAAAGATGAAGCACACAAATTAGCCAGAAAAAGCAGCCTACCAGAGGACTGGGAGAAATCCAGAGCCCAGCAGAGGAGGGCAAAGGGCTTAATTAGGTCCCTTGCAGTCAGAAACTGGTGAATTGATCATCGGGGAACAAGGACATGGCAGACCAATTGAATAACTACTTTGGTTCTGTCTTCACTAAGGAAGACATAAATAATCTGCCGGAAATAGCAGGGGACCGGGGTCAAATGAGATGGTGGTACTGAGTGAAATCCAGGTTAGCCGAGAAGTGGTGTTAGTTAAATTGAATGGATTAAAGGCCGATAAATCCCCAGGGCTAGATAGGCTACATCCCAGAGCACTTAAGGAAGTAGCCCCAGACATAGTGGATGCATTAGTGACAATTTTTCAAAACTCTTTAGATTCTGGAGTAGTTCTTGAGGATTGGAGGGTAGCTAATGTAACCCCACTTTTTAAAAAGGGAGGGAGAGAGAAAACTGGGAATTACAGACCAGTTAGTCTAACATTGGTAGTGGGGAAAATGCTAGAGTCAGTTATTAAAGATGGGATAGCAGCACATTTGGAAAGTGGTGAAATCATTGGACAAAGTCAGCATGGATTTATGAAAGGTAAATCATGTTTGACGAATCTTATAGAATTTTTCGAGGATGTAACTGATAGAGTGGATAAGGGAAAACCAGTGGATGTGTTATATCTGGACTTTCAGAAGGCTTTCGACAAGGTCCCACATATACAAACTTAAAGCACATGGTATTGGGGGTTCTGTATTGATGTGGATAGAGAACTGGCTGGCAGACAGGAAGCAAAGAGTAGGAGTAAACGGGTCCTTTTCAGAATGGCAGGCAGTGACTAGTGGCAAAGCTCAGTGCTGGGACCCCAGCTATTTACAATATATATTAATGATCTGGATGAGGGAATTGAATACAACTTCTCCAAGTTTGCAGATGACACAAAGCTGGGGGGCAGTGTTAGCTGTGAGGAGGATGCAAGGAGGGTTCAAGGTGACTTGGTAGGTTGGGTGAGTGGGCAAATGCATGGCAGGTGCTGTATAATGTGGATAAATGTGAGGTTATCCAATTTGTTGGCAAAAAACAGGAAAGTAGACTATTATCTGAATGGTGGCCAATTAGGAAAAGGGGAGATGCAACGAGACCTGGGTGTCAAGATACACCAGTCATTGAAAGTAGGCATACAGGTGCAGTAGGCTGTGAAGAAAGCGAATGGTATGTTAGCATTCATTGCAAAAGGATTTGAGTATAGGAGCAGGGAGTTTCTACTGCAGTTGTACAGGGTCTTTGGTGAGGCCACTCCTGGAGCATTGCGTACAGTTCTGGTCTCCTAATCTGAGGAAAGGCATTCTTGCCATAGAGGAAGTATAGGGAAGGTTTATCACACTGATTCGTGGGATGGCAGGACTTCCATATGAAGAAAGACTGGATAAACTCGGCTTGTACTCGCTAGAATTTAGAAGATTGAGGGGGGATCTTTTAGAGACTTACATAATTCTTAAGTGGTTGGACAGGCTAGATGCAGGAAGATTGTTCCTGATGTTGGGGACGTCCAGAACAAGGGGTCACAGTTTAAGGATAAAGGGGAAGTATTTTAGGACCGAGATGAGAAAATCATTTTTCACACAGAGAGTGGTGAATCTGTGGAATTCTCGGCCACAGAAGGTAGTTGAGGCCAGTTCATTGGTTATATTTATGAGGGAGTTAGATGTGGCCCTTGTGGCTAAAGGGATCAGGGGGTATGGAGAGAAGGCAGGTACGGGATACTGAGTGGATGATCAGCCATGATAATATTGAATGGCGGTGCAGGCTCAAAGGGCCGAATGGCCTACACCTGCACTTATTTTCTATGTTTCTATGAATAAGGTGAACTAGACAATGATCAGAGAGACCCAGACCCGCCCGGGGAATAGAGCGATATGCATTCTTGATTGCCGTATAACAGTGATCGAGAGTTCTCTCCCCTCTGGTGGGGCATGTAACATGAAGTCTGTATTTTTTAAGGTCACGGCTGAGGTTAGCCTTGTTAAAGTCCCCCAAAACAATGACCATGACTCTCTACTCTCATTACCTGGTCAGCTAGTTCAGGTGGGGAATGTAACCTCCAGCAAGAATAAAGGAGTTAAATTCCCTCGGAGAGTACAAGGGTTTGCAGTTTATAAAGAGGGATTCTACGTTGGGAGAGCAGAAATGTGACAGTACCGTGATGTTGCTGCACCAATCCTGGTTCGTATAGAAGCATATTCCACTGCCTGTTGATCTGCGAGAAATCTGGAATGATGTTTGGAGGTACCGTATGTCCGATGTTTATGAGTACCTCCTCGTGAAAGTAATCTTTGTAGGGTTTTCACAGGTGACACAAACGAATAAACACATACAATACAGCAAGGAGCAGTACACCATGGCCACCATCGTCGGCGTCAGCAGCAGCAAGCAGACAATAAACAATAGGTGCAGGAGTAGGCCATTCAGCCCTTCGAGCCAGCACAACCATTCAATGTGATCATGGCTGATCATCCCCAATCAGTACCCCGTTCGTGCCTTCTCCCCATATCTCCTGACTCCGCTATTTTTAAGATCTCTCTTGATCTATCTAGCTCTCTCTTGAAAGCATCCAGAGAACCTGCCTCCACCGCCCTCTGAGGCAGAGAATTCCACAGATTCACCACTCTCTGTGAGAAAAAGTGTTTCCTCATCTCCGTTCTAAATGGCTTACTCCTTTTTGTTAAACTGTGCCCCTGGTTCTGGACACCCCCAACATCGGGAACATGTTTCCTGCCTCTATCATGTCCAAACCCTTAACAATCTTATGTTTTTCAATGAGATCCCCTCTGAACCTTCTAAACTCAAGCCCAGTAGCTCCATTCTCTCAGCATACGACAGTCCCGTCATCCCCGGAATTAGCCTTGTAAAGATACGCTGCACTCCCTCAATGGCAAGAATGTCCTTCAATTCCAAAACCAACCCTTCAATTCAGTTCAAGCAGCACAGTGCAGATGAACCCTTTAATTCAGTTCAAGCAGCACAGTGCAGACCAATCATTTGCTTCACTCATGGAATGGACTCACAGTTCTGGACTTAATTCTCACTCAAGGTCTTCCGGGGTGACTGACACGTCCGGCCTCTGGGGCTATATTCTCCTGGGCCCCCCGGAAGGGGCGTTACCTTCATCATGGTGACTGACAGGCAAGAAGACCAACCTGCTGATCTCATGATTTTTTAAACGTTCATAAATGTTTTATTATTGCACCGATCTGAAAAAACCTTGGGGCGGTTGAAGGAGAGGAGTGGGTGAGTAAGATGGTGAAAAAATCATAGCTATATAGGGCAGCATTTTTTCTAACATTTATTTACAACATAGTAAGGAAGTGGCCAAGATGAGACTTTTAGTAATAGTATAGATTATATCACATTACTTCCTAATTTACCTCTTTTATATCTTCAGAATATGGAATGAGACTAAGTTTAATAGCAAGCACTATATTTCTAATTCAAAATGTTAATTTCCCCAGAGCACACTGAAAGTGGCAGAGGTTATAAGTAAAGCTTATGAGCAAAACGTAAATTGTTGTCTAACTAAATTTCCGCAAACATGCAAAGAAGTTTTCTAAATATTGCTTGACTCTACTTTTGAGACTCATGTTATACAAGGCAGATCATTGTAAATTCATGTTTGACTCCAGAAAAGAAAGGCAACAACTTAACTAGGCAATTCACTACAATACTGGGTAGGTGCTGCTTTCTTAAAGTCTTCTGTTAAATTAAATATCAAACTGTGACCTTGTTCACCTGTGAATTGGACATTATCTCAAGAACAGGAGAATGAATCCTTGTTTATTGATCAATATTTATTCCTTAATCAGCATCACAAAGGCAATGTTTCTCATCAATAATGCAGTAATCAATTAAACTTCCTACATTACAATATTTCATTCGCTAAAAATCATATTTTCAAGGCTTAAGGTCATAGAAACATAGAAATTAGGTGCAGGAGTAGGCCATACGGCCCTTCGAGCCTGCACCGCCATTCAATATGATCATGGCTGATCATCCAACTCAGTATCCCGTACATGCCTTCTCTCCATACCCTCTGATCCCCTTAGCCACAAGGGCCACATCTAACTCCCTCTTAAATATAGCCAATGAACTGGCCTCAACTACCCTCTGTGGAAGAGAGTTCCACAGACCCACCAGTCTCTGTGTGAGAAAATTCCTTCTCATCTCGGTCCTAAAGGATTTCCCCCTTATCCTTAAGCTGTGACCCCTTGTCCTGGACCTCCCCAACATCGGGAACAATCTTCCTGCATCTAGCCTGTCCAACCCCTTAAGAATCTTGTAAGTTTCTATAAGATCCCCTCTCAATCACCTAAATTCTAGAGAGTATAAACCGAGTCTATGCAGTCTTTGTTCATAAGACAGTCCTGACATCCCAGGAATCAGTCTGGTGAACCTTCGCTGCACTCCCTCTATGGCAATAATGTCCTTCCTCAGATTTGGAGACCAGAACTGTATGCAATACTCCAGGTGTGGCCTCACCAAGACCCTATACAACTGAAGTAGAACCTCCCTGCTCCTATACTCAAATCCTTTTGTTATGAAAGCTAACATACCATTGGCTTTCTTCACTGCCTGCTGTACCTGCATGCCTACTTTCAATGACTGGTGTACCATGACACCCAGGTCGCGCTGCATCTCCCCTTTTCCTAATCGGCCACCATTTAGATAGTAGTCGGTTTTCCTATTTTTGCCACCAAAGTGGATAACCTCACATTTATCCACATTATACTGCATCTGCCAAACATTTGCCCACTCACCCAGCCTATCCAAGTCACCTTGCATTCTCCTAGCATGCTCCTCACAGCTAACACTTTGGTGGCAGCTTAGTGTCATCCGCAAACTGGGAGATATTGCCTTCAATTCCCTCATCCAAATCATTTATGTATATTGTAAATAGCTGGGGTCCCAGCACTGAGCCTTGCGGTACCCCACTAGTCACTGCCTGCCATTGTGAAAACGACCCGTTTACTCCTACTCTTTGCTTCCTGTTTGCCAGCCAGTTCTCTATCCACATCAATACTGAACCCCCAATGCCATATGCTTTAAGTTTATATACTAATCGCTTATGTGGGACCTCGTCGAAAGCCTTCTGGAAGTCCAGATACACCACATCCACTGGTTCTCCCCCATCCACGCTACTAGTTACATCCTCGAAAAATTCCACAAGATTCGTCAGACATGATTTACCTTTCGTAAATCCATGCTGACTTTGTCCAATGATTTCACCACTTTCCAAATGTGCTGCTATCCCATCTTTAATAACTGACTCTAGCAGTTTCCCCACCACCGATGTTAGACTAACTGGTCTGTAATTCCCCGTTTTCTCTCTCCCCCCCCCTTCTTAAAAAGAGGGGTTATGTTTGCTACCTGCCAATCCTCAGGAACTACTCCAGAATCTAAAGAGTTTTGAAAGATTATCACTAATGCATCCACTATTTCCGGAGCTACTTCCTTAAGTACTCTGGGATGCAGCCTATCTGGCCCTGGGGATTTATCGGCCTTTAATCCATTCAATTTACCCAACACCACTTCCCGACTAACCTGGATTTCACTCAAGTACTCCTTTGACCTGCGGTCCCCTGCTATTTCCGGCAGATTATTTATGTCTTCCTTAGTGAAGACGGAACCAAAGTAGTTATTCAATTGGTCCGCCATATCCTTGTTCCCCATGATCAACTCACTTGTTTCTGACTGCAAGGGACCTACATTTGTTTTAACTAATCTCTTTCTCTTCACATATCTATAAAATCACATAAAATTTGCAGTCAGGTTTTATGGTCCCTGCCAGTTTTCTTTCATAATCTATTTTTCCTTTCCTAATTAAGCCCTTTGTCCTCCTCTGCTGGTCTCTGAATTTCTCCCAGTCCTCTGGTATGCTGCTTTTTCTGGCTACTTTGTACGCATCATCCTTTGCTTTCATGCTATCCCTAATTTCCCTTGTTATCCACGGATACACTACCTTCCCTGATTTATTCTTTTGCCAAACTGGGATGAACAATTTTTGTAGTTCATCCATGCAGTCTTTAAATGTCTTCCATTGCGTATCCACCGTCAACCCCCATTGCGTATCCACCGTCAACCCCCATTGCGTATCCACCGTCAACCCTGTCATGAAACCACCGTCATGAAATATGCTCCATTGATGCATGAAAATATTGCAAGAAATGCCAGAGAAAATTGCAAGGATACTTTGTGGATCCTTACCAGAAGATATGCACAAGGTATCGCAAAGGAGGCCGACTGATTATCAGGAGTCGGTCATTGCCTTCTATGTTCTGTTGTGCTAAGAAAAGAAAGGATTTCATTGTCCTGTCAGGGACACATGACAATAAACTCTTTTGACTTTGACTTTTTGACTTTGACTTTGATATTTACTCAATGTTCTTGCCAGGGTCTTTGCTAATATTTTTTTATCTGTATTTAGGAGTGCTATGGCTCTATCTCGGTCTTCTAGATCCTTTTTTGGTATAAGTGTAATAGTTGACTCGGTTAGTGTTTCTGGGAATATTTTTTCTTTAAAAGCATGTATATATAAATTTTGTAAGTGTGGTGAAATTATCTTGTGGAATCTTTTCTAGAATTCATTACTAAAGCCATCTGGTCCTGGCGTTTTACCATTCTTCATCAAATTTATTGTTTCTTCTATTTCCTTAAGTGTAATCTGAGCTCCTAATTCCTCTTGTTCCAACGTATTAAGTTTTGGAAGATTACAATTATCTAAGAAGTTTGTAATTTTAGTATTGTTTGCAGAGATTTTAGAAATATATAGATTTTGGTAAAATTGAGCAAATCTTTAATTAATGTCTTTAGCTCGTGTTAATAATTCACCTTTATCTGATTTAATTTTAGTAATTGTATTTTCTGTTTCCTGCTTTTTCAGTTGACGTGCTAGGAGTTTATGTGGTTTATGTGGTGCTGAATGTATGTATCAGTAACTTAGGTACTACACTACTGTACTTACTTCTAAAAAACAAGCATCACAAAGCAATTATCTCATCAATTATGCAGTTAAGCTTCCTACATTACTATGTTTCATTAGCTAAAAAGCATATTTTCAAGGCTAAAGGTCATGAAATATACTCCATTGATGCATGAAAATATTGCAAGAAATGCCAGAGTAAATTGCAAGGATACTTTGTGCATGCTTACCTTCTTTATTTATATTTTGCAGGTATTACTCCATAGTGTATGTCCATTTTAAGGAAATGGACATTTCCCAATTCTTCTTTTGGGATATTCAGAAATAGTTTTGTTTTTCTTCTCTAAAAGATCTTGATTGGCTGATTGGCTTGATATAAATGTAAAATATAAAATTATCCCTAGTGCATGTTAATGTGTGGGTCTGGTCGGTGCGGACGCAGTGGGCTGAAGAACCTGTTTCCGCGCTGTATCTCTAAACTAAACTAAACGACTTACTTCTGGGACGATGTCGATAATCGATTTGCAGTTATTCACGGTTTAGATACAGAGTGGAAACAGGCCCTTCGAGCCATCGAGTCCACACCGACCAATGATTCCACATGATCCTACACGATCCTCCTTGGTGTGAGGGAGGAAACCAGAGCACCCAGGGAAAACATATGCGGTCACGGGGAGAATGTACTAACTCCATGCAGACAGCACCCACAGTCAGGATGGAACCTGGGTATCTGGCGCTGTAAGGCAGCAACTCTAACGCTGCGCATTAAAGCTTGAATTACTTTAATAATTGTCCATTGTTGACACATCCCATGAGGTAATGTTGTCTTCATATCTTCCTGACACGAATTGGGAATGACATAGCAGTCCTTCCTTTTCCCTCACAACTCGGTACACCAACTGCAACTTGTCCACTTCCACCCCGCCTACATTAACCCTTTTTTATTACCTATCTGTCTGCAATAAATATTTCATAGATTCCCTACCAAACACTTCCTTCGCCTGCATTCTCACTCCCACCTCTGACTTAGTAACAAATGAAGCAGGGGTTATAGAACATTGAACAGTACAGAACATGAACAAGCCCTTTGTCATCTCTGATGCTAAATTAAACTAATTCCTCTGTTCATCAATCATCGGTCATCAGATAATCCATATCTTTCCTTTCCTTACATGTTTACCTAACTGCCGGTAGGCATCCTAAACATCACTATCACATCTGAATCCAAGTTTTCCTCTGGCACCACATAGTATTTGACATTTCCAACATGGGAAATAATTTCAGAATGTTTACACTTTCATTCTTCTCATAATTTTAGAAACTTCTATCATGTCTCCTCTCAGTCGCAGATGCTCCAGTGAAAACAATCCGAGATTGATCGCCCTCTCCATTTTGCTAATACCTTCTAATCCAGGCAGTATCAGTATCCCTATCAACCTTTTCTGCACCTTTCCAAAGTATTCATATCCTTCCTTGTGTAATAGAGTGACCAGAAATGCACACAATACTCCAAATCAAACTTTCATAAAGCTGCAACATGACTTCCTGACTCTTCTACTCAATGCCGTGGCTTTTAAAGGTGAGTATAACATATACCTTTATCACTTCTCTATCTACTTCCGCACAACTCACTACACCAGTGCAACTTGTCCACTTCCACCCCACCTACATTAACCCTTTTTACTGATCCAAGATTGGTACTGATTGGGGATGATCAGCCATGATCACAGTGAATGGCAGTGCTGGCTCAAAATGCTGAATGGCCTACTCCTGAACCTGTTGTCTATTGTCTATACTTGTTTTGCTACTTTCATGGAGCTATGGACTTGGACCCTAAGATCCCATTGAACATCAATGATGGGTCTTAAGGTCCCAGCATTAACTATATACTTTTTCTGTACCTTTGGTCTGCCAAAGTAAAACAGCTCACACATGCCCAGATTAACCTCCATCTGTCATTTATCTGATCTATATCCTGCTCTATCCTTTGAGAACTTCACCAATTTGTGTGTTTTATGTAAGCTCTTAACCACGCCCTCCCCCATCCCCCCCCAACCACATTTTTATCCAAGTCATTTATACATATTAAAAACAATAAAGGTCCCAGTAATGATCCCTGCGAACCATCACTGGTCACAAAACTCCAGCCAGAAGAGCATCTTTCCACCACTATCCTTTATTTACTGTGGCCAGTTCAGAACCCAAACTGCCAAGTCACTGTGGATCTCATGCATCTATATCTTCAGGAGCAGTCCAACATGAGAGACCTTGTCAAATACTTACGAAAGTCCAGGTAGACAACATCCACTGCCCTACCCTCATCAATCACTTTTGTCACCTACTCGAAAACTCTTGCAAGATATAACCTGTCTTGCAAGATATAACCTGCCCTGTCCAAACACACACTGTCCCTAATTAGCCATTCATTTACAAATGTGACTAAATCCCACTTTAAGAATCCTCTCCAACACTTTCCCTATCGATGATAAATTCTTATCAATCTGTAATTTCCTGGATTATACATACTGTAGATACTTAGACAATAGGTGCAGAAGTAGGCGATTCGGCCCTTCGAGCCAGCACCACCATTCAATGTGATCATGGCTGATCATCCACAATCATTGCCCCGTTCCTGCCTTCTCCCCATATCCCTTGATGCAGGTAGCCCTAAGAGCTCTATCTAACTCTCTTTTAAATGCATTCAGTGAATCAGCCCCCACTGCCTTCTGAGGCAGAGAATTCCACAAATTCACCATCATCTGTGTGAAAAAGTTTGTCCTCATCTCAATTCTAAATAGCCTACCTCATATTCTTAAACTGTGGTCCCTGGTTCTGGAATCCCCCAAATTCGGGAACATGTTTCCTGCACCTGGCGTGGCCAATCCCTCATTAATTTTATATGTTTCTATAAGATCCCCTCTCATCCTTCAAAGTCCAGTGAATGCAAGACCAGTTGCTCCATTCTTTCATCGTATAACAGTCACGCCATCTTGCGAATTAACCTCATGAACCTACGCTGCGCTCCGTCATTAGCAAGAATGTACTTCCTCAAATTAGGTGACCACAACTGCACACAATACTCCAGGTGTGGTCTCACCAGGGCCCAGTACAACTGCAGAACCACCTCTTTGCTCCTTTATTCAACTCCTCTTGTTATGAAGGCCAACATTCCATTAGCTTTCAGTGTACCTGCATGCTTAATTTCAGTGACTGATGTACAAGGACATCCAGGACTCATTGTACTTCCCATTTTCCTAACCTGACACCATTCAGACAAAAATCTGCCTTCCTGTTCTTGGTTCTCTGGTTCCCTTCTTAAACTACGAAACAATGTTAGCTACTCTCCAGTCCTCCGGAATACCACTGTGGATAGAGAGGATACAAAAATATTTTTCAAGTACCTAGCAATCTCCTTTTTTGCCTCTTGTAATACATGAGATGGATCTGATCAGGCTCTGGGGACTTATCCCGCTTAATGCTGTTCAAGAGACGCAACGCTACTCCCTCCTTGATCTCCAAATGCCCGAGTATATTAATATCTCACATTGATTGTAGTAGCCATGTAGCTTAACTCAGTATGTTATAACTATAACCAGTTACCTTTAAATTTTATCTGCCTGTAATTATGTAGGTGGCATTTATTACGTAGTCGGAGGCGTGGGATTTATTACGTGTCAGAGTAGTTTTTAGTTTGAAGATGCATGCGGGAGAGGTCACAGCTTTCAACCATGCACGGGTTCCACAATGCATGAGTTTGACTATGAGTAAGAGCAAAATGTACTAAACAAGAATAAGTTTGGATGAATATCTTACTGTTTTTACTACGACAATAAAGAAACTATTAATTAAGAGACTGTGTTTTGAAGATTTATCTTTCGACGGCATTGAATATCTCTGAAGATCTCATGGATATGTATCAAACATATCTCCTTACCCCTGTGTTTAATCATAGTGGCTAGAGGGAAGATTCCTTGAACGATATAATAATCTGCCATTACATCTAGTCGAAAGCTACCTTACAGCCAGGAGCTAGAAGATTGGTCCCATAAAAGAGGGACAGAAGATTGGGCTGAATCTCTGAAAGAGATTACTGCCAGAAGACTGGTTCCTAAGAAGAGAAAGTGAAGAAAATAGATCTCAGCCAGAGATTTAGAACCTACCTGACTGGTAGGTTAATGGACAGCCACGGGACCTATCGGAAGATTGAAAACTTCACTGATCAAGAGCGTGAGTAGAACAGCTATTGCATTATGCTGTAAATTTGAAAGCCAGAACACTTTAATTGGAACAGCTTCTTAACGAGATGCTGTGAAAGTTCGAGAAATGTTGTATTTCAAAAATTACAGGCTCTGATTAAGTAAGTAATTTTTTTTTGTAAACCAAAGTGCTTTACATAAAAGAAATAATTAAGTTTCCGTACATCCATAGAAAAAGAAAACAAAAAAGAAAAATGACTTACATGATAGAATTCAACATGAACATCCCCCCACAACAGAATCAACATTTTCCACTGTGGGGAAAGGCATTAAAAACACTCCTCAACGGCTTGGAAAGTCTGGAGTGGCCGCTCCCTCCCCGGAGACCGCGGCACCCGAAGTCCTCAGGCCGCATTGGTTGGAGCTCCGACTGGCGATCTCGGATCCCAGGCTCCGCGGTGTTTTATAACCAGCGCCACAGCTCCTCGGATGTTGGAGTCGGCTCTGTGATGGTGTCTCAGCGCTGCGCCACTGCCACCGAAGCTGAAGTCCCGGCCGGTCCTGACAGCAAACGCTGCTCCAGTCTCAATGGTACTCCGTGAGGAAGGGGCGAAGAAGCAGCTCGGAGGGAAGCCGCCCCTCCAATCAGGTAGGGACTAGGAAATAAAGTTTCCCCCTTCCCCTCCCCCACCCACCACACAAAAGACCTCCAACTAACAATTGTTTTTTACAGGACCAAAAATATAAATTAAAAAGGGTGAAAGGGCAGACTGCAGGCAGAGCAGCCATACACAATGGTGTCCCACTCCTGCAGTCCGACATCTTAACTGATAAAGATCCTGGTGAAATATTAGAGGGAAGTTCTGCTAAATTTTGGAAGGGAGCCAAGGGCAAATAAAACTGAAATTCAGGTGCTGGCCTTGGTTTTGAAGTCGAGATCAGATACATTCTTTCCGACCTGAAGTCACTTCTATATTTCGAAAATATTTGGATGTTTTATGAAAGTCCAGTTTTGTTTTGGTTTCTTATCGGGTGTTTTGGAACACTCACCAGAATGTTTATCAATAATGACTGAATCAAACTGAAGAGGTCCTGATTGTCCAACTAGCAGATTTGGCAGTGTGCCAAGACTGTTTAATCCATGGAGCAAGATGGAGCAGATGAGTCAGAGGAGCCAAAAGGTGGCAGAGAGAAGCCAAAATATCCGAAGAGACAAACTAAGCTCACCGAAAAAGCCCGACTTGCATTTCTGGAGAAATGCCAGAATGAGAGAATCAAACTATGAAAGCAGTTTATCGATTTAATAGAGATCCAGAATGAACTCATGTGCCTTGAAGAGAATGCTGAGAAAGTAATATCTCATCATGGACGACTAGTCAACCTCCGCCTTGAGTTTGCACAAAACCACGACTTATTACTGAGCCTATCACTGCCTGATGAGGAAGGCAAAGAGCGTAATCAGTGTTTTCAAAAGGCAATTGAATATCCTAATGGTGTCGTTGGCAATGTTGAGAAATGGTGAGATGAAGTTGATCAAAGGAATGCATGTGCTTAACTCTACTTGGCAAGGAAATTGCATTGCCTCATCTCTAGCCTACTTAATGCAAAGTCAAAAATAGATATAACGGCCTTAAAAAATGTAAACCTGAAACACCTGACCTTGTTTCTGCTCAGTTATCTGAATGCTAGGTATTCACCACAGCCGACAATTTGACCTACCAGCAACAATTGCAGCTCAGAGCAGCCCCTCTCAAAATGGCCTTTTCAAGATACTTGCTGGAACCTGAATTCCTTATACTTTCTCCAAAGCCTGACTGACCTGAAAATAACAATGGACATCTAAGATCTCAACAATGGGGATGTTGTTCTGAGAGGATGCTGGTGTTGGTTTATTTTATTTCAAAGTCACGTGAGTGACTACATGAAGAAGCCCGCCAGACCGCATGCATGTCAATACATCTGACGCATGGCGCATGACTGGCTGGGAGGAGGGTTGCTCCTCCAGCGGTAAGTTCTAAAAACCTCACAGGTAAGTTTTTTAACTTATTCTGAGGTCGTATTTTTCGGATATCTTTTCTTCACAGTGGTCGCTGATTATGGATATTCCAAGGTGAACAAACCCAGACGGGCCATGGGGAAACCGGCTATGGAGGACTGTGGGGGTGCGGGTAGCCGGTGGCTGTCGGTTTCGCCGTCAGAGTTGCTGACAGTGCGGTCCGCAACTTCAGACTTGGTGCTTGCTCAAAGCATTTTGGTAACCCCGAAAGGGGGCAAAGCCAAACGCAAGTCTGAGAGGCCGGTGTACTCAGACGAGTCAGGCCAGGAGGATTCCCCTCCTATACCTATGGATAACGTCTTCGGGCATTTATCCCAGATGGAGAACCTCATGGAGAGGATGCTCCATCATAATATGCTCCATGATATGGAGACATCATCGCAGGTCTCCCTTCATACCTGCGGCAGTGCCTGGTCCAGGGCTGCTAAGTACCTCCCACTCTGATGAGGGGAGTGCCAGGAGTCAGTATATGACTGACTCCGAATTCGGAGGTGTGCCAGAAGTACATACTAGGATACATGAGATGCATGAGGCTCACACACAGGAGTTGCCTGCCCTGTACCTTCACAGACAGGGGAGCCTCTTCAAGAAGGTCTGGCTTCCAGTATCAATTATCTCATATCCCACCAGTTACAAGAAAATGTCATGGTTGAAATGGCTGCTAAATACCACATGAAGTGTGCATCCTTAAAAGTGCCGGCAGTCAACAGCTCCATTTGGGGCTACATTGGAGGTGGCATCAACGCCCAGGAGATGAAACTTTTGCCAGATCTGTAGATGGCAGGCCACTATCAGACGTCCAGCAGGATGCCCTGGCGTTAATGTGCAATGCACATTTGGAAATGAACTGCTTCCGAAAGAGGGCCATCAGGCCTGCATTAAACCCAAAGTTTGCAGGTTTGTGTAAATCCAGTAATGTCCAGCCTCCCAATCTTCTGTTCGGGGAAGACCTGCCCAAACGGGCAAAAGACCTGGATGAAAAAGCCAAAGCTGTTGGGCTGATCAAAGCACCTACGATGAGCAAAGCATCACAGTTTGGCGACAACACCCTTACACCTCCATTAGCAATAAGCGGTTTGCTGAAGCTAGTGGCAGCTCGAAATTGATCTTCCTGGGCAGCTTCCTGGTCTTTTTTAGGCCAAGCCCTGGGCCGGCCATCATGGAAAATGCGCACTCCTCGCACCCCAGCAATTCAACCCTCCAAACCACGAAGGTGGAAACAAAACCGATATTAGGGCCCGTTGGGCCTGCTATCAGACCACCGGTAGCCATGGAGGTAGGTGGGTCTGGTTCTTACTGGAACATGGGGTGTGTGGACCAGTTACAAGTTGGTGGTAGATTGCACTTGTTTTTACATGAATCGCGGTGGATAACCTCAGATTCCTTTATACTGCACAGTATACAAGGGTTCAAAATTAAGTTTCTACCTAATTCATTGCCGCCCACACAACATACACCAGGTTGGGCATATATTCATTCCAAACAAGAAGGTTTGGATATACAAGCAGAAACTCATGCATTACACAAAAAAGGGGTAATTGAAAAATCAAGTCAGGAAAATCATCAATTCGTTTCCAATATATTCTCAAGGCAAAAGAAAGATGGAGGATGTCGAATCATCCTTGAATTAACACAACTTAACTCATACGTGCAATATAGACATTTTAAAATAGAAAACTTCTTTACTGCTAAAGAACTGATTTCCAAGGGGTGCTTTATGGCATGCATCGATCTCAAAGATGCATATTATTCAGTTCGATCGGTCTGCTCAGAGCTCAAGGGCACATTGTTATGTCCTATCTGAATGACAGTCTAATTATAGGAAAAATGCTGATTTGGCTAATTTAGCTGTTTCAGCCCCAAAACCTTTTTTTTTTTTTAGAAATTGGGGTTTTTCATCCATCCAGTTAAGTCCAGTTTGATACCGACTAGGGTGATTGGTTATTTAGGGTTTACCATTAACTTTTTTGAAATGTCTGTGTCTCTGCCCTGGGGCAAGAGATTGAAATTAATAGAAGCCTGTAATAACCTTATTGTTATGGAGCAGCCATCAATCCGCCCGGAGTCAAAATAGGCAAAATAGTGGCTGCTATTCCAGCTGCACAATTTGGGACATTAATGTTGTGTTAACACTGCTTTGCTGTTGGTTATCAATTTAATAGAGATCCAGAATGAACTCACTTCGCCGTCCAGCTACATCCTTATCTTTGGTCCGGCTGACATATAAGGTAATAATGCTCATGGCGCTGGTTTCAGTGCAACGCGTCCAGTCGTTGGATAAACTCTGGATGGACAGGACGGTTATGTCTGAAAACAAGATAACATTCTATATAAATGAGTTAATCAAGCAAAGCAGACCGGGTGTGTTAGGTCTAAACCTGGAATTTTTGGCATATCATATGGATCATATTTTGTGTGTTGTCACATATATTCACCAATATATAGAGGCTACAAAGAAAGTTAGAGGCATTGAGCTGGCTATGTTTATTAATGATAAAAAAAAACACATAAGGAGGTATCAGGGCAGACCATCTCCAGGTGGTTAAGACATGTATTGGCTTGCGCAGGGAGTGGACACTGATGTTTTTAAATCTCACTCCACCAGGGCTGCAACAACATCAGCAGCAAGGTTCATGGAGGTTCCGCTGGACCCCATCCTAGCGACAGCAGAATGGTCGAATGAGCAGACTTTCCAGACCTTTTACAATAATCCGATTGCTGGGCCGGGTTCATTTGCCAACAAGATTTTGAGTTATGTTAAATGAAATTTATTTTCACGGATGTAAGGGACCACTATTATTATTTTCATTTTCATTAAAAGCATCAGCATGTTTTAAATCTATGTCATGCCTGAATGCACTATCTTTTCAATCATATCTGGTCAACTGATGCAGTGTGTTTGCCTGGACTCGAGTCCGCGGCATGAAATCACAGAGCTTTAAAGTCTTCACGTAGTCACTCACGTGACTTCGAAATAAAATAGAAAGATTAAACGAGAACATACCAGTTTGAAGTTTGATCTGTATTTTATGAGAAGTTGCAATGAGGGATTACGTGCTCTCCACTCCCAATCCTATACTCATAAAGATCATGTGGTAGTTTTAGTTTCTTGAATCTTCCTATAATCAGGTCAGCAATTGTTTCTGTGATTTCACACGGCTGCTTTAAAGGTTGACGTGCATGCGGGCTGGCGGGCTTCTTCACAATCCCTCATCGCAACTTCTCATAAAATAAAGATCAAACTTCAAACTGGTAAGTTCTCATTTAATCTTTCTATTTATCCCACCAATAGAACTGGGGACATTTTAAGGTGACAACACAGGTTGTGTGCATTTGAAGTGTGTGCTGGAGGTTTTCCAGCAGAGCGAGGAATAAAGGAGGGTGATTATCACACTTTGATAGACAATGACATTTACATTTGGTTTAAGATATTGATCTTCAAATACCCTTTTATTCAGATGACCACAGGCTCCACTGATGCAGAAAGTGAAATGGAAACATATCATCAATGCTTGCCTTCATTGAGAGGTGGTTCCTGATATATGTGAAATGACCCACATTTTCCAGTTTACTTTCTTAGATCTTTAAAGTCAGAGATCTGTATTGTACGTTTGCTTTGGTTTGGTTGAGGACCTTTGATTTGAAGCTGTTGTGTAAGGTCCATTCTCTTGATTGGCCAAGTGAACGTTGCCAAATTCTTGATTTGGAATTTGTCTTCACACAGATATTAGCATTGTAAGTATACAGGGCAAAGGGAATGGAGATCAAGGAAAATGTAGAATAGATCAATGTTAGCTGGGAGAAGGTAACAACAAAGCAAACATAATGTAGTCAGAGACAGTAAGTCTGGTCCGAGTACTGGGAAAGGGGAGGGATGGGGAGAGAGGGAAAGCAAGGATTACTTGAAGTTAGAGGTCATTGTTTATACCGCTGGAGTGTAAGCTGCCCAAGCAAAATATGAGGTACTGTTACTCCAATTTGCACGGGGCCTCACTCTGACAACGGAGGAGGTCCAGGACAGAAAGGTCTGCATGGGAATGGGAGGGGTAGTTAACGTGTTCAGTAACCGGGAGATTGGGTAGTTTCAGGCGCACTGAGCAGAGGTTTTCAGCAAAACAATCGCTGAGCCTGAGGTTGCTCTCGTCGATATAAAGGAACCCACACCTGGAACAGTGGATACAGTAGATGAGGTTGGAGGAGGTGCAAGTGAACCTCTGCCTCACCTGAAAAGACTGTTGGGGTCTTTGGATGGAGTCGAGTAGGAAGGTATAGGGACAGGTGTTGCATCTCCTGCGGTTGCAGGGGAAAATTACCTGGGTAGGGGATGGTTTGGGTGAGAAGGGCCGAGTTGACCAGGGATTTGCGGAGGGAACAGTCGATTCATCTTCCATCATAGACGAAGTCCTCACTAGGGTCTCCTCGATAGCTCCGCTCTGGCTCCCCCTCCCCCCCAGTCATAACAGGAACAGGGTCCCCCTAGTCCTCACCTTCGACCCCATCAGCCGTCGCCTACAGTACATGATCCTGCAAAACATTTGCCACCTCTGACGGGATACCCCCACTAGCCAGATCTTCCTATCTCCACTGCATTTCACTTTCAGCAGAGAATGTTCCCTCCACAATTCCCTGGCCAACTTGTCCCATCACATCCTTTAATTCTGAGTCTATGACAATTCCTAGACACTCCCACTAGTGAAAACATCCTCTCAACTTCCACTCAATCCAGGCCTTTCAATATTCGGTAAGGTTCAATCAGGTCCCCCCTCATCCTTCCAAACTCCAGCGAGTAGAGGCTCAGTGCCATCAAGCGAGCAACATATGTTAAGCCACTCATTCCTGGGATCATTCTGATAAACCTCCTCTGTACCTTCTCCAGTGCCAGCACATCCTTCCTCAGAACTCAAAATAGCTCACATTAACTCAAATGTGGCCCTACCTGCACCTTATAAAGGCTCAGCATGACATCACTATTTTTGTATTCTAGTCCTCTTGAAATAAATCCTAGCATTGCGTTTGTCTTCCTTACTACCGATTCGACTTGCAAATTAAGTTTTGGGGGATCCTACATCAGTACTCCCAAGTCTCTGTGCACCTCTGATTTTTCAATTATTTCCCTATTTAGAAAATAGTATACACCTTTATTCCTACTACCAAAATGCACTTTGCTATGCTGTATCTGACACTTATCTGCACACTCTCCTAACCTGTCCAAGTCCTTCTGCAGAGTCCCTGCTTTCTCTACACTAACTGCTTCTCTACCTATCTTTGTATCATCTGCAAGGTTGGCCACAAAACCATCAAACCCCTGATCTAAGTAATTGATGTGAAGAGTAGCAACCCCAGCACTAACCCCTGTGGAACATCACTAGTCACTGGCAAGCAACCAGAAAAAAACCCCTTTATTGACACTTTTTGTCTTCTGCCATCCACAATGTTTCTGCCCTTTGATGCCATGGGCTCATCTTCTTTTGCAGCCTCACATGCTGCACCTTATCAAAGGCTTTCTGAATATCTAGGTAAACAACATACTCTGAATCTCCTTTCTCTGTCCTGCTATTTACTTCCTCAAAGAATTCCAACAGATTAATTGGGCATGTTGTATATAGATTCATCAGGCATGCTGACTTTGGCGTATTTTAACTTCAAAGTACTGAGAAAGCTCATCGGCCTAAAAGGTTACATAAAATCTATACAGAAACTTGATGAACATATACTAATATTATGTAGTTTTAATCTTTATTAAAATTGATATTATAGATATTGGAGATGATGTAAAAAACAGAACAGATTGGAGATAGACAAAAAGCTGGAGAAACTCAGCGGGTGAGGCAGCATCTATGGAGCGAAGAAATGGGTGATGTTTCAGGTCGAGACCCTTCTTCAGACTGGAGAGGTCAGAGAGAAGAAACCTGAGGGAAATCAAGAAGATTAAAAATAAAAAGATGTACGACTGGATGGATTGAGAGATTATATTACGTAGCGATGTTACAAAACATACCTTCAGCGGCACTGCAGTTCTACCACTGGCCGTGTGCGTGACTTTGGTGCCTTTGAGGGGGGGGGGGGGGGCGGGATTAAAATGCTGCTTTCTCCTGCCTGTCGGAGGCGGACTTCCTCGGGCTGCTAGTTGTTAAAGGAAAATTGATCCTACTTCTGTTCCCGATTTTGTTTTTTAATAGCGAGACAATTTATTAATTGATTAAAATAAAAGGCGACTTCTAACGCCCTCAATGCCTACAACGTGACAGATCACATAAATGGAACAAAACAACGGGTAAGTCGTATATTTTACATATAAACCTGCTTCTTGGGATGGCTTTAATGAAATTTTATGTTGCGAAAATGTGATTTGGGCCCCATACGAACCGGCCGTATTTTTCCTGCCGATATGGGGTTCAAATTCACTGCAAATGCAACGTTCCAATCGATCGCGTTCCAGAAAAACCCACTCGCAAGATGATTTAAACGCTCTATTTTTTTGGACAATCATGTCATAAGAGCATCTAAATCGTCCATATTTTTGTGTTATTGTCTACCCATAGTCAATATTTTTATACTAAATATCAGTTTTAGTCCCATGTATTGTGCAAAAAAAAAAAATTCTGATTATATTGAGTGGATGTTTCTAGATTAATTTATGGGAATTAAACATCAAGTTCCTTCCATCTGGCATATGAATGCATGACAGTGAGATTTAAAAATCATGTTATATTGAGAATTCTTGTGTGAATGGAATTAGTTTGTTATTTGGATACTTAGGCTATTTAAAAAAATATCCTTTTCTTAAGAAATTGACTCTACAGAACATTTTTAACGGGAAAGTAGTGGGCAGAAAGGCATGTCATGCGTGGTTTGAAGAGCAAAAACTTGTAGTTTACAATGCCAAAATTGAAAAGTTGAGGAAAATCAAGGTGTACAGAGTTGTTTATTGGTTACAATCTAAGGAGTTTAAGGTGCTACTGATTTTGATATGCCAATGTACCAGCTAGCAACTGATCTTCTCCATAAAGACTTGGTCTATTGCTAGAAATGGTGATTTATTTACCTATCTGTTATGGACTTACAGCATATAATACAATAATATTAGAGTTCTGATCTTGAGAATATCCCATTTTTGAACTTTCAAGGCAGTCTGGGTGTTTATTACTATTTCCGTCACAATGGTCAATTTTGTAATTGATTACAATTAGGTAATTAACTAATTATATGCTTTAATTTCAGGTCATCCAAATAGGATGTTTTACATTTGTTTCAGAATGCTTCACTCTATAATAACTGAACATTTTATTCAGTTATCTTAATTTTTAAGAAGGTTATGGGCTTTTGACTGTCCTCGATCACAGCATTTCTGTTAATTCAATGAAAAAGCAATAGGGAACAAGATGCTAATTTCCAAGTATGAAAATGGCCATCATTTTTTTAATACTGAAGATATGAAAGTGAATTAGGTGTTAAATTAAACTTCTTTTTATGCTTTATCTGATGGGATAAATTGCAGACTTGATTTTTTTTATCTCAAAATTTTGTAACATTGCTATATTATGTTGCTTGAGAATAACTTTAAGACACAATCTCTTAAAATATTTATGTAAACTGATATGCCATGTCTTATTTTGCCACGATAAATCCAATACATCATTAACCTGAAACATCAACTCCCAATCTCTCGCACAGATACTGCCTGACTGGTAGATTATCTCCAGTATTTTTAATATTTTTAATGAGGGAGCAGAGGAAATGTAATTGATTGATTGCTATTCATATGAAGTTTAGTCCAGAAGCTGTAGATCAGGCAACTAACAACCCCTCTTTATTAGATAAATACATGAGAGAGAAACAATTAGACTATGTTTACAATGTGAAAGGAACTAGAGTGGACAAGTTGTATCAAATGGCCTGGTTCTATGATTTACAAGATAATTGAACAATGATGAAGCATGAAATGTAGCTTATGACTCCATAAAGCATCTGTTGGCAAAGAGGTACAGCAGTAATAATGCCAATGTTAACTGTGTGATGGGAAGGGTGGAGTGGAAGAAAGGATGTTAAAATAAATATCATACAGTTGTTCTGTTGTGTTTAATAGCAGAAACTGTTTCAATTTTCTTTAACCAATTTGCCACCCACAACCCAACAAATCAAAAGTTTATTTTGCAATTCCTTACCCTTCGTAAGATGGTGGGCTAAAATTATACCCAAATAATCTTACAAAAATATAAAAGTTCTTAACATAGTAATTTCAAATTTTGATATCAATTGTCCTCAACAGCATTGTACATAATGGGACCAGAATTCGTATCTGGAGCATGATGAATACACAATTATACAAAGTTTTTAGTGCATGTGACCAAGGAAGGTTTCAGCTATAGTTCCACCACTGATTATCGGGCAACTGGTGGTCTAGCACCTCCTCTAATCCAGCAAAAGTTATGAGAGCGCGCTTGAAATCTCCCCCAGAAGTCCCCCCCGACAATGTGGTGCCTAAAAAGGATAAGGACTGAAGAAGTGGATGGGGAAAAACAGTATAAATATGTGAGGGGGTGGAAGGGTTGGGGAGGATGGTAGGACCTGTCAAGCAATAGGTGGATCGAGGCGATCAGATAGGGAGGGAAGTTTGGAGATAATGATGGCGGCTGAGAGGAGATAAGTGGAAACAACAAATAGTTGCAGATTATACAATCTGATATGAAATTGGAAACAAATAGGAGAGGGATGATGAGCAGATGGGAGGATGCAATGGGGAACTGAGTGGGAGGAGTATGCGGGTGATGGAAAGATAGGGTAGGTGAGAGTGGAGGCCGTGGCGTCTGTTGGTCTGGCAAAACAGATAATCCAAAAGACTGGAACCAAGGATGTCGGAATATTGGTGGTGGACCTATACTAAGTTTAGGATGAATAATTTCCTGCTTCCTTAGGCTAAAGGCAATGAAAATGATGCCATGATCAGATGGTCAGTCTGCCCCTTTTTCTCTCCTTCTACCCACATAGATGTTAAGCAGGAAAGAGTACAAAGAAGATTTATAAGGACTTAAGGATCTAAATTATAGGAAGAGGTCGGGCAGGCTAGGACTTTACTCCTTGGAGCACAGAAATGTGAGGGGTGATCTTACAGAGGTAAATAAGATCATCAGGTGAATAGATAGGGAAAATGCAAAGATAATTTAACCCAGAGTAAGGGAATCAAAAAACAGGGTTTTAGGTGAAAGGGGAAAGATTTAACCTGAGGGGCATCTATGACTGACATATTCTCCCCTTCTTTCTTCTCCTGTCTCCTCAGGCCCCTATCACCCAGTTTCTTTCCACTCTCACCTACCCTATCTTTCCATCACCCGCATACTCCTCCCACTCAGTTCCCCATTGCATCCTCCCATCAGCTCCTCATTCCTCTCCTATTTGTTTCCAATTTCATATCAGGTTGTATAATCTGCAACTATTTATTGTTTCCACTTATCTCCTCTCAGCCGCCGTCATTATCTCCAAACTTCCCTCCCTATCTGATCGCCTCGATCCACCTATTGCTTGACAGGTCCTACCATCCTCCCCAACCGTTCCACCCCCTCACATATTTATACTGTTTTTTCCCCATCCACTTCTTCAGTCCAGATGAATGGATTTGACCTAAACCATCAACTGTTCATTTCCCTTCACAGATGCTGCCTGACCACTTGGGTTCCTTCAGGATTTAAAAAATTTATTTTACTCCAGATCCCTGCATCTGTAGTCTCTTGTGTCTTCAAAGTCCCCATCAAGATGTGTAGATATAAGCCACACAGACAGATTTAAAACCTATTTACTCATGAGCAGCCAGTAGACAGTGCAAACCACTCAAACAAATCAAAAATCAGGGAAGTGAAATGTTGACATAGGTTGCACATGATTGGATGTAATTTCTTATCATGCATTAGTTATGCATCAGTTGCAGAGAGAACATAACAATATACTTGAAATGCAAACAATATGATATGTCTGATTTTCAATCAGGTTTTATTTTTCAGAGAATGCAGAATTTACTTCGGAGTCACGTGAGTGACTAAGTGAAGAACCCTGTACAGCCGTTGGTGCATCATGACATCAGACGCATTGGTGCAGTTGGCTGGTTGGAGCAGCAGCGCTCCTCCAAGTGGTAAGTTTAAAAACTCGAGGTAGGTTTTTAAAAAAATTTCAGAATTCATTTTCTGTGACAGTTGGAGAGGTCCTTTTGGTAATGTTGCAGAAAGTGAAAAAGGTGGCGGCGAGGCGCACCGGAGGGAGGAAGGTTGATGACCAGGAAAGTGTTGTTGGTGGAGTCCCGTTTTGTGCACCTGGTCCGATGACGGCTATACAGCCAGCGATTGCGGACCCATTGCCTGTGAGCAGTGTAGGCTTGCCAGTAGGGCGGAAGGCGACTGGCAAGTCAGATAGGCCCGTTGACCCAGAGTCGGGCCTGGAGGTTGTACCCTCTACAGGAGAGTCCGTTTGCTCACGGCTCTCCCAGGTCGAGATTCTATTACAAAGAATGCTCGACAGGGACCAGCTCCGGGAGGAGGAGTGTTGCCCAAGCCAGGCTGTTGGAGAGCCTGAGCTAGCAGCGCCTTTTACAGGGCTGCAAGAATGCCCTGCCTGTGAGGAGGATGTTCCAATGGTGCAGTTCACTGACACCGAATCTATGGTGGGGAGAGCAGTAAGGGAGTTCAGAAGGAGGTAATTCCTAATATTGCTGGAAAATTTGCTATGCCTAGAGAGGCAGGAGAGCCAATTGGTGAAGAATTAGCTGCAGCAATTCAGTATATGCTCTCCCACCAGTTACAGGAGTTGGCCATGGATGAGACCGCAAAGAAGTATGAAGCTCCTATTAATTGTGATCTTCTGAAAGTACCTGTGGTTAATCATCAAATTTGGACACAGTTGGGGGTGTCAGCTAGGGCTCAAGAAATGAAATTTCAAAAAGTGCTGAGATTGTTCTCGGAAGGCAGGGTGAAAATAATTGATACAGGGAATATGTCTGAAGCCCACAGGATGCACTGGGACTGTTTGGTAGTGCATTCTTTGAAATCAATAACATCAGAAGAGCCGCTATAGGGCCGGTGATTAATCCTAATCTGACAGTTTTGTGCAAACCGCCCAGTGTACTGCCACAAAATCTGTTGTTTGGAGGTGATCTTGTTAAGAGTTAAAGAATATCATGAGGATGTAAAAACTATGGGCCTTATTAAGACAGCAGGCAAACAAGGGAAAAAGTTTTATCCTTATCAAAGAGGCACCAGATCGGTTGCAGGGGAGGGAACAGCCATACAGGTCTACAATACTGGAATTGGCAGGCTGCCACCTGTGTGAAGGGCAAGGTGCCTTTCTCTACAAGGGGCCGTGAAAAAACAAGGTCTTCAAGGACATATGCAGGTAAGGAATATGCCTTTGAGAGAGAATTAATTAAGTAATGTTGCTGTTGAAATTGGGTGAAGGTTAAAATTGTTTCTCAAACAATGGCAGGAGTTAACGTCAGATTTGTTTATACTTAACAGTATTGAAGGGGTGAAAATTGAATTTTACTCTAATCAGAGTCCACCTAATCAACATGTTCCAAGTCAGAAACTTGTATTTTCAGATGAAGAAAATGTGCTCATACAAGGAGAAATTAATTCATCACACAAGAAAGGGGTAATTGAGAGGTAAATCAGTCTATCAAAGTTGTCAATTTGTGTCAAATATTGTTCCAAGGTCTAACAAGAATGGGGGATGTAGAATTATCCTGGATTTAATGAGTTTGAACAAATATTTTTGTTATAGGCATTTCAAAATGGAAACGTTTTCCACGGCCAAGCATCTAGTTTCCAAAGGTGTTATATGGCAAGCATTGATTTAAAAGATGCATATTACTCAGTGTCTATTCATAGTGATGATAGAAGGTATTTGACATTTATTTGGAGGACTCAGTTGTGGCAATTTAAGGCACTGCCTAATGGATTAACTTCAGCTCCTAGACTATTTACTAAATTGGTAAAACCTGTGTTAGCATTACTCAGAGCTCAGGGGCATGTAGTAATGGCCTACTTAGATGATATTCTGATTGTTGGAAAGACTCATGCTGAAGCTCAGTTGTCAGTTTCAGTTGTTAAATCCACTTTTGAACAATTAGGGGTTGTCATTCATCCAGATAAATCCAAATTATCACCAGTTCAAATCATTAATTATTTGGGATTTACCATTAATTCAAATCACATGTTGGTAACTTTGCCTAGGGACAAATTGCAACAGTTAATTGAGGACTGTGTTAATCTCCTTGGAGAACAATGGCCTTCAATTAGACAAGTAGCTAGGTTGATTGGTAAATTGGTGGCTGCTTTTCCAGCTGTGCAGTATGGTCCTCTGCATTATCAACAATTACAATGATCAAAGGAACAGGCACTGAGAATACAACTGGGCCATTTTGACAGGTCTATGCAGTTGTCAGTTGGGGCAAGTTTGGACATACAATCGTGGATAGTAAATGCTTCAAAACGTTTTAGGAAGGTTTTGGTGGAACCACCTTCAATAATATTACAGACTGATGTAAGTGCACTAGGTTGGGGTGCAACAGATGTGTCTTCTAGCTGTGGAGGCAGATAGAATGCTAATGAGACATCCCTTCTTCAATTAAGAGGGATCAATTATTTAGAGTTGTTGGGAACCTGGTATGGGCTTAAGGCTTATTGTTCTACCAGTATGGACTTGCATGTGTAGTTTCAGATTGACAAACCACAGCAGTGACATATGTAAACCACATGGGTGGAGTCAAGTCACAGTCTGTGATAGACTGGCTAACCAGATTTGGAGCTGGTGCATTGACAAAAATATCTGGATTTCAGCAATTTATTTGCCAGGTAGAATTAACACTGTAGCTGACACTAGGTCACATCAGTTCAATGATAACATAGAATGGATGTTAAATCAGGATGTATTTTATCAAGTGATTGTTCAGTATGGAATGCCAGATGTTGGCTTGTTTGCATCTAGATTAAATCATCAGTTGCCCAGATACGTTTCATGGGAACCAGATCCTGGTGCAGCAGTGGTAGATGCTTTCTCGCTGCATTGGGAAGGAATGTTCGTGTATGCATTCGCTCCATTCTGTCTCATCAGCAGATGCTTGCAAAAGATCAAACAGGACTCCGGTTCAAGGGTATTAGTAGTGCCAGATTGGCCTACGCAAGCATGGTTTCCTCTTGTATTACAAATGGCTAGGGAGCCCCACATGATTATTCCCAAGCATGAAAATCTACTGGTAAATCCAGTATCTGGGGATCAACATCCTTTACATGATTGTATTGATCTGTTAATTTGCAGATCTTAAGGAGGCCATACCTGGGCAGAGGACGTACTGTGGATGTTCTCACGCCGGCCTGCAGGGATAGTACACAGAAGCAGTATATCACCTCGATAAGGAAGTGGGAGCAATTCTGTCTACAGCAGATTATCTCATATCAAACTGCAGGGATCACAGACATATTGGAGTTTTTGTCCACTCTTTATTTTGATCAAAAATTAAGTTACAGTGTTATCGATACAGCCAGGAGTATTCTGTCTTCTTATTTACCCATGAATTCAGAATTGCATTCAGTAGGGACACATCCGTTAGTTTCACGATTTATGAAGGGAGTTTTCAATTCTAATCCTCCTAGACCCAGGTATGCTGGTCTTTGGAATGTGAGTGAAGTTCTTATGCTTCTTCGCCGGTGGGCTCCTGTTACAAGCTTATCTACAGCCAAATTAACCATGAAGGTGGTCATGCTTATGGCGTTGGTTTCAGCCCAATGTGTACAAACATTGCAAAAGCTTAGGCTAGACAGAATGCATGTGTCGGCAGATGCCATTATATTTTATGTCTATGATTTGCTTAAACATAGTAGAATTGGCATGACAGGATGTAAGGTTGTGTTTTCAGCATACCCCACAGATGATCGCTTGTGTGTAGTCTCACATTTATCTCATTACACTGAGGTCACTAAAGCCCTACGAGGAACAGAGTCTGCATTATTTATTAGCCACAAAAAAACACACAGTAAGGTGTCGGTGCAAACAATTCAAGGTGGCTAAAGCAGGTTCTGGGAAGTGCTGGAATTGATACTGATAAATTCAAATCTCATTCCACCAGGGCGGCATCAACATCCGCGGCAAGGGCGATGGACGTGCCTATAGGCCATATCCTCGCAGCCGCAGGATGGTCCAGTGAGCTGACTTTTCAAAGGTTTTATCACAAGCCGATTCCAAGGCTGGGGGTGTTTGCTGATTCTGTTTTGTGTTCTGTTATAGTTTCCCCCTGAGTTAGAGGGGTTTGTTATGGTTTTGTTTGTAAATAAACTGTTATTCATTTAACAAACGTTATTATTGATGCATTATTGATTGTTAATGACTTTTGAGTCAATCGATGCAGTGTGAACACCGGATTTGGGTCTGCGGGGTGAAATCACAGTGCTTTGAAGTCTTCACGTAGTCACTCACGTGACTCCGAAGTAGAATAGTAAGATTAAATGAGAACTTGTCAGTTTGAAGTTTGATCTTTATTTTATGAGGAGTCGAGTTGAGGGACTACGTGCCCTCCACTCCCAACCCTCATAGATTTCATCTGGTAGTTCTAGTCTTTGTTATCTTACCATTATACTTCAGTCATTGTTATCTCACTCCACTGCTTTGAAGATTGACGCACCAACGGCTGTACGGGGTTCTTCAGGTCGTCCCTCAACTCGACTCCTCATAAAATAAAGATCAAACTTCAAACTGGTAAGTTCTCATTTAATCTTACTATTATGGTTCAGAAATGCATGGCATGAAACAATGCAATTTCTAAGCTGCAATAGTTAACTTTCTGGAGCATCAAGATTAATAGTAATTGACAATTAGTTCCTAATTGAAAGGGTATTTGGCTTCTGTAGGATGTTTGATGGGCTGTTAATGTGCAAATGCAGCAACTTCATGAAAGTCATGGAAGAGCACGGTGCAGCTTTCTCAAAGTTAATAGAAGAAAGACATAAATCCGCCAGTAATGCGGTGATTCACAGGGCTATCATATGTAAATATGAGTGTTCAACACATCAAATATGATGTGTTGAACATCAACATTTTGTGGTGCTCTTAAGTGCAGTTTGAGGACAATCTTAGATAAACCAGACATGCCTCTCAGAGCATTCCCTGGTCCCATGTATTATTATACTGCTTACTTGGCATGTTACTTCACTATGGACTGGGAGCCCACAGAGGTCATATACATAGCAATGAGTATCACTTCCTCGACACAAATTGCTGTTGGATTTGCAGATTAATAATATCATGCATTATTCACATACAGTCATTTTCCCAGAAAGTTCCAGCAGAATAAATGAAAAATTCAAGAGCAAGAAGCTATTGAGAATAAGAAGTAAAAACATCATTGATTGAAAATGCTGCAGTTCACTTGAGAGTTCTGTTAAAGTAGGGTTTCTCTTTGTGGCTTCTGATGTGCACTTATATTTGAACAGATGCTCAGCATTACTGATAACTGCTTCAGACTGACCAAATAGTTTCAGATCTGCAGATAATCACCTTCTTCCATCTAATTTCTTACATTACACATGCCCCCACATCATGCACACACTTATTATTATCACTTGGTTTGTTGAGTAGTTTAAATTATATTCTGGGAAGGCCAATGGAAAACTGCCATTGGACCATTATGTCTTGTGGCATTTTGTTAGAGTAATTCAAAAAAGCACCTCTTGCCCTCCTCTAATCCAGTGGTCAATCACTTCCAATGTTTCACACACAATCCACTTTTACTCTGAATGTTACAAGGTTCCTATTGAAGTATATGTTCCATATTCATCCACTTTAAAATCAATTTGCATCATCCACTACATAATTCACTGGAGATATTTCAACTGTGAAATAGGCCTGGGTAGTGTTCTTTTATTCAGAGCCGTCTATGACAATTTGCTTCTAATTTTGTTTGTGAATGAAAGGAGACATTTTTAGCATAACTTTCAGTTTTCTACATTCTGGATATCACAATAATAAATGTGGAAAAGTAAACGACTGCAGATGCTGGAAGTCTGAAATACAAACTGAAATTGTTTAAGATGCTGATACGTTTTCTCACTTTACCAGTTCTGTTGAAATGACATCTCTCTAAAATTTGGTCATTCTAAGACTCATTTTCTGTCTTCAGAGATGTTGCCTGACCTGCAATAATAATACATGTGTTGTGTCTGCCTGTAATGAGCAAGGGTGAACGTAACTCATTTAATTTTGCATCGTAATACAAGTCTCTTACTGATGCAGCCGTATCACAAATACAGTTCTCGCCACTTTCTTACCAGTACCTTTACCAATTTATTTTCACCGCTACATTGTCAATTCTTGTGGAATACAGGTTTGATTCCAGCACAACCAAACTAAACACCAAGGATTCAGCAGAGTTTGGTAGCCAGACCCAGATGGTGGCCATCTGAGTCTATTTGTCATAAGGTTTTCTTGTGACATTACTTTCATCTTTATAGAACAAACAAGGAACTGCATTTGCTAGTTTACAAAGAAAGACTCAAACTGCTGGAGTAACTAGTGGGTCAGTGGGTCAGGTAGCATCTCTGGAAAATATATGAGATTAATCAGAGTTTCTGCTAGAGTATGCAGAAATTTGACGGCTTGGACATTGGCTGCCAGTTTCTCCATATTGATTGGGTCTGCAAGTTTGGATGTGGAGTATAGGAGTATATTATCTTTATATTTTATATTCTTGGTGTTTGTAATACTTGAGCTACTTAAATATTATCCTTTATCTATTATCCGTTGATTTAGCTTTGTTCTGCATGTTTGGATTTAGCTTTGCTCTGCATGTTTGGATTAGCTTGTTTATGTTGAGATAAGACATTTGTGCAAGATAGTTGTGCTCTCATTTGTGTGTTTTGTTTATATAAATTGAGGGGGAAGGTGTTTGGGTTCTCCCCTCGAAGCTAGCTCACCACTTAGCGTAAATTAATTGTGACAGTTATAGGATCTTTGTAAATTTGTAACACCCATAGCTGAGATGACAGAGCGATAAAAGAGGCCTAAGATAGGAAAGTAAACATTGGGTTCAGCTAGATTAGCACTTAGCATTAATCAATTGTGAGAATTATATGACATTTGTAACTCCAAGCCGTAGCTAAGAGAAATAAGGGGCCCAAGAAAGGGGAGTCGTGTGACTTAAAAAATAGGAGTTATGGAATGGAAAATCTGGGAAGGAGGATAAAAGTAACTGCAAGTGATTGGTTATTGCTAAAGGAATGTGTGCAAGTGATTGGTTATCGATAATGGAATGTCTGCAAATGATTGGGTACGGAAATGCACTGGGGCTGTGTCACATACAGAGTTAAACATGACAGGGACAGCTCTTTGTTTGGAGTGAACTCTCAAGTGATTTGCTCTTTGAATGTTCCAGCCTTAATTTGCAAATAAAGGTTTGAACTTCTTGAAGTATTCTCCGCGTCACTCGAGTTAATTTTGAGTATCAGCAACCACAACAGCAGGGGTAATTGCTGGTCGGCGCGGACACGGTGGACCAAAGCACCTGCAGTTCCCAGGTCGCCTGCGTGCCCAGGTCAGCTCGCCTGCCCCGAGACTGGCTGTAGCTCCGAGGTCGGCTAGCAGGTCTGGCTGTAGCGCCCAGGTTGCCTGCGTGCCCCAGGACTGGCTGCAGTTCCCATGTTGCGAAATCTAATTGAAAAAAAAACACCTGCGGGCCAGATGATTTCGGGTTATGGGCCGGATCCTGCTGATGGGCCATACATTGTCCACCACTGTCCTAGATGTCAGGCCTCATTGTGTGTCCCCCCCCCCCCCCCCCCCCCTGTTTTAAATTCGATTTCCGTCCATACACGAGTACAATCAGATCATACACAACTACAACAGGTAGTTTAAAGAGAAATAGGACTAGAATGCAGAATGTCATGCTGCAATGTTATAGTAGTACAGATCCAGAGAAAGAGCTGTTTTTTTTTAAGTTTTAAGTGTAAGAGGCACAATTAGGTTGGCTGTGAGATAAGGGCTACACTCTTAGCTTTTGGGTGGACCATTCAATAGCCTAATAACAGCAGAGAAGAATTGTTCCTGAATCTAGTGGTATGTGCCTTCCATCTTTGGTATCTTTTGCCTGATGATAGAGAGGGTAAGGGAGATTATCAAGGTATAAATGCTCCTTGATTATGTTGGTTGAGGAATCGTACAGTGTAGGCAGAGTCTATGAAGGGAAGCTGGTTTTTGTGATGCAATGACTGCATTCATAACTCTCTGCAGTTTTTTTAGTCTTGCGCAATGCAGTTTCCAAACCAAATTGTGTTTACGAGGAATGCTTTCTACAGTGCATCTGTAGAAATTAGTGAGAGTCATTGGAGACATGTCAAATTACTTAAGGAAGTGAGGCTTTGGTGTCCAATATGGTTGAACCAATATGGATGTAAGTGAAAACTTTATGATATGTGAATGGGACATGAAGTCATTCTAGGTGCATGGTGGGTTTAGTTCAGAAAAACTGTGGAAACAGGCCCTTTGGTCCCTGGGTCCATGCCAACCAACAATCACCACTCATACACTAGTTTTATCCTACACGCTTAGGGTTAATTGACAAAGGCCAATTAACCAACAAACTTGCACATCTTTGGAATCTGGGAGTAAACTGGAGCACCCAGACAAAACCCACACTGTCACTGAAAGAACGTACTAAAGGGGCTGTCCCACTTGGGCGACCTAATCCGCGAGTTCTGGCAAGTTTGCCCTCAACTGATACTTGCAACATGGTCGGCACGGGGTCCTAGGAGGTCTTTGTAACTCTCCTTTATGCTCGAGAGTAGTCCCCATGTACTCGAGGCCTCAGCTAGGTCACGGCAAAATGTTGAAAAATGCCCGCGAGTAAAAAAAGGCGTCATGGAAAAAATTGATACTTTTTTTACTCGTAGGTTTAGTCGTAGTAGGTCGGCATGTTAGTTGCAGGTAATCGAGGGTAGTCAAAGGTAGTTGAAGGTAGTCGTAGATAACCTTCATCATAGTCAAAGGGAGATCGAAGGAGGTCGCCTTCACTCTCCACTATTCGGTATCCAATTTTGCCGAAGTTAGTTGTAGCTAGTCGAAACTAGTCTTCAACATAGTCAAAGGAGGTCTTCTACATAGTCGAAGGAGGTCTTCAACATGACAATTTTTCAAACTCTTCTAAACTTGCCAATTAGGTCGCCACAATGAGGCAGTCCCATAACAATTATGTTGTCAGAATTGAACCCGGGTCACTGGCATTGTAAGGTAGCAGCTCTATCACTGTGCTACCCTGTGCCGGTGTATGAATCATGATTGATAAAGATTGACGTTGTGAGTGATAAGGGCAGACTGATCAGAACAGTGTGTGTAATAATTGGTACAAGGCAGCATTTGAAGTAATTGGTGCAGTTGTTAGTAAATGGTAATGGAAAATGCATTCACTGACCTGGGCCTTTAACTCCTTGTTGCACTCACCTACAGCCCTGAGACTTGAGTGTGGCACGAACATTGACTAGGACACTCGCTCATTGTCCAGAGAGCTGGACAGTATCGTACACTTCTCTTTCTCATCCATCAAGACATTGAATACAGTCTGAAAATCATGGTGCCTGCTCTTAACAAGCTATGTGAGGCTTCATAATTTATGGAATAATTTCAAGTTTCAGACAAAAACTTTCTTCCATTTTAAAATGTGAAGTCATAAGTTCAATCAAAGCTAGCTAACCTCAAATCCTGCTACCCACTCACAGAAATAAGGCAATAATTAATTCCATTAATGCTGTCTGGATGTTGAAGACATGATAAAGAGGAAGGAGTCACCTTCTCCAGGTCAAACAGCTGTAGTTTAAACATACCTCAGATAGCATTTTGAGCTATCCAATCGGACAGCTTGCAAAAAGGCCTTTTGCCCCAACTTGTCTATGCCGACCAAGTTGCCAAACCGAGCTACTCCTATGTACCTGCACCTGGCCCATATTTCTCCAAACCTTTCCTAAACGAGTGCCTGTCCTTTAAAAGTACCATTTAAATGTCATAATTGTGCACTCCTCCACCACTTCCTCTGGCAGCTCATCCACATATGCATACACGCTGTATGAAAGCTTTGCCCCTCAGGTCCCAAATCTTCCCCTTCCCTCTTAAAACTAGGCCCTCCACTTATAGACTCCTGTACCATGGATAAATTATGTTATTATCCAAATTATCCATTCTCCTCGTGATTTGATATACCTCTGTAAAGTTGCTCTTTAGCCTCCCATGCTCCAGGGTAAAAAGCCGCATCTTTTCTAGTCTTTCCTTATACCTCAAGTCCTTTGGTCTAAATAACAGCCTCATAAATGCATTTGTTCCCTTTATGGCCCTTCCTTCAACAGGGCAACCACAACTGTACACAATACACCATATTTGGCCTTACCAACATCTTGTACATTTGGAACATGGCGTATCAACTCCTTTCCTCTGACTGGTGACCATTCTGTACCCTGACTGGAGAAACCAGGTATGCCATAAGCCTTCTTTACTATCCTGCCTACCTGTGTCATCATTTTCACGGAACTCTGTACCTCTGGGACTCTCTGTTTTACAACATTCCCCTGTGTACTTCTATTTAGTATATAATTCCTGCCCTGGGTTTGCCATACGAAATGCAACACCTTGCATTTACTTGAAATAAACTCCATCTACTTTTCCTTAGCCCATTGGTCTAGTTCAGCTTTTTTCTACTGGGGTTCTCCGGATCACTAGGGTTCGGCAAGAAGTTGCTAGGGGTTCCGAGAGAAATAGTGATAAACTAGACCAGGGGTGCTAAACTACCGGCCCATGGGCCACATCCCCCAACATCCTAGGATATTGCCCAGAGATTTATCCGCCGCTATGTATTTTCAAAGCTCCAGCTGTCCCTATTTTGTAATATGGACTTGCTTCAAGACTTCTATTTAATTGTCTGAGTTCCCTTGTGTCCATGCCTTTTTGCATGATAAATATTGTTGAGAAATATTCATTTAGGACGTCACCCTTCTCCTGTGCCTCCGCACATAGACAAGCTCAATTATCTTTAAAGGGGTCCTATTCTCTGTAGAAGATATGGATATTTAAACATTTATGTAACCAGATCCTGTAATCTTTATTCATTACTTTTTGTGTACTTTGCATCTAAACCCAATTTTCTGACTCCAATTATTTTGGGTCTTCATGACAAAGAAATGAAATGAAAGACAACATTTATATCATGGCTTTAATATAATAAAAACAACCTATGGAATGAAAATGGAACAATAAGCTGTAACTGAAACTTTGGAGCATTTATCATATGCATGATACAAACAATAAATTTGGATGGTGTTTAGAGTGAAACGAAGGCTATCGATGGATTAAGGAGATAGGTCTATCAATATTGTCAAAGTATTTGAAGGTCAAATAGTGGAACAAAATGTGATTTTGAAAGCTCAAGGTTTCAGAGCCAACCAAACAGAGGATGTTAGCTGAGATATAGGCTTAGATGGAAACGTAGATACAAGTAACTGCAGATATTTGTTTAAAAAATAAGATGCAATATGTTGGAATAACTCAGCAGTTCAGACAGCATTTCTCGAGAGCATGGATGGGTGACGTTTCCAGTCGGGACCCTTCTTAAGATTGATTTGGTGGGAGGAGGGGAAGATAGCTGGAAGAAAGGAGGCCCCTCCTCTCTTCCAAGTTTCTCCCCACTCACTACAATCAGACTGAAGAAGGGTTCCAACCCAAAACATAACCATTCAATTTTCTCCAGCGATGCTGCCTGATTCATTGAGTTACTCTAGGACTTTGTTTTTTTTGTGGGTTGAATAGGAGAGCATATGAGAATATGGGGTTACACAAAAAGCTGGAGAAACTCAGCGGGTGTAGCAGCATTTAAGGAGCGAAGGAGATAGGCGACGTTTCGGGTCGAGACCCTTCTTCAGACTATGGGAATATGGGATTTGGGATAAGGAGCGAAGGAGATAGGCGACGTTTCGGGTCGAGACCCTTCTTCAGACTATGGGAATATGGGATTTGGGATAAGGAGCGAAGGAGAAAGGCGACGTTTCGGGTCGAGACCCTTCTTCAGACTATAGGAATATGGGATTTGGGGTAAATGTAAGGGGATTAAAAACACATGATGAGGAAAAGCATCACAGGGGAGATTTATGTTAATGCTACATCAGACAGGCAAAAATCAGAACTGATTTATTGATAAGCAGTGGTGTTCGTAAAATTAAGCTCCAAATCCAAAAAAAAGGAGCATATTGTATCATTTGAGTGTTCTAAGGAGTTATTTGAACAAGGATTTCAGTCACAGCAAAGTGAAAATTATCCAAAATAACAGCATTTGTAATAGTAATTCCATTTCCAAAGTTCAGTTTTGTTGCTTTCAATTTGACCAAATTTCAGGAGCATCATATAAAATAAAGTAATAGGCAAAGAAGGTTGGCTTTATACCCTGTGACTAGGGCACAATAATGATGCAATTCAATATTCCTGATGATTTGCATGAGATTTAAAGCTCAATAAATCCATGCATATTCATTGAACCTTCATAACTAATCATTGTAATTCTTGCCCTTGTAATTTACCCTCCAAGGGAACCATATGTTCACTGAATTCCCTTCTGTTATTAACAGACATTTGTCATCTTCATTGCCAGAATGACAATCCAACATTATGGATTTGTCATCTACGCTACAACCTAATTTATTTTTAATTGATCTTAATTAAAACCAACATATACTACAACAGTGTATAAAATACTTTATTGAAATATTGAGAAACATTCTTGGGGATGGTGGTGAGGGTGGTGCTCCATCTTGTGTTGTAATTTGATCTTATGTACATGGGTTATATGATGCACAGGGTACATTTATATGCCTCAGTGTGACAAGGTAGGCATCCAAATGGTTGCTCTAAATCCTCAAAATCCCTCCTCAACTACAGCAGGTACTTATTGCAAAACTTATTGCTTGATCATGCATATGATCATTTCTCCAATGTTTCTGTTATGGCTTATTGTTTGTGTACCTTGTCCACTCCATAGGATATTTGTTTTAATTACCATATTAAAGCTATGATATAAATCATTTTTGTTTTATTTGGACAGGCACACGATAGGAAAGGCTCAGAGGGATGTGGGCCAAACACAGGAACGTAGATCGGGCATCTTGGTCGGCAAGGGAAAAGTTGGTGCTGAAGGGTCTGTTTCTGTGCATTATGACCACGGCAGTTCAAGTTGGAATTCCATTAGGTTTTGAAAGTCAATTAAGAGTGGGCAATAAATGCCTGCCGCCAGATTAATGGTCTCATATTGTAAACAAATAAAAATGCTGATATCACACATGCATTTGGCATCTTAGAATGCTATTACCACATTTTCATCAGCTACTACTTAAAAATGCCAAGAAGAGGACGATATCATAAAATATGTATGATGCAAACATAAAAAATAGAGGAGACAAGGGTAACTATAATAACTGCAGCCATATCTTGGTATTATCCAGAACAGCAAAAAAAAAATCTTAACTGTTACCATACCATGACTCTAAGAACTATTTTGTCAATAAGTTGTGTCAATCCTGAATCTCAGAATGGTTTCGGGGTTAGATGATTAACACTAAACATAATATTTTCTCCACATCAACTTCAAGAGAGCAGCAAACAAAAGATGACATTATCATTTATAGATTTAACTAAGGTTTTCAGAAGAACTTATTTATTTTCATTGTAGACAGGTTTGAATATTCACCGACACTGAAGTATTAGCACTCATTCCATGTTCAGTTTGAATGGTTTTGAATCATAAAGTTATACAGCATGGAAACAGGACCTTCAGCCCAACTTGTCCAAGCTGACAAAAAAAGTTGTCTATCTGAGATAGCTCTATTTGCCTGCCTTTGGCACATATCCATCTAAACCTTTACATTAATTTACCTAACTACTGTTAATATATTTTAAATGTTTTAATTGTACCTGGCTTGACTACCTCCTCCTCTTTCAGAAGAAAATGTGTTTACAAGATGCCCGAGTCTTTGATTATGAAAATGCTCAGACCTCTACATCAACATGAGAAATCCAGAACCAGCACTACCAATCTTTGTCTAAAACTCCCTAAAAATGTTATTTTGGAGTTTATCTCTAAAAACGAAGACTGTAATGATGGATAAAATCCATTGACCTCAGTAGCGTAATCAAGGTAAGAATATAACTTATTTCTACCACTACCAGTGAGCTTACAATGCATGGTGTACACAAACCTTCACATCAGCACCTCATCTCACCATTTTCCATCACTCTCTTTCCATCTTACCAGACTTTGCACTCGAATAGTTATTGTTCCGTTTATAATCTTCAAATTGGAGCACAATTTAACAGCTTTGGAAAAATGTTAGTGATACTAAAAAAGAACAAATTGCCAGTTAAATAATTACAAGATATCCCAAATTAACAAGCTATTTTTGAAGTATTCTCATGGGTTTGCTCCCGTCCTTTTTGCAAGTAAAGAATGCACACAATTCCAGGCAGCAGAGTCCTACCACACCAAAGGACCCAGTACACATTCTCTCTCCTGCATCGATTCCCATAAACAATTGTGCAGGTTTCATTCATATCTAATCCACCTTTTCTTGTTGAATTACTGTCTCACCTCATACCCTGCAAGATGAGCTGCATATCCTTTTACCACCCACTTATCTGTTTCAGCTCTCACCACATCAAGGAAAACAGACAGAATGGAAAAGTAAGCGGGCAACAAAAAGCTTTTCACTGTACCTCGGTACACATGACAATAAACTAAACTCAACTCTAGTTGTTACCTTGTCTGAGGGTGACATTGCATGATGGTTGAGATTAAGAGAAGGTTGGCAACATTCATTAGAAGATGTTACTATCTGTCAATACGATTATGCATAATGTCACAAATTTGGGAAGAGATCAACATCACTAGTCTCAAAGATTCATGGACATCTTTGAGATTTCTACACCAAATAAATCAAATGATCAACTCTATTAACATTATGGTGGTGAATTATATGACAGGGCTTTTCTCAACAATTCTCAGAGCTTCTGGGTAGATTAGAAGGCTGCTCTATTTGTTTTTAGATCCCTTGTTTACAGTGGTTATCAAAATAGTAAGATTAAACGAGAACTTACCAGTTTGAAGTTTGATCTTTATTTTATGAGGAGTTGCGATGAGCGATTTCGTGAAGAACCCGGCAGCACGCATGCGCGACATTCTTCAAAGCAGCGGTGTGGAATCACAGAACCAACAAACAAAGAAATGACTTGTTATAGTAAGATTGAAGAGACTCTAATTACCAGTTGACTTTATGATCGAGGGTTGGGAGCGGAGGGCACGAAATCCCTCATCGCAACTCCTCATAAAATAAAGATCAAACTTCAAACTGGTAAGTTCTCGTTTAATCTTACTATTTCATTTTGGAGTCACGCGAGTAGATCCACTGTAAGGATGGATAGGAGTAATCAAATTTTCGGACTGCTTCTACTGAAAAATAATAATATTTATTAATAATAACAAAAAGAAAAAAACCCTCACTGGGGAGTAGTTGTATGTTCTTGACCCGCATTCAGCACGGCCTCTGCGAACATTACAGGAGCGGTAACAGGTTTGTTATAAAACTGTTGAAAGGTGGCTTCACTAGCCCATCCCGCTGTGGCAAGAATATGGTCCATGGGCACCTCCATGACCTTTGCCGCCAATGTTGATGCAGCCCTGGTGGAATGGGATTTAAAGACATTGGTGTCAATACCTGCTTCGTTCAAGACGATCCTGAGCCATCTGGAGATCGTCTGTACCGTCACTCTATGGTGAGGTTTTTTGTGGCTGATTAGCAGGTATTTTTCCATTCCCCTTAATTTCCGCGTCACTCTTATATAGTGGCGGATATGGGTGGCTAAACATAGCCTAGCATCAGTGGGGTATGCTGGAAACACCAGCTGCAGCCCTGTGTATCCAGGTCTATGCTGCTTTAGTAATTCATCAACAAAGAAAATTACTTTCTCTGGGGTAGAGAACATTCTGTCAATCTTGACCTTATGAAATGTCTGTACCCTTTGTGCTGAAGTAAGTGCCAATAACATCACCAGCTTCAGGGTGAGTTTGTCCAATTCAAGCCCAGCCATGGGCGACCACGTCCTGAGTAGGGTTAGAACTTTCCCAATGTCCCAGGTGACGTTGTAACGGGGTCTTGGCGGATTGGAATTAAATATTCCCCACATCAGTTTGGACACCAGTTTATTGGATCCTACTTCAATATTGAGGTAGAATGATAGCGCACTCCTGGCGCTATTGATGGCACTGCAGCTGAGGTGTTCGTCATGATACAACCCAGCAAGGAATTCCAGCACATCTGTGATTGAAACGGAGTCATATGCAATGTTCAAGCGGCCGCAGTAGGTTTCCCATTTCCTGATATGCGTTAAATATTGCCGTCTTGTGGACTCCCTGCATGATGCTCCAATTGTATCCATTGTCCTTGATGAGAGACCATACTGCAGTAATGGTCTGTTCAGAACCTGCAAGCCAATAATTTCAAGTGACTATGGCAGGGATGTTGTTCCCCTGTAACAGGGTTCGTCACCAATTGTGGGCAACCATCTAAGAGGACCCATGGTTGACTGATCAATCCAAGGACCACCGGATACCATGGCTGAGTAGGCCAGTCGGGTATGACAAGAATGCCTTTAGCAGCATCTAACTGGATTTTCCGCAATACCCGACTGATGAGGCAAAATGGAGGAAATGCATAGAAAAACCATTTCCCCCAATCTAGCGAGAACGCGTCCATCACCATTGCCCCAGGATCTGGCTCCCATGATACGTATGTTGGTACCTGATGGTTCAACCGTGACTCAAAAAGGTCAATATCCGGTTTACCAAATTAGGCTGTAATTTTGGTGAATATTTGGGGATTTAACATCCACTCGATGTTGTCATTAAATTTCCGTGACCTGGTGTCCGCCACTGTATTGAGCTTACCTGGTAGATAGGTAGCTGAAATCCAAATATTCCGTTGTATGCACCAGAGCCAAATTGTATTTGCCAATTCATCACATGAAATTGATCTGGTACCGCCCATATGATTTAGATATGCCACCGCAGTGGTATTGTCTATTTGGAGACGGACATGAGTGTCAGTAAAGTTTGAACAATAAGCTCTAAGTCCGTGGAATGCTCCTAGCATCTCCAAATAATTTATCCCATGTGATAACAACAGGGTAGATTCAAGGGTGTCCCATCTGCCTCCGCAACTTGTGTTGTTGTCCGTAGCTCCCCACCCATGGGAGCTTGCGTCTGTTTGTAAGTATACCACCGGACGAGGCACAATGATGGGTTTAAATGAGTTACGGATATTATCAATCCACCATTGTTTTTGCCTTAAATGGCAGCTGCATGGGTCTATCAAAATGTCCAGCATTCAATTTTAACGCTGAAATCTTGGATCTTTGCAAATTTTGATAATGTAAAGGTCCGAATTGAGCAGCTGGAAAAACTGGTACAATTTTCCCAATCACCTTAGCAGCTTGTCTGATTGATGGTATACTGGCGCAGACCAGATTCTTACATGCTTGAATGATATCCCCAACTTTGTTAGTTGGTATGGTGGCAATCATGCGAATGGAATCCACCGTGAATCCCAGATAGTCCATGATCTGTGAAGGACAGAACTGATTTATCTGGATGGATAATAAATCCCATTTTTTGAAATATTTCCACAGTGGCTGAAACTGCCAATTTTGCTGATTCCAGTGTATTCCCAATGATTAGGATATCATCCAGGTAAGCCATAACCGTATGGTTTTGCCTCCTCGGTGTTGCTAGCACTGGCTTGAGTAATTTAGTAAACAATCTGGGGGCTGTGGTAAGCCCATTGGGCAAAGCTTTGTATTGCCAAAGTTGATCCATCCAGGTAAACTTCAAGAACTTCCTGTGATGTTTCTGAATGGATACTGAATAGTATGCATCTTTTAAATCAATGCATGCCATGAAGCAGCCCTCAGAAATCAAAGATTTGGCTGTTTTGAACGTGTCCATTTTGAAATGGGTATATTTTACAAAAGTATTCAAATGGGTTAGATCTATAATGACCCGACATCCACCATCTTTCTTGGTTTTTGTGAATATGTTAGATACAAATTCAATTGGTTCATGTATAGTTCTTTCTATCACACCTTTCCCTTGTAGTCTCAAGATTTCAGCATAGCCTACTGCTGTTTCCTTGCTGGAAAGTGCAAATTTGCGATTCGGCATAAGCTGAGGTGGAGGAATTTGACCATTTATAAACTCAATCTCATGGCCTTGAATACTTTGTAAGATAAACTCATCTGAGGTGATGGTTTCCCATGCCTCCTTAAAAAACCGTAGTCTACCCCCAACATGTGAGGTTAGACATGCAAGTGCATGAAATCCAGACCGCCTTACCTTCATGGTTATCGGCGGTCCCTGATATGTTTGGTGGGACGTGGAGGTGCTGGGTTGTGCTGGTGATGCGGAAACCGCATCTTCCATGCTGGCCGCTGCGGGCCTTGCCCTAAAAAAGGCCTGGGCTGTTGAGAATGTTGGTATTGTGGAGGCGCCGGTATGTAGGTCCTTGCTGGCCTTTTGGTATCACCCCGTGGCCTGAAATATGATGTTTTCCTGGCCGTTTGTCTGGTCAAGGTGTGTGACCTCATAAGACCCACTGTCTTGGCTTGGTCATCTAAATCCTTGACCTGCTTCGGAAGGCCTTCTCCGAATAGCTGTCTGGGTGGTGGTGTTGGGGATGCTCTGCATAGCCCCGCAAATTTGGGGTTTAACGTAGGCTTGATGATGCTTTTCCGAAACGCATTTATTTCATATTGCGTGTTGCATAGTAGTGCAAGAGCATCCTCCTGTTCGGAGTTCAAGTCCACACCGTCCACCGACCTCGCAAAAGCGGTAATCCCAGATGTGAGCAGTTTCAGGATTCTTTGTAACTTTACTTCCTGTGCTCTAATGCCCGGGCTAATATTGCCCCAAATAGGCATGTTCACAATAGGCACATTGAGCGAGTTACAATTACTCGGTGCCTTGTGTCTGTTCAATTCCTCCGCAAGGACCTGATCCTGTAGCTGATGGTTGGTGAGGAAATCAATGGTAGCGGACAGTTTGGTATTGAGGGGTTGTCCCGATGATTCGGGTAACGCAAACTTGGCTGCCACGTCCAGGAGTTCTTCCTGAGGGACCTCAGGTGCCACTGGTACGTGTACCAAGATCTCCTTTTCTTCTGGCTGCCTCATGCTATCCATTGATGATGGGGATATGTCCATGAGTCCCCTGGAACTGGATGTTTCCCGCCGTTGATTTTGCTGCAGGATCCATTCCATCATCCTCTCCATCCGATCAATGCGCCCTTCATCGTGCGCGAATAGGCGGTCAGAGTCCTCATGCCCGAAGGAACTCCTGAGGCTCCTATCATCGGCCCGTACCTCGTCGAGGTAATCTCGGTGCTGTGACGAAAATTCGCTGCCAGCCGCCTCAGCGAAACTGAACGACTCCCGCGCGGATCTGCTCATACGCCTCCTTTTGGCTGAGCTAGGCCCGACTGCCTCCAAGGGCATATGCGGTGTGAAGTCGGCACCCAACGCCGCAGCGTGGTGACCCGACATCCGCGCGGGCTTGCCGACTGTCATTTTCCTGGACCCAGACGGCGTACGGTCCCGTCTTGCCGCCAACGGGGGATGTGGTGACCGTGGCGAGACTCCACCTGTGTGACTCCTCCTGGTCCAACTAGGTGGTGAGTCTACACTGGCCCTCCCTGGTCTGCCAGTGGACTCGGGTCTCGCTAACCCACCAGTCCGCAATCTAGCGGTCTCTGGTGAAATCTCTGTCCGAAAAGGGCTTGGTTGTTGAGCTCTATCCCTGGCTCTTCCACGAGGGCTCAGGGAGAAGGGCCGTGCAGCAGCACGTGAAACCCGTTTACTCATATCAGCCAACGATCCTGTTGGCGATAATGAAATGGAGTCAGGGCGTCGTACCGACTTCCTGCTCTGCGGGAACCCCGCTTGTGCACAACTGTGTCGGTGGGTCTGGTCCTGTAAACACAGGGCTCCCCAATTTTCGCGCCTTTCTCCCGGCCCGTCTAGCGGGTGCTGTCGTTGAAGAGAGCTCCGGGATAAGCGGCCAACGACTCCTTTCGGAAGTCCTGCGGCCCGTACTCCTCTTATCCATGTCCCTGTTGGAGAAAAAACAATTCAAAACAGCAGGGACAACCAGCTCAAGGTTGCCTGTACTTACCTGAGTGGCCCTTATGAAGGGCTGGTGGTAAGCCGCGCTCCACCTCCAGCCGTCGACTGCAAATGCGTAGCGACGATATGCCGCGCATGCGTGCTGGCGGGTTCTTCACAAAGTCACTCACGTGACTCCAAAATGAAATACAGCAGCGCTCCCTAAATACTATGCGTAAACATAGTCAGGAATAAACAAAGGCATTACCAAGATGGATGATCATCCTCCTGTGGAACAGCCTTTTGTTGTTGTCAGTCAAAAACATATTTACACTTTCACAGCCTAGTTTGCCAGGCTCCTTGTAGGTACAGACTGCTGGACAAATTATCCTGGCAAATACATGTAAAAATAATAATGCAGATTTCATCCCAAATACATCCCCAATGAAAGCTTACCAGCCTTTTACATCACAGGTTGTTACTGGGAAAAAAATCAGTAAAAATTCTAGAACAACATAACTTACATGTTACACCATGGACCATTTAACATGAGTAGGTATGTTACAAAACTTACCTTTAGCGGTGCTGCAGTTCTGTCACTGGTTATGTGCGTGACTTTGGCGCCTTTACATTAATAATGAGTGTGGAACATTTTTTTATCAAAGACTAGACCAGTTGGGTACTGTGAGATATAACTCGTGCTCACAATCACTGCTCAGAGACTAAATCATCGAAACAAGAAATGATTTTTATTTATTTGCGAATCTGCAGAATCGGGTGCCTCCCCAAATTGAGACACACCAAAGTCAGAACAGTAAAGCCCCTTTATATACACAATTCTGCTGGCATAACCTCCCCTTCTGGCTCTCCCCAATCAGAGCACTGAGGTGCACAGTCTATGGGTACATCCCCCAGTACCTCCCACATCATACATAGCATGTTCATGATAGTGAGCAATTTCTCGACCAGGGGCGTGTCAGTAATATTCATTTATTGCATTAAGCATGCCCAGTTGCAATTGACCTGGCCTAGTTTTCTCACCTCCAACTGACCCATCTCAGTTTTTTTATATCTGAACTAAAGCTAGTCTCTACTGACAAGGGCCCCTTTCATCCCTAGTCTCTACTGACAAGGGTCCCATCTATCATCCTCCTTCTACGCTACACTATGCAATCCATCCTCACCCAAGGACAGTTCTGATAAACCCACTCTCAGCTATGTCAACATCTTCTCCCTGCCTCTATCGGTTAGAATCCTGTTTACGTTAGAATCTTCTCCTGAATCCTTACAATAGTGGGGTTTAATCACTTTATCCCTCACAGGTACCGTACCCTCAACGTATGGTTGGGAGGGGTGAGCCTACAGCATTACACGCACACACACTAACCAACCCACACCCATATGGGGGGGGGGGAGAGGGGGCGAGGAGGGGGTGGAGGGGAGAAAGGAGGGGGGAGAGTGGGGGTTGGGGCAGAGTGGGGGAAGGGAAGAGGGTAGAGGAGGAGGGGGAGAGGGGTGGGGTGTAGGGTGATGGTACTGGGGGAGAGTTGGGCAAAGGGAGGGGGAGGAGGATGTGGGGGGAGGAGGATGTGGAGGGAGGGGGAGGGGAGCGAGGTGGGGAGACGGGGGAAGTGGGCGATTCCCTAGAGAGGGAGGGGGATCAGAGAGGAAGCGCCCTCTCCATCCCCACCCCCCTCTCCTCTCCCCTCTCCACCCCCACTACACCCGTCCTCTCCATCCCCTCTCCCTCCCTCCCTGAGATCGGGATCACTAGCGAGGAAAAGGCGTCACGATTCCCCATGTCCCTGCAATCAGCGGCGGATTTGCAGGTCTCCATAGACTACCTCTCCCAGAGGGAGTAATGGCCGCTGGAGCCACCTTCCCATTGCGCTGCCCCGCGCCCACGCAATGATACCGGCCGCCGCCGCAATGTTCTAGAACCCGAGCCAAAACGCGAGTGGACTTCTTTTTTTGCGGTTGGGCTGTGGGAGTGGCTGGGCACTGCGAGAACCGAGGCGTGAGCATACTTAGTGTTGAGCCACTGGGCTGTTGGTGGGGCTGGGCTAGTGGGCTGAGAGCTGGACTGTGGACAGCCGGGCAAGTGCTAGTTGAGAGCACAGCGTGAGGTGAAAAAATGATTGAGTCGGGGGACCGGGGGGAGGGGGGACGGTGGTGACGTAACTCGTGGAAAACACTGCACCTGCCAATTGACAGCAGTGGCTTTAATCCAGAGCTGGTGTGGGGTGGGTGTGGGGTGGGTGGGCCATGAGCCAGGTGGGCCACGAGCAAAGGCATTGTGATGTAATCAGCTGCCCAGCGGTTAGATTTGAAAAAAAAGTTAGATTTGTTAACAGTTTAATAAACAACTCGGGAAATAATTAAGCAAATTTACAGTTGATGGGATTTTTGAAATCATGAGGTAGAATTCTACAGGAATATGTAAAACTTCACAGTTTCAGTGTTGGGTTATCGAGGAGATAACACACACACACACACACAGAGTTTTAATAAGTATATGATGATGTCAGGCTTAACTTACACATAGCACTCTTTGGTCGGTAACCTCATCAAGCTTAGTCAGCCTTAAGCACTGTTTATTACTGCTTACATTCTCCTAGATCTCCTTCCTGCTCTTCCTCCTTTTCCTGGAACCTCCTCATCTTGACTTTTTCCCTGTACCTTTTATGAATGCAGGCATTGATAATAGTTGATTCATTACAATGGCCAGGTTCTGACGCATCGAGAAAATTACAATTGAGTTAAAAGTATCTGGATACCTTTTATAGCAAGTTTCCTCCATAATGATCCATGCATTGGAAGTGTAGACTCAGCTTACCAATTTTTTGCTCTGCCACATTTCTTACAGAATCACGGCTCTTACCAGAGCCCTGTTTTGCCACTGAACATGGTTACCTAATGAGGAGATAGTCCAGGATTTAGCTATTAAGTTGTTCGCCAGGTTAGAAAAGAACATATTCCAACTCGAGAAGACAAGTGCAGGTAGAAGTGACGTAATTATGTCTGAATTTGAAAGAACCCATGAATGAAAACAACATTGACCTCAATTACCCCGTTCAGTAATATATGCAGCATAACATTGGAGTATACCAGTATTTTAAAAAAAGTGTTTAGAGCAATGCCGGGCTGTAATTTTATATTTAGATGTCTTGCAGCCTCCGTAAATCTAACATGTGCTTTTGATGTTGATGTATGCAAGTTCAAAATGATAATGGCCGAATAGTTCTGGCATGCTTCCTGTATATTGCAAGTTTACTAAGCCATTTGTAACCTATCAATTTCATTCTGCATAGGCTAGTTTATGCAAGCTTCCAACATAAGAGTAATTTACCCATTCCATCTCCCTGAAATAGCTTCTCTTATCCATCGTCTGTAACATTTTCTTTTTTTTTTTCTCTATGAAATAATTATTTACATACCTTTACAAAACCTGTTTAGGATTCTGCTTCCACCATTGTTGCTGGCAAAAATATTCCTCTCAACTTTTCTTTCCAGTAATTGGCAAATTAATTCATTTAATGCAGAGTGTGTTCATTGGCATGTTTGCCAAGACCATGAAGCATTAACTTACAGACTGTTAACTTAATGATTTGCCAATTATCAAAGCCTGATCAATGTTGCTAATTATCCAAACTCAACATTTCACTGTTTTCTTGGCCTGCATTCATCTAATTGATGCAGTTTGGTTTTCCTTCTACCTCCTTCTACCACAGATATGCATGCCATTTTGTTGGTATTCTCTTCAATGCCATTGTCTCCCAGACGGTTTCTGATCTTATCTCCACTGGCGATCACTCCTCCACAGCACCCAACTTTATTGTTCCCCATCCCTGCATTTCTGGCTTCTATCTCCTTCTCAGAATCCACACACAGGACTGTCCTGCCAGACCCATTATTTCTGCCTGCTTCTGTCCCACAGAACTCCTCTCCAAATACTTTGAGTCCATCCTTACACCACCCCCCCCGACCTGCATCCAAGACACCTCACATGCACTTTAACTCTTCAATAACTTTCAATTTCTAGGCCCTTCATTGCCTCATCTTTATAATGAATGTCCAGTCCCTTTATACCTCCATCCCCAGCAGGAGGTGTCAAGGTGCCTTGAACAGACACCCAATCAATTTCCCTCCACTATCATTCTCTCCCTTGCCTGGCCGAACTTATCCTCATCATCAACAACTTTACTCCTCTCAAATTCTTCAATTTACTGTAGCCATGAGCACTCACATGAGTCACAGATATGCATGTTGTTTTGTTGGTTATGCTGAACAGTCCTCGTTCCAAAAATACAATGGTACCACCCCCCAACTCTTTCTCCATTATATCAACGTCTGCTTCCTACACCTGTACAGAACTCGTTCATTTCATTAACTATATCATTAACTTCCAACCTGACCAAATTCACTTGGACCATTCCTGACCCTTTTTTTGATCTCTCTGCCTCCATCACAGAGCACATACTATTGACTGACGTCCATGACAAAAACACTCTCAGTTATCTGGCCTACACCTCCTCTGACTCAGCCTCTTGCAGAGATGCTATTCCCTACTGTTAATTTATCTGTCTCTGGCACTTCTGCTTCCAAGATGAAGCTTTCCAAGATGCCTTCTTTCTTCATCAACATTTTTCAACCCCCCCCCCCCCCCCTCCCCCGCTGTCTTAGAAGGATCCCTCACCCGTGTCTCTTCTGTGATCTGTAGTTCTGTTCTTACTCCCCCTCCTCCCAGATGGGACAAGGAACAAGGATAAGGTTCCCCTGGGCCTCATCTTTCACTCCACCAGTCACTGCATGCATCACATTATTCTCCGACATTTCTGTCACCTCCAACATCATCCAACCATCAGTCACATCTTCCCATCACTACCCTTTTCTGCCTTCCGCAGAGACTGCTCCCTCCACAACTTGATTCACACATCCCCTCCCAACCAAGCCAATCCCAACCCCAGATATTTTTGATGGACACAAAATGCTGGAGTAACTCAATGGGTCAGACAGCATTTCTTGAGAAAATGGATAGGTGATGTTTCAGGTTGGGTCGCTTCTTCAGACACTTTCCCAGATTTTCTTAGATACTTTCCCCTGCAATTGCTGATGTTAAACCTGTCCTTATACTTCCTCCCTCACCTCCATCCAGGAACCCCAATAGTCCTTCGAAGTGAGACAAGAAGTTCACGTACACCTCCTCTAACCTCATCTGGCTTTCTTTCATCTGGATTTCATGTTTCTGTATTTCCACCTCAAACAACTCTGACTAAGAAATATTCTTCTCCAAGACTCCTCATAAAATACATTTCATCGTCATTTGGAAAGTTTGATATTATCAAACCAAATCAATATGGTTTAATGAACGGTACATCTTTGAGGATTTGATAAAGAGCTGATTGTGAGGAGTTTGTAAATGTAATGTATTTATATTTCCCAATGCCATTTAACAAGGTACACTATTCAAGGCTGGTGCATTATTTAAAAGGTTATGGTTCTGAAGAACGTGTACTAGCATAAATTGAAAATTGTCCATCACATAGAAAGCAGAGATGAATCAGGTTAGAAGAAAGTATAAATTATTTACTATTTATGTTAACACCTGGATGGAAGGGTGAAATGTATTTTTCCCAAATTTGCCAGTTCCCAAAAATAGTTGGAAGGACAGTTGTGATTAAGGTACTGTGACTCTGACATGGGTAATTGAGTGATTAAGCAAAAACTTGGCAGATGGAATTCAATGTGGAAAAGCTTGTGTTCATGCACCTCGGTAGGAGAAATCTAAAGGTGGATTAATATATAATGGAGAGAGTGAGGATATTCAAAAGATCTCAGTGATCTTGTTCATAAATCACAATCAAAATGCAGGGGGGTGCAGCATGTAGCATGACATATTACTTAGTTGCAAAAGGGTTGACGTTTTTGAAATGGGGACATTTTGTTACAATTGTGCAGGGCGGCGAAGTGACCATACTTTGAGCAATTGTGCACAGTGTTGGTAGAAGGCATTGTTATTGGGATGCATCACAGATTGGTTTGGGAACAGCTCTATCCAAAACTGCACAAAATTGCAGAGAATTGAGGACGCAGCCCAGGCAATCACTCAAACCAACCTCCCTTCCATTGACTCCATTTATACCTCACGCTGCCTTGGCAAGTGCAGCAGCATAATCAAGGACAAGTTCCACCCTGACCACTCCGTCTTCTCCACTCCCATCGGGCAAAAGGTAAAGTTTGAAAACGCACACATCCAGATTCAGGAACAGTTTCTTCCCAGCTTTTATCAGGCAACTGAACCATTCAACCAGAGAGCAGTCCTGAACTAGTATCTACCTTGATTGTAATCATGTATTATCTTTCCACTGACTGGTTAGCACCCAACACATTTTTTCACTGTATCATTTGTTGGGTGCTAACACGTAACAACAAACTAAACTAAACTGATGTAAACAATGATATTGTAACATTGGAGGCAGTCTAACATCAGTTCGCCCAGATATTTCCTGGGGTAAGGAGGTTAACCTATCAAGAGAGAGTAAGTAGGTTGTGTCTGCACCAGTATTATTTGAGGTTTAAAAGAATGAGGGCCATCCTAATTGAGACAAATGCGTTTCTCAGACGGCAAATTGGGTAGATGTTGGGAAGTTTTCACTGGTAGGAGAATTTTGAACAAGTGGATAGATTTACAAGATAAGGGGCCTATCATTTAAAATGGGGGGAGGGGTGTAAACATTTATTTTTTCAGAGGGTGGTGAATCTCTGGAATTCTCCAATCCAGAAAATTGTGGAGTATCGTTAGAAGTATTTCAGATGGAGGTAGATTATTTTTTGAAAGATCAGGGAATCAAGAGATATGGGGAATCGGCACAGAAGATGATCATATTAAACATAAAAGCTGGCTTGAGGAATCATTTTGCTCCTGCTACTATTTTTGTCTATTCTTGTAGAAAATAATACCAACCAATGCTGTTTGTGGAAATAATTTCCAATCAGTATTCTTACTTGCTGAGAGTATGGAAGATATTATTTATGACAGTGCTGGGATTAATCACACTGATGTGTGACCACAGTATTACATCAGGTAAAGTGCTCTTTGCACATCATAGCCAGGCCATAAGAAATAGGATCAGCAACAGGCTATTTGGTCCCTCAATCCTGCTTCAGCATTCTTAAGATCATGATTGTTTTCTTTACTTCAATGCCATTTTCCTAACTCCATATTCCTTAATTCCCAATTCATCACGGGCTGTGACTGTGCAGCCATTACAGCTATTATTCACATGCTTACAAAAACAATCACTGCCGGGTTTTTTTAACAATCAAAATCACCATTCACATCATTCGTGTGGTGTAGATTAACCCTTATTAACTCATGCCAGCTATTTATAACCTTCACCATACATATATGCATGCCACCCTTTACATGGTATTATGGTACTACACAAACACACACACACTGTCTCTCTCTCTGTCTCTCTCTCTGTGTCTCTGTCTCTCTCTCTGTGTCTCTGTCTCTCTCTCTGTGTCTCTGTCTCTCTCTCTGTGTCTCTGTCTCTCTCTCTCTCTGTCTCTCTCTCTGTCTCTCTCTCTGTCTCTCTCTCTGTCTCTCTCTCTGTCTCTCTCTCTGTCTCTCTCTCTGTCTCTCTCTCTGTCTCTCTCTCTGTCTCTCTCTCTGTCTCTCTCTCTGTCTCTCTCTCTGTCTCTCTCTCTGTCTCTCTCTCTGTCTCTCTCTCTGTCTCTCTCTCTGTCTCTCTCTCTGTCTCTGTCTCTGTCTCTCTCTCTGTCTCTCTCTCTGTCTGTCTCTCTCTGTCTAAGAAGGAACTGCAGATGCTGGAGAATCGAGGGTTACACAAAAAGCTGGAGAAACTCAGCGGGTGCAGTAGCACCTTAGTTCCGGGTTCACACATACCTTCCCACCCAAACCACCCCTCCCCATGTACATCCTCCGCAGGAGATGCAATTCCTGTCCCTATACCTCCTCTGTTGACTCCATCCAGGGACCTCGACAGTCCTTTCAAGTGAGGCAGAGGTTCATTTGAACTTCCTCCAACCTCATCTATTGTGTCCATCGTTCTCAGTGTGGACTTCTATATATTTCGGCGAGATTGTTTTGCTGAACACCTCCGCTCAGTCTGCCTTGGCATACGCGATCTCCCAATTGCCAAACATTTTAACTACCCTTCCCATTCCCATACTGACCTATCTGTCCTGGGCCTCCTCCACTGTGAGAGTGAAGCCACAGGCTAACTGGAGTAACAGCACCTGATAGTTTGCTTGGGTATCTGACAACCCAGCATTATTGTATGTATATTAATTTATCTAATTTCAAGTAACCCTTACATTCCTTCTCTACCTGTCTCTCCCCACCCTCATCATCCTGCTAGTTTCACTGTTTGCATTCCTTCGTTATCACCTCCTCCACAGCCAACAGTGGACTTGTGTGAGCTCCTTGGCCATTGGCGCTGGCACTGATATGTTCTGTACCTTTTCATATCCCTAGTTTCCTTCTTCCATGAATCTCAGTCTGGAGAAGGGTCTCAGCCCGAAACCTCACCTATTCCTTTTCTCCAGAGATGCTACCTGACCCGCTGAGTTACTCAGAATGTCGTGTCTATCTGCAGTTCCTTCCTACACATAATGTCTTGTAAATTGCCTTTTACCAAACGTATTAACCCTGTGATTGAGTGCAGACCACAACATTTCTGTTAATCTCTTGTGGAATTCCTTTAATTTTCAATTATTTGTTTTTTTTTTGTTCTGAAGAAAAAGTGAGCTTTTTATGTCAGGTTAATTTTGTGACTGAGAATGATAATGGATGAAAAATTAATTTGTTGAAATTAATCAATCAAAGCGTAAGAAAGACAAAGAGCCAGTGCTGAATAGGTTTTTATGCTCACTTGGAACAAAAATTAAAAACGTTCTTACAAAGCAATCCTAAGACGACTTCAGTGATGATGCACCTGAAGTTTTGGTCTATTAAATTCACAACCATTCAATGAGAAAAGCTTAAAGCACCTATGAAGTACTTTTTATTTTTCTGTTCAATAGTTACCAGTGGTGGGCAGCAGAAAGGTACTTAGATGAGCAATTGAAATTCTCTCAAAAGAGTTAAAAAATGAAATACCAAATATAAAAAATGAAATATCAAAATATGAAATAGCGACAAATTTGGACAGCAGTAACAGGATCGGTCCGAGTCAGCATGGATTTACAAAGGGGAAATCATGCTTAACTAATCTTCTGGTATTTTTTTAGGATGTAACTAGGAAAATGGACAAGGGAGAGCCAGTGGATGTAGTGCACCGGGACTTTCAGAAAGCATTTGATAAGGTCCCACATAGGAGATTAGTGGGCAAAATTGGAGCACATGGTATTGGAGGTAGGGTACTGACATGGATAGAAAATTGGTTGGCAGACAGGAAATAAAGAGTAGGGATTAACTAGTCCCTTTCAGAATGGCAGGAAGTATCTAGTGGGGTACAGCAAGGCTCGGTGCTGGGACCACAGCAATTTACAATACACATTAATGATTTAGATGAATGGATTAAAAGTAACATTAGCAAATTTGCAGATGACACAAAGCTGGGTGGCAGTGTGAACTGTGATGAGGATGTTATGAGGATGCAGGGTGACTTGGACAGGTTGGGTGAGTGGGCAGATGCAGTTTAATGTGGATAAATGTGAGTATAGCCACTTTGGTCGCAAAAACAGGAAGGCAGATTATTATCTAAATGGTGTCAAGTTGGGAAAAGAGGAAATACAACAAGGTCTGGGGGTCCTTGTTCATCAGTCACTGAAAGTAAGCATGCAGGTACAGTAGGCAGTGAAGAAAGTGAATGGCATGTTGGCCTTCATGACAAGAGGAGTTGAGTATAGGAGCAAAGAAGTCCTTCTGCAGTTGTATAGGGCCCTAGTGAGACCACACCTGAAGTATTGTGTGCAGTTTTGGTCTCCAAATTTGAGGAAGGACATTCTTGCTATTGAGGGAATGCAGTGTAGGTTCATGAGGTTAATTCCCAGGATGGCAGGACTGTCATATGTTGATAGAATGGAGCTGCTGGACTTGTATGCTCTGGAATTTAGAAGGATGAGCGGAGATCTTATTGAAACATATAAGTTTACTAAGGGTTTGGACATGCTAGATGCAGGAAACGTGTTCCCGATGTTGGGGGAGTCCAGAACCAGGGGCCAGGTGTTAAAGAATAAGAGGTAAGCCATTTAGAATGGAGATGAGGAAAACCTTTTTCACACAGAGGGTTGTGAATCTGTGGAATTCTCTGCCTCCAAAGGCAGTGGAGGCCAATTCTCTGGATGCTTTCAAGAGAGAGTTAGATAGAGCTCTTAAAGATAGCGGAGTCATGGGGATATGCCAAGAAAGGAGAAATGGGGTACTGATTGTGGATGAGCAGACATGATCACAATGAATGGCGGTGCTGGCTCGAAGGGCCGAATGGCCTACTTGTGCACCTATTGTCCATTGTCTCTTTCTGACAGAGTGCAATAAGGCAGAAATGCATTCTTTCAGTGCCAAACACATCATACAGGGTGACCAGAAAAGTGACCTGCTGCCCACCTCGACCACAGGAATGTATCTCATTTAAAAATGTGCTTGTTTTACAGAGAAACATAAGAAATATTAGCAGGATCCAGATCATTGTGGTGAGAGGGATCAAATGTTAAAGGTGGCAATGCTCTTTACTGAGACTGTGTAAGAAGCCAAATACAGAGTGGGTGCTGTCGAGAATTAATGTGGCTGGTACCTGGAACTTTGTGATTCGTGATTAGTGGGATAAACATTAGGCATTGAGATAATGTCCAACCAAAACTCAAATGGCCAACAGTCCTGAAAATAAAACTTCTGCCTTACAAAACTGAGATTTAATTAAACATGCAGAAGGCAGAGAACATGTTTCAACATTTTGGTTACCCATTTTACACCCTTCTAACTTTCCCTTTTAATCAAATATTGCAGTCTGTGGAGTTTGCATGTTCTTCATGTGATTGGATTGATTGCTTCAGGGTGCTCCAGTTTCCTCCCACAACCCAAGGTCATACAGGGTTAACAATTAATTTGCTTCTCTAAATTGTCCCTGGTGTGTAAGGAATGTATAAGAAAATGTCATAACATAGAACCAATGTGCATTTGTGACCGATGGTCTGCGTGGGCGAGAGGGCCTGTTTCCATGCTGTTTCTTTACAGAAAAAGTAAAATTGAACTCAGAATGTGGTAGAAGGAAGAAATAATCCAACAACATCTATTTCAATTAAAATGCTCAATTACTTTCTCTGCATCAAATATTGCACCAGAACAATAAAATAAACAATTGCAATGTGTGACTTTAAAAATCAGTTTTCATAAAAAGTCAGTCATTATATAAATAATCTGCATGCTCAAAGCAGATTGAACAGGTTAGGCAGTTCTGACATGAGTTGAATGAATGATCTGTGCTGTAGGTAGCATCTCCCATGGCTGTTCTTTGAATGTGGCCTAAATCAACTAGATATAGAAAAAACAAGACTCGCAGAGAATAACAACTTAGAACACTTCTAAGTGGTCTACTAAAATCTAGCCAGATATCGTGAACAAGTAATATAAATATACACAGTACAAATAGCATTATATAAAAAGGTATAATATAAAATGTTGTACATTAATATGACTTGCGTTCGCCAATCTATAACCCTTAATTCTAACTCTTGATATTACTTTTTCTCTTTTTTTTCATTTTGCATATACCTTCCAAGCTACCCTTTATTCTCAACATCACTTTCTTTTAACACTGGATGATATTTTTTACTAGAATTTAGATAACCCCAGGGACACCTGCCAATTGTGGCACGGCTTGCCCACTATAATGGGTTACAAAGAGAAGTTTTGCAAAATCGTTGGTAATAATATGTCCATCCTTGATGAGCTCAATGTATTTGAACAGAGGATCTGTGGAATCATGCCATTTGGCCCAACAGCCTCAGAGTGTCTAAACCTATTGTTAACATCAAAGATATCAAATTGGCTTCCCTGGGAGTGTATTTGCAGAAATCAACTGGCTGACATGTAGTCCCACACTAGTCAGTACGACTTGTGCCAACAAACGTGCAGGAGCATTCACAATAATCTCTCTAACATCTCCTTAATCCATTTTGAGGTTCCCACCTTCTTTACGTAGATCACTATCATCCCAGTGTCAGTGTGCCTTAGTGACTACAGATGAGTAACTTTAACATTCACCACATTAAGTGCTTCAAGCAGCTGGTCATAGCACACATTAACTCCAGTCTCCCACTGCAGCCCTGATCCACTGTAATTTGCCTACCATTGCAAAAGGTTCATGGTAGACACCATTTCCTCCTCTCCTCACCAAAACATCTGGATAACAAGGACCTACATCAGATTCCTATTTATTGACTGTAGCTCTGCCTTCTACACCATAACCCCATACAAACTTCTGGACTTTGAAGTCAACATCCTCATCTGCCATTGGATGGTCGATTTTCTCACCCTTAATCCACAATCAGTAAGCAGGGCCGGCCTTAGCAGGGTGCGGGGCCCAATTGGGAACAATTTTGGTGAACCCCAGGTTCCCAGCCAAGGTCTGTCAGCCCTGTTATTTAGTATATATTATGAAATTGTACACTAAGGTGCTATGGATTATACACTGTCTGAATCTCTCCTGCTCCCGTTTGACTGTCAGTACCTCCGCTGGCTTCCAACCTTTACCATAGCAGCGAATTAACATTAAACTGCATTATGTGATTGGACACAATGCCCTTGGAGACAGTGGCTGATTGGACGGGAGGAGACCTATTTGTTGATTGGACAGGAATTTTAAGGCAAGGTGGTTGGTGATTGGACGCAACCCCCTTAGAGTCAGCGATTGATTGGCCTCCAAATAAAATTGTCAAATAGCAAAACAAAAATCGCTGGTCGGTGCGAACTCAGTGGACTATCTGGTTGTATCTCCAAACTAAACAGTATAACATGCAGGTGCATTAATTTAAAATAAAATTCAGTGATTATTTCACACGATTTCTCACTGTGCAAAGCTCAGTATCTGACTAATTTCTGTTTAACACGTTTGGTCTGCCGTGAGCATTTTTCTCTCCCAAAACAGTTCATATATAGCAATACGATCAACGAATCAGACAGCAGTTGCACGCAGTCATGCGATTAGCAAGCGATTGATAAGATTTGATGGGGCACCCTGAGCTTTTTTGCACTAGTATTAGGGTTAAGTTATTGAATTTAGTCGTTTCTCATACGTTCTCATACAATCTATGAGTATTGTATTTACACACTTTAAGCTGCTACAAATAAGAATTTCATTGTTCTGTTGTGAGTACACATGACAATCATACATTCTTGACACGACTCTTCACTCATGCATTTGTGCAATAGAAAACGGGTAACCATTGCACTCTGCGCCAAGTTAAAAAGAGTTAGCAGTTAGTCAGGAAGTGACTATTCGCCTCCAAAGAGCAACCCTTTGTTAGGTGGCTTCACTAAATGATGTGACTTAATATTCCTCCAGCAGTTTTTTTGTTCAAGATCTGCAGTCGCTTGCGATTTAATACTATGTTCCGCTGCGATCTAACTAATGGATGGCCCATGCTGAAGCACACGCAGCATTGAAATGCTAATAGGACAATTAGCAAGAATATTGAACAATACAGTAACACGTAGCTCAGAGAAAGGGTTTAATTTTACAAATGCCAATTTTTACGAAGCAAGTCACTTTTGGCAACGATACCAGTTTTTAAAGAAGGCAGACTTTGCACTGACCACTTGAAAATAAGTCAGTGGTTAACTGGCAATTTAAACATTATGGTATGCCTGCCACCAAAGCAGCAGGCACCGTGGGAGGAAGGGGGGGAAGAGAAGGAGATGAATGTGGACAGACAGGGGGCGAGACAAAAAGATAAAGAGCTGATTTCAGTGCTACAGCAGTACAAAACTTGAAATGGCTGGTCACAAGGCTAAGAAGCTGAAGTGCTTCAGGCTGCTGTTGGACTGAAACCAGCTCTTTATCTTTTTGTTTCACAGAATCACTTCAAGCCCATCTCTGCATTATAAGTGCATCATGAACAATTATGGAAATGGGTTTTTGGAACTCGGGGTACGCTAAGGTCCGTGAGGCTGAGGTTGGGAAAGAAGGGGGGGAGGGGTAGACATTATAAGTCCCCCGTGAGAAATTTTATTTCTCTGAAATTGAAGATAGACATAAAGCTGGAGTAACTCAGCAGGACAAGCAGCGCAGCGAATCTGGAGAGAAGACCCTTCTTCAGACTGAATTGAACTCTCGTTGGTGAGAGTATTTGTGATTGGCTGAAGAAGGGTCTCGACCAGAAATGCAACCCTCTCCCCAGAGCCCCTGCCCATCACGCTCAGCTACCTTCAACTTCAGAGCCATACAAAAAACATAGAGTGGTGGAGGAACTCAGCGGGCAAGGCGGCTGTCTCACCCGCTGGGTTTTTCCAGCATTTTTGTCTTCTGCAAAATGTCAAGGATTCTGGGAATGCTGAGGTGACAGGGTGAGAGAGAGGGAGTGGGAGAATTAGAGAGAGATGAGATGGGGAGTGAGAGAGAGTGCGAAAGAGAGCGAGCGTGAGAGAGCATGCGTGAGAGAGGGAGGTAGAAGTCGAAACACAGAGAGACACAACGTGGGTCGGTAGGTGAACAACTAACCTGCACACCAAGAAAAAAACCCTTTTCGCCCTCAATCATGATGGTGAGTTTTAAGAAATTCTCAATGTGTCATCAATGCATCGATCGACATTCTTCAGTATATGTAATTGTGTTTTGAACAAGTATTAATGCTGCTGCGTGAATATTATTCAAAGGAATGCGGCGTCATTAATACTTGTTCAAAACACAATTACATTTACTGAGGAATGTCGATCTATGCATTGATGACACATTGTATAACTACTTGTTAACTACTTACTGTTAAGAAGTGCTAACAGTACTAGTTAACAAATCGTTTGTGTTTGATGGCTGTGAAGCGGTTGTTATCCATGTTCGTTTAAAAAAATAATCCGGATGGCGAATTAAAAAACCATCTTCATTTAACAAGGATAATTTGTATTTCCGTACGAAATACGGAACATTAGTGCGGGGCCCCCCTTAGGCGCGGGGCCCAATTGGGCGCAATCGGTCCAATCGGCTTAAGGCCGGCCCTGTCAGTAAGAATAGGTGAAAAAACATTCTCCATCATACTTCTCTCAATGCCAGAGCCCCACAAGGATGTGTTCACGGCCCCTTACTATACTCTCTATACACACGGCTCTGTGGCCAAATTCTACGTTAACTCAATTTACAATGATCTTGTATTTTACTTAATTCACATGTTTAATCAATAATATTTTATTATTAACATTTAATGTTTTTTGTGTCATTCCTAACGGTCACTGTATGTCATGTTGTCACCTGCGGGCGGAGCACCAAGGTAAATTCCTTGTATGTGAATATACTTAGCCAATAAACATTCATTCATTCATTCAAGTTTGCTAATGACCACACCATGGTGCGCTGGATCTCGAACAATGACAAGGTGAATGATCAAGGCGGGAAGGAGAGAGAGAGAGAGAGAATAGTAGCATAGTGTTAGGACAACAATCTTTCCCTCAATACAAGCAGGATAAACAAGCTAGTTTCTGAGTTCAGGAAATGTGGTGTTGTACATGCCCCAATCGGCATCAATAATGCTGAAGTGGAGATAGTTGAGAGCTTCATGTTTCCAGGTGTAAATATTACCAACAATTTGTTCTAAATCACCAACAATGATGTTAGTTTTTGTTTGTTATTGCTTTATTATTCTCATATGCATTGAGGTAGTTAAAATCTTCTGCTAACCTGCCACTGCCCTTGCCTCATCAATCCTCCTGTTGTCCTCTTCAAAAAACGTTGATGAGAATTGTGAGACATTATTTACCATGCACAAAGCCATGCTGGTGCAAGAACAAATCTACTTTCATTTCAAAATAATAATTTGGAACTCTGGTAAATCCTGCCAATGTATAGATTTTTCAAATTCCTTCTGTGTATTCAAAAGTTTTTTGTGTTCTTTTAAATCTTTTCACCAATTTTAATGAATGGTTTGACGCTTTAAATCTGAATTGTTTCTGAATGTTTATCAGAGCTTATTCTAGCTGACTGTGGCTCATATCTCTTAAAAGCCTTTCTAGGCATTGCTAAGTTATGGCACAGCAGGCTCTGTCAATACATAATAGTTAGATAAAGTTTCCCTCAGTTCCCACTGGGAATTCATGAGAGAACAGTGTGAGCGTTCCTTGTAGGTTAGTGATACTGCAATATTTAAGCCATGGGCTATTTGAATTTGCAAGAATGTTTGCTTTAAATAATCTATTTTGTGATGAGACCAAGCTTAGCTTTATCCAGCAGTTTTCCTGTAACTTTGATAGTTTGAGACATACTGGTTCCATTCAGACAAAGACAGTATTGATATGTTCATGAACTTTGCTGGGAATTAATGAGCCACCATAACCAGGTAATAAGTAGTCTTATATTGTTTCTGACTTCCCATCATTATTGAAACTTAAGGCTGTAGGATAAATAATTGACTTGGTTGTACATTGAGAGGTAGTCTGGTAAAAAGCTATTCTTGGAAAGACAATTGGTACTTTTACAGATCAACATAACAGTTTCAGGTACTGATACAGCTTAAGAAAGCAAGGAAAGAAAGAATGGATTGCATTTGCTAAGTACCTCTCATGACATCAGATATTCCCAAAGTGCTTTATTTTTGTAGTGTAGTCACTGAAGTGAAGCTGACATCAGATCCAAATCTAAAACAGTTTAAGAAGGAACTGCAGATGCTGTCAAAATCGAAGGTAGATAAAAATGCTGGAGAAATTCAGCGGGTGAGGCAGCATCTATGGAGTGAAGGAATAGGTGACATTTCGGGTCGAGACCCTTCTTCAAACTGATGGGGGTGGTGGGGGCGGGAAGAAGAAATTAAGAGGCAGAGACAGTGGGCTGTGGAGAGCTGGGAAGCGGAGGGGAAAGAGGGAGAAAGAAAGGACTACCTGAAATTGGAGAAGTCAATGTTCATACTACTGGGGTGTAAACGACCCAGGTGAAATATGAGGTGCTGCTCCTCCAAATAATGGTGAGACTAACTCTGGCCATGGAGGAGGCCCAGGACAGTAAGGTTGGATTTGGAATGGGAGGGGGAGTTGAAGTGCTGAGCCACCGGGAGATCAGGTTGGCTATTGCGAACTGAGCAAAGGTGTTGGGCGAAGCAATCGCCAAGCCTACGCTTGGTCTCACCAATGATGAGCCCAAGCGTAGTCTCAGCTGCAGATGCAATAGATGAGGTTGGAGGAGGTGCAGGTGAATCTCTGCCGCACCTGGAAAGACTGCTTAGGTGCTTGGATGTAGTCAAGTGGGGAGGTAAAGCGGCAAGTGTAGCATTTCCTGCGGTTGCAAGGGAAAGTACCAGGGGAGGTGGTGGTTTGGGTGGGAAGGGACGAATTGACCAGGGAGTTACGGAGGGAGTGGTCTCTGCGGAAAGCCACAAGGAGAGGAGATGGGAAGATGTGGCCAATGGTGACTAAAATGTCAGAGGATTATCTGTTGTATGTGACGGCTACTAGGGTGGAAGGTGAGGACAAGGGGGACTCTGCCCTTGTTACAGGTGGAGAGTGAGAGCAGAGTTACAGGGTATAGAAGAGACCCTGGTGAGAGCCTCATCAATAGTCGAATAGGGGTACCCCCATTCCCTAAAGAATGAGGACATCTCCGATGCCCTGGTTTGGAAGACATCCCCGATACCCTGGTCTTTTTCAAACAGCTGACTGATAATTGTTGTTGCATCTTTTGTTATATTGAACTGCTCATGAATTCCAACAACAGAGATTTATTTTTAAACAGTTTCTCTGGATTGTGAATGATAGGCTTCTAGTCTGGGTTTGTGGGGTGTGATGGTTGGTGAGATCAATATAGGAATCACAGGCACTTCTACAGTGGGGCTGAAGGCACCCAAGGGCAGGTGGGTATATTCCTTACCACTGCTTATGCAGGTTTCTGTGTTCTCCTAATGTTGGTTTTCAAAACCATTCCAAATTGGAATCATGGTCCAAAACATCTCAGAGGGCACTACGTGTTGTATTTCTTCAGAGAGACCCGAAGCATCATTCAATCTTCTTAAGGGTCACGACCCGAAGCATCACCCATTCCTTCTCTCCAGAAAAGCTGCCTGTCCCACTGAGTTACTCCAGCTTTTTGTGTCTATCTTTGATTTAAACCAGCATCTGCAGTTCATTCCTACACATTCAATCTGCTCCTATGTCTGCTTTTCAATGACAGAGCGCAGACAACTGTCATGCAAATAATGTGGCTTGCCCAGTGGAGCTGATTGAGTGTGATGAGGGCCTCAATGTTGGAAATGTTGGTCTGGGAGTGCACATTGACATTGTTTCATTTATCCTTTCAATTAATTTGGAAAATTTGCAAAGACGACATTGGTACTGGTTTTCCAGTGTCTTGTATCAGTTAGAGGTAGCTCAGGTTTCAGAAGCATATCGGGCGGCCAGTGGCACAATGGTGAAGTTTCTGCCTTACAGCGGCAGAGACTCAGGTTTAATCCTGACTGTAGATGGTTTTGCATGCAACCAATAACATAGTTACCTCAGTACCATTAACCCCGCCTAGTTAACATCAATCATAACGCCTTCCCCTTCCTGGATACGGTTCACTAGAAGAATGTAGCCAGTATTTGAGGATGTATGTAATACCTTGTGCTATCATTAAAATGTGTTGAACACTTTTAGAGTTTGTAAATTGCCTATTTACATGGTGTCGGAGCTGGAAGATACTTGCGCCTACCTGCCCATCGGGTTTTATTTCTTTTATTTGATTTGTGCCTTTTGTGCTTTATCTCTCTGACCATGGCATCCTCGTGCAGAAAGCCCGCGCAGCTTGTCTTTGATGCTGATATTTCTGAGCGCTGGGCTACGTTTGAAATTGATTTCACCCACTTTGTCAACGTCGCTCACCGCAATGATCCTGACTCCCTCAAAGCCTCCCTCCTACTCAACCTTGTCGGACCTGATGCCATGAAGAGAGCCAGAACTTTCGTCTATGCTCCAGCGGTCCTGGACGACAACAACGTGGTGGTTACCCCTGCAGAATCTGCCAGTGACCCTGCTTGCCTGCTACGTAAGTTCAGGGAGATTTGTGACCTGCCCTCGAACCGCATTCTAGAGAGGGCACGGTTCTTTACAAGGAGACAGCTGCCGGAGGAACATGCTGAATGTTTTATTGCCGATTTGCGTTATCTCGCCCAGCGGTGCCGTTTCGGTGACATGACAGACCAGCTCACTAGAGACATTTTAGTAACTGGCATGCGTGACCAGAAGCTGCGATGTGAGCTTCTTAGGGATCCGGATCTAACGTTAGAAAAAGCCATGCATGCCTGCAGATTGTCTGAGGTCGTTGTATTGCCAGATGATCACCGGGACTTGGGAGATAAGTCTGTTCACCAGGCTGGATTTAGTAGAGCCCCGCCTCAGAGGGGAAACAATGCTTTTCTGCCGCGTGCCAACCCTGGTCCTGCTGATGTGCCCCCAAAAAGGTGCCCTAACTGTAACTACATGCACCACAGACGGTCGACGTGCCCTGCCTATGGCAAGGCTTGTAATTTTTGTAACAAACTGAATCATTTCGCTTCTGCCTGCCGCTCATTCCGTTCTCGTGGGAGACAGGTACAGATTTCCAGACCCAGTCTAAACATGCTTAAACAATCTGATAGCTGTTCCAACCCACAGCCCGATGTTGCTGAATCCTATGATGCAGATCCAATTAATTCTCCCGAGGATTCGAATGTGTTTACCCTCCTCCAGGCACCTGGCCAACGTCTTGATCCCTCCGTGTCTGTGACTGTCAACAATGTAACCTTCCTTGCGAAGTTAGATACTGGGGCAAAGGTCAATGTTTTGTCAATAAATCTTTTCAACAAGATAAGGACTAATGAGGCCTTGGTCGCTGACAATGCTACACTGCATGCCTATGGTGGAGAAATTCTCAGGCCTGTGGGGAGGGCCACTTTAACTTGCAGGCTACAGAAGGCCACGAGAAACTTGATTTTTTATGTTTTGAACTCTGACTGTGTTACCCTGCTGGGAAACCGTGCGTGCCAAGATCTTGGCCTGGTGTCCTTCGACCACACGGTCCACAAAGTGCAACTGTCATTTAACCCGATTGCAGAATACCAGGACCTGTTCAACGATGACCTGGGAAAGTTACCACTGACATACCATATTTCCATTGACCCAAATGTACAACCCGTGGTCCGCGCACCTCACAGGGTGTCCCCCGCCATGAAAGACGGGGTCGAGGCGATGCTTAACAACATGGTTGACAAGGGGGTGCTAGAAGCGGTCAGCGAGCCCACCGATTGGGTCTCCACCATGGTTGCCACGATAAAGAAAGACAAGAATGAAATACGTGTGTGTATCAACCCCAAGGACTTAAACCTTGCCATCAGGCGACCACACTACCCCATGCGGTCTGTTGAGGACGTGGCGGCTCAGGTCGGGCAAGCCACCGTCTTTTCGGTCCTAGACGCTAAGAACTCGTTCTGGCAGATCCCGTTGGACAAAGCATCTTCCGACCTGACAACCTTCGCCACACCATTCGGCAGATTCAAATTCCTGCGAATGCCATTCGGCATCAATTCCGCTAGTGAGGTGTTCCAGCGAACGATGGAGCAGATATTCTCGGGCTTGCCATGTGCCATCATCGTGGATGACATCTTAGTCTATGGGAAGGACATTGCCGAACATGACCAGAACCTCCGCCGCGTCCTGGATCGGGCGCGAAAGGCCAACCTGAAGCTGAACCCAAAGAAGTGCCGGTTTCGTGTCTCAGAAGTCACGTATGTTGGACACGTTTTCACCTCTAACGGACTAAAACCCGACCCTTTGAAGGCAGCGGCCATCTCTGAGATGGCAGCCCCCACCGACGTGCCAGGTCTACAACGTTTCTTGGGCATGGTGAACTACCTTGGGAAGTTTGTACCACATCTCAGTGAGCTGAGTGCTCCCCTGCGGCAGCTGACAAAAAAGGATATCGCCTGGGTCTGGCTCCCACAGCACCAGCAGGCGTTTGACTGTCTCAAGTCGAAACTGATTAACACTCCGACGTTGCGATTTTTTGATGCGAGTCGCCCCATCACCGTCACATGTGACGCTTCTAAGTTCGGCCTGGGCGCGGCATGCCTCCAATCTGTCGATGGATCGTTACATCCTGTCTCCTATGCCTCCCGCACCATGACGGACACCGAGCAGCGGTACGCTCAGATCGAGAAGGAGCTGCTTGCGGTGGTGTTTGCCTGCTCCAAGTTCAGAGACTTCCTGTTTGGCAGCAGATTTACAGTCGAAACCGACCACCAGCCACTGGTGACAATCCTGAACAAGCCGATTCATGCTGCCCCTGCCAGGCTGCAGCGTATGATGCTGCAGCTCCAGCGCTTTGATTTCGACATCGTCTACAAGAAAGGCACCGAGATGCACATCGCGGACACGTTATCGCGCGCCCCGCGGGCCTCCTGTGCTCGCCACCCCTACGAAACAGAGGACTTGCTCGTACTGGGCGTCAATTTTATTCCCACCAAGCAGCTGCAGCTTTTGGCCGAGCACACCGCTGCCGATCCAGTTTGGCAACGGCTTGCGTCTGTGATTAAATCAGGGTGGCCAACAAAGCGCTCCGCTGCACCGCCTGAAACACAGCCCTTCTTCCTGGTCCGTGACGAACTGGTGCTCCAGAATGGCGTTATCGTTAAGGGACATAAAGTGGTGGTCCCGTCCTCCCTGTTCGATTCTTACTACTGCGCAGCCCACAGCGGACACCCCGGGGTCGATGCAACACTCGCCCATGCTCAGTGCCAATTCTACTGGCCTGGAATGGCCAAATATATTCGAGACCGTGTTTCTGCCTGCTCCACGTGCAACAGTCTTGCTCCACATCAGCAGCGACAGCCCCTGCTGCAACAGCCCGCTCCTGCCTTGGCCTGGTCCTCGCTGGCTGCCGACATCTTCGAGTGGCGTGGTAACCACTACCTTGTCCTGGTCGACTCGTACTCAAACTGGTTCGAGGTGGATTTGCTGACATCCCTCACGTCGGAGATGGTGATCCGGAAGCTGCGGAAACACTTCTCCACGTTTGGGTCCCCTGTCAGGCTGCAGACTGACAATGGCAGGCAGTTTACCAGCCGTGAGTTCAAAAGTTTTGCTGACAAATGGAATTTTGTGCATTTCACCAGCAGCCCGGAGTACCCACAGAGCAACGGCCTTGCTGAACGGGCCGTCCGCAGCGCCAAGCTTCTGATGGAACAAGCGAGACTGTCTAACTCTGATTTGTATTTGGATCTCCTGAACCTCAGGAATGTTTCCAGAGATCCGGCCATGGGGTCCCCTGCTCAGCGTCTGATGTCCAGAACAACCAGATCTACCATCCCGATTGCCCAGCGCCAGCTGAAACCTCGGGCGCTGGAGCCTGCCTCTGTGCAGAGGCGCATTCAAGAGAAACATGACAGCCAGCGGCGTTCCCACGATCGGTCGTGCAGACCACTCGATCCTCTGTTGCCTGGACAGGTTGTTCGATTGCAAACCGCCAGTGGTCACTCCCGTCTGGCTACTGTGGTTGGGGTGGCCGACTCACCTCGTTCGTATCTGGTCGACTATGAGGGAACCATCTACCGTAGAAGCCGACAACACCTGCTTGCGGTTAATGAGCCGAAGCCGCAGGCCCCGGGCCCCTATGCCCCGCCGCTCTCATACCAGCAGCCGGCTCCTGTCCCAGCCAGCGTTCCCTGCATGCCTCGGTCCCCATATCGAGCGCCCGGTTCCCCTCTGCGCGGGTCACCTGTTGGCAGTCGCGGTTCTCCCTCCGCTGTTCCTCCAACCCCACCGCCCTTCCCTGGTTCCCCTGCTGTCTCGGGTCCCCCTGTTTTTTCTGCTCCTCCGGGGGAAGGGGGAGGCATCCGTACGCGCTCGGGCCGGATCAGCAAGCCACCTGTTCGTTATGGCGATTCTGTTTAATTCTGTTTAATTCTGTTGTAGTGACAACGGTCTGTTTCTTTTAAATTTTCTAAGGGGAAGGATGTAGATGGTTTTGCATGCAACCAATAACATAGTTACCTCAGTACCATTAACCCCGCCTAGTTAACATCAATCATAACGCCTTCCCCTTCCTGGATACGGTTCACTAGAAGAATGTAGCCAGTATTTGAGGATGTATGTAATACCTTGTGCTATCATTAAAATGTGTTGAACACTTTTAGAGTTTGTAAATTGCCTATTTACACTGACTATGACTGTTGTCTGTACATAGTTTGTACGTTCACCCTGTGACCGCATGGATTTTCTTTGGGTGCTCCGGTTTCCTCCCGCATCCCAAAGACGTATACGTTTGTAGGTTAATTGGTTTTGGTAAGTGGTAAAATTGTCCCTAGTGTGTGTAGGATACTATAATCAGATTTTATTCGCCAAGTATGTTTTGCAATATACGAGGAATTTCACTAGCCAGGTCAGTCAAAAGCAACAGACTCAAAAACACATTTTAACATGAACATCCACCACAGTGACTCCTACACATTCCTCACTATGATGGAAGGCGAAATAAAGTTCAAGTCCTTCCTTTGGTTCTTCCTCGGTCGGGGGCCTCGAGCCCTTCGTTGACAGGACGGTCTTGACTCCTGTAGCTGGCGGCGTTCGGGCCCTCCATCGAGGTGTTCAGCTCCTGCATCGGGGGGTTCCCCCGCGCCGGGCGATCAAACCTCACGTTGAGGCTGGTTGAGTCTTCCGCGGCGTTGGAGCTCCCAACTAGCCTCTCCCAAGATTCAAGATTCAAGAGAGTTTATTGTCATGTGTCCCTGATAGGACAATGAAATTCTTGCTTTGCTTCAGCACAACAGAACATAGTAGGCATTGACTACAAAACAGATCAGTGTGTCCATACACCATTATATAAATATATACATAGATGAATAAATAAACTGATAAAGTGCAAATAAACAGATAATGGACTATTAATGGTCAGAGTTTTGTCCGAGCCAAGTTTTTATAGCCTGATGGCTGTAAGGAAGTAGCTATTCCTGAACCTAGTAGTTGCAGTCTTCAGGCTCCTGTACCTTCTACCTGAAGGTAGCAGGGAGATGAGTGTGTGGCCAGGGTGGTGTGGGTCCTCAATGATACTGCCCGCTTTTTTGAGGCAGCGACTGCTATAGATCCCCTCAATGGAAGGGAGGTCAGAGCTAGTGATGGACTGGGCAGTGTTTACTACTTTTTGTAGTCTTTTCTGCTCCAGCGCGCTCAAGTTGCCGAACCAAGCCACGATGCAACCAGTCAGTATTCTCTCTACTGTGCACCTGTAGAAGTTAGAGAGAGTCCTCCTTGACAAACCGACCCTGATTGACAAACTGACAATCCCGAGACTGCGAGACCTTGATGGTAAGTCCGCAAGCCGCTGTGGGAGCAATCCCAGGCAAGGGATCAGCTCCGATTTTAAGTCCGCGCCCCGCGATGGGGCTCACGACAGTCCGAGAAGGCTTCCAACTCCATCTATGTTAGGTCACAGAGCCTGGAGAATGTGATCCGAAAAATGATCACATCTCTGGGAAGGTAAGAACTTGAAAAAAGAAATTCCCCTGATCCCCCAACCCCCTCCCCCCACATAAAACCAACCCAAGTACATTAAAACAAACTCTTAACAGACATTAAAAATAACAAAATGATGAAAAACGAACAGACTGCCGGCAGGGCTGGCCATCTCCCCGGCATCCCTGGTGGTCGGGGTATACGGGGTAATTGCTGGGGTAAGCACAGACTCAATGTGCCGAAAGGCCTGTTTCCGCACTGTATCTCTAAGGTATAAGATCGAAAGAGATTAGGGAACACTGCTGCTCAGTAGACCAGTTTGTGTCATATCTAAGGTCAGGATTTGCCAACATTATTTTCCTCAATCAACAAAAATGTGTGTGAAAACCCATTGAAGCAGGTAACAAATTTCATTATCAATATTTTCCTTCGCCGAGATATGACTCCTGAAATATGCAAAGTGGTTCACATTTTTTTCAGGATCTTGCTTTGTACCTTTATTATACAAGGATAGTATCACATAACAGGAACAGTTTAGTAGAGTTTCCTATTGTGGATGAGTGCAAGGGTCATCCTCTCAAACGCATCATTGTTCAAGTCGGAATGACTTGAACCTTAACCTACAAACAGATTGCTGCTCGTCTACTGAGATTCAAACAACCTTGGTTCTGGAGGGTAGTCACCATCAATTGAACGGTTTCCAATTAGTTTTGAACATTAGTTCTATTCTCATGGGAAGTTTGTCAGAGATGAGGTGCAATATGGAGGCATGAAAGAGTGAGGAATGTTGGGACAATAACACAGTCTTCACTGAGATAAGTTCTGTTTTAGACCCTTTGGTTCTGATCTTGGCTTTCATATTGACATGACCAAACATATGATGAGAGCACATTTTTGAGAAACATGTTCAACAGACCCTGCAGGCTGATGGAATGAGGTACTTTACTGAGATTAGATGAATATCATGTATAGTTATTGGCACTGGGAGGCAATTGAGGGATAGCTCTCTTTAATTAACATAAAATAACTTGCCTCCTCTCTTGAAGATTATCACCTTTTCAGCATCTCTGAATCGCCTGGTACATCATTTTCTTCCCAGGTGTAAAGAGATTATGGATTCGTCAGCTCTTCAGAACTTCAGTGGACATGCCATCAGTGGGGATCCTGAATACTTAATATTTTGGAGATGAGATATAGCCTTCTTGTTTTTTTTAGCTCAACCTATGAAGGATGAATACAGGGCATAGACATTAAGGCTATAGCGATTGAGGAGGCCTCCGTGCTTTTCCTCCCAGGGGGCATTAACTATCTCACAACCCAAATGAATTTATGCCTATTCTTGGCTCTTAGCGGTGTGGAACCAAGGTTGATTAGTCCAGAAATTGGCTTGATAGTTCCGATGAACCAACATATGTCACTGACATCTGTATGATTGTGTCATTATCCAAATGAAGAACCACAAAGAAATTCCCATTATCCACACCATGACAGGCACAAACTTGTTAACAGAAGTGTTGCCTCAAAATGTTTGATCTTGAAGATCTCAAGGATCTCAAGTACCCCACAAAGGCAGCACTTATTTGGCAGTGTCTTAGAAATGACCAGAACATTTCCAGCCTACAGAAGCCACAAAACTATCAGCAGTTTATGAGCTGCTTGTGCTCTGCCCTGAAGTCTACCATAACTGCACCTTCAACAAGGCAAAACACAAAGTGCTGTTGAAACTCAGCAGGCACCTCCAACTGTTTGTGCTCCCCCCCCCCCCCCAATATTCCAGCATCTGCAGTTTATTTTGTTGGAAGCTTTAAGACCATCCTTATTAATTACTTTGAATCAAAAAAGTATTGGAATATTCAGAGGTGTCTTGTCAACTACGACATGCTTATATTGTAAATATGTAATTTAATGGAACTTTTTTGTGAGACTCCAATACTGAAGTTGGGGTTTGAAATTGTAATGATTTAATGGAACTTTTTTGTGAGACTCCAATACTGAAGTTCGGGTTTGAAATTGTAATGATTTAATGGAACTTTTTTGTGAGACTCCAATACTGAAGTTCGGGTTTGAAATTGTAATGATCTACCTGCTATTATCTTGAATCTCTGGTCATAAGAATATAAACATTTGATATTTGGAAAATTCTACCAAGGGAATCTCCAAATGTCTGTTTCTCCAGATGATAACAACTTTTATATCAACTGGTTTCAGGTTCTCATTGGCTTATTTCACAAATCACAACACAAACCAAACGAATACTTAGTGTTTTGAATTTAAACATTGGTTAGTGATTTCTACTCTCTTGTTAATTCTCTGGTGGATGTCCATGACTATTCAGTTAAAGAATCCCAACCTTCCCTTTTGAATATAGAACAGTACAGCGCAGAAACATGCCTTTCATAATGTTTGTTCCAAACATGATTCCAAGTTCTATTGGTCAACTCTGCCTGCAAGTGATCCAGATCCCTCTATTCCCTGCACTTTCATGTACTTCTCTAAAAGCCTCAAATACCACTAATATATCTGCCTCCACCACCATCCATGGCAATGTGTTCAAGGCCCACCACTCTCCGTAAGATATTTTCCCCGCACATGTCCCTTAAAATGTTCCTGTCTGACCTTAAGCTGATGCCCAACAGTCTTTGATATTTCCACCCTGGGTAGAAAGGTTCAGGCTGATTTCCTTAACTATATCTCTCATAATTGTACATACATCAAATGTTACTTCATTTTCTGCTTTACTATCTATTTTATTATGTATTCCCCCTCTTTGCCAAAAATAATAATTTCTAGTGTTGTTGGTCAATCATTTGCCAATTTATTTGGTTAATCAAATTCCCCTTAGTAATAAGTAATTATTTTTCTCTGCTAGTTACTTAATTCCACACAATGTTGGTTAACAATCTCTCCATTGCAATTACTTAAAGACATTTCAAACATCATTCATGATTTCTCTTTTCAGACTTAATTTAATTTTCCAGCTTTGTCTGTCTTGTGTACATTTCCTGACCTATCATTAATTTATCTGTACATTGATTGATGTCATTCAAACCTGCATTGGTCGAAGACCCATTGGACAGGATAGGCCTCCCAGATCTGAACGATTTAAATCCAGGGGAAGAGAGGATGTTGGCATTAACTGTTGGTCAATGTGCTCTGAATCTGGGTCATTCAACTGAATTTTCAAACAATAAATATACTGCAAAAAATATTTGAGGCACACATATATTTAGAAAAGCCTTACTGCATTCTCGCTCAGCAATTCACACAAGCTTTTCAGCATACAATATATCTGGCAAGGCCTGAATGCTTCCTCCAAGAGCTCTTTTCTTGCCAGGAATTACTAGGCAGATGGGGCGATAGAAAATAGACAGTCACAGCAAAGTCCTGTCTTCTTTTGCACAAGGCATGGCAAGGCAGAGCTGCTGGAATAGTAAATCAACCACTTACTGTAGCTTAATACAGAATAGATACATCATCAATCTCATTATGAAAGGACCTGCTAATTTAATTACAAAGACTGGGTATTTTATCTTTCCAGATTAGAAAGAAGCTTTAGATGGATAACACTTGCATGAGATCACACTGCATAATTGCTGAAGGGTTTTGAGAAATTATTCCAGAGATATCTGGATTACTCAATTTTCTGCATATTAATTCACCTATACCCTGACCATCTCTCCATATTTCCCAAGCTCTCGTGGTAAATCTGGTGAAAGAGCAGCAGGAAAAAAAGTCTGGTAGTGGGAATTAAACAGGAAATGGGAGGTCTCAGATGGTTCTTTCAAACAGCTGGTACAGTCATTATGCATAGGATGACCTCCTTTTCCAGCTCTGGGATCATGTATATATTAATTAATATTAACAGTTGTTCATTTATTTTCCCTTCCACTAAAATATAGCAGGGAATAAAACAGGATAATCATGGAATTAACATGGAAGTTAGAGGGAAGTGCTTTTCAGCATACATTTCGGAGCTGTGTTACCCTGCCTAATGTAAATTCAGCTTCTGGGGTTAATAGGCAACCTGTGTTGTTCTAAATTTAACTTCATGCAGAAGTTTTTGCTCATTGCCTACGAAGTTTGTGAGAGGTCCCAATCTTCTATAAAACAAGTGTGACTTACCATTATGCATAGAAGATTCATTATTTCTTTGACAGTCAAGAAAGTGCAAATTACAGTTTCTGAGTTTATTTGCAAAGTAGTGCTCTTCAGATTCAGGAAAATTTCTTTGGAGCTTTCAAGAGATCATCACAGCTTCCGCAGTCAGGAGACAGGCAAAAACAAAAAAAAAGAGCATGGAGCATGTAAACCTATTATTTGAAAAATAACGAATAACATTTACATTATGACTTTATATTATTTCCATTCAAGGAGAATCTTGCAGGGTTTCTATTGTAAATGTGTGTAAGACTTTTATTGTTATTAGAAACATAGAAACATAGAAAAACAGGTTCAGGGGAAGCCATTTGGCCCTTTGAGCCAGCACTGCTATTCAATATGATCATAGCTGATCATCCAAAATCAGTATCCCATTCCTGCTTTTTTTTTGGCTTTTTCCCTATATCCCTTGATTCCGTTAGCCCTATTTATTTCATTTTCTCTATTTGTTTACATGTTCTCATTAATTTAAAACTAAAATGAATTCCAAAGTTGTGTTGTTCTGCTGCACGGATAATATTTTGACATGAGTTAAGTAATTTAATGACCATTTTATTATCTTAGACAGATTACCAGTTCCTTATTTAAAAACATAGTTATTCTTGGAATGTGAACATCTTAATCAAGTTTGCATTTATTACCCATCTCTTTCCCATGTGAGTGCCAAAGGTGTAATGATTTAACTGTGTAATATGGGATACGAGGACCAGACTAAAGCATTAATTAATCTTTTACAACAATCCTATTGCTATCCATATTTTTTTTGTTAGTGGTAGACAACTTGTTTTTAATTCGCTTTAAAAAAATTCAATTTTACAAATAACTATGTGCAGTAATCTCCGGTGTCCACCCTAATATGGTTACCACCATGTCTTCATATTGCAAACTTACTTTGTTATCAGAGGCATTCATAAAGCCCCACCACAGGGCATGGACTTATCATCGGAGCCGATTCCTTGCCTCCAACCGCAGCCTGCGGACTATAACATGAAGGGCTCGCAGTCCCGGGTTGAGACCGACGTCGGGAAACTCCAAAACGCGCACGACGTTCAAATGCCCCGACCCAGGGTAGATTGCCCAGCACGGGGGAGCTGAGATTTCCCCCCCCCCCCACCCCCCCCCCCCCGATGCAGGAGCTTGATCGACCCGATGAGGAGGGCCCGCCACTAACTACGGGAGTAAGATCGAACCGTCAACGGAAGATAAGAGGCCCCCAACCGCTGTAGGACAAAGAAGGGAGAGATTGAACTTTAATTTTGCCTTCCATCACAGTGAGGAATGTGGAGGAGTCATTATGGTGGATGTTTATGTTAAAATGTATTTTGTATGTATTTGGTGTGTTCTATTGCTTTTTATTGGTTTGACTGTATGGCAAATCAAATTCCTCGTATGTTGCAAAACATACTTGGCTAATAAAGTATGATTATGGTTATGATTATGAAAGATATTTAAATTTCACAGACGTGAGTATTCTATAATAAGGGATCTGAACAAAACCCACCAGTAAAAGTATTCATATTGGTAAAAGTGATCTTGTCTAAACCAATGAAAAAAAAGATAATTTGAGAATTTATGATAGTTTAAGCACAAGAGAAATCTTATAATTCTCCCATTTTTTTATAATCGGATTGCTGAGGTGTGTGTTCTGAAAATGTTAGTAATGTAATGTTACCTTTAACATAATTACCTCACATTTATGCCTGATACATTAAGCTGTACCAGATATTTATACAATAGGAAATAATAATTAATGTACTATATATCTGTAATAAAGGGAAAAATAATTAATGTACAATTATTAATTGAAATATACATTTTTTTTTCCATTGAAATCGTCTATTTAAAGGAGATATGAATGCCAGCATTCGTATCACACAGAGGAATAGTCATTGGTCCCTAGTACAAAAGCAATGAAGTAAGTTCAGAGGAGATAATTCAGGTGAGTATATTCCTTCCAGAGAATGTATATGTCAAGAACGAGCCTCAGAGCACTGATAAACAGCAGTGCCTGCACTGTTTTGATCTCAATAGAGATATTCTTTCTAATGACTCATACCTTTTAAATGATGACCTGAAATCACCCTCATTAATAGTGCCTGCACCACCAATAGCTGTGAATGTAACTCAATTTATTCATTTTATACAGCAGGTTACAACGGCCCATGAATGAATGATTATGCTGATTACCTTCATGTCGAACGGTGGCTGGGTTTGTCAAATGTCAAACTGTGTTGAAAACAAATGCTGCCAAATGTAGTCATTTTGCAATACCTAAAACACAGCAGGAAGCAACATTAATGTTTTGCCTGCAATGAAAGGATTTTTATTGGTTCTGCTTGTGTACCCATTTGGAAAGCAATGCTGTATTAGCACAAATTCCCAGTACTACTCCAATTCACTGCAAATTTACAATGGGATAATGTTTTACACCATGTTCAAAATATATTTGAGGTTTATACTGATTTCTGTGTTCACTGTATAAAGTGTTTGGGAACAATTTCCTTATGGGGAGATTTGCGAGTTTGGTTGTAAAAGATTTTAAACTAGCAGGATGTGGGGAACAACATATTGCTATAAAATTGAATAATACGTTGGACGAAGGATTGGGAGTAACATATAAAACAGGTGCAACAACAAAGGTGGGAGCAGGCTAGCAGAGCCAATGAACATGACAAAATCAGATTTAAATTCCTGTGTGTAAATACACAATAACTGGTAATAATGTTAAGTAAGCTGCAGATACAATTAGTTGTGGAAGAATATGAAGTTCATGTTTCAAAAAAGAGTTTTATTTCTAAAATATTTCCAGCTTTAAATTATTCAGAAAAGATACCAAAAAAAGAATCCAGTGTAGGAGGACAGATTATGGAAGTATAGCACTGGGAACAATTGACGTCATTTTAGAAGTCAATGACAAAATCCATTTGATTCAAGTAATGAATAAGAAGGCCAATATGATACTATTGGGCTGTTCCCATATTTTATTCTCCTATCTCCTCACAACATAGAAAGAGCTTATTTAACCCATCACGAAGGTGCCACAACAATCGCATCAATTTAACATCCATTTATTTCCCTGTATCTATTTTCTCACACCAGCCCATTAGCACCCTGTGATTTCGCCCACCAGTGATCTACCAGGTATAACTTAATATAACCAATAACCTAACAGGCAGCACTTCTTTGGGATGTAGGAAGAAACCAGAGAATCCAAAGGAAACTCATGTGGTCACAGGGCCAACTTGTAAAATCCATATAAACAATACCAAAGGTCAGAACTGAACCTGAACTACTCGTAATGCAACTGACTCATTGAAACTTACCAAACATTTATCGAATAGTGAAATGCTTTGTTAGTATGAATGTGGAGAGGATGTTTCCACTAGCGGGAGAGTTTAGGACCAGAGGTCATAGCCTCAGAATTAAAGGACGTTCCTTTAGGAAGGAGATGAGGAGACATTTCAGTCTAAAGACGGGTCTTGATCTGAAACATCACTCATTCCTTCTCTCCAGATATGCTGCCTGTCCAGTTGAGCTACTCCTGCATTTTGTGTCTACCTTTGATTTAAACCAACCACTGCAGTTCTTTCCTAGACATTTCTTTTGTCAGAGGGTGGTGAATCTGTAGAATTCTTTGCCACAGAAGGCTGTGGAGACAAGTCAATGGATACTTTTAAGGCAAAGATAGATAGATACTTGATTAGTATGGTGGTCAAGGGTTATAGGGAGAATGCAGGAGAATGGGGTTAGGAGGGACAGATAGATCAGCCATGATTGAATCGCAGAGGAGACTTGATGTGCCAAATGGCCTAATTCTACTCCTATCATTTCGCCATAACCTTATGCCATAATGTTGGCCAGTGCAATGTTTCACATCAGAATAGGGGCAATCTTTTTTCAGTTAATGGCCTCGGGTACCATGACAATTATACCAGAAACAAGCTCAGAATCCTCAACTACTATAGTTCTCTAGAGACCTTCTATGTGTTTTGTCTATTCTTTTGTTAATTAATTATCCCCTCCTCTTGCATTTCCTTGAAACACGATTCCCTCAAATTATGCATTACTAAATATACTGCCTGGTACACTTAACCTGCATACTAAATAATAACAATGGAGTGGCCAAATAGTTAACCTATCTATAAGTAAAAACATTAATAGTCAGATTAGCATCTGATTGTTAATTGCTGTTCTTGCCTCCAAGGTGTATAAAAGAAGGCTTATTATAAATCTCAGTGAGATTCTCATCAGAGCTCTTCCCCACATGTCTGTGTTGATTGTTCTGAGTCTTGTTATATCTATATCTCTGTCTTCCATGTAACATTTTAATACTCATCAAATTCTAGCCCAAATGTTCTCCTGCAACTCTGCAATGATTCTCCAACTCTGTGAGTGTTTTGAGGTTGCAGTATCATTGAGAGAATTAAAACATCCAGAGTTGGTTAAGTCAAGTCAATTTGATTTTGTCATATGCATAGGTATGGTAAGGTGCGCAAATCATTAAAATATTGCTTGCAGCAATTTCACAGACACATAGTTTCAAACACACAATAACATTAATTATACTTAATTAATCTAAATCACACATGAATTATGCAGAAATTACTGTGAAAAAAAAGACTAACAATATTCTACAGATACACTGTTGAAAGTATCATGCCTAGTTGCATCATGGTCGAGTCCACCACAAAGAACATAAAAGGCTGTAGAAAATGGTGGGCTCAGCCTGGTCCATCATGGGGATCGCACTCCCCACCAATGAAAGTATCTACATAAGGTGCTGCCTCAAGAAGGTGGCATTTCTAATCAAGCCTCCCCACCATCTGGGTCATACCCGCTTCTCACTAGGGGCAGGAGATACAGAATCTGTGGTCCCACACCAACAGGTTGACGAACAACTGCTTTCTTACTACTATTATATTATTAAATCAACCCATAATCTCTAATCCTACCTCTGCAATGTAACACCACAGATTATCTCTTGCAGTACCATAAACTTGTTTTATTCCAATTGTATTTTGAACTAATATTTTGTTTTATTTTGAACTGTATTTGTTTCTTTTTACTCTTAGTTTTTTAGTTTTAGAGATACAGCATGGAAACAGGCTCTTTGGTCCACGCCGACCAGCAATCCCCGTATATCTTGTTCTCTGGGTATCTAAACCTAAATTTTATTTGTCGATTAAGTTATGACATCAGATGGAAGTTGCAAACCAAATTTCGTTGCACTTATGTGTAATGACAATAAAATATATTATTATTATTATTATATTAACACTATCCTACTCATCAAGGACAATGTTTACATTTACCAAGCCAATTTACCTACATACCTGTAGGTCTTTGGAGCGTGGGTCGAAACCAAAGATCTCGGAGAAAACCCACGTGGTCACAGGGAGAACAAACTCCGTACAAATTCTGTTCAGACAGCATCCATAGTCGGAATCAAACCTGGGTCTCTGACACTGTAAGGCAGCAACTCTACCGCTGCACCACCGAGCAGCCCCTGCCTGTCTTGCAGAATTTAAGTGTAATTTGTATATAGTTTATGTTTTATGTGTTGATTGAGTTTCAGTGCCTGTGATGCTGCTGTAAGCAAGATATTCATTCTACATTATTGTCATATGTAGAAGCTCATTGTTCTTCTACATATGACAATAAACTTGACTTTCGGTTCCGGTGGCGCTGCGAGTCGGCTGCCGTGCCTGCAGCGGGTCATTGTTTAATTTTTTTTTTTAAAAGTTTGTCCAAAAGTATGTTTTAGTGTTTCTCTGTATGTCTTGTGTGTAGGGGGGGGGGGGGGGGGGGGGGGAGGAGGGGGGGGGGGGGGGGGGAACTGGGGGGGGTATGGAGGGAAACTGTTTTCAGGCACCTACTCGATGGAGAGGTGACTTTCTTCCTTGTCGCTTCTTCGCTCCCTCCATGCAGCCTCACAGCTGGTTTGGTGAAGCCTTTCCCGGAGTCGGGCCCAGAGCTTCAGCGGCGGCGCAGCTGGACCTTAACATCGCGAGCCCAGAGATTCAGTGCCTGCACAGCAGGGACTGTAGTATCGCGGACCCCCTTGCCGGGGGTCGCCGGAGAAGCGCTCCGACCACTGGCCTGTGGCCTATAACATCTGGAAGCCGCGGCACATGGAGCTTCTGGCGGCAGGCGTGGAGCAGACTTTCCGACCAACGGCCTGCGGCCTACAACATCTGGAAGCCGCAGTCTCCGTATGGAGGTGGCCGATTTGGGAGCTCCAGGCCACGGGGTGTGCTCGACCTGTCTCGACATCGGCGTTCTGACCATCCCAACCAGAGGACTTGAACATCGGGCCATCCATAGCGGTGACTACCGAGGGTAAGGGCCCCGACCACAGGTGAACAAGGGAGGAGGAGGAGGACTGTCTGAACTGCATTGCCTTCCACCACAGTGAAGAATGCTGTGGTGGATGCCTGTGTTGAATTATGTTGTGTATTGTGTTTTTTTTAATTGTAACGCTGCATGGTTAATTACCTTTCACTGCACCTTATGGTGCATGTGACAAATACATTTGAACTTTGAACTTTACTTGACAAGGTTTCTTAAATAAACTTGGATAATTGTGCTGAAACAACAGACATACTACATAACATGTGCCCAGAATCAGCTGATGTTGAAATATTTTCCAATCTAAGTATTGTTCTCCATTCGTATACCATATCCATTCAAACACCTATCATGTATTTTACAAAATATTTACATTTTTGTTCATTCAAAGTATTGCATTGAATGAGGCAAACCAGATGCACTAGGCAGGTTTACTAACACAACGTACAAGCAAGGTGCATATGCAAATTTGATACAAAATGGCTGTTAGATGGGACACTTGGATAACATTTTGTATTACACATTTTCTTGGAATATGTACGGAAAACATTCTTTATTTCTCAGTCCTTGTGAACCCCAGCAGTGTTATTGAAAGAATCTAATTAGGCTGTTTTGAAGTTCGTTTGAGAATGTTTTAATACTAAGACCATAATTCCATTGCTATTAATGGCAATCATCAAACCAGAATAAAATTAATTGCAGAAGTTAATATAAATGCAATACTTAATCGATAAAGTGCTACGAGTCAGAATGATCATTTGGCAAAATATTTGGAGAAATACATTGTCTTTATATCATTAACTATTTAAGGAACCCTTGTAAGCCTACCTACCTTGAGCCATTATAAATTGCTTCTGTTGATATGTGATTAGCATTGGCCCTGTGCTGATGTTAAATATGCTGTTGTAATTACATCTGCAGCTAAATTGCCAGGGGGATGGTCATTGTCAAGGTCACTGCCTCATTCAGCTGCAGGTTCAATCAGACAGAAAGTCAAAGCTCTTTTCTCAACTCTACTTTCATCATCCTAACCACAGTTAACAGGAGCAAGAGATTACAAACAATCTGCAATTGATTATATAAACACAAAATGCTGGAGGAACTCAGTAGATCAGGCAGCATCTGTGGAGGGAATGGACAGATGATGCTTCGGGTTCCGATACTTCTTCAGACTGATTGCAGTAGTAAGAAGACTGGAAAAACAAAGTGAGGGTGGGACAAAGCCTGACAAGTGATGTGCAGATACAGGTTAGGGGGATGATAGGCAGATGGGTAGAGAAAGTGACAAATACAAGAGATGAAAAGGAGCCAACGGAGTGTTAGATTAAATAAGAAGACGAGTGAAATGGAAAGCTGATGGGAGAGATATGGTAAGAATGGGACAGGGGGGGAAGGGGAAAAGAAGGCGGATGAATGTGAGATTTGTGGATGGAAGGCGAGTATAGAAAGAAGGAAACAAAGCAGATTGACGGGGAGCGTGATCGCAGATGGTGGAGAAATATGTGTGTTTTTGTGGGTGGAAGGCATGGGAAAGAGCGGAGGGGTGTGACCATGGATTGCATGGTCTGTCATTTAATTGCACTATATTTTGTTTAGAGATACAGCGTAGAAACAGGCACTTCGGCCCACCGACTCTGCACTGACCAGCGGTCCCTGCACTTTAACACTATCCTACACACACCAGGGTCAATTTACATTTATACCAAGCCAATGAACCTACAAACCTGTATGTCTTTACAGACCTTCGAGAGGAAACCGAAGATCTTGGAGAAAACCCACGCAGGTCACGGGGTCAATGTGCAAACTCCGTAGAGACAAGCACCGAGAGTTGGGATCGAATCCAGGTCTCTGGCATTGTAAGTGCTGTAAGGCAGCAACTATACTGCTGCGCCACCGTGCCACCCGATATGAAAATATCTTTGCATTTAAAGGATTAATTTGGTCTAGGCTCAGCGATCTAAGTCAGTCTCCTAGTGATACCATCTTAAAATTAGGAATATTCTTCGATATATATAAATATCATCAGACATTCACCCTTAAAAATCCTATGATAGTCAGATAGTCAGTATGACCTTGAAAACTCCCTGTGATCAGTATACTGAAAATTGGTGGCTTCAAATCTTTGTACAGATGAATTGTTTTAGCCATAGGGATGCATTTATCTATTCTAACATTGGAAACATATTTCTGTATATCTCTTTGGGTCCATTATCATTGATTTTTCTGGACTGACCCAGCAAATTTTCTTTTGACAGTGCAATTGTATTGGACAGGGTGGTAAAGATCATCTATGTGGACTCTAACAAGGCTTTTTACAAGAACGTATTGCACTGCAGGCTGGTCTGTCAGATTACAAGAGATCCAGGTTGAGCTAACTAATTGGATATAAGATAGCCTCATGAGAGGTGTCAGAGTGTGGCAGTGGAAGGTTGTTATTCAGACTGGTGACGTGGGACCAGTGGTATGCTACAGAAGTACGGAAATAAGTACTGGGTCTGCTGTTGTTTGTCATCTATTTTAACAGATTGATTGACAATGTAATTAACATAGATATTAAGATTGGACATGACACAAAAATTGACGGTGTTGTCTATGTGAAATTTGTATGTTTTTTTCATGTTCACATTGTTTTCCTCTAGATGCGTAGTAGACACAGCAGAAGGGGAAGTTGAAGGAAACTTGGGAAGAATAGCATGTATTAAGATTTGTTTTAAACATGCATGTTTGTCAGCCTAGTATCGGTGAGATTTATGACTTGTTTCAGTGCTGTATGACAATGACTTTAATTTGACTGAGAGAGGAAGGAGGGGAGGTGCTGGAAAGGATAAATGTGATTGAAGCCATGGAGAAGGGAATAGAGACATGGGATCATAGAGAGATATAACATGTCAACATCCTTCAGCTCAACCAGTCTGTGCTGACCATCAAACACTCACCTACCAACCTGTATATCTTTGAGATAGTTATAGAGTCATTTGCGCAGAAAAAGACCCTTCGGCCCAACTTGTCCATGTCAACCAAGATGCCCATCTACACTAATTCCACCTGCCTGTTTTTGTCCCAAATCCCTCTAACATTTCCTATCTTTGGAATGGGTGTGGAAAGAAACACCTGAAGTGTACCTTTGCAGAAGAGCAGGATGATTTCCTAAAGTCACTATTACAATACTCGCTGTCTACTGTAAAATGTTTCAGGGTGATTGCTTACTGACCTTATAGATATAAAGGCATATGATGATGTAACTAGGGAATTGCCTCAGATGACTCTGTCCAGATTATATGAAGGTTGGTAGAGTAGTGTAGAGATGATTTCCAGGGAGTTAAGTTGCAGCTTCACAGGACATTGGTTAGATCACATTTGGTCTATTGTGTGCTGTTCTAGTCGCCCCATTACAGAATGTGGAGGTTTTGGAGAGGGTGCGGAAGAGATTTACCGATTCACTGCCCAGATTTCATTTCCGAGTCACGTGAGTGACTTCGTGAAGACCCCACTAGCACGCATGCACGACATATCGTCGCTCGCATTTGCAGTCGACGGCTGGCGGTGGAGCGCGTCTCACCACCAGCCCTTCATAAGAAGCCGCTCAGGTAAGTATAGCTAACCTTGAGCTGGTTGTTTCCAGTTTTAGAACTATTCTGTTCACAGGGAATATGGATAGGAGCAAAAATACGGGTCGCAGGACTTCTGAAAGAAGTCGACGACCACTTTTCCCGGAGCTACTTTCTACAACGGCAACACCTGCTAGTCGGGCCGGGGAAAAGGCGCGAAAGTCGGGCAGCCCTGGGACCACAGGACCCGACCCACCTACACAGCTGCTTTCAGAACAGCAAAGTGGGAGTACAGCGCCAGAGCAGGTAATACAAGATCCTGACTCTATCATTATCTCCCTCTGCAAGGGAGAGTTTGGTTGAGATGAGCAGACGTGTTACCCGTTCTACGGCACGGTCTTTCTACCCAGCCACTCGGGCCACTCGAGGATGAGCTAGGGGAAGAGCTGCTCTACAGTCAAGCCCTGCTAGGGCTGATTTTTCACCGGAACAAACCGGACAGGTGAATTATCGAGACCAGGGTCTACTGGCATACCAACCAGGGCCAGTATTGACTCACCACCCAGCAAGGCCAGTAAATCTCGGGCAGGTGGAGTCTCATCACGGTCACCGCACCGCCCATTAGTGGCAGGATGTGACCGTTCGTCGCCTTTATCCATAAGGAGGACAGGCGGCAAGCCCGTGCGGACGTCGGGTCACCACGCTGCGGCGTCAGGTGCCGCCTTTTCACCGCATATGTCCTTTGAGGCTAGCGGGCCATTCTCGTTTGGAAGACGGTGAACGAGCGGCGGGTCTGCGTGGGAGTCGCATAGCCCCGCAGCTGCGGCAGGTAGCAACTTCCTATCACGGCACCGGGATTCTTACCTCGATGAGGTACGGGCCAGTGATAGAAGCCTCAGGAGTTCCTTCAGACCTGAGGGTTCCGACCTATCATCTGCATATGGTGGAGAAGGTCGTATGGAATGTATGGAACGTATGATGGAGCACATCCTGCAACAATTCTTAAGGGGTTGGACAGCTAGATGCTGGAAGATTGTTCCCGATGTTGGGGGAGTCCAGAACAAGGGGTCACAGTCTAAGGATAAGGGGGAATTCCTTTAGGACCGAAATGAGGAAAACATTCTTTACACAGAGAGTGGTGAGTCTCTGGAATTCTCTGCCACAGAAGGTAGTTGAGGCCAGTTCATTGGCTATATTTAAGAGGGCGTTAGATGTGGCACTTGTGGCTAAAGGGATCAGGGGGTATGGAGAGAAGGCAGGTACGGGATACTGAGTTGGATGATCAGCCATGATCACATTGAATGGCGGTGCAGGCTCGAAGGGCCGAATGGCCTACTCCTGCACCTATTTTCTATGTTTCTATGTTTCTAACAAAATCTGCAACAGCAGGACGTGCCCAGTTCCAGGAGACTTTCAATGGGAGGTAATATATCCCTATCATTGATGGGAAGTACAAGGTAGCCAGGGGAAGAGGAAGAGATTCGGGTTCACGAATCTGTGGCACCTGAAATTGCTCAGGAAGTTGTTGAAGATTGTTTGGATGGATCAACTTTGGCAATACAAAGCCTTGCCTAATGGGCTTACTACAGCTCCCAAATTGTTTACCAAATTACTAAAACCAGTGTTAGCAACACTGAGAAGACAAAAACATATGGTTATGGCATATTTGGATGATATCCTAATTATAGGACATACCCTGAAATCAACGAAATTGGCAGTCACAGCCACTGTTTCATTATTCCAAAAATGGGGTTTATAATCCATCCAGATAAATCAAAGTTCTGTCCATCACAGGTTATGGACTATCTGGGATTCACAGTTGATACCAATCAAATGATTACCTCCATACCAATTAACAAAGCTATGGACATCATCGAGGCATGTAATAATCTGGTCTGCGCCAGTACACCAACAATTAGGCATGCTGCCAAGGTAATGGGGAAATTGATAGCCACTTTTCCAGCTACCCAATTTGGACCTTTATATTATCAAAATTTGCAAAGATCCAAGATTTCAGCATTAAAATTGAATGCTGGACATTTTGATAGACCTACGCAGCTGCCAATTAAGGCAAAAATTGAGTTACAATGGTGAATTGACAATATTTGTAACTCATTCAAACCCATCATTGTGCCTTGCGCGTCGGTGTATTTACAAACTGACGCAAGTTCCCATGGCTGCGGAGCTACTGACAACAACTCTAGTTGTGGTGGCAGATGGGACTCACAAGAATTTACCCTTTTGTTGTCACGAGGGATAAATTATTTGGAGATGCTTGGAGCATTTTACGGACTAAGAGCTTATTCCATCTCCAAATAGAAAATACCACTGTGGTGGCATATTTAAACCATATGGGCGGTATCAGGTCAATTTCTTGCGATGAATTGGCTAACACAATTTGGCTCTGGTGCATACAACGTAATATTTGGATATCCAGGTAAGCTCAACACAGTGGTGGACACCAGGTCATGAATATTCAATGATAACATTGAATGGATGTTAAATCCCCAAATATTTACAAAAAGCACAGCCAAATTTGGTAAACCGGATATTGATCTATTTGTGTCACGGTTAAACCATCAGGTACCAACATATGTATCATGGGAACCAGATCCTGGGGCAATAGCGATGGACGCTTTCTCGCTGCACTGGGGGAAATGGTTTTTCTATGCATTTCCTCCATTTTGCCTCATCAGTCGGATATTGCGGAAAATCAAATTAGATTCTGCAAAAGGCATTCTAATCATACCTGACTGGCCTACACAACCATGGTGTCTGGTGGTTCTTGGGATGATCAGAGAACCATGGGCTATTTTGGAAAAATGCCCTCAATTGGTGACGAACCCTGTTACAGGGGAATGCCATCCCTGCCACAGTCACTTGAACTTATTGGCCTGCAGGTTTTGAACAGACTCCTACTGCAATATGGTCTCACACCAAGGACCATGGATACCATCGGAGCATTGTGCAGGGAGTCAACAAGACGGCAATACCTAACCCAAATAAGAAAATGGGAGGCGTACTGCAGCCGGATGAACATATCATATGACTCCGAAACTATACCACATGTGTTGGAATTTCTTGCGGGGTTGCATCATGATGAACACCTCAGCTACCAATCAATGCCATCAATAGTGCCAGAAGTACACTATCCTCCTACCTTACCATTGAAGTAGGATCACACAAACTAGTGCCCAAATTGATGAGGGGTATATTTAATTCAAACCCTCCCCGACCACGTTACAATGTCACCTGGGACATTGAGGTAGTATTAACCCTACTCAGGACATGGTCACCCATGGTTGGACTTTCTTTGGACAAACTCGCCTTGAAATTGGTGATGTTATTGGCACTAACATCAGCACAATGGGTACAGACATTACAAAAAATCAATATTGACAGAATGGTCTCTACCCCGGAGAAAGTAACTTTTTACATTGACGAGTTACTGAAGCAGCACAGACCTGGATTTACAGGGCTGCAGCTGGTTTTTCCGGTATACCCCGCTGATGTGAGGCTCTGTTTAGCCACCCATATCCATCATTATATAAAAGTGACGCGGACCCTAAGGGGAATGGAGAAGTATCTGCTGATAAGCCATAAGAAACAAAATCACAGAGTGTCAGTACAGATGATCTCCAGGTGGCTCAGGGTCATGTTGGATGCAGCAGGTATTGACATTAATGTCTTTAAATCCCATTCCACCAGGGCTGCATCCACGTTGGCGGCGAAGGTCATGGAGGTGCCCATGGATCATATTTTTGCCACAGCAGGCTGGGCTAGTGAAGCCACCTTTCAGCGGTTTTACAATAAACCTGTTACCGCTCCTGTTATGTTCGCAGAGGCCGTGCTGAGTGCTGGTCAACAACATACAGTTATTCCCCAGTGAGGGGTTTCTTTTTGTTTATGATTAATAAACATTATTATTTTTCAGTACATTCAGTCTGAAACATGTTTATACTCCTATCCATTCATATTGTGGCATGTGTGAGAGCATGGACATGATCCAGGGCATGAAATCACAGAGCTTTGAAATCTTCACGAAGTCACTCACGTGACTCCGAAATGAAATAGTAAGATTAAATGAGGACTTACCAGTTTGAAGTTTGATCTTTATTTTATGAGGCGTTGCGATGAGGGATTTCTTGCCCTCCGCTCCCAACCCTCTATCATAAGGTCAACTGGTATATAGAGTCTCTTCAATCTTACTATAACAAGTCATTTCCTTGTTGTTGGTTCTGTGATTCCACACCGCTGCTTTGAAGAATGTCGCGCATGCGTGCTGGCGGGGTCTTCACAAAATCCCTCATCGCAACTCCTCATAAAATAAAGATCAAACTTCAAACTGGTAAGTTCTCATTTAATCTCAATAAAACAATTGTCTGGATCCTAGTTGTCTTTGTTGCTGTAAATCACAAACTAAAGCTGCATTAAGGGACAAAGGGCTTGATAAGGCTCAGATCCTGCATTAATATCTGCTTTTATATTGATTTGTTGTCATAGAATTGTAACATGTATCACTACACATTCAGCAACAACACTAGAATGCAAATTTCACTCATATTTACAGAAAAAAAAACCCAGAGAAATTATTTTAACTGGACTTCCTTGTCACTGGTCTGAGCTAATCTTCCTGTTTTATAAAGGGACTATCACTTGTGCGATATTAACCACTGACATTAATGTGATCAGATTGATATTAAATAATAAAAGTGAGACCGTAGTAATTTAATGTTTTGGATCAATTCCACATATAATATGTCATTATCTGAAGAAAATTTGTGTGGACATTTCTCCCACAACTCCATACAATTGTAATTTCAGAGCAGCAATATAATTGTGGACGTTACTCGACAACCATTGTAATAAATAAAACAAAATCATTTTGTGATGCATAACTAAATAGCAATGAAGGAGTAAGTGTACAATACCATCAACAACATGATTTTATAAAGTGCGTTAATGTAAGAAAATATCCCCCAATGCTTTACAGAATCAAGGAAAATGTAACAGCAAGACACACTGATGGACACATTTGTATAAGGATGTAGGCTGAAGCAGGGCAAAAGAGAATTGGAGAGGTGAGGATATTTCAAAAAAGTTCATGCCTACCATTTAAAAATAAGACAAGTGCTTTATAAGCTGGAGTTGCAGGAACGGAGTTTATGGAAGATTTTGATGTGCTTATAGAAATGCCTTGGAAGGATTTGACTACAAGCAAGACCATTTTATCTCTGGGGCAGATGTTGTCCAAAGAACAATATAAATCAATCAGCACAGAGGTGATAGCTGAACAGGACTTTTCTACGCTTGGGCAGCTGATACGCCAGCGGTATGAACATTGACTTCTCTATCTTTAAGTAACCATTGCTTTCCCTCTCTCTCCATCCCTCCACTTTCCCGGTTCTCTGACCAGTCTGACTGTCTCCGATGACATTTTATCTCTGTTTGCTTTGTCATCACTTCCTAGCTAACAATGATCTACTCTACAATTTCCTTGAACACCTTACCTTTCCATATCTCTGAGTCTCCCTCTCCCCTGACTCTCAGTCTGAAGAAGGGTCTCGACCCGTAACGTCACCCATTCCTTTTCTCCAGAGATGCTGCCTGTCCCGCTGAGTTACTCCAGCATTTTGTGTCTATCTTTTCTGTTGAAAGATAGATTTATACAGCACAGTAAGATACCTTTTGGCCTCTCATGTTAACTACCTATCTATAGCAATGAGAGAATGTCCTGAGCACCACCTAGACTCACATCTATTTCTTCCCTCCTATCTATCCTTTTTCCGGCTTCACCATTAGCAATTCTTCAATCTTTTTCTCACACCTTGCCTTTTTACCCTTGGCTTTTGTCCACAATTTGCCTATTAATAGCCCCCCTCAGCTGTTTCAGCCTATTACCTGCCAGGCTTTGTACTGTCCCTCCCCTCTTCCAGCTTTCTACCCCAATCCCTTCCCCCACAATCAGTCTGAAGACGGGTCCCGATCCAAAATGTCACCTATCCATGTTATCCAGAAATCCTACCTGACCCATTGAATTATTCCAGCTTTTTGTGTCATTATCTAGTTGATGTAAGTCCCATCTAAATCCTCGGAGGACTGGGAGAAATTTAGAACTTAACAGAGGAGGCTAAAGTGGGTCATTAAGAGGGGGGAAAAAGAGCATGAAAGAAAGCTTGTGGGGAACATAAAAACAGACTCAAAAGCTTTGTTAGATGTGTAAAAAGGAAAAGATTCATGAAGACAAATATAGGTCCCTTACAATCAGAGACAGGTAATTTTATAATGGGAAAGAAGGAAATGGCAGAACTGCTAAATGAGTACTTTGGTTCTGTCTTCACTAAGGAAGACACAAACAATCACCCAAAAATACTAGGGGACCAAGGATCTAGTGGGTGGGATGAACTGAAGGGAATCCACATTAGTCAGGAAATGATGTTAGGTAAACAGTTGCGATTGAAGGCAGATAAATCCTCAGGGCCAGATGGTCTGCATCCCAGAGTACTCAAGGAGGTGGTCCTGGAAATCGTGGATGCATTGGTAATCATTTTCCAATATTCTCTCAACTCTGGATCAGTCCCTATGGACTGGATGGTAGCCAATTTGTTCTCCTAATTTGAGGAAGGACATTATTGTCATTGAGGGAGTGCAGCGTAGGTTCACCAGGTTAATTCCCGTGATGGGGGGACTGACATATAATGAAAGAATGGGTCAACTGGGCTTTCATTCACTGGAATTTAGAAGGACGAGAAGAGATCGTATATAAACATTTAAATTCTAAAAGGATTGGACAGACTAGTTGCAACAAAAATGTTCCCAATGTTGGGGGAGTCCAGAACCAGGGATCACTGTTTAAGAATAGTGAATAGAAGATAACCAAAAAAACAATACGGGGAGACAAGATGAGGTGTGAAGGTAAGCTAGGCAAGAATATAAAGTAGGACAGTAAAAGCTTCTTTAGCTATGTGAAGAGGAAAAAATTAGCTAAGATCAAAGTTGGACCCTTGAAAACCGAAAAAGGTGAATTTATTCTGGGGAACAAGGAAATGGCAGATGAGTTGAACAGGTACTTTGGATCTGTCTTCACTAAGGAGAACACAAACAATCTTCCTGATAAAGTAGTGGCCAGAGGATCTGGGGTGACAGAGGAACTGAAGGAAATCCACATTAGGCTAGAAATGGTGTTGGATAGACTGATGGCACTGAAGGCTGATTAATCCCCAGGGCCTGATGGTCCGCATTCCAAGGTACTTAAGGAAGTGGCTCTAGAAATCATAGATGCATTGGTGATAATTTTCCAATATTCTATAGACTCAGGATCAGTTCCTGTGGATTGGAAGGTAGCTAATGTTATCTCACTTTTTTAAGAAAGGCGGAGAGAGAAAACGGGGAATTATAGACTAGTTAGCCTGACATTGGTGGTGAGGAAGATGCTGGAGTCAATTATAAAAGATGAGATAGCCGCACATTTGGATAGCAGTAACAGGATCGGTCTGAGTCAGCATGGATTTACGAAGGGGAAATCGTGCTTGACCAATCTTCTGGAATTTTTTGAAAATATAACTAGGAAAATGGACAAGGGAGAGCCAGTGGATGTGGTGTACCTGGACTTTCAGAAAGTGTTTGATAAGGTCCCACATAGGAGATTAGTGGGCAAAATTAGGGCACATGGTATTGGGGGTAGAGTGCTGACATGAATAGAGAAGTGGTTGGCAGACAGGAAACAAAGAGTAAGGATTAATGGGTCCCTTTCTGAATGGCAGGCAGTGACTAGTGGGGTACCACAATGCTCGGTGCTGGGTCCACAGCTATTTACAATATATATCAATGATTTGGATGAAGGGATTCAAAGTAACATTAGCAAATTTACAGATGACACAAAGCTGGGTGGCAGTGTGAACTGTGAGAAGGATGCTATGAGAATGCAGCATGACTTGGACAGGTTGGCGGAGTGGGCAGATGCATGGCAGATGAAGTTTAATGCGGATAAATGTAAGCTTATCCACTTTGGTAGCAAAAACAGGAAGACAGATTACAATCTAAATGGCATCAAGTTGGGAAAAGGGGAAGTACAACAGGATCTGGGGGTCCTTGTACATCAGTCTATGAAAGTAAGCATGCTGGTACAGCAGGCGGTGAAGAAAGCGAATGGCATGTTCACCTTTATAACAAGACAAATCGAATATGGGAGCAAATAGGTCCTTCTACATTTGTACAGAGCCCTAGTGAGACCACACTTGGAGTATTGTGTGCAGTTTTGGTCCCCTAATTTAAGGAAGGACATTCTTGCTATTGAAGGAGTGCAGCGTAGGTTTACAAGGTTAATTCCCAGGATGGCGGGACTGTCATATGCTGAGAGAATGGAGCAGCTGGGCTTGTACACTCTGGAGTTTAGAAGGATGAGAGGGAATCTCATTGAAACATATAAGATTGTTAAGGGTTTGGACACACTAGAGGCAGGAAACATGTTCCCGATGTCGGGGGGATTCCAGAACCAGGGGCCACAGTTTAAGAATAAGGAGTAAGCCATTTAGAACGGAAATGAGTAAACACATTTTCTCATGGAGGGTGGTGAGTCTGTGGAATTCTCTGTGGCTTTCAAGAGAGAGGGTTGGATATAGCCCTTACGGCTAAAGGAATCAGGGGAAATGGGGAAAAAGCAGGAACAGGCTACTGATGTTAGATGATCAGCCATGATCATATTGAATGGCGGTGCTGGCTCGAAGGGCCGAATGGTCTACTCCTTCATCTATTTTTCTATGTTTTCTATGGTGGAAGGATGTTTTTTATTCTGGCTGGAGATCTATGACCAGTGGTGTTCTGCAGGGATCTTTGCTGGGACATTGCTGTTTGTGATATAAATAAATGAATGAATTGGGCAAAAATATAGGTAGGTTAGTATGTTTGCAGAGAACACTAAATATATATATTTTTTTAATTCATGTATTGCGTTTTTTTAATATATATAATTTATGATGCTTTTATGTGACATACTAAGATTTTATATGTATTTTGCGATGTTTTTATATGCATTGTATTTTTATGTAATGTTATCCCTTCTCTGGACCTTGTGTCCGAAATAAAAATAAAGTTTATTGTGGGAGAAGGGAATACAAAAAAATTGAGTCGCGTAAATCTCTATGGGCTGCCTAAATAGAAGCATTTTTAGACTCTGTGTCGAAGGATGGATATATTTGCATTCATGAATTGAATGCGATTAGAAGTTTGAAAATGACACAATATTTCCCTCCCTCATCTACACATTCCAATTGTTTGAACTGTCAAATATCTTCAAGGACCTGTAGTTGAATGAACTACAGCATCTTCACAAATATTATTACTTTACAATGGATTAATTTATTTAATATATGCCTCGTCCTTTTGGAGAGTACTTGCTGTTCATTTATCCTGTGCCCTACAGAGCAAAAGCATTTTCCAATACCTTAATTACCGTCAAGAATGCATCATGTTCCATGAGGTGTATCCTTGGGCATTAGTAGAATAGTGGGGTGGAAGATTGCAACCTTCACGTGGTCCGCCCCGTTTCGACGAATGCAATCAACCCGCCGTGCACAATCAAATAAGATCAAATAGAACAAGTTGTTCTACAACTTTAGGCAGTGCACCCCATACACAAGAAGAAGTCAGAATAGTAGTGGATAACTCCACAAGAATGACCTCTATGCGTTGTCTGACGTAGTCAATTATTGTCATAATTGAATAATTTGTCCTCTCATTGTGAAAGTGTCATCCCTTGACACAAGGTCCGTAAGAAAAATTCAGTGTAAATGATAATGGGAATTACTATTGTTATTCTCCCATCTGAATTCCTGGGTCACCTTTGTCAGAATAGACAAAAATAATTTGTATTTAACTGAAAGTAATTTTTCTTCAATTGTAACAATACAATTTATACACTGAGTGCTCATGGATATGTGCTTTGAGTGTGCGGTGGAGGAATACTAATGGAGAGAGGAGAAAGTTAGTAACTAAATGACGTAACATACTGTCCATTCTCTCTTTGAGTGCACAAAGTACAATGTTAAGGTGTTACAGCTCCAGAGAAAATGCAGATTAAAATGTGCAAGTGCCATAATGGGAGATTATGTGGGAGATCAGGGATTACATCCTTAATATTAAATAAAGTTTGAACACAACATTGGAGGGGTATGGAGTTGTGCAAAATTTTTTAGCGAACAAATTCTTCGCGCGCCACCGGTCTGTCGCGTAAGTGACGGGCAAAGTGGGACAGGCCTAAGCCCCTGGCACGATGCAACATCTCACCTCCAACAGCAGCAGAAGCAGGCAAACGATCGCCGAGCTCGGCCTGGGGCTCACGGCTGTTGCGGTCCGGATCCACCCCCACTTCTACTCCCACAGCGGGGCCAACAAAATTGAAGATAGACACAAAATGCTGGAGTAACTCAGCGGGATCGGCAGCATCTCTGCAGTGAAGGAATGGATGACGTTTCAGGGCTTTCTTCAGTCTGAAAGCCTTCTTTCAGACTGAAGAAAGGTCTTGACCCGAAACATCACCCATTGCTTCTCTCCAGAGATGTTGCCGGTCCCGCTGAGTTACTCCTGCATTTTGTGTCCATCTTCAAATGACGTAACGGGCTCCAGACGGTGTGGAGGCATGAAGTCGCGAGCGACCTTCGCGGGACTGGCGCGCCTCAATGCAACCACGAGGTTGCATAATTAGCGTGCCAAGGATACGTAAGTGGGATAGGGGCTTTACGGTCTCCGACTACACTTTATCCCTGTTTGTTTTGTTGTTACCTTCTCTTAACTAACAATGATCTATTCTACATTTTCCTTGATCTCCATTCCCTTTCACCTGTTCTTGCACCTTACACATCTTTATCTATACACTTCCTTAACTTTGTACCTCCCACTCCCCGAGCATCAGTTTGAAGGTCTCGACCCGAAAAATCACCGATTCCTTCTCTACAGAGATGCTGCCTGTCCTGCTGAGTTACTGCAGCATTTTGTTCATATCTTCCATTTAAACCATTAGGTTCTGTCCCCTCAATGCGGCGGTGGGGGGGGGGGGGGGGCAGCCTGTGGCATCACACACACACACACTAACTGCCCCCCACACACAGAGGGGGGGAGGTGTGGTGAGAGGGGGAGAGCGGGTAGTGGGGGGAGAGAAGGGGGGGAGGGGCAGGGGGAAGATGGGGGGAAGGAGTGAGGGGGAGGAAGAGAGGGAGGTTGGGGAGAGAGAGGAGGGGGGTCAGAGGAAGGAGGGGAGGGAGAGAGTGGAGGGGGGAGAGAGAGGAGGGCAGAGGAGGGGGGGTTGAGAGAGGAGCGGGGAGGAGGGGGGGAGAGAGGCAAAAGGTGGGGAAAGGGGGGTGGAAGAGAGGCCCGAGGTGGTGGTGAAAGAGAGGCCTGGGGGGGAGAGAGAAGCTGGGAGGAGAGAATGCCTGGGGAAGCCGGTGGGGGTGGGTGGAGAGGCCCGGGGGGGAAGAAAGAGAGTCTGGGGGGAGGCGAGAGAGCCCAGGGGGAGGAGAGAGAATCCGGGGAGCAGAGAGAGAACCTGGGGGGGGGGAGGTGGAGAGAGAGCCCGGATAGGGGGGAGAGATCCTTGGGGGGGGGGGGTAAGAAGAGATCTAGGGGTGTCGGGAGAGAGAGCCCGGGGGGAGGAAAGAGAGCCCGTGGTGGGGTGGGGAGAGAGCCCTGGGAGAGAGAGAGGGGGAGAGAGAGCTCTAGTACAGGGCCCGATTTGCTCGTTCTTCAGAAGTCTTCAGCGATGATCTTTGGTCTTCAGTCGATGGCCAGATGTTTGAAATATGGGAGGAGGGAGGTGAGGTCAGTCACAGCATGAGCAGATGGCAGATCCATTGTCACGTCATCAGCAAAAGCAAAATGGGCATTTTGAATTCAAAATTGGATCGGATTTGTGACATTTTCATAAATAACTCAAGAAATAAAGCTCGATATTTGCAGGTAGCGGATTTTTGACTTCACCGGATAAATCTCTACAGGAATATGTAGAAATTTTATCATCACGGCGTTGTTTTTTCAAGCAGTATGAACACACAGACACAGACACAGACACACACACAAGTGTATAAGTATAGAGATATCTCTGTTCATTTTGCCCAAACATATGTATTCCACGTTAGATGCGTTCTCAACCTGCTCTGACACCTTCATTCATTTTTGCATACATACTCCTTTATCCCTCAACTCCTGAATCTTTTTTTAAACTATATTTTCTTCAATATTGCCTCTCCTCATTTTCTGAACAAAATGCCACACATAACCCCTCCCTCCAACCACATGTATCGGTCTAGATATTTATGTATCTCTTGCTGTAATCTATCCCTATCCTCCTTTCGGTTCACAATTCAATCAAGTTTTGTGTCGTCTGAATTTTAGAAATTGTGGCTTGCTCCGCTATGTCTAGCTCATTGATATAGATTTTCAGAAAGCAATAGCCTTATCATCTGAGACACGTGGAACTGCAGATGCTGTAATCTTGAGCAAAAAAGCAAAGAGCTAGAGGAACTCAACGGGTCAGGCAGTGGGTTCGCCAGCTTTTGAATGTGGAAAGTATACTCCAGTAAAATGAAACTAGGATTGAAAACAGTTTTAATCCCTTCTAACAACATATCCAGTGGCCTGGAATAAATGGATATTTCCAGAGCTGATCATTGGAATGACTGAAATCCTAACTGTGACTCGGGTAAATATGAAAGTTCACATTGTTTCATGATTTTGTCATTGGTAGTAAATTTTCTTTTTGGTTGGTAATATCTTCATCAAAGGCATGAGATAGCTACATTTTCTGTCACTCGAAACAATGTGGCTGCCTTGAATATCTTCTTCATAGGATATGCATTCTGCTAAACATTGGCATAAAATAATACTTTTAAAAACATAATTACCAAAAAGTGGCATTAAAATTGTACTTTACACGTCAAACAAATATATTAAATGCAGTTTATTTTGTTTTCTGATCTAACTATTACCAGATATACACATTAAAGAGCAGCATATTAGTTGAATCAAAGAGATAATTGTCAATAATGTGTTTCAAATCTGATTTATTTTATGCTAGAATTAGGTGTGGTACAGGATACAAGCTGATGTACAGTTTATTTTACAATATATTTGTTATCAGAGCAGTACCTGTCAGGTCACAGCCTGTTCTGAGCCATATTGTGAATGTACTACCTTTTCCATTAATTAAAAGCAGTGCCTGTGGCAATGTGAGACCTATCTTGTTATGCCATCACTGCTCACATTGTGCAGACAGGACAAATTATAAGCAGAGACAAGCAGAACTGCAGGAATCTAATGCAACCTACAAAAATACTTGTGGCGCTGGAGAGCAAAAGGAAAAATAAAAACTTGTTACCGAGTGTTCAGGATGTCATAGATAATTAACCCTTAGATCAGATAGGTACAGTCCAAGTTCAGAGCTTTCAGGAAAACAAAATGAATTAAAGGGCCTGTCGCACCAGCATGCAACTCTATGCGATTAGCGCGACCTAACGTGCGTCGCAGGGCCGGTCCCACTGATCGCCGGAGCCGTGCAGAATTGTGCGGAGTTCATCCCGAGTTCGTCCCGACACTGCGCGGGGTTCCGAAAAACTGACTATGTCCAAAAATTCCGCGCGGCAACGGCTTGTCGGCTCGCAGTTGCCTCGACGCATTACACACCGCCCCGACACCGTGCCTCCGTGAACCTATCTGTAGGTGCCTCTGTGACCCTCTATGTGTGTGGCTCCGTGGCCCTCTCTGTGTGTGCCTCTGTGCCCCTCTCTGTGTGCCCCTCTCTGTCCTGGCAAACTTACCTTAGACTTCGCTCCAACTTCGCCTCACTTTGCGCCGCGTTGCGCCACTCACCCGACCTCCGCGCGGCCCCTACTGCCGGTTTGGTTGCGCTTGCCGCATGCAGGCACATGCTGGTGGGAACGGCCCTGTACAGGGGATCACCCGACCTCCGCGCGGCCCCTGCTTTTCTAGTTTGATCGCGTTCATCGCATATAGTTGCATGCTGGAGGGACAGGCCCTTAAGTAGTTTGTCAAGCAATCTGGACATGTAAACAGACATACAAATGGAGTGCTTCAGAAAATTAAAGGATTACATAATGAACTGTGAAGACTCAAAGCTACAAAGTTAAAACTAATTGATTGATTATTGGCCTAGCACACAAACATAACAATATAGGTGCAAAGTGTGTTTTTTTTACCTTCCCTATTCCTGTCTTTCATCCAGGTGATGCAGTGACTTACATGTACGTCTTCCAAACTGGCGTATCACATTCAGAGCTGATGGTGTGGTCTCATCTACACCAGTAACCCAAATACAGATTGAGCAGATTTTGCAGTACACTTGTTGTTTACCCAAGGTCAATCTAAGGTTGAGAAACAGCACCTAATTTTCTCTCATGACACATTGCAAAATTTGTGATTCAATGCTGAATTCACCAATTTTACAATGATCATTATATCATCTTGTAGCTCACATTTTCAACATTTAATTTGTTTTTCTCCATGCTTTCTGATATTTCACATTTTATTTGTCTTTTTTATAGATGTCCATGAGCCATACCTTTTTTTGTTAATTTGCCTTTATCTAGTGGCATTCAACCTCTCTACCTTACCACCTTTTGTTCGCTTTGTCCACCTTACCATCCTTTGACCTACCTCTTCCCACTCTCTATAGATATACTGCCCTACAATGTTTCTGCAGTCCTACATTTGTTTTATTCCAAACCTCTCCCCGTTCTAATGAAAGATCATTGCTCTGAAATATCTATTATTTCCTCTCCTCCTCTCCTGTCACGCTGTATAGTTCAAGCATCTATTTTTTCTCTCAGATTTCCAGGAACTGCAGTATTTTATGCTTGAACTTGGAAAATAAGACTGGGTAAAGGCATTCCAAACAAAAAAAAGTTGATAAATTGTATAATATACATTACAACTTTGTGCTCTGTATTATGATATAGAGTTAATAAGTAGTTTCAAATATTTGCTGATCTTCCATTTGACATTATTCATAGGTGATCTGCAACCTAAAACACTGTAATGAAGTGTTGTGGCTAATCAGGCATGGCCCTTTAAAATCAATCCTGAGATTACTCGCAATGGGAAAATAGTCTAAATGGACAATCTTCAGATCAGCTGGAGCCTAATGCTGTTAAAGTTTTCTCCAAATTGCCTCTTACCCTTGGGGTGAAGACCGGTTATTTCAAGGTTAGAGAAACAGCAGGAATAATCAATGTTCTTTTCTGGTATTTTTTTAATACAAGAGGTAAAATCTACCACAAAACTGGTTGCTTTCTGTTCACATATCTATACTGGTAGTTTCTCTAGTACAGCCTGTTTTAATTAAGATCAAATAACAATGTAGATATTGATTGTTCTACATTTATATAACATCTTTCTCATCCTTCGTAGTCAAGTTCCACTAGCAATCTTTCAACTGTGCTATACAATTTAAACAGTGCCCTTCCTGCCAAACTTCCTTAACCAGTGCCTTTCTTCACCCCCACTCCCTACTGACCCCAGGGAGTTCAAGGCAGACCTAAAACTTACTGGCATGTCCCAGTATTTAGTTTACTTTAATTTAGAGATACAGAGATTTGAGTTGCTGCCTCAAAAAGGCTGGCAGTATCATCAAAGAGCCACACCATCCTGGCCACACACTCATCTCCCTGCTACCTTCAGGTAGAAGGTACAGGAGCCTGAAGACTGCAGCGACCAGGTTCAGGAATAGCTACTTCCCCACAGCCATCAGGCTATCAAACCTGGCTCAGACAAAACTCTGAACATTAATAACCCATTATCTGTTATTTGCACTTTATCAGTTTATTTATTCATGTGTGTATATATTTATATAATGGTATATGGACCATTATATAAATTTTAAGATATAAAAAGTGCTTTAAAAATATATCTGTTTATATTTCTGTTATAAGGAAGCTTTTAACATATTATTTCACTTCCATTTGATAGTGATTAATATATAATCTGTCGATTACAAGGCTGTGGAGAAGAGCTGGAAGTATAATTTAACTTCTAATCATTTGTGTTATGTTAGTACTTGTAGGTTTTTATAACCAATGTTTAATTATTTTTCAACTACGTTCGGTGAGCAGAGCGGACAGACGCAGGTGCAAGAGCATGGAAGCGCTGACAGGCTCAACTGCTTTCACTTTAATGCAAGAAGCTTCACAGGTAAGGTAAATTACTTTAGACCATGGTCAGCACTTGGAATTATGATAATATTTTAATCAAGAATATGGAGAGATTGGTTAGGCAGGGTTTATTTCCTCTGGAATAAAGGAGGTCAATGGGTGAGCAGAGTGAAGAATACAAAAATTATAAAACTTAATGATAATATAGATAGTTAGAATTTGTTTCCAATGCTACAGTATCAAATACAAGGGAGGTAGGTTGAAGGTAAAAGGAAGGAAATTTAAGGATTTTAAGGAAAGTTTATAATACAGGGAGTGATTGGTATCTGGAAATGGCTGCCAGAGGAGGTGCTAGACTCAATATTGGTTGACAATTAAATACGCAAAGTAATGAAAGATATGGACATAATGTGGGCAAATGGGATTGGTACAGATGGGCAAAATGATCAGTATGGACGTGTTGTGTTGAAAGCCCCATTTCTAAACTGTCTGACTCTCTAACTCCCTGATTTTAAGATATAAAAGGTGCTTTAAAAATATATCTGTTTATATTTCTGTTATAAGGAAGCTTTTAACATATTATTTCCCTTTTTTATAGAGTTTGTAACATTTTTGTGATTGAGCATTCAGAAAAATCTGAAACTTCTTTTAAAAAACCTTTAATGTCTTTTTCAAATGGAAAGAATTAGGGCTTTGACAGTTGCCACAGAAATGCTTTGTTCATCATCACTACCTGGTTACATCACTCAGGGTCCTGCTGTTCCTTTCCTCTTTGACTTCTAGACCATGTGAACTAACGAGGTTGATCTTACTCATATGGAGAAGGTTAGTACAAGGAACCAGGTATTGACACGTGAATTAGGCAGCAGCCTACGAGAACCCAATCTATTAAATTAGCTCTTATTACTTAATTTTAAAGAATTCAGAATTAATCTAGTTTAGTAGTTGTGAGCAATTAATGAAACTTTCTGTGCAGTTGCCCATAATGGCAGAGGTTAAAGTTCATTTTTCCTTTTGAGTGCTCAGCCTGAGCAAGTCCATACTTTTCAATTCAATCTTTTAAATGCTATTCTATGTGAGTAAGCAGTCACAAACCTAATTTAGTTGATAACTGTGCCACATATTCCCATTTAGACATTTTAATAACATGAAACAAGTTAAAGCTCAGTGGATTGAAATCTTATTAGAAACATTTACTTCCTCCAGTTCCAGTCACAGCACTTCAGAGAGGACCACTCAGCTCAGTGAAAGGTTTCAATGCAAAGAGCTCATTTAACCGATGTAAGAAAGCAAAGCCACACATCAATGAATATCCCTGGGGAGCATTGACTTCCCAAATCATTGAAAATTGATTTGTGACAATGATACTTTAGGTCAGTTGATACCATACTTCTTTCTGATACATTTGACTGTGAGTTCAAGTCTCCCACTGGGTTTAAACACATTGAAGTTTTTTTATGAATTTAATTAACAGAAAATCATTGAAACTGCAGAGCTGATTTAACTTTCTACTGTAGTAAGAAATAGATGATAGCATAGCCCATGCCTGTCCTATTCCATTATGTAGCCTAGCTGGTTTTCCATTGGAGTCGATAGAAAGTAGAATCAGGGTAGCTGTGTTACTGACTCGGTGCTCTCTGAGTTGTTAGTTTATGTTAACATTTCTGTCGTTTGTCAGCTTGACTTCCTGGTCAGATGATAACAACCAACCTCAAGTCCCCCCCCCCCCCCCTCCATCCTACACACACACTGATGTCCCCTTCGCATCGTTTTAATATGCTTCCTCTTCCTCATGGCCTTCTACACTCTCTGGAACTTTTAATTTCGAACCCCCAACCATCTCGACTTCTGCACTCCACTCACGCATCATGGTGGATGGGTGGGATGCGTCACTCCCATGTTTTGAGAGGTGGGGGACAATCCCCCTACGTTTTGTAATCCGAATTTTGAAATTTGGTGAAATAAAATCTATTAAAAACTCCTCTTTCCGCGCGACAGTGGGGGCATCACTATTAAGTGCTTGTTAAATGTCTCTATTAACATCATATTAACACGATGTGTCACCAGTTGTGTTTTGACCTTCAACAATTACTGAAGATATTCACATACAATTACCATTTGAACTAATTGGATGTATTGGTGGATGGGAAAGATTTATACGGATATCAGATTTAAATGGGTCTGGTCCTAAAGGGCTCCTGTCGAACAGGGTTCCGGGCTGGCTTGCAGGTAATCCCTCATTCACGGTCACTCACGTTATTTAGTATTTTTTTCCCATCTCTCTTTCTCTCTCTCACCCCCTTCCAAAGTTTGCCTTTATTTTCCTCAGTTTTATTTGTTTAGGTGTTATTGATCACATTGCATCTTTTGAAAGATTCAAGCGGGTATCAGACACTTTCTTAGGGCTGAATCAGCCAGTTCACGGGGCTTTTCATCGCCAGAAGTGGCTTAAAATCGGCAGCAGAATCTTCCATCACCCCGCGGTCATTCAGTCACACTGTTGCATCGAGGCTCCCGATGTTGAAGTCCCCGCTGGCCAATTTTAAGCCACGCTGGGTGATGAAAGGCCCCGCAAATGGGCCAGTTCAAGCCTCATGATTCGTGGCGGACAAAGCTGCTGTTGCTGGAGTTTGGATTTGGTTACCAACCAGGTCAACTACCGTTGTTACTGTTCACAGCCGAAGGCTCTGAAGCCTCGTGTGTGTGTGTGGGTGTGGGTGTGGGTGTGGGTGTGGGTGTGGGTGTGGGTGTGTGCATGCGTGTATGCGGCCACCAAGAAATAGTGTCTTGTTTGAAAGTGATTTCCGCCCCTGCCAGTCTCGCCACTTCTGAATGCACACGCACTCAGTAACAATCCCAACATTATGAGCAAACTATTGACAAGGGTTGAATTTTTTGAAGAGGTTACTAGGGAAATTGATGAGGGTAAAGCAGTGGATGGTGTCTATATGGATTTCAGTAAGGCCTTTGACAAGGTTCCCCATGGAAGGTTGGTTAAAAAGGTTCAATCTTTGGGTGTTAATGGCAGAGTAGCAAGATGGATTCAACAGTGGCTGAATGGGAGATGCCAGAGAGTAATGGTGGATGGCTGTTTGCCAGGTTGGAAGCCGGTGACCAGTGGGGTGCCTCAGGGATCTGTGTTGGGTCCACTGTTGTTTGTCATGTACAGCAATGATCTAGATGATGGGGTGGAAAATTGGATAAGTAAGTATGCAGATGATACTAAGATAGGGGGTGCTGTTGATAATGAAGTAGATTTTCAAAGTCTACAGAGAGATTTGGGCCATTTGGAAGAGTGGGCTGAAAGATGGCAGATGGAGTTTAATGCTGATAAGTGTGAGGTGCTACATCTTGGCAGGACAAATCAAAATAGGATGTACATGGTAAATGGTAGGGAATTGAGGAATGCTGTGGATCAGAGGGATCTAGGAATAACTGCATTGTTCCCTGAAGGTGGAATCACATGTAGATAGGGTGGTAAAGAAAGCTTTTGGTGTGCTGGCCTTTATAAATCAGAGCATTGAATATAGGAGTAGGGAAGTAATGTTAAAATTGTACAAGGCATTGGTAAGACCAATTCTGGAGTATGGTGTACAATGTTGGTTGCCAAATTATAGGAAGGATGTCAACAAAATAGAGAGAGTACAGAGGAAATTTACTAGAATGTTGCCTGGGTTCCAGCAACTAAGTTACAGAGAAAGGTTGAACAAGTTAGGTCTTTATTCTTTGGAGCGCAGAAGGTTAAGGGGGGACTTGATTGAGGTCTTTAAAATGATGAATGGGATAGACAGAGTTGACGTGGATAAGCTTTTCCCATTGAGGGTAGGAAAGATTCAAACAAGAGGGCATGACATGAGAATTAAGGGACAGAAGTGTAGGGGTAACATAAGGGGGAACTTCTTTACTCAGAGTGGTGGCTGTGTAGAATGATCTTCCTGCAGAAGTGGTGGAGGCAGGATCGATTTTAACATTTAAAAGTAAAGTGGATAGGTATATGGACAGGAAGGGAATGGAGGGGTATGGTCTGAGTGCAGGTAGATGGGACTAGGGGAAAATAAATGGTCGGCACGGACTGGAAGGGCCGAGAAGGCCTGTTTCCATGCTGTAATTGTTATATGGTTATAAGGGAGGTGCTGTTGTAGCCTGCAATGCTGACCTCTGCAACACTGAGGCCAGGTCCAGTCAGCTCTTGGACACCACCACCTCATACCAACTCCTTGATCATAATCGGATGGACAAAAGCAGGCCACCATCTCCTGTACTATCAGTGGTCTCATTGTTTCAGGCCATCTCTCCTCCAGAATCTCCAAACTTATAGCTTCATAACCCGATATTGCTTATTTATATCCCTATTAAAAACCCACAAGTAGGACAGACCTAGCTGAACCTCTCCAAATACCCTGGTTCCAACTCTACATTCAAGATGCCTCACATGCTCTACAACAGTTCAATACATTTGAATTCCTGAATCCCTATTGCCTCATCTTTACCATGACATCCAGAACCTTTGTATCACCTTTCCTCACTCGGAAAGCCTCAGGGCCGTTCATTGAACAGCGATCCAATAAATACTTCTCTACTAAGACACTCCTCCACCTAGGGGAAATTGTCCTCTCCCTCAACAATTCCTCTTTTGTCTCATCTCACTTTCATCAAATCAAAGTTCTAGCCATGGGCATCTGCATACGACCCAGCTGCACCTGTCATTTTGTCGAGTACATTGAACACAACTTGTTTTAAACATATCCTGGCACCATTTCCCTCTGTTATGATTTATCTTTCTTGTTCTCTGCTACATTAGGACTATATTCCTTGGAGTGCAGAGGATGTGGTGTGATCTTGTGGAGAGGTATACAATCATGAGAAGAATAGATAGAGTAAATACCTAAGTTGTTTACCCAGAGTCGGGAAATAGAAGAACAGAGGGCATAGGTTTAGGTTGAGGGGGAATTGATTTAATAGAAACATCTCAGTGGGCTGGACTTTACAGTATCGGCCATATCTCACAACAATAATGAAATTAACTGTTCATTCAATGGCTTTCCATCATTTCACTCATTAGTGATGGTCCCTACGCTCCACTTGTTATCCTCTCCAACCACCTCTGCTACTTAGACTCATTGGTTTTCATTCTTTCTCAATTCTGAAGAAATGTTACCTGATTTATTTTTCTACAGATGCCGTTTGACCGGCTGAGTTCTGCAGCATTTCATATTTTGTGCCTTCTAAACAACCTTATCAAAATCATTCAGTGGTACCAAATCAGAACAAAAAACATAATGTTAAAAAAACAAACTCTCTGTGAAAAGCTAACAATGGCCTGTTTCCTTTATCATCGTTACTTTTTTGCGTATGTTTTATTCATTATACTTTATCTCTCCACATCATCATCTATATCTCTCATCTTCCTTATTCCTAAACAGTCTGAAGAACCAATCTGGACTCAAAATGTCACCCATGCCTTCTCTCCAGCGATAATACCTTTCCTGCAGAGTTACTTCAGCTTTTTGTGTCCATCTTTGGTTTAAATCAGCATCTGCAGTTCCTTCCTACACATAGACTCTCTTTGAATTATGCAACAGATCCAGTGGTGACATGGTAGAGCCAGTCCAGCCAATCTTGTACCGTCATCTCCACAAACACTTTGCACTTATCTAAATTGGGAATGCTGCCCCATTGTCTCATGAAGAAATAGCCATACATATTTAGGCTCACAAAATCATAAATACCAACTAATATTGCACAGTACTTTATTTGTACCTACATAGTATCTATCTCTAAGTATCTACTTAGAGGTAAAGGCACTGCAGTCTTCAGTCTGAACTGAGTTTTGCAGGTCGTCAATATTTACACTGTTTCACATGAAGGTTCATGGCAATAGGTCAAATGTTTAAGTTGGCCAGCTGTTTGCTCCCTACTGTGCTATTTCTGCACAATAATCTGCAAATTTGTAGTCTCACATTTTGAATCCACATGGAAGAAAAACTCCACAAGGCCTCCAAAGCGTATCACCAAAAATGATATGAAAGTACCAGCATAAACTGACCTGTCTGGAAAGCAGCCTGACTGGATCTGAAGTGAATAAACAAACTCAACAGAAACAATTGTCCTGAAGATGTCCATAACTTGTGACACAGAGGCATATACCCATGATGGTTTTGATAAGTATGATTGCTGCATACCTTGTGAAACCTCTGTTTTCACACTGAATATACTCTGCATTCTGTTATTGGTCCAACAATACCAAATGAGAATCCAGAACAGATTTCCCTACACAAATCTGGGACATTCAAAGTACATTGGGCTTTGACGAGGAATTGTATTTCATTGTAAATTGGGCTAATTGCACAGCAGACCCTTCACCTTATCTTAGTCATCTAGCCAGAGGGCTAACAAAGGTGTAAAGGGCCTGTCCTACTAGCATCCGACTCCATGCAGTGAGCGCGACCAAACTGGAAGCGGGGGCCGCGCGGAGGTCGAGTGATCCTTATACAGGGCCGATCCCACCAGCATGTGCCTGCATGCTGCGAGTGCAACCAAACCGACAGCAGGGGCCACGTGGAGGTCGGGTGAGTGGCGCGACACGGCACGAAGTGGCGCGAAGTTGGAGCGAAGTCCGCAAGGTAAGTTCTCAAGGACAGAGAGGGACACAGAGAGAGGGCCACGGAGGATGTTTAATGTGTTATGTGTCATTCTTAATTGTTACTGTATGTCACGTTGTTACTTGTGAGCGGAGCACCAAGGCAGATTCCTTGTATGTGTATATACTTGGCCAATAAACTTATTCATTCATTCATTCATTCATTCATTCATTCATTAGGTCTTCATAGTCACGCTCCCCCCTAAATGATGGTGGAACCATGTAGGTGTGTGTAAAAGGCAAGGTACACTCACCTACATCAGTAATTGTCTCAGGCTTGTTGCGATAGCTCAGTCTTCATTACGAGCACATCTTCAACTAGTTTAATCTGGTACATGTGATGACAAGAATTGATGGAGTGCATTGGATTCAGCAGACTGTGGGCTAGCAACCTGACTATTGAACAAGGTGAAATGACAGGTCAAAACCAACCAGGCAACTATCATTAATAGATAAAAACAGAAAGTGCGGAAAAAGCTTAGCAGGTCCATGTAATTGCATTTTCCATTAAATTATCAACCGTGTCTCTTGTACTTCGTCAGTCCTCTCTCAATCATCAACAACAGTAACCTTCTCATTGATAATCAACTTGGGTTCAGCAGGGCCAGTCCGCTCCAGACCTAATTACATCTTTGGCCCCACAAGAAAACATTTGATTTCCTGCAGTGAGGTGAGATTCACTGCCCTTGGCATCAAAGCGGCATTTTCCCTGAGTGTGGCATCAGGTACCTCTGTTAAAACTGAAATCAATGGGAATAAATGGTAAGGCTCTTCCCAGGCTGGCTTTATACCAAGCAATATTGACAATTATTGAGGCAGTGAATAACAATCTTTTCAATCCTAGAAGGTCTTTGCAGGAGTTTTGCAGCACGCTTCTTTGCACAATGGTGCAGTGGTAGACTTACTGCTCTACAGCACCAGAGATCCGGGTTCGATCCTGAATGGGTTAGATCCTGTCCTATCATCACAGGGTTCGGTGCTGTCTTTATGGAGTTTGTCCTTGCTCCCTCTGCGTGGGTTTTCTCCAGGAGCTCCGGCTTCCTCCCACTCTCCAAAGTAATACAGGTTTGTAGATTAATTGGCTTCAAAAAATTGTAAATTTTCCCTAGTGTGTGTAGGATAGTATTAGTGTGCTGATCGGTGCAAATTCGGTGGGCTGAAGAGCCTGTTTCAATGGTTCAATGGTCCTTTATTGTCTCGTCTACCGAGGTACAGTGAAATTTGATTTACCATATAGTCATACAAAACAAAACAACAAGATACATAACTACATGTTGTATCTCTAAACTAAGTTAAACTCTACACCATATACACCCTCAGGCAGCATCCCAGTGATCTTCCTTCCATTGACAGGTCAGCAATGAAGATGTCTGTTGATTATTGCTCAGTACTCAGTTCTTTGCATAATTTCAGAAAATGAATTAGTTGATTATCATTTAGACAAGATTAATAATGGCAAGTGACGTTCACATCATACAATTCCCAAATAACCACTGTCCCCACTAAGAGGCAGCAAACATATTTCCCTTTGAGATTCAAATCTACTTCAATTGAAAATTCTCCTGCCATTAACATATTTTGAAAGTAACTTCTTCAAGGCACAATTCAGGAGTGCATGTCTCAACTAGCTTGCATGAAAGCCTGTTAAAATCACTTAAAACATCGGACACAATTCAGGACAAAACAATCTTCATGAATTGCACACATTTGTCATTCTGAACACTTATTCACCTGACCATCAATATATGCAATTGACAATATCACTGCAGCAAATTGCCAAAATGTCTTTGAAATTTCTCACTGCTATGACCTCTATTACTTAAAGGGGAAAGGGCAATATGTAATAGGTTCTCCATCAAAATTCTCTCAGAGACACTCAATATCTATATTTAGAAATATTTCTCAAATCTGCTGGAACAAAATCATGGAAGTCCCCATCTATCAGGACTGTGGGAATACCTTCATGGCAATGGTTACAGTTGTTCATGACCACAGCTATTTCAGGTGATGGACTTTAATTGTCACTTTTCCTTGTGATGTGCGCATTCGAAAAATTTGTACCTTTACACTGTCCAAAAACACCACATCCATAATGGTGAGTCTGAATGATGGAGCACGGAAACACTTGCACAAATAGGTTTAAGTAATGATTGAATAATATAAATATGATTTTGATTGAATACTTCTGGTGGACAATTCTTGCATGGAGCAAAGGAGCAAAATAGTGTTGCTATTTGACAGGTAAAGTAGGGTAATTGATTCTAAATTTTATATTGAAGTCTCGTGAGAGACTATGTGAAGAGCCCGCCAGCCCACATGCGCGACAATACGTCGACGCATGGCGCGAGAATCGGAGCAATTTGAAACAGCTCCGGCAGGTAAGGGATTTTTATTTCAGGAATGCGCCGCTGCTCCGAAAATAGATACAGCTGGCACAGCCTGTGCAGCTGCCGCCATGGAGGCTCCGTTAAGGAGCAGGCGGTTGGAATTTATCGGCTAATGACTCGGCCAGTGCAGCTACCGCCATGGAGGCTCTGTAAAGGACCTGGTGGCTGGAATTAATCAGCTGACGGCTCGGCTTGGACAGCTACCGCCGTGGAGGCTCTGGAAAAGGAGCAGGCAGCCGCATTCAATAGGCTGACGGCTCGGCTGGTGCAGCTATCACTATTAAGGCTCCGAGAAGGAGCAGGCGTCCGGATTCATTAGGTTGACGGCATGGCCGGAGCAGCTACCGCCATTGAGGCACCGAGAGGGAGCAGTTTTGGGGCTCCAAGGGAATAGGTGACTGGTTGAGGCTGAAAAAAGGAGCCAGCCAGATGCCTGAAGGAAGCAACATCTCAGGGTTGTGTTATATTCCTTGCCTCTAGACTGCGATGAGGCTCCAGAAGAGAGCTAGCCCGGACTCTGAGTCGTTAGCAGGCGCAACCTTTCAAGTGAGTATATAATAGAATTGTGCTCCTGGCTCAGGAGACACTTACAGGCTGCTCCAGTCAGATGCCTGTGGAAGCAACACCTGGCTCAGGGTTGCGTTATATATCTCCCGCTCAGAAGAGGGGAAGCAATACCTGGCTCAGGTTTGCATTACAATATCTCCCGCTCAGAAGAGGAGAAGCAACACCTGGTTCAGGGTTGCGTTATTTTATCTCCCGCTCAGTAGAGGGGAGTACTGGATATTATTACATTAGTAACTCCGACTATGGGGATATCGACAAGGAATTTGAATCCCTGAACCTATGGGGGATATGCTGCAGTTTAATCATATGAAGGAGTTCCGGCTCTTGTCACATAGCTTTCGGTAGTGCAGAAGATGCTTTAGCACTTCTATGTAATACACAGTTAGAGCTAAATTGTCTTTGCAAAATGCTATAAGTCCTGAGGTAATTCCTAAAAATCTGCTCATTTATGCAGGACCAGTAACGTGCAGCCTGCAATGTACCTCTGCAGAGAGGAGTTATGTTAGCAAGTTTAAGACTTGCAGGGAGAATTTTAGGTGGCTGCGGGGGTTGTAGAACCATCCTATGTGGGTAGGGCTCCAGTAACCCGGCGAGCATATCACCTCTACATATAAAAACTAACAACAGGAATCGCTGCTCTGAGGCTGGTTGGAACACCAGGCCTACTCAATTCAGACCTAGCCAGAGGCTTTTGTTAGGTTCAAGGTCATCGCGCTCACCTTGGTGAAGAGAATGTGTTGTGCTCTCTGGCGACTGAGATAGGTCATTCCAGGCAGAGGACTGCGGCAGCAATTCCGGGTTCAGGGTTGCATCATGATAGTTTCCACTCTGAGGGTGACTGACTGAAGAGTTAACAGGGAACTCATATTCCCCCACCTAGCAGATGCTACGCTTCAATTCTAATCACATAAGGATCTGATGTATGTTCTGATTCAGTCAGACACTGGAGGTTGTAGGTTAATGCCATCAGTTGAGGCAAAATCAAAGTTGAAAGGCTTTAACCCCAGAAAGTTTTGAGATTTCTCAGGGAAGGATTCGCCTTGTACAAGGTCAGTAGAGGGTCTTCTGTGTTATACGCAGCCTAACCACAATTCTGTTAGGATGGTATAGGCCTGAGGCCTACCCAATTTATGCTAAATGTTCTCAAGAGAAAGAGGCTGCGGTGGGTGTGGTAATACACCTTTTGAGGGTAGACTTCTGTTTACCTGCACACTTTTCACCTCAACTTAGTGAGTGGCAGATACCGCTCCACAGAGGCTGGTTGGAGCACCAGGCCTACACTTCTATCAAAGCCAGAGGGCTTTTATCCGCAGGTACAGCATTCACCATTGTTGCTGTGCTCTCTTCATACTCAGTACTGTCCCCAGCGGGTCATGATGTCTGTGCAAAGGGACAGAGAAAAGTCTAGGATCAGTTGACTGTTAGTCTTCTGTCTGAGGCCAAGGATGTTCTTGGTGGATTTTATCGCAAGTGCTTTCTCAGAAACTGCCTTGATCTCATCATCACTCATTGTCTGTCTTGTCACGGACAGCAAAGCAACAATGAGCTGGAGGTGATTTGAGTATGCGAATGTTATTACATTAGTCACATGAGAGCTGCTGTCGATATTCAAGTCGGGGTTCGACAAACAGGTGAGGACAGATAACATCCAAAATTTTTCCTGTTTACAAATCACAACCGTTTATAAAATTCAGTTTCTGGACGATTATTCCTCCACGGCAAGAGAAGCCAAAATTTCCATCCTTATGGTCAATAGAGGAAACTATGGCTATCCAAGTGGAAACAGAGACATCTCACAAAGGATGAATAGTCTGCCCAAGAAGAAGAGGGGTATATTTCTAATATTTTCTCAAGGTTGAAGGAAAGTGGAACATGCCAAGGATTTGGCTGGTCTGATCATGTGTTTAGTTAATCCGTTTAAGATGGATAATTGCCATTCAGCAATTTAGCTGATTCAGAGGAAGGTGCATACTTTTCCATATCTATACACGATAGGCACAGATATATCTGGTATTTTTTGATGACAAAGCCAGTGGTGGAAAATTTAGGCTCTACCTAGGGGTTGTCTTCAGGCCTAGGCTATTTACAAAAATTTTAAAGTTGATGCTGCCCTACGCATGTTATAGACGGCATGCTTTTGTAGCTGATAAGACTCAGGTGTTTTTATCAGTCGATGCCTCTTACGATATTAAAGATGAGGTAACATGAATTTTAATGGTGCCAATTTGGCCTACTCATTCAGGGTGTCCATTGTAAAGGGTGGCTGAAAGAAGCTCCTACTTATTCGAAGTCACGAGTGGTGGCTAGTTCAGCCTATTTCTAGTGCACTTAGCTCTGCACGGTTGTATGGGAAGTTTGTGAAAAGACACGTGAGCTACTTTTGAAACAGAAGAAGTAGCGGTTTGTGCTTCTTTCAGTTTGGGCTTAGAGAAGCTATTATGTTATCGCACAATCGACACTGCTCGTGCTGCTTTGTCATTCTCTCCAGTACTATAAGTGGGACAATAAATGATTGATTATTCACCCACTGTGGACTAACATTATGCAAGGTGTATTTTATATGAACACTCTAAAGCCTAAACTCATAGTAGCGTGGAATGTATATCAGTAAAAATTAGTATGCAAATATTTATCTACTGTATTCCTAACGTGGAGCAGTATCTTTTAAGTTAATTATGCTTTTAGCAACTGATTTCAGCGCAAAGAGCACAATCTTTATTCAATCTCCGGCTGGACATGAAGGTAGTGTGTTATGGGAATGATTTCATAAACCAAACGGACATGACTGGGTACAATTTGGAGTTGACAGCATACCCACCAGATCGGAGATTGGGGTGTTTATTATGTATACAGGTACACTGAACCTATTAGTACCTATGAGGTGAAGGATAGTTTTCTTCATTGTTATTCAATAGTTTCACAAGAAATTGCTGGTGCAGACTATCTCAACATGAATAGAGTGTAAGCGGCTAATAGCAGGAGTGAATTCAAATAATTTCATCTCACTCTACCAGGTTCATTAGCGACCAATAGAATGGATATTCCCCTTTGATCATCTTCTTGCAACAGCAGGAGGTTCTCAGTGCACTTTCAGAAGTTATAAATTGCGTTAAGCATGTCTGGATGGTTGCAGATAGAATTCTGAACAGTATTGCATGAGTTATTGTCTAACTCAAAGCCAATTGGGACTGTGGTCCGATTAAGGGCAATGGACATGTACGTAAGTTAGCATCATATTGTTAATAGCCCAGGTCTTTTCTCCCATTTATGATTTATCTGTTTAAATGTTTCACACACAGATTGGTTTACTGCATGAAACCACAGAGCTTCGAAGACTTCACGTAGTCTCTCATGAGACTTTGATAAAAAATGGAAAGATTAAACAAAAACGTACCATTTGAAGTTTGATCTTTATTTTATGAGAAAGTGAAGCAAGGGACTATGTGCCCTTCACTCCCAACCATGACTCTCATAAAGATAATTTGGTAAGTCAAGGATTATTAATCTTTCTATAGTTTAAATTTGTACAAGTGGTCTGGGGTTTCATACAGTTGCTCTGAAGATTGACATACATGTGGGCTGGTGGGCTCATCACGTAGTCCCTCACTTCAACTTCTCATAAAATTAAGATCAAACTTCAAACGGTAAGTTTTCGTTTAATCTTTCTATTCCTGCTTTCTCGCGCTAGTGGCAAAAGGATCACAAGCTGCCAGCCATCCTTGCACCCTTCTGTGTGTAAATTAGGAAATTTGACATACAACAAACGGAAATTAATCAAAGTTAAAAATTATAATATCAGGAATACATAAGGAGCAAAGAATAAAACAATAATTAAATCCCTTTCTTTCCATTAAAAACAATTATTTTTGATTCTGTAGGTAAATTGGTAAACAGATCAATAATCCACTTTAAATTTGAAACTGTGAAATAATTTTACTTTTTTTTCAAGTTGGGAAGGTTGATTCATGGCACGAGTAGGCTATGATTCTTCCTGCTGTTAATCACAGGGCTCTCTGTGCACAACTTAACTAATAATGTTTGCTGGATTGTTAAAATACAATTTGGCAGTGCTTGCATGAAATCAGCAATGCAAGAGGATTAAGATCACAATCTATCTCCTCTTTATTCTTGTAATATGTATGAGCCACACATGAGCTACCAGAATTCTGAGTATGCTAGATGGCACAAGGCATGCTAAAACTAAATACACACACATTGCACATGTTATTCCAGCTACATCAGCACCCACAGTGTTCAGAAATGGCACAACTGAGCACAGTTTTGCAGCTAGTGCAGGAACTTGCTTTCTCATCTAATCAATTTGAAGCCAACATCTTCATTTTTCCACATGGATTCCACCAATTAACTATTAATGGTAAATAGAAATTATCTGGATGTGTTTTGTATGACAGGTTCATGCTGTATCAACAGCTTTACTTTTTTTTCTGCCCAACTCTGGCATTTGTGCTTCACCATATGTTTGTTAAAAAATTCATAAAGCCACTGTTTATTGTTTCGTCATCCTGGGAAATAGCAGCAGTTCAACAGTATCGTTATTTAAATGCTGTTATTCCATTGTTCTTCTCAAGCTTAAGTGTACTGCTGATGTAATGCTGAGGCATTTAATGACAGACTGAGAGTAAAGGCCAAGTTGTTTCACTTTATGGAATTTATATATAAAATCCTGTTGGTTCATTTGCAGCAGTTGCCTTTTTGACTTTCAACATTTTTAAGCTTTGGTTTCTGTTGCAACAGTACTTGGTTGATTTGATTATTTGGATATAATGGATTAACATTTATACTTTCATCTTTTTCTGCTGATGCCATTGATTCTGAGTATGCTTCAGAGATGTAATTGTCTACTAGGCCATTATTCATGTGAGTATCAGCACATTTTATGGACATAGAGGCTGGCGACGCACCATTAGAGATCCACATAAATTAATTTTACATCCACAGTTCAACAAACATTACCTTTAAGGAAAATCAGAATCCATCTCCAGGGCTTAATTATCATGACTTTCATATCCAGTCAAAGTTGCTGATAGTAGCGTAGGTACTGGTTGGGTGACCAACCAAAGTAGAATTTTTCTTTTTTGCCAAATTAATATTTAATCTTTGGTGAATGAAAAATGAATCAGATTACAGTAAATGACCTTAATGCAGTCTGCCTTCATTTTCAAATAAGTCACTGAAGGTCGCACAGATTGACAATTATAACTTTCAAGGGCATAGTATCATGGAAATGTGGCTACAAATTTAAATTAGATGCTCATTGATCATGTCAAGCAAAGGAAAATAATGTTTCATTCTAATAAATTATAGAGTGGGACATCATAAGAAAAAACACCTGAAATAAAAATACAGGTACTGGATATGTAAAATAAAACCTAAAAATGTTTAAGGTATGCAACAGGTTACTCAGCAAAAGCGATGAGAGAGCAAGAGAGAACAAAGCTATTTTTAAGGTCAGACCCATTACCCGAACCAGAAAAGTGATTTAATGAAAAAGAAAATGTATTTTAGGCTGAAAAGAGGAGTAAGATGGAAACTGTGATGTTCTGTGATAGAGTGGAGCCCATAGTAGTCCAGGTGTCACAATCACTTTTTGTATCACATGAGAGAGGAAAATAAATGTTTATTAAATATGCCTGACCATCCTGGAGGAATGTAGTGAGCGAGGGCAGTAAGAAATGTAAAGAGGTATGCTGGAATGCTAACATGCAGAATATCACAGTTGAGCAATTCTGACATCAAAGTGATTGCATTTTGCTAGAAAAACTCAAAGATCGGAACAGATACTGTGGAAAGTGGAAATAAAAATTGATCTGAACAATTTTAGAGTTGAACTAAAAATGTAGCTGCTATTGATAAGCTATATTTATGTAAGCGCTTTACATAAATGAACATGAATGTGCAATGCTACTTGAATTTGTTTTGCCCATCATTTGATAAGGTCCCACATAGGAGATTAGTGGGCAAAATTAGGGCACATGGTATTGGGGGTAGAGTGTTGACATGGAAAGAAAATTGGTTGGCAGATAGGAAACAAAGAGTAGGGATTAACTGGTCCCTTTCGGAATGGCAGGCAGTGACTAATGGGGTACCGCATAGCTCGATGCTGGGACCACAGCTACTTACAATATACGTCAATGATTTGGATGAAGGGATTCAAAGTAACATTAGCAAATTTGCAGATTACACAAAGCTGGGTGACAGTGTGAACTGTAACTACCTACCAACGCACCCTAGACATCACCTCGACGAGGTGCGGTCCATTGGTAGAAGCCCCAGTAGTTCTGAAGAACCTGGTGAAGCCGACTTGTCATCCGCTTATTGCAGCGGCGGTCGCATGGCCAGGATGGAGCAAATGGTAGAGCAGTTACTCCAAAGAGACCTGGAACATCAAGAGCAGGAATCCCAGTGATCCAGGAGTCATACTGTGGGTCCGCCAAGTATTTCTCCCTCATCCGCCAGCAGCGCCAGAAGTCAGCGGTTAGCTGATTTTGATGAGGGGTTGGCACAGGAGCCAGCAGTAGAAGAGGCCACTGCTCCAATAGTTCGAGAGGAAGAGCTATTGGAGGTAGTCTCCAAATTTGCAAAGCCTGGACATTCAGGAAAACCGCTTCAAGCCAAACTAGCAGCAAGTATAAATTTTCTCACAACCCACCAGCTGCAGGAACAGGTGTTGACGGAGCTATGGAGAAATATAAAGCCCCAGAAAATTGTGTAACCCTGAATGTTCCAACAGTCAACATGCCCATCTGGGGGAACATCAGTCCCGGAGTCAGGGCCCAAGAGCTGAAAATTCAGAAAATCTTAAAGTTGTTAACTTCAGGCATTATGGTATTCGCCAGAACCCTGGACGAAACTGATATAACAGAGGTACAACAAGATGCTCTGGCTCTGTTATGCAATATGCAATTTGAAATTAACTGTTTCAGGAAAAGCTCCATCCGGTCCACACTCAACCCGAAATTTGCAGGGTTGTGCAAAGCCTCTACCACACCATCGCCCAGGCAGCTGTTCGGGGAGGACCTACCTAAACAGGTCAAGGAGTTGGATGAGGAGGCCAAAGCAGTCGGACTGATGAAACCTCCATCATCAACCGGGCCACGGACCTACCGGAGACACCATCCATTCCCTAACTCCAAGCCTCAGGGACAACCGTATAGGGCACCGAGAGCTTACCCACCGGCCGCTCCCCATCAGCAGAAGCCTTTTTTAGGGCAGGGCCAGCAGAGGCCAGCATGGAAGATGCGCCAAAGCCCCACCCCAGCAACACATCGTCCACCATAAGCCCAGAACAACAATCCCCGCCGGTAACCATTGAGGTAAGGGGGTCTGGTTCTTTCAAGAAAGCTGCATGCATAACCTCACAAGTAGAGGAAGGTTGCATGCATTCTGGGTTGCATGGGGTGCTATAACTTTGGTTACCTTCATTCTACAAAGTATTCAAGGTTATGAGATAAAATTTATCAATGGCCATCTTCCCCCAACTCAACATGTACCTGACCGCAAATTTGCACTCTCTCAAAAAGAGAAAGAGGAAGGACATGTGGAAATATTAAGGCTATCTGCCAAAGGGGTAATAGAGAAAACGACACATGAACCTTTTGAGTTTGTGTCCAACATCTTTACAAAAACCAAAAAAGATGGTGGATGTTGGATTATCATTGATCTAACCCATTTGAATACTTTTGTACAATATACCAATTTCAAGATGGAGACATTTGAAATGGCTAAACAGCTGATTTCCCGAGGGTACTTTATGGCCTGCATCAATTTAAAAGATGCATACTATTCAGTACCTATAAAAGAACATCACCGGAAATTCTTAAAATTTGTCTGGATGGGGCAACTGTGGCAATACAAAGCCATACCCAATGGACAGCCCCTAGGTTATTTACAAAAAAATTAAAACCAATATTGGCATCCCTTAGACAACAAAATTATATAGCCATGGCATATTTAGATGACCTCTTAATTGTGGGGAAAACCCTGGAACTAGCTGAACTAGTAGTAACAGCTACCAAAATATTATTCAAGAAACTATTGTTTGTTATCCATCCAGAAAAATCTAACTTCAACCCATCTATGCTCATGGACTACCTGGGATTCACTATTAACACCAATCAAATGATTGTCACTATCCCAGCCAGCAAAGCAATAGATATAAAAGTGGCATGTAACAGCGTTGCTTGCGCCAGGGTACCGACCACCAGACACGCTGCTAAGGTAATTGGGAAACTCGTAGCTACATTTCTAGCTGCGCAATTTGGCCCATTACATTATCAAAATTTGCAGAGAGCAAAAATTTCAGCATTAAAAGCAAATGCTGGACACTTTGACAGACCTATGCAGCTGCTGATCAAGGCTGAAATTTAGCTGCAATGGTGTGTAAGCAATATTAGTGATTGCTTTAAACACATCATTATATCCAACCCATCAGTCATGTTATAAACTGAGGCAAGTGCCCAAGGCTGGGGAGCTACCAACACCACCTCCAGTTGTGGCGGCAGATGGGATTCTCACGAGTCTACCCTTCTTCAGTCACAAGGTATAAAATGTTTGGAAATGCTGGGAGCATTTCACGGACTGCGGACTTACTGCACAAATTTACATCATACGCATGTCTGCCTTCAAATAGATAATACCACTGTGGTGGCATATTTAAACCACATGGGTGGTATCAGGTCAGTATCTTGTGATGAATTGGCAAATACAATCTGGCTCTGGTGTATTGAAAGAAATATTTGGATATCAGCTACTTACCTTCCAATACAGTGGCGGACACCAGGTCACGAGTGTTCAATGACAACATCGAGTGGATGTTGAACCCCCAAATATTTGCTGAAATTATAGCTAAATTTGGAACACCAGATATCGACCTCTTTGCGTCCAGGTTGAGCCATCAGATACCAACATATGTCTCTTGGGAACCAGATCCTGGGGCAGTGGCGATGGACGCATTCTCGCTCCATTGGGGGAAATGGTTTTTGCTATGCTATTTAGGGGTTTATTATTTGTATTAATAAATACTTATTAATTTTCAGCTTATTCAAGTCTGAAATGCATTAACATACTTCCTCCATCAGTAATTGCGGCAGCGTGAGAGCATGGACGTGGTCCAGAGCATGGAATCACAGACCTTTGAAATCTTCACGAAGTCACTCACGTGACTCCGAAGTAAAATAGTAAGATAAAATGAGAACTTACCAGTTTGAAGTTTGATCCTTATTTTATAAGGAGTTACGATGAGGGATTTTGTGCCCTCTGCTCCCAACCCTCTATCATAATGTCAACTGGTATATTTGTGTCTCTTAATCTTACTATCTTCAGTCATGGTTGTTATCTGTGATTCCACACCACTGCTTTGAAGAATGTCGCACATGCGTGCTGGCGGGATCTTCACGAAATCCCTCATCGTAACTCCTCATAAAATAAGGATCAAACTTCAAAGTGGTAAGTTCGCATTTAATCTTACTATTTGCTATGTCACTGAACTTGTGCACTTGACAATAAACTCAACTCGATTGTCCATTTGAAAGATTTGTTTTATCTGTGAATGAGAAAATTGTGGTTGGAGATCTGTTGGTGCTGCCACATAATTGGACAATTTACCATTTAGAATTGTGCCAAAACGATATTGTAAATGCGACACTTTAATAATATTTATTATAATGCAGTGTTTCTCAATAGAAAGAGGACATTTAGTGCTTAAATTTTTATCCTTTCTTTATGATCCATTTCATTTAATCTCACTCTCTTGTTATACCTATGTTTGCTTGGCTGTTGCACTCTCAAGGAGTTATTCCTCGTGGATTGAGAACAAGGAATAAGAACACACTGGAACTGTGTGGTGTATGGAACAAGTTGCTGGAAGAAGCTGCAAGGTGAGTACAATAACAATTATAATACATTTTCACAGGAACATGGCTAGAAATGTCCTGGAAGGATATGGGCCAAACACAAGCAAAAGGACTAGCTCAGATAGATATCTTGGACAGTGATGAGGAGTTGAGCTGAAGAACAGGAAGGTAGACAAATTTGCTGGAGAAACTCAGCAGGTGCGGCAGCATCTATGAAGCGAAGGAAATAGGCAACGTTTTGGGCCTTCAGAATGAAGAAGGGTTTCTGCCCGAAACATTGCCTATTTCCTTCACTCCAAAGATGCTGCCGCACCCGCTGATTTTCTCCAGCAATTTTGTCTACCTTCGATTTTCCAGCATCTGCAGTTCCTTCTTGAGCTGAAGAACTGTTTCTGTGTTGTATAGCTCTATGACTCCATGTCCACCAGCATTCACAGCTAGATGTGGTGAGACTGCAGCACTTGATTTGACCTTTAAGTTGTGAGGCCACTTAGCTGAGCTCATTACATGCAATGTTTCTTATTTAGCTCACATGTAGTCCTTTGTCCAAACTTTGCTTGGCTATTATTAGTTATGCGTGATGCTGCATCTGATAAGCACTTCTAAACTCCTTATTGAATCAAAGATGATCCCCATGGCTTGGTAATAATAAAGGTGAAGGATATGCTAGGCCACAATGTCACAAATTGTAACAATGTTTATACTGTAGGTCCATTACTGAGCTCCGATCTATTCTGAACCTATGTCATATAGATTTCTGTTAGCAAATTTCAGTGCATTTTCCAACACTGCATATTCCTACACAGTGTCCTGCATCACAAAAGAACTGGATGATGCAAGACCAACCTGAATAAATCAATTTCAATTTCTCTTTGTAAACTTCACTGAAAATCAATTGTTTCCTTGAGAGGTTCTCTTGGATGCATTCCTAGCATCCACAATATATAGTAAGAATATACAAATCATGAAAGTTATCAATAATTTCACTGCTCTGACACACAACTGGCAATATTTCTAAGGTCAACTATCTTCAACATTGATTTGTCTGTATGTTGTACTTGAATGCACACAACTGCATTATATAGGTTAATTCAGCAGGAATGAGAACACAATATATAAGTGAGCTTTATTTTAAACTTTTGAACAGTCACAATAGTGCAAACATAATTTTACTGTTTCCTTTCACCCTTTTTTTCTTGTTCAATGTTTTATTTTCTTGTGTAAGCCTCTTGGTGTAATGTATTTTATTTGCTTTTGGTATCAACAGCTAGTTATCAATATTTTCTAAGCAAATATTTGAAGTTTAAATGCAATAGCTCTTACTGTATTTGTTTAGAAATTGATTGTTGGCTGGAAGTGCACCTTGCAAAAATCTGCACCTTGCTAAAAGGCAGATTGAGGTTAGAGTGCAACACTAAGGTCTGGTCTGGAATTCAATCTTTATCATTAAAAATACACAGTGATGATACTGACCAACTGCTTCTCTTTACTTTATTGTGTTACAGCTATCAGAGTTGTCACTTTGTTGGTAGAATTGACATATTATTAAATCCAAAATTACCAGATTTATATTTTAGAAGCCTGGACTAGCAACCTAGAGATGCAAATACAATTCTGGGGTCAGATGAAGTCTGATGGCAAACATGAATGAAAGGATGGAAGTTACAACCAGAATATGGGCTGAGGTGATAAGAGAAGATAAAAGATAAAAGCCTAGATATGTCATAAGGTGAAAGGTCATAAGTGACTGGAGCAGAATTCGGCCATTTGGCCCATCAAGTCTACTTCACCATTCCATCATGGCTAATCTATCTCTCCCTCATAACCCCATTCTCCTGCCTTCCCCATATATCTCTTGACACCCATACTAATCACGTGGGTGGATAGTAAGTGAGATTGGAAGCAGGGTAGAAGATCAGTTTGTGTAAACTGTTTGGGAGGTGTGGAATTTGTTTGGGGTTGGCCAGGAGAGAAAAGGTGAATTACAAAATCAATGGGCGCCTGTCTGGATTGGATTCCCAACACCAACTGGAACCCATCCAAAGAAATCCTACCTAAAAAGTGTGAGAAGTAAAGCATCATAAAATGTTGTTTCAATGGACAATAGACAATAGGTGCAGGAGTAAGCCATTCGGCCCTTCGAGCCAGCATTGCCATTCACAGTGATGATGACTGATCATCCAAAATCAGTACCCCGTTCATGCCTTCTCCCCATATCCCTTAACTTCGCAATCTTTAAGAGCTCTATCTAACTATCTCTTGAAAGCATCCAGAGAATTAGCCTCCACTGCCTTCTGCAGCAGATAATTCCACAGATTCACAACTCTCTGGGTGAAAACGTTTTTTCACATCTCTGTTCTAAATGGTCTACCCTTTATTCTTAAACTGTGGCCCCTGGTTCTGGACCCCCCAACATCAGGAACATGTTTCCTGCCTCGAGGTGTCTAATCCCTTAATAATCTTGTAAAGAGCTCAGATTTACACAAGTTGAAACACAAGCATCTTTATTGTTCATGTCATTAACTTCTAAGCATGTCATTACACGTTCACACTGCTACTGCTACAGGCGGGCAGTGGGCAGGATCTTACACTATCAATGTTATAATTAGGCGGGGTTATAATTACTAGGCATTCTAATTGGCTAACATGCTATAGCCGATCTACATCTCTGCTTGTATAATGAAAAACAAGTAATGCACTACAACTACAATGAGTAAATAAAATGTTAAATGCAAATCGCCACATCTAATAATAATGGGGTTAAACATAATCACCATATCTAACTGGTGGCTTGCTAACCCGCCTGGTCCTCGTATGGTACGGAGCTGCCTCATCAACCATTTCCTCCGAAAAGTTGAGGGCGCGATTTGGTGAGCTCGATGGGCTATGGGGAGACAACGTAGGGGAACCGAAGGAAGACCGTCGCGGGGGCACCGATGAGCCAGGTACAAAAGGGGAAGAAGGAAGAGACAGATGCGAGGAATGGATGGGACTAGCGGCGGCAGGTACTGGAACGGCTGGAACAACGATCACTTTAAAGTTGAGCGGAGGTGCATCAGGACCCTGGGAGCGCTGGACGCCATTCCTTCACAGGAAGGAGGGGTTGACGGTTGCGTTTGTAGATGGTGCCACCGACATCGACCAGGTAGGAACGTGGTTCCTTTGCAGGGCCATAGATATACCCCAGTTTGGTATGCCCTTTGTCCATCTGTAGTCGGACAACTTGGCCTTGAATGAGTGGCTTAAGTGGCTTGCTTGTCTAGTCGTAAGTGCGTTTCTGCGCGTCTCGATTGGACTGCACGCGCTTTTGAACTACAGTGGGGGTGAAGACTTTTGGTTTTAAATTATCCTGGGTGACGGGCAGCGGAGGTCGCATTCGGCGGGACATCAGGCACTGGGCTGGGGAACCTAAAACGTTGTCTCTTGCAATGTTTTGCAGGTTTAACAGGTCCAGGTAGACATCAGATTTTGCTAAGTAGGAGAGCTCCATGAGTTGTTTAGCGCTCCGAACAGCACGCTCGGTGAGTCCATTGGACTGTGGGTATTCAGGGCTGCTGGTGACATGTTGAAAGTCCCACCATATTGCAAAGTCTTTAAACTTTTGGCTGATGAATTGCGTCACATCGTCAGTCTGAAGACAAGCTGGAATGCCATGTACAGAGAAGTGTGTCCTGAGCTTTTTGACGACTTTCTCTGAAGAGATGGTTGGCAGAAAGTCTATTTCAAACCAGTTCGATTACGAATCCACTAGCATGAGATAGTGCTTCTCGTGCCAATCAAATAAATCGGCAACTACGGATGACCATGGTAGAGAGGGAGCAGGTTGAGTTAGCAGGGGTTTTTTTTGTTGGTGCGGTGCTTGCCTATTACAGATCACAAATGATTCTGTTTTCTCCCGAATGTACTTGGTCATTCCGGGCCAATAGATAATTTATTTTGCACCTGCAGGGTAGGTTCCATGCCTGGGTGACGACCATGGATTTCCTCATAGTACTCGTTTCGCAGGGAAGGGGTCTTGTGACCTTTAACAATCACTCCATCCTATTGTACTAGTTCGTCACGTACCAGGAAATAGGGTCGCAGTTCAAAAGGAGTGTTAGACTGTTTGTTTGGCCACTCACCTTTGGTGATGGAAGTTAGCAGCCAGGTGGTTTTATCTGCAGCGGTGTGTTCGGCGAAGCGGCGCAGGAGGTCGGTTGGAACAAATGAGACTTTCAGAATAGAGAGTTTGTCTTGTTCGAGTGGGTGTTGTTCGCTAGTGGTGCGTAGAGCTCGAGGTAGAGTGTCTGCAAAGTGCATGTCTTTGCCTTTTCTGTAGGCGATGCGAAAATCAAACCATTGTAGCTGCATCATCATGCGTTGAAGTCTTGCTGGAGCAACATGGATCGGTTTGCTCAGGATGGTGACTCGCGGCTGGTGATCAGTCTCTACCGTGAAGGCCTTGCCAAAAATAAAGTATTTAAATTTAGAGCAGGCGAACACCACAGCAAGCAGTTCTTTCTCTGTCTGTGCATAGCATTGTTCAGTATCCGTTAGGGTGCGCGAAGCATAGGATACCGGCATCACGTCGCCATTGAAGGAAGTCTGCAGGCATGCTGCACCTAGTCCATACTGAGATGCATCATAGGTGATTGTGACTGGCACGTTGAAGTATGCCAGGGTAGGTGCACTAGCGAGCTATAGTTTTAAAGTTTCAAAAGCTCCCTGGTGGTTTGGGTACCAGGACCATGTGTTGTCCTTGTGTGTCAGTTGGCACAGAGGGGGCTGACAGTTCGCTGAGATTAGGTATGAACTTGCCCAGGTAGATGACCATACCTAGAAACCGTTGTAAGCTGGTGACGTCAGTTGGTACTGGCAGTTCATTGATTGCGGCAGTCTTCAACGGGTCAGGTTTTAACCTATTGCTGGTGAACAAGTGACCTATGTAGATGACTTCAGGAACTCTGAACTTGCACTTCAGAGGGATTTAGATGAAGTTTTAGATTAATGTCTCTGGCGCGGTTCAGCCCCTTACATAGGGGCTGAACCGGCATCATGCTCGGTTGCATCTCGGCCATAAACTAGGATGTCCTCAACAATGATGGCACAAGGTCATTCTGCAAACAGTTCTTCCATTGCACGCTGGAAAACTTCGCTTGTCGAGTTGATGCCGAAGGGCATTCTTAGAAATCGGTAGCGGCCGAACGGGATGGCAAAGGTTGTTAACACCGATGAGGCACGGTCTAACAGGATTTACCAGAAAGAACTTTTAGCATCCGGAACTGAGACAATTGTTCCATTACCAATTTGTGCTGCTACGTCCTCGGTAGTTCTCATTGGATAGTGTTGCCGTTTGATTGCTGTGTTCAAATCTTTAGGATTGATGTAGATGCGTAACTCCTTCTTATCTTTCTTTGTGGTGACGACCATGGTGGAGACCCAGTCTGAGGGTTTGCTGACTTCGGCAATTACTCTGATAGAGACTATCCATTTTAGTTTTTGTCATGTATTTTCTCACTCATGCCATGCGGGACGTGGTGAGAATCACATACGATCGGGGTGACTGCATGGTCAACAGTGATCGTTGTCGGTAGCTTGCCGGGTTTGTCGTCAAACAAGTCCTTTTAGTTGGATAGCATCTGTTTTGTTGCTTCCTGGCAAACAGAGTTTGTGGAAAGCACGCCCAAAATAGACCAGACCCAAGTCATGGCATGCATTGTTGCCGAGCAGGGTTTCAGAACTTGGTTGGACAATGTAAACAAGTAAGCTCTTTGTCTGTTCATTAACGGTACATTTGAGATCAGCTTTACCCAGTGGATGAAGAATTTCCCCTCCGTAAGCATGTAGAGTGGAGTCTTTTTTTCATGAGCTTTGTGGTTCTTATCTTGTTGAACACTTTGAGTGACATGACGTTTATTCTGGCGCTGGTATCGACTTAGACGATCAGAGGTTTGTTATTGATTATCATGGTCACGGCAGGATCAGTCACTTTGCCTCGGGTGTGCAGGCTTAAGGAAAGTATGGTAGACTCAGTGTCTGTTTTATCCGAGTCGTTCCCATGGGAAGATTTGTCCTGTTCATCGGAATCAGAATCAGACTGGTCTTGTTGAATCAGGTGCAGCTTTGTCCTTGAAGCTGTACTCCCACTAGATGGACAACAATTAGCAAAATGGTTGAGTTTCTTGCAATTATGACATACGTTCCCATGGGCTCCACAAAATTGGCGCCCCCTGTGGTGGAAATAGTTACAGTTAGAGCACCTCATGGTAGGCACATTCTGATCTTTGCGGGATGCATTCATAAATCTTTGTGGAGAATAACTAGCCAGATTCACATTAAGATGTTGATTAGCATTCACACTATCAAAATCAGCAAGTGGTGCAACAGTTTCAGCCATTCGACAAGCATGAATCGCTTGCTCCAAAGTCAGTTCAGCATTCCGCAGCAGTTCGGCTCGTAGCTTGTGGTTATTCATTCCTCCCACAATTTTATCACAGGCTAGCTCATTTGTCAACTCACCAAATCTGCACCGGGAGCTGATATGTCTCAAGTCGCTGATAAATCGTTTTACAGGCTCATCAGCCTGTTGCATTTGGGCAAGAAATCTTGTTCTCTCGAAGATCCTGTTAGACGGCAGGTCACACAGTTCTCTAAACTTCCTCAGCAAAACCATCGAGTTGTCAATAGATTCAGCCGGCACCACTACCAGACCATTCCCGTCCAGCTGAGCTCATGCAAATTCAAAAGAGTCAGTGCGGATCATAGCTTCCGGACACGCTAAATTCAACAGCAGAGACGCCTTTAAATCGTCGGGATCATTTTGGTGAATGATGCGGATATAATGAGAGTAATCCTTCTCAAACATTTGTCATCGCTCGGCAATATCGGTATCAAACACGTGCGGACTAGCTTTTCGACAAGAGTTAGCCATGTCATCAAAATCAAAACCAAAACTCACAAATGAAAATTATTAAATTAAATAAATCGCGATAAACAGACGCGGGGTAGACCCGATTTTCTGACACCATGTAAAGAGCTGAGACTTACACAGGTTGAAACACAAGCATCTTTATTGTTCAGGTCATTAACTGCTAACCAGGTCATTACACATTTGCACTGCTACTGCTAAAGGCAGGCAGTGGACAGGATCTTACACTATGAATGTTATAATTAGGCGGGGTTGTAATAACTAAGCATTCTAATTGGCTAACATGCTCTAGCCAATCTACACATCTTATACAACACAGAAATAAGCCCCTCAGTCCATTGAGTCTGCACTGACCAATGACCACTGACCACATATGCATGCCGATCCTACACTAATACCATTTTGTATTCTCACACTCACATCAACTCCCACCAGATTCTTCAACTAACCCACACACCAGAGACAATTTACAGCAATCAACTAACCTGCCAACCTGCTTGTCTTTGGGATATGGGAAGAAACTAAAGCAATGCAAACAATTTGAATGTGGATGCAGAAGTCATCAGTAAATTGCAGATGACATGAAGTTTAGTGGAGTTGATAGGGCGGAGGGTAGTCCCTGGCTATAAGCAATATCAGAGTGTCACTGGAATAAGGTGAGAAATGGCTGATGGAATGTAATCTCGATAAATGTAAGATGATTCATTTTGGTAGTGTTATTAAGGCTGTGGCATATACTATAATTGGTTGGGTTCTACAGTGTACTAAGGAATGGAGAGACCTTGATGTACAGCTCCAATGATCCTTGAAGTGACTACACAGTTTTGAAGGCATATGCGATACTGTCCTTCATTTGTGGGAGCATTTCATACAAGGGCAGGGAGGTTGTGCTCCATCTTAATAAACATTGAGCAGACTGTGGGTTACACAAAAAGATGGAGAAACTCAGCGGGTGCAGCAGCATCTAAGGAGCGAAGGAGATAGGCGACGTTTCGGGTCGAGACCCTTCTTCAGACTGGTCAGGGATCAGGGAAACGAGAGATATAAACAGTGATGTGGAGAGATAAGGAACAATGAGTGAAAGATATGCAAAAAAGTATTGGTGATAAAGGAAGCAGGCCATTGTAAGCTGTTTGTGGTGTGAAAATGAGAAGCTAGTGCGACTGGGGGGGGGGGGGGAAGATGGAGAAGGAATGTCAGGGCCAGAGGGCTGAGGGAGAGGTGGGGGGGAGGCAGTCTGGGTTAACAGAATTGAGAAAATTCAATGTTTAAGCCCAGAGGATGCAGACTCCCCAAGCAGAATATGAGGTGCTGTTCCTCCAACTTGCGGTGTTGATCACTCTGGCCGTGGAGGAGGCCCAGGACCGAGAGGTCGGATATGGAGTGGGAGGGGGAGTTGAAGTGCTGAGCCACCGGGAGGTCGGGTTGGTTATTGCGGACCGAGCGGAGGTGTTCGGCGAAACGATCGCCCAGCCTCCACTTCGTCTCACCGATGTAGATCAGCTGGCATCTGGAGCAACGGATGCAGTAGATGAGGTTGGAGGAGGTGCAGGTGAACCTCTGTCGGACTTGGAATGACTGCTTGGGTCCCTGAAAGGAGTGGATGGGGGAGGTGAAGGGACAAGTGTAGCATCTCTTGCGGTTGCAAGGGAAAGTGCCTGGGGAAGGAGTGGAGCGGGAGGGATGGGAAGAATTGACGAGGGAGTTGCGGAGGGAGCGGTCTTTGCGGAAGGCAGACAGGAGGGGAGATGGGAAGATGTGGCGAGTGGAGGGGTCACGTTGGAGGTGACGAAACTGGCGGAGGACTATCTGTTGTATGCGCTGGCTGGTGGGGTGAAAGGTGAGGACCAGGGGGACTCGGCCCTTGTTGTGAGTGGGGGAATGGGGAGAGAGGGCAGTGTTGCGGGGTATGGAGGAGACCCTGGTGCGAGCCTCATCTATAGTGGGGGAGGGGAAACCCCGTTCTCTGAAGAACGAGGACATTTGCGATGACCTGGTGTGGAACACGTCATTCTGGGAGCAGAGGATTTGGGAATAGGGGATGGAGTCCTTACAGGAAGCAGGGTGGGAGGAAGAGTAGTCCAGGTAGCTGTGGGAGTCAGTTGGTTTGTAGTGGATGTCAGTCAGGAGTGTATCACCTGCAATAGAGATGGTGAGGTCAAGGAATGGTAGGGAAATGTCGGAAATAGTCCAAGTATATTTGAGTGCCGGATGGAAGTTGGTGGTGAAATGGATGAAGTCAGTCAGTTCTGCGTGGGTGCAGGAGGTGCCACCAAAGCAGTCGTCAATGTAACGGAGGTAAAGGTCGGGGGTGGGGCCCTGGTACGCCGATAACAAAGATTGTTCGACGTGCCCGACAAAGAGGCAGGCGTAGCTAGGGCCCATGCGTGTGCCCATAGCTACGCCTTGTGTTTGGAGGAAATGGGAGGAGTCAAAAGAGAAGTTGTTGAGGGTAAGGACCAACTCCGCTAGGCGGAGGAGGGTGTCAGTGGATGGGTATGGGTTGCTCCTCTGGTCGAGGAAGTACCGGAGGGCTTTGAGACCATCCTGGTGGGGGATGCAGGTGTATAGTGACTGGACGTCCATGGTGAAGATGAGAGGATGGGGGCCTGGACAACGGAATGTGCGGAGCCGACGGAGAGTGTCTGAGGTGTCTTGAACATAGGTGGGGAGGGATTTAACAAAGGGGGATAGGATGGAGTCAAGGTATGTGGAAATGTGTTCGGTGGGGCACGAACAGGCAGAGACAATGGGTCTGCCGGGGCAGTCGGGTTTGTGGATTTTGGGGAGAAGGTAAAATCGGGCTGTGCGGGGCTGGGGAACGATGAGGTTGGAGGCTCGGGGGGGTAGGGAGCCGGAGTTGATGAAGCCGGTTATGGTGCTCGAGATGGTGGCCTGGTGCTCGTCAGTGGGGTCATGGTCCAGGGGTAAGTAGGAGGAGGTGTCCGAGAGTTGGCGCGTGGCCTCTGCTTTGTAGAGATCGACGCGCCAGACTACCACAGCACCTCCCTTGTCGGCGGGTTTGATAACCCAGTCTGGGTTGTTGCGGAGTGAGTCGATGGCAATTGAGCAGACTGTAGCTGGAGTACTACAGTATATGCAATTTCGGTCACCAAAATATAGGAATAACGTGATAGTTTTGGAGGGAATGCAGAGCAGATTCACAAGCCTGTTATATGAGATGGAGAGTTTCAGTTACAAAGAGAGACTGGGGAGTCTCTATATCATTGGTAGATAAAAGATTTAGGTTAAAGGGAAAAAAAAGTCAGTGGGTATCTGAGGTGACCTTTTTCATCCGGAGAGTGGTGAGTCCCTGGAACATCTGAGAAAATGATGGAAGTAGAGTTGCTGACAGCATTTAAAAAATGGTTTAACAATCATAAATGTAGAACAGTACTGAAATCTCTTCTTTGTCCACATGATCCATTGTGTTTTATTGCCTGCATATTCATGTGTCTATCTGAAAGACTCTTAAATGTCACTATCGTACTACTTCCACCACCATCACTGCTAGTGTGCTTCAGGACCCACCACTCTCTGTAAATAAAGTTGCCCCACTTCTTTAAACTTTCGTTCTCTCACCTTAAAGCTGGGCCCTCTATCTTTAGGGGAAAAGATAAGGAAAAATTTAGACTGATTATCTCTGCCTCTCATAATTTTATAAACTTCTATCAGGTTCACCCTCAGTCACCAATGCATCAGAGAACACACTCCAAGTTTGTCTAACGTCTTCTTATAGCTAATACCCTCTCACCAAGGGAAAATCTGGTAAACTTCTTCCGCATTCTCTCCAAAGTACAGTTCCTTCATGTAATGGGGCAACCAGAACAGTACATATTCTCAACATGTGGCCTAAATAACGTTTTATAAAGCTGCAACATGACTTCTTGACATAATCATTCCAGCACTTAAATCACCTTGACAGAAGGCTATGAGCCAACTGCTGGAAGATGAGATTAATAATGGATGGGTTGCACGGTTCAGCATGGACATGGTATGACTGCATGACTACAACTCACCCAGAGGAAACCCAAGCAGTCTTAGGGAGAACGTACAAGTTCCACATAAACAGCAGCCAAGCTGACTGTATAATTCAACCCCAAACTGATTATAGAATTCAACCACAAAACAGCACAACCTGCTTACAATCCTCAGTCAAGATAATCAATTGTTTGAATGGACAGAAAATAAAGTTCTATAGATATTGGTGGGATTCCCAAAGGAGACTGATTACAGACGTTACAATAAATAATTGATCAATTGTCTTGTGATTGTTGCTTTGCAGATCCCTTCAGTTCAAAGTAACTGAAGAGACCAAGATCTATCATGCCACCATTTCTTCTGTTCCAACAGAAGGATTAAGATAGCAGTATAGCATTTAGTCAGGTTTTGAAAGCAAAAAATGATTAAAGTAAAATCATTTGTCATTGAATTGAGGCAGTGATAAGAAAGAGGAAGACCCCTTTCTCAATTTTAGATACAATGATATGGTTTAGTTTAGTTTAATTTAGTTTAGTTTACCGGTAGCTCAGTTAAATATGTTATTTTACTTCGGAGTCACGTGCTACTTGAAGAAGGCCATCAGCATGCATGCGCATCATTACACCTGATGCATGGTGCAACGCTGCGCTGCGCCTGCCAGAGGTAAGTTTAAACCTGCAGGTACGTTTTAAACTTTCCAGGTTATGTTTCTATTGCAGGAATCACTTCTCACAGAGTTTTCCTGCTGGATTTCGATGCGAAGTCGGGACGGGCCGCGGGGAAACCTTTATGGACCGTGTCCCAGTCGCGTACCATGGGGAATCCCGGTCACGACCTCAGAGAATCCCGGCCACGGACCGCAGGGAACCTGCTACGGAGACTGCGGAAGTGTGGGTAGCGACCGCGGTCAAATTTGCCTTCTGAGCCGCTGCCGGTGGAGCCAGTGGCTTCAGACTGGTGCCGGCAGCACCTTGGCAAACCCGCTTGGACGGTAGCCACAAAATTATATCTCCCTCTGTGAGGAAGGGAGCGTAGGGAAGAGGCCCATTGACTAAAATGAGTCAGGCCAGGAGGGAGGATTCCTGATGGAGACTTCTATGGGTAGCGTTCTTCAGATGTCTAACCCACATGGAGTACCTGATGGAGAGGTGCTCCACAATGGTAGGCTCCAAGGAGGGAGTCATATCATCGCGGGTCTCTGTGGGGCCCGCGGCAACAGCATCTGTGTACAGGGCTGCACACTGTCTCCCTCTCTGAGTAGGGGAGCATTTGGGGTCAGTTCTATCTGACTCGGAGTTTGGAGGTATAGCCTGGGAGCATACCATGAGGCACGAAGGTCATGGTCCGTGGAGGGATTGTATCAGCGCAGGTCTCCTAGGCTGCACCTTTTCAGGGCTGCTTACTATCACCCTCGCTATGGAGAGGAGTGCAAGGGGTCAGTGTGTAACTGACTCCAAACTCAAAAATCTTTCGCCAAATCTTCTCTTCAGGTAAACCTATTTTCAACAGGTGAGATCTGCATGAGGGAGCTAAAGCTGTCGAACTACGAGTACAGCCGCATCGTTTCGGTGACAATACACCCACGCCTCCATCGGCAGTAAGCTGTTCACTGAAGCTGGTGGCTGCCAGCAAGCTGGGCAGAGGGCTTTAGGCCAAGGCCCAAGCTGATCTCAGGAAAATATGGAATCCACATACCCTACAAGTTCTACTCTCTAATCAAGGACGGAAATAGAAACTGCATCAGGGGCCTTTGGGCTTACCATAAGACCACCAGTAGTCATGAAGGTAGGTGGGTCTGGTTCTCTACGAAACATGGGGTATGTGGACCATATTCAAGTTGGTAATAGGATGAAAATAGGTTTCTATGTAATTCTTATTGTTTCTTATGAAGCAGCCTCTCTTACTCTTGATCAATAGAGGCTGCTTCATAAGAAACAATAAGAATCACATAGAAACCTATTTTCTATGTTTCTATGTAATTCTTATTGTTTATTATGAAGCAGCCTCTATTGATCAAGCATAAATGGCATTATAGTGGTTGTGTTTTCAGCTGTGCATTTGGACCTTTGCATTATCAGAACTAACATTGCTCCTGTTATTTGCTCAGTAACTCTTCAGTTATGTTACAAACTGATGCCAGTACTAAAAAATGAAAAATTACGAATGCCATCTCTAGTTACGGAGGCGGACGGGCTTTGCATGAGTTACCTATTTTCAGTTATACGATATCAACTACCTATAAAACAATAGGTGTATTTTATAGCTTAAAAGTTTATTGTGCAAATATGCATAATCTGCATGCTCAACTCAAAGTTGATACACTATGGTGGTGGCATATGTTAATCACATGGTAGAGTCAAATTAAATATCCTGTGATAATTTACCTAACCTCATTTGACGCTGGTGTATCATGACAACACAGTATGGATGTTGTATCACAAAGTGTTTAATGACATTGTGGCTGGATGGAACACCGAATATCATATGTTTTTCATCCAGGCCCTATCACCATTGCAAAATATGTGGCACAGTGTTCTCGCTACACCAAGGAGGAATGTTCTTTATGTCTTTCCTCCATTTTACCTCATCAGTCCAGTCTTGCACAAAATTCAGCATGATCTCGCCTCAGGCATTTCGTACTGCCTGACTGGCCAATGCAGCCATGGTTCCCACTAAATGCTGGGAATGCTATAGGACCTTATATGGTTATTATAAACACAAATATTTGGTGGTTCACCCCGTGACTCGGGAAACCATCCTCTGCATGATAAAATCAATTTATAGACTTGCAGACTTTGAGAAGACCGATTGGTGGCTCAGGTTGCCACACCGATCTATGTACATGCTCACTGCAGAGTGCAGGGATAGCACCAAGAAAGCAGCACATTTTTCCTCATCAGAAGATGGGAAGTGTTTTGTTTTAATGCCGATGTTACATAAAATACAGCATGGATAACTAACGTCTCGGAGTTCATTTTCAGATGGGTCTTTTGACAATTAAGTTATAGTACCACTACTGTGGCAATGTGCTTCCTCATCATGGTTGCTGCAGTGATCAGGACCCACTCTGTCAGGTCTCACCCTCTGATATCCAGATTTATAAAGGATATATTTAACGGAAATTCTCCCAGTCCCAGGTACTCGGAGATATGGGATGCTAGCATTGTTCTTAAACTGCTTCGACAGTAGAGCCCAGCTACATCTCTATCCCTGGTCAACTCATTTACAAAGTGTTTGTGCTCATGGCGCTAGTCTCAGTGCAACTGGTCCAGCCACTATTTATATTGTGACTGCACTGGATGGTTACATCTGCTATAATATATATTTTATTTTTATGAGATAGTTAAGCAGAGCAGACCAGGGGCATCAGGTCTCAAACAATTTCTCAGGGCATAACCCATTGGTCCTTTGGTTGTGTATGGTCACACATTTACAACATTACGTGAAGGTCACCTAGAGCCTTAGAGGCTCTGCACTAGCAATGATTGTTACTTACTAAAAAACCTCATAAAAGGTATCAATCCAGACCATCTCCAGGTGGTTGACGGGTTTTGGCTTATGCAGAAGTAGATACAAATTTTTCTATCTCACTCTACTAGGGCTGCTACAACATTAGCAGCAAGGGTCATGTACGCTCCACTGGACTACATCCTAGCGGCTGCAGGTTGGTCAAACGAATGAACTTTCCAAATTTTTATAATAACCCATTGCCAGACCAGGGGTATTTTCCAAATTCTATTTATGTTTTGTTTCATGGTTTCCCCCAGGATGGGAAGAGTCACTATTATTTTCCTTTGATGATTAAAGCATCAGTATTTTTAAGAAACGATGTCATGGCTGAATGCATGAATCTTTTTCACTCATCCATGGTCAATTGATGCAGTGTATGACGCCTGGACTTGTATCCGGCATGAAATCACGGTTTCAAAGTCTTCATGTAGTCACTCACGAAGTAAAATAGTAAGATTAAATGAGAACTTACCAGTTTGAAGTTTGATCTTTATTTTATGAGGAGTTACGATGAGCGATTACGTGCCCACCACTCCCAACCCTCATATTATGAAGGTCATCTGATAGTTTTCGTTCTCTCCAATCTTACTATATTCAGGTCTACTACTGGTATCTGTGATTTCACACCGCTGCTTTGAAGATTGATGCGTGTATGTGCTGACGGCCTTTTTCACATAAACGCTCATCGTAATGCCTCATAAAATAAAGATCAAACTTCAAACTTGTAAGTTCTCGTTTAATCTTATTATTTTTATCTATTCTGGCAAAGGTTACCCAGGAATTCAGATGGGAGAAAAACAATAGTAATTCACATTATTATTTACACTGAATTTTTTAAACTTATCTTTACTTTACTTTACATTAGTTTAGTTTAGTTTAGAAATTCAGCGTGGAAACACACCCTTTGGCCTACTGAGGCCGCACCAACCAGCAATCCCTGTGCATTAACACTATCCAACACACACTGACAATTTACATTTCAACCAAGCTAATTAACCTACAAACCTGTAGGGTTTGGAGTGTAGGAGGAAACTGAAGATCTTGGAGAAAACCCACGCAGTCACGGGAAGAATGAACAAAATCTGGACAGACAGCACTCATAGTCGGGGTCGAACCCGCTGATTGTTCCCATTGCTGAAAAACATAACACTCCTTCCATCAAACGAATGAAGAGAATTCTCAAAAAATAAGGATGTAGTCCCTGTTCTCCCGCCTTATCTTGCATTTTCTCTGGAGCTGTAACACTTTAATGTTGTACTTTGTGCACTAAGAGAGAGAATGGGCAGTATGTGACATTATTTAGTAACCAACTTTCTCCTCTCTCCATTAGTGTTCCTCCACCACCCACTCAAAGCACATATCCATGACCACTCAGTGTATGTTGTATTGTTACAATTGAAGTAAAATTACTTTCAGTTAAATATGTTATTTTTCTCTATTCTGACAAAGGTGACCCATAAATTCAGATGGGAGACTAAAGAAAAGTAATTCCATTATCATTTACACTGAATTGTTTGTATGGAACTTGTGTCACTTTCAGTGTCACTTGTGTCACAGATGACACTTTCACACTGAGAGGACAAATTATTCAATTATGACATTAATTCAGTATGTCAGACAACGCTTTGAGGTCATTATTGTAGAATTATCCACTACTATTCTAACAATGTCCAAAGATACATCTCATGGAATGTGATGGATCCTTGACGATAATTAAGGTATTGGAAAATGCTTTTGCTTTGTTGGGCACAGGATAAATGAACAGCAAGTACTCTGCAAAAAGACATGAGGCATATATTAAATAAATTAATCCAATTTGTAAAGTAATAATATTTGTGAAGATACTTCAAACTTCTAATCACATCCAAATCATGAATGCAAATATATCCATAGAAACATAGAAACATAGAAAATAGGTGCAGGAGTAGGCCATTCAGCCCTTCGAGCTTGCACCGCCATTCAATATGATCATGGCTGATCATCCAACTCAGTATCCTGTACCTGCCTTCTCTCCATACCCCCTGATCCCATTAGCCACAAGGGCCACATCTAACTCCCTCTTAAATATAGCCAACGAACTGGCCTCAACTACCTCTGTGGCAGCGAATTCCACAGATTCAGCACTCTGTGTGAAAAATGATTTTCTCATCTCAGTATTAAAATACTTCCCCCTTATCCTTAAACAGTGACCCCTTGTCCTGGACTTCCCCAACATCGGGAACAATCTTCCTACATCTAGCCTGTCCAATCCCTTAAGAATTTTGTAAGTCTCTATGAGATCCCCCCTCAATCTTCTAAATTCCAGCAAGTACAAGCCGAGTCTATCCAGTCTTTCTTCATATGGAAGTCCTGCCATCCTGCCATCCTTGGACAGTCTAAAAATGCTTCTATTTAGGCAGCCCATAGGGATTTCCACGACTCAATTTTTTTGGATGCTCTTCTGCCATATTTAGTGTTGTCTGCAAACTATTAACTTATCTTTTTTTTGTCCAATTCATTTATTTATATCACAACCAGCAGATGTCCCAGCAAAGATTCGTGCAGAACACCAATGGTCATAGACCACGCAGAATAAAAACCACCCTTCTACTATAGAAAACATAGAAAAATAGGTGCAGGGGTAGGCCTTACGGCCCTAACGAGCCAGCACAGCCATTCAATAAGATCATGGCTGATCATCTAAAATCAGTACCCCAATCCTGCTTTCTCCCTATATCCCCTGATTCCTTTAGCCATAAAAGCTATATCTAACTCTCTCTTGAAAACATCCAGTGAATTGGCCTCCACTGCCTTCTGTGACAAAGAATTCCACAGATTCACAACTCTCTGGGTGAAAAAAAATGTTTCCTCATCTCAGTCTAAGTGGCCTTACTTTTATTCTTAAACAGTGATCCCTGGTTCTGGACTCCTCCAACATCGGGAAGATTTTTCCTGCATCGAGCCTGTCCAATCCTTAAAGTATTTTATATGTTTCTATAAGATCCCCTCTTATCCTTCTAAATTCCAGTGAATAGAAGCCCAGTCGACCCATTCTTTCATCATATGTCAGTCCCGCCTTCCCGGGAATTAACCTGGTGAACCTATGCTGCATTCCCTCAATAGCAATCATATCCTTATTTCAAATTAAGATACCAAAATTGCACATAATACTCCAGGTGCAGTCTCACCAGGGCATGGTACAACTGCAGTAGGACCTCCTTGCTCCTAAACTCAACTCCTCTCACAATGAAGGCCAACATGCCATTAGCTTTCTTCACTGCCTACTGTACCTGCATGCTTATTTTCAGAGATTAATGTACGAGCACACCCAGGTCTTGTTTCACGTGCCCTTTTCTTAGTCTGACACCATTCAGGTAATAATCTGCCTTCCTGTTCTCGCCACCAAAGTGGATAACCTCACATTTATCCACATTATACTGCATCGGCTAGGCATTTGCCCACTCACCCAACCTATCCAAGTCACCCTGCAGCCTCATAGCATTCTCATCGCAACTCACACTGTCACCCAGCTTTGTTTCATCCACAAACTTGGAGATGTCACATTTAATTCCCTCATCTAAATCGTTAATATATATTGTATATAACTGGGTTCCCAGCACCAAGCCTTGCGGCACCCATTAATCTCTGCCTGCAATATTGAAAAGGACCCATTATTTCCCACTCGATGCTTCCTGTCTGCCAACCAGTTCTTTTTTTTTCCATGTCAATACCCTACCCCCAATACCATGTTGTCTAATTTTGCACACTAATCTCTTGTGCAGGACCTTGTCAAAGGCTTTTTTAAAGTCCAGATACACCACATCCACTGGCTCTTCCTTATCCATTCTACTTGTTACATCCTCAAATCATTCCAGAAGGTTAGTCAAGCATGATTTCCCCTTCATAAATCCATGCTGATTTTGACCAATCCTGTCACTGCTTTCCAAATGTGCTGCTATAACATCTTTAACAATCGACTCAAGCACTACCCACTACCGACGTAAGGCTAACTGGTCTGTAATTCCCTGTTTTCTCTCTCACTCCTTTCTTAAAAAATGGCTACCCTCCAGTCCACAGGAACTGATCCAGAGTTGAGAGAACATTGGAAAATGTTCTCTCACTACCATCTGTCTTCTATAATAAGTCAGTTCTGAATACATTACAAAATCATCATAGATTCCATGCATCTTCATTTTCTGGATCAACCCACCATGAAGGATCTTGTCAATGTTGCTTAAGTCCATGTTGACAATATCCAGTGCCTACCCCCATGAACGTCCTTTGTCGTCTTCTTAAGAAAAACTCAATCATTCATAAGACATGGCCTGCAACAGACAAAGCCATGCTCCCTATCCCTAATTAGTCCATTTGCTTCCAAATGCAAGTAAATGCTATTTCTAACAATCCGCTCCAAAAGTTTCCCGGCCGGGTGATGGGAGCCTCACCAGCTTATAATTTTCTGGATCACCCCAATATTCCTTTATAAATAAATTAACAACATTAAAAAAAAGGGTTCTAAGAGTAAACCTAGCAATTATAGACCGGTTAGTTTGACTTCAGTGGTGGGAAAATGAATGGAAAAGATACTTAGAGATAATATATATAAGCATCTGGATAAACAGGGTCTAATTAGGAACAGTCAACATGGATTTATGCCTTGAAGGTCATGTTTGACTAATCTTGAATTTTTTTAAGAGGTTACTGGGGAAATTGACGAGGGTTATGCATTGGATGTTGTCTATATGGACTTTAGTAAGGCCTTTGACAAGGTTCCTCATGGAAGGTTGGTTAAGAAGGTTCAACTGTTGGGTATAAATGCAGGAATAGCAAGATGGATTCAACAGTGGCTGAATGGGAGAAGCCAGAGGGTAATGGTGGATGGCTGTTTGTCGGGTTGGAGGCTGGTGACTAGTGGGATGCCTCAGGGATCTGTGTTGGGTCCTTTGTTGTTTGTCATGTACATCAATGATCTGGATGAAGGGGTCATTAGTAAGTATGCAGATGATACCAAGATAGGGGGTGTTGTGGATAATGAAGAGGATTTCCAAAGTCTATAGATTGATTTCGGCCAGTTGGAAAAATGTGCTGAAAGATGGCAGATGGAGGTTAATGCTGATAAATGTGAGGTGCTACACCTTGGCAGGACAAATCAAAATAGGACGTACATGGTAAATGGTAGGGAATTGAAGAATACAGTTGAACAGAGGGATCTGGGAATAACCGTGCATAGTTCCTTGAAGGTGGAATCTCATATAGATAGGGTGGTAAAGAAAGCTTTTGGTATGCTAGCCTTTATAAATCAGAGCATTGAGTATAGAAGCTGGGATGTAATGTTAAAATTGTACAAGGCATTGGTGAGACCAAATCTGGAGTATGGTGTACAATTTTGGTCGCCCAATTATAGGAAGGATGTCAACAAAATAGAGAGGGTACAGAGGAGATTTACTAGAATGTTGCTTGGGTTTCAACAGCTAAGTTACAGAGATAGGTTGAATAAGTTAGGTCTTTATTCTCTGGAGCGCAGAAGGTTAAAGGGGGACTTGATAGAGGTCTTTAAAATGATGAGAGGGATAGACAGAGTTTATGTGGACAAGCTTTTCCCTTTGAGAATAGGGAAGATTCAAACAAGAGGACATGACTTTAGAATTAAGGGACAGAAGTTTAGGGGTAACATGAGGGGGAACTTCTTTACTCAGAGAGTGGTAGCGGTGTGGAATGAGCTTCCAGTGGAAGTGGTGGCGGCAGGTTCGTTGGTATAATTTAATAATAAATTGGATAGGCATATGGATGAGAAGGGTATGGAGGGTTATGGTATGAGTGCAGGCAGGTGGGACTAAGGGAAAAAAGTTGTTCGGCACGGACTTGAAGGGCCGAGATGGCCTGTTCCCATGCTGTAATTGTTATATGGTTATTGGCTACTCTCCAGTTCTTTGAATATCAATCCTATGTCTAGAGAGGATAGGAAATTTTCACCAAGACCCTCACGTTCTTCTCGAGTCTTTCAATAACCTAGATTATGAAGTAGACCGTCCAGGGGACTTATCGAGCTGATTGTTCTTCAAGAGACCCAACACCACATTCTTCTTGATCTAAAAATGCCCTAGCATACTAGTGTAATTCGCACTGATGTTCCTGTTGAATACCAATACAGTAATCATTTAGTATCTCCCCTACATCTTCTGATTCCACACATAGATTTGCACCTATATTGCTGAGTGGTCCTACCCTCCCTTTAGTTACCTCATGTTTTAATATATGTATAAAAAGTAATCATTTTCTTCAAACCCACTTGCCCATGATATTTTGTGGGCCCTTCTGGCACTTCTGATTCCTGGACTGCATTCTTTCTGCTTTCTTTATATTCCTCAAAGGCATTGTCTGATATAATCTTCTAAATCATTCTTTATTCTTTTTTAAATGTTTTTAACTACATTTATGACCCCTCTCATCTTCCAAGGTTCTCTTGCCTTAGCATCATTATCCCACCTCCTTACTGGAACATGCCATTACTGAACTCTGATCAGCTGCTCCAGAGCAGCAAACAATGAACAAACTAAGCTGGTGGAAAGAGGAAGATTCATGTTTCATGTCTAGAATCTTAATATTAACTGTTGTTCTTTGTACAGGTGCTGTCTGACCTGTACAACTTTTCTTGTTTTTATTTCAGACAATTAGCTTTTGGCTTTGTCTTTAAAATTTACTTTATATGATCAAAAAATTGATTGCCTTTTGGATATCTATGTATGCTTCACAATCTCTTTTATCCAAAGTTCCTGTTAAATCTTTAAAGACTTATAATCATATTGTGAAACACAATTTACTTTTTGCAAATCATGTGAGCGTGTATGCATGTAATGTGATTTCCTAAATACCCTTCTGCTACTTTAATAATGAATATCAACATTTTCTCATATGCTGAAATTCAGTCTTAAAGTAATAATATTTAGAATATAGGCTCACTCGCCTTTCATTTGGACACTAACTATTATTTTGTTTATTGCTTTTGTCCCCTTTTTCTTCCGGAATAGGGGTGTACAGTTTCAGTTTTTCGGTCTGTGGGGACCTCTTCAAAGGCTTGGGAAGATCGTCTGTTTCTTTTAAGCCATTTGCTTTCAGGCCCAGTCGTTGGTTTGCTATGTCTTTTCTCCACTGACAGCAATTGTTTCAAGTTTCTCACAACAATGTTCTACTGGTGTTGGGTTGCTAGACAGATACAAAGACAGAAAGAAAATATTTGTTCAAAGTCCCTGCCATTTCCTAATTTTCACTATAAATTCCTTAGCCCCTTATTCCTAGGAATCAATATTTACATTAATAACTCCTTTTTTAGTCACTTGTAGACGAGCTGTTTTATGCTTCTTAGTACCTTAGTCCGATAATGTATTTTCCCCATCCTTTCTTGTTATTCAATATATTTAATGCAGAAAAGTGCAATCATACTGAGATAGTTCCTTCTAATCGATGTACTCTCAATTGTAGCAGATGTCATTAGTCGTAATGGAATCCAAAACAATTTAATTTGCTTTCAGCCCTTTCTGTGCTGTGCAAAGGTGCTACTTTAAAAGTATTATTATTGTTATACTTCTTGCACTGAAATCTTTACCACAGTTGTTTTATTTCAGTTTAAATTATGGACAGGCAATAAATAAAGGCTTTCAAAATGTTGAACAGAATGACAAGTTAAAGTGACCACGCAATAAACAATTTGCATTGCATTAATAAATGTAACCCCACATTGCTAACTAAATAGATCTCTTATATGGGTAGTAGATTGCAGTTCAATCACTAAATTTTCACTTGCTGCTCAGTTCCAGGAGTTGTAGGTTGAACATTGTGTGTGTGTCTATGTCTATGTGTGTGTGTGTGTGTGTGCGTGTGTGCGCGTGAGCATGTGCATGTGCGTAGTTAGCGATTAACCCGTAATAGAGAATTGGCTGACATAATTTCCACATGTTGTTTCCATTGAAGACTGAACTCAAATTCTGGCAGTTGAGTACAATTGGCAACCAAGGTAACAAAAACAAATATGTTCATAACATTCAAATCAATGTTGTGGAATACACCAGAATCTGAAGATATTCTTGGAAACAGAAAATAGTTCTGATCTGGAAAAGAGGTAAATACTGAAATATTTTCTGTCATCCTTTAAATTCTTTTTTTTTGCATTACTTAAAGGATTTTACACTTTGGATTATCCATTGGCTTTGTGGACTGGCGTGATAATATAATGAAATCCCTCTTGCAAGTTCCATTCATAAAGAAAATTAAATAAATAATCTTTAACTTGTTAATCATGAATTACTCATGCATCCAATTACTGCACAGCAAGCCAAATCAATGTGGAGTGCATATTTTTTACCCAAAGCAGGCTCAGTGGAATTTCCTATGCAATGTTCCATGTTTTATTGTCAGCCTTTAGATCCACAATTGTTACAATGCACATTGTTATAAAAGTCATGGAGGTATGTTTTATTTTTAATGAGCATTCATACAACGCTGGAGTGCTGGTCTATGCATGAAACCACCAATTTGCATGGTTGTGCTTCATTCCTCATGATTTGTGTGATGTTTGCACATTTCAAGGTAAGTATTGATTAAAAAGGTCTGGAAATAATGGCTCCTGCTTTGAGTAGATTTAAGTAGCAAGGGGCAATGGACCCTTGGAGAACACTGCAAAGGAACACCCATAAACCTTTCAAATAGACAGGTGGAGCACACCTAAATTATTTCAAGAACTTTCATTTACTTTTTTCAAAGTAATCTACAAAAATGTGTTTAAAGTACATAATATTTCGAGCGTGTTTAAGAAATGTAAGATATTTAGGACTTAGATTAGAATAAATGTATTTACTTACAACGTAGTTACCTTGTGGTACTCTCTTCCATAGAAGGTTGTGGAGGTCCATCCACTAAATGGGATTAAGGAGATAGATGTTTTCAAAAGGCCTCAGCATTGGTGTCTTATGGCTATCATAGAACGTACGCTCCAAAACTTAAGGGGGCGCTGACCTGTTTAACAAGTTCCTAGCCTATCCACAGCAAGGACCAATTAGCTGAATTTTTTTGGAGACAACATTTTTCACAGTGCTAACTTTAATAAAGTTGATATTTAGGCATAGATTTTAGTTTATTATATTTATTTAATTAATTAATAAATCTGCCTGCGTTGAGGGAATATTGCATCAATATTGATTTGTTGGATTTTACTCCATGTTTATATTCAGAGTGCAGAGATTTCACGAGCCTTTCAATATGCCAGCCATTTTTGAACAGATTACATCTTGAGTGCTTAAACTACATAACATTTCACCATTGAAACACTGAAGGTATTTAGATCATGACCCAATATCAATCAGAGTGAATATAATCCTAAGGGAGTGTTTTAATGACTTGTTAATTCAAGGACACAAGTATAAAAATGATGGAAAATTGAATTAACAGTAGATTATCTGAATAAAAGTACCAGGTGTGCCAGGAAGAAGTGCCTTAGCAACAGTGATGCATAGATAAATAACAAAATATGCTCAATGCTCAAAACGAGAAAAAAACAAGCACAAATAAATGTTTGGCATGGGAAAAAAACTTGAATTGAAAGATATTTGAAGATATATACTTCAAATAAATTTGAAGATTGTGACCCAGATTAATTATTTCCCCAACCACAGTGAAGTGTGAGGTGTTGCATTTTGGGACGTCTAACAAGGGCAGTAAATGGTGGGCCTCTGGGGAGAGTTGTAGACCGGAGGGATCTTGGTGTGCAGGTACATGGTTCTTTAAAGGCCGAATTGCAGGTAGATAAGGTGGTCAAAACGGCTTTTGGCACATTGGCCTTCATCAATCAGAGTATTGAGTACAGACATTGAAGGTCATGTTGCAGTTGTATAAGACGTCGGTGAGACCACATTTGGAATATTGTATTCAGTTCTGGGCACCACATTATAGGAACTATATTGTCAAGTTTGAAAAGGTTCGGAAAAGATTTACGAGGTTGTTACCAGGACTAGAGTGAGTGAACTATAGGGAGAGGGTTTGTAGGCTGGGTCTCTATTCCTTAGAGCGCATGAGGATAAGCTGTGATCCTATAGAGGTGTACAAAATCATGAGATGAATAGATTGGGTAGATGCACAGTGTCTCTTGCCCAGAGTAGGGGAATCGAGGACTGGAGGACATAGGTTCAAGGGGGAGGGGAAAGATTTAATAGGAATCCGAGGGGTACCTTTTCACACAAAGGGTGGTGGGTGTATGAACCAAGCTGCCAGAGGAGGAAGTTGAGGCTGGGATTATCCCATTATTTAAGAAACAGTTAGACAGGTACATGGATAGAAAAGGTTTGGAGGGATATTGACAAAGTGCAGGCAGGTAGGACTAGTGTAGCTGTGACATGTTGTCTGGTGTGATGTTGGGCTGAAGGGCCTGTTTCCACACTGTCTCACTCTGTGATCTATGACTTTATGATAACCAGCTACATTTTGTCATGATTGCGTCTAAACGGCAGGATCTCTAATACCAATTTTCCTGATCGTATCCATATAATCTATTCCAAGTCGATACTATGATGAACACTTGAATCACCAAGGCAGAGAGGGTATGGGCCAAGTGCATGTAAATGAGAGTGTAGATGGGTACTTGATAGTCGACTGATTCTTCAGTAAGTGCCTACTTTGGTGTCCCGCTATTTTGATGCTGTATATAAGGAAAATTTGCAATTATATCCCATTTCTTCTTTTTCTATATTGTTAATAAACATAATCCTTATAAATAAAGATTAAACCCAAAATCAATAAAGTGTTTTGTTTTTTTTCCCGATGTACGATGCCCCCCCCCACCCCCAGGAAAACTGCACGTACTGATGGTTACTATTGAAATTTCAAGTCGACGTATTTATTTAATAGGGGATCAATCTGAAATGAAAATCCTTAATAAAGTAGGTATTAATAATTAAAATATTTATCTCTCTTAAAAAAAATGTCTATACTTGATAAAAATATAAATCTTATCTTTTTTTCAAACATTTCTTGTCTTTGCTGTAAATAAATTGTTCTAAGCTTCCCCCAAGTCTAGTTTCAATCAATAAGATACTGAGTCAAGCACTTGCTCATCTAAACTTTATTTTGGAAAAACACAATAACAGTTCCCCACTACTATACCAAACCACTGCGCATTCGATCCTTGTATCTGCTTGGCCAAGCCCTTCTAGCCTCCTGCAAGCCGAGACACTTCAAAAGGTAACGCAGTCCCAAGCGTTCTTCTGGACGATTGACAACGGACACGTGGGAGCTACCTTTTATAGGTCCCCGAACCTTGAGGGACCGAACCATATGGGGGTGGTCTCTATACAGTCCAATAACAGATATCGATTAGCACTGTACATGATAAACATTTCCCTAACCCAATAATACAGTAATGAATACATTGTATTCAAAAAGAGCTTCTGGAAGGAAGCAAACATAGCAACATTTTCCCAGATATTCAAGAAACCCAGTCAAGGCTCAACACTTAACCCAATCATCATTTAGCAAAGTAAAGCTTTGTAACAATATTTACAATGTGTATGTCTGGTTTGCATTCACACAATCCATTTCATGCAATTTAGACCTAATTGTAAGAATCTGCAGATGTCCCATTCTTTCCCTGCATTCTTATCTAGACTCCAGACAAGCTAGCAGCATTCTGCAGCTTGTCCCATTTCTGCTGAAGGCACATTTAAAATGACCAAATGGCAAAGCAACCCCGAAGCCTTTATTCAATTTTAGTGGCCTGGCATCTCCAATTTGGTCAGAATTAACATGACGATTGGAGTCATTTACCATCACTCACCTTTGTTGAGCCATCCCACATGGGTATAAATAGAATAGATGCACACTTCCGCCCTCAAAAGTCCCCTACCTTGTGAATTTCTCCTGATTCGCGGCCCGAGAAGCGTATGAAATCTCAAATTTCTGCTGCATAACGGGTACGTACCTTTATTCAGTGCCACCTCCGAATAGTGTTGAACTCTTAGGGAAAAAAAAAATTGTTCTTTTTTGATTTGTGCTGGATATGTGTTCGAGCCATGTGCCGATATGGGCAGGCATGGCCATCTAAGTTAGATTAAGACATTATACTACAACATAATATTACAACATAAAAAAAGTTATTTTGTCCATCTAAACTGATTGCAGAGGTTATGGGGGGAAGGCAGGAGAGTGGGGTTCAGAGGGAGAAATAGATCAGCCATGATTGAATGCCGGAGTAGACTTGATGGACCGAATGGCCTAATTCTGCCCAAATCACATATGATCTTTTGATCTAAACTTCACTTTTCCAGACTATGGCCCACCTTTCTGCCCCTTCACCTGCAATCCCTGCAGTAGTTTAATTTGTTCAGTATATGTTCAGCTCCATGCTAAATAATTATATTAAATCTGTTACATCTGTATATGAAACATTAATTACTGATTGCATTTATGTCACTACTGTCATATTATAGAATTAAAAAAACAGGAGTTTCTCCACAGTGAAATTAAATCTAATTAAATCTAATTAAAATTAATTTAAATGGATTTCAATTAGATTCAATTTGACCATGAACACAAATGGACAAATATCACTTTGTAAAGATTAGTTCTTTTTAGGAGAAAGCATGAGTTAGCAATTGGTGTTCAGCCCTTAACTTGATGATATCAGGCAAACTGATGTGAAAATGAAAGTGACAAGAACTAAATAAGTTGCATGAGAAGAAAACAGGAGAGAAAGAAAGAAAAAACCCTTTAATCCATGGTATATTTTGCTACAATTGGCGATGGATGTTGTATTCAGTGCTGTTGCTCTTATCTGGCGAATCGCTGTGTTCAGGAGCATAAAAGGCTATAGGGGCATCATTTTTAACTCCCAACTTCTACAATTAAGTGAGTTTATGGAAACCTTACCTTTACCTTCTCACTCTCCTTTGTCTTCAGGAGGGGCTTTCTCTAGCTAAAGCAAGGAAGCATTGCAATCTGATTTATTATTTTGCTATTCCAACTGGCCCATAAAAATGAGCATTAGGCAAACAAATATAGGAATGTTAACACTGACATTGATCATTGTAAAATACAACTTCAGATCATCTTGTAGTCATATGTCACAGCTCTCAAATGTGTTTCAGGACAGTTTTGATGAAATGTCAACACAGATGCTGCACAATCTACTGATTATTTTCAGCAGTTATTATATTAGTATAGAACCACTTTAAACAAAATCTCCAAAGTTAAAGTTTTTTTTTTGATGTTTGTAAATCTTCCTACTGCAACGAAGCCTGAGATTCATGGAAGCACGAGTGCTTCATTTTCATTTCTTCCTCAAAGTGCACATGTGCTTTGTACATTTTGAGGAAAAAGGGACTAAGGTTCCTCAAAAATTTGGGATTCGTATATTCATAAGTGACAGGAGAGGAAATAGCCCCTTTGGCGCATCAAGTCTACTCCACCATTCAATCATGGCTGATGTATCGCTCCCTCTCAACCCCATTCTCCAGCCTTCTCCCCATATCCGTTGACACCTGGAGATGCAGAGAACATGTGGTGTTACAGAATTCCTGTTGCAAACAAATACATTGCGAAACAATTTTTTTTTCAACTCATGTTTCTTGAAACATGTTGGGATTTGCCTTTGGGAAAATCACTGCATGGACCGCATTCTATCAACATCCCCTCCTCCGATCTCCCACTCCACAGAAGTGGGGGTTACCAGTACGGAGGATTATTGAATAAGATCTGTCACTTTTGTTCTGCAGACTGTATTGTACCTTTGCTTAATGATTTTCTTGTAGTGATTGCACATTTTGCCTTTTTTTACATGAATATGCCTTGTATGTGCAAAGGCACATTGGAAACATGTATTCCATTATATTTATTCTACACAAGATCAAGAGATGCATGTCAAGGGTGTTTAATTGTCATATGTACCAACAAGGAACATTGAAATCATTACATGCAGGAGTATAACAGCCTTGTAAACACAATATCATAAAAAACATACAATAAACAGAAAATCAATAAATTGTAACCCAATACATGCAAAAAAAAGCCTGTAGTCCTTAGTACAACCAAAGACAATCCTTACTTCATTGTTTGCTTAATGTTTGGAGCATTCAAGATGTTGCAAAGCCTGATGTATGTTCAGTGCAAAAGCCTGATGTATGTTCAGTGCAAAGCTATTCAGTGCAAAGCTTGTTCAGTGCAAAGCCTGATGTATGTTCAGTGCAAAGCTATTCTTGAACCTGGTGGTCATGGCTTTCAGATCCCTATACTTTTCTTCGCAGATTAAAATGGCTAGGTTGGGGTGTGCCCTTGATGATGCTGGCTGTTTCCTTGAGACAGAGCCTCCTATAGATTCATTCAATAGTGGGTTGGTCAGTAACAGTGGTAGACAGACAGTGTCCATGACCTTTAATAATCTCTTTCATTCATGAGCTTTCAAGTTGCCAAACCAGGCCATGATGCAACCTGCCAATATGCTTTATGTTGTACACCTGTAGAAGTTTAAGAAAGTATTAATCGACATACCAAAACTTTCAAGGGAGTAGAGGCATTGATGGGCTGTCCTTATGATTGCATCAGTGTGCTCAGCCCAAGATAGATTGTCAGTGATATGCATGTCCAAGAACGTCAGGTTGTTACCTATCGTCACTGCCAACCTCTCAATGAATCTTAGTGGATCTTTGTCTTTCCCCCCTCTAAAGTCAACAATCAGCTCCTTGGTCTTGCTGACATTAAAGTTGTGGTTCAAGCACCATTCAATCAGATTAATAATCTCTGACTCATCATAATCTCATTATACCCTGACTCATCATTATCCTTAATTCATCCAACACCGACAGTTGCAAAAATTACAGATGCTACTGGAACTGTGTTTGGCTACATAGTCATGGATCATAGAGTAAGTAGAGCAGATAAATGGCACACAGCTTTAAAGTGCTCTTGTGCTGATGGTTATCAAGGAGGAAATGTGGTTGCCAATTCACCCATACAACATCAAATAGTATTGAACATACACAATTTAAGATAGATTTTCCAATATTAATTGTTTCACAGTAACGGACCATCAAATGTTTTATTTCTATTAAGCCTCATTTTATTATAGAAACCTATTTATTTAATCTTTGGAGTTTTTCAAATCCAATAAACTCAGAGATAATGTAGCATAATATTTGGACATATAATGCTACATTATATGGATATTATAATATTTGGACAATTTGTAATCTGAATTATATTGATCAAGTTCGAATAAGTTTCTTGCAAAGAAAATGTAATAATTTACTGACAAATGATTTCCTTGTTATTAGTAAATTTTGATGGTGCAGTCTTTTATTTTGTGGCAATTTTATGCCAATCAATATTTTTTTGCAAGAACCTTGGATGTGAATATGAAATCAGAGTTATTTTTAGCTGACGGACAATGTTTCTATCAGCCATAAGATACACATAGAAGAATGTATCTTTCACACAATTACAGTTCTCAGGGACATACTAACAAATAACTACCAGCATGTCTCTTGTCCCACCAGGGGCCAGAATACCCTTGACCACTGCTACAAATCAATAAATAATGCCTCAATCCCTCAGCCATATTTTGGGAAATCTGATCATCTAGCTGTACATCTGCTCCCTGTCTACAAACAAAAATTGAAGCAGGAGGATCCAGTAGAGAGAGTTCTTAAATGCTGGTCAACAGACATGGATGACATCTTACATGACTGCTTTGAGTCAGTGGACTGGTCCATATTCAGGGATTCCGCAGCTAACCTGAATGAGTACGGTGGAGTATACCACTTTTTGCCTGTATACTACAGCAAATTTGCAATGGAGTCCCTTGCACTTTTCAAGATAAACCTATCCTTTACTGTTAATATTTGTCTTCCTTCTGTCCATATGATTGTCTCTTATATTCATATCTCCAGCATCACTGATGCCATTAGAAAAAAATATTGTTAGCTTGCTGTGGTGCCAGACTTTGATCTTTCTGTAACTTTTAAAGAAAGTCATTTTGCAAAGCCAGCAAAGAAAGGAATAGGAAAATCAAAACAAAATAATTAAAACTTCTCTCCATTTAATGTTGAGACCTGGCAGTATAAAAACTCAAAAGATGATCAGGTCAATGTAATCTGATCTGCCTATAGCGGGGACTCGCAGAAGTCCAGCCAAAAATCAGTCGGAAAACAAGTTATGTGAACGAGACGTATTTATTCCATTACAGTGCTGCTCCCTACTCCTCAAATGGGCACGGGCATTGCACGACCTAAAATACCCCTAAGGGTCAACCCCGTGACCTGCGTCTCCCACATCGAGACACCTAACTCCTCCTTCCAGAGCTGAGGGTTCGCTCTGCCCATGGCCTACCACCAGGTGCCACCGCATGCCAATCTTATCAATCACAAATTATTCTTTATCCTGAACTTTTTCATTACGCTGAACAGAATATTAATGACTTCAGTCGGACAGTAATCAGTCAGAGTGAATGCATAGCAAAGTAGACCTGGTTATGAAATATTCACAACCATGGGAATCAAGTTCATGGGAAAAAACTATTACAATTTATAAAAGCATATTTAATTCAACCATTTACATCTCAGTAACACAGATCAAATGGAATACCTTACAATTTAATTAATCTCTGACAAAATGCAGTACAGAACATTAAGTATTTAATACTATTTTAAAATGCTACTCAATATCCTGCAAGTCATACACTGGGGACAATTATCGATCGTGGACCAATGATCGCAATATCAAGTTAAATACTGATAATATTGTAGGTGCATTTAAAAAGAGACCACCAGTCAATGTGGAAAGCGGATGCTTGTTCCAGAATCCTGCTATTGGCAGCACGGTGGCATAGCGGTAGAGCTACAGCCTTACAGCGCCAGAGACCTGGGTTCGACCCTGACTAAGGGTGCTGTCTGTATGGAGTTTATACGTTCTCCTGGTGACCTGTGTCGGTTTTCTCCGAGATCATCGGTTTCCTCCCACACTCCAAAGACGTACAGGTTTGTAGGTTAATTGGCTTGGTATAAATGTAAATTGTTCCTAGTGAGTGTTGGATAGTGTTAGTGTGCGGGGATTGTTGGTTGGTGTGGACATGGTAGGTCAAAGAGCCTGTTTCCGTGCTACATCTCGAAACTCTAAACCATTACTGAAATGTAGATTATTTTGAGCTGCGGCACAGCTCAAACAATATATTGGGTGTATGTTTATTTGATGTTTTTGCAGGTTTTGTTGGCCAGACCAAACAGAGCTAATAACAGAACTATTTTTTAAAATGCAGTCATTTCAATATGAACACCAATGTCTAGTGCAACAAAGTATTGAGACCAAACTACAAGGTTAACTCAATTTTTGAAGGGGCAATGGACTTATGTATGATACTCTGTTGCCCCTTTTAAAGAAAAACAATGCATGGAAATAAAACCAACTTATGATTTAATGCAATTAGAGAGCTGAAGAGAGTCAGGAAATTGAGTAGAGAAGTTGGAATGTTATGTTACAGTTGTATAAGACATTGTTGAATCAACACTTGCAGTATTGCATTCTGGCGAAAAGGCATAAATTAATTTTTGGGTCGAGATCCTTCTTCAGACGGGTTTCCCCTGATTCCTTCTATCCAGAGTTGCTACCTGTCCCGCTGAGTTACTCCAGCATTTTCCCATTGAATGGAGCTGCAGTGTCCATGTGACTCAACTTTGACGAAATTGTAACCTGTGAGCCAGAGCTTGCCTCAGAAACTTGCCTGGACGAAAGTTCCTTCATATTCATATCTCCAGCTCTCTTCATGTTGTTCCGTTAGTTCCGTTATTAGCTCTCTTCAGCTCTCTAACATGCTCCCTTGATTGATAGGTCTCCACATGAGTCTGGTTTACATTCTCAACAAAGTGAGACTCATATTTCCCATAAAGAACAGCACCATGTTCAGTTCTTCTCCTCCTCCTCCTCCTCCTCCTCCTCCTCCTCCTCCTCCTCCTCCTCCTCCTCCTCCTCCTCCTCCTCCTCCTCCTCCTCCTCCTCCTCCTCCTCCTCCTCCTCCTCCTCCTCCTCCTCCTCCTCCTCCTCCTCCTCCTCCCCCTCCCCCTCCCCCTCCCCCTCCCCCTCCCCCTCCCCCTCCCCCTCCTCCTCCTCCTCCTCCTCCTCCTCCTCCCCCTCCTCCCCCTCCTCCCCCTCCTCCCCCTCCTCCCCCTCCTCCTCCCCCTCCTCCCCCTCCCCCTCCCCCTCCCCCTCCCCCTCCCCCTCCCCCTCCCCCTCCCCCTCCCCCTCCCCCTCCCCCTCCCCCTCCCCCTCCCCCTCCCCCTCCCCCTCCCCCCCCCTCCTCCCCCCCCCTCCTCCCCCTCCCCCTCCCCCTCCCCCTCCCCCTCCCCCTCCCCCTCCCCCTCCCCCTCCCCCTCCCCCTCCCCCTCCCCCTCCCCCTCCCCCTCCCCCTCCTCCCCCCCTCCCCCTCCTCCTCCTCCTCCTCCCCCTCCTCCTCCCCCTCCTCCTCCCCCTCCTCCTCCCCCTCCTCCTCCCCCTCCTCCTCCCCCTCCTCCTCCTCCCCCTCCTCCTCCCCCTCCTCCTCCCCCTCCTCCTCCTCCTCCTCCTCCTCCTCCTCCTCCCTTTCCTTCCCCCCCCCCCCCACTTAGCATTTCATTAGTCACATATTAGAGTGGCATTATTCCTCATATATCATCTTGCTCCTCTGCTCTCCCTCCACCCCAGGACCTCTACAAAGTTGATCACCTGGAGAAAAAGGTAACAAGGTGCCAACAGCAAACAAAAGTAAGTAAGTTTATTGGCCAAGTATTCACATACAAGGAATTTGCCTTGGTGCTCGGCCCACAAGTAACAACATGACATAGAGTGACAGTTACAAATGACTCAGAAAACACTAAACATTAATAATAATAAAACATTAATGATAAAACACCGTTGATCAAGCATGTGAAACCAACAAAATACCAGATCAAAGGGAGGCTACAGATTTTTGGCTGTTGAGTAGAGCAACTACTCGTGGATGAAAATTGTTTTTATTACTGAGTTTAGTTGAGTTAGGCCCACGACACCTCAGGAAGGCTCAACAGTTAGTTCTGGCTAAGGATGGCTGAATATGGAGCTACCTCAAGAAGTTTGAAAACTTTATTATTTTACACAATCTTTTATTGTAGGCACCCACATCAAATTAAACCCAGTACCAATGTCATATCATATGATATCTCAGTTTCTAAAGGTCAATTTACCCAACTGTACCCTGCAATCTGTGAATCACTAGAATAATCCAGGCCACAAATCATACCCCGATGCCTTCATATTTTTTCGGTAATGATGCTGGTCTTACTTTAAACATTTTAATTGTGAACGCAATATATTATGTTTTGGAACTCAGCTGGTGAATTTAAATTATGGCTAGCTGGCTCTGTTTCTGTCCAATGGTTGCCCAGAAAATATGCAGGCTCCTCTAAAATATCAATCATAATGCACACTAAAGTAGACCCCAAGTCAAAATCCATAATTATTTTATCTTCTCATCTATGTTAACAATTAATTTCAATTCCACTCACAACCAGTAAGTAAATAAAGGAAGTTGCTTCCTATTCAAAATGATAATCTGGAATTGAAATGAATGAGATCATATTCAAATTAAGATTCCTCAACTTGCTGTTTTGTCAGTGATATTAACGTATTCACTTGAAGACGATAACATCAGCATAAACACAGGGAGAAGGGTGATTATGACATGACCATATTGTCATTGGCAAGTAATTTGTAATTGCCAATCGATTGTTAATTGCTGGAAGATTTTTCCATATGTGCTACAATTGTCCTGTCAATTGTCTGAAACTTGATGGTAATGAAAGGAAATTACTGCACCATAATAAGAGATACTTCACTATTACAATTCATAGCATTGCATATCTACCCCATGGGAGTGTAAAGAGAGTGGGACATGTTTCCTGCAATTTAATTGGATCTGTGGCAAAAAGAAAAATTCCCAATACTCCTTTGTATTACTTGATGATGCATCACATCATTTTCCTAATATATCAATGCTGTAATAGGACTGTACATACTTAATTAAGTCATTAGAGTCATAGTCATAGAATTATACTGTGTGGAAACAGGTCCTTCGGCCCAACTTGCCCACACCGGCCAACTATGTCTTTCTGTAAAGAAAAACTGAAATATATTTCTGACGTGGTTGACCATTTTAACACTCAGTTTGGAATTTAATTTAAATAGTTCTGCTTGGTCATTATTGACACATTTTTTACTTCAATGTTTTGGAAGTGTTTCGAACTGAATTCATATTGGAAAATGTAGCTTGGAATTTACATAGCTGAAAACTATCCATCTCTTGTTCCTGTTACTCTGCAGGGAATATAGGAGAGCTATAAATAATAGCACAACCATGGGATATTTTCCCACCCTTAACGATTGTTTAGGCCTTAGTCTGGGGAATGTGAAACCCACTCATGGGATGTCATGTGTATTTGCATTTTGATGTTGCTTCTTGCAAAAGCAAATGACAAAGGTAGAGCAAGGAACAAAACATTCATAAACAAAACCAGAAAATGCTTGAAATATCATGTGGAATATTGGATTGCTACATCTAATAGGATATGCCAATCAAAAGGATTGATAGATATTGCATCTCCGTCAGGAATTATGTGGGGAGCCAACATAATTGTGGGGAGCCAAAGGTATTGATCCAAACGTGAACTAGTCTTTTAAACACAGTTAAAATATAAACTACAGACAGTAATCAATTTTGAAATTAAAAGGACAATGTTGTAAACAAACAGAGTTGCCTACAGAGCACAGGCTACTGGTCCACAGCAGGAGGCCACTCAAACAATGGGGTTTGTAAACTGACATGTCCATGAGACGTTCTCATGTGCACCAGCTCAATGTAACAAAATGGCCTAGGGCAAATGGCTACATCTGATTATGCATCAGGCACCTTCATTAATTTATTTTGCATCATAGTAACAGAGATTAAGGTAGATTACAAACCATAACTGTTACTTAGCAAATCAAACATAGCGAGAAGCATATTTGTTCTACATAGCAATAATTGGGATATTTGTGTACCCAAATTGTCAGCCCCCAAAAGCTAATATTTCTGTTCTCAGCAGTGTTTTTTTTTTGTAACAAGTGAAGATGGTTGTCAAAAATTGTAGCAGTATCTTCATCGGTTAGACAGGTGGCTGAGGAATAGTTCATGGAATTTAACAAAGAAGTGTGAGATGTTGCATTTTAGGCAGTCTAACAAGTGGTATACCTAAACAATGAATGGCAGGGCTCTGGAGTTTTGTAGGGATCAAAGAGTGCAGTTTACTGGTTCCTTGAAAGTGGCATCACAGTTAGATATGGTGGTGAAGTAGGTTTTCAGCACATTGGCTTTCATCAGTCAGTATTGAGTATAGAAGTTGTGCTGAAGCAAAGCAAGAATTTCATTGTCCTATCAGGGACACATGACAATAAACTCACTTGAATTTGGGAGATTGTGATATAGTTGTATTATACATTGATGATGCCACATTTATTGTGATCAGTTTTTGCACCATTTTATACGAAAGATATTGTTAATCTGGAAAGAGTGCAGAGTAGATTTACAAGGATGTTGCCAGGACTTGAGGGCCTGAGGTATAGGGAGAGGTTGAACAGGCTAGGACTTTATTCATTGGAGCAAAGGAGGATGACGGGTTGTCCTATAGAGGTGTACATGATCATGAGATGATTAGATTGGGTAAATCCACAGTCTTTTGCCCAGAGTAGGCGAATCAAGAACAAGAGCTTCTTGTACTCACTAGAATTTAGAAGACTGAGGGGGGTTCTTATAGAAAAATACAAAATTCTTAAGGGGTTGGACAGGCTAGATGCAGGAAGATTGTTCCCGATGTTGGGGAGGTCCAGAACAAGGGATCACAGTCTAAGGATAAGGGGAAATTCCTTTATGACCGAGATGAGGAAAACATTTTTCTTTTTTTTCCACTTTAGTTTTTATTGCTTTTATGTATACACAAATAAAACACAAATATAACCACGAAATCTACAACATTACAGTGAAACGTACAACAGTGTAGCGGGGGGTTCAGTTTACAATTAATGATGCAGTATACAGAACTATTTTCATATTAAAACATTTTCCAATAACTTACATTATTGTCTATAAAGTTATACAGTGTTGATGTCTTTATTTCTATACCTAATCCATTTTTCCTATTTTCTATTAAACTTGTCTTCTTTCACTCTTAGAGAATATGCCATTTTCTCCATGACAAATATTTCCTGTACTATGTCTAATCATTGGCTAAGTCTGGGTGTGTCCGCTCCAAGCCAGTTTCTTGTAATGGTCTTTCTGCCAGCTGTGAGTACGATTTTAACCAAGTAATGGTCTTCCTTCAGCACCACTGTATGTACATTACCCAGGTATAAAATGGAACACTTCTTGCAGACTGTATATCCTAATATGGAAAACATTTTTCACACAGAGAGTGGTGAATCTCTGAAATTCTCTGCCACAGAAGGTAGTTGAGGCCAGTTCATTGGCTATATTTAAGAGGGAGTTAGATGTGGCCCTTGTGGCTAAAGGGATCAGGGGGTATGGAGAGAAGGCAGGTACAGGATACTGAGTTGGATGATCAGCCATGATCATATTGAATGGCAGTGTAGGCATGAAGGGCCGAATGGCCTACTCCTGCACCTATTTTCTATGTTTCTATGTAAGAGGACACAGGTTTAATGTGAGGTGGGAAAGATTTAGTAGGAACCTGAGAGGTAACTTTTCTTTTACACTAAGGTTGGTGGGTATTTGGAATGAATTGCAGGAGGAGGTAGTTAAGACAGCTACTATTGTTACGTTTAAGAAACATTTGGACAGGTACATGAATAGGATACGTTTAGAGGGTTGTGGATCAAGAGCAGGCAAGTGGGACTAGTACAGATGAGACATGTTGAATGGCTTGATCCAGTTGGGTCAAAGGGCCTGTTTTCACATTGTATAATTCTATGACTCTAAGATTTTAGACCATCCAGTAAATAGCTCAAAGGATCAAAATAGTGAAGTGAGTGATGTCAACGTAGCTCACCTATTGAATCACCTGATTTATCATTGTTCTTAAGAGTAAAAAACTCAAAGGTACACAAAAATGCTGGAGAAACTCAGCGGGTGCAGCAGCATCTATGGAGCGAAGGAAATAGGCAACGTTTCGGGCCAAAACTCTTCTTCTGACTGATAGGGGGTGGGGGGAGGCGGGGAGAAGAAAGGAAAAAGTAGGAGGAGGAGCCCGAGGGCTGAGGGAGAGGTAGGAAGGGGAGGAGACAGCAAGGGTTAACAGAATTGTGAGAAATCAATGTTCTTGCCACCAGGATGCAGACTCCCCAAGCGGAATATGAGGTGCTGTTCCTCCAATTTCCCCTGTTGCTCACTCTGGCCGTGGAGGAGGCCCAGGACACAGAAGGGCTTGTTTCCGCACTGTATCTCTTAACTTAACTATGATGAACAAAGACTTGCACCCATGGTGTCAGATCAGGAGAGGGGGGAGCAGGGAGCCAGAGTTGATGAAGTCAGTGATGGTGCTAGAGAGTCCTCCTGGTCCTCACCTTTCACCCCACTAGCAGGCACATACAACAAATAGTCCTCCGTCAGTTTCGCCACCTCCAACGTGACCCCACCACTCGCCACATCTTCCCGTCTCCCCTCCTGTCTACCTTCTGCAAAGACCGCTCTCTCCATAACTCCCATGTCAATTCATCCCTTCCCTCCCGCTCCACCCCTTCCCCGGGCACTTTCCCTTGTAACTGCAAGAGATGCTACACTTGTCGGTTTACCTCCCCCGTCGACTCCATTCAAGGACCCAAGCAGTCATTCCAGGTGCGACAAAGGTTCACCCGCACCTCCTCCAACCTCATCTATTGCATCCGCTGCTCTAGATGTCAGCTGATTTATATCGGTGAGACCAAGCGTAGGCTTGGCGATCGTTTCGCCGAACACCTCTGCTCGGTCCACATTAACTAGCCTGACCTCCCGGCGGCTCAGCACTTCAACTCCCCCTCTCATTCCGTATCCGACCTCTCTGAGAGTGAACCCATGGAAAGCAACAGGCTCAGAAGGAGTCCAGGCCTGTTATGGCACAAACCAACTCCAGCCTCCCGATGGCTTTGATCCACTGCAGTTCGCACACCATTGCAACAAATCCGTGACAGTTCCATCTTCCCTAGACATCACTTGTCCCTTGTCCCTGGAACATCTGGATAACAAGGATAACTGTGTCAGAGTCCTGTTTACATAGAAAATTGGTGCAGGAGGAGGCCATTCGGCCCTTTGAGCCAGCACCGTCATTCATTGTGATCATGGCTGATCGTCCCCTATCAATAACCCGTGCCTGCCTTCTCCCCATATCCCTTGATTCCACTAGCCTCTAGAGCTCTATCTAACTCTCTCGTAAATCCATTAACAATTAACTGTATTATTAACTGTATTAACTTAACTAAGTTTATTAACTGTAACTCCATTGTCAACGTGATAATGTCAAACAAATTCATCTCCAAACTCCTGGACCTAGGACCCAGCCCTCTGTAACTAGATCCTTGATTGGCAGACCAATAAACCACAATCAATAAGGGCAGCAAAAATATTCTCCACATTTCTCCAACCATTCTTACCATTTTCTGCAGATGCACTCAAGAAAGCATTCTATTGGGATGCATCATAGCTTGCTAATGCAACTGCGTCTGTTCAAGACCGCAAGTAAATTGCAGAGAGTTGTGAACTCAGCCCAGTCCATCAAACAAACCAGATTTCCCGCACATCTACTCCTTCTATGTGTAAGAAGGAACTGCAGATGCTGGTTGACACTGAAGATAGACACAAAATGCTGGAGTAACTCAGCGGAACAGGCAGCATCTCCGGATAGAAGGAATGGGTGACGTTTCGAGTTGAGACCCTTGTACAAAAGAAGAAGGGTTTCGACCCGAAATGTCACCCATTCCTTCTATCCAGAGATGCTACCTGTCACGCTGAGTTACTCCAGCATTTTGTGTCAACTACTTCTATCCTCACGCTGCTTCTGGAAAGCAGACTGCAGAATTGAGGGGCACTCGGATGTTGATCATTCACTCTTCTCCCCTCTCCCATCATGCGGAAGGTACAAAAGTTTTAAAGCAGAGTCAAGAACAGCTTTATCCCTGCTGTTATTGGACTCTTGAGGATGAATTTTTATTTTGTATCTAACTCATTGCAGGCTTTGCACTTTTTTATTTGAACTTTGTAGCTCTAACATTATATTCTACAATCTGCTTACTTTCTTGCACTACTTGATGTATTGAAGCATGGTCTGATTTGCTTGGATAGCATGCAAAATAACATATTTCACTATCTCAGTACATGTGTCAATAATAAACCAATACCAATCTCCATGTGATTTAGTCACAGGCACAGCACAAATCCGATAGATAGTTTTGTTTATTGTCAGATACAAGGGAGCAATTAATTTCCTCCTATCTCCTTGAAGAAGTGCAAAAAAATCAAAACTGCACCAATGGAATAATTAAATGAGGTAGATGTAAATCTGTGCACTGTGAATGGCTTGATTGTATTCATATACAGTCTTTACTTTGACTGGATATCACAGAAACAAAAGCTTTTCACTGTACCTCGGTGCACATGACAATAATTAATTAAGCTGAACCTCGGGATGGGGTTGTGAAAGAGGTCTGCCTGTTGAAATTCAGAAGCCAGTTGCAGAGAGCCTCCCAAGACAACAAGGTTCATGAGTTGTGTGATGAGCTAACTCAATGTTATGATGTTGAAGGCTGAGCTGCATTCAATGAATAGCATTTTGATATAGGGGTTCTATTGTCAAAGTGATTCAGAGATTAATGTTATACAAGGGAATGGGGCTGGAAACCAGAGGAGAAATGTTGGGGTAGTTGAGATTATGACATGTTAATCTGAAAGGAAGGACAGGCTGGGTCAGGTTAATGAACATTGTGAGACTGCTGGGTTTTATTTCAATGCAAAATGTATTATGGATAAAGCACATGAACTTAGTCTGGAACTGTGATGTTGTGGCCATTATGGAGACTTGGTAACTGAAGTGACAGAACTGTTGGCTTAATGTTCCATTTCTTAATGCTCCCGGCCGCACTCACTTGCCGGCTCCCAGCCGCACTCACTCATTGGATCCCGGCTGCACTCATCGGCTCCTGTCCGCACTCCCTCACTGGCTCCCAGCTCATCGTGATGGCCGATGCCTCCCACTCGCTCTCATCACTCCGTTCCTTCATCTTTATTTTCCTTGCTGCCGATAATTGACAGCGGGTGCTGGAATGGATGTTTTTTTCAAATATTCAATCCTTCAAAACTTCTGTAATTTTCCACCGATCGGAACAAAACTTGATCAACTTGCAGTATAGGAGAATGCCCAGTAAAGTGACAAAATAAAACGTAGCACTATCACATACCACTTTCGTGCAAATTTAAAAACAACGCAAACCAGAAGAGACAAGATGAGAGTTTTGGGATGGATGGATGGAATGAATGAATAGTTTGAATGAAAAGTTTATTTTGGTCATACATTAAAAAGAACAAAACTTTACAATCTGTGTGAATATGAACCAACACTATCCATTTCACACAATTTTCACATAATCAATGACCGAAAAAGGAATGGGCTGAAGCCACAAAGCTTATTTTTGCCTATCCTATACAATCCATGAGATGACCCAGAATATCAGCATTACAAAGGAAAAAAAACCTCTAAATTGTAATCCTTACTTATTTTACATTTTAATCATTTTACATTATAATCCTTAATTATTTTACATTTTAAGGCTTTTTTGAAACTCGACAGAGAGCTACAAAATGTCAACTCATCACTAAACCCGTTCCATAATTTGACTCCCAAAACTGAGACACTTCTATATTTGACATTGGTTCTTACTTTACATGTTTCAAAAATACACAACCCTCTTAAATTATAATGTCCTTTTCTTAATTAAAATATGTTTTGAATACCAGTAGGAAGGCTTTTATTCCTAACTCGCAGAAGTATTTCTAATGTCTTTACATGCACAATATCCAAACATTTTAAGGTACCGGACTTTATGAATAATGGATTTGTAGTTTCACAGTAAGAAACTTTATGTATTATTCTAATAGCTCTTTTCTGGAGTTTAATTATAGAGTCTATATTTGTTTTATATACATTTATATACATGGATGGATGGATGGACAAACGGACGGATGGATGGATGGATGGATGAATGTTCATAAAGACTCAGGTAATCCAAATAATATTTCATGGCAATTTCAATGTTTTGTGGTCCCCATTTCCGAGACTAGCTTTTTATTTCTTACTCCAGAATATATAACCAGTTAAATTTCTCAGCAAATCACATGATTAAATTTGAATTCATATTTTAGGAACATTATACAAATCCCTGGATCATTTGTGTAATAATTTAAACTCTACAGCACACTGTCTTACTGCGACATGGAGATAAGTGTCCAAGTGATAAAGTTCAACTTAGAATAGGAACACCTGCTGACATGAGTCAGAACTTTGCAATTGCTTTAATCTTCTTGGAAACTGAAGATCAAGAGTTCCCTTAGAACGCACATAAAGGTCCCTTAAGTGGTGTCCATTGGGCATCGGAAATGAATTGGGTTCAAAACATGTCACCATGGGTACTTAAGAAGGAAGTTGTTTTAATCACAAATACCCTGAGAATCAGTAACTATTTCTGCAGATATGAATTGAAACTCGAGTCAGCTGAAAGCAAATGGTTTTTCAAGGTGTCATTTAAGTGCACAGTAAGATGAATTGGAAAATGACTGGAAAGTGTGTGGAAGAGTGTTGCAGCAATCTTAAAAAAATGAATTTTCTCACCATGCAAGTTAAAATAAATATATTTATGATCTTTTTAATTCCATAGTTCCAAAATAACTTGTTAATTAAATCTTGTTAATAAACTTGTTAACTAAATATTGTCATGAATTTTGCTTGCATTTAAGCACTGCAAAAGTGGAGTATTTATTTAGGGCTTAACATGTCTCCATGTCCGATAAAGGATAGTTCCATGAAGAACTGCCAATATTAAATAACATAAATGTTAGCAAGGTCAAGATCTTGGCATGTCCTTATCTGAATGAAATGTCACAAGTTTCTTGCTTTTGAATCTGTTGCAAGGTATTCATTCATACCAGATCCATAAATCACAATCAGTCAACCACAATAATACTTTATTAGCCAAGTATGTTTTGCAACATACAAAAAATTTAATTTGGCAAGTCAGTAATACAAATAAAAAGCAACAGAACAAAAAGACATTTTACCATAAACATCTATCACAGAGGCTACTCCACATTCCTCACTGTGACGGTCCCCCCCCTTAGCTCTCCCACAGTAGGGGGCCTCAAGCCCTCCGTTGCCAGGACGATCTTGATTCCTGTCTTGGGCCCTCCGCGCTGGGGCGAGCCAGCTCCTGCATCAGGGAGATGTCAGCTCCCCCACGCTGGGCGATCGAACCCCGCATCGGGGCTGGTTGAGCCTCTGCGCTCGTCGGAGCTCCAAACTAGCATCTCCCGACTGCGAGCTCTTGATGATAAGTCCACAGGCCGCGGTTGGAGCGATCCCAAGCAAGGTCAGTGCGAGGAGGCTGGGTTTGACTATGGGTGCTCTCTGTATGGAATTTGTACGTTCTCCCCATGACCACATGGGTTTTCCCTGAAAGCTCCAGTTTCCTCCCACATTCCAAAGGTTAATAGGTTAATTGGCTTTGCCAAAAATCATAAATAGTCCCTAGTGTGTAGGATAGTGCTAGTGTTCATGAATTGCTGGTCCGCATCGAACGTGGTGAGCCGAAGGGCCTGTTTTCGTGTTGTATCTCTAAACTTAACTAAACTAAGCGATCTTCATGCCTGGACGTTGTATTGGATCAATTTAGATGTGTCATAATGTTATTGTGTGCAATGCCAGTACCATTTCAGGTTCCCAAAATAGTTGTTCATTGCACTTCCTTAAAGGTGCATTGTTATATTTCCAACTTAAAAGAACATTTAGGCTCCAGAGTCCCTGCTGGGAGCTGCATGAAATCTCGCAATTTTACTTCGGAGTCTCGTGAGTGACTACGTGAAGACCCTGCCAGCACGCATGCGCCGCTCCTCCAGTGTAAGTTTAAAAATGGCCCGCAGGTAAGTACTTACCATTCCTGAGGTCGTTGTCGGCTCTGTATTGTTTGCATTACAGAGCGCACCAACATGGAGTCCAGGACAAAGTCCAAACGAGCCGCTGCCAAAATTGCTGCTGAGGACTGCGAAGGAGACAGCCAGCAGTGGTCGAGTTCTCCAGAGCTGCTGATTCAAACTGCAGCCCCCGACTTCACGCCGCCACAGCCCGCAGGTGCTCCTTGGACTGGCGGCAAAACCACCCGGAAGCCGGGCAGGTCCGCAGATTTGGCTGAGCCCGGACCGGAGGACACCCCTCTCGCGGGAAGCGACGGCGGTCGACTATCCCGCATGGAGCGGATGGTGGAGCAGTTGCTCCAACATGACCTGCTGCAGCAGGGGTAATATCACAGTTGGTCTCTTAGCAGACCCACGGCAGCATCCTTTACACGACTGCCAAATGTCTCACTCTCCTTCCAGGGGAGCATAAGGAGTCAGAACTGGGCTGACTCTGAAGAGGGGAGCAAGGCTGAAGATACACCTATGCTAGGGTTGCCAAAAGAGGAGCTATTGGGAATGGTCACAAAATTTGCGATGCCTACCCAAAAACGGCTGCCATTGCGTCCAAAGTTGGCAGCCAGTATCAACTACAGGCAACAAACCAAATTCAAGAACAAGCCATTAATGACACGGCAGCCAAATACTTAGCTCCGGAGAATTGTATCTCCCTCAACGTGCCTGCTGTTAACAACCCTATTTGAGGTAACATGAGCCCTGGCATCAGGAACCAGGAAGTGAAACTCCAGAAGATCCTTAAACTACTGGCTGCTGGAAGTACGGCCAGAGTGGAAATGCCGGAGGAGCTGCAGGATGCTCCAGCTCTCCTGTGTAACACTCAGCATGAGATAAACAGTTACAGGAAGAGTGTCATCTGGCCTGCACTGCACCCCAAGTTTGCGGGGTTGTGCAGACCCAGCAGTGCACAGCCGCCAACATTACTATTCAGGGACAACCTGCCTAAACAGGTAAAAGACCTAAATGAAGAGGCAAAGGCAATAGGCATGATTAAAGTGCCGGCTGCCACCAAGTCCTCATAGCAGCGGCGGCAGCACCCCTATGCATCCACCAGCAAACAACGCTACAACAGCGATAGACCACCTGCTGGTGAAAGTTTTTTTTAGACCATGGCCCAGCATGGCCTTCTTGGAAGATGCGCCACTCCCACACCACAGCGCCTCCACATCCCAAGAAACAAGGACAGAGGCAACCAACGCAGCACCGCCGGTAACCATGGATGTAGGTGGGTCTGGTTGCCTCATGAACATCGCATGTTTAAACTCTTTACAGGTTGGGGGATGGTTGCACTTGTTTCAGGATGCATGGAGTACTTTAACCTCTGATTCTTTCATACTGCAATGTATTCAGGGATATAAAATTGAATTTGTTCACAATAATCCCTCATCGTAACTCCTCATAAAATAAAGATCAAACTTCAAACTGGTAAGTTCTCATTTAATCTTACTAATTTACTTCGGAGTCACGTGAGTGACTACGTGAAGATTTCAAAGCTCTGTGATTTCATGCCCTGGAACGAGTCCATGCTCACACACTGCCATAATGACAAATGGAGGAAGTATGTTAACGCATTTCAGACATGAAACTGTGCTGAAAAACAAAAGGGCATTTATTTAACAATACCAAATAATAATACCCCTTCATCGGGGAAATTATAATACAGAACTTAATATTTTGTCGGCAAACGTCTCAGGCGCGGCCACGGGTTTATTATAAAACCGCTGAAAGGTTTTCTCATTTGTCCAACCTGCCGTTGCAAGGATGTGGTCCATTGGAACTTCCATCATCCTTGCCGCCAATGTGGATGCAGCCCTGGTGGAGTGAGATTTAAACACGTTAGTGTCCACCCCCGTTGCACCCAATACCACCCATAACCATCTTGAAATGGTTTGCATGGTGACTCTGTGATGAGGACATTTGTGACTTATAAGCAAAGCCCTCTCCGTGCCCCTGAGACACTTGGTGACCTCTATGTAGTGTAAAAGGTGGGTCACTATGCATAAATGGCAGTCTTTATTTTATGAGGAGTTACGATGAGGGATTACGTGCCCTCCGCTCCCAAACCCTCTATTATAAAGGTCAACTGGTATGCTAGTTCTCTTATCTTACTACGTTAGTCAACTCTGATGTCTGTGATTTCACACCGCTGCTTTGAAGAATGTCGCACTTGCGTGCTGGCGTGGTCTTCATGTAATCCCTCATTGCAACTCCTCATAAAATAAAGATCAAACTTCAAACTGGTAAGTTCTCATTTAATCTTACTATCATTGCACAACAATCACATTAATTTTGTCATTCTAAAATTACCTCCACCCTTACCACCCACAGATGAGTTGCAAACATAAACTGTTCTGCAAGTAATGGAAAATGTGGGAAAAGGGAGAACGACATCCTCCTGTGTAATTGTGGCCACCAGCTTAAGCAAGCATCTTCCCTGAGGGAATCCCATGCCACATGTTACCTAGGGGGTGATCATTAAGAGATCACAGCATGTTACATTGAAATAGGTTAAATAAAAATGTTTGTAATGAGTCATAGTCAGAGTTATACAGCTTAGAAACAGATGTTTCAAACAGGTGCCCAACCTCATCCACGCTGACCAAGATGTCTGTCTGAGCCAATTGCCTGCATTTGGCAACATTTCATCTAATCTTTTTCTATTAATGTTATCTGCACTTATCCTATATTGTGTTTGGCCCATATTCCTCGAAACCTATCCTGTCCTGGATAGGACCTGCCCCAATTACCTTCACTGGCAGCTCGTTCCATGCACCCACCATCTTTTGTGTAAAATGTTACCCCTCAGGTTCCTATCAAAACTTTTCCCCCTCACCTGAACCTTATGTCCTCTGGTTCTTGATTCCCCTACTATGAGACTGTACATTTAAGCAAACTATTCCACTCATGATTTTGTACACATTTTCTTGGTGAAAACAAATACAAAGTACTTGTTTATTATAGAAACATAGAAACATAGAAATTAGGTGCAGGAGTAGGCCATTCGGCCCTTCGAGCCTGCACCGCCATTCAATATGATCATGGCTGATCATCCAACTCAGTATCCCATACCTGCCTTCTCTCTATACCCTCTGATCCCCTTACCCACAAGGGCCACATCTAACTCCCTCTTAAATATAGCCAATGAACTGGCCTCAACTACCCTCTGTGGCAGAGAGTTCCACTCTCTGTGTGAAAAAAGTCCTTCTCATCTCGGTCCTAAAGGATTTCCCCCTTATCCTTAAGCTGTGACCCCTTGTCCTGGACCTCCCCAACATCGGGAACAATCTTCTGCATCTAGCCTGTCCAACCCCTAAAGAATTTTGTAAGTTTACCTTGCCTATAGCCTCAGACTCCAAGCACAAATTTCCTCCTTTATCCTTGTGCAGTACTACCTTCTCCCTGGTCAGCCTTTTATTTTTAATACAGGTATAAAAAGCTTTGGGATTTTCTTTAATCCGACTCAAAGCCATTTCATAGCCACTTTTGGATCTTCTAATCTCCTGCTTGAGTTCCTTCATCCTTTCCTTATATTCCTCAAAGGGCCTTTCTGATTCTATCCTCTCAAACCTTGCACGCACATCCATTTTCTTTTTGACTAAATTTACAACATATTTGGCCATCCAAAATACCTTTACTTTGCCAACCTTATCCCTCATCCCTACTGGAACATGGCTGTTCAGACATTCAATCAACTGTCCTTTAAATGACTCCCACATATCAGAAGGTAGACAAAAATGCTGGAGAAACAGCATCTATGGAGCAAAGGAATGGGTGATGTTTCGGGTCGAGACCCTTCTCAGACTGATGAGGGGATGGGGGGGGGGGGGGGGCGGGAAGAAGAAAGGAAGAGGCGGAGACAGTGGGTGGTGGGAGACCTGGGAAGGGGAGGGGAAAGAGGATGAAAGCAAGGACTACCTGAAATTGGAGAGGTCAATGTACATACTGCTGGGTGTAAACTAACCAAGCGAAATATGAGATGCTGCTCCTCCAATTCACGGTGGATCTCACTCTGGCCATGGAGGAGGCCCAGGACCAAAAGGTCGGATTCAGAATGGGAGGGGGACTTGAAGTGCTGAGCCACCGGGAGATCAGGTTTGTTATTGTGAACTTAGCGGAGGTGTTGGGCGATGCAATCGCCAAGCCTACGCTTGTTCTCACCGATGTAGAGCAGCTGACATCTAGAGCAGCGAATGCAATAGATGAGGTCGGAGGAGGTGCAGGTAAACCTCTGCTACACCTGGAAAGACTGCTTAGGTCCTTGGATGGAGTCAAGGGGGGAGGTAAAGAGACAAGTGTAGTATTTCCTGCGGTTGCAAGGGAACCCACATATCAGAAGTAAGTTTACCCAATAACATCTTCTCCCAGTGCTCATTCTTGGATAAACCTCACAAATTCTTCCCCAACTAAGTATTTGGTACTGATCTAGTCCGTCTATGTTGTGGAAGTGAAGAACCTAAAAAGTTACCTATCCATGTTTTCCAGAGGTGCTGCCTGACTTGCTGAGTTACCACTGTGGCACTTATATCTCTAGCAATTGGATCCATCTGCTCATCATCCCTCTATTCTCTGGCTCCACTTGTCATCGTTGTTACATCTGATTTCAGCATTTGTAATCAAATTGAAATTCAAATTGAAATTCAAATTCACATTTATTGTCACATGCACCAATTAAGGTGCAGTGATATTTGAGTTACCATGCAGCCATACAATTAAAAGAACAATAGAACTTAATATATACTTCCACCACAGTGATCACTGTGATGGAAAGCAATAAAGTTTTGTCAGTCTTCCTCCTTTTGTTCACCCGTGTATGGGGCCTTGACCCTCCGCAGTCACCGCTATGGATCGCCCGATTACACAGGCCCTCTCACCGGGATGATCAAAGCTCCGACGTCGGGACGGATGGAACACACTCCGCGGCTAGGAGTGCCGAATCATCCACTTTACCGGCGACCATGGCTTCTCGATATTATAGGCCACAGGCAGGCCAGCGGTTGGAGCTCTTCTCTGCTGATCTCCTGCAAGGGATCCCTGGCTCCGGGATGGTAAAGTCCGCTCCACACCTGCTGTTAGAAGGTCCGCAGACCGTGGCTTCACGATGTTAAAGTCAGCATGCCGGCGGTCGGTGCCTTTCTTCTGGCTCTGTGATGGAAGGCTGCGCCGTGCCCGCTGCTGAAGCTCCGGCCCGTCCCGGGGAAAGGCCACACCAATCCAAGTTGTTAGGCCACGGGGATACGAAAATGCCACTAGGAGAAAGTCGCATCTCTGCCGGGGTAAGTGACTGGAAACTGTTTCCCCCTATTCCCTCTCACCATCCCCCACATAAAAACATACTGAGAAACATTAACACATACATTTAGACATACTAAAAAAACAAAAAAAGTCGAAATGATTGACACACTGCCCGGCGAGGCTCTTGCTCGCGGCACCACCCGATGATGTCAAATAATCTCCTGTTTCTTCGCTTATTACCTTCCAGCCTCTCTCTATCCCCACCTTTCTTCTCCCGTACATGGATACATTTGCCCATCATCCCCTCCTCACTTGGTTCTGCCTATCATCTAGACGCCCCTGTCTTATTCCTCCCTCTCTCCTCTTTGTACTGACTATTCCCCTTCACACTCTGTCTTGATGCAAAGTCTCGACCTGAAACATTGACTATTGCTTTGCCTCCACAGATTGTACACGACCTGCTGAGTTTGTCCAGCTGATTGTTTTTGGTTAAAATTGAACATGCAGTTCAGAAAGAAAAACAAGTGTTGTGCTATTATGTTTCTAGGTTTGGGAAATTTGGGGTTATTTAATAATGTTCTTTAATTGTTCAGTGTTTTTATTTTTTATTTTAATAGTCATTATGTAGTTGATTTTTAATAGGGTGCCTCAAAAGAATTGACAAAACAGTAACAATAATAAACAATAAAGCTGGGAGCATGACTTTGCCATATGTTAGAGATGCTCTCAGTTGTTTCACAGTCGGGGCTCGGTCAGCCACTTAAATGTGGCAGCATTTACCGGTCCACACTTTGTCTCCAGGCAGCATCTTGCTGGTTAGGATCAAGTCTTCCTATTCCGCACCTTTTGCCTTGCACATATAGATCAAGTAAGTGCACAATTAAAAGGCAACTCTGTGGTAAGACCTCTGATTTTAAAGCTCTATGATTTATTTCCCACAGCAAAGGTGTTGAACATTGAGGGGTGCCTGGTCATTTACAGTGTGCTGCCAATGTATATATTTAATTCAATGGAACCATTGATCAAACTCAGTATTGAAGGAAACAATTATGACATTGTATTGAATTACCTGCTGTTATCTTTGTTCTTAACAGTATAAAAAACCTCAATATTCTTGATTAAAAGCTCAATGTACTTCAAGTTTGGAGATGTTCTACTGAATTTTCTTCGAGGAATGGGTGCTTGTTGTGTTGTATAAAGACCTTATACATAAACCGGCTAAAGTGGTATCGCTGAGTAAGTCATGGTAAATTGGATTCTATTTTTCGCAACTGAATTAAGTAATAATTGGCCAGTTTCTTACCATCCCACTAACTTAATTTCACTCACAGAAACCAGTCTCAATTATCTCATCTTCATGCAGTTTTAGGTTCTTATAACCATCCTGCTTTAATGAGTATCCCTATTCTCTTGAGCCCATCATTAAGTGACATCTCTTTTGTATAGCTCGGCTGAATGTTAAATTTAGGAGAAGCATTGAGCTGGATTGTCTTTAAGCAAATATTTCTATAGCCACATGCAGCTTACTTTCCAACGTCCTCCCAATTTTACACCTGCACTTCTACAAGCACAAGTTAAGAAAGTTGAATGCACTTGACTTGTCATTCTGTCACTCGATTCATCATTGAATCCAGCCACATAGACATGGAAGGTAGGCGTAAGATATGAGATACACTTGGCTTCATAGTTTCAGTGAAGGACGGCAAGCATATGAAATCCAACCTTTACCTTTGAACCGGGTCATTGATCCCTGAGTTAAAAAGGTACGTGCAGGTCACTGATTTATTCAGGTTTTTTTTTAAAAACACAATCTAATGTTTCAAGCTGCTTATAATTAGAATTTTCTTTAATTTATTTAATTATATTTTTTAATTACTTCAATCCTTTTAAGTAGTTCCTTAAATGTACAGACTATCAATTCTCACATCTTTGCCAGAGGTGAATTATCACAAAAAAATCAAGGACATACTGGTAATGAAACTCCAGACTCCAATGCCTCTGTTTTGGCACCATCTGTGGTCTGCTGTGCCTCACAGGATATCTCTTCAAGATCACATAGGCCATGTCCTGCACAGGTTGGTTCATCCTGTCAACTCCATGGGAACTATGGATGTCAAATTATTTTTTATATATGTATATTTTTTATTAGAGTAGGTAAGCAGTACATTAGCAAACACATATTATGATAGTAATATTTTGTGTGCAACAATCGTACATTATTAATATTATCAAATGATAATAATGATCATTTTGTCTCTAATAATTTTTTTTTAAAGAGAGTGAAATAGAGAGAAAAATAAAATATAAATTAAAAAAAAGGAATCATAAAGAATTGAATAATTTATCATTAATACATAATTGGAGATAAAATCAAGAAATATAAAATATAACTTTTCATCTAATCCTGAGTCCAAGTTTCAGTTAGGGTTCCTTGCCGAACCGATCTACCCTTTTAAGTAATCAATCAAAGAAGACCATATTCTAACGAAAGCTTATTGTTTGTCCATTAGGGCAAATCTGATTCTTTCCAAGTGTTGGGTCTCTGACATTTCCGTAATCCACATTTTAATTGTGGGGGATATAGGGCCTGTCCAAAATTTTAATATTAATTTCTTCCCAATTATTATACTATAATCTAGGAAATTTGTTTGACTTGTAAGTATTAGACTTTGTTCTGATATTTCAAGTATTGTTAATTTTGAGTCCGGATCCAATTTAATATTAATAACTTCAGAAGTTATTCTAAAAATCTTAGTCCAGAAATTCTTAATTTTTATACAATTTGTAAAAGTATGTGTTAAATTAGCCTCTGGATGCTGACATTTATTACAGATAGAGGAGATTTGTGGGTAGATTCTATTCAATTTAACTTTTGAGTAATGTAATCTGTGTAGTACTTTAAATTGTATCAAAGCATGTCTGGTATTTAACGAGCATTGATGTATATATTGTAAACTTTTGTCCCATATATCTTTCGTTATGGGTTGGTTTATTTCATTTTCCCATGTATGTCTATATGCTTCCGTTGTTGGTATCTCGCTATCTAAAAGGATATTATATATAAGTTGTTAATTTTTCTGTATTAGGATGCTTATTCAAACATTCATCAAGGATTTTTGGTTCCTTATTCCTATAATCTTGTGTGTTTGATTTAACATAATCTCTGACTTGTAGATATCAGAAAAAAAATATTTGAATGTAATCCGTAATTCCTGAAATAAAAGAAAAGTGCCTTTCTTATAAAGGTCTTCCATCTTTTTGATTCCATGTTTTTTCCATTGTGTAAAACCTTTATCCAGCATGGAAGGTTTAAATAAGGAATTGTTTACAATAGGGAGACAGAGTGGTATATTATCCAATTTTAAGGCCCTTTTTAGTTGTTTCCAGATTCGTGTTCCACTGTATATTATAGGGTTTCCCTATAGGTTTTTTTATGCAATTTTGTCGGTGCAAATATAATCAAACCGATTTCAAATGGTACAGTCCTCCTTTTCCATCCTTAACCAGTCTGGTTGTTGATCCATTTCTTCCAGCCAAAAATTCATGTTTTTAATATAAAAATATTCTGTTTTATCTTTTGCCAAAAATAAAACAGAAAATTGGGTAAAGCTAAGCCTCCATTAATCTTTGATTTACATAAATGTTTTTAATTTATTCTATGATTCTTGTAGTCCCAGATGAAACTTGTAACAGTAGAGTCTACTTTTATTAAAAAAAGATTTTGGAATATATATTGGGATTGACTGAAATAAGTACAATAATTGCAGAAGAAAGATCATTTTTATAGCATTAATCCTACCGAACATTGAAATAGGAAGTGTTTTCCAGTATTGAATATTCTTATTTAGTTTATTCAGTAAAGGTGGGAAATTTGATTTAAATAAAGAAGTATACGCCTTAGTTACATAAATACCTAGATATTTAAATTTTTCCTCAACTATTTTAAAAGGTGATTGTTGTAGTATATGTAAATTGAGTTCAGTTATTGGCATGATTTTGCTTTCATTCCAATTAATTCTATATCCTGAGAACTGACCGAATTGAGTTATTAGATTTAATAAATTTGGAATACTAATTTCTGGCTTTGTAATATATATTAATACATCATCTGCATATAGAGAAATTTTATTAATTGTATCTTTAGTATTATACCCATGTATTTCTGGATTAGATCTAACATTTTCTGCGAGTGGTTCAATTGCTAAAGTGAATAATAATGGAGACAGCGAGCATCCTTGTCTACAACCTCTAGAGAGATTAAATTTAGTTGATAACATTTGTCTAGTTAATATTCTAGCTGTTGGATTAGAGTATAAAAGTTTAACCCATGTGCAGTATTTCTCTCCCAGTTTAAAATTTTCCATCACTGAAAATAAATATGACCATACTACTTGATCAAAGGCTTTTTCAGCATCTAGCGAAATAATTGCTAGATCTGCGTTAGCAATTCTATTTGAGTATATAATATTAAATAATCGTCTCAGATTGTAAAATGAGTGACGTTTTGGGATAAAGCCTGTTTGGTCAGGGTGTATTAATTTGTTAATCACTAAACTCAATCTATAAGATAGGATTTTCGTTAGTATTTTCTGATCATTATTTAATAGAGCTATTGCTCTATATGAGGCTGGGTCTTCCAGATCCTTATCAGATTTAGGTATAAGTATTATTGTAGATTTGTTTAAAGTTTCCGGGAGTTGCTGTTGAGTATAAATGTGTTTATACAGTGTTTGTAAGCGTGAAGAGATCAGATCATAATTTTTTTAATACAATTCAAAGCTTAGGCCATCAGGGCCTGCGGCCTTTCCATTTTTTAAAGATCTAATTGACTCTTCAATATCTTTTGTTGTTATTTCAGCTCCTAATAATTCTTGCTCTTGCAAATCTAAGCTTTTAAGGTTACATTTCTGTAAAAATGCTTCCATTCCTGTTGATTGTTCTGCCAATTTAGTTGAATAAAGATTGTGATAGTATTGTAAACATCTGTCATTAATATCTTTGGGGAGTGTTAGTATTTCTCCCTTATTTGATCTAATCTTATGAATCATTTTTTCCCCGTCCAATTTACGAAGCTGGCATGCTAATAATTTTTGTGGTTTATCACCAAATTCAAAATTTAATTGTTTTGTGTGTTGATAAATTTTTATTACTTGGTCAGAGTATAATTTATTTAACTTATATTTCACTGCTGTTATTTTGTTATGTTTTGCCAATGAAGGTGCTCCTGCATTTTCTATGTCTAATTGCCTTATTTCCATTTCCAATCTCTGTTGTTTAGCTCTATTCTCTTTATTAAGAAATGCCTGAGGAGAAATTAATGCCCCTCGTATAAATGCTTTAAATGTTTCCCAGAGAAGGGAAGCAGAGATTTCAGGCTGGTCATTGACCTCGAAAAACATATTAATCTGTTTTACAAGATATTCACAACATACCTGTTCCTATAAGATTTGAGGATTAAGTCTCCATTGTGTCTGTTTCTTGTCCATTCCGTTTAATTTAATCATAAACGTTAATGGAGCAAAATCCAAAATTATAATGTTATGATATTGTGACATAAGTAAATGGAATTAGTTTAGAGTCTACTAAAAAATAATCTATCCTTGAGTATGTTTTATGCACAGGTGAGTAAAATGAATATTCTCGTCCAGATGGGTTTTCAATTCTCCAAACATCCTTAATATTGGTATTATTTATATATGAGTTTAAGAATTCACTTGACATAGATTTTGATTTTCTTTGAGTTGATGATCTATCTAAATATAGATCTAGTGTGCAATTTAAGTCACCACCAATTATTAAATTATTTTGTGTGCATTCCGGAATGTTATTAAGTATTCTCTTGAAAAACAGTGGACTATCAAAATTTGGTCCATATACATTAAGGAGAGTCACTTTTTTTTAGTGTAATTTGCCTTCTACTATGATATATCTACCATCAGTATCCTCTATAGTTGATATATGTTTGAAAGATATACCTTTACGGATTAAAATTGCAACCCCTCTAGATTTATGTGTGAATGAGGAATGATACGTTTGAGCTATCCATTTTGTTTTCAATCTATATTGTGCTTCCTTTTTAAAGTGGATCTCTTGGAGGAAAATTATGTCTGTTTTAAGCAATTTTAAGTGAGCTAATAGTTTGTCTCTTTTAACAGGTTAATTAATTCCCTTAACATTCCAACTGCAGAATGTAATTTCTTCACCCCCAGTTTTCCCTTTTACGTCTTGCATCTTATGATTAGGGTGGTCTATAATGGAGCAGATGGTAACCATGTTAAACCATACCTTACACCCGGACCTCAGATTGGTGAATTTCAGATCTTGTAAGGTTTCTTCTCGGTCATATCTCCTTAAATAACAATTATAATTCCATTCAAAATAACGAATATATTGAAAATTGAAGAGGTAATAGATTATTATATTAGTAAAGTGTGAAAGAAAGAAAAAAACTACATCTAGAATTAGTGCAGTTAGTGATAGCCACCCTAATGTGGCTAGGCATCTAAGGACTTCAGTAGCTTTTGGTAAAAAAAAAAATGTTATTAGCTCCATACTTTCCTTAAAGGAAAAATTTCAAACTCAAAAAAGAGAAACATTATACGGGGGGTAGGGAAATTATGGTTATATTCCAAGAATGGAATAGTTGATAATCTCAATGTAAAATATCAGTTTCATATGACAAAAGTATTAGTCCATGATTAGTCTAAATAGTTTCATATAACAAGGATCAAACCTCCATTTCCTATTTTAATCAACTTATGGTTCATCCTTTGAACTAATTCTGAATTAATCGAGTTAACTATAATTGATAATAATTAATAATTATGATTAATAATGATTATTGGTAATTAGTACTATATAATAAAATATTATATAACAATGATCAATTTCATTCTAAATTCATAACTGTCCTTGAATATAGTAATTTAAAGTTCAGTTTCTTCACAGTAAACTATCGAATCCAATATCATCACGTATATATTTAATGTTAAGGATTAATCCTCATTATCCTCTTTTTCGCCCTCGCCCTTGGTAATTTCCATATTCTCAATGTCCTCAATGTTCTTTGCAAATTTAAAGGCCTCTGTGTGGTTGGTGAAAAAGTATCCTTACTTGTCATAGGTGATTCTCAATGTTGCAGGGTACATCAATCCATATCTCAGGTTCTTTATATTCTCAAGTACTCTTCTTGTGTTTGTAAACAATACTCTTTTCTTGACAACCTCCGCTGGGTAGTCCCGAAATATGCTGATCCTGTCTCCTTCAAAGTCAAGATATCTGCTGTGAACGATTTTCTTCAACATATCATCGAAGACATGGCCATATTGCACCTTCACTATCAGTTGTCTTGGCAGGGCTTCTGCCCCTGGATGGCATCTCAGTGCTCTATGTGCCCGAGCATGTAAAGGTGCTTGATCCAGATTTAAAACTTTCTTCAGTAGATCTGCAGCAAATTTACGGGGATCACGGTTCCCCTCTCTTCCTTCCTGGATGCCAATAATCCTTAGATTCTGGCGCCTCTGTCGTCCCTCCAAGTCAATGCATTTTTCAGTTATTTTATGCAATAAGTCTGATAAACGCTTGTTCTTGGAGAGAAGCTTGCTTTTAGTTTCAGAGCTTGTTTCAGCGATTTCCTCTAATTCAATTACAGAATTATGTTGTTGTTCTAGTGCCTGCGAGATGGGGTCCTTGAATTAAATACAGATTCAATCATTGTCAATTTAACATTTACCTCTTCAATCTTTTGATTTAGATTTTAGGGGGGGGGGTATGTTGTGTAGACATACCGTCGGTTTCGTTGCAGGCCTGATGACATCACAGGCTTACTGCAGTCAGTCAGTAGTGTTGTTGAGCAGGTAAGTCACGATTTTTCCCCCGTTTTTATTTCGGATTTTTGGAGCTAAATGGCACGAGTCTGCCTACTCCATAGCGCCACCGGAAGTCGTTATGGATGTCAAATTCTGCAGCTAAATGAGTCAAGGATGTTCTCTGGGGAAGGGAATTCAGAATAATTCAGATCACATTGTATTGCTTTATGATATACTCACTAAATGTTCAACATCACCATTAACTGGATTACAATGTGCAAATAAACAAAATCTGACAATATTTTAGAAAGTTAAGTATTAATGCTTAAAATGTGGGGTAATTAAATTATACAAATTATATTACTTTTCTTAAATGTATACCATCAAATAGGCATACAATGCATATAAATATTCCATATTTAATTTCCTTTGATAAGGAGGTGATTTTGAGTAACAATGCTACTTCAGGCCTCTCAATTGAATTCTTCCTGACAATTATAGAACTGTGAAATTCCACAGCAAAGGCTATCACAACTCATGGAGAAGGTTCAATTTATTGATACAATAGTGTGAATAAACCTGCAAATCTTAGCTGCATATACCAAAACAATTTTGAAAATATAAACATACACCGTGGACCTTTTCATTGTACTATGTGAAGTGGCTTTTAAACCTGCAGAAAACAGGAGCACATAGGAAATTAAAAGGTAAACTTTGCCGATACAAAGTTGATTGCTCATTGCTTTTTAAAATAGGCATTCATTAATTCAATCACTTATCAAAGCTAGGGAAAATCAATTAGGCAGAAAATAATCCAACTATTCCTGTCCCAATAAGACAATTTTAAAGCAATTATGCTGATCCCAAAGGTTTATTTCGATTTGATGAAATTGAGCAAATATTGGTCAATGTATAACCATAACAAAGCAGATTGCAGTGCAGACTGCTTGATTACATCTGAAACACCACTTTGCCAGAGGAATTTGCAATTAACCATGTTAGTATTCCCTTTCCTTAAAGGCTTGAATCTTCCTAAGCTTCATGTTTAAAAAAATATATATATATTGAAATGATTTTCAATATTTCAATATTTCAATATTTTCAATATTTTCAATATTTTCTTTGAAGGAAGTGCCAACTTCCTTCAAAGAAAATCATTTAGTTTCTCTGAAACATTAACACGGCAAATGTAACTGCCAGCATTTGCACAGCAGCAAGGCCTCTTATCATTGGTTATAGAAATAACATCAATACATTCATGTGACATTCATAAACGGGTTATGTTCTGGCTACCCCTAGGTTTTCCAAAATTAATAATGTAAATGCATGAGAATAGTAAGATTGAACGAGAACTTACCAGTTCGAAGGTTGATCTTTATTTTATGAGGAGTCGAAGTGAGGGATTTCGTGAAGAGCCCGCCGGCGCGCATGCTCGACATACTTCAAAGTAGCGGCGTGGAATCACAGAAACCAACAAAGAAATGACTTCGCATAGTAAGATTGAAGTGACTAAGATTACCAGATGAAGGTGATTGAGGGTTGGGCGAGGAGGGCACGAAATCCCTCACTTCGACTCCTCATAAAATAAAGATCAACCTTCGAACTGGTAAGTTCTCGTTCAATCTTACTATTTCATTTCGGAGTCACGTGAGTGACTTCGTGAAGACTTCAAAGCTTCTGTGATTACACGCCCTGGACCACGTCCATGCTGACACACCACTACCAGGGATGGATGGGAGGAACAAACTTGCTCAATAGTTCATACTGCAAAACAAGAGCAGAGTTATTAACAACAAAACAAAACCCCTCATGCGGGGACATCTCCACGTTCGTGACCTGCATTCAGCACGGCTTCTGCGAACTGCAGAGGAGCAGCAACAGGCTTGTTATAAAAACGCTGGAACACAGCTTCATTAGCCCATCCTGCTGTGGCGAGAATTTGGTCCATGGGCACCTCCATGACCCTCGCCCTTGACGTCGATGCAGCCCTGGTGGAAAGAAACTTGAACACATTAGTGTCGATACCTGACTTACCCAAGACGACTGGAAGCCACATGGGTATCGTCTGGACTGTCACTCGATGATGAGGTCTCTTGTGAGTGACAAGCAGGTATCTCTCCATTCCTCTGATGCGTGCCGTCACTTTGACATAGTGGCGGATATGTGAGACTAAACATAGCCTAGCATCTGCGGGGTATGCCGGGAACTTCAGCTGCAGCCCTGTGCACCCAGGTCTATGCTGCTTTAGTAGCTCGTCAACGAAAAAGACTACTTCTGTAGGGGTAGCTGTCATTCTGTCGACACGCAGTTTGTGTAGTGTCTGTACCCTCTGAGCTGAAGTCAGCGCTAGTAACATCACCAGCTTCATGGTGAGTTGGTCCAGTTGGAGCCCTTCCATGGGAGACCACGTCCTGAGCAGGGTTAATACATCCCTGACATCCCAGGTGATATTATAGCGTGGTGTAGGCGGATTCATATTGAATATACCCCGCATGAGTCTGGACACTAGCCTGTTGGATCCTACCTCCAACTGAGGTAGAACGATAGCGCACTTCTGGCGCTGTTGATGGCACTGTAACTTAAGTGTTCATCATGGTGCAACCCCGCGAGGAATTCCAGGACGTCGGTTGTTGTCACGTCATCGTACGTGATGCGAGAGCGGCTGCAGTAGGCTTCCCACTTCTTAATATGCGAGCGGTATCTTCGCCTTGTAGACTCTCGACACGACGCCCCGGTGGTATCCATGGTCCGAGCCGAGAGGCCGTATTGGACTAACGGCCTGTTCAGAACCTGCAAGCCAACAAATTTAAATAGCCATGGCAGGGATGCGGCTCCCCTGAGACAGGGTGAGTAACCAATTGTGGGCAACCCTTCAAAAGGACCCAAGGTTCGTTGAGCATGTCAAAGACCACCGGATACCAAGGCTGTGTGGGCCAGTCGGGTATAACAAGGATGCCCTTGGCAGCATCTGCCTGAATCTTTCCCAATACCCGACTGATGAGGCAAAATGGGGGGAATGGATAGAAAACCACTTCCCCCAGTCCAGCGAGAATGCATCTAGCGCTATTGCCCCAGGATCTGGTTCCCATGAAACGTAGGTTGGTACCTGATGGTTCCACCGTGACGCAAAGAGGTCAATGTCCGGTTTACCAAATTTGGCTGTGACTTTAGAAAAGATCTCAGGATGCAACATCCATTCAATATTGTCATTAAATTTGCGTGACCTGGTGTCCGCCACAGTATTAAGCTCACCTGGCAAATAGGTAGCTGAAACCCAAATGTCTCTTTGAACACACCAGAGCCAAATTGAGTTTGCCAATTTGTCACACGAAACTGGCCTGGTACCACCCATATGGTTTAAATATGCTACTGCTGTGGTGTTGTCTATTTGGAGACGGACATGTACTCCAACAAGCTTGGAACAATACGCACGAAGTCCGTGGAATGCTGCCAGCAACTCCAAATAGTTAATCCCTTGAGTTAACAACATCGTTGATTCAAGGGTGTCCCATCTGCCACCACAACTAGAGCAATTATTCGTGGATCCCCAACCATTGGAGCTTGCATCAGTTTGCAAATATACCACCGGATTAGCCTCCCTAATAGGCTTGAATGAGTTGCTAATGTGACACACCCACCATTGCAACTCATTTATCGCTTCGGGCGGCAGCTGCATGGACCGATCATAATGACCAGCGTTCTGTTTTAACGCAGCAATTTTAGCTCTTTGCAAATTCTGATAATGCAAAGGTCCATATCGCGCTGCCGAAAACAAAGCTACCAGCTTCCCAATTATTGTAGCTAAGTGCCGAATCGATGGTATATTGGTGCGGATTAAATCTTGACACACCTGGGTAACCTCCTCAATCTTGTTAATTGGAATGGTAACCCTCATGCTTATAGAGTTCACCGTGAACCCTAGGTAATTAATCACCTGGGCAGGGTAGAACTTTGATTTCTCTGGATGGACAATAAACCCCAATTGTTGAAATATATTGACAGCAGCTGCAACACCCTGTTCAGCCAATTCCAGGGTGTGGCCCACAATTAAGACATTATCTAAATAGGCCATACTATATGGTGTCGTTGTCTCAAATAAGCCATAATTGGCTTCACTAATTTAGTGAACAATCTAGGGCTGTGGTGAGCCCATTAGGCAAAGCTTTGTACTGCCAGAGTTGCCCCATCCAGATGAATTTTAAAACCTTCTGTCACATTTCTGGACGGATACGGAATAATATGCGTCTTTAAATCAATGCATGCCATAAAGCAACCATGAGAAATCAATGATTTGGTTGTTTCAACGTATCCATTTTAAAATGAGAATATGTTACAAAAGTATTCAAACAGGTTAGATCAATAATGACACGACAACTTCCATCCTTCTTAGGTCTGGTGAATATGTTCGAAACAAATTCAACTGGTTCATGCACCACTCTCTTAATCACTCCTTTGCTCAAGACTTAACAATTCCTTATAGCCGGCTGCCTGTTCTGCAGCAGATAATTTTAAATGTTCGAGCGGGCATGTGCTGGGATGGAGGAATGTCGCCATTAATAAACTCAATTTTATGCCCCTGAATATTCTGCAACACATACTCGTCACCAGTGAAATTACCTCATGCACCCAAAAACCACCGAATGTGACCACCAACATGTGAAGTTAAACAGAGAGAAAAGAGAGAACCAGACCCCCTCACCTCCGTGGTTACCGGCGGTCCTTGACACGCGTGTGTGGACGTGGAGGTGCTGGGTTGGCTTGAGGGCGCGGCGTCTTCGTTTTCCACCAGGGTCTCTGCCGACCCTGTCCTAAAAAAGACCCTTGGTGCTGGGTCTGATGTTGCTGTCGTTGTGGAGCTTGAGGGTGGGTCCTCGTCGAGATACTGGCCGACCCTCGTGAGCGAATGTATGGAGCTTTTGAGCCGGACGGTGTGGGGGCACTCTTAGAGCGCATGATCCCCACCGTTTTGGCTTGTTCGTCAAGCTCTTTGACTCTCTTCGAGAGGTCCTCACCAAAGAGCTGACGGGGCGGCGGCGGCGGCGGTGGTTTGCACAATCCTGCAAACTTCGGGTTGAGTGCTGGGCGGATGCTGTTTTTGCGAAACCCGTTGATTTCGTGCTGGGTCGCGCACAATAAGGCCAGAGCATCTTCCTGGTCCAAATTCAGCTCGTCCTCGTCCACCGACCGCGCAAAGGCGGTAATACCGGCCGTGAGGAGTTTCAGGATCCGCTGCAATTGTAGCTCTTGTTGACGGATAGCCGCACTGATGTTGCCCCATATTGGCGTATTGACCACAGGCACGTTGAGGGAGTTGCAGTTTGATGGAGCCTTGTGACGGCTCATAGCCTGGATGAGGACTTCTTCCTGCAGCACCTGATTATTAAGAAAGTCCACTGTGGCTGCCAGCTTTGAATTGAGAGGAAGACCAGCCGTATGTGAGGCCGCGAATTTGGTCGCCACATCCAAGAGTTCTTCCGCTGGCACCTCCAACGGAGTTGGTACGGGATCCACCAGAACCTCCTCCTCCTGCTGCTCCAGGCTGATAGTAGATGTTTGTGAAGACGCCCTGTGCCTGTTGCTGCCCTGCTGTTGTTGACGTTGAAGCAGGAGCTCCAGCAGCCGCTCCATACGGTCAATACGCCCTTCACCCTGAACACTCAGGTGGTCGGAGTCCTCCGGCTCTGAAAAGAAAACCGGGCTCCTGTCATCGGCCCGCACCTCGTCGAGGCCCTGCCGGTGCCGGTAGTTGTCGCTAACAGCCGCCGAGGCGAACTGCGCGATTCCTGCGCGGGCGTGTTCAATCGCCTCCGTTTAGCGAGAGCTGAAGCCGCTGCCACTAAGGGCACTTGCGGCGAGGTGTCGGTACCAGCCGAAGCATGGCTGCCTGGGGCCCGCGCAGTCTTGCCGGCTGCCCACATCGTGGACGTTGCCGACGCATGGTCTCGCCCACCCATCCATGGGGGGCTCGGCGACCGTGACGAGACCCGACTCGACCGACCCGTCCCGGCGTCGAGAGTCGGGGTATGCCGGCTGGCCTCACAGCCGCCCCGGGTCTCGCCCTGGAACCTGACCGCTCCTCCGCGACAGGCAATGCCTTAGCCCTAACAGGGTTAGGCTTCTGGGCTCCTGCCCTCCCCCTTCTCGGAGGGCTGAGTGGAACAGGCCGTGCAACGGCACGTGCCCTGCTCGAGGTCGCCAGCGAGCCCGCTGACAACCTGACTGCCATGGCAGGGTCCCCCTGCTCTGGCGGCACACCACACTCCTCCTCACCGAACTCCTCCGAGCTGTGGTGTGCTGGCGGATCTGGACCTGTGAAAACAGGGCTTACCCACATCTCCGCCTGAGTCCCGGCCTGCGCTGCAGGTATTGCCGATGGTAAAGGCCCCGGAACTGTTGACCGGCGAACTCGTCCTGACGTCCTCCGGCCCTTGGAACTCCCATCCATGTCCTTGCTGCAAGACAAAACCAACAACAAGGACCACCAACTAAAGGTAGAATACTTACCTCCGTGGCCCCTTCTGAAGGGCTGGCGAGGAGCGCGCTCCACCGCCAGCCGTCGCAGCAACGCGGTACGACGATATGTCGAGCATGCGCGCCGGCGGGCTCTTCACGAAGTCACTCACGTGACTCCGAAATGAAATCTCACTTAACCAAGAGTATCTTCAGAGTGACTCTTGTGGTCATTGCCACTGCCCATCTCATCTTCAGCCCATCTCCTCTTCAGTATTTCCTTTCTATTCAAACAAGATGAGAATTGGTAAGGACCACTACTTAGGATAAAATAACAGTTCTTGAGTGCAATTTCATGAGAGCTATGTTTCAAAGAGATGCAAGACGAACAGCATGGATGCTCCGGAATCAGTCAACATCAACCAATCCAGCCACCTTCCTTCAGCAAGACATTTGATAAAGTACTGCATGGTGAAAGGGAAAAGATTTAATAGAAACCTGGTCGACAACTTTTCATTACCCAGGGTGGTGTGTATATGAAATGGGCTGGTAGAGGAGGGGAAGCAGGTGCCATAACAACATTTAAAGACTTTTGGACAGGTACATGGATAAGGATGGTTTACAGAGATATGGGCCAAACATGGGCCATTGTTCAAAGGACTTTGTACCTTTGTATCTCTTTGCACCTATACTCAACTCCTCTTGTTATGAAGGCCAACATGCCATTTGCTTTCTTCACTGCCTGCTGTACCTGTGTGCTTACTTTAATTGACTGACAAACAAGGACCCCCAGATCCTGTTGTACTTCCCCCTTTCCCAACTTGACACCATTTAGATAATAATCTGCCATCCTGTTTTTGCTAGCAAATTGGATAACCACACATTTATCCACATTTAACTGCATCTGCCATGCATCTGCCCACTCACCCAACCTGTCCAAGTCACCCTGCATTGTCATAGCATCCTCCTCACAGTTCACACTGCCACCCAGCTTTGTGTCATCTGCAAATTTGCTAATGTTACTTTGAATCCCTTAATCATTGGTGTATATTGCAAATAACTGCGGTCCCAGCACCGAGCCTTGCAGTACCTCACTAGTCACTGCCTGCCATTCTGAAAGAGACCCGTTAATCCCTACTCTTTGTTTCCTGAATGCCAATCAATTTTCTATCCATGTCAGCACTCTACCCCCAATATCATGTACCCTAATTTTGCCCTCTAATCTCCTATGTGGGACCTTATCAAATGCTTTCTGGAAGTCCAGGTACACTACATCCACTGGCTCTCCCTTGTCCATTTTCCGAGTTACATCCTCAAAAAATTCCAGAAGATTAGTCAAGCATGATTTCCCTTTCTTTGTAGCTTACCTTTGTACCTCATCTTTTCTCCCTGTATTGCCTTTTATTTATCTTCTGTTGCTCTTTAAACATTACCCAATCCTCTTGCTTCCCACTCATCTTTGCTGTTGCACTTTGTCTCTTTTATTTTTATACTGTCCCTGACGTCCCTTGTCAGCCACGGTCGCCCCTTACTCCCTTTGGAATCTTTCTTCCTCTTTCAAATGAACTGTTCCTGCACCTTCTGCATTATTCCTAGAAATACATAGAAACATAGAAACATAGAAATTAGGTGCAGGAATAGGCCATTTGGCCCTTCGAGCCTGCACTGTCATTCAATATTATCATCCAACTCAGTATCCCGTACCTGCCTTCTCTCCGTACCCTCTGATCCCCTTAGCCCTAAGGGCCGCATCTAACTCCCTCTTAAATGTAGCCAATGAACTGTCCTCAACTACCCTCTGTGGCAGAGAGTTCCAGAGACTCATCACTCTCTGTCCACAACAATATCTGCCATTGTTGTTCCACTGTCATCCCTGCTAGGGTATCTTTCCAGTCAACTTTGGCCAGCTCCTCCGTCATGCCTCCATAGTCCCCTTTATTCAACTGTAACAGTGACACCTCTGATTTACCCATCTCCCTCTCCAATTGTAGATTAAACGTGACCATATTACAGTCACTACCTCCTAATGGCTCCTTAACCTCAAGTTCCATTATTAAATCCTGTTCCTTGCATAACACTAAATCAAGAATTGCCTTCTCCTTGGTAGGCTCCAATACAAGCTGCTCTAAGAATCCATCATGGAGGCACTCCACAAACTCCCTTTCTTGCGGTCCAGTGCAAATCTGATTTTCCCAGTCTACCCATAACAACCATAGCATTCCCTTTATTTCATGCCAATTTTAACCCCTGACTCAACTTGCACTCTATATCCAGACTACTGTTTGGGGACCTGCAGATAAGTCCCATTAGTAAACAGATAATGTGGTGCATAGAGTTACAATCATTTTAAACTGATGTGGTATGTATTAGTACTAGAAATGTTACAGTATGAGGGTTCAGATTTGTAGGAACAACAGTAGGCCATCCATGTCCTTGTACCTACTCTGCCACTCAATAAATGGCTGAGTTTTAACCTCAGTACCACTTTCCTGCACAAACCCATATCAAATTTTTTCCATTTCTAATGCACATGAAATACTTGGGATAAAATAGGGAAGACCCATGTTATTATCTCTCCAATACTGTTAAGTTTTCTAAACATGTTGCCATTCAGTTACACAGAAATAGGAATAAGAGAGGTGGCAATGTCACCTCCCTCCTGGTGATGAAATAAAAACTGTTCAATTGGACTAGAAAATAAGAAAACTCAAGAGGATGCAGATGCTGGAATCTTGAACAAAAAAAAAACAAAAGGTTGGTGGGACTTGAAACATAGAAAATAGGTGCAGGAGGAGGCCATTTGGCCCTTCGAGCAAGCACCGCCATTCATTGTGATCATGGCTGATCGTCCCCTATCAATAACCCATTCCTGCCTTCTCCCCATATCTCTTGACTCCGCTAGCCCATAGAGTTCTATCTAACTCTCTCTTAAATCCATCCAGTGACTTGCCCTCCACTGCCCTCTGTGGCAGGGAATTCCTTAAATTCACAACTCAGGGTGAAAACGTTTTTTCTCACCTCAGTCTTAAATGACCTCCCCTTTATTCTAAGTCTCCTCCCCTTTATTCTAAGAGTCCTTTATTCTAAGAGATCAAAGGCTCAATGGGTCAGGCAGCATCTGTGGAGGGAAAAAGACAGGTGATATTTTGGGTGGTGCCCTTTGTCAGATTGAGAAAGTCTACTTGAACAAGTCTACTGATAGACTAGGAACTAATCTAAGTGGACAAAAGTCCTCTGATTCTGATGGATTTTTGTGAACAGAAGCCATTAACGGATAGGAGGAAATGGGGGCTTATGCAGTTGTCATGAACCTACCGTGAAATCATTTGATGATGGAAGAGGATCCAGAAACCAACACTTCCTCTGATGTTGCTATTTTCCTCTGTTTCATCACAGTTTGAGATACAAGGAAAATAATATTGACGACAGATGATGTATTTGTCAATGAATAAAACAAAAGACTGCCCTGTTCTGGGATCAGCTGAGTGCAGGTGAACAGTAGTTTTAAAGGCACAATCAAACTTCCGCCTGGTTTATCTGTTGCCAACCATTTTTTTGGAGGTTTGATGTGATAATTATGATCATGGCATTAAAAGCAAATAGATACAAAATCCATGCATGCAATTTACTCCGTAGATTACTAGTCATTTAACAAAAGCAATGCCTCCATTACCTCCCTCAAGGAAATTCTAAGCCTACTGAGATAACAAAGGCATTGACCAGGATTCCAGTCCTGCGGGGGGAGTTTGCGATAGCCAGGAATCAGTGCATTTACTCTGAAATAACAGGATTTGTACTAACCTGACACACTTCTTGCAATCCGATATATCTTTAGCTTAGACTGAGCACTAAGTAGGACAGGTTTTCTTTCCATGTTCAGCAATCTTTGATGGATTAATTTCTCATCACATAAAGTCACATACCCTCTACTGTCATCAGAGCAGCAAAATAACTAATGGACTAAATGGACTAAATGACAGAATTAAGAATGCTGTCATACTGAAACAAATTACACAGAATAAGCTGTATTCTTAACCTCCCACAGACTGCTGCACAGATTTTATAGTTGTTGACTTTCCTGCACTACACTTGGGATTACAGTTCAGAAACATTTTATGTGCAGTGGATCATTTATGTTGCAAATCGTGTTTATTTTTTTGTTACTCAGAATTCACAGATTTATGTTTATTTCCCTCTAGATTTTTTATGAATTGTCATTTCTAATCTGTCTGTTTACCATCTTAAGACATTTATTTATTACCCCCTGTGTTTCTCAGCTCAATGTCAATGTTGGTTTTAAGTATACTTGTCACAGCCAAACCTCCCAAATCAAATTAAGAATAGAATTATAATTTACACATTTGAGAAAATTGAATGTAGTATTCAGAGAATCACAATTTACCATCTTGAAATGTACATACAGGAATCCAATGGTGTTCATCTATGGATGCCTTATGTGGGCAAAGATGCAAAGATATGGGTTAGAATTGTCAGGTAAATGTAAGCAATGAAGTAAAGTTGAGTATGAATTACAATTTTTAGAGATACAGAGCAGAAACAGGCCCTTCGACCCACCGAATCAGTGCCGACCAGCGATCCCCGCACATTAACACAAGCCTATGGACAATAGGTACAATTTACACATATCAAGTATACAAACCAATTAACTTACAAACCTGTACGTTTTTGGAGTATGGGAGGAAACCGAGGATCTTGGAGAAAATCTATGTGGTCACGGGAAGAACGTACAAACTCTGTACAGGCAGCACCCATAGTTGGGATCAAACCTGGGTCCCCAGCGCTGCAAGCGCTGTAAGGCAGCAACTCTACCACTGTGCTACCATGCCACCCTTGTGGGGTCCCCCGTTATATTTACGACCCATAATATAAGCACATGCTCCTGACCCCCTCCATCCATCCTTGTTCCAGTACACAACATCCCAATGTTCCAGTCACAAGTTTTGGCCATACCTGATCTCAGATGCAGCCTCTGGTTCTGGCCAAATTCGTGGCCCATCTTCCTCGTTCCAAACCTGGTTGCAGATCCAGGTCTGCTTGAAAGTGTATGTGGCCACATTTGCCAAGCAGGAGTTCATGAAACGGGCACAAACTAAAATCCCTGCAAAGTGGCGTAAGGAATGCACCACCTCATAAACCACCCACCCTCCTGTCTCCTCAAGTACCTCTCACCCATCTAATGGAAGTTTCTGTATTTCTCACATTTGCCTCATCAACCACTACAGATATCTCAAAAATCAGAGTGGAAGTCACCCTGAATCGCAACAGAATGCAGCTGTGTGTTGTGTGACTCATTGAAGTTACTGTGTCCTACTTATTAGGGTCACAATATACATTTGTTCTCTTACATAGCGCTGTCTAAGTTCTATTGTGCCCTCAGACCGTTAAGGAAGAATAAATAGTAGAAGTTGGAAGAGTAGGGTGGGGAGGGGGAGGAATTGGGGTGGAGAAGAATTTCATTCATTTGTGTTTTTTTTGTATATATTTTTATCAGAGGCCATACGTATTACAAATAATATAATATTTTTTTCAGATATGCGTATTACATATTTCCAAAATTATCTGAGTATTACAATGCAATATATATAAGCCTCAATTTTTTTTAATAGTGAAGAGAAAAAAAATAATAAAGAAAGAATAGATGTTTAATTTAAAAAGTGTGATTATAATTTTGATTATATGTGAAAAGAAAAAGAGAGAGAGAAAAAAATAAAGTAAAATAAAATAAATAAAAACAAAAACAAACCAAATTAAAAAATCCATATTACTAGCAAACAATTATTATACTTAAAGATAGAAAAACAGTATACATCTTAACGATGAATGGAACAATTTCTTATAATACATCAGGCACGTGCCGTCAGGGTAGGCAAGGTAGGCACTGCCTACCCTGACTAAAATTATAACATAGTAATAACCAAATATAAATAATAAAGGCATGGGAGAATTATGCGTATGTAAGAGACCGATCTCTTAGGTATGCATAATTCTCCGTCCCTTTCATCCGCGGCGCTTGTAACACGGGAAGGTCTGTGCAGCCCACGTGCCGTCTGCGCTGCCTGAAGCCGTCAGTTTCAAGCAGGGCTGAAGGCAGCAGAAATTCTGCCTTTGCTGTACTGCGCATGCGCATCTGTCTACTGCGCATGCGCAGCGCTAGTTTCTTGGCGGGGTTTTCAAATATGGATTGTCAATATTTTAAGTGTATGTTAGGTAACAGCGAGAGAAGAATGGAGCTCATGTACCAATGATGTGGTAAGTACATTTTGTGTTTATGTTTTTAAATACCATATTTCCCGGGGTGTGGGGGTGGGGGGAGAGCTCCTTTCACAGCGTTTGGGGAGTCTGGCCCGGGGTAAAGTTGTGGGGAGGGCACGAATGTTATGAATGAGGGGATTGGGATAATGCCACTTGCGACGCTCCTTGCACGGGGGCGTGGAATGCCACCGCTCTGAGGCCTGGGGGTGGGGGGGGGAGGGGGAGAGAAATTGCTCGGGTGGCTGAGTGGCCGCCAGGCCAGACAGCGGAAACAGCCGCCACCTTCGCTCCTTCTGCCGGTCCCCGCTCACCTCTCGCAGCTCTCCGTCTAAAAACCTCTCTCCTGCCACTCGCTGGCCTCACTCATGTCCTTAAATTCTGACAGCGCGATTGAGGTTACTCGGCTGTGGGAATTTAAGGATTTGCAGGAAGTCGCTGACATGAGCGAAGTCGGCGAATGGCAGGTGACCGGTGTTCCGACAGAGAGCTGTGCCAGAAGTGAGCAGGCCGGCAGAAGTGGCGACAGTTCTGCTGTCGGGTCCCGGTGGCCGCTCGTAGCTCCCCGAGCTGCTTCTATCCCCAGCGACAGTGCGTGGCTTCGCACCTGGAGAGCTGCGGTAGCGGTGAGTGAGTGAGTTACTGGCAGTATCCCCGACACCCTCCTTCTCAGCACTCGTGCCCTCCCCACAACTTTACCCCTGGCACAGACTCTCCACACGCTGTGAAAGGAACTGTTCCCCCAATTGGTCAAGGACTGGGAAGCCTTGGGCAAATTGAAATGTCATGGTTTTTATTGATTTATTTATTTAACGGGAAGAACAATCTGCGCGTGCGCGGTTTAATTTTTTTATGAAAGCGGACTGAGTGCCTACCCTGAGCAATTACTCACGGCACGTGCCTGTAATACATATATAGAGACAAGTATATAAATCTCAAATTAAACCTTTTCATTTGATCTTACCACCAGGTACTTGTTGAGTTTCAATGCTGAGTCCAGCTACCCCTTCATATTATCAGTGAATGGAGACCATATTTGTTCAAAAAGTTCGTGTTTATCCATTAGGGTAAACCTAATTCTCTCCAATTGCAGCGTCTCCAACATTTCCACGGTCCACATTTTGATTGTAGGGGATAATGGTTCCTTCCAAAATTTTAATATTAATTTTTTTCCAATCATAAAACAATAATCAAGAAAATGTCTTTGATTTTCTGTTAATGTTTGATTTGAATCTAAAACACCAAATATTATTAGCTTTGGGTCAGGATTTAATGTAATCTTAAGAACTATAGAAATAATTTTAAAGATCTCAATCCAATAACTATTAAGTTTTGTACATATTACAAAACTACGAGTTAAATCAGCTTCTATGTGTTAACATTTATCACACAATGGTGATATATTAGGAAAAATTCTATTTAATTTCTTTGTTGAGTAATGTAATCTATGTAATATTTTGAATTGTATCAAAGTATGTCTGGCATGTAACGAACAACGATGTATACGTTGTAGGCTTTCTTCCCAAAAATCTTTTAATATCGGTAAACCAGTTTCATTTTCCCATATTTGTCCAAATGATTCTGTTGTTGGTATTTCTCTATCCAAAAGGATGTTATATATATATATATGCTATTAATTTCTCTGTGTTTGGGTGCTTATTAAGCACTTCATCCAGTAAACCTGGTTCTCTATTTCTATAACCTTGCGTATTTGATTTGACATAATCTCTGATTTGTAAATATCTAAGTAAGTTATTTGCATGCAATCCATAAATCTCTTTCAACTCCTGAAATGAGAGAAATTTCCCATTCCTGTAAAGATGTTCTATCCTTATAATTCCTAAATGTTTCCAATGTCTAAACCCCACATCCAATGACGAGGGCTTAAACAGAGGATTATTCATAATTGGTAAACATAGTTTCTAAATGTAAAGTCTTAACTATTTGTTTCCAAATACGTATATTGCTTAAAATTATAGGATTTTCCTTTTTTTTTTTTTGTACCACCCTTGGAGCAAGGAGTATTGTACTTATATCAAAGGGTAGACAATCTTCCTTTTCTATTCTTAACCAAACTGGGTCCCGTTCCATATCTACCAACCAAAAATTCATTTTCTTAATCTGAACCACCCAGAAGTAATATAAGAAATTAGGTAGTGCTAGTCCACCATTTATCTTAGATTTACATAAGTGTATTTTACTTATTCTATGATTTTTATAATCCCAAATAAAGTTATTGACAATGAAATCATTTTTTTTTAAGTGTTAGGAAGATATAACGGGATGGCTTGGAATAAATATAGTAATTGTGGCAAAAAAATCATTTTAATGGCATTTATTCTACCAATCATTGATATTGGCAATGTTTTCCAATATAAGATATTATTTTTTTAGTTTATTTAGTAATTGGGGGAAATTTGATTTAAATAGAGAGTTATAAGATTTTGGTACATTAATTCCAAGATATTTAATTTGATCATTAACTATTTTAAATGGAAATTTTTGTAATTTAATTCCTGTTATAGGCATAATTTCACTTTTATTCCAATTGATTCTATATCCTGAGAACATACTAAATTCAGTTATAACATTAAGTAATTTAGGGATACTAACCTCCGGTTTTGTTATGTATATTAAGACACCATCTGCGTATAAAGATATTTTATTAATTGTGGTATTGGTATTATATCCATAAATTTCTGGTTCCGATCTAATCCTTTCGGCTAATAATTCTATAGCAAGTGCAAATAATAAACGTGATAACGGACAACCTTGTCTACAACCCCTAGAAAGATTAAATGTTGCTGATAACATTTGATTTGTTAGGATTCTTGCTGTTGGGCCAAAGTATAAAATTCTAACCCATTTGCAAAATCCTTCCCCCAGTTGGAATTTTTGTATTATCCTAAATAGGTAAGGCCATTCGACCTGGTCAAATGCTTTTTCTGCATCCAGGGATATAACCGCTAATTCAATATCATTCATTCTTTTTGAATATATGATATTAAATAGGCATCTCAAATTATAAGTGGAATATTGTTTAGGATAAAGCCTGTTTGATCATGATGTATTAATTTATTGATCACTAAACTTAACCTTTGAGATAACATTTTAGTTAATATCTTTTGATCCATATTTAGAAGAGCAATTGCTCTATATGATCCTGGATCTTCTAGATCTTTATCTACTTTAGGAATAAGTGTAATTGTAGATTCTTTTAGGGTTTCTGGAAGCTGTTCTTGCTCATAGGCATCGTTATATATAGTTTGTAGACGTGGGGCAATCAAATCTTGAAACTTCTTATAGAATTCAACACCTAAACCATCGGGGCCAGCAACTTTACCATTCTTCAATGATCTAATTGATTCCTCAATATCTTTTGCTGAGATTTCAGCGTGTAATAAATCTCTACCGTCCTGATCTAATCCATTATATGACATTCATGTAGGAATGCTTCCATTCCATCAGATTGACCCATCAATTTGGATGTGTAAAGTTTTTGATAGTATTGTTGGAATCTATCATTAATGTCTTTTGGTAAAGTTAGTATTTCTACTTGTTCAGATCTAACTTTATATATCATTTTTTCTTCATCTGATTTTCTAAGTTGACGAGCTAACAATTTATGTGTTTTATCCCCGAATTCAAAATATACTTGTTTAGTCTGTTGAAAAAGTTTAATAACATACTTTGATTGTATCTCATTTAACTTATATTTTAAAGTTGCAATTTTATTATGTATCACCCTAGATGGTGATATAGCATTTCCATGTCTAATTGCTTTATTTCATTTTCCAAATTCTGTTGAATCTTTCGATTTTCCTTATTAAGATGTTCCTGCGCAGATATTATAGCACCACGTATAAAAGCTTTAAATGTGTCCCATAAAAGAGACAATGAAATTCCAGGTTTATCATTAGTCTCAAAGAATAGTTCAATCTGTTTAACCAGATAATCATACCAAGCCTTATCATTTAATTTTTGAGGATTGAGTCTCCATTGCGAATATCTATTAGTTATACCCTTTAAATTAATCTTGAATGTTAATGGAGCATGATCCGAAATAATAATATTATGATATTTTGAGTCATACGTGAATGGAACAAGCTTTGAATCTATTAGAAAATAATCTATCCTAGAATAAGTTCCGAATACCGGAGAATAGAATGAGTATTCTCGACCAGTGGGATTATCATTTCTACAAATATCCTTGACATTAGCTGAACTAATAAACAAATTTATGAATTCACTTGATTTAGATATAGCCTTCCTTTTAGTTGATGATCTATCTAAATAATTATCCAAAGTGCAATTTAAGTCACCCCCGATTATTAAATTATCTTGTGTAACTATAGGAATAGTGTTGAATTAGGTCAATATATATTCATAAGTACAACCTTCTTAGAGTATAATTCACCAGTAACTATTATGTATCTACCTTCGGGATCTTCTATTATTGAACTATGTTTAAATTGGATACCCTTACGAATAAGTATAGCAACTCCTTGAGATTTATGAGTAAATGAAGAATGGTACACTCTAGAAGTCCAATTTGCCGTTAATCTATATTGTGCGTCCTTTTTTAGGTGGGTCTCTTGAAGATAAGTTATGTCTGATTTCATTCTATTTAACTGAGCCAAAACCTTACCTCTTTTAATTGGTTTGTTAATACCTTTTACATTCCAAATACAGAAGGTGTTCCCACTACCTCTTCTTCTTCTTCCTCTTCCAGCTCCTTCTCGATATTACGAGCGAACTCAAGAGCTTCAGTATGCTTGAAGTGGTGCTCTTTATTATCATAGCTTACTCGTAGTGTGGCAGGGAATGAATGCTAAGGTGTTTCAATAAATGCCAACCAAATGAATTTCATTCATTTGGTTGGCATTTATTGAAACACCTTAGCATTTCCTGAACTAATGGCAAGCAAAGAGTAATAATTCAGACCAGCCTAAATTATAACCCATGCCTCATCAGAGTACAGATTGCAAAGGCTGACCTACCAAAATTAAATCACTTGAATTCTTCCTTGAATTTATTTGTCAAACTATTTAAAGCTTATTCTATTGCACAGTAATAGTTTGGATAGTAAGGTAGCTCAACTGAAAAGTCTGCAAAAATAACATTTTTGCAATAAGTTATGAAGAATAAATTAGCCAGTATGAAAATCCTGTTCAAAGAAACTGGTGTGCACATCCATTCTGAGATAAACTGCAGATTTAAAATTATATGGTGAACGTGAATTGTTCCATGCAGTTTTTTCCCTTCATTTATATACTGATATTCCATGATCTTATTGCCTAATTGTCGACGGCACAACTGACCACTTTCTCAAACAGAATGCCAGATACGATCAAATAAGACAACAGAGGTTTATTAAGAAAATAGGTACCGTAGTTTAAAATGTGAACACTAGAGTTCACACAACAAATAGCTGCAGACAAATACTTCCAACCCAATGAAAAATGACATGTAGTGGAATAGATAGTGGCAACTTTGCACTCAACTGTTATGCACCACAATCTTACTTTAATCAGGTTTATCTCCAGTTGCTTAAGGCCCCATTAAAGAAGAAACACTGTGAACTATTAACAGCATTAACCTCACTCTGTGCCAGTAACGTATATAATGCTTTCTTCTGACTCTGAAGAAGAGCTCCCCTGAGGCACAAAAATGTCTTGGCCATCTCTTATTCACTGTTTTTGCAATCACTTCAGGCTACTCACCCTCACTTACTTTAAATGTTCTCTTACTGTTCACACTGTGCTTACCTAATTTTAACCTGACATCCTAGCATTAGTAACATCAGAGTTGGACAGCAGTCAAGCATTGTCTATTTAAATATGCCTTGGCTAAAATAATGCAACTATTGATTAAAATATACAGATCCTGGAGGAAACTCTAGGTACTGCTTAAATTTTAAATTTAAAAGAGGTGTTTAAGTTTGAACACATATTATTTTACTTATGCACTTGAACTAGCTTTCCAATAAGTAAAGTACTAGACTAAGTGGGACCTGTTGGGTCTCAGGTTCACACGGGAGGGCTGATCCCCCAACGCAATATTCCACCTCTCCACCAATTCCAATATTGGTGGCCAGTGGTGTGCGGGGGGGAGGCGATCTGCAGCGTTAGCATGAGTGTTGTGGGTCAAGTCAAGTCAAGCACAGTGAGTGTAGGGCTAACAATCCATTTCAATCCATTTCATGTCAAGTCAATTCATTTCAAGTCAGGTCAAGTCAAGCACAGGGCAGGCAGGTTCAGCCAACAATACAATCTATTTGCTTTCATTTCAGGTGAGGTCAAGCAAAGCAAAAGCAGAGCAAAAGCAAAAGCACAGGGCAGGTGGGGCCAGCCAACAATACAATCCATTTGCTTTCAAACTTTCATTTCAGGTGAGCTCAGGCAAAGCAAAAGCAAAAACACAGGGCAGGCCAAACAACTCATTTCATTTCATTTCCATTTCCATTTCAATATCAAGCACAGAGCAGGTCAAACAACTCATTTAATTTCCCTAAGTGCTAACAAATCATTTATTGCAAGCATATTAAGGGTTAACATATCATCACTCATTACAACACATTACTGGCTAACAAATCATTTATTGCAAGCACATTAAAGGTTTAACAAATCATCATTCATTGCAAGCACATTGCTGGCTAACAAATCATTTATTGCAAGCACGTTAAGGGTTAACTAATCATCATTCATTGCAAGCACATTACAGGCTAACAAATTAGTTATTGCAAGCACATTAAGGGTTAACAAATCATCATTCATTGCAAGCACATGCTGGCTAAGAAATCAGTTATTGCAAGCACATTAACGGTTAACTAATCATTATTCATTGCAAGCACATTGCTGGCTAACAAATCATTTATTGCAAGCACATAAAGGGTTAACCACATAAAGCACATAATCATATAAAGCACATAAACACATAAAGCACATAAAGGGTAGACTCACAGTTCAGTAGACTCACAGTTGATTAGGCTCACAGCAGAATCACAGTTGTGGCATCTCCCTCGCGATCTTCTAGAGTGACTGACTCACGTCCAGGCATCTGGGGTTTTATGGTCCTGCTCCCCGCCCCCCCCGAAAGGGGAGTTACCTTCATCATGGTGGTTGACAGGCGAGATGACCAATCAGCTGATCTCAAGATTGTTTAAACATTCATAACTTTTCTATTTTTAATTGATCGGAAAAACCCTCAGGGCTGCCTCAGTGGAGGAGGACTGTGAGTAAGATAGCCAAAAATTGTAGCGACATATGGTAGCGTTTTTTCTAAAATCAATATGCAGCGCAGACAGGAAGTGGTCAAGAAGAGACTTTTAGTTATATAGATGCTATTTAAACTACCCTTCCCATTCTCACACTGACCTCTCTGTCCTGGGCCTCCTCCATTGCTAGAATGAGGCCACATGCAAACTGGAGGAACAGCAACACCCAACAGTATGAGCATTGATCGAGTTTGATCCTGAATATGGGTGCTTGTCTGTACGGAGTTTGTCCGTTCTCCCCCATGACCTGCATAGGTTTTCTTCAAGTTCTTGGGTTTACTCCTACACTCCAAAGGCGTACAGGTTTGTAGGTTAATTGGCTTGGTGTAAAAGTAAACTTAGTGTCTCTAGTGTGTGAAGGGCAGTGTTAATCTGTAGGGATTGCTGGTTGGTGTGGACGCAGTGGGCCTGTTTCCATGCTGTATCTCTGAACTAAACTAAACTCTGTCTTGCTTCTCCCCTCCTACAATCAGAAAGGAAGACTGGTCCTGACCTGAACGTCACATATCCATGTACACCAGGGATGTTGCCTGACACACCAGCACTTTGTGTCCTTTTGTGTAAACCAGCATCTGCAGTTCTTTGTTTCACCATTCATACTGTTTTGGTTTGGATGGAAGAAGAGCAGTGACAAAAATAATGGGAGTCTGGTTAACCAAGTTAAGTGATAGTTAAATGTGTTGGTCAATGGTTATGAAACTTGCCATTTCTTAAACTCTTTTATCAGCATTTATCAGCTTATACACTACCAGCTTGGAGTGTATTAAAAAAAAAACCCACAATGTGCTGGAGTAACTCAGCGGGCCAGGCAGCATCTCTGTAACACATGGATAGGTGACTTTTTGGGTTACCTCACAGTATTTTCAACAGGTTGCCATTTCCTAGAGCCAACTTGACTGATACAGGTCTGGGATGTGTTGCAATTATAGATTGCACACATTACAGTGAAAACCAAACTTAAGTATCAGACAGAAATAGGAAGAATTTCACTCCAGTCCTAAACAGCTGGTTTATGTTCACATCAATAGAATTTTGCCCACGTCCTACATTTGTATGCAATTATCACAGTATGTGGCCATCAAACATTCCCAAACTCATCCTTTGAGGAAAATAAAAAATACATGTGGCTGATGACACTTTTTGGAACACCATCATGGTAAAACAACTGGATTATAGCCAGAACTGATTACTGGGCATGCTATAACATATCTGGTACAATATGCCAATGTATAATGCTTATATCTAGTGGGAACTGTGGAATTAAAATATTCACCATCTGAAGAGGCAGACTTGGGCGACAAAAAGAAAGAAAAGGAAGAAGAGTGTACCACTATGTTTCACAGCCAAAAATGCTAAGGGTGAATTCATGTCACTTATTTGGTCCAATTTTGTTCAGCTGCATGATGAGTCATTTAACCCAAGTCAGCAGTGCAGTGCAACAGTTTCAAATCATGACTTGCATTGCTTCATTAAAATTTTCTTGCATTACAATAATTACAGCTAATAAACAACATTTAAAATTCCCTGTAAATATCTGTTTATTATTATATGATCAATACCGGTTAACACAACAAACAGTAAATACAATTAGGGTAGCCATGGTAATTTTCACAATAATTATAAAGCATATAAAAATAGGCTTCAAGAATTCTGCTGCATGGTTACATAAACAACATCTGGTTTTCTATACTTTCCATATGAGTTCTAGGCACTGGAATGCAGCAAAGAAAATTCAACTAAATGGGCTGTCCCACTGTGGCGACCTAATTGATGAGTTTAGAAGAGTTTAGGAGAGTTTGACAAAATGTCATGTTGAAGACCTCCTTTGACTATGTAGAAGACCTCCTTCGACCTCCTTTGACTAGCTTCGACTAGCTCTGGGAAAATTGGACACTGAATAGTGGAGAGTGAAGACGACCACCTTCGATCTCCTTCGACCTCCCTTCGATCTCCCTTTGACTATGTTGAAGACTATCTATGATTACCTTCAAATACCTTTGATTATCTTCGACTACCCTCAATTACCTACGAATAACATGCTGACCTACTACGACTAAACCTACGAGTAAAAAAAGTATCGATTTTTTTCCATGGCGACCTTATTTTACTCGCGGGCATTTTTCAACATGTTGAAAAATATGCCTCAACCTAATTGAGGCCTCGAGTACGCGGGGACTACTCTCTTGAACATGAAGGAGAGTTACAAAGACTCCCTAGGACCTCTTGTTGACTATGCTACGAGTATGAGCTGAGGGCAAACTCATCTGAACTTACAGATTAGGTCACCGCAGTGGGACAGCCCCTTTACATTCCCAAAAAATTAAATTTATAATTATACAAAGTCTGGATGCACTCATTCTGACAGGCTAATCCCATACAATGTATATTTGTGTATTTCATTGTCAAGATACAAAACTACACTTTGACATGTTTTCCACCGGGATTAAGTGCAAGGAAATAGCAAGTGCAAGTACACTGGTGAGGACTGCTGATATTTTATCAACTCTTGAGTAAGAAATTTGGTGCCGTCATCAATTATGAGTTTTGCACCCATATTGAAATGGAAAAACTTTGGCAAAACATTACAATTACTGTTGTTAAATGCTGACATGGCATTTTTACAGTGAAAATAAATAATCATTTTTTTTTTAAATTGGGAGGCAGTTAGAAATTAATATTCATGTAAAACAGATGCCTAAAGATACAATATATTTCCTGTTCCAGCTGCCTTATTGGATGGTAAATAAGACGCTTGGACCACCCATCATTTTATGGATCTATCATTAAAGACGTTTGAGGATGGTAGTTGATGTATTCATAAACCTCATATTTGTGAGTTTCATAAGTTCATACGTAATAGGAGCAGAATTAGGCCATTTGGCCCACTGTCTACTCTGCCATTCAATCATGACTGATCTATCTTTCCCTCTCAACCACATTCTCCTGCCTTCTCTCCACAACCCCTGACACCCATATTAATCAACAAACTATCAATTTCCACCATATAAATATGCCTTGACTTGGCCTCCATAGTCATCTGTGGAAAAGAAGTCCACAGATTCACTACCCTCTGACTAAAGAAATTTCTCCACATCTAATTTCTAAAGGTACGTAATTTTATCAGAGGCCATGGCCTCTGGTCCCAGACTATCTCGCTAATGGAATCATCCTCTCCCCATTCACTCTATCCAAGCCTTTAACTATTCGGTAAGTTTCAATAAGGTCTCCCCTCAGCCTTTTAAACTCAGACCCACTACTGGTCTAGTTCCATCAAACACTCCGCATATGTTAACCCAATCATCCTTGGTTTTATTCGTGTAAATGACCTCTGGTTCCTCTCCACCACCAGCACATTCTTCCTCAGATATGGGGGCCCAAAACTGCTCACAATACTCCAAATGCAGTATGACCAGTGCCTTATAAAGCCTCAGCATTATACCCCTGTTCCTATATTCCAGGCCTCTCAAAATAAATGCCAGCATTCCATTTATGTTCCTTACTACAGATTGAACTTGCAAATTAACTTTTTGGGGAATACCGCACCAGTACTTACAAGCCCCTTTGCACCTCTGATTTCGGAATTCTATCCCCATTTAGAAAATAGTCTACACCTTTATTCCTACTACCAAAATACAGGACTTCACACTTTGCTATGCTGTATTCCAACTGCCACATCTTTGCCCACTCTCCCAACTTTCCAAGTCCTTCTGCAGAGTCCCAGCTTTCTCTACACTACCTACTCCTCCACCTATCTTCAAATAATCTGCAAACTTGGTCACAAAGCCTTCAATTCCCTCATCCATATCAGTGATACATAATGTGAAGACAATAGACAATAGGTGCAGGAGTAGGCCATTCGGCCCTTCAATCCAGCAACGCCATTCAATGGGATCATGGCTGATCATCCCCAATCAGTACCCCATTCCTGCCTTCTCCCCATATTACCTCACTCCGCTTTCTTTAAGAGCCCTATCTAGCTCTCTCTTGAAGTATTCAACTTGCATTAAGAGTAGTGACCTCGGTAGTGATCCCTGCGGAAACCAGAAAAAGCCCCCTTTATTGCCAATTTCCCTTCTGCCGTCCAGCCAACCTGCTATCTATGCTAGTTCTGTGAACTTGGTTCATCCTCGTGTTGGAATTGCCACTGGAGAATGCCCAACAAATTATGGAATTGACAATCCGCAAAGGCTGAAACATATTGAGCCCCTGGCCTGCTCTGTTATCCCTTGCATGAAAAAAAAACATCTAGACCTTTTACTATCTTGTTTCTTCTACTTTTTTTTATTGATTTGTGAACATTGCATTTCTACAATACTAGTCATTTGATTAAAATACTTGACATTACCCTTAGCTGGACTGGTGTTTTGAGTTTTCAGAGTGTGGAGGAGGTTCTGCAAAAACAATTGGACAAAGCAGGCAAAGCTTGAAAAAGTCTGAGGCAGGGATATAAACGGGTCCATATCCACAGCTGGCCTCCAGAAAAAAAGGCTACATTTTCAAGCTGGCTGATGAGAATAGCATGAGAAACTTAAATATTAATAAAGAATGATGAGTCACAGAAAATACCAAGCCAGATCACAGAGAGAACATATTGTGCCTGGTTACTTCATCATGGCCCTTACTTACCTCCAAGCATTGCATCTATTGCAATATAAGAGGAGTGATTGTGTCTTGCTTCTAGACTGGCCAAGGAAAGTAGGAAGAGAACCTTAGACATTGCATGCTTTACAATCTTTTCTAGTACCCACAAAATCAGTAACTGCATCCTTCAATATTAGGTTGCCATCTTTCTCAGCAGAAATGGATGCAACCACTGGTGACACATCATGAATGCTTGTGTCATAGACTCATTCCATGCTCGTCCAGTCAAATTATTGTTATAGACCAATAAGGCAACAGCAAGGAAAACTGTAAACTTTATCACTAGAAACTCTTTTGTGCTGGGTTTTACTGCATTGCTCAAGTGATTAATCATTCTCTCCATGATTATGATGACCCATGTGAAATAGGCTGATGGTGCTGGAACTATTATGCTCTCCAGAAATATTATGAACCAGCATAGTAATTGGGTCACTGAATAAGTAACTAGAGCCAGGATGAATGATCTGGAGTTATGAACTTGAATCTCATTATGACAGCTGGGGAATTTAAACTGGGATACGCTCTATCCATCGCCCACACTTTGGTAAATCCGACCATACTACGGTGCTGCTTCTTCCTGCCTACAGGCAGCAATTGAACAGCGCACCCCCAGAGGTGAGGACTGTTCAGAGCTGTTCAGGGGGTGCTGAGGAACAACTCCAGGACTGTTTGGAGTCTTTAGACTGGGCAATGTTCAGGGACTCGACAACAGACCTGAACGAATATGCCACAGTTGTTACAGACTTCATAAAGAAATGTGTGGAGGACTGCATCCCAACAAAAATCTTCCGCGTGTTTCCCAATCAGAAGCCTTGGATGAACTATGGGATCCGCACTCTTCTGAAGACCAGACACCGGGCATTCATGTCTGAAGATACAGTGGTCTACAAGAATTCCAGATACGATCTTGGTAAGGCCATCAAAAGGGCCAAAAGATAATTCTTCTCCAAGCTGAAGGATGAGACAGATGTTCGGCAGCTGTGGCGTGGCATGAATGCAATCACCTCCTACAAGGCTAAATCAGGAGGCAGCTCAAATGTCAGCGGAGCATCACTCCCTGACCTGCTCAATGCGTTTTATGCACGCTTTGACAGGGAGAACACTGATGTGCCTTCCCGAGCCCCCATTTGCCGTGATGGTATTTCGGTCACAGTCACAGAGGCCGAAGTCAGAAAATTCCTCAGAGGGGTGAATCCCTGGAAAGTGCCCGGACGTAATGGTATATCCGGTCGCATTCTAAAAACCTGTGAGGACCAACTGGCTGGAGTTTATACGGACATTTTCAACCACTCACTTCTGAGGTCTGAGGTTCCCACCTGCTTTTAAAGGGCGTCAATAATACCGGTGCCCAAGAAGAGCAAGTGACGTGCCTCAATGATTATCGACCAGTGGCACTAACGTCTGTGGTGATGAAGTGCTTTGAGAGGCTGATCAAGGTGCAAATCAACTCATACCTTGACAAAAACCTGGACCCACTGCAGTTCGCTTAGCGCCACAACAGATCAACGGTGAATGCAATCTCGCTGGCTCTCCACTCCGCTCTGGACCACTTGGACAACAAAAACTCATATGCCAGGCTGTTATTCATTGACTACAGTTCGGCATTTAATACAATCATCCCCTCCAAGATGGTTACCAAGCTCTCAGAACTGGGTCTCTGCGCATTCCTCTGCAATTGGATCCTTGACTTCCTCATTCACAGACCACAGTCTGTTCGTATTGGTGAAAATGTGACAGCCTCGATAACGATCAGCACGGGAGCAGCTCAAGGCTGCATGCTCAGCCCCCTGTTGTACTCACTCTATACTCATGACTGCATAGCTGGTCATTGTGCAAACTCCATCATCAAGTTCGCCGATGACACCCCTGTTGTGGAACATATCACTGATGGAGACGAGTCAGAGTACAGAAGTGAGATCGACAGATTGACCAAATGGTGCCAGCACAATAACCTGGCTCTCTACACCAGCAAAACCAAGGAACTTTTTGTGGACTTTGGAAGGAGTAGGATGGGGACCCACAGTCCCATTTATATGAAAGAGTCAATGGTGGAAAAGTTCAAGAGCTTCAAATTCCTGGGCGTGCATATCTCTGAAGAGCTCTTCTGGTCCCAGGACACTGATACAATTATAAAGAAAGCACATCAGCACCTCTACTTCCTGAGAAGATTACGGAGAGTCGGTATGTCAAGGAGGACTCTCTCGAACCTCTACAGGTGCACAGTAGAGAGCATGCTGACCAGTTGCATCGTGGCTTGGTTCGTCAACTTGAGCGCCCAGGAGCGGAAAAGACTGCAAAACGTTGTAACTACTGCCCAGTCCATCATCGGCTCTGGCCTCCCTACCATCGAGGGGATTTATCGCAGTTGCTGCCTTAAAAAGGCTGGCAGCATCACCAAGGACCCACACCATCCTGGCTACATACTGATCACTCATCTGCCTTCAGGTAGAAGGTACAGGAGCCTGAAATCTGCAACATCCAGGTTCAGGAACAGCTCTCCCCACAGCCATTAGACTATTAAGCTCAACTCAAACAAAAATATGAACTTTAATAGCCTATTGCACTTTATCTGGTTATTTATGTGTGTATATATATTCAATGGTATATGGACACACTGATCTGATCAGTATTTATTTATTCCTACAATATTCTGTTGTGCTGAATTTCATTGTCCTATATGGTACACATGACAATAAACTCTCTCGAATCTTGAATCTTAAATATTATGTGTGGAAAAGTTAGTATCGGAATAGTAATAATAGCACTACCGCACTGTGTGGAAAACAAAACATCGCTTTATTAATTTTTGTTGTCTGAGGAAATTTGATGCCCTTTCATGATCTAGCAAATATGTGATTCCAGACACATAATAATTATATCAACTCAACTTAAACTCTGAAATGTTCCTGCAAGCCAGAAGGGTAATAGACAATTCAAACAATAAATATCAACTGCCTTGCTACACCCGCAACCTCCAAATAATGAAAAGAAAGCCTGCAGGCAGGCTATTCTGCACAACATGTGAATGGCCATCATTGCTCTACAACTTACTGGTTTATCTGCAGTGGGGTTATGAAGTGCTTTCACTCCGTCTTCTCCCCTCTCCCATTAGGTAAGAGGTACAGAAGTTTGAAAACACTTACCTCCAGTTTCAGGAACAGTTTCTTCCAAGCTGTTATCAGGCAACTGAATGGTCCTTTTGCCAGCTCGAGTGTGGTCCTGACCTCCCATCTATATCATTGGAGACCTTTGAGCTATCGTTATTCAGACTTTATCAGACTTCAATGTTATATCTCGCACTAAATGTTGTATCCTTTATCCATGCACTGCGATGCCTTAATCATACTCATGTATAGTCTTTTCTTTGACTGGATAGCATGCAAACAAAAGCTTTTTACTGAATCTCGATACACGTGACAATAATAAACTAAACTAAACAATGAAGAGTGTGTGCAATGTCAACTAGCTTTAGGGTGGTACAATGGCGCAGCGGTTGAGTTGCTGCCTTACCCAGCTAGAGTCCCTGGTTTGATCCTGACGATGGGTGCTGTCTGCATGGAGTTTGTAAGTTATCACTGAGACAGCGTGGTTTTCTCCGGGTGATCCAGTTTTGTCCCACATTCCAAAGGTATACAGGTCTGTAGATTATGTTAGAAGGAACTGCAGATGCTGGTTTACGCCAAAAATAAACACAAAATGTTGGTAACCCAACAGGCCAATAGATGACAATTCGGGTCGAGACCCTTCGTCAAACTGAGAGTCGGGGTAGAGGGAAATTAGAGGTACGAAAAAGTGCAGAACAAATCAGAGCCAACTCCATTGACAAAGTAAAGGTAAAGCCCGCAATAGTCCATTATTGGCTATGGAAGAGGTGATAACAAATGGATACTATATATGGACAACTAGGGTGGGGGAGGGTGGGGGTGGGTGGAGAGATAGGGAATGCAAGGGTTACTTGAAATTAGAGATATCAATATACATACCACTGGGTTGTAAGCTGTCCAAGTGAAATATGTGGTGCTTCTCAATAAACATCAATACCTCTAATGCCTTAACCTCACAATAATTTATGGTTGTGGCCTATGAACTTTCCACTGGGTGGCGCCAGCAATGGCTGCCTCGCCAACATTCTGTCTGTTCGTTCCTTCTTTGTTGTTTGATTGTATGTGTTAAATGTATGTTTTTAATGTTCTTTAGCTTGTTTTATGTGGGGGGGTGGGGGTGGGGGGGGGGGTTGGGGGAAACGGTTTCTAATGTCTTTATTGTATTTCCTTCCGCACTGCGGCCTAACATCGAGGAGTTAACGGACTTTGCTGGAGACCGACATCAAGAGCATGGGCCAGCGGGTGCGTTCTGTAGCCGGGGAACAAGGGCTGGCGGCGGTGCTCTGCAGCCTGGGGAGTGGGACAGCTTCAGGCGGGGCCTGTTGGGTGTCAGCACTTCTGTAGTGTACCGCTGCAATGGCCTGCCGCTGCTTGCCGCTGCCATGGACTGCCGCTGCCGTGGACTACCGCTGCCGTGGACTACCGCTGCTGTGGCCATGGCCTATTGCTCCCGCTCCCAACCAGCTTCAGGCGGGGACTGGTGAGGAACTTCCTGCAGATGAGGACGGGGATGACGGAGGCCGGTGGTGGCGAGGCGGAAGTATCTTGCAGCTGGGGACGGGATGGCTTCAAGTGGGGGCCGGCGGTGGTGGGAGCATACTGCACCTGGGGATGGGGACAGCTTTAGGCGGGGGCCGGCGGGAGCATTCTGTAGTTACGGGATGGGGACAGCTTCAGGCGGGGAGCGTCCTGTAGCCAGGGGAGGGGGTCGGCTTCAGGCAGGGCCTGTCGTGGGCCGGTGGGGGGGGGGGGGGGGTCGCTGCTGTGGCCAACTGCTGCCATGGCCTACCCCTACCTACCTCTGCCGTGGCCTACTGCTATATGGTTGGGTGACTCTTTAGGCAGGGGGTGTGTGGTGGGACGGTTATTGGGGGGGAGAGTGTGTGTGGATGGGGTTGATGTGGGGGAAGGGTAAGGGTGTGTGAGCAGCAGGCATGTGGGTGGAGGGTGTGAGTGGGGTTAGGGGGATTGTAGGGGGAGGGGTTAGGGAGTGTGTGTGGGAGGGGAAGGGGTGTGTGTGTGTGGGAGGGATGTGAGTGGGAAGGGGGTGTATGTGGGAGGAGGGGAGGGGTGTGTTTTGGATGGGGGTATGTCGGTGGGGGGGAGGTACGGCCTCACTCAGTGGCTCCCGGCCCCCAGGCACACTCACTCGACGGCTCCCGGCCGCACTCACTCACCGGTTCCTGACCGCACTCGCTCACCGGCTGCCTATTGTCTGCACTCACTCACCGTCTGCATGCCGGCCGCACTCACTCACCAGCTGCCTGCCTGCCTGCCTGCCGGCCGCACTCACACGCTCGGCAACTCCAGGCTTGTCGTGTTGACCGACACAGCTCAGTCTCCACACTCTGCTCACTACGTTCCTTCAGCTTTACTCTCCTCACCGCCAGTGATTGACAGCGGGTGCCAGTATGAACGTTTTTTTCAATATTTAAACCTTCATAACTTTTGTAATATCCCACTGATCTGAACAAAACTTGGTGCACTTGCAGCACAGGAGAATGACGATTAAGGTGGCGAAAAATCCTAGTGCTATCGCGTACCATTTTTGCGCAAATTTAAAAACAACGTAAACCGGAAGAGGACACGATGAGAGTTTTAGTTACGTACAGATATAGATAAGCCCAAAGATAACATATTTTTAAATATACAGATATGAAATGAAATAAAGAAAAACAAACAGCAAACTAACTCAACTTACCATTTGAAAAGTGTAGTAGATCCATTGAAATGAATGACCCCATTCCAGATAAACCAGCAACTGGTTGACATATTTGCTGGGGCCAATGTGCAAAGAGTAACACACAGCTTAGCAGGTTATGGATGGTGCTTTGACTTGATTATGGACCTCCAATGCATTTGTACTTCCCCACTGAAGTCCCAACGTCAGAATTTGAGGATATTTACAACTACACTGCAGTCAGCCACCAATCTCCATTGAACCGTTTGCTCACCATCAGCACAATACAGCCCATTAACTGTTATTTTTTTAAGTGAAAAAACAAGTCCAGGCAAAACACAAGTAAATAAATCACTGTGTTTTTTCAATGGTGTAGTCAAGTCACCCCGCAATCATTTTAATTTCTCTACATATTCCTTCGTACAATTTTATCAGACCAGTACAATAAAAAGCCAGAAACCTTAATTGCTTAACACAATTTATTTAATTGCTATATGATTGAAAGTGAACTTTGGACAGAATGAAATGTGACAATAACTATCTTTGTGAAAAGTTGTGTCTTTTATTGGTAAAGACAATGTGACTAGCTCAACAGTTGTCCATTATGGTTTAACCTGGCAGCAATTCAAGCAACTATTTCAGTGAAATCATGATCCACCTTATTGAGAGTCACATAGTTATTAAAATTGCAAAAAACTGAGACTTAGCAGGTATTCTGAAATGGTTTTCTGATTACACTTGATTGAAATCTTAAAGTGCACTTAACAGAAACAATGAATTGCTGTGGAGCACCACAGGCACAATGAACCAATAATGATGTACTCTGATTATAATTCATTGTGAAGAACCATTGTAGTTGAATTGCTTTAAACTTGGTGTTTTTTGAGGAAAAAGACCTCTCAGCATCAAACCATTTAAAGATAACTGCATCCAATCACTTTTCTGGAGTTTTTCATGGCATAAGTAGCTTAATATAGCCCTGTCTTTCAATGGAAGCATCCCACTAGTGTTCACAGATACTTGACTGATACAAGAATGAATCCTCAGTATCTTCTGCATAGATGTTATAGGAATATCTCTCATTGTGGCATTTAATAGTAAGATTAAACAATAACTTACCAGTTTAAAGTTTGATCTTTATTTTATGAGGAGTTGCGATGAGGGATTTTGTGAAGACCCCGCCAGGCACGCATGCGCGACATTCTTCAAAGCAGCAGTGTGGAATCACAGATCACAAGACTAAAGATAGTAAGATTAAAACTTAACTACACCAGTTGAACTTATGATAGAGGGTTGGGTGCAGAGGGCACGAAATCCCTCATCGCAACTCCTCAGAAAATAAAGATCAAACTTCAAACTGGTAAGTTCTTGTTTAATCTTACTATTTTACTTTGGAGTCACATGAGTGACTTCGTGAAGATTTCAAAGCTCTGTGATTACATGCCCTGGACCGTGCCCATGCTCACACACTGCCGTAATTGTGATGGAGGAAGTATGTTAACGTATTTCAGACATGAACAAGCTGAAAAATAATAACATTTGTTAATACAATAATAACCCCTGAACTCGGGGACAAACGTTTAGGGAACAGCACTTAAAACTGAATCCGCCAACATTGCGGGAGCGGTTATAAGTTAGTTATAAAACCGCTGAAATGTAGATTCACTGGCCCAGCTCGCTATTGCGAGGCCATAATCCATGAACACTGCCATGGTCCTTGCCACTGATATGGATGCAGGCCTGGTAGAATGACATTTAAATTGTTAGTGTCTTACCTGCTGCACCGAATACCACCTTGAGTCATCTGGAGATAATCTGCACGATCACCCTGTGATGTGGCTTTCCATGGCTGAAACAGATCAGTCTCCATATACCTGACGTCCATTTTCAGACCTGTAGTCCCAGGTCTGTGTAGTTTAAGCAACTCTTCTGTAAAGAAGTTACTTTATTATGGTCCGGTCATTCTATCCAGGTTTAATTCCTGTAGAGTCATGACCCGTTGTGCTGTGTTCAGTGCCATTACCATAACCACTTTGAAGGTGAGTAAGTCCATCATAGACGACCAGCTGTCAACACTACCTCCAATCTCAGGTAATATAATATCATGTTCGGGGAGGGATGGATAGACCATACCCCTCATAGTCTGGACACCAGCTGGTGAGATCCCACTTCAATCTTGCGATAGGATGGCTGCACTCCTGGCACTGTATACAGCAATGTAACTGAGGGACTCATCATAATGAAGACCCGTGAGTATTCCAGCACCTTGGAGAGTGTAGCAGATATGTAGATGATCTAGGTCCGACTACAGAAAACCTCCCATATCCTTATGTAGGTGAGGTACTGCTTCCTAGTGTTGCTAAACAGTTTATTCCTTGTGAGTGAAGAGAAGTAGACTCATGCAAATCCCATCTACCACCCCAACTGGAATGGTCGGTAGTTCCCCAGCCCTTGACGTTTGCGTCAGTATGTAACGCGACTAATGGGTTTGATGCAATGATAGGATTTAACAATCACAACCATTGCTAATCCACCATTGTAGCTCAATTTATGCTTCGATTGGCAGCTGCATAGGCTCGTAAATGTCCAGCATTCACTTTAAATGCCGAGATTTTTGCTTTTTCCCAAGCTTTGATAGCATAACGGCCCAATTATGTGGCTGGAATGAAGCTCCAAATTTACCAATTACCTTAGCAACATATCTAAAGTTGGTTCCCTGGCGGAAGCAAGGCTGTTACATGCGTCTATTATGTCTATTGCTCTGTTCCCTTGGATAGTGACAAACAGAGCCCCAGAATGTATGTAACCTCCCTCCTACTTGTGAGGTTATGCATGCAGCTCTTCCAAGAGAACCAGACCCCCTTACCTCCATGGTTACCGGTGGGCCTGACGTTCTGGTTTCTGGTGTTCCGTCGTTGCTGGGTGCTGCTCGATCGCCTCAGTAAATCCCTGTTCCTGCAGCTGGTGTGTGGTGAGGTAGTCTATGCTGGCTCTGCCCTAACAAGGCTTCTGCTGTTGCGGAGCTGGTGCGGATATGTTCTTGATGGTCCCGAGGTTTAGAGGGAGGACAAGGCTGTCTTCTGCACCCTGGTGGTTTCATCAGCCCCTTTTTGCTTCCTCATCAAGTTCTTTGACCTGCTTGGGCAGGTCCTCCCCAAACAGCTGTCCTGGTGGTGTGGTGGAGGTACGACCCAACCCAGCGAATTTACGGTTAAGGTCGGGCCGGATGGAGCTCTGACTAAAACAGTTTTTTGAAGTGTGCTACACAGGAGGGCTAGAGCAACCTGCTGCTCTGCGGATACACCTGCCCCATCGAGGGTCCTGGCGAGCGCCGTGATGCCCGACGTCAACAGCTTCAGAATTTTCTGCATCTTAACCTCTTGTGCCCTCGCATTGGAACTGATGTTCCCTCAGATGGCAGAGTTGACCCTCGGGACGTTCAGGGTAACACAATTTCCAGGATCCTTGTATTTCTCCATGGTTTCTGAAAGCACCTGGTCTTGGAGCTGGTGTGTCATCAGGAAATTGATACTTACTGCCAGTGTAGGGTACAGCGGTTCCCCTGAAGATACAGGCTTCGGAAATTTCGACACTACCTCCAGCATTTCTTCTTCTGGATCTAGAGCAGTGAGCTCTTCTGCTGCCGCTTCTTCGTCAAATCAGCCATCTGTTGACTCCTCGCACTGCCGATGGACGAAGGTGAGATTGAAGTTGGCGGCATGATCCGACTCCCAGACTGCTGAGACTCCAGGTCCCGCTGATATAGTTGCTCCACCATTAGCTCCATCCTAGCCATGCGACCGCTACCGCTACTCACGGACAACAGGTCGACTTCCCCAGGCCCTGCTGAGTCGCTGAGGCTTCTGCCAGTAGGTCACACCTCTACGAAGTGGCTGGCAGGCCCTCGTCAGCAACCGCTCCTGCGGGGCTGTACGACCTCTGCACGGACATCGCGCTAGTCCGCCCTCTTTCGGACCTCAGCGGCATCTCTGCCTGATGGGAAGGCAGAGGAAATGAGTTGGTACCGGTCCCCATTACTGGCTCCGCAGTCCGTGCACCCTTACCCCTACGGGTCTGTGACGGTGCATAGCTGGCTTTACCCGTAGCAAGGGGGATGCCTAGCCGTAAACTGCTGTCACCGGTCTGCGCTCCGGCAGCCTGTTCCGGTGGAATGCCGGTACCTCCTGCTCCTGCAGGCTGTACGACTCCTGCATGGACATACCGCTAGTCCGCCGTCGTTCGGACCTAAGCGGCACCTCTGCCTGGTGAGAAGGGAAGGAATCGGTACCGGTCCCCCCTATGCTTAGGTGACAGTGGTAGGGAGTCAAGGTCTTGCCTACCCTGCTCCTGCGCGGTGCTCCACTACAATGTGGCCCCATGGTCAGCCGGTGGAGAGACGGGTCCTGGCTGCGCAGGGCTCCCCGACCTCCGCGTTCCTATCCCGGTCCGCAAAGCGGGTACTGCCGGTGTTATGAGCCGCTCCTGGAATGGTGGCCGCTGACTCCCATCTGAAGTGGCACGGTCCTTGGAGGCATGCTTCGCTGCCTTCATTCTGGTCTCCATCCATCTGTAAGCAAACTCTAGTACAGAAGCTTAGCTATTCAAGGTTAGTATCTTACCTGAGGGTCTTTAAGAAGTATGGTGACCAGCCTCTCATGATTTAAAACTTTATGTGCTGACAGTCTCGACTTCTTGAAGACAACGCATTCCCTGGAGTAGCAGGGCACTTTAATGCAGACAGCCCACAGTATCCCTGCAGCTGCAGTGTAGAGTCAGGCTGCCGTTCTGCCTTTGATTGCAAGCCCGCTCCTTCCTGAATGCCAGCAGCCCACAGTGTCCCCTGCGGGCTGTGGTGTAGTGTTGGGCTGCTGCTCCATTTGCTCCCCACAGCGAGCCTGCAAGCCCCACTCCTACATGCACACCGCCAGCCCGCAGTGTCCCCTGCACTCCTTTGCATGCCGCCAGCCTGCGGTGTCCCCTGCGGGCTGCGGTGTCCCCTGCGTGCTGCGGTGTAGAGTTGGGCTGCCTCTGCCGTCTTCCGCCGGCGAGTGTGTGAGCCCAGACCTTCCTGGTCAACGGGCTGCCCGACTCCAAACTGTTGGTGCCGCCGCTGACTGTCGCGGCAGTCAGATACGAGGCGGCATCGAGACCCCGCGACAGGGTCACCTGGAAGAAAAAGACTGCTGGTTAGTTTTTCTCTTACCTGCAGTCCCTGCAGTAGAGGACCAACGCTCCTCCCTGCCTGTCGCTCGCATGCGGTCGGCGATATGCCGCGCATGCGTGCCTGGCGGGGTCTTCACGAAGTCACTCACGTGACTCCGAAGTAAAATCAATAATAATAATAACAGTTTGATGGTTATGCATTTGTTATTTTATTGTTAGTTACATACTCAAAGGTGTATTTTGAATAGACATGGAACCCATGGAGTTGTGGGAGATTGTGGAACTATATGCAATTTAATACTCAAAAAAAAGAAAACATCACTTCTATGGTGGCAGCCCTTGTCCAGAGCTCATGGCAGCTCTGGACTGGATGTTGACATTTCTTCTGTTCCTGCAGCGTTTGCTCCTCTTCCGATAGACTCTTGAATAGAGCTTGCTGCTGTCTCAATAGCAATGCATTAACCAATGACATGTGTGATGCCCTGTCTGGTGAGTATTACAGATGCCCCTGAAGTAATGCTCACGGAGGAATCTAATTTTAAGAGTCTGATAGCGGTTCCTAAATGCTTCTGGGATGCTGTGCCTTTCATTGAATAGCCACACAGCAGGAGTGGCTGGAATCAATAGCTGAGGAAGGGGAGGATATTCGTCCTGAATGGAGTTTTCACTTTGAAGCCAAGAGCATCTGCCTAATAATGAATGGGTCATGTGAGATTGCTGGATATTTGCCAAAATTGTTCTTATGAACAGCCATGCTCAAGAAGTGTTGCCATTTGAATTTCAAGAGTTGTGTTTTCTGCAGAGGGGTCTAAAGTTTTATATGTGTATAGATTATCACTCCTTGAAACTAGATTAAATGCTGCTATATCCACACATTTGCTGTTTCTTGTGTTCTCTGGTGAAGAGAAACAATTGAAAGCAATGTTGGTGATTTGAGAGTACCCCTAGAAATTGTGTTGAGCAGCAAATTGTGAGATTAGGCAGAGAGAATAGGACACCATAAGTGAAAGACTAGAACAACGGTGACCTTGACCTCAACAGGCAGAGCAATACAGGAACACATGAATGGCTAGAGCTCTGCAACCCTCTCTTATGTATTTATTTATTTATTTTTATTATTATTAGAAGCAATGTACAATAGTATAAACCAAAAATAACATAATACATTTCATGTACCACTTCTTGTTTTAAACTTTAATAATAGAAAAATAAGATAAGCAAGAAAAATAAAAATAGAGAAAGTTTGATAAGATAGTGATATTAATGGTGCATGAAAACTGGAAAGAGAGAGCCCATAAAGATGTAAAGCACGAGAAAGAGAAAAAGAAAGAGAAAAAAAAGGGAAAATATAAATAAAATAAAAGGGATGTACCTGCTTCATATCTTTAGACACCCCTCACCCTGTCCTGAAACAATTTATTTCCAGAGTTATGCTTGTAATGTCGATAAATGGAGACCAAATCTTTAAGAATTGGTCTAATTTGCCTGCTAGGACGAATCGCATGCCTTCGAGAGCCCTCTCTTATGACTGGAGATATCTCTCCTCAGAGGGATTGTGTTTGTAGCATTGCCATCTGCGAACACTGTTGAGACATGTCTATAAACCCAAGCCATTCTACAGCTTCTTTGAGATCCCTGGCAAGTCTGCACTGCTTCTGAAGCTTGTCTTGGAGCCCCAGGTAATGTGGTATACCCAGCAGAACAAACACAAAGGCACCCATGGATTAGTGGTTTTGTGTGTGGAAACAGCAGTAGACATCACCCCAAATCACCTCAGGATTGTCAGTCAGCCTCCAGAATATCCTGCAGCAGATCAAATACTTAAGCAAATGTGTGACATTTAAAATCATGCTTTCACTGAACAATGCTGAGAAAATGTAGTTTTGTATATGACCCATGAATTTTGTAATTTGGAGAAACATTTTCCCGGGTCGAGCTCTTAAATGAGCTCTGCATGAGAAAATGATGTCAATAAATATTCATCGGGAAGGATGAAATTCCAGAGTAGAATGGCTTAGTCAAAACCATCATGGTGTTGCCTTGCAGATATCTGCTGTGAGAATATTTAAAGTTTTGATAATCTGTGTGCAGGGGTAAGGTTGAATGGGAAAGTCTAGGATCAAAGGCCACAGCCTCAGAATAAAAGCACATGCCTTTATAATGAACATTCAGAGGAATTATTTTAGCCAGAGGGGTGTAAATCTGTGGAATTCATTGCAAAAGATGGTTGTGGAGGCCAGGTAATTTGGTCATTTTAAAGCAGATATTGATAGATTTAGTTTAGTTTTTTTTAGTTCAGAGATACAGTGAGGAAACTGGCCCTTTAACCCACCGATTCTGTGCCAAACCTAAGGTAGACAAAAGTGCTGGAGAAACTCAGCGGGTGCAGCTGCATCTATGGAGCAAAGGAAATAGACAACATTTCGGGCCGAAACCCTTCTTCAGACTGATGTAGGGTGGGGGGGGGAGAATGGGGAGAAGAAAGGAAAAAGGAAGAGGAGGAGCCCAAGGGTTGAGGGAGAGCTGAGAAGGGGAGGAGACAGCAAGGGCTACTGGAAATTGGTGAATTCTATGTTTATGCCACTAGGATGCCATGTTTATGCTGCCAGTTTCTGCAGCACTTTTGTCTACCTTAGATTTTCCAGCATCTGCAGTTCCTTCTTAAACACTATGCCAAACCTATCTCTGCACATTAACACTATCCTGCACACACCAGGGACAATTTAACCAAACTAATTAACCTGCAAAACAATCATCTTTGGAGTGAGGGAGGAAACCGGAGCACCTGGGGAAAACCCATGCAGGTCCTGGTGCGAACGTACAAACTCCATACAGACAGAACCCATAGTCAGGATCGAACATGGGTCTCTGGCGCTCTAAGACAGCAACTGTGCTGCCGTGCCGCCCATTCTTGATTCTTGATTAATAAGGCTGTCAACAGTTACAGGGGGAAGCAGGAGAGTGGGGTTGAGTAGTAAAATACTGTAGATCAGCTATGATCTAATGGTGGGACAAATGACCATAATTCTGCTCTTATGGTGAAAGGAGTCCAGATGTACATTGTAAACTGGAATGTGTTTAATCTAATAAATAGTTCCAGTACATTCAGAATTGTATTTATTTGGCAACATTGTTTATCTATGCAGAGAAGCAATACATGTATTGTATTGAGCAGCACTTCAACTCCCCCTGCCATTCCGAATCCGACCTTTCAGTCCTGGGCCTCATCCGTGGCCAGAGTGAGTCCAATCGCAAATTGGAGGAGCTGTACCTCATATTTCGCTTGGGTAGTTTACAGCCCAGCGGTGTGAACATTGACCTCCAATTTCAGGGAGTCCTTGCTCTCTCCCTCCTTCCACTCCCCTTCCCAGCTCTCCCACAGCCTACTGTCTCCGAGTCTTCCTTTCTTCTTCCCACCTCCCCCACCCCCACACCAGTCTGAAGCAGGGTCTCAACCCGAAACCTCACCTATTCCTACGCTCCATAGATACTGCCTCTCCCGCTGAGTTTCTCCAGCATTTTTGTCTACCTTGATTTTTCCAGCATCTGCAGTTCTTTCTTAAGCAATACATATATGATACACCTTCAAAGTGGTAGGTATTGTGCTTTTTAGGTTGCAATAATAATTAAAATATTATAATATGTTGTAATATTCTCAATTATAGGTACTAAAGAAAGGAAATAATACAAACCAGCACAGCAAGGGAATGTAAGAGTTAACAGATTTGGAGGGGAGGATTTAACATTTCCTGAGTTGGCCTATATGAGTCTTGGCACAGAATGTTTGATGCCAATAGTAGATGCCAAAATGTGACAACATTTGTCATCCCTTGCAGGCATCTGTCATCTTGATGATTTCGCGATTTGAAAAAAATAAGATAAGTGCCACGAGGATAAATGTTTTCATAATGGCACATAAGGAGCATCCTGCCTTCATGAAAAATTCCAAAGGATGACAAATACTGGCTTCAAGCACATTACGAGTCTTTGTCTGAGGAACAACACATTTCATGCTGTAAGTCCATCATCATCCCCATGTGAGATATTCTCTGATGAAAAGATCTCTGTCAGCACAACATTTGGCTCCAACCAGGACATGTTCTCGTACTGCTTCCAATCATTTCCATTTGGAGTAGCAAGTTTATTTTTAAATCAGTGAAAGAAGCATTTCTTGTCAATTTCGTTTAACAAAAATGCAAGTGTGTATAGAAATAAATATAATTGATATTTGTCAAGCAAATTTGACCACAAATTACCTCTTTCACTGATTTAGAAAGAAACGGTACTCTAAATTGAATATATCTGCTGCATATTCGATTTTCAGTGATGTTTTAATCATCAACACCGGCTTTAGTTTCAGCTCAATATCAGAGGTATACATGATATCAATATCACTGTGGGGGGAGTTTCCATCTCCTCACCCATGACTAGTTAATGTATTGAGATCATAGGTCAGGTTGTTGTAATTATTCAAGAAATTCTTGCATCATTCCTGACTGCACAATATATTTCTTGTAGACACCAGGAACACTACAAAATTGCTTCCATAGAATTAGTAACATTCTGCCCTGTTCCTCCTGTCCATCTGAAGTCATTTCAACAATGCTACAATCAGGCGGAGGTACAGAGCCAAAGTTCCACACCACCAGGATTACGAATTGCTGTGTTCCCCCATCTATCAAACTCCTCAATCTGCCTTCTCAATCCTAAAAACACCTTGAAAACACAACACAACAGTCCACCTCTTGCCGTATATAACCATATAACCATATAACAATTACAGCACGGAAACAGGCCATCTCGGCCCTTCAAGTCCATGCCGAACAACTTTTTTCCCTTAGCCCCACCTGCCTGCACTCATACCATAACCCTCCATACCCTTCTCATCCATATGCCTATCCAATTTATTTTTAAATGATACCAACGAACCTGCCGCCACCACTTCCACTGGAAGCTCATTCCACACCGCTACCACTCTCTGAGTAAAGAAGTTCCCCTCATGTTACCCCTAAACCTCTGTCCCTTAATTCTAAAGTCATGTCCTCTTGTTTGAATCTTCCCTATTCTCATAGGGAAAAGCTTGTCCACATCAACTCTGTCTATTCCTCTCATCATTTTAAAGACCTCTATCAAGTCCCCCCTTAACCTTCTGCGCTCCAGAGAATAAAGACCTAACTTATTCAACCTATCTCTGTAACTTAGCTGTTGAAACCCAGGCAACATTCTAGTAAATCTCCTCTGTACCCTCTCTATTTTGTTGACATCCTTCCTATAATTGGGCGACCAAAATTTTACACCATACTCCAGATTTGGTCTCACCAATGCCTTGTACAATTTTAACATTACATCCCAGCTTCTATACTCAATGCTCTGATTTATAAAGGCTAGCATACCAAAAGCTTTCTTTACCACCCTATCTATATGAGATTCCACCTTCAAGGAACTATGCACGGTTATTCCCAGATCCCTCTGTTCAACTGTATTCTTCAATTCCCTACCGTTTACCATGTACGTCCTATTTTGATTTGTCCTGCCAAGGTGTAGCACCTCACATTTATCAGCATTAAACTCCATCTGCCATCTTTCAGCCCATTTTTCCAACTGGCCTAAATCACTCTGTAGACTTTGGAAATCCTCTTCATTATCCACAACACCCCCTATCTTGGTATCATCTGCATATTTACTAATCCAATTTACCACCCCTTCATCCAGATCATTGATGTACATGACAAACAACAAAGGACCCAACACAGATCCCTGAGGCACCCCACTAGTTACCTGCCTCCAACCCGACAAACAGCCATCCACCATTACCCTCTGGCTTCTCCCATTCAGCCACTGTTGAATCCATCTTGCTATTCCTGCATTTATACCCAACAGTTGAACCTTCTTAACCAACCTTCCATGAGGAACCTTGTCAAAGGCCTTACTGAAGTCCATATAGACAACATCCACTGCTTTACCCTCGTCAATTTCCCTAGTAACCTCTTCAAAAAATTCAAGAAGATTAGTCAAACATGACCTTCCAGGCATAAATCCATGTTGACTGTTCCTAATTAGTCCCTCTTGATCCAGATACTTATATATATTATCTCTAAGTATCTTTTCCATTAATTTGCCCACCACTGAAGTCAAACTAACTGGTCTATAATTGCTAGGTTTACTTTTAGAACCCTTTTTAAACAATGGAACTACATGCGCAGTACGCCAATCCTCGGGGACTATTCCCGTTTCTAATGACATTTGAAATATTTCTGTCATAGCCCCGGCTATTTCTACACTAACTTCCCTCAATGTCCTAGGGAATATCCTGTCAGGACCTGGAGACTTATCCACTTTTATATTTTTCAAAAGTGTCAGTACTTCTTTTACTTTGAAACTCATAGTATCCATAGCTACTCTACTAGTTTCCCTTACCTCACATAATTCAATATCCTTCTCCTTGGTGAATACCGAAGAAAAGACATTGTTCAATATCTCCCCCATCTCTTTTGGCTCTGCAGATAGCTGTCCACTCGGTCTCTCCTATGGACCAATTTTATCCCTTGTTATCCTTTTGCTATTAATATAGCTGTAGAAACCCTTAGGATTTACTTTCACCTTTCTTGCCAAAGCAACCTCATATCTTCTTTTAGCTTTTCTAATTTCTTTCTTAAGGTTCTTTTTACATTCCTTATACTCCTCAAGCACCTCATTTACTTCATGCTGCCTATAATTATTGCAGATCTCCCTCTTTTTCTGAACAAGATGTCCAATTGTCCTTGAAAACCAGGGCTCTTTCCAATTTTTACTAGTTCCTTTCAACCGAACAGGAACATAAAGATTCTGTACTCTTACAATTTCCCCTTTAAATGTCCTCCATTTCTCCTCTACATCTTTCCCATAAAACAAAATGTTCCAGTTCACTCCTTTTAAATCATCTCGCATCTCGTTAAAGTTAGCCTTTCTCCAATCAAAAATCTCTTGCATTACCCATTCACTTCTTTTTTTTTTTAAATTATGTTTTTGTAAAGTCTTGTTTTTTGAAGTCTTCCTTCTTTTCGAAATGTTATGTTTAATTTAAGTATAATTTATGTATAATGCATGTGGTTCTCTCAGTCTATGTGTCTGTGATGCTGCTTCAAGCAAGATTTCCATTGCACATGCCGCCTTGTCGTATTTATGTATATGGCAAAAAATTCAAATTGACTTGAAATCTTACCACAATTGCTCTATCAGTTTTTCCATGGGTATGATAATCTCTCATTCTTTTGATCCACTTTTTAACACCGTTCTCATATATTCTCATTCCAAAGAAGGAAGCCATTTGGCCCATCAGGCCTAAGTTGATTCTAGGACAAATCCTATCAAATCCACCATGTTTTCAGATAACATCATCTTTCATACAAGCCCAATCAACTTCTTAGACACTCTTTCCAACCTACATTGGGGCAATTTGCATTGGTCAATTAACCTACTAATTATTGTGTTTACAAATCTGTTGTGCTGCAGCTGCTGCAAGCAAGAACTTCATTGCTCTGTTTCAGGGCAAATGATAACCAAACACCCTTGACTTTTGGTTCTAAACTAGCATGTCTTGGCAATGTGAAATAAATCAGGGCACCGGGAGGGAAGGGCACACTCATGAGCACACAGGAAGAATGTGCCAGTTCCACACAGACAATAGTATCAAACGTGGGTTGCAGGAGCTGCAACTTTGGGCTATTCACTGTGGCACCCACTTTGATTTTTATCCTATCTCAAATTACCCAACAATCTGTGGGATTTGTTTCAGTACTTGAAATTTAGCATGAAAATAAGAATAAAGCCTAGCATTTAAAAATAAATAAATTCTCGAATTAAGACCGGGTATCTGCCGCAACCAATTACCCTCCTTAAACACCAAACTGTAAATCAACCACCTTGATAAGATACAGTCTACAGTTATTATATTTTACATGGATTATATTCCAAAACTTGTCAGGAAACAAAATATCAGCAGAGAAGTTACATTCAAGAAAATAAATCTGTGCCTGTTTTCTTCTGCAAAAATACAGTAGTGCATAGTGCATGTTGGGAATGTTAAGCAGCGTTCACAAACAGTTTCTGCTGAAATGCCCCCAATTGAGAAATAGGACCAGACACAATGTTGCAATTCACTTCGATGTCACTTCCCTCCAGCACTTTGTACAATTAATGATGTCATCTGCGTGGAGAAATTAGATCAAAAGGGCACAAATTACAGTAAATATAATTAAAAGACATTACATTCAAAGTAGTGTGATTTAAAATGTCCCCCCTGGGTTGTTCAAAAAGATCCTTCAAAATTTGCTGTGGACAGGCCTTGATATAGTTCAGGACTTAATTGGCCTGTCCCACTTAGCTGATTTTATCAGGCGACTGTCAAGTCATAGCAGGTCGCTGAAAAAATGGTGACTGGAACGGCAACTGTCAGTGAGGAACATATATTCACATATCGCTTCCTTCACCAGCCAGTTATGCAGGCGTGGGGCAGGGCAAGCGGGCGAGTGCTGTCTGAGTGAAATTCACATTGGTTGCCGCTGTAATTAAGACGGAGAAAGAACAGTGTACAGGAAGGGTCACTTAAAAGAGGGAGGAGAGGGGGGGGGAGTAGGGGGGAGACGGGGTGGGGTGAAGGAGTGGAGACAACTTTTAAGAAACCAGAGATACATGGCTGTGAAGTTCGGCGGACATTAACATTACCGGACGGTTATCCTTGGTTCTGAAAACAACTGTTTACATTTTTTTTCCCAATGAGCCAATTAAATTTACCGGTCAGCAATGGCAAAAACCTACGAAAACCTATGACCTCCTGGCAACCCACTACTGCTGCATCTACATCACGAGATTTTTCGCTCTTCTCCATGGCGTGAAAATTCTGGTCGCTGCTAATTTTTCAACATGTTGAAAAATTAGCGGCAACCAGAATGCCGTTATGACGTTGCGAGTCTCAGGGCACTACTCATGACAATGGTATTGGGTAAGGGTATTATTGGGTAAGGAACCATAAATTGTGGCAACTCCCCGGCAACCACCCACAAACATGTGGCTACCGCATAGTCTCCTGTAGTCACCTAAAAAATTGCCTGAGTGGGACAGGCCCAATCGTGAACTAATCAATGCTTGATTTACGACCTGCGCTGTTGCTGATCGCAGAGGTTTGAGATTACCAACAACAATGGGGGGTGCGATTGGTCTGCTCTTCAGGGCTCTATATAGGGCTCTGGTAAGACCACATCTGGAGTATTGTGTGCAGTTTTGGTCTCCTAATTTGAGGAAGGACATACTTGTTATTGAGGCAGTGCAGCATAGGTTCACGAGATTGATCCCTTGGATGGCGAGACTGTCATATAAGGAAAGATTGAAAAGACTAGGCTTGTATTCACTGGAGTTTAGAAGGATGAGGGGGCATCTTATAGAAACATATAAAATTATAAAAGGACTGGACAAGCTAGATGCAGGAAAAATGTTCCGAATGTTGGGCGAGTCCAGAACCAGGGGTCACAGTCTTAGAATAAAGGGGAAGCAATTTAAGACTGAGGTGAGAAAAAATCGTTTTCACCCAGAGAGTTGCGAATTTGTGGAATTCCCTGCCACAGAGGGCAGTGGAGGCCAAGTCACTGGATGGATTTAAGAGAGAGTTCGATAGAGCCCTAGGGGCTAGTGGAATCAAGGGACATGGGAAGAAGGCAGGCACGGATTATTGATTGGGGATGATCAGCCATGATCACAATGAACGGCGGTGCTGGCTCGAAGGGCCTCCTTCTGCATCTATTTTCTATGTTTCTATGTTTCACTTGGGTTTCTATGGGTAGATTCAGGCAAAGTTGTTCTCCACCATGCATTACCACCCCCCCCCCCCCCCCACTCTTTTTATTGTAAACACTCCTATCTTTTCCGATTCTCCTGTTTTATCTCATCTCCATGGCTGTAATGGATGAATCATTTTAATAAACTTTGCTCTTCTTCTTATCAAGTCCACACACAAGATTAGAAGTTGTCCAGCCTGACCTGAGCACACTTCTTGGCATCTGCATACAATGGTGTCTGTCTTGCGCTTCTTGTGCGTGGTGGTGGAAAGATTGGTGGAAACAGGGCCGCAACATGAAAGCTCTTTCCTTGACCTCATACAGCTTGTTGATTATGTCTGTGTCTGTGGCTGTGTCTGTGTGTATATATATGTGGCTGTGCGTGTGTGGCTACATGAGCATGCTTGCGTGCATTTGTGAAGCAGGCAATTTGAGCTTTAACCCACCTTAAAGGGAGTAAATCATGATAACGTTCTCTTAAGGCAAGGAGATATCACAGTTTTTGTAACATTGCTTGTGGCTTCTGTGCAGTTTCAGGGGTGAAGTATAAATGGGTGAAATCCAATTTATTGGGTAAGGAATCATCTCAAAACATCCGAGAATGTTTTATTATATAGTTTTAAGATAAGATGTGTTCACCTCTACAATGAAGGAAACTCACCAACCAATTAACACGCAAAGAAACCATAAATTATTACATGGCCCACTAACTCTTGAATGAATATTGCCCAGGTCACCAGGAAGATGTATTCTTTGAAAACTGCCATGGATTTTTTTGTATCATTTGGCACATTAACCTACAATTGTCACATTCCATTGTTCTTATTTCACAGTCTTTAACATAATGCATTGACCAAGATTGGAGGATGACTCTAGATGTGGACAAACCACTGTTTTCTAGTCTTACAATATAACTTCTACTTTTTTATTTTACTTCGGAGCCAGGCGAGTCATTCCGTGAAGAACCCCGCCAGTCCGCTTGCGCATCATTATGCCTTGCGCATGGCGTAGCGACTGACCGGCAGGCACGGCGGTCCTGCCAGCAGTAAGTTTAAACCTACAGGTAATTTTTGTATTTCTTACCAGGTTCTGTTTTTCTTGCAGGAATCAGAATCAGAATCAGAATCAGAATGCCTTTTATTGTCACTATACACATGTACAGTGAGATTAAAAACTGCTCCTACTCAGTGCAAAAACAAGACAACAAAGGGGGGGGGGGGGGGGGGGGGATAAGGTGCACAGTTTCTGCAGCGTTATATACATATCTATAAAAAGACAATGGATAAATAGAATGGATAATAGGATTCCTATATCCAGTATGGGTTACAGTTACAGTACAAATTACAGTAGGTGGATAGATGAAAGTCCGGGGGTTAGGCTGTGAAGTCAATGCATGTGTGAGTTCAGGGAGATGATGGATTTTGGAAAGAAACTGTTCTTGAGTCTATTTGTCCTTGTGCTGATGCACCTATAGCGCCTCCCTGAGGGTAGCAGTTTGAACAGGCCAAATGCAGGATGGGAGCTGTCCTTGATAATGTTCTTCGCCATGCTGATGCAGCGGGAGGTGTAAATGTCCATCAGAGAGGGGAGAGGGCAGCCGATGATCTTCTGTGCTGCCCTGACTACCCTCTGAAGCCTCTCCCTGTCTGCCATGGTGCAGCTGCCGTACCATGCTGTAATGCAGTATGTCAACAGGCTCTCAATGGACGAGCGGTAGAAGGTCAGCAGCAGGTTGGAGTCTAGGTTGTGCTTCCTGAGGACCCTCAGGAAGTGCAGCTGCTGCTGAGCCTTCTTGATGACCGCTGTGATGTTGTCTGTCCAGGAGATGTCAGCGGAGATGAGGATGCTGGGAAACCTCTTCTTATAGAGGTTTCCTGCCAGATATTGTCACGAAGTCCGGACGACGCACTGGGAAACCGGCTATGGGCTGTGTGGAGACTCCGGTCCGGACCGCGGAAGCGCGGGTAGCCGGTGGCCATCGGATTCGCTACTCCAGTTGCTGACAATGCAGCGGTCAGCAGCTTCCAGACCGCTGTGGTTCCCGTGGAGGGGTAAATCCAGGAGGAAGATCCAGGTATCACCACCAGAGTCGCTGACAGTGTGGTCAGCGGCTCCCAGACCAGGGTAAAAATAACAATAAGTCAGTCAGGCCTATGGACTGGGACAAGTCGGGCCGGGAGGGTTCCCCAATATGGTAATGGTTAACATATTTGGACAGTTGCCAGGATGGAGCTCCTCATGAAAAGGATGCTCCACCAAGATACACTCCAACAGGAGGAGTTGTGTTAGTGCCCACCTCTTCGAGAGCAAGCGCCAGCGGCACCTGTTTCAGGGCTGCTTAATGTATCCCTCTTGGAGAAGGAGAGCATGCGGGGCCTGTATTATTCTGACGCCCAGTCAATACTCGGGAGTTTATCCCACAAATGTGATGTTCCATCCTGGTATAGTTCCATTGGAGGGGCCATATCAGGGCAGGTATCCTCAGGGGCCTGAGCCAGCACCTGTTTCAGGGCTGCCTACAAATCTCCCTCCCCATGGAGGGGAGTGCAAGTGGTCAGTAGATAACTGACTTCAAATTCTAAAGTCTGTTCATGGAACATACTGGAGCACATGCGTGTGGCTTCAAGGGAATCCTCACAAATGAAGGGGTTGCTGCCAGAAGAGTTGGTTACCAGCCATTGGCAGAATACCCGGAAGGGGCCAGAGTTCCCCTCACGCTACAAGTGCCGGCAGTGAACAGCACTATAGCCACCAAATATTCTATTCAAGTAAGACCTATTCAACAGTCAAAACCTGGATGAGGAAGCAAAAGCTGTCAGACCAATCAAGGTACCAACGACGAGCAAAGCTTCATTGGTTTGGCGACAACACACCCCATGCCTCCATCGGCATTAAGCGGTTCACTGAAGCTGATGGCAGCATGAAAGCTGGGCAGAGGTTCCACGCACCCTAGCAGTCCTAATCTATAACCAGGCAGGTAGGTGGCACTTCTGAAACATGGTGTAAGTGGAACACTTACAAGTTGGTAATTTTTACACTTGTATGTACAACACACAAATGGTTAAGGCATTGCCATCTACTTAGTGGCATCTAACCATGTAAAACTGCACAATACTAGCATTCCAAGCAGGTTTGGAATTAGGGCAAGAATTGTCTTTGGGGCAAGTTCAGTATTATGGCCAGGATTGCCTTTGAAATATGGCCAGAGTTGTCTTTCATGGCAGACTCAGAATTATGGCCAGAGTTGCCTTTAAAGGCAGGTTCAGAATTATGAGGTAGGCTCAGTATTATGGCCAGGATTGTCTTTCAAAGGCTCGGAAATCGGGCCAGAGTTGTCGTTCGAGGCAGGCACAAAATGATGGCAGGCGTGGCCTGTTCATTGTGAAAGATGGAGAATGTCTTTAACTCACTGGTGCAGTATAAACTTTTCTGAATACGAAACTTTGTTACTGACTAACAAATGATTTTCATAAGGATCTCAAAGATACATTCTATTCAGTTCCCATTTACAGGGATCACCGGAGACATTTCAAATTATCAGGAGGAGGCAATGATAACAGTAATGATAACAGTAATGATAACATTTGCTAATGATGAGGCAATGATAACAGTAATGATAACAGTAAAGCATTGGAAAATGGACTAAATTATTTACCCAGGTTATTTACCAAATTACTAAAATTGGTGCTTGGACTACGCGGGGTTCAAAAACACGTGTTATGTCTTGTCTGGATGATATTCTAACGCTGTATTTTGCTAAGATCAAATGTTTCAGTCTCAAACAATATTTTTTTAGAAATTGGGGTTCCTTATCCATCCAGTTAAATTTAAGTAGTTACCAAATAGACTTGTTGGTCATTGGGATTTACCTTCAACTATTAATTAGCCTATGACTCTGCCCTGGGGCAAAAGATTGGAGTTAATAGAAACCTGTAACAATCTTGTTGTTATAAAGCATATAAAGGGTATATTGCCAATTACTCTATTCATCAAGAGTAATTGGCAATATAGTAGCTGTGACAGCTGTGAAAGTAGCAACCTCTAAAGTGCTATGTAGGTCATTGTTAATAGACCTATGCTATTACTAGCTGTAGCTACCAAAGTCACAATGGTGGACAAACACTATTCAGCATTGCTCCAGTAGTTTGGTCAGTAAAATTTCAGTTATATTACAAACTGATGCTAAGTGCTCTAAGGTGGAAAATTGTGGATGTCATCTCTAGTTTGGTGGTGGAGGAGATTTGCATGAATTACCAATTCTTCAGTTATTGCTATCAACTATCTATAGACACTAGGTGTATTCTATGGGTTAAAGGATTATTGAGCAATATGCATAATCTGTATGCTCAACTTCAAGTTGATACACTATGGTGGTGGCATATGTTAGTCACATGGGTGCAATCAAGTAAAGGTATCCTGTAATAATTTACATAATCTCATTTGCCACTGGTGTATCATCAAGTACAGATCAATGACAACACAGAATGGGTGTTGGATCACAAAGTATTTATGAAATTATGGTTCGATGGAACACCAAATATCGATATGTTGTTTTCATGCTTATTCACCGGTTGCAAAAATATGTGGCATAACAGTGGCGAGAGATACATTCTCGCTGCAAGGAGGAGGAATGTTCTTTTATGTCTTCCTCCATTTTGCCTTATCAGTTGGGTCTTGAAATAAAGTCAGCAAGCTCCCGCTTTAGGTTTTTCATACTGTCTGACTGGACTATGCAGCCATGATTCCCACTTTTGTCAGGAATATAATACAACCTTATACGGTTATTCTAAATGTAAAACTTTGCTGGTTCAGCCTGTGGCTTGGGAAACCAGCCTCTGCATGATAAAATCAATTTATTCACATGCAGATTCTGAGTAGATTGCTCCTACAGCTCGGGTTGTCACACCGATCCATGTATGTGCTCACTGCAGAGTGCAGGGATAGCATCCAAAAAAGCAGTACAGTTCTTCTTCAGGAGATGGGAAGCATTTTGTTTAATGCTAACGTTGCATTTAATACGGTACAGATTATTGATATCTTGGAGTTCATTTTCAAATGGGTCTTTGACAATAATTGAGTTATAGGGCCATTAACTGTACCCAATGTGCCTTCCCATCATATTTGCTGCAGCGAACGGGGCCCACTTTGTCTGGTTTCACCGCCGGATATTGAGTTTGGAAAGGATATCTTTAACACAAGTTCTCCCAGGACAAGTACAGGGCAGTATGGGATATTGGTATTGTGTTAACATTACTTCACCGGGGGCTCCAGCTACATCCTTAGCTTTAGCCGGTTCTCATAAGGTAGTTATCCTCATGGTGCTGGTCTCAGCGCAACAGGTTCAGTTGCTACATAATTGCGACTGGATAGGATGGTTACATCTGCAAATAATATAATATTTTATGTTTATGATTTAGTTAAGCTGAGCAGAAGGGGTGTCAGGTCTCAAACTAGTTTCATGGCATACCCAGGGACCTTTGGTTATGTGAGGTCACACATATACAACAATACAAAAATATTCATAAACAATAAAGTTCATGTTCATAAGCGATAGGAACAGAATTAGGCCATTCTATCAAGTCTACTCCACCATTCAATCATGGCTGATCTATCTATCCCTCCTAACCCCATTCTCCTGTCTTCTCTTCATAACCCTTGACACCCATAATAGTCAAGGATCTATCCATCTCTGCCTTAAAAATATTGATTAACTTGGCCTCCGCAGCCTTCTGTGGAAATGAATTCCACAGATTCACCACTAAAGAAATCCTTCCTCATCTCCTTCCTAAAGGAAGGTCCTTTCATTCTGAGGCTATGACCTCTGGTCCTACTCTCCCACTAGTGGAAACCTCTCTCCACATTCCGTCTATCCAGGTCATTCACTGTTTGGTAAGTTTCAATGAGGCACCCTTTCATCCTTCTAAACACCAGCAAGTAGAGGCCTAATGCTCTCAAATGCTTATCATATGTTAACCCACTCATTCCTGGATTAATTCTTGTAAACCTCTCTAGCACCAGCACATCGTTCCTCAGATATGAAGCCCAAAATTGCTCACAGTTTTTGTTCTGATGAACGTCATACTAATATCCATGGTTCTTTGTGCTTCTAGAATTTTTTCTTGTCTGGAAGATCTTGAAAACATTAATCTGTAAAATTCTGATGTCTTCTTCTCTCCTTGAGTGTCACTACTTCATGCCTTTTTTGGATGATTATCTGAACTTTAACGTCATAAATATTCTTGCAAAGTATGAGAAAATGATTGATGAGACTGACAGAGCAGTTATTTTAAAGCTTTTTCCATACTTGGTCATCTCCCAGTTTGCTTCTGAAATGTCATCCACAACTGTATTTTTAAAGGCTGTGATCTAATTTCCATGCACTCAAATAGATTACACCCATTTCACATATGATTTGCAACAAATGTTACTCAATTGGATTTACATCCATGCTGACTGCGTTTTAAATATTCGAGGAGTTCTATGATTAAAGAATTTATCATGATTAATCTTAGGATTAAAAATTAAAACTCCTGAGTTAATTGTATATTAACCACAACAGAATGCCAGTAAATCACATTGTTTTAATTGACTGAGCAAGGTTAAATGCTTTTAATTGTTAATTGGGTTATACTTTTACTTTTTAAATTCTCTTTACATGTATAATAGTTTAATTTATTCTTAATAGTTTATGACTGCTCTTGAATGACCCTCAGATAAGACGTGACTCAACACAAACATACATTTTATTTTCCATTATTTTATAGTGTGGGATTTACCCAACTACTCTTTTCACAAGTAGGCAATTCTCTTCATGGGTCCACACAAGCTTATTCAGGCAGCATGAAGATCAGTGTCAAGAACAGATAGCTTGATGCTCTCTGGAAAATCCAAGCCACATTTTATTTTTCTTGTGTTAGTGTCCTTGTAAAACAAAAAATAGCATCCTGATGTGTGCTTGTGTTCAACACATACACTGAGAACAATTAATTGCGCGCCAAGTAAATACTACTGCTGATGACTTGTATGATGAAAGTTTTTCCAATGCAGATGCAATGGAAGGCATTTAAAGACCACATGGATGAACTACAACAAATGTTCATCCCAGATTGGCAAAAGAATAAATCAGGGAAGCTAGTGCATCTGTGGATAACAAGGGAAATCAGGGATAGTATCAAAACAAAGATAAAGCATACAAATTAGCTAGAAAAAGCAGCCTACCAGAGGACTGGGAGAAATTCAGAGTCCAGCAGAGGAGGACAAAGGGCTTAATTAGGAAAGGTAAAATAGGTTATGAAAGGAAATTGGCAGGGAACATATAAACATTCTGCAAAAGCTTTTATAGATATGTGAAGAGAAAAAGATTAGTTAAAACAAATGTAGGTCCCTTGCAGTCAGAAACGGGTGAATTGATCATGGGGAACAAGGACATGGCAGACCAAATTAATAACTACTTTGGTTCTGTCTTTACTAAGGAAGACATAAATAATCAGCCGCAAATAGCAGGGGACCGGGGGTTAAATGAGATGGTGGAACTGAGTGAAATCCAGGTTAGTCTTTGGTATTTATTCTTTGGAGCACAGAAGGTTAAGGGGGGACTTGATTGAGGTCTTTAAAATGATGAAAGGGATAGAGAGAGTTGACGTGGATAAGCTTTTCCCATTGAGGGTAGGGAAGATTCAAACAAGAGGGCATGACATGAGAATTAAGGGACAGAAGTTTAGGGGTAACATGAGGGGGAACTCCTTTACTCAGAGAGTGGTGGCTATGTGGAATGATCTTCCAGCAGAAGTGGTGGAGGCAGGATCGATTTTACATTTAAAAGTAAAGTGGATAGGTATATGGGCGGGAAGGGAATAGAGGGGTATGGTCTGAGTGCAGGTAGATGGGACCAGGGGAAAATAAATGGTCGGCACGGACTGGAAGGGCCGAGAAGGCCTGTTTCCTGCTGTAATTGTTATATGGTTATATAGTCAGGAAATGGTGTTAGGTAAATTGAATGGTTTAAAGGCCGATAAAACCCCAGGGCCGATGTTCACGATGTTGGGGAAGTCCAGAACAGGGGGTCACATTTTAAGGATAAGGGGGAAATCTTTTTGGACCGGGATGAGAGAACATTTAAGAGGGAGTTAGATGGGGCTGATCATCCAACTCAGTATCCCGTACCTGTCTTCTCTCCGATCTCTTTGGCCACAAGAGCCACCTCCAACTCCCTCTTGAATATAGCCAGTGAAGTGGCATCAACGGCCTTCTGTGGCAGAGAATTCCAGAGACTCACCACCTTCTGTGTAAAGAATGTTTTCCTCATCTCGATCCTAAAGGAATTCCCCCTTATCCTTAGACTGTGACCCCTTGTTCTGGACTCCCCCAACATCGGGAACAATCTTCCTGCATCTATCTTGTCCAACCCCTTAAGAATTTTGTAAGTTTCTATAAGATCCCCCCTCAATCTTCTAAATTCAATGAGTACAAGCCGAGTCTATCCAGTCTTTCTTCATATGAAAGTCCCGACATCCCAGGAATCAGTCTGGTGAACCTTCTCTGAATCCCCTCTATGGCAAGAATGTCTTTCCTCAGATTTGGAACTGTACGCAATACTCCAGGTGTGGTCTCACCAAAACCCTGTACAACTGCAATAGAACCTCCCTGCTCCTATACTCAAATCCTTTCGCTATGAATGGTAACATACCATTTGCTTTCTTCACTGCCTACTGCACCTGCATGCCTACTTTCAATGACTGGTGTACCATGACACCCAGGTCTCGTTGCATCTCCCCTTTTCCTAATCTGCCAACATTCTACCCTCATATTTTTGCCACCAAAGTGGATAACCTCACATTTATCCACATTATACTGCATCTGCCATGCATCTGCCCATTCACTCATCCTATCCTAATCACCCTGCAGCCTCCTAGCATCCTCCTCACCCCGCAGCTTGGTGTCATCTGCAAATTTGGAGATGTTGCATTCAATTCCTTTGTCCAAATCATTAATGTATATTGTAAATAGCTGGGGTCCCAGCACTGAGCCTTGCAGTACCCCACTACTCACTGCCTGCCATTCTGAAAAGGACCCGTTTACTCCTACCCTTTGCTTCCTGTCTGCCAGCCAGTTCTCTATCCACATCAATATTGAAACACCAATACCGTGTGCTTTAAGTTTATATACTAATCTCTTATGTGGGACCTTGTCGAAAGCCTTCTGAAAGTCCAGATGTAACACATCCGATGGTATGGTATGATTTGTTTCAATGTGATGGTATGATTTGTTTCATCAACATATAAAGTGTCTCAACAATAACACATTAAAAAGATTATTAATCAAGTTATGATTTGTCACTGGAAAGAATTTCATTACAAATATCAAATCCCATGTTTTTCAAACATAGAACACTTCTGAACTTGTTAGTAGTTAATAAATAAAGGCTTCCGTTGTGATCTCTGCACATTAATTTATCTATCTTACTCATTATGACAGGGAAAGAGTATTCAATCCTAGCAGCACATCAGTACCCTACCGACTCTCTTGACAATCTTTTACAATGTTTTTTCTCATAAATTCACATTTGATTCTTTTGCCTCTTATTTACTTTAAGGAATCACTTACAACATCTCTTTTAGATATAGATGGAAACCGGAGCACCAACCTGAATCCACACAATGAATAAAGAACATGTAAACTCCACTCACTTAGAACCCAGGTCAGGATCGAACTTGGGTCTCTGCAGCCACGAAGCATCAACATTAACTGCCATGCAACTGTATCTAAGAACTGTCAGTATGTGCCTATGAAAATCAATTGCAGAGCAAACATTTTGACAGTGGCACTGTGAGAGCTGCTACTTCACAGCGGGAGAGTCCTAGGTTCAATCCTGACCTCAGGCACCGTGTGGCGTTTCCATTTTCTCTCTATGACTGCTTCCCAAAGATATACGGATCAATCAGCCTCTGTAAATTGCCTGTGGGAACTGATAGAATCTGGGTAGAGTTCATGAGAATGTTGGATTAATATTGAATTAGTGTAAATGGGTGGCTGATGATCGGAGCAGATCCAGTGAGCCCATAGCCTGCTTCTGGGCTGCATTTCTCAATGACTCCATGAATCTAGGACACTGGGATTCATACAAATGGAGATTGTAGTTCTGCAGAGAAGTAGAATGAAAATAAGGTTTTACTTTAAAAAAATGTCTGGGATTTAATGCTATTTATCTAAAGAGGTCTTTGAAATGAATGAAACTGGTTCAGTTTTACTTTAATGTTTAAACTATTTATTCTATTTTTTAATCATTTTAAAATCTGTATTCTCTGACATTAAGAAATTGTTAAAAGGAAAGATAACTTTCAGCTAAAGTCAAAATTAGTGAAATTGTTTTGTCAGCCTCTTCATGTCAACATTGGAGTTCCTGTGGTATTTAGAGCCCATTGCTAAACTTTGGCGATTTATAGGCCTATAAAATCATCCTTACACGCTTTGTTCATTCACATTAAGGATTTCAATAGACGTGCAGACAGCTAATCCACATGAATGTATTATTAGCCAAATGCAATTGAAATTAATAACTAAATTTAATCCATGTGTTGATGGCCCTGCATTCAATTTCACCACGGTACATCAAGAAATATGGTTTCCAATTTACCATTCAGTGGAAAACCACCGGTATGCTGCATTGTCTGAAATGCTATTCTCCAGATGAGATTTTAAATCTGGATATGATGTTACAGCGGGCAATAAGGGTCTCATAGCAAGAGAGAACTGAAAGTGCAAAAACAATGTTCACCTGATTTTTTTTCTCAAAAAGTATTTTTTAATCAATGTTGCTCTTTATGGGATCTTGCTGCTCCAAGGCTATCGTGTTTGCCTTGGTAACCACCAACAGTGAAAATAATGTAATTTCCTTAGCAGCACATTGTGACACTTTTGAGGAAAGTGACATTTATAAATAAAAAACATTTATTTATTTTCAACAAGATTCACCACAACTATTATTTTTTTCCTAATGTGACAGTTACTGCTTTTGTAAAGATTAAAATAAATACATGAACTGAGTAGAGATTAACATAGACAAGTGGCTGCCTGTTTTATTTTCATATTTTGTTTGTACTGAAAGACTAATGAGTGTTTGGAGTTTATATTACTGTCCACAATTAATAATTTAATCAATTAACTGAAGAAAAGTGAAAATGAGGGAAAACATTATCTTCATTATAAAATAGTTTTTTAAAGATGTGAAAAAATGTGTTGTTTTATAACTAAATTGATTTCCTTACTTTGCATTTTCTCCTTACACCTTGCCACTCTTTATTCTTCCGGCACTCTTAAATGGTCAATATCTTGTTTTTCACCAGGGAATTTTAATCCACTCACCTCCATTCATACCTTTTCCAGTTTCCTTTCTTTTGCAGATCACTTCTGTAAATTCACTTTCTGTCTATTTGTCTCAATCTTTACCACACTTTTCCACGATAAGGAATATTAGCTGTGTTGTTGAACATTGAGTGTGGATCTGCAAATTGAAAATTCCATGCAAGTATTGTCTAAGAAGGAACTGCAGATCATAATCATACTTTATCAGCCAAGTATGTTTTGCAACATACGAGGAATTTGATTTGCCATACAGTCATACCAATAAAAAGCAATATAACACACAAAATACATTTTAACATAATCATCCTCCGCATTCCTCACTGTGATGAAAGGCGAAAAAAAAGTTCAATCTCTTCCCTTCTTTGTCCTCCCGCGGTCGGGGGCCTCGAGCCTTCCATTGTCTGGGCGATCTCAGCTCCACGCGCCGGGCAATCAGACCCCAGGTCAGGGCTGGTCGAACCTCTTGCAACTTTGGAGCTTCCCGACATCAGTCTCTACCCGAGACTGCGAGCTCCTCGAAGATGAAATCCGCAGGCCGCGGTTGGAGTGTCGATCCCAGGCAAGGGATCGCAGGCTCCGATGGTAAGTCCATGGCCCCACGATGGGGCTCAAAGTCAGTCTCGAGCAAGGCCTCCAGCTCCATGATGTTAGGTTGCAGAGCGACTGGATATACGAACCGGAAAACAATCGCATCGCCGGCAAGGTAAGAGATTGAAAAAGGTTTCCCCCAACCCCCTCCCCCTCCCCCCACATAAAACAAACAAGAGGACATTAACACATAGTTTTTAAAACACATTAAAAATAACAAAAAAAACAAAAATACAGACAGACCGTTGTATGACAGGCTGCCATCACTGACGGTACCATCCGGTTTTGATGCTGCAAGTATAGTCTATAACGTTGCTGGATATATACAGGGTGAGTCTATCAAGATGGCTTGATTGCTGGGTCTACCAGAAAACACTGTAGTGCTTGTGAATGGAGGGGAGAAGATTATTAAACATGGATTTTATGAACTTTAAAGAAATGTATATGAAGGAAACTATCTTGAACTCTGAGATCTGTAACTACTGAAAGATTGTGAACTCCACTCTGATTGCTGAAGTCCTAAATGTATTGGCCAGATCTGCAAATAGTTTCCTTGCTCTACCCCACTATTGACTTCTGTGTGAAATGTATTAATGGAACAGAATTTTCTGGAGGTCCCTGCCGCTTACACTGGGAATCGGCTCTTGGATTATGCTTCTGGACGCAAGATGTACAAGCCTATTCATTTAAATGACAATTGTAATTTTGTCGGGGAACAAGGTAAAAACATGTTGTTTTTAATAATGTTTCTTTCTTTTTAAAATTATTTCAAAGATTTTTAACTTGATCTTAATTTTCTAATGTTTTAAAATATAATTTAAAATATTTTCTTTTGCATAATTTTGAATATCATTAATGTTTCTGGAATTCAGTAAGATTTGGAAGCTTTAAAAAAACCTTGAGTCTTTGAAAATCAGTTTTGCTTTTAATTCCAAACATATGATGCAATTATATTTTTGAAGAACTTGCTACTGTGGCGTCAGCCTATACACAGGCCACTTGTGCTCAAACCCTCCTCAGGAGATACGAGGGCGGCACGTGATGTCATGGGCTAGAAGGAGTGTCCTGGTACTTAAGGTAATCTCACCTCGAGACATTAATGAGTTAACTAGTAGCTGAGACCGAGTGAACAACCTCGCTCAGCTACAGCAACACAGTAATATAGTAAGTGCACCAACCTAACGTGTCACCACTGAATAAACAACTGTTTGAACCGGCCTGACGTCTCACCTTTATATACCATGTTTGGTGCCGCTACATTGGTGACCCCCGACTGTCCAAATTGAAATTTGGATTTTCTCCTGAAGCACGCAGCCTCAGGAGACCTGATGTCTGCAGCCGGCTGCCCAGCCCTGCAGAACTACGCTGCCGCCAACTTGGCCCTGCAATGAGGTGTGCCGCCTCTTCCCCACCAGCCGCTGCTCACCGGAGCTAAGAAGCCGTGGCTCCCACCGCTCCCAGCAACAGGGCAGGCCTTGTGTGTCAGCCACCGAGCTTCCCCGCATGATCTGCCCAGAGCTGACCACCGGTGCGGAGAGTTTTAACCAGCCGCCACTGCCCCACCAGCTGCTGCAGGAGCTGCGAGTGTAGCAGCCTCCGGCCCACAGCAACGCCAACGCATGCCCGGGAGCAGAGAGAGAGTACCTTTCCCTCTGCCATTCCAGACAATGGACCAGGGCCCGGCCTCGCACCGCGAATATGGCTCCAGGCCCTGCACTGCACCGGGCCCCACCGGCCGCTGACCAGGGCCTTGCCACCCGATAGGGCGGCCTTACCTGGGGCGCCTGCCGAAGACGCCCTTCTTCTCCTCAATGGCATGGACTCCGAAGATCCCTGGGTGCTGGCTGCCTCTCCCGCCCAGCGATTCAATCACTCATGATGGTTGCCTCAGCCTGCCGGCAAAATGGCCACCGCAGCCTCCTAAAGCAAGCGGCCACACAACAACGAAAATGGCTCCACGGCCAGCCGGAAGAGAAGCTCGAACTTACCTGACCGCCGTCCACAGTGCCACCTTCCGGCCGGATGCCGTCCCTGCAGCCTGATCACTGGCAACAGCGCCACTGTCAGAATGGCTGCCATCACTGCAGCCTCACCCGCCGGCCACAGCACCACCTTCCGGCCAGATGCCGTTGCTGCAGCCTCACCGCCGTCTACAGCGCCTCATTCAGGCCGGAGGCAGTCACTGCAACACAGCTTTGCTATCCTGCACTATGAACACTGGACAATTTGAATTTTGGACACTGATTGCACTGTAATTTGTCACTATATCTCCACGCCCGGTTCAGAAATTAGTTTGTTTATTTTATTTAGGTTTTTTATTCCACCTCATCGTTGCTGGGGGCCATATTTCACAGGACACTTTCCCTTAGCTGGTCAAGGAGATACGACCGTGACTCTTCTGTCTGGCGGCTTCTGCATCCGTCTCCTCACACACCTCGGTACCTCGGGATTGCCCACGCAGAGCGTCACTGCGCCCGTGGAGAGCTCTGTCCCGACCCTTGACCATGCTATTCCTTACTCTGGTTCTGGGGGAGGGGGGTCCTGTGGCATCAGCCTATACATGGACCACTTATGCTCGAACCCTCGTCAGGAGATATGAGGGCGGGCACGTGACATTATGGGCTAGAGGGAGTGTCCTAGAACTTAAAGTCATCTCACCTCAAGACCTTAAGGAGTCAACCGGGAGCTGAGCCCGAGCGAACAATCTCGCTCACCTTCAGCAACACAGTAATATAGTTAGCGCACCAAACTAACGTGTCACCACTGAATAAACAACTGTTGGAACCGGCCTGACGTCACACCTTTATTCACGTTTAGTGCCGCTACACCACCACTTAGAGTTTTACCATGTGCTTCCAGAACTTTCTCAGATAGAAAGACTAGCCTTCCAGCTCCTGAGCATGTATGTTGGGACAGCATGGAATGTGCACATAGTGCCAAATCTTCAGACAGGAAAATCCAGGCCTCTATTCGTAGAGTTTACACAAGCCAGACACATTTTATAATTGCAAATTAAAAGTTTAACAACGCCGCTAATTTTCATCTAATGTTTAAAGTTAAACATTAGTTGAAAGCTGATAAATAACCTGATATATCATTTCAATTCTAATGCTAATTTTCACAGGGTTCCATTGTGAGCTCTTTCGTGAACCCAATGGATTCACAACAAAACCAGTCATTGTGCAGACTAGTGACAAGCAAGGCAGAATTATCCCACCCACACCTCTTTTCCAGCTTTCTCCCTCACCATCCCCCTCCCACTGCAATCAGTGGATGAAGGTTCCAGAACCAAATTGTTGCCGATCCATGTCCTCCAGAGAAGCTGCCTGACTGGGTGAGTAATATAACTTTGTGTTTTACTCAAGATTTCAGCCTCTGCAGTTAATTGTGGCTGCAATATCACTTAAATAGCTATCTCAGCCCTTTGCACATAAAACTGCTCACCATCTAGTTTTATGCTGGATTTGAATCAATTTCCTGAGCAAACATCAACAACAGTGTCCTTTCCCAGGACACCATCCCTGTCATTGAGATTAAAATGACACTCAATGATGGTCCAGTTTTATACTGCCATCATATAATCTGTCCTCACCTTCTCCATCATGGTCTGGTTTGGCTCCAGGTTGGCCACCAAGCATGACATCCGGAGGCTGTGGAGCATCATTTGATCAGCCGAGAACATTGTTGGCTGCAACCTTCACCCCATCGATGAACTGTACACTGCAAGGACCAGGAAGAGCGTGAATAAGAACATCTCTGACCCCTCGCACCCTGGCCACAACCTCTTTGGGGGAAAAAAGTACTTCAAAGCCACCATAAAAACAGCTTTTTTTGACAAGCAGTAGCTCTACTCAACAGCCAAATGTTTGTAGCCACCTATTGCTCTGGAATTATATTTCCTGCTGCACATATTTAAATTATAGTTTTATTTTTGATTGCTTACTTTATATTGTGTTGTTACTTGTGAGTACAGCTAATAGGAATTGATGTTTCAATCCCTGTAATAAGTCGGCACTCTTGCTATTTGCAGTGGGATTGGAGTGGTGAAAGGTAGGGTAGGTACGTCATCAGGTGTGCACCCTCCTTCTTTGATGTTTCATTGATAAGCCCACAACATCTCCAGAGGGCTCAACTGTGATACCTGGCATCCCAGTTACAACCCCCCCCCTCAATTCCATGCCCTCCTGTATTAATCTTGCAGCCCATTTGTTGTCTCTCCTTTTGATCCAAATCCAATTGCTGATTTTTTCTGCAGAATTTGATAATGATTTGATTGCTTGTTGGAGGGAGCGACCCCTCCCCCCATTTTCTTTAATAGCCTGGTCATAGATGTAGCAACAAATCCCCTGCATCCCACATCGACAGGGAAAATCTTGGTCTTCCAGCAATTCTGGGAAGCTTCAGTTGCCAGTTCGGAGTTCTTGGTTTTTTTCCTCTCATAAGCTTTTTCAACACCATCTTCCCATGGAACTGTCAATTCCACAACCTATGCCAACTTGGCTGTTGTGGACCACAGGACCATGTCTGGCCGGAGTGTGGTAGCCACAATGTCTGAGGGAAGCACAAGCCTTTTTTCTAAGTCCACTTCTATTTTCCAATCCCGAACAGGCTGCAGAATGCTTGCATCAATTGATGTTATCTGGTGCTCTGGAGGTTGGCCTGCTGGTACAAATGTTGTGAAGTTGACATTTCCTGCTGATGTTGGTGGGGAAGCATTTGTAATTGTTTGCCACTGTTCAAAGATTGATGACAGCTGTCTGAGAACTTGGTTATGCCGCCAAGTGTAACGCCCTTGGCCGAAGCTCATAGTGCATCCTGTTAAAATGTGCCTTATTGATGCAGGTGCTTGGCAAAGGGAGCAAGTGGGGTCTTCTCTGAACCACTGCTTCAGGTTCTGGGTAATGGTAGAACATCATAAGTGGCTCTGATGACAAAACATAGCCGAGATCCTTCCAATTGCCAGGTCACGCCAGCTGAGTTTCCTCTTTTCCAGGCTCTCCCAGTTAGTCCATTGGCCCTGCTTGGCCATTGAGACGACCTTGGTGTGTCGCTCTGCCTCCTCCCGTCTTCTCACCTCCTCCACCACGAGCCGTCTTTTCTGCACTGATGTTGCCTTGTGCCATTGAGGAGCTTTATGGATGAGCCCGAGCCCGTCTTTCCCTTGTTGGACTTGGCCAACCATATCCCGGAAATGAAGAGCAGACTTAGCACTCTGAACGGCTTCAGATGGGGCCCACTTCCTCCCCATTGCCACAGGGGGGGCCGCTGTTCGAATAACAGTATCTTCAGATTCAGTGAGGGTCATGACCAACCTTGCTTTAGTGCATTTGAACTCTTGCACAAGTCCTGCAATGGGTAATTCCAATTTGCCACTCCCATACAGTCCGACAGCACTTAAGCATCATGGAAGTCCAAGCCACCGTTTCACATGTGTGCTGATCATTCTTTCCAGCATTTCCACTTTGTTGTTGGGGATTTCATACATAGTTAAAGGCCACATGATTCTTGGTAGTATGCCAAATTGGAAGCACCACTGCTTGAGTTTTCCTCGTAGCAAGGTCTTGTTGATGCGAGCTATGTGCATGATGGTATCCTTTTTCAGTTGTTCAAACTGCTCGGTGTCCTTGAGCTTTGCATCATACCATCGGCCCAAACTCTTCACTGGCATTTCTGAAACAGTTGGAACAGGTATTCCGTCAATATAAAATCTTTGATCCTTGACTTGACCTTTGACAATGGAGATGCTTCTGCACTTACTGGGTTTAATCTTCATCCTTGCCCATGTGATGTTTTGATGAAGTTTTTCCAGACGTCTCTTGGTGCAGGGGATAGTTGTTGTTAGTGCTGTTATAACGTCCATATAGGCTCGTATCGGTGGCAATCGCTGACCAGACTGTAGCCGTTTTCCTCCCACAACCCATTTTGATGCTCTTATAATGAGCTCCATTGCCATAGTTAAGGTCAATGGGAAGATGATGCACCCCGCCATGATGCCTACTTCCAGTGGTTGCCACGCTGTGATAACGTCTGATGTTGTGAGACAAAATTGCAGATCCTGGAAGTAGTTTTTTACCAGATTTGTTATTATTACAGGCACCTGAAAGAATTCAAAAGAAGTTCACAGTAGCAAATGACGAACTGATCCATAGGCATTGGCCAGATCGAGGAACAAGACATACATATTATTTTGTTCTTTCTTAGCAGTCTGGATTTGATGCCATATGATGCTGGTATGTTCAAGGCATCCCGAGAAGCCTGCTATGCCAACCTTTTGGATTGACGTATCAATGAAATGATTTTGTTTCAGATACTTTGTAAGTCTTTTCGCCACCACACTGAAAAAGATCTTGCCTTCTATGTTAAGAAGGTTTATTTGCCGAAACTGTTCGATCGTTGAAGAATTTTTTTCTTTTGGGGTCATGACTCCCCCCGCTCTTCGCCAGGCTTTGGGGATGACTTCCTTTTCCTACGCAACCCTTATGTTACTTGTGAGCAAAGCACCAAGGTAAATTCCTTGTATAGGTAGATGGGACTAGGAGAGAGTAAGTGTTCGGCACGGACTAGAAGGGCCGAGATGGCCTGTTTCCGTGCTGTAATTGTTATATGGTTATATATGTACATATATTTGGCTAATAAAATGTATTTAATTCAATTTAATTTAAGCCAGATTTGATGGGCTGGACATAACATTTTATTTCGAAGTCACATGAGTGACGACGTGAAGAGCCAGCCCGCATGCGTGTCAATACATCTAGCGCTTGGCGCTACTCAGAGCAGTTTCGAACTGACCTGACAGGTAAGTCAATTTTCACCGGGCTGCTCTACAGCATGCCCAAAGTAGCTATGGAGGCGGCCGGGGGTTTGGGCTGCCATGGAAGCTCCATTGGATCTAGAATAAGCAAAAATATTTGCGCTGCAGTTCAAGCTCACCACGGGAGCAGGCGGCTGATATTGTAGACCTCCGTAGGGCTCCATAGGAGCTGGGTTTGCAGCTATTGCCATTATAGCTCTGCACGGCAGCAGGTGGACAGAATTGGGGACCGCTGTAGGGTTCCATAGGAGCTGTGATTGCAGCTGTTGCCTTTATAGCTCTACACGGCAGCAGGCAGCCGAAATTGGATGCTATAATGAAGTTGGCATTAATTACAGTTGCCGCTCGGTCGCATTTGTGACTACCATAGTCGATAGCATTCTAAAATCATGTTTAATTCTTTGGCAATATAACAATATGTCTTATCAAGCCAAATAAAGTTTATGTTTTAAAAAGATAATTACAAAGGTCATTTATTTATCACATACACCAATGGTGTAGTGAAATTGCACTTGCCATTGCAGTCCAGAGCTCCTGGCTCAGGAAGCCTTGTTTGAGCTGTGCTTACCAGACACCTGTGGGAGCTACACCTGGTGGTGTCATGGTAATTTCCGCTCACTAGAAGGGTCTGTTGAGAATTCTCTTACAAGAGACTCCAACTATATGCATATCGATAAAGTAGTTGAATCTCTGATTTAATAGGGATTGGCTTCTTTTAATCATATAACCGTAATTGCCTCTGACAACACCTGGCAGGGTTGCAGTATTTCTCCCATTCTGTCTGGTGTATGAGGGCCAGAGGCGCTCCAGTCCTTCCCTGTAATACTCCGTTGGCTCCAGAGGGGAGCAAGGACTCGGAGACACGAGCAGGTGCAGATACCAACAGGGCACCGACCTGCACAGCTAGTCCCGGTCTGGCTGCTGAAGGGAGCAGCCTGACAACCCTAAGTCGGGGCAAATTTATAGCCAAGTCTTGGGACATCTATGGCAGATGTGATTGGGCGTTTGTCACAATTAGTACATCTGATTAATCAAATGGTAACAGAAGAAATGCTCCATGTTACGATGGCACGTCAGGCAGCAGCGCCTGGTACAGGGTTGCATTTTTCCTCCCACTCGGATGTAAGGAATAGTGGAGATGGTGCTAAAATATATGCACATATGCCTGAAGCAGCTCCTCGTTCAGGGTTGGAATTTTCCTCCCGCTCGGATGAACAAAGTGATAGAGATGGTGCCAAACTATATGTGCACACAAGCCGGAGGCAGTTCCTGGTTCAGGGTTGCATAAATCCTCCCACTCGGATGTATGAAGTGATGGAGATGGAGCCATGTATATTGTGCTCCGTATTATGGAAGCATGCACAGGCAGTTCAAGTCATATGTCTGTAGCTGCCCTTGGCTTCAGGGTTGGTATATTCCTCCCACCCAAAAGACTATCGGAGATGGTTTCACAAAATATGCTCGGTGTTATGGAAGCATGCACAGACAGTCCGAGGCATATGCATATGGCAACGCCTGGTTCAGGGTGCAATTTTTTCTCCCACTCTAAGAGAGTGTCAGAGATCAGTATGGACTGACTCCAAACATGACCCCAAACATGACTATGTGCCGGGATCCCATGCTTTAATGCATGATGTGCGACAATCGCATAACGTAGAGCTGCGTGCTCTTGCCGCTAATATTGCTGTTCCCTCGGGAACGGACAAGCCACTACAAGAGAAGTTGGCCAGCGGCATCAGCTATCTAACAGAAATGATAAGCATGATAGACAGGGTCTGCAAATGGAACTTTGCTGAAGCTCCAACAAAGAAAATCGACCCGGGGTTAGAGACACTGGTAAGTAAGGTCTCGTTGTTAACCTCCATAAAATCTGAAATGGAGCATTCTGTCAGCCCACATTGGGTTTACTGCCAGCATGGGCTATCTGATCATTTTCACTGTCTCTGGCATTAATCAGGTTGATGTAGAGACATTGGCAAGGCGTCTTGCATAGTAACCTCTGTAAGTTCCAAGCAGGAACAGTTTGGTTACCCTGGATTAGGGTAGACCATCATGGAACTGGCTGGCCATAGGAATCATAGTGACCAGGGAAGCAATGCTTCATCATCTGTGATTGAGGTTTTCACACTGCTCAATAAAATAAAATAGTTGAAGTTGTTCCTCAACATATGGTTTATTTCTCCTCAGTTAGTGGAGTTACTGGTTTATTGGAATCATCATTGCCATCCTCTCTGGGACAGGTAGTTACCCAGCAAGAAGCTCATCTTGTATATAATATAACTTTATCTGATCTGCAGGTTCATGTTGTGACTCAACAATGTATTTATAATAGCCACAGGCTCTCAATATCAGTATACCTGATTGAGTGGTGGATCGAAGAGATTGCGTTGTGCACTCTGGCAACTTAGACATGTGGTTTCATTCAAAGGGCTCCGAGGTATTCCTGATTCAGCCTTGCATTATACTAATTTCCACTTTGAAGGAAAGCGCTGAGTATTTGTGGTGACTCTTAGTCAAGAGTTGACAGGGAACTCGTATTCCCACATCTAAGGGAGACTGTGGTTTCAGCTCTAGTCATTAGCTGCTGATTATATGTTATCAGCGTTATGTATGAATAACTAGAGAATGCATCTTCCACGGGTAGGAAAGCCAAAAACAATTTTCCGCCCATAAGATCAATAGAGGAACAGCAGTTCCAAGTGCAATCAGTGCCAGCTCATCCGAGGATGCGTAGTGTGGCCAAGGACTAGAGGTATATATTTCTGATACTTCGCAAGATTACAGAAATATGGTGCAGGCCGAATCAGGTTAGCTTTAGGCTAATCGGATTATGGGTTTACTTACCCAGTTTAAGATGGATGATTGGTTTTCTGCAATTTAACTGATTCAGAGAATCGACCTTGTAGTGGCATACTCTGTCATACTCTGATAAAACTTATGGGTTGTCGGTAGATATCTTTTGCGATATTACAAATGAGGCAACATGAAATTTAACAGTACCAATTTGCCTTTTCAATCACGCCATGGTAGGCGACTGAAGCAACTCTTATTTACTCAGTCACGTGTGACGGCTGGGACAGCCTGTCTTATCGGGCAGCTAGCTTTGCACGTTTGTATGAGAAGCTTGTGAACAACATATGCGAGTTAATGTTAAACGGAAGTACAGAGGTTTGTATGGCTTCCAGTTTGCACCTCGAGAAGCTTTTATGTGATAGCACAATTGACATTGCTTATGCTGCTTTATAATTTCTGTAGTACCATAAATGGGACATCATGGATTGGTTCTTCACCCACTATTCTCTAACGTTATGCAGGTGTCTTTTATTTGACCACTCATTGACCACATTCATTGTAGTGTGTGATGTATATCAATAAATTGTTATACAAATATTCCTCTAATTTTCCTAATGGGACCAGTATCATAAGATGAATATGCTTTCAGCAACTGATCTAAGCATAAATAACACAGCTTTTACTCAATCTCTGGCTTGGTCTCTACGTCATACTGACATTAGGGTAGCTTATTATAGAAATAATCTCATAAGCAAATGAGCAGGATTGCATACATTTGAGGTTGACAGGATACCCACTGGAGCAGAGATCAGGGATGTCCTTAGGTAAAAAGTGCACTCAGCTGCTAGTGCCTATGAAATAGAACATAGTTCATTTGTTATTCAATAGTCTCAAGATATTACTGATGGCTCATTAGCAGCCAATAGAATAGATTTCCCTTTCATCATACAGTATGAGGTTTACATAGTGCAGGTTAATACATTATAATGTTTGGTGGAATATGTCTGGATATTTGCAGATAGTATTATGCACAGTGTTGCATGAGTTATTTTCTAATGAACAGTCTATTGGGACTACGGTCCAGTTAAGAACAATGGCCATGTATGCAAGTTAACATCATGATATTAATAACTCATGTTTTTTCCTGCCATTAATGGTTTATCTGTTTAAGTGTTTCACACACTGATTGTGTCACTGCATGAAACCACAGAGCTTTGAAGTCTTCACATAGTCACTCATATGACTTTAAAATAAACTAGAAAGATTAAACAAGAACTTACCATTTGAAGTTTGATCTTTATTTTATGAGGTTGAAGTGAGAGATTACGTGTCCTCCACTCCCAACCCTATTCTCGTAAAGATCACTCGATAGTTCTAGCTTGTTAATCTTCCTATAGCTTAGGTCAGCAACTATTCTGTGGTTTCATACAGCTACTTTGAAGATTAACGCGCATGCGGGCTGGCAGGCTCTTCATGTAATCCCTCACTTCAACTTCTCATAAAATAAAGATGAAACTTCAAACGGTAAGTTCTCATTTAATCTTTCTATTTGTATGCATAAAACCAGACTCTCAAAACTGATGTTCTATTCCTAGTACTGCCAGGAAATGACTTCTAGGAGAATGGAGGAAATGTTTAATTGTTCTCGGCCATTCATGCAAAAACATAACTTCCTTATTGACTTGTAGGAATCCCATTGGAGGAAGAGAATTTAGATAGGTGTCAAAAATGTTGAGATCAGTCTTGCAGGAAGCCTTGCAAAGTGAACACACCATATTCCCAACTACCCATTCACCTACCTTATCAAGGTCTCCTGCCCCACCTGCAGCAGAATTTAAAGATCCATTTTGTTCTGATCACCAGCTCAGAAAGTAGAGATTTGCAGTGAAAATTAGTCATCTTCAATAGGGACAGATTGCTTAAGATTAAGAAGAGTCATAAAATGTACTATTTGGAGAAAATGAGATGTCAAGTCAAGAGACCAGTCAAGAGAGTTTATTGTGCTGTGTCCTGACAGGACAATGAAATTCTTGCTTGCTGCAGCACGAATATTTTAGACAAAAATACAGATCAGATCAGGTGACCATATACTGGATGTTGCAGATTTCAGGCTCCTGTACCTTCTACCTGATGGCAGTGGAGAGATGAGTGTGTGGCCAGGATGGTGCGGGTCCTTGATGATTGGCAGCCTTTTTGAGGCAGTGCCTGCAATAGATCCCCCCCGATGGTAGGGAGGTCAGAGCCGATGATGGACAGGGCAGTGTTTACAACTTTTTGCAGCCTTTTCCGCTCCTGGACGCTCAGGTTGCCGTACCAAGCCATGATGCAACCGGTCAGCATGCTCTCTACTGTGCACCTGTAGAAGTTCGAGAGAGTCCTCCTTGACATACCGACTCTCTCTAATCTTCTCAGGAAGTAGAGGTGCTAATGTGCTTTTTTATGATTGCATCAGTATTCTGGGTCCAGGAGAGATCTTCAGAAATATGCATGCCCTGGAATTTGAACTTCTTGACCTTTTCTACCATCGATCCGTTGATATAAATGGGACTGTGGGTCCACATCCTACCCCTTCTGGTCCACAATCAGTTCCTTGGTTTTGCTGATGTTGAGAGCCAGGTTATTGTGCTGGCACCATTTGGTCATTTGGTCAATCTCACTTTTATACTCTGACTCATTCCCATCAGTGAAACATCCCACGACAGTTGTGTCGTCGGCGAACTTGATGATGGAGTGCGCACTATGTCTGGCTACGCAGTCATGAGTATAGAGTGAGTACAGCAGGAGGCTGAGCATGCAGCCTTGAGGTGCTCCTGTGCTGATTGTTATAGAGGATGACACATTTCCACCAACACAGACAGACTGTGGTCTGTGAATGCGGAAGTCGAGGACCCAATTGCAGAGGGATGCACAGAGACCCAGATCTGAGAGCTTGGTAACCAGCTTGGAGGAGATTATGGTATTAAATGCCGAGCTGTAGTCAATGAATAACAGCCTGAGACTTGAGTTTTTGTTGTCCAAGTGGTCCAGAGGAGTGGAGAGCCAGTGGGATCGCATCCACCATTGATCTGTTGTGGCGGAAAGCGAACTGCAGTGGATTCAGGTTTTGTCGGGGTATGAGTTGATTTGCGCCATGACCAGCCTCTCAAAGCACTTCATCACCACAGATGTTAGTGCCACTGGTTGATAGTCATTGAGGCATGTTGTCTTGTTCTTCTTGGGCACTGGTATTATTAATGCCCTTTTAAAGCAGATGGGAACCTCAGACGTGAGAAGTTGAAAATGTCGGAAAAAACTCCAGCCAGTTGGTCCGCACAGGTTTTTAAAACACGCCCGGGTATATTATTATGTCCAGGCACTTTCCGATGGTTCACCCCTCTGAAGGATCTTCTGACGTCGGCCTCTGTGACTGTGACTGAAATACCATCACAGCAAATGGGGGCTCTGGAAGCGCATCAGTGTTCTCCCTATCAAAGCGTGCGTAAAACGCATTGAGCTCATCAGGGAATGATGCTTCGCTGACATTTGAGCGACCTCCTGATTTAACCTTGTAGGAGCCCTGCCACAGCTGCTTATCATCCGTCTCATCCTCCAGCTTGGAGCAGAAGTCCCTTTTGGCCTTTTTGATGGCCTTACCAAGGTCGTATCTGGACTTCTGTATCTCCACATCTGATTGCCTGTGACCTGGTCTTCAGAAGAATGCGGATCTCATGGTTCATCCAAGGCTTCTGGTTAGGAAACATTCGGAAGGTATTTGTTGGGATGCAGTCCTCCACACATTTTTTTATGAACTCTTTAACGACTGTGGCAAATTCATTCAGGTCTGTTGCCAAGTCCCTGAACATTGCCCAGTCTACAGACTCCAAACAGTCCTGGAGTTGTTCCTCTGCCCCCTCTTGGCACTTCACCGCCAAATGTTAGAGGTGTGGAGAGCAGGAGTTGGATAGGACTGCCACGTCTGAGCACCACGCAGAGTTGACCATGAAGCACTCCCCCTCCTATCCCTTTCCCAGATGCCTGCATACGGTCCATACGGTGGATGGAGAACCCTTCAGGTTGGACCATTGAGTCTGGGGAGCTGGTGGTGTGCCATATCTCTGTGAAACAGAACATTCCCTCAGCTCCCTTTGGTTAATCAGCGGTGCCCTTAAGTCCTCCACTTTGTTTTCTAGCGACTATACGTTGGCCAATAGGATGGTAGAGAGAGGGGGCCAGTCCCCTACGCTTCATCCTTACTTTTAGTCCTGCCCAACGGCCACGTTTCCATACTCCATGAAGCACTCCTCAGTTTTAATGGTACATTACTTACGGGTCTCTGCGAGGTTGGGGATTCCCCTGAAATCGGAAATTCCCTTACAGTTGGCACCTCCTGCCTGACGGCCTTGATTCTGGACTCCATGAAGGCCTCCCCGGCATTTACAGGTATAGTACTTACGCGCCTCCGCGAGGTTGGGGATTCCCTTCCATTCAGGGATTCCCTTCGGGAGTTCGCAGTAGCGTTAATGCATTTAAATGCGTTAGCAGCTCGCTAATTACAACGTTCATTAAACCACCAGGATTATGACTATTTCAAACTGGAGATATTCCCTTGCATAGTGCATAGGTAGTTTGGTGGTGCAAATGTATACTTTGGATTACATTGGTTTTTTTGATAATTTATAATGTAAGTTCACTAAATTTCACATAGTCTATTTGGATATAGGAGTCAGGATGGCTCAAATACAAACACAATTACAAGGAGTGTCTCTGAATGAGAAATAAAATGCATGATGTTAGTATCCTATCCCAATTGGTCAAATTAACACATAATGATTTCCAGGTTTCTCATTCATAATCCGTAATCCAAAACAGTTGAGGCACTTCTGCCCAGTAGCAGCATAACAGTGTGTTTTGCCGTGTTGTGAAAGATACATCTTCTCGATGCACTGGGATGCATCCTCAGTTATGTGACCTGGGGTAATCGGGTGTGTCGGGTCTCACAACATCGGACACCCTCACCCAGGTGACCCAGCCGGGGTTGATTAAGCCCAGACTTGCGTCCCAGCAGCAACCGCCCACAGATCTGCCCTCTTAATCCAAAGCCACCTAGTGGCTTTCTCTGCGGCTTCGCTTGCGGTTTGAATGGCCCTCTTCTTTGCCAGCCCCGTAATGTCCAACTGGTTGAGGACTTTGCAGAGTGAGTGTCCTGCAAATCCTCTACAGCCCACCTCTATGGGTTCATGGTTTGTCTTCCAGCCGTTGTCCTGGCACATCTCCACCAGTTCCTGATACTTTGTGCATTTCCTCTAGTTAGCCTCTTCAATACGCTCTTCCCAGGTCACTGTCAGCTCCTGAATGATCAGCTGTTTTGTCTGGCCGGAGTGATGTTGCTGTGATGCGCTGTAGAAATTTCAGCTGTTTGCCCAGATCGACGTGCAGCTGCCAGTCAGTGGCTGTGTAGAGGAGGCCCGTCCTTGTTTTTGGTTGTGGTCAAGGCTTCTCTCCAGCTTTGACAAAAGTGATTGATTTCTTTGGGACGTGGTGATGTTTGATGTTACCGATGGCAGTTGCTATGCTCTCAGCAACCACCTTGTGCACCTGGTCATGGTGGCACTGATAGCGACCTTCCCCAAGGGACTTTGGGCAGCTGCTGAGGAGATGTTCTAATGATCCTCTTCCAGAACAAAGTTAATTATCTGCAAAACCATTTTAAGTATACACAATGACAATACATGTTGTAGTTTCCTTCATATAAGAGCCTCCTGGCATGCAGCTGCCATTAGCTGTATTATTCAAACACTCTTGAAGCACCCATGCAGGCACCAACTTGGATGCTGAATGTCAGAGGCAGCAGAGAAAATGGCTCAGGAGAGACTATAAGCTTTGTACTGTGTTTTTACAGTCAATTGTGAACAATGTAAGTAAGTTTATTGGCCAAGTATTCACATACAAGGAATTTGCCTTGGTGCTCTGCCCACAAGTAACAACATGACATACAGTGACAGTTACGAATGACTCAGAAAACACTAAACATTAATCATAATAATAAAACATTAATGATAAAACACCATTGATCAATCATGTGAACCAACAAAAAACAGATCAAAGGGAGGCTACAGAATTTTTGCTATTGAGTAGAGCAACTACTCGTAGATAAAAACTGTTTTTATATCTGGCTGTGGCAGCATTAACAGTCCAGAGTAGCCTTCCACGAGAGAAGTGGTTCAAAGAGTTCGTGGCCAGGGTGAGAGGGGTCAGAGATGATCTTGCCCATTCAATTCCTGGCCCTTGCAGTGTACAGTCCATCAATGGTTGGAAGGTTGCAGCCAATAACCTTCTCTACTGATCGGACAGTTCGCTGCAGCCCCCAGGTGTCGTGCTTGGTGGCCGAGCCAAAGCAGACCATGATGGAGAAGGTGAGAATGGACTCTACGATGGCTGTGTAGAATTGGACCATCATTGCCTGTGGCAGATTGTGCTTCCTCAGCTGCCATAGGAAGTACATCTTCTGTTGTGCTTTTTTGACTGTGGAGTCGATGGTCGCCCCCCACTTAAGGTCCTTGGAGATGATGGTTCCCAGGAACTTAAAATACTCCACAGACGTGACTGTGGTGTTGTCGATGGTGAGTGGGTTAAAGGGAGGGGGAGCTGTCCTAAAGTCTACAATCAATTCCACTGTCTTAAGAGCTTGGTGATGTATAATGGCATCTTACATTGTAATACACATTTTATGTCTTCAGATTCTTTCAAGATATGTTTCATAATGTCACTTAAATTTAAGTGCCAAAGAGAAACAATGAAAATGTTTAGACAAAGGCCATTGGTAGCTCTAACAAGGAAGTGTTTAGTTATAAATACATTTGGAGGAAAGTAACCAATTGCCCAGAGAATATTGTGAGGTAAAAAATTATCTACTGTTTCAAGTGTTATCCAGACAATGTAGTAACATATATATAAATGTTAAAATCCACATCTAAAATCACCTTCTGTTATTTTCAAGACAATCGAATTTCAGAAAGAGTTCAACACACATACAACAATATATTTTGAATTTAGCTCATGCAACAGAGAACAAATTCCTGCCACTACAATGTTATTGTAAGAAATGAAGCAGATAATAAGAGAGAGTCCAGAAGACTCAAAAATTGCAATGTTGACCAAGCATACTGTGCTTTGGGTGTACAGTGAGAAACTTAGAATTTGATGAAAACTGGGATTTGTGTCGAAAGGGAGGAACATTTTCTTTACTCTTAACCCTTGTATTGGTTTGTGATGCCAAAATGTATGTGTGAACAGTGTAATGTCAATGGAATGAGATTGAGTATACCCACTGTACACTGGTTAAATTTGTTATAGTAAAGTGACAGAAGATCTGTGGTAGGCATTCTTAAATAATTTAACCGGGTGAAGCAATTTATACCATTATGGAAGAAGAGTTTTGCTTACAAAGATAAATGCTGTGGATGAATGAATCAATGGGAAGGAATAAAATAAAAGTACAAGAAAAACATTAAAAATTACAATAAGTAGGCCAGATGCAGGTGATAAAACCAATGAGGTAAATAATATAAAGCAAGTCTAAAGCACAATGCGCAAGGGGCATCACTATCAGCGCAACAAACTTGTTAGTATCATTGGGATAAGTAATAGCTGACAGCAACAATAAAATATGACAAAGGGCATTTCATTTTTTTTAAAGGGAAATAGGGGAAAAATAATCATTGTTTCGTTATTTGTAGAGGACAAATACGGCTAGAGCCCAGAGGGTCTGATAAAATTAACATGGAATCAGGGGCATGAGGTGAAAATTGTTAACACTGGCAAAATAATAATGAAGACAATAATAGTTGCTTCAGCTAAAATCTTCCAGACAATTTCTGATTCAGGAAACATTCAGACACAAAGAACTGCACATATTGGTTTGCAAAAAGAGACACAAAGTGCTGGAGTAACTCAGCGGACCAGGTAGCATCTCTGGAGATCATGGACAGGTGACATTTTTAGGACTCCACTTCAGACTGATTGTAGTGTGAGGGAGAAAGTTTGAAAAGAGGTGCGGGAGGGACAAAATCTGGCAAGTGACAGGTGGATACTAACATCTCATATTTGGTTGGGCAGTTTACAACCCAATGGTATAAACATTGAATTCTCCAATGTCAGATAACTAACCTGCAAACATAGCTCACTCCCCTCCTCTTCTCTTCACACCTAGATGCTTGCCCATTTTTCCCTTTCCCTGCTGTTCCCTTCCACCTATATTACTTCTTCTGGAATGACATTTTGCACATCTTCTATCTTTATCTTCCTATCTCACACTTTGACTTTTCAGTTCTAACCTTTGTCCAACCATCTGCTGATCAAAACATCCCCTCACCTAGATCCACCTATCTTTTGCCAGACTTTATCTTGTCCCATCTCTCTTCCAGCTTTCTCCGTCCTTATGACAATCGTTCTAAAGAAGGATCCCTACATGAAATGTCATCTATCCATGTTTTCCAGAGAAGATGCCTGATCTGATGGGATCCTCCAGTACTTTGTATCTTTTTTCAGGATTCAAGCAGTTAGATTGGAAAAACACAAAAATATATATATTCGTATGAAAAATAAAGATAGGCAGAATTCAAATCATTGTGGACAGATCAGATATTAGTGCATCGATTCAGAGACAGAATTGAGGCAAATGAACTATCAGCCTGGAGAAGAATGAGGAAACAAAAGGCAGTGGAGAATATTTTACAAATGGAGAAAATCCTGAAAGTGGATTTTCAGAAATAGGATTTGGGAAATAAAATGGAGATAGATCATTAAAATCCCATGGGCAGATAAAAACTTTATATATATATATACCCAGAGTATATAAGTAGAGAATATAAAGTAGCTCAAGTTATATTACAGATATAAACCCCCTAGCTGGACCATATCCCAGAATATGTGGGAGGTCATGTCTCACAAATCTGATTGATATTTTTGAAGAAGTGACCAAAAAGGTTGATGAGGGCAGAGCTGTAGATGTTGTGTACATGGACTTCAGTAAAGTGTTCAACAAGGTTCCGCATAGTAGGCTGCTCTGAAAGGTTAGATTCCTTCATTGGCTCCATGGAAAGAAGTAGAAGGTAAAGGTGGAAGGTTGCTTCTCAGACTGGATGCCTGTTACTAGTGGTGTGCCTCAGGGTTTGGTGCTGGGCCCATTACTGTTTGTTATCTACATCAATGATTTGGATAAGAACATACAGGGCAAGATTAGCAAGTTTGCTGATGATACAAAAGTTAGTGGTTTTGCAGATAGTGAAGATGGTTGTGGATCTGGATCAACTGGCCAGATGGGCAGAGGAATGGTTGTTGGAATTTAATACAGAGATGTGTGAGGTGTAGTATTTGGGATGTCGAACAAGGGCAGGACCTACACAGTAAATGGTACGCCCCTGGGTAGTGTTGTAGAGCAGAGGGATCCAGGAGCACAGGTGTATAGGTTCAAAGTGAAGGAGAAAAGATGTAGTAGGAATCCGAGTGGTAACTTTTTCACACAATGGGTGGTGGGTGTATGGAACAAGCTGTCAGAGGTAGTTGAGGCTGGGACTATCCCATCATTTAAGAAACAGTTAGACATGTCCATGGATAGGACAGGTTTGGAGGGATATGGACCAAGCACAGGCAAGTGATGGAAGGAAAATTGATGGAAATGGAGGTCAGATTAGGTTCAACAGAAGATAAGGAAATAAGACACGTGAGAATGATTAACTACTTGTTACAGAGAGAAGCTAAGTTAGCAGAGAAATGCCTGGACATGGAAAATCGAGTGAGGCATAAATAAGTGCAGATATATGGAGTCACATAGGGAAAGGAAAAAAAGGACATGTTCCAGTTTGTAAATTAACTGTTGAGGAATTCCCTAGAACTCCCAGAAGATTTAACTATTGATATAGAGAGTGCACATAGGTCCCTCGCAGCTAGACCGAGTAAAGAGCTAGCCCCACCAAGATATATAATAGTCAGATTTTTAGACTATTATACAAAATATCTCATGTTGCAACAGGCTTGGAAGCAGGGAAAGATAATATATTTGATGGGGACAGAGTATATTTTGATATATAAGACTACTCGCCATAAGTCCAGAGAATGCGCAAGGAGGTACGACAGATGATTTAAGCAACTGCGGGAGAAAAATATTAAAGCCAAGTCTCCATTCCCGGCACAGCTCAAGATCTTCCTAGATTCTATAGTTCAATCCTTCAGGACATTGACCTACAGGACAGGGCAGTACATACACTGGAAAAGATGGGGATTTACATCAGATTGGAGCCCAGAGATGTGTTGAATAGAGAACTGCTGTGAGACCACTGGTCAGGGGGGACGAATAAAACAAGCGGCAAGAGAGGATTGGCAAATCTGTCAGAGGAAGATCTTCGCACCATACTGGGTATCATAGGAGATGGACTATAGACAGGTTTGAAATAACCACAGAAACATGGGTCATATGTGCAAATGGTAAAATATCTGAAAGAGACCATTGAGTTAATGAAGTGGACAATTAACATCTATACGATCAGATAATAGTATAAGATGAGACAAATAATATGTAAATAGTTTGTACATATACTCTCTGGTTTTGTTTTGTTGTCTTGATGAAGGGTAATTATGCTACGTTTTTCAGCACATTTTGGCTGGTTTTGTAATGTGTTGTATTTTCTAATTGTTTTAAATGTACTATCAAAGAGAGGGACTGAGAGGGGCTCCCTCAAGTGGGGAGGAGTTACCTGCCATATAATTTTGTTTATAATTGTAATTCAAAAGTCCAAAAGTGGGATTTAGAGTAACCTTACTGTAGTTGCAACCACACATAAGTGGGCTACCCAGGAGAGACCTAGTCACATCTCTTCACCTTTTTACGAGGAGATGGTACACCAGTTGGTTCAGGGTTTCCAGATGGGTTTGTTAGGTAGGAAGTCCCTTTTTTCATTATATATTTTTTGTCCTATGTGTAAAGTTTTATTGTATATTGATTTAATGATTTGTTTATTGATTTGTTAGTTTGGCAAATGTTTTTTATTGTTACATCACACCGTAGTAAATTGTATTTTGAGTATAGCGGATATTCACAGACTAACCAGAGCAAGAAACAAAAATGGTATAGAAAGCAACTAGTAGATTACACAACGTGGGATAATGACTAATTTAAAGATAGTAAGTTATAACATCCATGGTTTTAATCACCCCATAAAGAGGAGAATAATTCTGAGCCAACTCAAAAATTTAGGATGTGGAGTTGCATTGATTCAGAAAACGCATCTGGTGGAAACTGAACATAAAAAGCTTAGAAGAGAGTGGGTTGGTGAGGTATTTAGTGCCTGATATGGGAAAAGGAGAAGAGTGGCTATCCTTTTCAATAGAAATGTAGTTTTCTCTGTGGAAAAAGTACTCCAAGACACATTGGGGAGATATGTAATGGTAATTGTTACAATAAGTGGGATGATAGTATTGATTATAAATATCTATGCACCAATGGAAGATGATTACTCTTTCTTTAGAGACATTGCAAATATAATTGCAGAAAATGTCAAAGGTATGATAATACTAGGTAGTGATTTCAATGTGGTCCTTGATGGGAGGCTGGATAGATTACCAGATGAGTACAACCAAACAAAAAAAACAAAATATTAAATAATATGCTAGCGGAGTTAGGATTAGTAGACTCATGGAGATATAAAAATCCAAGGGGGAGGGATTATAGTTTATTTTCGAACGTGCATGGGAGTTACTCACATGTAGACATGTTTTGTGTTCTCAAACACTATACATATAAAGTGGTAGATTGTAAAATTGGTTCAATAACAATCAGTGACCATGTGCCCATAATCCTTACCTTGGAGTTAGGAACTGAAAAGAGTTTGAAATACTGGAGAGCAAACATTTCTTTATTGACAGATAACGTAGTGGTACAGGAAATTAGGAATTGTATTAAAGAGTATTTTGGCCACAATTACAATAGTGAAGTAACATTATCCACGCTTTGGGACGGTGCAAAAGCAGTAATAAGGGGCAAAATGATTCAAATATCGAGTCTATCGAGTAAAATAAATCCTAACTCCCCTCGAGGAAGAATAGGTTCAAGAAGCAATCTGACTTGGAAAGTAAAATAAAGATATTAGAAGTAGAGCACAAAATAACAATAGAAACAAGAATCTGTTGAAGGAACTAAAACAAAAAAGACATGAGTTAGCAGAGCTTCTAAAATATAAAGCGGAAGGAGCCCTTCAATTCTTAAATCAAAAATACAATGAGAAGGGAAATAGCGCTAGTCGCCTTCTGGCATTTCAGTTGCATAAGTAGCAAGCTACAGTAATTGAGTAGTTTCCAAAGTTCTAAATCCGATTTCTAGAAATTTAGTTTCGAAATCATAGATAAAGAGGAAAAGATCAGAACTTTCTTTTCTGGATTGAAAATGCCCTGCCTTTCTCAAGACGAAGCGAGAAATATGACAACACAAATAGAAGAGCAGGAAATAAAAGAAGTAATAAAAAAATTAAAGAACACAAAGTCCCCAGGGACGGATGGGATTCCAGGAGAGTTTTATGAATGTTTTGAGAACGAGCTTTCTCCGATTCTGGCTAGAGTCTATAATTATGCCTTGGCTGAAGGTAACCCACTGAGATCATGGGCCAAGGCTATAAATTTCTGTTATGTATAAGGAAGGGAAGGATCCCACAGGATATGAAGGCTACAGACCGATAAGTCTCTTATGCAATGAACTGAAGATTTGGATAAGTGTGAGGTTATCCACTTTGGTGGCAAAAACAGGAAAGTTGACTATTATCTGAATGGTATCTTAGGTAAAGGGGGAGATGCAACGAGACCTGGGTGTCATGGTACACCAGTCATTGAAAGTAGGCATGCAGGTGCAGCAGGCAATGAAGAAAGCGAATGGTATGTTAGCATTCATAGCAAAAGGATTTGAGTACAGGAGCAGGGAGTTTCTACTGCAGTTGTACAGGGTCTTGGTGAGACCACACCTGGAGTATTGCATACAGTTTTGGTCTCCAAATCTGAGGAAAGACATTCTTGCCATAGAGGGAGTACAGAGAAGGTTCACCAGACTGATTCCTGGGATGTCAGGACTTTCATATGAAGAAAGACTGGATAGACTTGGCTTGTACTTGCTAGAATTTGGAAGATTGAGGGGGATCTTATAGAAATTTACAAAATTCTTAAGTGGTTGGACAGGCTAGATGCAGGAAGATTGTTCCCGATGTTCAGGTAGTCCAGAACAAGGGGTCACAGTTTAAGGATAAGGGGGAATTCTTTTAGGACCGAGATGAGAAAAAAAAAATCACACAGAGAGTGGTGAGTTTCTGGAATTCTCTGCCACAGAAGGTAGTTGAGGCCAGTTCATTGGCTACATTTAAGAGGGAGCTAGATGTGGCCCTTGTGGCTAGAGGGATCAGGGGGTATGGAGAGAAGGCAGGTATGGGATACTGAGTTGGATGATCAGTCATGATCATATTGAATGGCGGTGGAGGCTCGGATGGCTTACTCCTGCACCTATTTATATGTTTCTATGATGCTTTCAGGTCTGTGGCCCTCGCAATTAAATGATCAGGTGAGGTTACATTGGTCTCGGGAGGGTTTTAGATATCCCGGTATTGTCATCACTTTATCTACTACTACATTGTATGAAGCTAACTATGGTAAATGACTTAAGAAGATTGAGGCAGACATGCACAGATGGGATATTTAAATTCACAATGAAAACGTGGTTAGCTATCAGAAAACAATTGAGTCTTTTTAATTCGATATCTAGAGCAATAAAGATAGCTGATAGTCCCAATTTTATACGTAGCAAAATTGATAAGGGATTTAGAAACTGGGCAGGTGAAGGTCTTATTACTGTGGACCAGCTTTTTTGTGGGGGAGTCTTGAAATCTTATGTGCACTTGCAGAATGAATTTGGACTGTCAGGGTCGGATTTCTTTAGGTTCCTCCAAATACGGTACTACTTACAGACACATGTAGGTTGGGAGCAGATATGTAGACTACCTTCAAATTTGGAAAATACTTTCTTGATGACTACAGAGGGAGTGTTACAAAATAATTTGATATCACATATATATCAAGGACTTCAAGACTATACAAAAGGAAACACTATAGAAACAAAACAGAAATTTGAATTGGAAATGAACATTATTATTACAGATGAAATATGGGAAAGGACATGTCTCTTGGGCCATAAGCTGACAAGCAGCCCCTCTTTGAGGGAGTTCGATTGTAACATTAAAATTAGAGTATTTGGACTCCTCTAGTGCTGGCAAGATACAGTAACACCTCCAATTTATACTCGAGACAATGTGGGAAGATCGGTGATCACACATTTTTTGGGATTGTCCCAAATTGTACCAATACTGGAGAGACATCCAGGTAGAGATTAAATTAATTCTGGGAGTGGATCTACCTTTGGAACCGGCTTGTTACATATTTGGAGATACTCCAGCAGCTTGGGGTGATGCTGATGATTGCTAAAAAGATGATAACAGTGCTATGGAGAAAGGAAATGCCACCAAATGTTCAACAGTGGAGGGAAAGATTGAAAAATGTATACTTGATGGAAAGTATGACTGCTAAACTCCAGTTGAGGATTGATGCCTTTAATATTATATGGAAACCGGTACTATTACAAATGCCAAGATTGATTAAGGATATGAATGGATGAGCTTGCTCTGGTGCCTGTGAATAAGATCCTTCTATGATAGAGTATTAAGAGGATCTGATGTGATGCTAATAGAGGTTAGGTGATCTGTATTTTGTCATTTTGCGATTGTCTTTTGTGTCTCTCTTTGTTTTGTCTGTATGTGTATTTTGTTATGTCAATAAATGTCGAGTACAAAAAAAAACCTGGTTTGGTGTTTGAAGAATCTAAGACTCATGAGGCACCCCCATTATTGTTCATGCATAAGTGGTTCATGGCAGAATTGGGGAAGTTTTAATGGACATGAGAGAGAATAGGCAATATGAAAATAAAAGGGGAAATGTGATTGATAAAATTGTTTAGAGAGATAGGCCAAATGGCATTTTTCTATGACATTAGGTGATATGAAATAGCTATACAAATGATCTATGAAATTCTTTTCTGCAAAGGTCAAATTTTAATTTACATGGATTTATGAAATGAAATAGTATCGGGGAGTACGCAGGAAAATGCAGTTATATCGAGCTAAATCATAAGCTGTCAATGAATATCAGGTTTGAGGCTGAATGGCATCCATTTGTTCCTATATAACTTTGATCTAAACCACCAACGAGAAAGAGGAGAATTGGAAAACAAGCATATTCCTGAAGAAAAAACAGTTAATGCCTCTCTCGGTTCAATGATTGTTATCAACAGTGAATGGGAAATGAGAGAATCCACTGTGATGCCCACTGCTGGAGCCCATTTCTTAATCTAATGAGTTAATCTAATCTGCCATTTGAAGGATGCCTGAATAATATTATTATACAGACTAAAATAGCTGACTGGGAGTGCTTATTAAATATCTTTATGAGCATATTAAATTAATACATTAAATTTGAGTATTTTGTTTGATGAAAAAAAATTAATAAAAGTCACTTCACAAGACATGGTTTACTAAGATTGTTGGTCATCTGAATTGGAAATCCAGTTGAAAGCTGTAATTTGGGTGCTTTAATGTTATGAAAATAATCATTACAGATGCACCCCAATTTACGTAATTGTGAGAGTCAAATGATACATGTCAGAAAAGAAATGTGCTACAGCACAGGCGTAAATTAACTATTGAATGCAGAGACCATGTGGGAACTCCGACATGGAGCCAAATATCCACGAGAACCACTGACAGGTTTACAGAAATGTGCGCACGCGATGGTGGTGCACTGCAACAAAGACACCTGAGACACGCACCTCAGAAATAAACCAGTGGGCGTAAAGAATTGCTTACGTAAGTAGGAGTTTACTTATGTTGCCTATTAAGTAAAGGGCCTGTTCCACTTACGTGTCCTTGGCACGCAAATTACGCGAAGTTGAGGT